>JAVFKF010000002.1:53867500-55117500 GCA_036926295.1 Pachydiplax longipennis | reverse complement strand
TGAGGCAGTTGCCTCACTTGCATACTATCTCAACCCGGCCCTGCCCCCTTTGCATGTTTCAGGCACGCAACTAATTATGTGAGGCCACGGACAACCCTTAAATTTCTACCCCCTTGGTCCTACTGGATTCTCAAGCATACAACATCCTCAATCTTCATTTTGAGAGATCTTTCATTAATTTATTCACTTTTATGCTAATTCCCCTCAATTCACTCCCAGATATGTCTGCGTCGCCTTATACAGTTCTCCCAAATCGGTGTGCCGTGGTACTATTATGAGTAATTAGGAACCTCTAGGCGTGTCGCATAATCTCCAAGAGTACCATTTCATTCTAATTAATATTTTATTTCATCTACAGGATCCTATTATTCCAGGTATTAAACGTGTAAATTTATAATTTAAACCCTGGGACTTCCTTGTGAAAATATAACAAATTTCCATTGTAGACAAAGTTGATGTCTTCTTTGTCGATTTCACTTATCACTGCTGTTTATCAGCATATATTTTACTGGGACGCGATCTTCGAGTTAACGCCTAAGTATGCCGCAGTGGAGAAAAAGTTCGGAAATCACTCGTATATCATTATCCTCATACCTTATCTTCGGACCTAAGTTACTTCGTCTCTACTCTCTTATGATTCTTTCTTTTACTTTCAAGGTTTCTCATGGATAAAATTGTTCTAGCTCCAGGGTACTCCCATTTCAATATCGCAACCTTTCACAATTCTGCGATCGGGGTGTTGGCCCTTTCTTTGATATTTTTTCTTCCGGCAGGTTAGTTATGTTCCCTGGATCAACTTCCCGGCTCCCTCAAGCAATTTATCGATACCGTAATTTTTCTCCAGGGACGGCCGCTGACTTCCTCTGCTCTTTTTATTAGTGATTCCGATACCCCCTCGTTAGCCCTGCACAAGATGAGTCGCTGGGAAAAAATACTCCGCATTTCGATCGAACTCCTCAAATTACTATAATCTTCGCCGAATGCGTACGACTTGGATAATTTTTGTTCGTTTTGCGGTATTCAATGAAGGAAATTCTCTTTATCTTTTTATCATCTTTCTTTTACCTCGTTTTTTTGTTTTACTTTTTTCCATTACTTATAGAAAAGTAATCTTTCTCACTAGTTCGCTGCTATTACAATATGAAAGGGATGAGTGATGCTGAATAATGGTATTAATATTGACTCTCTTTATTGTATAACATGGATTGTTGATTAATTGTGCTGCACTTTAGCGGACTTTTCCATATTATGGTATTTCCATCGTATTATTCCGTAGTATTTTTTCTAAACATTCTGCCATGAAAAACCCCACTTCTCATCTCGCCTAGTAAGCCTCATTCCCATAGCTGATGAGAAAGGAATGATAACCGGGCTAAATATCGTACTGATAGATGAATCAATCAAACCAATACAGGAATCGGCGTTTTTTGTTTCATTCGTATGCAATAGGAATTCAGGCCAACCTTTGTGAAGGAAGAATACTAGAATATGATAAAAAATTAAAAGTATATAATTTTTTATATTACTTAATTTATAAAAATATTCTATATATTTTCCATAGTTATCATTTATTCCCCTTGTTAAAGTATGTGAAAATTATTATATATTATGACATCGACTTTTACACTCCTAGTTTTTTGGCTGAACGAGGAAAGTAATGGAACCTCACCCCTCGTCTTTCCCAACAATCCCTCCTAGAGCATATGGTATCTAATGGTTGTAGATTTGTTCTACAGGGTGAATGCTTTACAGAAAATGATAGTAATTCCTCAATCCTCATTCGACGAGCCTCATTCCCTCTCTGGAGCTTTCGGTAGCAAATGGCAGTACAAACCGTCCCCCGGGCTGAATACTATTCAGGCAGTATGTTATAAATTCTCCCCGATCCGTCTGGAACCGACGCGGAAATTGTCTGGATATCGACAAAAATTCCTCCACATATTTTTCGCTTTTTTTCCAGAAGGAGCTCCTCTCGTTTGTCGCAGTTTTGTACTGCAGCGGGAGGAAGTGCTCCTTTCACGATATATGCTTTAGCTAATCGCCTCTCCGATGGGCTTCGACCGGAACAGAGGCTTTTGTTTCACCAAAGATTTTCTCCGCTTTTCCTGCGAGAGGGGTCTTCGTCTTGCGCGTATTAAATTCGACTCTTCCTTGATGTAGGGTGCGACGTCACCCCGACAATGCATGCCGGGAAATTTTTTTTCGCGTTTCATTTTATCGGAGGATCAAGTCCGTTCGATCCGGAATTTCAATTCTGCCCTCCGCGCCGGGGCTTCCGCGGCGCACTTAGCTGTCCATTCAGGTTTCGCGGCACACTAACGTTTGTAAGTTTTAGCGTGAACTATAGCCAGTGAATTGATTCACCGAAAACCGAAAAATACGCTATTTTATCCGGAGTGAATACCGAACCCCGTCAGAAAATGGCATTCTTGAACCGAAAACCGTTATTCCTTAACCGTGATTTTTGCTCCTCAACAATGCAACTTTCGTAAGTTTGATCAGAGGGAGGTTTACTAAACGTGTAGCAACGACTTGCAAATAACTGTTCCAAAATTTATTGTAATGTAGCGTATGTAATAAAAACTGGGAATAATAAAGCAACCTTTCACAAGGATATGACGTTACAGTGGTCGGAGCGAAAGAAAGGTTCGACTTTGGCGGAAGGAGCAAAACCGGCACTCAAATCAGGTTTTTCCGTTGAAATGGAGCGAAAACCGATACGGATAATATTACGGCTTGATGCCCTGGAAAATACGGAGTAGAATATTTTATTAGAATCACAATGAACTACTATCAAATAAAAAAATGCATGGAAAATGCAGCTGCAATTCAACGCGGAATGAGAAATATTATTAATTCTTGAATACTACGCGGCTCACCAGGAGTTTTGCAGCAAATTCTTGCGGCACACTGTAGTGCCGTGGTGCATTAATTAGGAAGCATTGCCTCATGGTAGGGCTTCCAAACCTCGACTCTCCTGAAGCAAACTTATTTATTGCCTTAAAACTTGCGGCTCACTAAACCACTCCTTTGTTTCTTCTAGTCCAAAGTCAAACTGAAGAATAAGAAGGCGACAACTGCAGTAAAATATTTTAGCACTATCATAAAAATCATAATATATCTTCTGTTAAACGTCAAACTAAATAGCAAATTATAGATAGATCCCTTATTTGCGAGGTTTGCGAATCATGTGAGCCTCTCTTCCACCTAGCCTCATATGTCATTATGATATTAACAAAACTTGATTTGATTTATTTATCAACTTTGTCTAATATATCCATATAATTTATTTTATATTTTAATTAGCATGTTTACAACAAAAACATAAGTAATTTACTCCTCTCAGCAATATCACTATTATCAGTGTTAATACTAGAAACGAAACCTTAATTACAAACATTTTGTTATAATAATTGATATTTTTCATACTAGGGAAATAGATTTCCTATCCATTGCACAAGAAAAAACATAAAAATTAAACAAAAATACACTTCATATTGTATGTACACTAATACTACATCATTAAAAAAAACTTATTTAAAAGCATAAAGAAAGAATACTGTGTGGGAAAAATCTTTGAAATTTCAGGTTGGCAAAGAATAAATGGTGTATGTAACGCGGAATAATTAAAGTACATCACCCATTGCAATAATGCGGCACTCGGACCTTAGTAATGGTATACTAATGTTCCACGACTATTAGGTACTCCAGCTCTTAGGAATGGAACAGGTAAGGTAATATCCATTATACTCATAGTCACTTATGCCTCAAATTTATCATGATATATATGCATTAATTATCAAGATATTTCGTCGTAAAGTAAAATTTATTACAAAAATTTCCCGAAATTCGTTCTTTCAAATACAAAATATAAACGGAAAACGGCTGAGAAATTTTAAAGTAAATTTTGAGGTCACTGGGAATCAGTTATATACGAAATAATAAAAATACCATAAAATAATAATACCTTAAATTCTCTTTGGCATACTCACAGTGATTACTTGACATTATACAGCAATCAAATAGTTAGAAGTTTCTCCTATTCATTTAGGTGATATCCAAAATTTGTACAAAATTTGAGATTGCAGAAATTCAGAAAAAGCGTATTTAGTAATATTTTGTAAGATCTTTTTCAATAAACAATTAGCTGAACAATTGTAGATTGCGTAATCAAACTTGGCCACAAGACTTTGCATATCACTACACTGAAAATATGTAATGATAAGAAAAATAATGGAAAAATTAAAGAATACTTAGATTTCTGTTCAATTATTGTATTACTTTCACAATAAATAATTTCGTTATAAATTTATCTGTTTCAATTATTTCCCATCTACTACACTTCAGTAATGGAAAGTATAAATCCGAAAAAAATAGAACAAATTATCATAGTAATAAGGATACTGAATGACAGATGGCTAGAGAGGGAAATTAAATAGTATCTCGAAAATTTTTACATGTATAAGTATTTTAACTATTTCTTATGGTAGAATTCTTTATACATAAATCGGTATAAAGCTAAATTGAACGGGAAGGTTGTAAAAAATAATGTATTCAAATATAAAAAACATACAAGTTATCATTCTGGGATGCTACGTATAGATCGATATAATTTACATTTATATAGGATGATAAAATATCATTTAGATAAATGAAAATATAAATAAAAGCGTGTGACATCCCTATACATAAGAATAAAGATTTCCGTATAACTTAAACTAAGAATGAATGCTGACTCATAAAGAAACAGGAAGAAGGGATTATTCTTTTAAAAAAGATGGAAATGCTTATAATGCATGTGATAAAACTATTTTAATAGTTACTTTATAATCGAATGTGACATTGATTCTAATTGTTATGTAAAATAGATAGAAATGATCATCCAAAAATCGAACATAAATGTAAGATGTAAAAGAGTATACTGCAGATAAAATATTGAAATGGGTTTTGCAAGAACAGAAAATGCTGTTTAGAATGATTTTTTAATGGTGAAAACAGTCCACGTGTACAGTTGCAGAAGAATTCAGAAAGCAGGAAAGATTTTTAATCATAGAATTAAGGAAATGTGCATTCCAGGAACCTGCATAAAGGAACGGTGCTACTAATGATTGTGGCATTTGCTCTTTGAATGTCTATTTATATAGTTCTCAGAAATTATTAAATGAAGAATTTTACGACAAGGCAATGGGTGGATACCCATCGTCGGAGTTCATTGTCTTTGATGTTCTAGCAATCTTCCTCCACTAAAAGCGAATAAAATTAGAAACGAATAAAACAGATCGTAGCGTTATCACTCCACTAAAAGCAAATAAAAATCGCAAAGGAATGAAACAAAAATCTATGATTTTAACTGATCATTTATGTGTGAAATTGATCGACGGTATGTACAGTATTCATCTTGGAGGACGGTTTGAACCTCATCCCCCTACCAAAGACTTGAGTAGGGAATGAGGCTTATTAGGCAAAGGTGAGGTCGTTTTCCATTACTTCCCTAACTGAAACAAGAGAAGAAATTTTCCACATAAATCCAGGAAGAGGAAAGCTCACGAAAAACATTCTTTTTCGTATCATTCAATGAGGAATGACTAATAAGAATGCTATTATTTCACCTCAGTCAGAAGTCTTCATACTGTCACAGTCATGAGAACGACGGAGAAAAAAGTAAATTAAAGGCATACCAGCAGTAACTGTAACCATTCATGTGTATACATTGTCACGAGAAGTTGATTGAGGAAGCAACCTGGCTTGATAAACCAGCTTGGCGTGAATGAGGAATCTATATTAGACGTTTAACAGTCTCATTATCAGTCAACGACGATTATGGGTTAATAAACTGAGGAGAGCGTTTACATCTAATTGGAATCCTCGTGATTGATGGCAAGTGTGGCCACTCCGTGCCGTTTAATGGCGGAATTCCACGCATTCATCCCAAAACAGTTGAAGTACGACTCAGCCCGGGATCCATGAATATCCCAGGGGGCGGGTGCATTGACGAGCCCATAAAACTTTTGATCGATTTGTTTAAGCTCATGTATAAAACATGCGTAATTTCTCCTTCATAAATATTAAATATGGGGGCAATAAATAGGCTGTGTCGGAAGGAATTCCTTTCAGTGAGGGGAATCGATATTTAAATTGCTCGTTTGCGGTCTCCCGCAGTCGTGTGCCAGAAAGGTGTATTTTTCGGGCTATCGAATTTTCCAATGAAGATTTACGAGTGATAAAAACTCCCCCTGGCGGAATTTTACCGGCACGAATATTCCTTCTTGTTCTAGGGAGTGTTTTTACTGTGTGACCTCGTCCGCGGTTATTTCCACGAATGTTTCCCGCCTTCGGTCGCATACTGCACACAAAATGGAAGCCTTTTAAGACGGTTTCTTCGACGAATTCGAAGGGGCGATAGGTATGTCTGCTCAAAAATTATCTGGGACGACGTCTCGTTAGAGAGCAAGGCCTTCCGACGATATCCGTTTCAAGGTTACGCTGCTCTCCCCCCTTACGGTTAGGTAATGGCGCGAACCACCTTCCCGCCTCCCTTACGATTATTGTTATTGTCCTTCTTTATCATTTGTTAGGGTCGCTCTAACGAAGAGCACGGTATTACGCCAAGAGGGTCGCATTAGATACCGTAAGGACACCGCGGATCACAGACAATGCGCCCTTTTGTGGTTTGAGATAAGTAATAATTGAAAGGAAAGAAAATGGCGCAAGGATGTTCATGAATTAGAGCAGCTATATCCTGACTATGGTTCGCAGACCCCTGGAGGGCCGTTGAATTATCTGTAGGGGTCCGTGAGAATAAATGTTTGGCCTAATTAATGTAGAGATCAATCTCGTTGTTTCTATAATCTTGTTATAATTTATGTTATTTATAATTTTGCTATGTAATTAAATCGATTATAATTTTAATATAAAATTTTTCGTACTTAATTTTGTCTACTCAATGGTGCTTGTCCCCTGACAGCCTATTAAGTTAGCCTGCAGTGGAAGCGATCCCGGGTTCGATTCTCGGTGGGGGACAACATTTATCGATACCAACCCAGCATCTTAATGAATACGGGGAGTTATCTGTATTAAGAGATAGCAGGTTCGGTCACGGAAAGCTAAATACGGCGGCGTGGGAGTCGATGTGCTGACCACGTGTCACCCACGATGAATGACCCTGGCTAGGCAGTATCCCTCAATGGTATGTCAGGCCAAAGACTTGACTTTTACTCTTAAATTAATAGTACTTAAAATCTAAGTAAAATCTCAATATGTATGTGAAACAAAAACATTATTAGGTGTCCGTAAAACAAGAAGATGAGTAGTAAGGGTCCGCAACCAACTAAAGTTTAAGAACCTCCAAATCGAAGGTTTGAAAATCTTCCTCTAGCTGTATTACGGTATGCGGACTGGTGTCGACCAGTCTGGAAGCAAAGAGAAGTCCGGGATTACCGACTTCATAGGAATCGAAAGTCGGTAATCCCAGGCTTCCCTTTGTTTCCAGACCGTAGTCGACGCTAATATCGACGTCTGTAGTGGCGTTTTCAGACCTCTAAATAATAATTACTCGAAAATAGCTAATTCTTTTAAACTCAATGCGGGAAGCTGTTACTTTTTGGAGGAATGAAAGGAACTTTAGTACATTTCCACAGACTTTATTTAGTGCGACATGTTTCACTAGCGAACTAGCATCATCGGGCAATATTCTAATATATGATGCTGCTAGGACATTTCCAAAAGAAGTTTTCTCCCCCTTTTCATGGCTATCTCTTTCGCTTCAAATTACTTTCAAAGATAATGTTATAAAAATTATTATTATTATATGTTACAAGTATTATAAAGCTACGAAATTTCTGCTGATTGTATCATAGAATACCTACGGAAACCTGCTGACTGTCATTTTTCCTTAGAAAGATTATATAATCCTTTAATTTTCCTTAGAAAGATTATATAATATCTTTTGGTAAGGGGATATTTAGATTTAATAAGGACTGATAAAATTTCAAGGATCGATGAATGTTTTAATTTTGTGACAGTATGACATAGAAATTATTTTACGAGGTAGTGATTATACGCACTGGGTTATTGATCTACGATGTTCTGATTATTATTATTATTATTATTACAATAAAAGTGTTTTATAAGATAGGAGACTACTATTAAATCTCCATGAATCCGCACAGACATATATTAACGGCAAAATGATCGATATTTACAATTCGATTACCTGCATTGGTTTAAACTTCAATTACATTTATTCATTTAATTAAAAGCGTCCACGGTATTCATGAATCATTACTGAAAGCTCTCGCCCGCTTATTTTTCGCTGCATCGCTGAAACAAGCAAAAGTTTGGAGGATTATTTTTGATCCAATATTTTTATCCTCTTTCTTTTTAATGGGGGTGTGCTGCGAGCAGCTCACGTCTTGCTTTTGTACGAGAAACATGTACCTCAGGAACCAATATGGCGTAAACGTATTTACCGAAGCATATCCGTACTTCTTTCTCTCTTTTTCCCGAACTATCCCAAACAATTGAAGTTGGCAGATAAACTTCTTCGACCGAACTTGCGTCGAGTCCGGAGATTTCGAACTTTTCTTTCCCCTGCCTTTCAAAAATAGAGATATTTCTCTGTTGAAAATCTGACGTCGGATGCAAAGGAAAATATCGAGGGAAGAACTTTTAAACGTTCTCGATCACTTTAAAAATATACTTTAGTCGTGCAATGATAAATTTTAATGGGTGAAATACGTTCTCCAGTTTTAAAGGAGCTGAAATTTAACGAGCAGTTACATCGCTGCGAATAAAACGGCATGTTTTCGCATACAAGGAATTCATTTTCATAATGGTGAGAAATGCTACAAAAGCTACGGCATGAATTAAAGCATTTAATAGTTGAAAATTCCTAAAACTTCATTAAAACAGGTACAGCATTCGAACATTTATAACGCAAAAAAAATCGAAAATGAGTGCATATACACTCGCCGTAAGCCTGAGATTTGAATATCAAGCCAATTTAAAAACGATACAATTTATTAATAATCAGTAATTTTCATGGTCAAAAAAATATAAATATATAAAATATATATGTACGCATTCAACAGAATAACTATGCTATCGCATGCTTTTTTAATCGTAAAAAACTGAACAACATGCATGGCTTGCTAATTCCGTCAGTAATAATTCATATGCAGGTACCACGACAGTTTTGATGAAATACTGACTTATTTAAATTGTAGAATGAATTGTTTAGTGGACTTTTAAGATTCAAAATGTGAAAATAGGTCGGATGTGGTCTTCACTACAGATTTCGCGAACGTCTCCTAGTTACGTTACTCCATTTAGATACGCGGACCACATCCGCATTCGTGAAAAACCCTGCGAAATCACAAATGTGATTTATTGGCACAGTTATGCTTTCCTGCTACCGTGACTTGATAGATCGAAAATTTTCACCTCTACTTTGGATAAAGAAAATGTGTCTTTAATTGACTTTTATCTCAGTCGTTCCTATCTGCGACCTCATGAAAGCTGCTAAAGTATGGATATTCTTCATTTATGGAAATTATCTTGGTCACTACTATTAAGTTCAATAAAAACAATCACTGCACTGTGCTGACTAACGTTGATTTGTTCCATTATTTTTGCTTTTTGGTTCTGGAAGAAAACAAAGGGATTTACCTCACACATCACTTGGCATAATGATCCTCATTCCCTGTCGAGAGCGTTTCATAGCTAATGGTGAAGGAGTTGAGGTACAAAACTTTGGGTTGAATAATAAACCGACAATTCTATAGAAGATCCATTTCAATAGCATTATGTTTACTTGTACGCTTCTATTGCCACTTTTGGTAACACACGGAGTATACTATACAGGTATACGTATTTATCTACCCATATCCATCTCTTCGGGTGATTTATATCAATAAATACAGATAAGTAACCACTGCTGTTATTCTGTCGCACCTCCAACCCTTACCAGTAGTAATAACCAGTAGTACCTGTCTCTCATAGGATAACGTAGGTCTTCCATTTACAAACATATGTCTGTAAAGTATTTGAACCTTGTCTCCTCTATTACCATTAGCTACCAAGAGCTAGGAGAAGGGAGATGATGCTTATTAGGTAAGATGAGGAGTGAGGTAGTTTGTCATTGTTTTCCTTACCGAGCCAGAAATCAGTAAAGCACAATGGCTATACGGATATCGGTAGTATTCCATAAGGAGATATCTTTATGAATGTCGTTATTCATCATTACTCATACCTCAGTAGCTTTAATTTTATCACAGTCGGATATTCAAGTGGGCGACACGTTCAACTTTGGTAACAGCTGTCCCGGGTTCGATTCTTTATGGAGGATCACGCACGAAATAACCTCGAATTTCGAGGAACCTGTAAAGTTACTAAAATATTATTAAAAACTAGTTTATTACACACATTAACAAAAATGTGGCAAAAGTAAAAGAGAGGTAGATTGTTCTCTGTCCTGTATCAGAAGAAATTAAAAATATACCATTTATTAAAGTATGGCAGCGGGACCACATATATGTATAATATCTTGCATGAGTTACTATGATTTTATTCATCTTTTTAAACAATTTAAATCCTGGGTGAAAAGGCTCAAAATTTGTAATTTTAATGATAATTCAATGGTTCTCCATATTTTTTAAATTATTTTGCTGCGCATTGTTTGGCTATTTAGTAATTATTTTTATCATTGTACGATATAAAAAATCACCATTATCAATAATTAATTTATCATAATATTATTAACAAAATTTATATAAATTGTATATCGTCCTAATTGTATATATGTAAAATTGTTAGTATAATTGTACATTAATTGTAACTTCATCATACGCTGCCTCCAGACCTATGTCTAGCTGCGGCAGTAATGCGTAAAGATAATAATAATATTCATTTATTTATTTATATATCCGTTGAGGCGATCGCGGGCAAGGAAAGGTGGAAAACGTCGAAGAATAGCCGCGGTCAACATAATGGTAAGGGAGTTGAGGAAGCTCTTATCTAATAAAAGAGTTGTAAGAAAAAGCCGCGATGGGAATGAGAACGTCCGAGATGTGAGGTTATCAAAAGGAGAAATAGCACCAACCACGACCACCGCAATTTCTATCAATGTCATTGCTGAGGCACTATCTACACGGAAACCTAGAAGGAGAACCTCTGAATAAGTGCAAGCATAAATCTGGAAGGAATGACCTTTTCTTTGTTTTACTCAGAACAAGCAGAAATACCCGACGACTTCCGGGTATAAAAGAAAATTTATTTTCGAAGGAACAAACTTCCTCCGCGTCGAATACGAATCTCTGTTGCCCATATATTGAGAAAATTTAATTTTTAATTTTAAAATTTTGCAAATATTTAAATTTGCCATGATATTATTATTATAGTATGATTTCTAATTAAATAATTTTTTAAACAGCTTTAATCTCAATAATTAATGATGAGAGTATAAGTGAGAACGGTGAGGAAGTAAATTGACTTCGATATTGACGGTCAGCAAAAATGACTAAAGATTGACTTATTTCTCTACGGTTTTTATGATTTTAAGCTATAACCTATAGTTGACAAAAGCTATGCGAAAAATGAAAGCATTTGGAATCATCGGCCCGATTTAAATTATACAAAAGGCTGAGTACCTTCTCAATGATGAATATGAAATCAACATACATTAGAAGTTTGTATTTTTCAATTTAGAGAGATAAATTAAGTGAGGAAAAGGACTTTCATGAAGTTATCTTGAATTCTTTACGGCCTCATTATTCTTATGAGAAATGCACGAGTTCGGCTTCGATAATCACCTGGGTGGTCTGGGGCTCGTGTTGTTTAAACACAAAATTTTAAAATATATTCGTCTTTTTATCGAAATTCCCTCAACTTTGAGACGGTTTATTTATAGATATGTATTTTTAGATATGTAGATAGAAAGACAAAAAAACAGGACCTATATTAGAAGTGTCACAAAAGCATACGATCTCGATTGATGCTCTTCCCCAATCACTTAATGTAACGAAGTTTTTATCAGACTCCATTTTTGATGTCTGATGAAGTGGGAAATGAAGTGATTACGGATTCATTTTGGAAACCATTTCCTTCAGTCTTGAGGTACTGACAAATTCAGGAAACGTCTCTGAAACTGATTTCTAAGAACCAACGAGGGAATGGAATCCATTTCCTTTGCAGGAACGACTTCGACATTTCTTCAGTGATAACCCTACGATTTCAGCTCTTCTAAGTGTTTGATATAGTTTGTGAGCAAACTCATTATTTGCCTTTATGTTCATAAAGCCAATAATTTCTAAAATAACTTCCGCGCATGAGTACGATAAGCATACAACTCTTCAAATATACGGTTGGTATAATATGATTAGTGCCGTATCGGTTTAGTACCGCTGACGAATTGCGGAAATGTTATCCTTATGAGGATAAATATTCGATTAATATGGTTTAATTATAATATATGCGTGTAAAAATATTAAATATGCATACATTTTTGTTTTTTTTTACTTGGCTTGCCGCTCTTTATCATTATGCATCATCCGAACTCAGAGATCAGTTCTAATGATGCCATGATTTGTGCCGAAAACGGTAAGTGAAAGTGTCTAAATTGAAGATTCTTCTCTTGCTAAACATTATATTATAATCATAATGTAATAAATTTTTACTCAATGTTTACATAATCTTATAAAACATGCTTTCTCCGACATCCGCACTGTAATATGTTTTTGTAAGTTGAAATTTTGTAACTTTTTAACAAGTTGTTACAAAAGTATAATAAAACAAATAAAAGAACTTCATGTCAAAGAAAAAAGTTGTGACAGTTATGACGATGTTCAGATAAGAAAAAAAACATGGTTTACAGTATCAGGTAAAAAGATGAAGATTAAATAGTTATTATCATTTTCCTTAATATTGTTATTTATTCACAATGCTTCTCTCGTCCTTTAGTCCGTTACAAACAAATTTTAGTAAGAAATAAATTCATCATTATACAAACTTTATTAAATGCCTGATATATACGAATATTATTCTGGATTGTACTATTTTTATCTACACACTTTTACTGAACCGATCTACCGAGCAATTAAATTGCAATTTCTAGTTATCATTGACTTGTTTGGCAGATAATGAGCTATTTGCTAGACTGACACTCAAGTGTTACTCAAACTTTGAGTAGGATTACCACCTGTTAAGATTTACCTAAGTGCAGATAATGTAATTGGGAAAATTATTAAATGTTAATTATGAAGTCGATCAAAACCATTCGCTATGTTGTTTGATTTTAATAGAAATTCTACAGATATATCTCATTTCTTGGGTGGAATCCAACTTAAATTTGCCTTTTCCAATTCATTTATCTCACTCAATCCCGCATTCAACCTATTGGTATTTACACCACGATTAGTGGGATTGGGTGTTTTGATTTCCCTAATGATGAAAGCCTCAATATAATAATAACCATGCAATCTAATATTTGGGGTATTCTCTTCTGATTGAAAAAAGGCAGTCCTTCTTGTTTGCCACAGAATTTGTTAACTGCAACAAGTTTCGGTAATGATCATTACGATCGAAACCGGTTACCGTAAATAAATTCCGGAAATTGCGAAGCACTATCTTTATGTTAGTTTAGATCCACAAACTTAGGCCTTTACACCTGGAGGATTTCTAAATATATCTATGCTCAGTACTACATGGGGAGAGTTATGGGAATTATAACGCTTATGAGAACTTAAAAACCAAAGTAGGAGAAGCATCACCAATAATTTCCAATATTTCTTTAAAAACGAAATCTTTCTATCTTATAGTTCATTCTTCGATTAGTTGGAAGTAAGATTTCAATGGGTGTGAATTCTGTATCTCTCTTTAATCACCCCAATCAATGCATTTCTGCAAAGGTCTCATCTCATTTTGACATACATGCCACATTTACTACATTGGAAGGCAGTTGCTATATAAAAACAGTATCGTTAAACAGCTGAAAAATAGTGCTAAGTGTCATGATGAGCTATATCGGTTTTAATTGACTCAAAGAAAACAACCACCATAAAGATATGATAATTATTATTACGATTAAAACTTGATCTCATACTTCAACAATTTTTGGAATTTAAATCTATTCATCTAATTAGTTTATGTTTCTTATTGCTTGGATTTAAAAGTGCAGAATTACTAATAAAAATTACAAAAAATGTCTATATTGCACGTTCCAAGTAACATTAGTTTGGCGGTGAAAAATAAGCGAAGTGCGCTCTCCAATATAATCCTATCACTCGTTCGCTCCAAATGCATTTCTTAATTTAATTACTCTTAATTTAATCATTAACAAAACAATTCAAATACAGATGTTGCCACAGTTCATTTTTATATTTCGTAATAGCATAGTAAATATCTTCCCGGAAATTGATCCGGCCGAAAACCTCAAAGCCTAAATAAATACCACTAAAAGCGATGGAGAGTAAAAACTGAATTAAAATAAATATTAATACCATAGCGAACACGTGTATTATATTTTATATATAATGAATTTAAATATAATATTATAATAATTATAAAATATAAATAAGAATTTCATATAATTATAATAAATGTACTACTTTTGTTGAAATTCAGTTTTTAAGCCCAGAAGACTATTTGAACTTCAATCCCACCACCAGGATTGGAATTGGAGGAGTCAGTTTGTATTCCCTTCATTTCCTAGCTGATCCAGGATGCTTTATATTGAGAAATTCCACGTAAGTACTCACAATTACCGTATGAATAAGAGTTTTTATACTATTCAACAAGGAGGGGCCAAATAAATGCCTTCATTCAGCTCCACACAAATCTCAGTAACTTCAATAGGGCAAGAACAAGACAAAAGTAAATGAAAGACGCAATTGCTGTACCAAAATAATTCAGAAATATATCCCTCTCGTCAAGATATGATAGCAAGAAATAATTGAGTATAATTTAGCGTATAAAATGTATATTTCGTTTGGGGCGACTTGGTAGGAGTGAGCTCGTCAATAGGCAGTCATTTCCGTGTTATCCCGTGTTTCATTCATTTGCTTCGTCCTTGGGACAAAAACAGGCGACCCGTTGGGAGGGCAAACGTCACCGAAATAAAAGCTTCCCTCAACAATGACGGCATTTCCCTAAAACGGCAGCGACCGCAATAAAGATGGCGCTATCCATCGGAGGCCAGCTTAACCTTTTCGATGACGGTGGTAACCATAGCTACCATAACACCGATCTAGATTAGGAAAAAACATTTCCTCGCGATTACAACCTCCATCGATTTCCTGACCAGTTGAGATAGCGAAATAACTGAAACTCCTTTACAGGAGTGCCAACATAACCATTGGTGACTTAGTGATTCTTCATGGAGAAGTGGTCTAACACAGAGGTGGTGAAACTTTTTCATCGGATGGCTGCAATTACCATTCGGTCGCACTTGAAAGGTCGTACGTGAAACCATCAAGACAATCTTCAGCAGCGATTTGCCCACATTAAAACACTTCAACATCGAAACCGTATATGACGAAACGAATTCATTTTCCGAGTGAACAGAAAGAGAATATTTTCAGTTTTATTTACACTTGGACTAAATGACAAGATTAGGAAACAAAATTATGTTTTCCATCATATTTTCTCCTGCCGAAATTCAATCACGAAAGTTTGAGTACTTCGGGATACTTTCTTCAATCTCCTTCAGCAACATTCCTAGTACAGTTCATAAATACTAAAATAACTTTGTGGAATCTCTTAAAAGATCTATAAGTAGCATTTGGTACTCTCCTTAGCCACGAGTAATTGGTTTACATGTACTGATTCTCCACAATCCATCAATTCTATCTTTAAGAATGGTCTTTCAAAAAAGAAAAAATGATGATTGTCTTCCATCTTAGCTGGGAGGTAGAGGCATACTTTTCTTCAGAGTGCGAGCAGAGTGAAACCACCAAGTTATGACGAAAAGTTCTGACCTATATCCTGACGAATTCGTCAGTTCCCTTTCCGTCAGAACTTGCATCTACTATAACCGTAGCCTTAACCAGAGTCTATGTTAAACGAACTCAAAGTTTAGGAGTTCTCAGTCACTTTAGCAATTCATTGCGCATTTCAGGAAACTGTTCTCTTTTGTCTCATCGCTTTGTTTCCTTCAATGCGTATCGTTCTTGCGGAACTGACTCCGTGGCAGAATTTCCCTCTTTTAATTGCACATCCTCCTCTAAGTTCATTTCCATTTCTGACTAGAGATAATTAGGTTTATCATGAATATATCCATTTTTAGCGGCAGAATGTTCATTTTAACACCGTTTAACGTTTTTCTTTTCAAGTCCTTAAAAACGATGATCTACACATATGAAAAGACTCGATCTTGCTCTGATAATGACGTTATAATTATTCCGCTAAATTCATCGCGTACGTCTTTATTGTGCCATCATCATGATGTTGGTATGATGGAATGATAAAGATGAATGCCATCATGCCAACAATTGGAAATTATTAAATCAAAAGGAAAATTGCACAACAAAACAATTGCGCTTCCCTGTCACTTTATTTCCTTCCTTCTTCATTCCACAACCAAGCCAGATTTTACCATAAAGATAGACAATTAAAGAAGAATAATGATTTTTAACAGCAGTGGTGAGAGACCGTCACAGGGCACGATCTCTCCAAGAATACGCGGGTTAGGGATAGAAAAAATCGGCGTTATTAGCAGAAAGCGTCTCAGGAGGTATTTTTAAAATGCGATTCGTCTTCGAAGAAGTTCTTATATCTTCAGGTAAGACCTTACGAAACCGGTCGCGAAATAATATCCGTGGAAAATTTCTAAGTTAATTTATTATCGCTTTCCACAAAGTTACGCCTGAGCATAA
Source organism: Pachydiplax longipennis (assembly GCA_036926295.1). Lineage (NCBI taxonomy): Eukaryota > Metazoa > Arthropoda > Insecta > Odonata > Libellulidae > Pachydiplax > Pachydiplax longipennis. The sequence goes on along the minus strand of JAVFKF010000002.1, from coordinate 55,100,635 downwards.
TTATTTTATAAAGCATAATAATGAAAAACATTAATTTATATGAAAACGGCATCTAAATATAACCCCTGTGAGTTATACTACCCCCAAGGCCTGATTCTCTCCATTTTTGACATTTTGTATTTTTAGCTAAGTCAAAAGTTACGATTATCCATCGTAAATAAAGATATTTTTAAGAATATTTTTATTAAATATTTAAAAAACCTAAAATATTCATTATAAGACATAATAAATAGTTATATTAAATATATACATATTTATGATTTTGGTTATTTTAAGATTTAATTTCTAGATAATATTTATGTATTTAATATCAACATTTATTACCTAGAAAATTTTTCAAGTCAGCATAATCTCATAAATCTCTTCTGGAGCTTCTCTTCACAGCATCAGCGTTGGAATACGCAGTTTGGGGATCATCTGTCTTAAGTTACAGCAGCTGCGAAGAGCGGAGAGGAGCTGATACTGGACCTTCAGCAGATAACTAGCGTTGAATTAATGGTACCAGTTTATTGCGCAAGACATCTTCGTGCCAAGCATACGGCATCGCCTCTTCGCGAGACAGGGATGCCAGATTTGGGAAAGTTCTTTGCGGGACACTTCACCAATGAGATTGTCATTTCTGGGCGGGACATTCAAATGAGAACTACAAGGGGGAAACAGAAGTATCATTAAATTAAAATTTCTAATTTGCACTTTTGTATGTCTTTTCCCCTCTTGCGATATGTAACTACGAGGCATGCATTAAGACAAGATGTAAGGGCAATTCTGACTATGCTTCGGATGGAAAACTAATGTGGAAAAAAATTTTTAAATTTAATTGGTAATTGTAATACAAATACATTATTTATTGGCGTTTGCAACTCATCGGTATATTACGTACACTATAATATAAAAAAAAAATTTTACTAAAAAATTAATTTGGCATAATATTTTCTTTCTCTCGGCCCCGGTCCCTTTTACGATAAACGCATAGTAAAAATATTGCTTAAGACGCTCTACTACCCGCTTAAAACGCGGATTTTCCCGTCCTTAGATGCGCTGCAACCCGTCAGAGGCAATTTTCAGCTTCATTCAATGGACCAAAATTTGTATGTATTATTCTTCCCTATTTTTCTATCAGGTAAAAATTGCTTTATTGTAGAGTAAAAAGTGATCAAAAAAATAACAAAAGAAGACGCTCTCTTTGCACCAAAAGCAGACCACTCTTAAAAATTGTACTTAGAAACGTTTAAAGTATTTATTTACATATTAAAGAGCTAAAGTATTTTTCCCTTTTGTTTTCCATCTTAAAAGAAAAACAATGTTTCCATAACTCGGTTATAACGCGGTTTTGGTTCCCTGTAAAGCGTCTTAACCGGGTGTAATGTAGATGTAAATTAAATTTTTAACTTATTCTTTTTTAATTACGTGATATTCACTTATATATGCATAATATAAATTGATGAAACCTATTCAACATACATTTTATACAACATACTCCACATAAATTTTACATATTTTATACATAGATATTCTATGTAGGTATTCTTCATGGTTATCTTACGTAGACACGTAGTTGATATAATCCTGTTGGGATGCTGCCATTATGCTGAATGGAAGCTGCGAATCCAATCAAACGTTTCAAGCACGATTGAATTTCGCTCCAGATAGAACAGATCCCGAGGACAATGCGTATCGAGTGGGATTTCTATCGAGAGAAAAGAATCGAACTTGAATCGATGTGCATCGGGAGGGCCAAAAGCCATGGAAAAAACCTCTTCCCAGTGTTGCGGCCGAGTGGATAGTGGCAGGAAGCTCAATGTACAACTCAATGGTCACTTAACCTCCCTCCATCAAAAGCACACCCAGTGCGGAAAACGAGGAAGTTGCCGCCTTTTTTCGCATATCGTTCCGCTTTTGTTTCCCAATGTTTCGGGAGCACGTGAGGGCCGCGAAAATAAACCAGAACCAACGGGGGGCATTAATTAACTAAATTAAACATCTGCATCATCGTCCGAGGGAAACCGCATTACAAAATTGAAAACGGAAGGGCATTACGGCTTGATTAGAAGCAAAGCTGAATGTGATCGAACGCAAAGGGAGAAGCCCTTTCAAAATCGGTCAATTTGTTTGTCAATCCTTGTCGCAACACTCATTCTGGGCTTCTACTTTTACTACAAAGAAATGATAATTTGCGCTAATTGCCTCCCGCGCCGCTTTTCGAAGCCGGCTTAGATTGAAAATAAAGGTTTTCGAAGTCCAAATTCATCGTCTGGAAATCGACGTATCGCAAACCAAATTCGACACTTTTTTAATTGTATCCATCCTTTTTTAAATCAAACGAAACCATTGGCGAAACATAACTCTAAGATTATACCTCTTGGTTGAGGAGTTGAGGATCGAGCTAAGTCTTGAGATGATGACTTCAGAGAAATTTTGAAATTTGAACTAATGTTCTACAAATTCGAAATTTTATGAGAAAAGGATGGACATTAAATAAAGAATAGTGACACAGATTTGATATGACACAGCATATCCAAAAATTTATACAATCTGTAACTTAAATCATCGCAAACTGATACTATTGGAATCAATATCGATGCATATACCCAAAATAATTTCTATGTATATGAAAACTTTAATTAATACGGCCTGTAAGAATACGTACAATTGATTAAACATGAGATATCTCGCAAAATACAATATCTCGGGAGTGATTTCTTGTATCTCGTAAAGTTGAGTAGAAAAGATACAAGTATAGGCTGGTACAATTCTGTCTCGGAATTTTCCTTGAGTGGGTGAGACATGTGGAACCATAAAAAGAAGTGCACTAAAAAATTGAGAGCATTTAAGATTTGGGGGAAAACCACTGTAAGAAAAATATTGGAATGATGAGAGAACAAACGAAAAAATTCTGGAGGCGTTTGGAGAGGAAAGTACTGGACTAAAATGATGAAAAAAGTTTTAGGAAATAAATACAAGAATGGGACATTAAAAAGAAAGAGAAGGAGCAACAGTAAGAGAAAAAAATGCACTTGATGCGCTTACGGCGCCAACTATCTCGAGGATAACTAATTTCCTCTGATTAAAAAACAATTATAATTACGTATCGCTGATAAAGCTAATAGTTTTATTAAATTTCTATGTGGAGAGAAGAGATTCAACTAAAATATTGTTTACTATTGGAAAGATCTTGTTTATCCTTATTCTTCCTAAGATCTATTGGTGGGGGATAAAGCAAAATAGGCCGATAGAATACTACAAGGGGCCAGGTAGTATAAATGTATAAGAGGAGAGTATGAATTGGAACGTAGTTGTATTGAATAATGTAGTAAAGATGTATGAATACAATGAGTTGATGAGAAATGTTGTTAGAGATGGTCTATGAGATCTGTCCCAATATGAAAAACATTATAATGATTACTAATTTATGATTCATAATTTTCTCCCGTGTGACCAACTTCAATCCAATAGAAGGATGGTCTAGAAATTGACGCAATAATGCAATCCCGAAAATTCCACGAGTAAGCGTGCGGCTGACGACGTGAAAACAATGGAAACAGTGGAACGACGAAATGTTCCGCAATAGCTCACTCCGAAAAAGTCCGCATCAAAGGGACTGACGCAGATTTTTCCATTCAACGTTTTCGGTAACCTTAGCAACGGAGAAAAAAACACGAGATTAAGCTGCGGGACTTAAATAAGCCGAAGAATATGAATCCTTCCCCTTTCGAGAAACAAATCTCTAGACAAGTTGACGTCGATTTCGAGCCGTAGGGAGGAGCCTAAATATATCACCGTAATAGGCAAATCTCTGACGTCACGGGTTGGCGTGACCGTTACATTCGTGTGACGTCACACTTTTCCCGAACTCTCATTATCGCGCTTCGAGATCTCGAATCGGAACGGTCAAAAGGGGCCCCAAAATCGTTAGCGCGGGAACTCTTTTTATAAGTTCCGAAAGATTTTCAGCTATTTGACCGCTTATTTTCGTGATGGAAAAAAGGAAGAAATAATAATAATAATAAGGACGGAAAAAAGTGCGGTGGGAGATAAAAGTTGAAATACAGTCGGCGTGTCAGGAGTTTTATTCCCGCCGCCTCTTCCCTTATATATTACGTCCTGGGAACTCCTTAAATCTTCCCGTTTTACTTTTAAGGAGCAATAAATATTCAAATGACCCCGTATATTACAGCTTATGCGCCGCGAAAACGTCTTCCGTTGGAGGCATGCATTTTATGGCCCCCACGAAAAGGGCGGGGCGGTGAAGAAAAGGGAGTTTAAGTGCCGGGGGTCGAACGAGAGACCGGATGGTAATCCCCCAAATGGTTTACATGCACGTTCTTCCGAGGCTTAACTAGTAATTGCCGGTATGATGATCGATAATGCACAAAACGGGAAATCACGGGAGGATGATTTAGGGTTCGGCTTGTTGTCTTAACCCTCACGGAATTCCTCTGTGGTTCGCCTATTGGGGAAAACATGCAGAATGTCTGAAATAGATTCTCGGCCTACCCGATGCAACAGTATTAAAGAATACTAACGTCCCGACTGCTCTGTCAAAGGTTGCAAACTGCTCAAATCGTGAATATTAAGATGAATCGAAATTAAATTAACATACTGTCTTATTTTACCAACGAGTCTTTTCAAATGAAGAATCACAGAAAAGGAAACGGAAATAACTGTGTCATTCATTATATTACAGCCTATCTCTAACTATGATATTTTACTAAAACATCATAACGGGAAGGGATTAATTGCTTGAAAAGGTCAGTTTTAGGTTTTCGTATCGTTCAACACAATTATTAGGCAAGGAATTTTAGCATTTGCGGCTTAACCAGTGAAACGGCTTAAATGGCTTTTGTAAGTATTAAAGGATTTGTCATTAGGAGGAAAAAATTAAGGAAATGAAGAAAGAGAAGTAAAAATGAGAAATAACAAGACCAAAGAAAAATTATATCAACTGAAGGAAAACATCCAGAAAGAGAACGAGAGTGAAAGACCTAGGCAAGTTGTATGAAGAAAAGAAAGGCAAGTCGTAACTCGTAACGAGTCGTAACGGGTTATAAGAAAGGGTTATAAGAATTAAAGAAAGCTATCAAGATTTAAGAAGCATATCGGAACATACGTTAATCATTTTTTGGACTGAAGGAAACGTTTTTCTTTGATATAAGCGAGAAAGTTATTACTTGAAAAACAACATGGAGAAAGTACAATAAATTAAGAATAATTTACTTACTATGAGATCAAAAATTAGTGATTCACATTAAAAATACTCCAAAAGCCGTAATTCACCAAGGTAAATAAAAATGAACACTTACCTCGGGGTGGTTCCACTGCTGCCAAAAGGGGGAGTCCACTGTCGCAGGGGAAGCACCGGTATCTGCAGCACTAGGCACTAGATACTAGTATTTCGGAACCCATGGTTCCATCTTCAGTAGCAGAGTCCTGACTCTGCTACTGAAGATGGAACCGGTACCGGTGCTTCCCCTGCGACAGTGGACTCCCCCCTTTGGCAGCAGTGGAACCACCCCGAGGTAAGTGTTCATTTTTATTTACCTTGGTGAATTACGGCTTTTGGAGTATTTTTAATGTGAATCACTTATTAACAGCCGTGTCTCATCTTTTTCATGTCATCAAAAATTAGAGTTGTATAGGTATGTATTATGTAAATATATATGGCGCAAGCATGTATTATCATAATAAATAGGTATGCTTATGGTAGAAATTCAACACTCCTTCAACTTATATGTTCAAATATAATTAAACAAATCATAAAATTATCAGAAAGAGGGTAATTAATGTAACTGATATTATCAAAAGATTCTTTTATAGGTTCATAGAGCGATGCAATTTAGAATTTCACCATCTATACAGTATAAATGAGTATAAATTCAATATTCAGTAAGTATAAATTCAATATTTGCAGCGGCTGACCACATTTGTTATTGTGAGATGAATTATGGATGGTTTGCAGTCGTTTTGTTATGGATGGTTTGCAGTCGTTCTGATTCCGACAAGATTATGCTTCTCCCGACCAATCCATCGTAATTATTTCCAAGTAAGAGTTTATACACATTATAAGGCTCATGTTCGTCACATAAAGATAAAAAACATTCGAATTTCTCCAGTGAGCATTTCTTGTCACCATAACAAACACCTTTTTTGACCTCCGGAACGGATAGGAAATCAATGGGATAGGAAAGCAGTGGATTTTATCTAATTCTGGATGGTTTAAAAATATCTCCGGAGAACGGGGAGATGCGTGAGCAGAATGGCGAAAATATAGTCCGCAAACCCTTTATTTATACCCCATTTTACCCTCATACGGATGTTAGGATTCCATGCTGCACGGGATCCTCTTGGTCCGCGTCATCGACGCACGAATATGCAATATTTCACGCTCGTGCACGGCAAAGGCTTTGTCACGAGTCCCTGCACGCACACGTTGAAAGAGGTGACATGTTACAGAACCTTTGTGGCGTGACTAAGGAAGGTATCGTGGTTTAGTCAACCAACGCTCTCGGCTACAGGGATAAGTAAATTAAGTTAAATTTTTATGGAGTTATTTTGAAGGAGCCAAGGGATAAAATTAGTGGCGGTTGCGACAGTGGAGAGCTGTTTCCAAGGTAAGTTCAGATTAATTCAGACATAAAATGTATTAATCGTTGTGAAATAGAATTTATTACGTGTAATCGTAAAAGCTTGATTAATACAGTGGGTGGCAAGCTTTGACGTCATATTCCGAAAAATTTTCCCGTAAATAAATTTTGAGAAAAGCGGAGAATAATTATGATGAAATAAAAATTCATAAATTTAATAAAATACTTCTCGAAAGATATTTCGGAGATCAAAATAATTTACCAAATAAAGTTAGATTATAAATTATTTAATCATATAATAAAATTTTATCTCAGCCCCGCATTCGTATTGAATGAATTTCTATAAAATGGTAGATTTGATTATAAGAAGTTATTAAACAACAATCTAAAACATTTTTATGCGTCTTTGTTCTCTCAAACCCACGCAAAAATGATCCAAAGGATTTTCAGGAAATTTGACATGGTGATGATATATTATGGGGGAATACTTCTACTTGGAATTTTTAGTAGGGGCAGGGATTCAAATATTTCCGATTCGTGCAGTTTATTTTTATTCCTTTCAGAGGAAATCAAATCATAAAGACTCATCCCTCATTAGGGGATGAGACTAGTGTCATAGAAAAGATGGATGAAGATTTCTGATCCTTAAGTCAATTCTAGATTTCGGGTCCATCCAACGTATAAATTGTATGGGAACTCCGTTAAAACTCCTTTAATTTCTCATTTGGACAACAAATTCCAGGATTGAATTCGAATTGTATTTATTTATTTTTCTTCTTGCCATTCAAATAAGATACGTCAGAGGATGGCTCATCATAGAAAAAATTGTGATACTTGAATGACTTATTGGTTGAATTTAAACTGAAGGTAATTTTTCGATTATGATTCTCCACCGAAGAAAGACATCTTTATATAAATAGTTCAAATGATAAGAATCATCAATCCTCGGATGGTATGCTAATTTTACACTATTTATAATTGTAAATAAGGTCTTGACAGTGAAAAATCGTGACTCTTATGTTGCATAAATTGTTCTAAAGAAGTTTTAGTCTAAAGCTGAATTTTTCGACCAATGTGGCTTAAATTTATCCTGTGTTATTACGAAGAATGTTAAAGAAAATTATATTTATTTCAGCACCAAAATTCCACGGGGAAAGTAGCTCAGAAAATACATTCGCCAATTAAGAACGTCAGGCCCCAAGACTTTGTTAATGAAAATCATTCTCTCTTCATGTGACTTAATTTTCTTCGATACAGTCTGAACTTAGAGAATGGCTTCAAGGATACAATTAGAGAAGAGACAATTGCATGCTAAGCTAAAACTTCCGTCTGATTTTAAAGCTGGAATTTTCCTAATTGCATGTCCTGATTCCGTTCTCCTAGCGCATGAAAACTTCCCGAAGAGGTTGGAAAAAATAGCACGGAGAATTTTTAGTAGTTTTAAGTAAAAATTAAATCGTCGGAGGGACATCTAATTTGATGCCGGATCGATGATTCCGCATGAAAAAATGAAAGGTATGAGAAATTTCGCTCCCTTGTCCAATGGAATAAATTAACTTATCGTTTTCGAAAACAGGGCTGGGAGTTCTTTCCCTATTAAAGGTCAAGAGATATTTTGAAATAGATTACCATAGTGAGGAAAGTGGCACATGAATTGACTTTTCCTATATATATTTATTTATTGACACATCATACCACTGCGGTGAATTTACAATCATCCGTGAATGATATTTTACTTTTTGTCGATATTTTGAAAGAAAAAAGATTAAATGGAAAAAAACGTAATTATTTTCGCCTTTTAATGTGAGAAGGACTCACGTAAGACCTTTTCCAAGGAGCAGTGGGATTTACACTAATATGACATTATCGCTGCTATAAAGAACCGCGGTTGGACGGAGAAAACTCTTAATAAATCTATGAAAAATTCCAATGTATGGACTATGTACTCAAATAATAATAAATTATACATATGCATAAATTTGAACATTATCAAAAATATAAGCGAAAGTTTGGATTATCTGTGTTTTCGGATTATTCGTACATCTAAATTGTTAATTCATCGAATTCTCGATAGTACAACGTTTGGGTGAACAAAATGATGCAAACCGTTAACCTATGTTTGCATTCAATATAGGATAATAATAATTTTTTCACAGCGTTATCGAGCAAAGGCAAAATTTACGAAAGTGAATAATAATTATTCAAAATATATCTCATTTAAACCAATGCACCCTTTAATTTCTTGTCGTGATCGAATTAAATCACACTAGATAAAACCAATTTGCGCTTCTGTCCCCTTCACCTCATGCAACCATTACACAAACATTTAAGATATATCAAATAACAGTGGTTAGATTAGAGATTAGATTTATTAATTAATTAAAAATTACGTGAGACTGCTTAATTAACATTAAGTGGATCGAATTTTTAACATTTTATTAATAATGTGAATGAATAATCAATGATATCTTCCGGAAATGCGTGACTACAGAGTTGGGAAAGAAAGTCAAAATATCTCAAAATGAAAATGAATATATTCATAATAAATAATCAGCTGAATAAATGGTGCAACTGCTTTTATTATCACCATTTACCATCACGTTGTTTTTCAAAATAGTTGGCACACATCAAAACTATTGAGTTCTTATTCATCTACGGCACGTAATCAGGAAATCGAACCAGAACCAAACCGAAGCCGTAATTTTAGCCGGAGCGAAAACGGAAAAATATCATTCATACCATTCCGAGTTTTCGTTCCCAACAATGGAGGTTTTACTCAGATATAATTATAGGAAGATTTTCTATTACTAAGCTTTTTATTTCCTCTTTTTATTTATTTAATCCACTAATTACAGCGAGAATTTAAAAAATTTCCATATTGGACCACAGAATACTTCATCTCATTTAATCTTAATCTTTATCAAACAGAATTGTTAATTAAATTAATATGGGAAATTGTGCGTAAGCCTGCAGTACGTGGTTGCATACACCGTAGGGATAAGAACCTATTCCTCAAATTTTTGAATCTCGACACAGCATCCAACCCTTCAGAGTCGGGTCAGTAGCCTTTGGAGCCGAGCTTATGTGATTATGCCAACATCTAGGCGATTGAGCTAAAGATGGGAATAATGCCTCGAATGAGAAGTAGCATTGATAAAAATGCTTCGACATCTTAGGTCATTTCAAACATGGGCTCCCACCGGCAAATCGAACCCAGGACCGCTTTCATCGAAGTCGAACGCGCTGCCCACATTGCTATCCGAAGCCCTTAATGAGATATAATTATTATAATTATTTTTCATGCGTTCGTAGGTGTATAGATACGTTTAGTAAACTGGTGACCGAATTTTATGAGCAATCGGGGCTCTACATTCAATGTCAAAGATGTGTAGGTATCCTCATGAAGCGATTCTAGTACTTTTCCCGCATTGCAAAACCACAGATTTTTGCAACTGCATTCATCTGGACGTTCATATTCGTGCAACTGCGTCTCAGAGTGAGTTATTTTCGCAGCTAGAGAAGGGGGAACAGCACGCACCTTGCTAATGAAATGGCCCTCGCGGACCTATGTCTTCTGACGTGTGGGCCATCCGCAATGACGCTCTTTTAGGTGAGGTCCTTGATGGACCACAACTCGTCCGAACCACTCGAGATGAGGCCTTTTAGAAACAAGCTAAGGTGCGCATTTCGTTAATTTCGTTTTCTCTCTCCTTTACTACCCCAAGTGGGAATAAAATACGAAATTTTCTATGGACGAGGGAAAGTTATGTTAACTTAGCACGATAACAGTGCGGTAGGAAACCCAAGGAGAAACGTCAAGTGTGATATGCAGGAGAAAATGCCCTCCTGAGAGAACTACATTGTTTCATCGGAACCAACACTGCAAATAATTTGAAATCATTTTTAACGTGCATAATAATTGAATTTGTAATAAAATGTCTTGAACGTCACGCTTTTGCAGTAGTTTATTGTTCAATTATTATACTAATTATTTGGTCCCGGCTTGGATGGCTGTGCCCGGTAAGCGTCTCTTTCATTAAGAATTATTTGGTCATTTAATTTGCCATCTTTTTGGGCTTTTCTCGATTCCGTGGTAACATTATAAATATAAAAAATATAATAAACACAAATTTTCGAGAACCATGTTGACCAAGGGAAGTCATTCAATAAACACAAAACCCTCATACAAAGAATTTTAGGAAATATTATAGTATGTAAATGTGGCAGTAGGAAATACGAAGAATACATTAAAAACATTGATAATTAATCGCTTAATGAAATTAATGGGAAAATTTTACCCGTGGAAAAACAAATATGAAACACTATCGACATGAATGGGTCTCGAACCCTGGTCCCCCACTGCCCAGGCAGTTTACAGGTTAGAACACCTGCTCGGAAAGTGGGGGATCTGGATTCGAATCCCATTCGTGTCGATAATTTTTAAAATCTGTTTTTCCATGCGTAAAATTTGCCGATTATTTTCATTAAACGATTAATTATGTTTACTAAAATTTCGACCTTGGTAGTATTTGGGAGATCTTGGTGACAATATTTATCTTTTAAAATATCTATAGTTGAACCTTGAAATTAGCTTAAGTAGGTGATAAAAATATATCTAGTATATTTCTACTATTTTACGCTCATTGTTGGATGGACCGAAGTAGCGTGGTTAAAGTCTTAACTACAATTCGAGATGCTTTACATTTGATGAGTAGATACTTAATAATGTTACTCCGCGTTTTGTGAGGAAAGAATTCAGACGAGGATGTGGATAAGAGTGCAGAAAATTGTGTGGGAAGATAAGATTAGATTAGAGGTGTTATTACGAAAAATGAAGATACAAGGAAACTTATCGGATGAAGAGGAAAGAGAAAACCTTTTCAACAGGGTTTATAAAGCCTATTTCTTACCTTTTCCTTAATATAAATACATTTTATACAGTAAAACCTGGTTAAGACTCCTTTTAGAGGACCGACTGATAACCGTTTACAAGAAGAATAGCGCTATAACCGGGATATGACAGCATTTCATTATCTACGTCAATAAAAAATACACAAATATCTTTTGCTCTTTTATTCCTAAAGAGATTGTTACTTTTCTTTAAAAATAAAATTGATACACCACGTAAAAAAAAGTTTTGCACTTTTAGAAAGTTCCTTACACTTACGAAAAATAAAATTAAGTGCAGTTTACTTTTATTAAATAATAGTACTCATCTATAAAAAAGAGTATCAAATTTCAATTTTCGTTTTACCGAGTGAGGAAAATGAGCCTACTAAAAGCTATGAATAATTCAATGCAGATAATGTAAACAATTTCATTCTATTAAATGAGATGTAGATTGGGATGTAGTGAGTTGTAGTGCATCTGGGAAATGAAAAATCCACCTTATAAGGGTAATAGAGCGTCTAAAGCGTTATTTTTACCACGTGTTTCCAGTGAAAGGGACCGGAATAGCGAGAAAACCGCGTATTAAGCGGGATAGCGTCATAGGCGGGAGCACCTTGAACGGGAATATCTGTATATAAAAATATATACTATATATACACGCTGTATATGTAATGTGTATATTATACATACATACCTACATATATTATATATACTATATATATTATTATTATACATACATACCTACGAATGTATATAAATGTAGTATAATATAATAATTTATTCGTTTAATAAAATAAGTATCGATATTATTATATCGATAAATATCAAATTATGCCATTTCATTAATATTTTACCTAAGTTTAATAGCTTTCTGTAAACTGAAGGGAATCTCCATAGACATCCGAATTTTCCAGCTTTTCATCCCTATGATCTACATCTTTACAATTACGTGAAAATTCTTACTTAACATCAGTGAAAAAACTGCAGAGAACTGCACACTGTAATCATTCATCGAATAATTTTTCCCCACGTTTTCCGCGCCATGAATGCGCCTGACACCTCGGTTATCAGCGTCGTGATACCGCAATGCATCACGGGAACAAATAAAGCATCAGCTTGACCATTGTGGGTTCGATTCGATTCGCTGCACATATCAGGGCTCGGTTCGTTGACCGAGAAGAATCAAGTCATCCGGCGTAAGGATGTATGGCAAACGACCCTCATCTCCCGCCTAATAACGCTCTATATATTCATACCGCCCCTCCCGCTTTCAATTGTTTCGATTTTCCTTTCGAGGATTCGGAGATGTGTTAGCGCCCAATGTCTTTTCGTAGGGGTGAATACATGGCTCGAAATTGGCATCGCCTGCGCGAAATGGCAGGGACACCCCTTTACGGTCGAGTCGATTGCAGTGGAGACGTGCTGGAAGGGTTCATTGCTGAGGCTTACTTTTGCATTGAAGCTGGAGAGGCGGGATTAAAGATTTAGTTTGATATCATTTGAAGATTTTGGGATCTGTGAAGTATTCAACCAGAAGGCTGGTTTAAACCCTTACACCATTGGCTAACGAAGGTCCTAAAGAGGGAATGAGGCTTATAAGATTAGAATAGGAGTGAGGTAATTCTCCCTGACTTTACTTGATGAATTTATATTAATTATATAAATTATATATGAAAATTTTAAACATATGTCCATAGGCTGATTGGATTATCATTCACTATATCTAAGAAAGGCGTTGGTGATGGAATGAGGCAAGATGAGGAGTGAGGTAGTTAAATTCATGGGCCGGAATGTATGGAAAATATCCAAATAAATGTAGGATAGTTACAAATTTAGCGATTTTTTCGTTAGATTTAAATGTTAAAAATATCAGTCCATAAGAGTGGCTGGCGAAAATTCACTTAATTCAACCTATGATCCCCTTTGTTATGGTGCAGATGATATTCTTTGCATCAATACATTGTGTAGGTAATATTCCATAGCGATTTTTCTCTAATGTCGTATTCGATATTTCAAACGAAAGCTAATTCAGTACGCTTTATAACTAAGCCTCGAGTTCTTAGCATTATTTTTCCATTTCTTATGGAACCATGAATATTTTATGATTTTTATGAAATAATCGGTTTACATCTAAGGGAAGTATGAATTTCAAATCTCGGCTGCATTGATTTTGCTTTCTGCTGTGGCTTGTGGAACAGTCTTCCAAATGAATCCGTTGGAATCTAAAAGCATGCATCGCTGCATTTTCAAATCTTCAATTCGACCTCAAATAGCCCGTTTCCCCTCATCCGAACCGTGGCAATGAAAACGGCTTAGCAAATCGAATTGAGCTGCACAAACTGTATCGAATAGACTTGCTTTCCAAATCATTCCTTTCTAGGACGTCGCGGTTGAATACTTGAGATCTGACGGCAGATTAAATAAGTACATATATTATGCTTTAGCCAAGCACATTGTGGAAGAAAATGGATAAAAAGATTATACTTGATGTTTTCCATTTCATTTAAACATGGATAAGTTCCACCATGTATCGCTGGACTTTTATATATTATAAATGAGCATTCATATTGAGTGTGTGATTATACTTGAGTATATTTGAACTTTTTGAATAATTTACACTCCATACTATTTATATTTGTGTTTTGTTTAGCCAGAAGACTATTTTGAAAATCAAACACCTACACTATTATTTACCAAAAGACCTGAAGAGTGTACCAGGCCTACAAAGCTAGATAAGAAGTGAGTTAGTTTTTCCGCGCTTTCCTCACTGAACCGGCACATTGTGATCGGAAACGCTAATATAAGTGTAGCAATATCTATCTATCCCTATCAATAATAATTTTCATTATATACAATAACAAGAAAACATAAAGAATGGCACCATTAAACATCACTTTCATATCAGTGACTTTCACGTCACTATTGCAATGCAAACTAAATGAAATATACGTACATTTATCTCCATCCGGTACCGAAAATAAATGGAAAATACTCCATCAATCAGTGCACAAAGTCAGGAACAAACATACGCTTATTTAGGATAAAATTATGTCATAAAATACGAAATTAATTGAAGCATAAATAAAAGAGAGTAAAATTGAGTTATAATAAGTCGCTTTAAGGACTCTCTCCACGGACGATATGATAATAACGATCTAAAGAAATAACTTAAACGTTCGGTATTTAAACCCTCTGCCACATACCGAAAGGCGACTTACGGGATATTTTTATAGATGTAGATGCAGTTGAGTATATATTAATATTATATATAATACTTTAGAAATTTCAAGGGACTCTACATGAAGTGTGGCCGTTGGTAAACCCTGCTTACCTCGCTATGTCTCCCTTGCATAGAGAGACAGATGGTCAGCCATTCCACTCAAAGTTCAATTCCTTTTCCCCTCCTGTTGAAAGGGTTGTCTGGCGTAGGTCACAATCTGGTGTCCGTTGGTCTGGCCCAAAACTACATCCGTTAAGAGGCGATCGGGCTTTGGAAGGTCGATGAAAAGACAAAGGAAGGCAGCTGAAGAATAGGAAAAAGAGGCCAGGATGAACTAGTGGAAGATATTCGGACATTTGCAGGACGTTGGAAGGAGAGAGAATTAGACTATCGAGGAGTTTGAATGAGATCTGCGAGTTTGGAAATGGGAAAGAGATTTAGTCAAACTAATGACCCATCTACTTCTCAGATTTGGAATGAGGATAAGACTAGACAAAGCGTTCAAGTTTATATGCAGGGTGAAATGCCCTCCTGAAAGAACTACATAGTCTCATTGGAACCAGCACTGCAAGAATTTCAAATCATTCTATGGTGCGTAATAAAATGTCTTGAAAGTCAGGCTTCTTTAAAAATTTATTGTTCAATTTTTACAATTATCATTTGGGGCCGGCTTGAAAGGTTATGCCCACTGGGCGTTCCTTTTATTGAGAATTATTTGGTCATTCAGTTTGCCTTCTTTTGGGGCATTTTTCGATTCCGTGGTAATATTAAAAATGTACAATATAATAAACGCAAATTTTTGAGAACCATGTTAACAAGGGGAATTCATTCAATAAACATAAAACAGTAAAAAAATAAATTTAAGAAGTTATATATACTGTGTGTGTGTAGCAAAGTCTAAGAATATTTATTTAAAAACACTGGTATAAAAGGTGATATAAAGCTCAGAGAGTATGTGAAATATACAGAACTATTAAGTGCAAAATAGAATAGGCAATAAGAAAACAAGAATAAACTTAAATACACAAAATTCAAAAAATAATAATATATTTAAATAAATCTAAATCGTAAGCTTCTCTCTTTCTATAGGCTAATACCATTTCAAAGAGAACAAAACCACTATCATCGCGAATAGAGAACTCCAAATTATCTCCGATGGACATTAAAAAGAGGACATGAATAAAGATAATTCATAAACATTAGCATTTTCGTAAGACATGCATATAAAATAAAGTCATCGGCCAATCCATAGCATCATGATGAGCAAAATGAGGTCATGAGGAAAAACGGAGAAGAAACGTGATCACCTACGCAGGGAAGAAAAAGGCAATGATTCCGAATAAACCCCCGATAAAGAATAACCTCCTGATCGAATCCTCCTCACATTAGAGAAAATTCATAACTTAAATTACACGAAAACAACACGGAAGTGAGTACGCAGAATTATAAAGCAGCCCTCACGCGAGACAAATGGCTTCATCAGGGGAGGAAACCGAATTAAAATTGCCCTTTCGCATAAAAGCGCACCGAAAACATATTCATTAACGAAAAAGGCACTCGAAGTCGTGCATACGGAACCACAATGAAAACGAGGAGAGAGTGAAATGAGCGGGAAAACGAGTTGGGAGACGCAGGGGCCGAGAGCTGGGTGCAGCCTTGACACCTGCCCTATTTCCCTTACATTCACACGAGGCGAATTTCTCTTCGAACGAGCGAGATGGAAGAAAGAAAGCGACACAGAATATACATGCTCCGCTACGTCCGAATTTCAATTCCACGTTGGATCAAATGGGCAAGTCTGCACAGATAACGCCTCCCACGCTCCAACGGAATATTTGTCATTATAATAACTCCGCTACTTTTTGAATTTAAAAAAAGGTGGCACCGTTCTACACGGATGCATGATAATATTAATTAATGCATCAGCGAGGTAGTTCATTGCAACTAATCGATATATATAGTAAAGAAACATTAAAAAGGTATCATGTAATGGTGAATATCATTCTTATGTCCCGAGGGAAATGTTAAATTTAAGAATCCATAATTACAAAACGACTATTTCGAGAGAGTCAATCATGATTGATGGATTTAATTTCTTTTAAATGGGCTATAAGAATGGAAAATAAAATATCTTTCAGAGGGGAGTGTGTAAATTTTATAAAAAAAACTTCAGGTAGCAATGTATATGTAAATGAAAAGTTCTTGAGATTCTTTTTTATCACTCTTTAGTATTATCTATTACTGCTTTCATTATTTACCATTATTATTATTTTGTTGGAATTTTTTGTTTCTCTGAACTCTGAAGTCTCTGAGCTGTAGTTTTTGTTTTCTAAAGTATCACATTGTTGTTCCAAGAGAAATACTTTTATGATGAACATATCAGAAAATGTCTTATAATAAATGTATTTGAACAGCATGTGGTCAATACATCACTATTTAAATTCGTTGAAAATGACAATAATAAAAGCTAGATCTAGGTTTCTAAGTAATTTAAATTCACCATTTTATAAGCAAGCAAAGAAGAGAATCTTATTTAAAAAATCATATTTAGATTATATCTATTCACTCAGACGATAGCGTATGGTTTATAGAATATTAATTAATGGTTGAATTGATAAATGAATTATTTCATTATATGCAAGATAATGGACCGTTTTTCTGAATATTTTATACTGTAAAATGTATATTACATACTGTAGAAATGTATTCACTCTTCTCATTTGTATAACGTAATTTTCTTGACTGAAAATATAAAATATTCTATATATAATGAACAAAATACAATGAAATTTATACTTAAAAGTAACCAAAAGGATCTATGAAAAGAAAGAAAATAAAAATTCTGGGAACATGTTTAAATTAAGCAATGAGGAACATTAGCTTGTAAATAACAATAGTAGCAAAACATGATCCGAATCATTTTAGAATGATTCTGCCATCCGAATCACACGGAGTGCGCCCGCCTAAATAGTTGGCGTCAATTCTCCTTGCTGGAAAAAATGGCAGTCATTGTGGAGGCATGAGCTTTCCTTCAGTGTAACGCGGACCGTGACTCATTTAGCGCCACCGTCCGGTATACGCTTATCCTTGACTCCGTACGAAACGGAGGGAAAAAAAAGAAAGAAAATGCTAATGGGAACTCGTGTGAATCTCGCGTCGAAGGACTGACAAGTGAAAAGCGAAATTATGGGCGCCGCGTATTTTTAACCTTCTTTTCCGTGAGTCGCGGTGATAGGATGCGAGAATTAATTTCGAATTCATTCGAGAATATGCGCCGTTCCATATTTCGGTCGATTGCTCTTGGGCCCATTTCTTTCGGCGGAGGGCGTAAATCAACGGGCCGAAAAAGGCTCGTTCCGAACCCATTATTACCATTTCACGAAGATTCCGCATCGGCAAGAAAACAAACGATCGGAAAGGGACCAAATAAGGGATTCGCTGATAATCAGGAGAGATATGTATTGAGGAGAATGGCGTGTAATGAATCGGAACGGTGATTAAGCGAAACGTGTTATATATCGTGTTTGATTAATTTTATTCGGACATTACTGTCGTTCTCTGATGAAAATTTAAAGATTTTTGAGATGAAATCATGATACGATCTACAAGAAAAGACCCTTTTTAATTAATTGCTCAACTTATTAACTGACGGACTCTCAAACTTGATTAGAACTTAGAGGTTTGAAAACACTCCGTTAGCAGTCTAGTAAAATTGGGTCTATCAGGTTGT
Source organism: Pachydiplax longipennis (assembly GCA_036926295.1). Taxonomy (NCBI): domain Eukaryota; kingdom Metazoa; phylum Arthropoda; class Insecta; order Odonata; family Libellulidae; genus Pachydiplax; species Pachydiplax longipennis. The sequence goes on along the minus strand of JAVFKF010000002.1, from coordinate 55,082,214 downwards.
AAAAGATCCAAGAAAGGCCTGGATTGCATTTCTAGATTCTAGTTACTCGAATACACTAATCCGACGGAAGGCTAACGGGGGGTTTTCCAACCTCTAATTAATCAACAACCCTTTTCCAATTTGCTGATTATATCTCTAAAAAAGTAAATAATTCTTTATCTCCATTGGATTTTAGACCAGTATCGCTTCTTTGCCCTGTGCAAACCTCACGATAGTAGTTCGATTAAGTAGTAGATTTCCTTAAGACGAATCAATCTTCATAAACATACCTATATTGCTGATTGGATTGGCAAATATAAAGAGGGCGTTCATGCTCCGGTTGTTTGTTTATAATGTTTTCCAAGACTCATCGTACCCATAGCGTTTACGTTTTAACCCAAAAGTGTGAATAAGATCTCAGTATCCCAATCGGCTAATATATATGGACCTAGTGCAAATATTTTTTAATTCTCCTCAGATGGTGGTTCATAATTCTGGTGCTCTTTACCAATTTAAAATAAAAAATCTAGCTCGTTGTGAGAATTCAAAGAAAGTTAATTTAATTACCTTCAAAATATAAGCGTTTAATTTAAATTAGTACATTCATTTCTTCTATCCTTTGGTTCCAGTGACATTTATGTCAGTTTTAAGCGATAAATATATATTTTATTGTAGTATGAATGGGTCATATTTATCTAAATTAATAAATGTAAAATAATAATGATAAACTTAAAATGAATTTTAATTAAAACGATCATATTGTGAATTAATTCAGCTCGTTCTCCCCAGTTTTGTTATAATAAAAGAATATTTTATCATTTTGTACACTTTGCATATATTTATTCATGAGATTACACCACGAAGACCATAAATATTACTATTATTATTATAAAACTACGTTCATCTACGGTCAGTGATGTACAGATATAAGAATATTATTCTTAAATATGGACCCTCTACAGATGATATAATATTCATCACGCTTAAGCGTCAAAATGCAGGTGATGAAGTGAGATGCAAATTACATTATGAGGCACGTTCGCTTAATCAGTGCTAAGAAGGAGGCGAGACGCGTCTCAACGTTACCTTGAGAATGTAACTTTTCACATTCGAAAAAGCACGAAAAAATGACCTACCTTTCAGAAGGTTTTATTACTCTGAAAATTTACGGTTGACGATTAAGCGCATTACTTCAATTCTCTTTTAGGTTCGAAACCGCTAATCCGTCCTGTAATCTAAAGGTTTTATTAAATAAAGTTTCTCACCACCCTGTCACGTCGCCTTATATATAATCGATTTCATTTCAATTTTGCGCTGTAATTTAGCAGTATTCCCCGCATGCTACACAACTTTTATGAGAATATTCTCGGCGCGTTATACAGTTTTATGGATGTGTTTATATATCATAAGCAAGCGAAAGAAATATCACGAAATCGGTCAGGTACCGGGATGGAAATAAATTTCCACAAAAGGACGAGGATAGACTTATCACATTGACAAATTCAACGAAAGAATCTCATTGGCTGGGAATGTATTAGCAGTTTCCTGCAGAAATTTTAATCATTTCCGGAATAAATCTGCCTTTTTGTTCAAGAAAACCCAGTAATCGTATTCGGGCCGGCTTCCATCGGCGGGCATTAGCATACGGCCCTGCACTCTATACGAGAAACAAAAGTTAAACATAAATCATTCCTACCGTAATGATAACATCATTTCAAGAACATGCGACCATTAATTCTGGTTTCTTTGAATATTTTATCAATGGCATCAGGCCAGCCTCTGCAAACTGCGTCGCAAAACTTTTTAAAGAACGATGATTTATCGATAAAGATCCCTTAATTTGACAGCATTTCTTCGTCAGCTCAGCTATTTTGGAACGACTTAAGGATAGATATTTCTAGTAAGTGAATATCGTATCTTTATGGTCAGCGAACTCATTCGGACATGCAATTAGATTATCGACGCTAAGGTTGGAAGTTAGGGGAAAACGCTCAAGGACCACGAGATCCAAATTTATCGCTATAATTTCTATAATTAAGTTATGTAATGACATTTAAATTTTCTAACACGAACTGGTTTATCTTACACTCTCTTGATGAGTTAAATATATTTTTATTTGCAATATGGTATGGAACAGAGAAAGAAAATACTATTTTCATTTACTTTTGTCTCAGAATAACCCATGGCTGTGACAATATGAGAGCTGATGAGGTATGAGTGGTGCTGAATAATGGTATTCATTATGGTTAATCCTCATCGAAAACTGTAAACAGTGCTATTCACGAGGCAATTACGTGGAAGTTTCTCGCCCACAGAGTTCTTGCTCATGGAGGAAAGCAGGGGAAGATTACCTCACTCCTCATCTTACCTACTAAGCCTCATCATCATACACTATAATTCAGTGGAAATCAACCCTCGGGCTGATACTATTACGGCAGAATACGAAAAGACTAAGAGAAATCAGTTATAAAACGAATTTGAATGATAAATTCGTTGTTGAAATAGTCATTTATTCAAATTTTCTTTCTTTCGGGTTATCACTCTTGGCTATGTTTGTTGATTGTCGTTTGTAAAAGATAATCTCAAATGAAATATATACGTCTACGAGAGTGACGCGGCGAGTTTTTCTGCGATCGATTTGAATTTAAAAGCTTTTATACGGCAAGGAGGGGATTCCGCAAGAAGTCAAAACACATTGCAAAATTTACCAGTGAAACATTATGGAATTAAAATGAGGGCAGACGAAATATTTCGCATTACACTAGAAAGATGTTATTATTTGATTACTAAATGATTGAATGAGAAGCTCTCATAGTATAGCTTTGCGCAATTCATTAAAATCCACAGAGTTAGAGTTAATGAAACTTAAAAATATAACTGAGATATAGTTTCGGAGCATATACTGACCTCGAAAGAAAACAAATCTGCTTGAATATGATGCATGTCTAACTTGATTGAAATACAATAGGTTTCCTTGCATTGCACGAAACCGATCTCTATTCTGTCACAGAGAGGAATATTGACCGCATGATTTATCGTTAACATTACAATCGCATACTTTAGGCAAGTACTTTAAAAGATAAATACAGCAAAAGATTGTTCAAATTGACATTTATGATTTATTTTGTCAACAGCATTAAAGTAAATCACACCGAAGAGAGGAGAAGTCCTTTTCAATTAGTAGTATACTTAAACTTCGATTTCTATGGTACACGATTAGTACGGTATATTATGCTCAACGAATTCCGGCAATGTTTTTCTTGTACGACGATAAAGTTTTATATGTATGATTCAATTAAATACGTACAAATGTGTCAAATTATAAAATTCATTAGATTGTTGTTGGTTGTTTACTCCAGGCAAACTCGCTTTTTTATCAATTTGTAACATAAGTGGAAAAATAACGTAAAATCATTTCTCCTTCACAAGACAACATTGTCGACAGTGATGGAATATTCCTAGTTTATAACAGGAATATTATAAAGGAAACATGAAAATAGAGAGTAAACCGCTATTACCATATTCGTTCACCTTATCCTTCACTCTGCTTTAACGGGTGCTCACTTCCATGATATTCCTAATTCAGTGCATTAGAGATATTCAAGTGCTCCAAGGGGATATGTAAATTACTATAACTTCATCCTAAAACAAATACCTATCGCCATGGTAGTGCCGTGCACATCTAAACACTATGCATGCTTATACACTACATCATGGAAGTGCAGAGGTTTGTACGACCACGACTGGATTTAGGATAACCGATAATATGCAGATGCGATGTAGATGTAGATATGTATGTCCGAACCAGGGAATCTATCTGTAATATTTTACGTTCCGGTTTTCTCTCTGGTTAAACGAAAATAGTACTTATCAGATATGTATAGTTGTAGACAGATATCGGTTCAATCCCGTACACACGTGCACTAAATATATGGTTTACGATTGCCGCTATAAAAACTGAAAAAGGCGTTACCTCTATCTGGGAAAGGTATAAAACTAATCTGTTGTTTAACTAAGAAAGATAAAAGTAGATATCTACAAGTAAGCGGGGTTTCTATCTTTTAATAGCCTCTCTCGCGGTTCATTCGTTTGAGAGCAATAACTTCACAATGGATATCAATAATTAAATGAAATATTTTTCGTTAGTAATCCCCTTGAGAACGGATAGTCTTCCACAGAAAATGTTGTAATGTGGACAACAAAGGCATAAGCTAAATGTGAAACATCCTCGGTATTTAATAAGGCTTAATTCAGAAAACAAATGATTGCCAAAATGAGAGAAATACTAAGAAATACATCAGTGGCAAAATGAGATCATTTCCTTTCTTTAAAGAGTTCCAATCTACAGGTAATACTTCATTTTAATGTGTAACATTCAGTTTCTACAAAAAAAATAAAATTTCCTTTGATGAATATGGAACGGAAACTCAATTTTAATGCCGATAAAGAATATTTCCTGCGATTAAAATATAATCACTTTAATTCTACATCATTTTGAGAACTCAATTAAAGAATAAATGTGTTAGATTCCAATCATAAGGCAGTTACATTTAATTGCTTCTTTAAATCCACTCAGTCGCGGAAAATAAATTCGTACATTCGTTTCTTTTATTACTGCCGGCGTCAATCTTATGATTACGCCCATAAACGGAACACGAAAATGTAAAAATGAATTGTTCATACTCTCTCATTACTGCACGCTTAATGTCTCTATGTCAGATACCGAGAGCGGCAACATTCGTATTAACACGCGATGTTAACATTTGCATTACTCAATCGCGAATATTAAAATCATTACGTCTGACGATCGTAAACTTGTTAATTAAGAGCGAAACGACATAACGTTTTCATTGGCTTCTGACTCTTCCCGGGAACTAATTGCCGCTGGATTAGACAGCCTTTATTCCGAGTTGGCGTGACGGAAATCATCAAAACTCGAACGTCTTGAGTGTTTGTTTAATGACTATTGCTCTTATCGCGACTGCTTCGATAAAAGTTGACGTACAGCCATGTGAATCAACGCAATCTGCAGTATGAAATCTTATAAACGAACGATTAAAACAATCGTAAGCGCAAAGAAATCTTTTGAGAAGACAAGGCACGTGTTTTCATAGAAAGATTGACTCTTTATTGGCTAAGTTAGGTTCATATGGGTCTCTTTTCTACCTTAACTCATACATCATTAAAATATGCATAAAGATTAATTGAAGAAAACAGATTCCTGAGATAATCCACAGAGAAGGGGATGAAAAAAACCTTGACAACGCAGTGAAAAAATAAAAAAGGCAATAATATAATAATAAAGTTACACAGCAGAAATGAAATAAATTCAAATAAAAAAAGTATAAAATACAGAGTAGAAAAGTTTAAAAGAGACGAATGATTACAGATCAAATGAAATAACAATTCTTAAAATAATAAAAGTATTGTATATTAATCGAATTAACATGTTCAAATCCTATAAATTAAGACTATCTAATATCATCATAATTAATTAATCATAATTTCATCCTGAGACACTCTGAATAAGTGTACGTAATATAAATATTTACATAACTGGGATTATTATATTGGATAATGGAGGACGCGAGGATTCAACAAGCCTGAAGGTATCATTTCGGACCAAGGAATTGAACCGAAACCGAACCGAAAACCGAAGCCGGAAAGAATTTTTTTGGTATGAAAACGGAACCGAAAATACTGAAATTCTTGAAACCGAAACTGAACGCCGATAATTATTCCGTTCTGATTTTTGGTTCCCAACAATTCACATTTTACTTAAGCGCGATTGACTAATAAAATGTCAGTTAAAGTAATTTGATTTGCAATCAATCATTACTAAGTTTTATTCTAAAGTTTAGTGTAATGTAGTGTAAATGGTAATACTAAAAAAATAATCAAACAAACCTTCAGATGTATATAATTTTAAAATGCTCGGAGCGACAAAATAACAGTTCGAACCGGTTCGACGTTGGCAGAAGGAGGGAAACCGAAACTTCACTGATATTCGCTATTTATGTTGAACCGGAGAGAAAACCCTAACGTAAAATATTACGGTTAGATGCTCTGGTTCGGACATACATATTTACATCTACATCGCATCTGCATAATATCGGTTATCGTACAAGCATCTGCACCTTCGTAAAAGTGGGAGTAGCGGAAAATTATGCAATGTTCAGATGTGAACGCCGTATTAATTTTAGGATGAAGTTAAAAGTAATTGCCATATTCTCCGAGCGTTTTTGAATACCTCTGTTGCACTATATTAGGAATCTACTCATAGTGAGCACCCGTTTAAACGGAGTAAATATTATCGGGAAAATACACGATGCCCCATTGATTAAGAAGCCGCTCACACACATTAAGAAAAGCAGGCAAAAGTGGCTCCCAAACACTTAAACCGCCTCAGATTGGCAGTAAATTAAATTCCTGGCGTAATCGAGACACCCGGGGTCAGATGATATTTGCGACCCGAAAATAATCTTGGGTTGAACTTCCCGCGAGGGAAACAATAAATTATAATGCCTCCGGGATAAGTAATGAACACGTTTTTTTCCGCTTTAGGTCCTTATGTGCAGCCACTTCTTACTCCTTGGTCGTAAATCGGAAAGGGGAGTAAGTGAAGGGTTGCCAAAAAAAATAGCGGGAGGAAATGAAAGATGCGAGGCGTGGGCGGATGCCAGCGTTAATGCACCGGCCGGATATCGAATGGGAAGAGGCTTTCGCTTCCCTTATTGTGACCTCGTTGATGAATTAATCACGGGTGAAGTTCGGGAAAGCCTTCTTTCTCAACTTTACTTTGGAAAATTTTGAAGTTTGGCTTATCGTGTGGGACAGCGTCTCTCTCAGCGTCTTTCGAGATATGGAGATGCCTTTAGTTTTCTTCTCTATCCACCTTCTTTAGTTTAGTACAGAAACAAGGACCCTTGTGTGATTATTTTAGTATTGTTGATGTATTTTTTCTAGCTTATATATTGCTGCTTTTTCGGTAAAATTCTAGTTTCTTTCTATCTAAAGTTTTTGCAAGATCTCTCACCCTTTTCGTGTGGGTGTTTTCCCGCTATGAGGTATATTTCCTAAGCATTAGCTTAGGTTTTTAAACCCAAAAATAAACTTTCTTCTGCGCACATTTTTATGCTATATCTTACTTTCAAGTGTTAATTAATGAAGGGTTAGATGTATGAAGAGACTTTTTGGTCTTAATCACATCCGAATAAAAACGAATTCTTATTATTATTTTAAAGGATATGTATGTTAGTAGAATTTTAAACAATAAAAACACTAAATGATACTAACCTGATAAGTAAATTATGCTAACCTGATTACATTATTTGAGAATATGGTTATTACAACATCAGCTCCAATAGAATTGTATAACATAACTTTAGAGCTGGGGTCATCGACCAGGTCCCTTCCCTCCACTAGTGGGCGATTTGAAATTTTCAGGTGGGCGATGAGTATCTCCTAGACAATAAAAAGGGATGTTAAAGAGATGAATATTGAGGTGACAAAGAAAAAGATGAGATGATAAAAATTTCGAAAGACTGTTGTATGTAAATTAATTGTATCGTAAACAATTTTATTATACATACATTTACCAGAGTTATTTCCGTGAGAGCTGAATTAAGTCATTGAATTATAGTCGGTAATTATACTGCTAACGAGGGCACAACGGTGGTTATACTAAGTAATAAAACTTTGGTGACCACTGCTTTAGAGGAAAACCCCCGTAAAACCAAGCTAAATTAAGCTTTATGTTTGAAACAGAAGAAAATTATTTTACGAATTTCCAATATACAGCATGCAGCATTTTCAGACATTTCAAAAGAAATATTATGAATCATATCAAGCTATGAAAATCGTAAGATAATTAAAGAATAAAATATCGTAACAAGAAGGGTTATTAAAATTATGACCGGTACTTTCTTATGCAGTTAACCACGGTATTACTTGAAAATTTCCCTGGGTTGGAAAATTTGGAATTAAACCGTATTAAAATAATTTAATTAGGAATTTACGGGTAAATAAATATTAAATGGGAAATTTTAAGTAATTTTCTTGGTGGGTTGGTACTAGGAAGCGAATGTTGGATTCGAGAAAACTTGAAATGGTTAGAAAATGGAGGAAAACGTAATGAAATCATCGCTTAGTAGGGGAAGTTCATCTTTGATCCTGAAATTAGAATTTATTCTTCATGCTCAGTTTTAAACCATTTTAAATGTGTCAAAACTCAAGAACGATAGGAGCTTGCCGAAAATTTGACTACCGATTAAAGCGATCAAATTCGGCAATAAACAAACCTTCGGCAGCTCTTATTCGCACCATTATTTATAGTTCGGGTTATCTCGGCAGAGAAAATTCTCACGACCTTCCCAACTTTCGAACTCCTGCGACGAAACACACTGCGTCAAAATCCATCGGAAGCAAAAAAAATACGAAAATCGAAAGTGATCGATTCCTCAAACGCCGTATCGTTCTCCAACGGAGAAAAACATAAAGGAACGAATAAAAAAAACAGAGGAGCTAAAATACATTCCGTGCCCCGACAATTATTTCAGGAAAAAAAAAGATATCGAGAAGCACTTTCGGAAATTTGCATGGAGATCCGATCGTTCGAATCCTTCGGAGAAATCTTCGAATATCGTTGCTTTTTTGTCTCCTTCGTGTCACGGAATTCCGCGAGAAAAATGTCGCATTCGAAAGACCGTCGCAGTGGTGGATTTAGAACAGCGGAATGGGGAGGGGGGATGAAAAGGCAACGGAAAATCGGAGCAAAGGGATTCTGGGAGCCGGAGGGCGCTCACCGCATCTTACCATTCTCCGAATCGGGTGGTAAAAAAGGGAAGATATGTTACCTTGTTAACATTAGGCCTTTGGCAGTCGAATAGAGTAGCCTCGGAGATAACTTCTCGCCGAGGTGTGAATTCGAGAGCCTCAGCATCTTTGCATCCCGGTTCCTCCATGTCTCTCCTCCGAAGAATATTTGCTCCAGGTCACGAGTGTCGTCAAGTTGCTCTCGTGCTCAGTTAATCCAAAGGAACGTGCTCGTCATATGCATGTATGCAACGCAATTATTCAAAAATTTTAGGAACGAGTTCTAATCCCAATGGAGGGTGAAACCACGCACTCCAGTCTCCGATACGGTAAAACCAGCTTGAGTTTATTTTCAGGAGACTGAGCTGCTGTATTTTATTTCCTTTACATTAGTAAACAAAAGAGAGGATTTTTTATCTTTTTAATTCTTAAATAAGCTTTAAACCTTGGAAACGAAAAGGAATTTTCTTTAGCTTGCTTTACTTGCCATAGCTTTATATATCTGTTAATAACGGGAAAAATCTAATTAAGTCCAATAAAATAACTCTTGTAATAGCATTCGATAAGAAGTGACCAGGATGAATTCCATCATTCAGCATCACCTATTCCTCCTTTTCCGAAAGTATCTACAATATAATCACAGCTATGAACATGAATGATACAAAAGAATTTTCTTCTATACCTTCTATACCTCTTTATACGAAAAAATAAATGAAGATTATTCCAAAACTTAAGATATGTAATAGGAAAAAAATAGGTATAAATCAACGTAAATTTTTTAATGACTTTTTCTCAACCTTGTAATTCGTTTCTTTCGAGAGGTAATTTTCAGATAAATGACGTCGTATTTTTCAAAAACGAAATTCCATAATGTTACGAGAATACCTGATTTTGCGAGCACTTGCAGATGAGGTGCTGATGCATTTATTTCTATCTTTCCATTCACTTATTTACAGTGCTAGATTTAATTGCTTCTATTTCAGTATATCCTAACAATATTTACTAATCAAGCGTCTGTATATATATTTAATTATGCATACAGATATATACTGTACTATACTGAATCCGATGAGCGTGATCTTACCGGTTAATATTTTTACAGCGTGATATAGATTATTGAATAACTAGGAATTTTATAGATTTAAAAATTTACGATGCTTATCAGAAGCAACTCGAAATATGAGCGAGCCAATCGGTTCCTTGGGACGAATGACGTTGTTGTAATCGAAAAAAACTTGTCAAACTTTGATAAATTTTTCTTAAACAGTTGCCGTAAGGAATGGTGCACACATTCGCCTTCCTGTGAGGATAATATCTACAACATAAATTTACATTGATATGGCAGAGGGGATTCGGTGAATGCAAGGAAGAGAAATGGTCACTAGGATTAGCATCCTCTGTTTGGAGCGGGAATTCCCATGCGCCACTTCGCGCTGAAGGAATTTTAGTCTTAAATTGAAGGCCGTAACAATTCTCCTGGAGTCAGCCCTATTAATAGGGCTCCCTTTCGAAGACCTTTTGTGCAATACTTGCCAACGCCAACAATGCTGCTCAAACATCTTCTGTTTGTCCTCCCATTGTGTGCTGATAAGGATTATATTTATTTAATATATCCTAGAGAGATGCCCATGGGATATATTCGCGTAAATGGACAGGAAGACCGCTGCTCACTATACACTACATTGTGTTATCCAGCGCATCTTCACTCTTATTGGAAGACTATCATTTATGACCGATATTCATAATATTGATGTTGTAACTTTGTAAATATGAGATATCTTGTATTTGATTTGCTTGAGCTAAGCAGCTCTTTCTTCTGTTATCACTTCTTTTTTGTTGAATAAAATTGTTTTAATATAGTCCCGTCGACAGGCTACGACACAACGGAGCATGAATGTAATTCGTGCTAATTTTTAAATAAATACCAAATGGAAATAAATAAATGTTATATAAACGGGCTACAAATTGATATGAAAGATAATTTTCTTTTTCTCGTAGAAATACTTCATTCTAATAGCATAGGGTTTTTTAATACCAACATAAATGTGCTTAAAATAATGTAATAGAATTCTATCTCCTCACGAAGAACGTGAGGGGATAGAATTCTCTACAGATCACAATATTTGATAGAGATTTGGGATTGTAATGTTCAGCTGTTTAAGCGAGTGTGTCTGTGAACTTGTTTGTGGAAATACTCGAAGTTTTAGCGAACCTGCTTAAATTAATAATCCCCATCTGTTATTTAAACTTGTTATCAATAAGGAAAAATTTTGACTTTTACTTCCGTTCCAAACCATCTTCTGCGGCTGTTTTCCCGATACGTGAGTTTTTTTTCCAACCAGCCTTCCGTAATAGATATCTTTGGAAAAACCAAACCTGTCTTTTTCCTTATTTGTCACGTCAGTTATGAGGGAAAAAAGGCAAAATATTATGCTGCCTGTCGGTGTGTATAAATTTATGATAATTCTCGTAAAAGAAGAAAAATAATACCTTTGATCGAATAAATGTTTTTAATTTACAAAGGATTAATGTTATGGCAATTTATCGCAGGAAAATAGAAACTTCTTAAGACCTCAAGATCAAAAAATGATTAAGGTGCTTAAAATATATAATAATTAGCTTCACACAAATTTCTGCAGCTCATTACCGAGACATTTACTAAAATAAATTTACTAATAATTTACTAATATTTATTTATAAAATAATCTTCTACACGTGAAAAATTTAGTAAAATCATCTCTATCAGTTTCTTTTTCTAGGGACATAGTAGAGAATCCGATGAGAGATGCAATGAAAATTTTTATTCAACCTATCTGAAAATACGCATGGTAATATTTACAATACTTATTGTAGTACTACCCCTGCTATAAATAAATAAAAATACATCAATAATTAAATGTAAAGCAATAGATAATAATTACTTCTAACAAAAGTGTAAAAACCTAAGCCCATACATACTCATTTGAAAGAAGTAAAACCATCGCAGATATGTATTCGTTGCATCAACGACTCCCTTGTGGAGTATCGTACATATGAGTTCTACTAATGCACATCTGATCCCGGAAAATGTAGAAAAAATCGCAGGTTATTCCCGTGGTACCCCATGAAATGGCTTCTGCTCTCCCAAGGCAATAGGCATTGATTCCTCCTTTGAAATCCAATGCAAGCATCCACTTTAGAATATGTAGCTCTGCTCTGGAGATTTATGTACCGCAATACACGCACGGATCAGCCGTATCCATTACGGCGCAGAACCAGATGGATTTTCATGACGTCGTCAACGACTTTGTGCAAAAAGAGCCAGCCGCATAAGGGAATTTGATAATCTTAAAAGCATGATGCTGGAGGTTGCTCTGTGTGACAGCATAAATTCAAATAACCCGCTGTTGAAAGATAATGGCAAAATACATGGAGAAAAAAAATCGAAATATAGACTCTTTTCTAATTGTAACTGGTGTTTAAATTGTATGGTTGAGCATGCTTACTTGTTACATACCTAAGATGATCAATACTTACCATTATTTACTTACAAATTTATTTCACCTATCGTGATTACATTCGCACATACTTTTGTTAAGCAGAGTTCTCTCTAAGATGCACTCCTATGCAGCCAAGATATACTTTTTAAATTGTCACCAAACTAATTTTTCGAGCGCTAAAAATATTTTATTAAATATTGAAAGCTTTAGCCATAGTTTTCACAAATACATCAATGATTTTGCATGTTATGAATTGTTTTGGGGATTAAAAGTTTCATTTCGTCATTTAAATGAAGGAAATCAGAAAATCTCAACTGAAAAATCACTTCTTTGGCAATATTGGCGCAGATTCGTAAAATGAGTGCCCGCAGTAATTTCCTTTCCGCCCAATCGAAATGGAAAAAATAAGAGGGATCTACGCCGATAGGATAAGCACTTCCCTAAAAATCGAAGCGATAATTTTATCGTTGAAAGGGGAAAAATGGATAAGTTCTTCGTATGATTTTCTAAGCATGCCATTTTTATGACTTCAGTTATTTTTTCACTACTTCGTCTATTTAATTATTACTTCAGTAGTTATCTAACTTTAATCTTCTTTCTCCTACCTTGATGAATAGAATATTTCTAATTTTACTTTCCGTACAGGAAGGGGGAAATTGAGACTTGAGGGTCTCTTCTAACGTGTAATCCATTGTCGTTCCGGAAGAAAGTAAGGAAATTAAAATATGAGTAAAGAAGGAAACATTTATATTCGAATTAGAAAAAATCTAAGTCAAGTACTGAGGAAAAACCTTCCTTTGCAGGAAAACACCCGCAAGAAGGGGTGCGAAAGCTGCGAGAAGTATTGATAGTAACAGCTACATTTTGAACACAAAGGAAATTATTTTCTTAAAGAAAAGAAAATATTAATAGTGTAAAAGAGCAAGAAAAAGCATGTAACGGCGAGGAAAAGTTTTCACACTAAAAACATTGGACATTGTAAATATAAATCTCGTAGATGTATTTAAATAGAAAGAATAGGTAAAATGTTTATTTAAAAATAAATTTTTAAAATGAATCGCTAAAATTCGCATTTTCAACTTAATTATTATCTTTAGTGAAAAATATACAGTTAAATTTAAAATATATATTGTAAAAAATTAAAATATATTGTCATATATACATAGATAAGAAAAGTACTCAGTAATTTCTATAAGGGATACCAATATTTTTTTAATACTTTTGTGGAAAAATATACATTTTAAATATAGGTTACATATTAAAGGAACAGCCTAATACGGATAATGGCCAAGGAAACTACTTGGAAAATAATGGAATTGCCGATAATTCGGCCGATCCGACAAGAAAAATCCATAGAGGGGAGAGGTAATTGATTTGTGTGTGGAAGAAACCAGAAAGACGGCCGATTTCTCGCCTTCGAAAACGTTCACAGGATTATTAAAAAAAATGAGAAAGCCGCGATAAAGGAGCACGTCGAGTCGCCCAGTCACGAGCGTGCGAGAGGATCACCGAAAAATTAAATTCAGCCCAAAAGGACGCGCCATCCCGAATCTGTCGCATTCCCCTCCAGGCAGTTTACATTTTTCAATGCGGCAAACAAACGCGACGGCAAAAAAACCTGTTCGAATTGTTTGGCGAAATGACTCTGGGGGATTTCTCGCGCAGAAGAAGCCCTACCTTTGCATCCAAAGGCGCATTCTTGCTTGACTAGGTCACGCAAAGTCTGCGCTTGTCTGATTGCTTTTATTTTTTTTTATTTTCGCGATCGGGGTGCCATGGAGACCAAACTACGTAATCGTGGGCGTGATTTCTAAATGTCAAGCACATGAGGCTCCTGATGAGGAATGTTGCTTCATCTTCTCCCATTAAGGAAACAATACAGTCAAACCCGTTTAAGACTGATTGGTAAGAATTGGTGATTTTCCTTTCATTTGGCGCTCAACACCAATATAGGTTTATCTGTGAGACAAAAGTAAATGAAAGATGCCTATTTTCTCTATCCTGTAACCAAAAAATCTTGTAAAATAAAACTCAAATATTTAAACCTTCTCTCTATACCTTGGAAAATGGATTTTCGGACATATCATATCAATTCAATAAAAAAGAGAGCTAGAGAACTTCTTCTACTAGAGAAAGATACTGCAAACAATAAAATAAGTTTGCATATTATTTGGCGATTTGAAAAAAATTATACATATGCAGAATGTCCTTTTGCATGGAAATATACACTGTTAAAGCACCAAAGAAGAAAATATGTGAACAACAGAGAAGTAGTATTATGGAATACTCATGAAAATAAAATGGACAGACCTTATAACTAATATAGAACATAAAAATTAATCAGTAAAGAAGCTATGAAATAAAATATATTAAAACCCTTTTAAAACGCTCCCGTTTTAGAAGCTATCCCACTTAATACGCGGTTTTCTCACGGTTCGGGTCCCTTTCTCATGAAACACATGATAAAGATACCGCTTAAGACGCTCTGCTATCCGATTGAACCGCTCTTCTCCCGTCCCCAAATGTACTCCTATCCGCTATAGCCAATTCAATGGACCAAAGTATTTCTATATCATCAGTGTCGCCATCTTCCCTCCTATCTTTGTCTCTAAATTGATTTCTTGTGAGTCTCTTCCTTTGAGCGACTAATTTTGTGAAAATAAAATGAAGATATAGCGAAGCAGAGTAATCTTTTGCCTGCGTCGGAGTCGATACGAACGCAGGCATTGAGATAGAGTGAGATTTTTTCTCGTAGTATTTCTCAGGATATAACATATATTAAGAGGTCGCTTTTCGGTGTTTCATTTCGTCACAATCTTAAAAAGTAAACAAAATGGAAAACAGAGAGATGGTGATGCCCTCTCACCACTGCTGTTGAAAAATTCGTTATTCTTTCCTAATTGTTTATCCGGTAAAAACTTCCTCATTTAAGAGTGAACGTGATCAAAATTACGTAAATAAATATTTATATTTATGTAACTAGGAGGTCACTAAGACGCTCTCTTTGTGAGAAAAGCAGACTATTCTTCACAAATATGATGTAAGGCAACCAGCATTATACAACTTGGTTATAACACTATAATGCTGAAAACGCTGTTTTCGCTTCATCCTTCGAAAAGTTTCTTTACCGGTCTTTACTGTACTTATTTAACTGCCAATTCGTGGTTCCAAAGAGGAATCATATGGTGATGTATGGTAAAGGAAGCTATTTTGTTGTTAGATCACGTCCACCTCGAAGCACTGCACTGACCTCGGATGGAACACATAACGTTACGGTAGATCCTTTTCAAATCATAAAATAAAGAAGATTTCGAATCGTATACTAGAATATCCTATTTACGGAATTCTGTAGAAATGCATTTCCGTTTACGGTTAAAAACAATGTGCAGTATTTTCAGAAACATTTTCTCCCTCAAACTACCTCACTAACTATTTTGGCAAGCAAATCTCATTCCCGCTCTAAAACATTCGGTAAAAATCTTTAATCTTTCAGTTCTGTAAGTTTAAGTTGGGTTATCACATTCTTGCCAAGAAATCCATACTTATCAAATTATGAAGCGATTGAAACTGTTGCAAAGCATTTCCTTAAAACTTATTCTGAGCTAATTTCATATTACTTCAATGTACATCGAATGTATGCGGTGTCACAAATTTACGAAGTTTTTCGTTGGAATCATAATTCATATAAAAATATTTGTTTCTTTCAATATATTCTTTCTGGAAGTTATTCCTTCAAATCGGGAAGACTTAAATGTTAACCGGGGCCATTCGTAAAAACCAGGAAAATTCCGGTCCGTAGAGACGTATGGAAAAACTAAGTTCAATTTCTAAATTTTGCGTATATTCGCGTATGCGTGCACATCCACCTATACGTTCTAAATGCTCATTTGCGAAATCCAAAAAAGCAGCGGAAATAACCTTCACTGGAGAGATTTTTAGCCAAGCAACACTATACTCAAATCCGAATATTATTCAATGAAATAAAATCGAAGGAGATTCCAAAGGTTGCCGGAGAGAACACAGGGTCGGCACGAATTCCTCAGCGTAGTCTTTTCATAGGCATCTCTATATGGAGATAGATGTTAAAGTAAGGTAATACTGGAAGATGATAGCAATCCTGCTATTTCGATGTCCTAAGATTGCGTAACCGTAAAGAAAATGAGGATAAGGACCCAAATATGGAGATGTTTCAGTAGAAAGTGTATAGCTGATGAGAAGTAATCGAAATAGAGAATCTGAAAATTTGGGAAAGAGTAATTGGACGGATTGTATTCAGTGAGCTTCCATATACTACCCGGATAATTTTCGAAATGATATGCTTCTAATAACTCGTTATATCAGCAAAAAAACTGAAATCGCTGAGAAGATCACTAAGATCTTAAATTTCTTCAATCAAAAAAGTATGCCATGCTAAAATCTGGAGCTGATTTAACTTGTAGGGATGGATATTACCAGAAGCAAGAGTTTTTAGCAAAGTCTGCAGTCCTATTCTTGAAACACCGTCGAGTGATTTAAAGAAAGATATTTAAAGAAAGATATTTAAAGAAAGACAATCTTATCAGAAGGATTTAAATTATGCTATAGTTCCATATTACTGCAAGGATAGCATATAATAATAATGACGAATTTACGATTGCAAATTTCAGCAAGGTCAAGGTCTCTCTTACAACCCTTCACTTATCCCCTAAAACCGGGATTTGAACCCGTGACCTCGGCGTTGCTGGGCCACGCGGCTGATTCCTATGCCACTGAGGTCGGCAAATTACTATACTAATAGTATAATGCAATTAAAATACCATAACATTGCAAAATTATGACTTTATTGGACGAGAAGGTGGCTAGAAAATCTCATCTACCGTCTAATCTATTGTCAAAAATATGTACGGAGATTCGTGCGAAAGAATATGGTTGTGAAGCAAAATACTAACATAAAGACAACCAAATTATAGGGAATGGAAAATTGATTTTGGAGCTAAAAAAACAGATACTATCTGAAAAGATAAAAATGTTTTCACAGCAGTAAACATCCAAAAAGAGAAAATGGTGGGGAAAACCTATAAGAAATGTATAAGAAAGGTAAAAGGAGTTATATTGGACCATAGACAATTATAAAAGTCATAAAAGCTAGCAACTTACACAATAGATATAAAAGCATAAGTATCCGTTGCTTGGGAAGTACAATAATTTACTGATTATTAGTTAAAGAGATAATAAATGATATTGATGGATAATGCAAGAGAAATTACAAAGTTTTTGCCAATCATATCGTTGGAAACTGAAGATGATCTGAATGAAAGATGAAAAATGTATAACATTTGTTCAAACACATGGGAAAGCTAAAGGAAAATGCTGCAAAAATACCACACCGTGACTCAGCAAATTGGGCTTTGATACCGATGGACAGTAAATTCGACTTCAATTCGAAATTCACAAACATGGTTTGACCAAATTTCTACACGTCTATCCTATCAGAGGATGCCGTTCAGATAAATACCTCAACAAGATAGCTGCAATCAGTGCGTATTTTGGAAAATATTTCGAAATTTGTCATTAACACATCTTCATCTTAATGTAAAAGATATGTTTTCGATAAAATCTATGGTTTCCGATAAAGTAGAGGAGACGCTGATTTCCAGAAATTCTCTCCAAAACAATAGAGAACAGATAGGAGAGAACCCACTTCTCTATCGATTACTGCGGAATAAAAGGAAAAATGACACGGAATTGATGAATGAAAAATACTAGGACTAAAATGAGAGAAATCGTTGTACACAGTAATATGGTGTAGGCTCCCGTATAACCTTGTGGTCAGAGCGTTCGACTTTGGTGAAAGCGGTTCGATTCCCGGTGTGCGAAATGACCTCAACTGACGAAGCACTGTTAACAATACTACTACTACCAATATGACGTAAAGGATTAACATTTTAACTGACATATTATCATACAGGGATATGTTATAACGAATTAAAACCTTTATGACCTCAACATAAAACATAGTGATCGATTGAGAAGTTCGAAAACTCTCCGAAGGCTTAAGTGTCGGTGAAAGTCAGAACAGTTTCTTGAATAGAAACGTAATCACGGATTACCAACCTTCATAAAAATAATCTTCCTTAAACTGTTTAAATATGTGATATTATAATTATAACTGATAAGAAAATCGTACTTTTTCATCGATCGAATCGCATTTAAATCCAATCGACCAAATTATTCACATTTCGAATCCAACTGATTAAATATTCGATTCGATACACGATACTTTGAATTTCGTATAATCCTCAAATTGGAATTCGAAATTTCTTCGTCTCATTCGCTAACATAACATTTCTAATTCCTAGTAAGAGAAGGACATTATGTGAAATCTTTTTGAATTGAAATTTAGCACTCCAAATTGATTCTTCGAGTAATTTAATCCCACATCGTCTACAACTTTATGAGATTTATCACAGAAAACGTTCCCTTTCATCTTCAAGTAAAATCTCAGTGCTCCATTATCTTCTCAAAAAGAAGACGTTGTTTTATACTTGAGATGAACATTCTTCATAATGAATGGGAAAATTCGCGAAATACCTTAAATCCTTTAATGGAGTGTAGATATGAATTAAAATATGAATCAGGACAGAAATTCCAGAAAATATTCTTTTCAAGAAAACATCTCGTAAAATGAAACTCAAAAATTCAAGCATTTTCTCTGGACTTTTGGAAATAGATTTTCGGACAAATAATATCAATTTAGTAAATATTCCTAGCTAGCAGAGCTCTCTACAAGAGAAAGCTACTATTAACTAAAAAATAAAAGTTTGCATGTTAGATGGCGGTTCGAAAAAACTTATGCATATCCAAAATGACCTATTGTATGGTTGTGAAATATACCCTATTAAAGCAGTAGGGAAAAGAAGGTCTGGACAATAGTTAGTAATAATAGTGTTATTATGAAACAATCATGAAAATTAAATGAACAGACCTTTTAGCTTATGAAAAAATAATTAAATTAATAAGTAAAAGAAGTTATGCAATAAAGATACATAAAAATTACTTCATTGTAGAATGAAAAGAGACCAAAAATAAATAAAAAAGGAGGACATAGTGAAACCCCAGCGAAAACCTTCTTGTGTTCTTTAGTTAGTTGACTATCGCATTTATTGCATTTTAAGGATATTTTGATACGTCACCAAAATTCATATCGACATATCATAGAGCTCAAACGAATTTCAGAACGCCATTTTTAGTCATTACGTGTCATCGAATAGTTATAATGTTTCCATTTTTATTGGAAAATCTAAAATTTGGTATATAATATATTAAGGCTAAAAAAGCGTTAGAATTCCTTTTAGAAATAAATCTACTGAAATTTAAATAATTTGCAAATCACATAATTTAAATAACTTAAATTTTATGTACGTGAAAAACGCACTCATGGTAGACAGTTTTTAATTACTCTGCCAGCGATAGGAATCTAATCAGAAAAGGAAAACTTGGAATGAAACTCTTCATGTAATCTATATACCTGTGAAAAATTCAGGCCATCGAACGATTACTCACACAAAGATATCGAAAGAAGTTCATCTGGAGACAGAATTGGCGATGATTAATTCTGAACCAAGATAAACACCTCGCGATATTTACAACTCCTTATATTGCACCACATACATACACGATCGAACAAGTTATATCTGAATGATTATCTCAGGCGACGTAAACGATAATCCCGTCTTGAGATTCAGCTTATTCCGTGGCAAAGCTCGAAAATAAATCAATCATGTACTGGTTGAAATTTCTGCTATGTAATGCCAACTCAACTGTGATCCATTATCACGAATTATCGATACATATTCGTCCCGATTAACGTCTATCTATCACAAAGTGCACCACGAGTAGTTTTTATCTGCCTTTATGGAACGCTCATAAACATTGATAGGACTTTTATCTCGTAAGAGAGGAAAAATATAAATGTATCGCTAGGACTGACTGAAAGAAGAGCGTCAAGTTAACGGATATGTTCGGATCGAGAATTATGAGACTGGTTTCGGCAAAGAGCAACACAAACTATGTATGAAATCCCGTATAACCCATTACCTTGACATCGCTTTAATAATATAAAAGCTATTGAGTACTATTAGTGATTCTGAGTAGAGTAAAACGATCTATCGTTCCCGTATTTGTCTTTTTTTCGGATACTTTCATACTACCCAGAGGTACACTCATTCGTATGGGCACTCGATAGAAAGTATGTTCTCCTTGGTAATTTCCCTATGATTTGTTGAGTTTTATTCTTGCTAATTTTTTCTTTATGTTTGTTGTTTTATTAAATTTTCTTATTTATTTGGTTTTGATTTCACTTTAAATTGGCAATTTATGCTGTATGTGAAACTAAAATAAATAAAAATCTATCGTTCGTTTTCCCGATTGCAGTCCATAAGGAGAAATGTTAAATAATACTGCATCCATCGCTCGTTGAGATATTTTTCTCCTGCATTAAACGTACCAATTTGTGATAAAGCCAAGATGCTTCAGAAAATATTCTAAAAAATAATCCCTTTTCTTTACAAATTAAAGAAGTGACAAGTAGGACTCGAAAAATCCCTATTTAATTCAAAACGAAATTCTTCGAACGAATTCTTCTCAAGAACGAATAAATCATCTTCAAGGTAAATACGTTAAAATTTTTTCTTCATCCCTTTCTTAATCAATATTTCAGGTTTGTTTCACTATCATGTAATTTAAAAGCTCCCGTCACATTTTGTGTCAAAAACATAAACTGAATCCTCATTTTCCGCTTTCACCGTTTTCCCATATCCATCGCTTTTTCCCTCGGTCCCTCCGTAAACGATAGATTCAAGTTCTACAGTAATGGTGTTCGTTTTGATTATTTATTATTGTAGCTTGAGAAAAATGTTGCCACCGAATTTTTCTGCTTGGAAGGTTCGAATTTTTGTCAAAAAAGACTTCTTCATTTCTGAATATTCTTATGGAACTCTGGGGCATCTTGAGCTAGATTGCAGGGAAATTTTCTCCATCACGACGCGTAGCATTCTCATTCCTGAATCGGTAATCTAGCCTAATATCAGATGTTTATCCCCATATTGAGCATTCAATAGAGGAATTTTCTATTAATTTAAATTAATTCCCTTAGCACAAAACATTTACTGAATATCATGAGTATTTGATCGCCCAGGAGATCCAAAAATAAGTAAAAATTAATCCTACGACTACTATGTAAACGTAATAAAAATTATTCATAAACATTAGAAATATAAACAGTGCTGCGTTTCATCATTGTTTTCATTCTGCCTTTTTTGTTATATCCAGTGCCAATTGCTATTCTTTCTCCCTCAGCATACTTGGGAAATGATTAATAGCATTTCCGCTGTAGAGATCCTCAACCCTATTTATATCATCTGGTTTGGGTGCCATTCTAACTCCATTGTTCTAACATTCTCTCACTTTCTTTAAGGTGATATTTAGAATCAGGTGTCGCTCTAGGACCTAGGGAATCCAAAATACGCGTTCCCATCTACCCGGGTAATCGAATAATAATTGATGAAATTCCTGGGTTCTCCAAGAATACCTTTTTAAAACTCATCCTTCTTATACCAGGGGAGTGGGAATTGGGTTGAAATTAGGTCTTTAGCGACATGTTATTGATCAAATTCCTAATTCTGGAATCGTCTTTTTTACGTCAATTATTTTACTTAATTGTACTCCGCGTATAATTTAATTCGCTGTATAGTTCCGTAGGATGAATAAAAACAGAGTAAAGCTCGGGAATTCGACTATTAATCACTTTGGCTTCTGTAAACCCCAAATTTTGTTCCTGTGAGGCGACCGCCGTCAAAAGGGTATTATAAAAGTCGATCGCAGCCTGTGATAAGTTGCCTAAGCCTGTCTTATAATATTCTCATAATTAGACATATATACGTTCCGTATGAAAACATACAACCATCGTCAGCGCATCACTGATGTAGGTACTGTTCCAACACCCTATTCCAATATGCCACTCGAGAGTTGGATATTGATACTCATGCAAATACTCCGAGTAGTCGGTAAATGATGCTAAATATCCACTTTCCATGCACTCCATACTTAGGGTTACCATATTCTTATCACAAAAAACCGGGATGGATACAATTTTGAAGGTATTTAAACCAGGAACAAACAGAGACATTCTTTTAAAACCAGTTGGTGCCAATTTTACGAGATTACAGGATACTTCTATTTTGTGTTAGTTTGTATTATAGTCTAGTATCGGATAAATGGTTCACATAAATTATATTACGGTAGCTTAAGAGGTTTGAAGGAAAAATGTTTCGAAGACATTAAATTCTGTAGTGGCCATGTTCAAATTTGTGGAAAGAAGATATACTATAGAATTAAAAAGCTTTCTGATTTCCATAGACAATTACTTCATTTTTTATGACTAGTTTCGTCTACAAGAAGACATTTTCAAGCCATGGAACTAGTAATAGATAAATTCATTTTCTGTGGAAATTACAAAATATTTTTAATTCTTCAAAGACATCACTGAAAGAATTTTCCGGGGTTCCGGAAATACCCACAACTACTTTTTCAGCGCTTCCGAAATATAGACCCAAATCCAAGAAATCTTTCGCGGAGGAGTTCGTTGCCCGATATTTCAGAACGTCTCATTAACCGATCTGAGAATTCAATTGAGGAATCCGTGGAAGAAAGCGTTGACGATGCGTCATTCGATGCACCGAAAAGAGTTTCGGTTGAGATTTTCGGACTCCATCATTTTCGTCATATAAAGTTCTCGGGCGCCAGACGGGGAAATTTCATTAGAGCGGGACAGAGGAGGAGAAGATGGCCTTAACGCAACATTTCATCACCGCACTACTCTGATCAACTCGCGTCTCGGAAGATTCAATTTCCTCCACTTTATCCCCTCTTTTTTCCTTTCCCCGGATTAATTATTCGCATCCGAAATTGCGGGAGTTTTTTGCTCAATATAACCGTCGTTACTCTCCGCGTAAGGAATTCCATTAAAAGGGAATGGAGAAAGAAATCTCTGCGACGGAGATTAAGGATGGGTTTTTTGCGCGAGAATATTTTCGGTCGGAACAAACGGTTGTAAAGAGAGGCGTAAGATTTCGGGGGAACATCTACTTTTACCCGTATTATGACACATTCAGACCTTAATAGAAATGCGGTATTTCAGACATTGCTGGTGTACTGGAATGTGCTCATATGACGGCATATCGTAAAAATATATCCCTTACACCATATTATATGGAGGGCACTACTCATGTTTTAATCCTCGTAACTTCTATTAACCTCATGAAGTCTCAATTAATTTTATATGAAATATTTACGCATGACATTCCTTTCCTGAAATGAGTGTATATATTTTTGATGGACTTAGTGTAAATTTAATAAATATCAATCATAATAACACTGAAAGCCATAAATATTAGCAAAAACTTAAAAAAAAACTTAAAATAAAAATAGATTTTAGTGAACACTATTCATAATCCTTTACCTTGTATGTATGAACAACTCATTTCCAATAAAAATCTCCCAAATTCTCCAAATTATTTTCCTTCTGCATTGGTAGTTATGTACCTCAATGTTTCTTCGCCTACTTTATCATGACAAAGCATTATGTAGTGCTCCTTTTGAAAATCGAGCTGATTAAGAATCACTTTTACGGTTTGAAATATAAAACATCACATACAAATAATTCGAACTGTAAATCTTATAAAATTTGCATTAATTTCCGGACTTGAATATACATTCGTTACGACAAATATCAAGGAAATAAAGTCCGAATCCAACAAAAAAATTAGGTTAAGAGATAAATATATTAACAGTAAAATATCAGTAAACTATTAGGGTGTTTAATAAGCCATATTGGCTGAAGGTGATATTATAATATTAATTCTCTATGTACATATCGAATTCAATCAATTACCTAATACTCTTAAGGGTAATGGGAAAGCTTCTGAGGAGATGCTGAGTAGTATTGCAGACTGTTCTTATGAAATGCTACAAGAAGTGGCATTCTTAAGACCATTCTTGAAGAGTACTGGTAGAAGGCCATCTCAGTGAGTCATACCTCACTCCCCATCTTGCCTACAAAGCCTCATTCCCTCTAAATCTCTAGAAAGCTAATAAATAAAGCGATGAGTATACAACCAGTCTCGGGGGTTATAACTTTACAGAAAGACAATAACGGAAGTTTGATGTCATTTCTTTCCCCTCCATTGAGAAGGAAAATCTGCATGAGAAACACAACACGTCAGTCGAATTGGCGTTCATTTATTAACGTAAATTCGATCCTAGCTTAAACCCGAGCAATTTCCGCACGAGATTATCACTTGCACGACATTTCATTCTTCTCCGCAATAAGTAGGATTAAGCCCTTCCTCACGTCCCTCTTTAATTAAAATTCCGCGGATTATCGGATAATCTAGCGGAGGAAAGATTATTTTCCCTACGCACCAGTGACCCCAGCGGTATCGCGCTAGTATACAGCGATGTATACAATTTTTCCCGGCAGCCTCTCTTCGGCGATATTTTCCATACTCGAGGTATGAATTCAAAGTCCCAGCACGACATGTATGCATCTGCTGGGGCCTTTGTCAAATGCGACCGAATTAGTTTCCTACGTGCATAAGGAAGCCATTTTTTCGCGTCCGGTTGATTTAGTGTAGGCGCCGAGGGAAGTATAAAACGTGGAGATGCGTCGTGGAAATTAGAAAGGCGCGACTCGAAATTATTTTGTGGTATATTTTCTCCCATGTCGTCTCGCGCGAGACGGATGATGGCTATTTTTTGACCGATATGTATTCGAAGCATGTTCAGCAGCCATCGCGAATTAAATACAGATTGGAGAATCGGAGGAAGGAAATATGGAATACCATAACAAGAGGGAAAATTCTACCTAAATGCAGATTACTACTCATATGAAAGACACTTCACATTATTTGATGAGGAGTAGACATGGTGAGAGACATTTTAGAGCATTACTCATGCCTTGTTTGCTATCACAAGATGGAAACAAGAGGAAATGATGGGTTCTCCTTCCTGTTTCTAAAGTTAGATTGTAAAAACTATCCATAATGTGGAGAACATATAAGTATCCATGCCCTGGTTTACATGCTGTTTGCAGTTCAGAATATCAGAAGATCGTACATACAAAGAAAAGTAATGATGCAGTGACTAAATGAATTAGTTTAACTGTCGCACAATTTTAAGTGGATAGATTAAAACCAAATAAAAATTTTGTTCATTTTCAGCATTTAGAAATCTTAATCGAATTAGCTGATGCATTTCAAAATCGTTTTACCTACACCATCAACCTCTATCGGTTCCATTTTTCGACACTAAATGGTAATTTCTTAATTCTAACGATGTCTTAGACTTACTTAGAAAGATGTTAATCAGTGTAGGTAGGGTCGATTATATTTTTGAATGCTTTTCTAAACAAGACAAGGATATAGATACGTTTCTATGAAAATGTGTATTCAGTAGCGATGAAATATCCATGAGCCAAGTATCTAAACTCAAGTTAGACCCAATCCAGTGTATAAGATATAGCACAAGGCCCTGCGGAAATGGGAAGTTTCGCCGTTATATTGCATATACAATTCCGCCGCCACGAATATTTGAGGAATTAAAAAAATACAACTCTTTTACCTAATTGTAGGAATTTTTATTTCAGTTAAATATATAGTGTTTTGATCCTGCAAACGTAATCTAGAAGAAGATACGGCGATTACCGGAAATATCGTGACCTTTTGTTTCTACGGAACGGAAATAAACGGAAGGGTCTATTCATTAGCTTGGTTGAGTTTGGGGAAGGTAATTCTTAATGAGTTAAAGGCGCAAAGAATCGTCCAAGAATTCTATGTGGGACTATATTATATATCGATCAAGTTATAATTCATGATACACAGGCATTCATAATAACTGCTGACTACTGATTTATACATAAATTAGGAAAGGTCCAGCGTAAATCCAGCCTTTCCATTTAGAATTAGTACGGAAAATCGATAGACTACATATCACGCATTCCTTTCAACAACAGGAATATATTTCATCACTTTAAGAGTATATAATTCATAATAGATGTTATGAGACTTGAATGCCATTTATGATTCATTCATAATACCTACGTTTTACGCAGGAAAGAAAATTCCAGCACCCATAACTGCGTCACGGACACATGCAAATTCTTCGAATGTGATTATAGAACCCGTTAACTAACGACCTTGCTTACGGGTCCGTCTAAATAGGAAAAGTTATGAAATGGGAGCCACTCGGCACTTTCGCAGACAATTGGAATGCGCCTGAGCACGGAATATTTTAAAAACATCGGATGGCGTGCTACCTCGACGAGGCTCTTTAAAAGCGTGAGTGCAACTGGTGAATGCGGATCCCTGCAAGCAGACGCACACGCTTCAGCATTGAAATAAATAAATATATACAATTATAAAAGAAACTAGCGAACTCAGTTTCAATAGTAAATTAGACCTCCTTAGAATCCCATGATTTCATAATTCCCTCCCAGGAAATCAAAAAGGCATGTAGCAAAACGGAAAATCAACATATAATTTATTTATGGTTATTATGCATTTCTGCCGCAGAAAGACTGGGTCAGGTGGCGACGTTTTACACATCTACCTCAAACAATTTTACAGAGTTCTACGCAAAAATTCCGAGCATCGGTAGATACTCGTCCTGAATTCAAAAATTCGTAATTTAAACAGCTATAATTTACATATTGGTCTATAACCACTACGACGTAAAAATAGATTTAACAGTAACCCAAAAAAACTCATTAAAAACCTCTCATTCATACAATAACTTTATGCTCCTATGTTACAAATCCTTGATTTATTCTTTTGGTAAGGGCTTGAAGGAATCTTCAGGTAACATGTTCCGTTCCCTTGCTCCTCTATCAAGAAATTCATTTCTTTATGTATTTAGTCGTACCCGTTCTTTGTTTCCTCAATTTTAACATCTCATCATAGTCGCCGCGCTCAACGTTAGTTTCTCTAATCTGTAACTCAACTCCCTCCGTGCTTCACCAACGTTTTTTAATCAATTCTAGGGCAAGTAACTGGCATCGGTTACATAAATGTATAAATATATACACCATGGTGATGATTGCAATAGACGTGTACATCAATTCTCGTAAAGATTAGTACAGGGATTAATAACAGAAATTCCCTCGGTGCAGAGTGCAGCAATTAATTCCGTGCGCGTTGCAAGATGAGCAAACATCTCCGAAAGCACGCTTCGCATAAGGGAAGCGATTCTTCATCTCCAGAGAGAAAGATGCAGAGAGGATGCAGCGAAAATTTGCGCTAATGAAGAAAAAACGCTTTCTCGTCCTCGGACGCTTAAATAAATTACATCGCTAACACGCGCTCTTGAACAAATACAGATATAAAAGCGAGGACGGAAGGAGAATTTACTTCCGATTCTTTTCTTCTCATTTCTTTCGCATTTGCCCCTGGAGAGGAAAGCTCCGAGGAAAACTCCCCTTTTATGTTTACTCTCCCAGCTAAGATAAATGCTTCTTGATGAACCCCAGAAAAAGTTCCTAGAGAGGGGAATCAGCGGACAGTGCAAAAGTTCTAGGGATATTTATACAAAAATAAAACCGGCGTCCTACCCGCCATTTTTACTCCAGTTAAGAAAAAAGTGGAATAAAAATGGCGGGGGTAACAAACGAGGATTGCGCCGCGCTAAGTAATGAAACTGCTCGTCTCGGGGTTCGGCCTCGCAAAAATATTTTCACCTGGTTAATGAAGAGGGCTTCAGGCAGTGGACGTCGACGACCAAGTCGGAAAAAAAAGATTGGAGAAAGAATAATTTACACGCCTACCAAGTGTTCTCGTTGAAGATGAGAAACGAAAGATGTCATGAATGCAAATTAACCCGCTAGAGGATGTTTGCTGGATGGAGATGAACTAAGGGAGTTGCTTCTGGAATAAGGAGACGACGGACATCTCCAAAGAGTTCCGAGAAAACGGCAGTTTTTCCTCCCTCTCTCATGTTCTTTTGAAAAGGCCGAGTTTTTTCGATTGAATGGGGCTTATAAAACGGTGGGAGCATTTGACCCACCAGGGAACTTCCATTCACCCTACGCAGTTCGTCGTGGGGCCTTTACGACGTATCGAACCGTTGTTTCTCATCTCATAAAACCCATCCTTGAGTGGTCCAGTGAATTGATTTTCATTCCATCAAAGATCAGGTAGCGTTTGGAAATTTCTCTCGAAGTTGAAGAAGTTTTGCTTTTCTTCCGCGACGCAAAGTTACCGTTCTCACTAAAATCGCCTCATTTTTTTTAGGTTCTACATACCATACGACTTTTGAGGAATGCCTGGCGGACAGTACGACATACTTCGTAGTACATACAAAATTCGGTGTAAGAATTCTTATGTATCGCCAACTGTAACACCATGCCGAATCCTGTTACCATATAATGTCTTAAATATTTAGATTATTCTTTAGGTGAAAGATAGAAAGAATTGTACTTGCTACTTACTTTAGCCTTGGTCGGCTCCCGGATAGCCCTGCGGGCAGCGCGTTCGACTTCGCTGAAAACAATCCTAGGTTCGATCCCGGTGGGAGTCCACGGGCGAAATGACCTCAGATTCCGAAGCACTTGTAACAATACCACTTCTACTTTTGCCTCAGTCTTGTTCTTGCCTGTAATAACGAGAAAGATACGTACGATGCTGAACTATGACATTTTAAAAAGTCTTAATTGAATATATTTATAATATTATAATTTGTATTGCTTAATTATAATGCATGAATTAAAGTAAGAATTATTTCTCTCCGCTGAAGAAATACCCGTATAATTTATATTTAAAAAATCTTTTTACTTTTTGATGTTAGAGACGATGTTAACATTCAAATTAAGTCCTTGTAGTAATATAGCTCCTGTAGTCCTTCCAGAACGGGTTTATCTAGGTTGTCCATCATCTATATCACCATCGAGACAAATAAATTTCAGTTTGAGATAAGAATCGTGACCATTTGTGTTTTCAGAAAATTTTCTTGGTATCCGTAAAGCATTTTTCATATTCTCTCTGTCATTGCGGATGGTTTTCGTAAAATGTAGCATTTTTATATCTCATATTTGCTTTCATCAGAGTTTCTATCTTTCTTTATGAATTCATTCCCCGTTTTATGTGTCGCTCTCGCATTTTATTACTACGACGACAGAAAGACATATAGTGTTTTCAAAATCAATTTAGCTCGAATATAAAATGCGATCAAGCGATAGAAAAGCTGACACTCGTAATCAAAATATTTTTATGCTAGTCGTTTTGGGGGAAGATACAGGCTATGTGGACCATCTGCAAGTTTCTCTGGGGTTAATGCTTCCCGCTGTTGGAAAAGAAAGAAAAATTCATCACCATGATTGACTTGAGGGATGAAGGAAAACGAAAAATAAACATGATTTTTGGAATGTAACTGCGGAATCTCTTTTTATCATTATCCTGATTTTGAACATTAAAACGGGCACGAATAATTATAAATTTATCATTAAATGTTGATTATATTAATTTAAAATATATAAAATTATTGATATGAAATATTTAATTATATACCTGCCTAAATTCATCAGCCCGATAGTTGCATCGATCCTAATATCTATATATTTAAAATAAAAATCGTACTTTTATTCAAGTTTGAACAATGGTGCACAAGATATCTACGTTTCGTATAATCTTAAATCGATAAGTTAGCAACATTATTTAGAAGACCTTGGATGACTCACTCATATTTCATCAATCGACTGATAACTCATCGAACCATTCTAACGCTCGTATCTTTTATTAGAATCAAGTCTGTTTCAGTTTCCAGTTGACTCTTTGAATCCGAGAATTTGAAAAAAGCATTACTCAATGGATGAAAGCTGTTAAAAACTGACGTCGTGATATGGTAGGCGTCAGTGAAACGCAAAGATACGATCGTAGATCTCTTTTCGTATATGAATCTCATTCTACAACGATAACGATCGAAATCTGTGTGGAAATAACTAATGGCTAAAGGCGCATTGTATAGTTTTCCTCGAAGAAGGTATTAATTCTTCGAAAAATTGAAATATCGTCGATGCGAGATTGAGGAAGCAGCTGCGATTACTGTTCCTCAGAAACAATTCCTTGCTGAAAGGAATATGACTCACGAACCAATCATCTTCGTTTACTGGTCATACGGATAGACTCATCCCTGTGTGTTGGGCTAACGAGTAAATGAAATTAAACAGTTCCTCTGAACAAAGACCACTAAACCAATCGTTTATGGGGGAGAGTATACGTTCATAGAACCCGTTCATTGCCGTGTGTCCTAGAAATACGTTAGCCGAAATGCTATTTCCATTACTTGCCAAATGCTATAATATATTTACAATACTGAATGTACTGAATACTACTGAAAGAAACTATCAATTTATTTAACTGCCTGAAGATTTCAGAACTAATTGGAAAAAAAATTCGTAAACTGGATCGTTCATTATCTGAGTAACATTGTAATGCAGAAAGAGATCGCTTCTTAAATTTTTTTGGAATTGTAAAAGGACAATAAAGTCACCGATTTTGATAAAATTGGGTAGGACGATAGTATTCAAATTCCTTACACGAACAATTCCTCTTTTAGCAGTAAAAACTCAATAGCGTTAACGTACATAATATTTTAATTCTGGAAAATGTTTATGGCTGAAAGTTCCCTCCAGTCAAAACAACGGTAAACGCAATCAATTCTTATCTTCTTGAACCGGAAATAAACGTTATTGAAACATTTAGATCGTAGGTAGAAAAATACGTTTTCAAAAATCCTGGGCGTTCTCATTGGAGCTTTTTAGTCCAAATTGGTCTTATTTATTTCAATATTAAATTCATTAAAAGCGTTTATTCCTTTAAAATATCAATGATATTGGATCAAATCCTAATGAATAATTAAGAAATTCGAAATAAATTTAACAACAGTAAATGAGCTTAAATCCTCAAGCCCTCCACCATTAGATACGAAAGGACCTTAAGAGAGAATGAAGAAGCTAGGTAAGATGAGGAATGCAGTTGTTTGCCCTCATTACTCATTCCACGTAAGTGCAGCAAAATGAACCTTTGCATAACACTTTTACTGGCGTTGGATAAGGAGTGACCAAAATGAATACCGATATTTAGAAACCCTCACTTTCGCATTATCATGAAAATATTAACATCAGTGCTAACAAAAGACAAGTTTCTTCTGAAATGCACCCGAAGTCAACCGAAAGAAATGCATTCTTCGAGATATGGCAGCAGTAACAATTGAGGTGATAAAAGTGATTAT
Source organism: Pachydiplax longipennis (assembly GCA_036926295.1). Taxonomy (NCBI): domain Eukaryota; kingdom Metazoa; phylum Arthropoda; class Insecta; order Odonata; family Libellulidae; genus Pachydiplax; species Pachydiplax longipennis. The sequence continues at coordinate 55,050,628 of JAVFKF010000002.1, read as the reverse complement.
TCCATTAAAATATTTTTCTTCCCCTATTATATCCTTATCAGAAACTTGCGCAAAACGCCTATAAATCGATTAGAACATGAAGATCACGAATATGCAATCTTAAAATTCGATTAATACATCAGATACGTGGGACGTCGTGAGAGAATCGCTCTTTGAGAAGATACGGGCTTTAATTAGTACTCTAATTTAATTCTCGGTTGCTCGGATACTGAGTTAAGTCATGCCTGCAGATTCAATGTTATTCTGGCATTTTCCATTAAGGAGCCGAAATCGCTAATCGCAGTGGAAGCTCTGGCGGATTAAAAGCATTCTGGCGGAGGAACAGAACCGAAAAGCCATCGCGACTTCTCGAAAAGCGCAATTTCAAAATTGAAACGTTTTCTTTGGCGTTCTCGAAGGTTTTAAATGAGGCGATAATAACGTCCCCGGAAACGATATCGACACGGAAACTTGGTGAAATGGCACTTTTACGGCACAATTTGGGGCTCCGGGAGAAAATGCTAAATGATTCACCTGCTTCGGAGTCTATAGCTTCTAGGTATGTTCCGACCACAATCTCATGCGGCTGTAAAAGATAACCTCATAAAACAGTCGGTTGGGCCATATTCTTCCAACTTTCGAATGACGTTCGGGGGGCTGTAATTCACCGAACAACGCGGTTTCCTTGGTATTGGAGAACTACAACACGTTTGAAATGTCTCTCGCAGCTCGCTCTATAATTGACGGCTTTTAAGCGTGAGATAACGAATGATGTTCAACATATATTTCGAAAGACCAGAATAAGTAAATACCTCATTCGCAAGAATACGACACAACTGTATTTACTTTGTTGGATTTCCGAAAATGAGCTTTATCTAAGAGACAAGAGTAAAATCCTCGTTTTAATTGTATTTCATAACCTAAATATTCAGTAAGCAATATTTTTATTAAATTATTAGACTGAACCAAATTTAATTTATTTATTTTAACTCATTTATTATGGTCTTCATTTTATGTGTATTAATTATGCCAATATTTTTATACTTCAGCAGGAATTAAATTGAAAATCTAGGTACAAAAATTTTTGAGATAATAATTCCGTGAAATGTTACAAAATTTGTGTATTTTCAAAAACTTTAATGAAATAGTTAATAATAATGGTTAATAGTTAATAATAATATTTAATAATAATGGGCCAAGTCAAATGAAATTTTATAAATCGATAACTTCACAACTGCTTTGGATTATAACTATAGAAAATGAACATTGATCGCACTTTTGAATTGACTTTTAATTCTCCTGATAAAATATTAATCAAAGGAATGCCTTTGGAGGTTTTATCAATAGTCAGTTAAGTCACGATTTTGTCAAACAAAGGACCTCTAAAAGTTCTTGTATATGTAAGAACATGGTAGCACTGTTTTGTTTTATTTTTAATATTATAACTTTTTCGTAAAGGCTGTAGATTAATGTATATATTAAAACTATTTAAATTATAAATTATTGTAGCTAGTTGGCGGGGTTTATAAATACTGATGCATTTTATTTGTATCTGTAGAGCTTTTTTGCATTGTTTGAGTTATACTTTTTTCATAATATGAAAGTTAAGGTCGCCACATGACCCTTAGTGCCAAACTGCATCGGAAATGTTCTATAAATAAGTAAGTGAAACTTAATCAAATCAAACATCTAACTTTGGAAAACGTAAATATTTTTAAATATATTCAGTTGAAACTATATTGCTATCAGTAAAATTTCCAGTTTAATCGAAACTTCTAGTAGATAATTCATATTATATATAATCATATTATATGTATTCATTATATATCAATGTTTAGTGTTTTTCCTTTGCCAATCGGATTTATCCCACAGTAAACGAAACACGTGTTAATTCATGCAAGATATTTTCCAAATATCACTCGAAAATTTGATTTCTCCTCCGTTTGTAAGGCTTCCCAAGGAAATCCTATAGCAGAAAAAGGCCTTCCTACTACTTAATTACTATTGACCGTCAGGGTCGTTTCTAAAGGACAATGACACCTCAAAGTCTCGAAATGTGTCATTGCCAGCAAAAATTAATTTGCACATTCCATTAAAATAACGCTCTTTATTGATGATTCAATCAGTTTCTTCTTAATCCTTAACTTAACCTTCTACATTCACTGATTAGGAAATCTCGCTGGTGGTCGGGATATCCTACTTGAACCAATATTTTCGCATGGAGATTCACCCTTATCTCGATCGATTTTCATTGACATAGACTGAAGACTCATTATCAAATGCAACAAATTGAGACAATTCATTGCCTGCAATATCTAGATTTCGTGCTCTCCGCAGAGCTTTCATAGGATGTTTGATCTTGATAGTTGACGGCTTCCTACGAGGAATGACTTGAACAGAAATAATGTTTGCTCTCATATGGTCATCAAAGATTATGAATGCATGAAAACTTTGAGATGATGGCATTGAGAATGTAAAACAAATTATCTGGCCGTGTAAAAGCTGACGAAGAAAGGAATAAAAGTCCACCGTAGCCGAGATTCGAACCCAGATCTCCCACTTGCCGGGTGGTTGCTTTATCCAATTAAGCCTTGGATCCGGTGGAGATTAAGTGGAAGATACGGGCTCGAATCTCGGATACGGCGACTTTTTCTCCTTCATTTCTTCGTCTAGATTTAAGATTGTGATTCATGCGGTTTTCATTGTCTATCAATAAAAGATAAATAAAGGTAATAATAAATTACTATTTGTTAAAACTTGAAAAAATATCTGCTTACAAAAACTTAATATAGTGTACGAGTTAAATGGTAGAAACACGTCCAATTAGAAAACACTGTAAATATTGTCTGAAACTTAATATCTGATTATGACAAAATGTTTAATAATATTAATAGAATTTTAATTGCAGTGTCTATATAATTTTGCCAAAATATACATTAAAAAAATATAAATGATGGAATTGATTCTAATTATAATGTAATAGCAGCTAGATCACCGATGTGCTTGGTAAAAATGCGAGTAAGTTTTCGAAACCGAGACTTATTTAACAATTATCTCGAATTACATTCTTAGCGAAGTACTTTAAATTATATATGCTAATTTAACAGCTATCTTATCACTAAAGATCCGCCCCTGTTCGTTTTTCCAACTTCTCAATCGGCATTCTGAAGACGATTCTCACCTTCAGCGGCTACATAGGAAACTGTTATTCAACTGGATTAATGGTAGCAAACAACGGTTACAGTAATCATCCCACGAAGAGTTTTATTCGCGGTTAGCGACTCGGTTAACACCGACCGAGTCTGGTGCGTTGGGAAACTTGTTTAATTGTGGTGGATAAATATTTTAGTCGCGGTCGAATCCTAAACGGAAACGGTGCATTTCAACATCCATCTCACTTCTCATCATATTTTCTTACCATTGTGAAACGAATCCACCGTAAAGCAAAGCTATGAGAATGAATTTTCTTTATCTCTTTAACAGGAAAGCCTAAGTTGTTACATAACCATCAATGGTGTCAAATCCGATCCCAAAAATGTTTTTTTTTCTACACCACTTAAACTTTTAATTTAATTTCTCATATTTCACATCGTCTGTTTGAACAGTCTGCAGCCCTAAGGCTGGACACCAGCCCCTCACAATTAGATACGAAAAGCTTTGGCGAGTGGTATGAGGCAACTAGGTAAATGAGGAGTGAGGTAGTTTGCCCTTGCTTTCCTCCCTGAACCAGAACACTACGAGTGGCACATATCTACATAAGTATAACAAAATGGCTCTCCCAGTAACATTTTTTCGTGGCATTCCATAAAAAGAAACTTTAATCAATGCTATCATTCAGCATTATTTATAATTCAGTAACTTTCATATCACCACAGCCATGAAAAAGACTGAGACAAACGAAAATGAAAGATACATTTTTCTTTGTCCTGTGCGAAATGACAATTAAAGAAAATTTCATTCATCAGGATATGGTACTAGGACCAGTAATAATGGTATCAAAATTAATGAAAGAGTATTCGCTTGGTTAGAAATATTCTTCTTTCAGCGAAACATTATATGAAATTGTTAAAAGCGGAAAACCTATTCACCGCTAACGACTATAATATCCAGTATTGGACTCTTTAAGGCGACAGAATTGGACAACATTTCCTTCATATCAAATTCAAGAACAAATTAAGACCACTAATCGTTGGAAAGGTTCCAACGCACGCTAAAACCTAGATATAAATTTCAGAAATACATCCTATATTATTGTAATATATTATATTATAAATGATAAAAATTGCCACGTGTAATGTATGATGGTACGTGTTTTACAGCTTGAAATTTTCTCATATAAAGAAAATAAATATGTGACGCGAGACAGTGTTTCATTATGTTGAACTAAATAATAAAACCGCTAAAAATACCTTGCCTTGCCATTTCAACAAAAGATGCCTGAGTCACATATTTCATAGAAACGGTGTCCGTGAATCCGTAGTACTCAGCATGATTCATATAGGTTGCGATATTCATAAATAATCTCTAATAAGTTCACCACTCGATAAACATTTGTTCACGATGTTTCTACGTGAAATTTCTTGATTCTGAATCACTTTGAGAAAGAAGGTACAAGGCTACCACTGTAAGGGGAATTAGAACTTGTGCAAAATGTCGAGCACGTTGTTCATATCTGCAGTGAAACACTGCATACGCATAATGGTCATTTAGCCTAAAAAGTTCAACAGGGCTCTTATCGCCTATATACTGAGAATGAAAGAATTCCATGGGAGATAAATTGTAATTATTTCGCATATGAAACCCCAGTTAACATTCTGAATACGTACCATTGTACAGGACATAATCTGAATCGCAAATAATCATAAAATCAAATCGGATGGTTACAATAAAATTATATTTTTATGTAATAATGTAAATAAAAATGGAATTATTGACTGTTTTTGTTCGCGTTTATTGCCATGGACAGAAACGTTCGTTAAACGAATTCATTTTAAACCCGATTCTGAAAAACAGCAAAAATAATCTTCGATAGCCGGGTTAATCCTTAGCCGAATTATCACATTGCAGTAAAACTCTTTTGAAACATCCCAGCTTAATAAGCAGTTTTTCTCGTTTTTTTTAACCCTTTTACGCTAAACATATGGTAAAAATTCCGCTCGAGACGCTATGATATCCGCAGGATTTTCCTGTACGGCAACCCGCTACAGCCAATCCTCCACCTCAATCGATGGACCGAAAATTGGTTACACTATTCTTCTATTACTATCTATCCGGTAAAAATTACTTCATTTTAGAGCGAAAACTGGCCAAAATTTTGTATATAAGGAAAACGCCCACTTACTATGAAAAGTTGACAATTCTTAAAAATATGACGAGATGGCAACGAGTATTACGCAACAATAGCTCACGAACTCCCTAGGTATATAAAAATGTGGAAAAGAAAGCAAAATAAAGAAGATTAATTTACGATTTAAGGCGAAAAGTATATATTTAAAAACCAAAGAACCAAACAACCATTCCCTTTTGTTTTCTGATCTAAAAAAGATAAAATTCTGGAATAATTCTTGTAATAACCTAACACCACTCATAACGCAGTTTTCACTTACTCCCATGAGAAATGTCTTAACCAAGTTTCACTTTATGTTGACGTGGAGGAAGAATTTCTGAGCGTCGTTAACGTCAGTTGAATCCCAGGCTCTTTCATTGTTTTCCTCAGAAGAGAATCTTCGCCGAAGGAAGATAGAATGTTGAAGGGAGTGAAGTTCCGAATTCTGAGAAATGGAAGCTCACTTAATCACGCTCCCTTTTCGATAGCCGTTCGATCGGCTTCGGTGGAATACGAGTTGATCCTTTGGGTCGCAGATTATACGAATGCTCATTTTTCCATCCAAAAACATGTTTCGCTGGAAAAGTTCTCGCCGTCTGGCGAAAAAACAAGCACCTCAACAGTTTTCCGATGAGAAACATCCTACTATTTCAGCTCCGATAGTGTTTCGGGGAAGAGATGCTGCGCTTTTTTACATCCCTGCAAAGAATTCCTCCTAAATCTAGACATCGAAGTGGTATTGTGTTACAAGTAAACCATTATGTTACATAAATAACATATTAGCCGGTGGCTTTGCATATCAGTTTGTTGTAAGCAGTACAAGTCACCGTAAATTTTATTTTCCGAAATGAAAATTAAACTCCATTATCCCAGTAAAAAGTAAAAATAGATATTTATACTTTTTCCAGAAAAATACTATTGCACACGACCAGGTTTCGGTGTATTTATGCCATCGTCAGGTGACCAGAAATAGAAGAGCTTATTTACACAATAAAGAGATAGGGGGTAAAAGGAGAAATCGTTGGCTACGAGGAAAGAACGTGACAAATACGACGAAACCTGTTCGTGAGCAATAAATTTTAGATGGAAAAAGTACAAATATCTATTTTTACTTTTTATGGAGAGGTCACTGTCTCACAGGCCATAGCATGCTAAAGTTTAATTATTTATTTAGAGGAAAACTAGCACTACACCCCAAGTTATAGATTGATTATGCTAGATTGATCCTTAACTTGCCGAGGTTAGGCTCGAATAGGCCCACCCATTTTATCATATTTTATGGTTTAGTATAAATAAATGAAATTCATTGCAACTTGCTCCTTTCTTAAGAATGAAAGAAACCAGCGAATAATTCAAACCAATATTTAAAACTCAACAAAATAAGGCAGCAGATTCTAATCACCATAAGTCCTTACCATGAAGACTGGTTGGATACTCATTCTCACCCAATCAGCAACGAAAAGCTTTGGCATGAGGTATACTAGGTAAGATGAGGAGTAAATAGTTTTCTTTTTTATTATCTTAACCATTCTAAAATAATGAGCAATGGAAAAGTACATCACTCCTTAGAATACTATGAGTAGAAAATTCAACATGAGTTCACGAGGACCATATGAATAACACTTTTCCTATCATTCTATAAAGAGAGGCCTAAATTAATGTCACTAATCAGTATCTTATATAAATTAGTATCTTTATATTAACATAACAACGAGTAAGACTGAGGCAAGAGTAAATAAGGGATAAAATATTTCCTGCTATCCTAAAATAAACGACAAATAAGCGGTAAATCTGAACGTATGTTATGAGTAAACACTGATTCCTTGACATTTAAGCAAGTCACAAGTAAACTTCCAATTCTTGCAATTCTTTCTTGTTTAAAAGATGAAAGAATGGATCTCCTTTGATTTCATTGAATAGGCGAAATTTCCAAACACTTCAACCTCATTAATCATCACAGCATTTCACGCAATTCGTTCCTCAGACTCCCTTTATGTGACGAAAATTTCTCCAATAAAGAGCCTCTTTTGTGTTTCTACAAAGCAACGGAGGAATCCGTTTAATCTACCGATAAATATATCCTTGAGGGGATTATCGGAATTCTTAAATATTGCATTAAGGGAAAAGCAAAGGAAATAAGCCCTCGGGTCCTCAATCTCGTATTACCAAAGATTCGGGTGTCTGGCTATCCTCTCAAGACTTCAAAGAACGGGAGAAAGTAAACGGGGAAACGGTACACAGCCGAGGTATTCTCTATGTAAAGTCCTCATCCTCTCTCACGAAACAACTCGCACGCTGGCGTAAATAACTCGTGCCAGTACGCTCATTGCGGGATTTACCTCGTGTATGAATCATCCCGTTACGTCACACACGTAATGTTACGTCAAGGATCCTTCGAGTACGGAGCATAACATGAGAGTGAGAATCAATGACAGCTAGTCATGCACACCGTTTGTTTGCTGTCTGATTTAATGTTGCAGTGATTCCTCTTCTAGCGAGTAACCCGACTAACGAATTTTTCGGCTAGCGAAGATGTTTTTACTCTTTATGTGAGAAAACCAATAACACTCATAAAATTAATCATCAGAATTGATATCTGGTGAGAATCGATCTAAACAATAGAAAATAGAAATGAGACATTTGTACTTTTCTACTTAAACAATGTTCTATAGGTAAATTTGTAGATAAATTACAAATATCTTATTTTTATTTCCAATGCAATAACACTCTATTTTGTCCATCCTGTACCGGAAGACAATTTAAGACATTCCATTTCATACGAAATGATAGCACGATTATATCTGTTCTGATGTATGGAAAAAATCTTACTTAAATCGAGTAAATTACTTGTACGTTTTCGTCTATTTATAGAGATAAGAAAACTTCCAGTTTTGACCGATTGGGAATCAATTTTTCATCGTCAACATTATTTGCGTATATAAAATTATAAAAATATTGAAAATGTGATTTCCAGAGAATATACAGAATATATTTAGAGATTAATTTTGCTGAAATGGTAAATTTTTAGTAATTTATATTGAAGAACCGAAATACTCCAGCTAACTCTCCTCTGTTTAGTCAAAAATTTTCAATTTAGCAGCAGTCTATGTATTCAAATTGTAAGCACGGTCTTATTGATAGCAACGGTCGCATCGTTAACTTGTTTATATTAACGTAAAGGAAGATCTTAGTATCAGTAAATGGATAGACGATTCAGGAATATGTAGTACGGCCAGAATAAAACATACGTCTAGTCTCAAGTTAATTGCATATGTTCTCATCTCGCAAGAAAGTAAAAGGAATGGTCGTTCATCAAAATAATTCTTCCTCCATCCCAACCTCTCTTTCCCGCGCTCACAGCCTCTGTGTAAACGGTAGTAGAATTCTATGAGCGTATTTTTATCTAGGTTTCCCGTCCTTTTAACCCAATGGGAACCTGCCCAAGGCAGCAAGACCTTCTTCCGTGCAGACCATGTAGTCGGGAAGGCTTTATCGATCGAAGGGGTTGGAAAACGGGGAGAGTAAGCAGACGGGAGGGGAAGGAGATACTCCCTCGCACTCACTGCGATAAAGGACGACTGTCTTGCACTTGCAACTATCACAAGTGCGCATTTATGTCTCCTTCTATTTGTGCACAAGAAAAATTATCGTAAAAGGCGAGGCTGAAATCTCAGCGGGATTCCATGCTTCCAAGTTTCTCCGTAGATATTTCGGAAATGCTCTATTACTCCCCATGTCACTCACATCATCATTATACTGCAGTTTCAAATGTACCAAAGCTTGGTTTGACGAGATTTACTCACTGTATGCACTATTTACCGAACCTTTCCACAAAACCTCCCGATTTGTCGGATTGTATGATTTATAAAGGTTGCTATGCTATTGTTTACTAGTTTTGTTAGTGTATTTGAAATGTTACAATGTCATACACTTTGAAACGCAAGATGAACCTGATTCGACCGATTGAAGAAATTGATAACGATGAAACGTATTCCCATAGAATTCATTTCCTATAGAATGGGAAATTCTTCCCAGTAAGTGTGGTTTGCATAACCGAAACGTAGGAAGACTATGGTGATGTGTTAAAGAAAGGAACTAAGCGTCAAAATGGAGCAGACCGTTCCTTCTCTGACAAATACGTAGCTGGATTCTTATAATGATATGATGTAAAAAGGGAAATAGGGAAAAGTTAAGTCAATGAAATTATTGAGTTTCAACGAAATGTTGAATTTTGAATTATTGATGTGATTTACAGTCCAAGTAGTATTTAGTGAAAAATAATACATGTATAATTCACGTATTCATTTTAATATGTCTTTTGAAATGCATAACCTGTTTTCATCATGTCTGACATATTGATTTTTACCGATCAAAACTATTCTTTGATTCGAAATAGCAATGAGAGCAGTAGTAACAAATAGATTACTAATAGATTAATTGGTTCAACCAAGTTGATACTTTTTGGTAGATAAGAAGAGATGAAATAGAGAAAAGGAGGTTTTTAACTGATATTGGTTCTCAATGTAAAGGAGAGAATACAAAATCTCTCACCTTAACTAACAATAATTCAATATTTTTAAAGGAAATTAATATCTCATTCGTCTCATGACACAGTACAAAGTTATTGAATTGATCTGGTCATTTTTATGTCTTCATAGCCCTAAGTGTGCAGCAAAAATAAATAGGGATGTAGACTAAACGAGGCATAGCGATGTATAGTCCTGAAATATTTCCAGGTTTCTTAATTCAAAATTTTGCCTGGCGTACGTATGAATTTGCTTAATGCGTTTTAATTATTCAAAATTTTTGTGACTTTTATTATACTGTTGAATATTCTAATATGTTCTATCCTGTATTTTTATTTTCTTTAATCTCATAAGTAAGTACTTTTTTACTATTGAATACTCCTACTTTTATTTCTTTGTCTATTTAGATATTTTCGTGTTATGTTTAAAATGATAATTTCCTTGTGATTTTAATGTTATACAGTTTTCCATTACGCCTTTTAGCTTGTACTATCAGTAGGTTTGCCTAGGTTTTTCAAATATCCCTCCTTAGTGGGCGTTTTCCTGCTGCGGATAATTTTCTTAAGATACCTCAGGATATTTACACCCACTCTTCCTTACATTTTACCAATCAATTTCTATTTACATTCATATGTTAACTAATGTCATTATTGACAGGTTGGATGGATAAAAAGACTTTTCAGTCTAAATCTCGCTTAGAAAAAGACCTATAAGACATTTACGTTTAGCCAACATGATCAGTCAAGTTGCATCGGCAAACCGTGTGTCGGTCATACGACCCACACTCATAAATATAATTTTTCCGATCCCCACCTGTCGTTATCGGCACCCTCACTCGCCACGTCTGCACAATTCGCCCCTCTCCCTTGGCGCATCAATTGCGTAAATCCCCATATAGATACAAAGATGAAAAGGGCTGAAAGAGGGGTTTATCTTTTGGTGTGGGGGAGTCCAAGGTAACGATGTATCCTCTCTCTCTTTATCAGCTTTAATCGTTTCTATCTCTCGCAACAGCTGTATCTTGACGCGTGGTCATCGGAAAGTTGGAGGTACGCTTTCCTCGAAATGAACAGCATGCGGTAAATGCGTCGATGTTAATTCATAGTCAGGCCTCAGGATATCCAAGAGGGTAACGACTTTGGTTAAGGAGGTCCCGGGTTCGATTCCCGATGGAGGTTCACATGCGAAATAACCTAAGATGTCGAAGCGCTTCTAAAATTATAAGTATTTAATTCATAGTCATATTCCTCATTCTCCATATTTTTGCTAAACAGTGGAAATTGATATGAAATAATGCCTAATATTTAGTTTAAATTAAAGTTTAAAGGAGAATCTAAAATTGTACTTTACAGCAGGTTTCTCTCTTGCTCTCTTTTGGGTAGTACACATTTATCATATTTTACATAAAAAGTGGTGACTTGGTTAACGATAGTAATCCGTTCTAGGACATTCTTCATCACAGTCATTCCTTCTTAACAAGTACATCGTAAACTAAGGCCGTCGTTAACCTAGGTACCACTGTATTTATAAGGAACTTCATCAACCAAATAAGCGAGCAACTCTTATGTTATACCATAATAGTGTTCGTATCATCCTACGAGTTATTAAAACCTATTAAAACGCTCCCACCTGAGACCCTATCGCGGTTTTCTCCCAGTCCCTTTTATAAGAAACATTAAGCATACCGCTTACGACACTCTGCTACCCACTTATAAGGCGGATTTTTCCCTCCTCCAGATGCAATGCAACCCGCTAAAGCCATTTCTTCGCCTCAGTTGTCAGATTGAAAATTATTACGTATTATTACTCTTCATTAATTGTTTATCTGATAAAAATTTCTATATTGTGGAGTAAGAAATGGCAAAATCATTTAAAATTTTTCCTGAAAAGCGTCTTAACCGATATTTACTGCATTCCTTTCACGAAGATCAGGAAGAAAGACCGCAGACAATTTGAATTTCCATTAATTTCCCTTAAATTAAAAAAAGTTACGAGATAAACTAACAAAAAAATTAATCCTTCATTTAGTAGCGCAACTTTCCGTGGGTGAGACATTTCGTACGATGAATATAAGCGACAACGGAAAGTTCCTCTGATAAGTGTAATAAAACATCGGTTGGCCTATCGATTAAAGAGTTTTCTGCGAGAAGGCGTCTCATCTCTCCTTATCTCATCTGTCCCCTGGGGTCCTGTCAGCCATTCGGGGGAAACGTAACAGGTCCTCGCCTCGAGGAGGGCACCACCAAATCCACTCATCAGCGACGAGGTTAAATGCAATCGCTCTGGCTTTTTATCTCCATTTCCTCCCGGCTATTTCTGCACCACTTTCCCGAGACAACATAATTAGATCGGCGAGCTGTCCATAAGCGTCAGTGCGTGCGACACTTCCATCGCTGGACTTTTCTTATTATCGCCGCATGAATTTACCGTAAGGCGCAGTTTTAACGGAGAAAATTTAGATGTCTTGAATTCCATTCCTGGTTACGTTTTCTCTTTTTAATTTATACGGACTTTTCGAATGTTGAGGCGATTTTTATTTTTTTTTGTGAAACTAATTTAGGAAGGAAGTATGAGGAAATGAACTACTGTAAAACCCGTTTAAAATGTTCCCGCTAATTCCGCGATTCTCTCGGCCCCTTTTACACAAATCACATGCTAAAAACACCGTTTAAGACGCTCTCCTAACCGCTTGCAATGCAGACTTTTCCTGTTGCTTCCTACATAACTGAAAAAGGCGCGTTTCTTTATAAAAGAATTAAAGATTGTACTAAACTGTTTATAATACGATTATATTAGTAATAAACATGAAATAAATCACACTATAGTACCACATTAACAAAATACCCTGACTTTCATTATGAATTTTGACGAATTTAAATTTAGATGCAAATTTTGCCACCACGCGCTGCATGTCTTCACAGGAGAAACATGCGATAACGTTATTTAAACATATAAAAAATATATGAAAAGTCTTTATTTTGGGAAACATCAAAATTTTCTATTCCATTTACTCAACGTCAATGTAAAATATAACTATGTAGTAAAATAATAAAAGGTTATTTAAATCAAGAGAGAGCAATACTTAGCTGTGGATTAAAAACCTAAGTTGAGCTTAAGGAAAAATATCCAAAGCAGGAAAACACCCACAAGAAGGGGTGTGTGAAAAACCTGCACAGTCCTACTGACAATGAGAGTAAAAACTCTGAGGTATTAAAATAGATACCTTCATCATAACCTGAAAGTGTAAAATTTTGATTTTTTGTTAAAGTAACAAATAAAATCGCTCTCTAACCTTTTCGTTGCATCTACCGACAATACGCTTTATAAAGCCCACCTCTTTACTTGCTTTATAGCAGATTTTTCGGATGTAACTGCTCCAGCTTGAGTTATTAGTAAGAGTTATCCTAAGATATTCAACTGATTTGACTACATTCATGTAATTCCATTTATTATGTACGGGTAATTCTGACGTAACCGTTTCTTTTCGAAGAAATTAAATACGGATTACTTATTTATTAATATTAATTAATTATTACTCGCATTTGGATCTAGCTTTTTTGCACCATCTTTGAATAAGATTTGAATCGTTTAATAGAAATAACGGTCGCCTTCGTTTGAAATCTCCCTGTGACCGAATCATCCTCAAATATCCTCGAATTGCTTCCTATCTCTTCGTCTTGAAATTAATCTCCGTATTTTTAAATACGAATTCTTCCATTCCCAGAATATACGTAAAAAATGTTTACCTTCACAAACCCTCGACTTTCCCTCGAAATCGCTTCTTATCCATTGCTTTTCATAAGTACCTTCTTTAGCCGAGTATCGCTCATTTTTTCGATTTCGAGGTGAAGGTCACTACACGACCTGACGTAATCCGTTAAGTACCTCTGGATTGAGCTTTAAATGAGGCGTACTGCGTGAGGATTTCCTTTATGATATATATTCGGTGGGCTTAAAATATACTTATCCTAAATATACTAATCCTTGGCTCAAAGTAAACTTTCAATTGCCCCATTTTCTGGTAGATATCGCTCGCGCAATCTGAAGAAAAAAATATATAAAGATAACACAAATGATAGCAGGTGGTATGAATGCTGAGGTGAATGTAAGAGGAGTAGAAGATACTATTGAAGTGCTTTGGATGGAAGTTAATTTCCTCGTTAAAGTCCTCAGAGAGTCTTTTCGAAGATGTTTTTCCTTCATAGAAAAATGTTTCAGGATTTTTCTTCTCCAAAAATTGGAAGAATTTTTTAAAATCAGGTTTGATTTAATTAAGTTTGTCTAGCCCACTTCTGGGTCTAGCACTAATAGTTTGAAAATATTTGGTAATTATCCAAATTGAGTTTTATTATGGTTATTTTGAATTTGTGCTAAAACTGGTAGCCCTTGAATAAGAATCAGAAAAGCCCCTACTTTCATACTTATTATACATCAGATCTTAGGATGAATCGGTAATTAGAAAATAATTATAAATTTAACCGATTATAATAAATGAATTAAAATTAAAATTAACAAGTGTTCAAAATTAGATATTCTGCATTTGTAAAGATCTAAGACAATTAATTCTCTCTTTAGGAAACTCCACAAGGAAAATATTCTAATTTTGAATGATAATCAATGAGTGCAATAAAAGAGTCCAGTTTATCAACGTTGTTGGAAAAAATGTACAACAATGGTAAATACATGCACATAAATATGCATTCATCACGGATTTATAAAACAGAGGAAGAATCAACGAGACAAAATTAGAATTAAGAATTTTTTATGAGAATATCCCCACTAGTTGATTTCCTGTATATGCACGGAAAAATTAATTAAATAAACATTCTCATTGAGAAACATAGATATCTAGATTATGCTTTCCGTTTGAAGTCGAGAATTTTCCTTCCGATTGTGACTTGCACGTTCCTTTTCCTCTAAAGTTCTGAAGACAAAAATGACTCCCGAATAACACAGAATAATGGGTAATATATTTAGATTTTGTGACAGCGGTATCGGCTTCGATTCCTGCTGGAGGCTTACGTGCGAAATGACCTCAGCTGTCTAAGTACTACCCTCTTCATTTCGGATTATGCACTACGAGCCGTTTTGAGGTACCATTATAAACGTTTCTTAATTCTTTTGAGTGCTAATTCAGGTTGCTAATGAGAAGCTAATACTTTGGCACGATCTGTCTGGATACGTTTGCAGAGAAGATGATAAGATTGAAATTCGAAATTAAGATCAGCGATCTTCATACTCCCCCGCACTTTCCTTTGACCATGCATCTCTCAACCTTTCAGCAACGCAGTATCTGCGCGATTCCCAATCATTCAGCTTTTCTCCGACCATTAAGACACCTAGCATCTCAGGTTCGCAAGGAAAAAGCATAAGTTCGCCCATAACTACTTGTTTGCTTTCTTTTCCCCTTTCCGATCTCCTTCCATTTATTTTCTGAAAAAAGAAAAGAGGAAGTTGCACGAGATTCTCAGTATCCGCATATACGTCTAGCTCGGACGGGGGAGGGGCGGGAGGCGGGGGAGGGAAGGCGGAGGATCAATAAAAACCGCCGCGAGCTGGCTTGTTGATCAAACAAATGAGGCCCCAAATGCGATTTAGTAACATCATTTCGCTATTTTCGCCGTATCTCCGACGTCGGATTTTTCCCCTCGGAAAATCCATAGCAAGGATAAAATCTCTCCGGAGAGAGAGTTAATTGCTCCTTTAGCGCTCGTTTTATTTTATGAAATTCCAAGGTGAGCGCTTAAAAAGTTGGTTGGGAGCCGATTTGTTTTCCGTGACCACCTGTCTCCTTTAAAATGCCTCTCGCGGTGATATCGGGAAAGTGATTTACGGCCGGTGAGAAATCCGCCCGAGGACTTGCATTTGTTCGTGTACTTACGCGAGTCATGTATATAATTATGTTCATCAGTGTACACTTTGTCTATATTAATCCACGTAAAGGAACGAATGTCTGAGAGTCTTTCTGAGAGAGATTTCTCTGCATTGGGATCCTGTTAGCAAAGGGCTTCTCTGTGTGCCGCAGCGTATCTATTAGTGCGTCGATAATTTTCGGAAACTTTGAGAAATCACGTTATATACGCATCAGCGGTGTCTTTATCTACTTGATGGAGCGATTATTATCAATTTATTATCAATATATATCGCTAATTATCGAAATTTATCTATCGATTTATTGACTATACTTATTGAGGTGTATACGTGACTATGTTTGTTTATGTAATTCATGCATATATGTAACCATCCACTGTGTATTTATTTGTTATGTTCTCTCAAATCTTTTGGCTGTTACTATAGGTTTCTGAAGGTGTTTTTCACACCTCCTTCTGAGTGGATGTCCTTCTGCGGTGGATAAGTTTTTTCCAAAGGATATCTCAAGTTTTTTATATCCTCACTTCTCATTTTCTTTTTTCTAAAACTCATCTATAGATAAATCTAATGAATAAGTTAGATGTAAGGGGACAGTTTTAGTCTCAATCTCGCCCAATCTCGATAAAAATAATAATTATTATTATTTATAATATGACGTTTTGTTCCCCTCATACTAGCCTTCCCAATTTAAATACACAAATTCCCAAGGAAGAATAGACTTGAAAAAAGTCCGACGGGACCGGTTTTTTACATTTTCAACCTACATAATTGAAAATGATCCTGAATGTAAGCCGAAACGAGTAGAAAATTGAAAACTTGACATGATCATATATACTTGGTCGACTACTCAAAATCATTTAATATTTATCTACAATAACGGTTTCGTCACTTAGTAACATCTTGGTATTATCTTCACATGAAGATGTCACCAAGTAACGAGACCGGTGTGGTAGATTGATATAATTAAAGAATTTATATGACTAAATAATATGATATAACGAAATTAATACAATTAAGTTTAGATAAAAAAGGTTTCACCAAATAAGCCAAGTAACGCCACAATATGCTAAGTTCCAAATCGAAATTTAAGAGACTTATCTAGAGACACGCTGCAGTTGCATACATACTTATGAACGCGTTACCCAAAGTCAGGTATATATCCACATTTATCCCTTCTCCTCATCACAGGACCATAAATTCTCAGAACCCTTTCCTATGAATATTCTTTCCGCATGTCCCAAAATAACCATATGAAGTCAAGTGAAGAACTCCTCAAATTCCTCTTCACGTCCATCCAACTTTTTTCATTTCGTACACTTCACCGACTGCGGAAGTGGATGGAAACCCAGTCGGTCAACGTCCCACGAACCGAATCATAATCCCCGAATTAAATAAGGTTTTCCCTCCCGATCGAGACTATCACTGCCCGATAAACAGGACCCTTGGTACAAAGAACTTTTTAATCCCCACTCGGCCTGCGTGACCTGTCTTTATCAATTCTCCATCGATAAAAATCTTCGGGGAAGGAAAAAAGTCCTGCAGGGAGGGAGGGGAGATTACGAAAATCACCGAGGAAACGACAAAAAAACTAGTCCAATTACTGCCTGTGAGATAGTGCGCAAAACCTTTCCTACATTTTCCCCAACCTCGACATTAACCCGGACGTCCTTATCTCCTCTCCTAGCGTCGGCCAAAGCGATCCGTCGGCAGATATCGTTCGAATTCTTCCCTTATCAGTGAAGAAGTAAGATAGATGGAGTTCCGCAGATAGGGAAAGATATGGTCAGAGAATGGAAAAAACACGGGGAGTCTTAAAACCTCATGGACAATTAGGTTGTTTGTTAGCGGAGAGGGAAAGAGATAGATGGAATCTCCCAAAGTCTTTATGGGCCTCAGGGAAGTATAAAAAGGGAAATATTGAAAAAGTAAATCTCTCTTTCCATTGCCTCGTTAAACGAGAGATATAAGTTTTATGGAAGGGAGCGAAAAAAACATCGGGGACTGCAATAACACATTCATCATATATAGTTTGGGGAGAGAGAAAAAGAAATTCCTTCAGGTCTCTTCGCGAAGAAAGTTTTACTTGCTATTTTTTTTCATCTCCGGGCGGAAGTGACTTAAGTAGGGTGTCCTGAAACTCCGGTTTTCCGGGGTTTGTCAGCCCGGAAGGTATTCAGCCCGGAGGTCGTTTTGAACTCAACCTTTCTACCATTAGATACAGAAAGCCCTAGAGAGGGAGTGAGGTACACTATAAAAGATGAAGAGTGAGGTAGTTTGCCACATTATTACTATTATGGGATGCTGTTCTATGTAAGGTTTGCTGTAGTAATTGCGTTTGTTTCAATATTGTTTGATGATACAGTGATTAGCAATTCCAAACTCTTAATCAGTAAGAGGTTTTATAGTCTAAGGGATTGTGGAGGGTATTTGTATTGTAAATGTTGCTATCGAATTATTTAGTTACGGCTGCCACCTGAAAACAGTCAAAATGCAGTATATAATAAATAAATAGCTGAAAAACCACGAAATTGCAGCGTCCTAATGAATAACACTTATCATGGTATTCGATTAGAAGTGTCCAAAATGAATGTTACTATTCTATTATTCAATATCATTCATACCTCAGTAACTTTCATAACATCATGACCACAAAAAGACTAATTTTTTTATCCAGAATCCAAAGGCAGAAATATTTCGTTCAAGTGATAAGATTGTTTCCTTTTCTATCAATATCTTTTTTCACGTTTCCCTTCCAACGTTTGTGAGTAAGACTTCTACTTCAGACGACAGCACGTAAGATTTTCCTAGAAAAAGTCAGTTGCCGTTTTATATAAAAATTGGCTGTAAGTTTTGTTTTCCTTAGTGTAATTTATACTTTTCATTTTCTATCGCTATTTTTGAGAGTCACAGAAATAATTTCGCATAGTAGGCGATGTCTGTCGAAAATCCATCCATCTTAAAGCACAAGGCCTTCTCTTCACATAATGAAGAGAAGGCCTTGTACTTTATCCGATTACAAATCTAGAAGAAAACATACTATCAGATTCCTACTAGTTATCACCATCTTTGGGTACTATAGCAATACTTTTAGCCATTTTTTTACTGGTTGCTACTTTACTTGATGAGAAATACAAGTGTTACTCGTTGTAATCTAGGCATATGCTTACATTAAAAATATTTGTGAAGAAAGTACAAGACATTCTCTTCACTTAAGGTAGTAAAAATAAGGTCTGTGTTTATTTTCAAGCAGTTCTCTGATTGGCTACTTCTTGATATACATTATTATAACCCTATTCGATAGCCAAGTTTACAGAGCCCTGCTCACAGTCGCACCATCAAGGGCACCCCGCATTCATTCTCTTTACAGAGCACTCGCTCGAACATAGAGACACGGCCTCATCGAGAGAGAGAGCAATGGAATAGACGAACACACCCACCTACGCGTTTAGATGGATTAAAAAGGCTGAATGAAACAGCCGCATTGCTTCGACCGCGAATAAAGCGCCTTGAAAATACTATTAATTTCCCGCAGTGCGCCGTTCCCTCACCCTTACGACACATCTCATCCCTCCCACGGAAAAGATTCCTCCCTTCCGAAGCCAACAAGAAATAACACATTCTGAGGGAAGCCGTGCTCGGCGGGAGTAATACCATTACAATTGGGGGATTTGCGGTAGAAAGGGTTGCAGAATGACGCCCGGTGCGCCTATTCCTCATTTTCATAATGCATCAAGGTCCTTAAGACGTCACGTAATAACAAATGATAACAACAAATGTATAATATCGCAGTGTCTATCATGCTGCTATATCGGAGCATACTTACAGAGCAATCGAGAGTCTGCTACATAGTAAGGATATACAATGCTCTATTACGTAAGCTTTGAAGTAGAGTAACAAGATTATAATAATTTATATTATAAAGATATGTTATCATTACTATTATATCGATTTATTATATTTTTCTATTGATTGTTATTTGTTGATTCCAAATTTAGCATAGAGAAGCGTAGGATGGCGTACAATAAAATGACTAAATATATATGTAATATCGTCTAAGTATTAATTTACTTCCTTAAATTTTATTTATAATTCATTTGTATTGGTTTCCACTAATTTTGAGATCGTGTCTTACATTAAGCATTGTAGAGAGTGAGTTGTAAAAACAACGAAGTAACACCCATGACTTTAATGAAAATAGTCATTAATCAAAAATGAAATCAAACTCCATAAAATTCCAATCACAAAAAATCATTATAATAATAATACGGTCACGAAATCGTACTAACCAATGTTAACTTGACTTAACTTATTCATATATGTTAAAGGCTATGTACATTTAGGTATTTTAGTATATTTATAACGCCATATTTTTTACTCTAATATTTCCACTACTTTGTGGAAAAATACACGCGTGCTGTTCTTTTGTGTTAATCGCGTTAAAATTTTCATTATTTCATTTTCAAATATCGCGTTAAACTTTTCATTTTATACTGCGCATAAGGTTTATTTACTGTGATTACTAAGTTTCTTTTACAACTTTTAACTGTTGATATTGGAAAGTCTGCGCTGGTTTATCACTCCTCCCTTCTTGAAGGTTGTTATCCTGCTTTGGATTATTCTTCCCCTAAGTATCTCTTTGGTTATCTACGTCATCTATATTATCTACACTGTAATTAATTCTAAAATCTAACCTACATTCTCTTTCAAATAAGAATGAAGAATGGGTTACACGAGGGGGATACAAGTAGGGGCTTTTAGTCTCAATTCATTATTACTGCATTTCGTCCTAAATATTCTGAATAAACATTCAATATCCTTCGCTGTATTTAAATCGTCTCCTTAATTTTGAAAGTACACATACACTACATTCACAGAAAAACCACATTTAAATGAAGCTATTCTTTGTCGAAAAAGGACCGTTCGAAGTTCTTTTCATTGTAGAAATGCAACACAAAGATTTTCTCTATACTGTGAAGCTGATCAATATTTCTTTGTTTAGGCTTTCATCGCTAAATTTTTACTCGTTAAATTTTTTTTTCAAGTTTAGTATGGATTTTTCTTCACAACCCACCAACCCTGAATTTGAATAATTTTAGGCCGCTATCAAATCACAGTCCCTTTTGAAAAGAAACAGCCGAATTATCCCGCACCCATTCTAATTCGAAGATCTAATCTGCACCCTAAAATTCCGAAACCGCACGGAATCATTCCCTCTGCAGAGGAAGGTGGCTTTCATGTAATGGACTCAGGGATTGTCAGCAGCTGAAAAGGTTCATAACCACTAAAAGATGAAAACGCGTTTCTTGGAAATTTGCTACGGATTATCTACATCTACATAAATACTCTTCAACCCGCCTTTCGGCGTGTGGCAGGTGGAAATTATGGAGAAAACAATGAAAGAGATAAAGTTTGACGCAGCAGGGACTCGAATCGTTCAAATTAATGAGGTTACCACGACTAAAGAATCTATCTTCGAATTCTGGCTAAGGTATATCCGGGTTCGAACCCCAACGCTTCATTCGTTTGTTTCTCTGCAAATATATGCGTTTTCGATAGCACAAACGTAATGGATAAATAAGATTGTTGGTTAAAATTAAAATTAGCTAGCACGATAGAAATAGTGAATAACCGAAGCGTATAAAACACCCTCCATTCTTATTTACCATTGAAAGGTATTTTTTTAAGCGTTTCTATACATTTTTACGATTTGGGAACATAGGAAATCAGGTATCCTTTCATTAAAATATCGACTAATGAAGTTGATACCATCAGAATGAAACATTCCTGAGTTGAAATACTATTGGGATACACTTGAAGTCGCCTACTCCTGACAACCGATGTTGTTTTGTATAGACACTGTCCAAAAATGAATGAATTTACCCTATAGCCCGGTTAAGATGCTTTTCGGGAGCTGGTTGCAGTGCATCTGGGGCGTTTTACCATGACTTTCTTTACCATATGTTTCATATGAAAGGGACGGGAATCGCGAGAAAATTGCGTATCAAGCAATTTAGCGTCTTAAACGAGGGATTCTTAAAATAGTTTTACTTTGATTAGACAGCGTATATTGCATCTAACATTTGTACTCCTCAAACACGGGGTTTTGCACGGGGGAGAATAAGAAATGTGCGAATAGCAATAGAATAGGTCTCGTAAAACAATAGCTAGCAATCAATTATCGTGAATTCTTTCGAATATTTGTCAAGGTTCAGAGTATCATTTTCGCCTACTTTCATTTCGTTCAGCCATCAAGAAAAGGATAGACAACGGAATTTTATCCTTTCGACTACTATCCTTAAAACTTTCGCATCTTCACGTTCTTCTCCTGACTTAATCGCCACCAACCAGAAAAGAATATGAGATTCCGAAAGAATTCCCTCCACCCTCATTCTCGAATTCATCCTAAAACATATCCTTCTCGAAAAAGCATTGATTTCTCCTGGGAAAAAGTACTGAATTTCAAGGGCACTCGCGAGAGGAATTTCTCCCTCCCTCCCCCCATGGTTTATTAAAGAAAGTATTGTAGAATATATCTGGGACGTGGAAGAACAAGACTTTGAGTCACGTAACTCAGAAAATGAAATCACTTTTCCAGCATTCTTCGCTTTTTCGAATGACAGCCTCTATTATTAAACCGTTTTATAATTCAAATCAGCTGAATTAATTTAGAGAAAATTCTTTCACAGTAATGAGGAATATGATTTTATTCACGGCCATTCTGAGAGACACTAAGATGTTTCGCTCGTTAATTAACAAGCGCGACGCTGCATGAATATTAAACAATATTATTGACATTGTACATAATAGACATGCATGCAGATAAATACATATAATAAATTAATATTTTAATTATAATTTTATGCTATTATGTTTGTATATTATATAATAATAATATACATAAATAATAAATATTTCAATTATAAAGGTATTAATAGATGTATATTAATGATAAATGAGTTAATTACTTTCAAAGAATTTAAAATTTCGTTAATTTCGTTACTAAAAACTTGGTAGAATGCGATTGACCAGGTACTACGCCGTAAGCTGAGTTTTTACTCAGATAATGTGTCGGGATAGAGTGCCTCTTTCACTACCTATGAGGTCTCATGAAATATACCTTTAAAGAATAAAAAATTAATAACCAAAAAGATTGAATTCCGCTGTCTGTTCCAAAATAAAACTTATTTTTATGGCTTCAAAGCCATCGCTGTAAATTTCAATTTGTCAGAATTATTTATTAGATGACTAAAGCAAGATTTATCCTTTTTCACTCAAACGTTCCTTGCAATAAATCTTTATTGAAAACTTTTAGTAGAAAGAAAAATCGCTCATTTGCGTCACTTGAGAACATTAAATGAGCTTAGATAGAAAACAGTGCAAATAATGATTCCACATTTTGCGGCAAATAATTGATTATCGTAATATAATACGATGTAAATAAATAAAATAATATAAAATAGTGAATTACCCAATCAAAAATGACGGAAATTTATTTAATATATAGAAAAATGTACTATTATTATCGCATACATCTGATGTGTGCCAAAATACCCCGTCAGAAAAGTCTAGGATCGATTTAAATGAAACTGTCATAATGTCAGTCCTTATCTGACATACAGCAGTTAAATTAAGAAACCTTTTTATTGAACTTTGATATCATCCTCAAATTGGCCGAGTGGTTAGAGTGCCTGGTTCTAATATCCAAATATTCCAAAGATTGATCCGAAAATTTATCCTCAGTGGTTCAAATCCAGCTTAGGGAAAATTTTTTTCCTGAAAATAATGTTTCAAGTTTGCTAAGGAGCTTCATAAGAAGAAGCTAAAAAGTTTCCATTTCCTTCTTGCTTGTTTTAATAAGGTAATTCTTTGCATAATAACTTTGCAATTTTCGTATATTTCGTGCTCTACAATGCATATAACGTTTACTTTAGTTCTTATTTCGTCTCATTTCTTCATATATCATTCGTTATCACTCGTGGTTTATTTCAACTAAGCAATCCTCCCTCCCCTACTTATTAAATGAATTAACGGGGTACTTTTATTTTAATTAATTATTCGTATATCTAAATACGCGCACCTCCTACCATAAGCCAAAAGGAGCATATGGTAGGAGTCCACACATTATTTCATTAATAGACTAAAAAATTGATCCTAG
This sequence comes from Pachydiplax longipennis, assembly GCA_036926295.1. NCBI lineage: Eukaryota > Metazoa > Arthropoda > Insecta > Odonata > Libellulidae > Pachydiplax > Pachydiplax longipennis. The sequence continues at coordinate 55,026,771 of JAVFKF010000002.1, read as the reverse complement.
AACCTACTTGATTCAGCATCTATTTCCCTTTATTCACTGCATCAATTCGGCCTACGTAACATGGATTTTTCTAAGAACATATAAGCTTGGGTTCAACGATCACAATGGTTGTCAAGGGGGCTGATAATGTACAACCGCAAAATCTCGCGAAATTTTCGTTTATTTTATCAACATTCTCTCAATTTAGAATTTAAAGCAATAATGAACGAGTAAAATAAGGATCTTTATTCAATTTCCTTTCTTTTGGCATTTATTTCGATTTCGTAGGGCCATTTCTTGTAATTTAATTCTGCAAAAGAAAAATTCTGTGGTTCATCTAAATGAACTTTACGTGCATTTCTTATGGGAGCATTTCCTAATCGTCTAGAGTCGAACTAAGGATACTATTGTTAGAAAAAATCGATATGTGTTAGGTCACTAATCCTCCAATTAATGGTAATTTTTAGGTTTCTTTTATCTGATCTAATATCCATGGTAAAGAAATTAAAATGTTAGATTTACGAAGCATATCATCGAAAAACAAGTAGCGTTGTTGAGATTCTTTCTATATTTGAGAATGGGGCAGCCACTTCGACTTCATCAAGAGAATAGGAGAGATGAAATAGTCAGCGAGCAATGCTCCTTTGCGCTAATTATTCCTCGATGGGACCCTGCCAATTAGTGTTGTATTCGCGAATTAGAATAGGAATAACGAAACGGAACATGTTTTGTAAATAATTGCAAAGACAAATCGATGAGCGTTACTCAGCATTTTCGGGACGCAGGATGGGAATCTTTAGGAAAGAGATGATTCAAACAAAAAATTAATACACTTAATAAATTTAGAGTAGTTCGTAGAAGACATGTCCGATACTATTTGCCCTCCTTTTCACATACTGCGAGTAAGATCAAAAAACAGCAGTTAAAAATAGTCGATTCAAGAATTAATTTTTTCCACGGCTTCTATAAGAAAGTAATCGATTAGAGAAGAAGGGTGCATGCGACCTCTTGCTACACGCGGGAAGGCGGATTGCAGGTACACATGTATATGTAGAATATTGGAAGTAAAAGGCTAGGTTAAGGTTGTTGAATAAATTCAGAGAGAGGACTCTATGAAAGACGTAATAGGAAGTATGTGGAGTCCATCTTCCGACCAGATTGTAAGAGCCAAATAAGGCTAATAGGGGTGAAGACATCTTATCCAACACTTTCTTCACAAACTATAGTATCTATTACATTTCTGGTGAAATAAAGTCAGGAATCGCTGTGAAGAGTAGCCCGGGCATCTCTGTGTTCTACATTACATTGTCTAGCGACTAGAAGAGATGAGTAATCCGCAAGTAGCTGTTTCATAGTAGGTAAGACAATTTAAATGCACTGCAATTCAAAAGTAAACAAAAAGGAGGGTTTTAGCAACGAATAAACATCCAGAGTCATTGAGGAGATGTTGCGAGAGTCTATGAGCCGACATTTTTTCGTGTAAAACACGTGCGTACTTTTGTGATTCTATAAAAAGGGTTCTGTCGTAAGCAATCCAGCAATGATTTTTATGTATAATTGCTTATGTTAATAAAAAAACACAATTTTTACTGATTAACTAGTTTATTTCACCTCACTAAAAGGTCTGTCCCACGTAATCCATGATGTTATTATATTATAAATAAGAGAATATATTGTCTGCTTTAAAATAGGTTTGTGTTCCCCCCTTCCCCCTTCTATACACCTATAGGCGACTTTTACAGGGTCAGTATGTTATAAATAATGTATTTACTTGAATGTAAACTCATATTATGCTTTAGTATGTATGAAAATATCAACAGTACTTATCTTTAAATGGTGATTTTCCATAAAATTACCGTTTTGTTGGGACTTTTTTATTGCAACCGTTGTACAATTCAATATAACTTGTTGCCGTATTAGTCTTTTCTCGTAAATACTACTAACTATTAATTGCGCAGTTCACTGTAAGCTTCCACAAAAAAACATCCTTTCAAAAATGGAATATTTTTAATCACAGAAAATATTAATGCGTGGCTTACTCTGCTGCGCAGAAAACGCGATGTTTATAGCAGAAAAGTACCAGAATGGCTGCAGTACGAAAATTTAGGGAGAAAACTATTCTTTCTTTCCCCTGACTCGCCGAAAATCTCTACCTTCCCCCGTTTCTGTCCACATTACATCACCCAATGCCTTCAATCTTCGCGACCCTTCCACTGCCATTCTCTGCATTCCTCAATCCTTTCTAAGGGGGCGCCAGCTTTCCCGGGAACTTCCCAGCAGCCACCCCCAGCAGCGCTGCGGAAGTTCCCCTTTCACGAGAAATAACAAACGCGGGAGGGATGAATGTTTTGGGGTTTTGCGAAGACAGCGAAGAGAGAGAAAAAAGTGAAAGAGAAACGCCAAGGGCTAAAGGGAGGTGTTGAGGGAGAAAAATAAAAATCCCCGTGCGGTATCCTCTCTGAAATTTCCTCCATTAGACTTTTCCTGACTGCTGTTTCTTTCCAGATCTGGCGGTGAAAGGATAGCTGTTTCGACCGAAAAATCACTAACGTTTTCTTTAATAATTTCGTTAATCGAATAGAATAATGATTAGCGATATAGTTACAAACTGTATGCAAATATGCAGAGGTATCCTTCTCTGTTTCATTATTCCCATTCTTTTAAGGGATGATTACAAACACGATCTTTACTGATGAAGATGCGCTTAATTTCTACATCTGGCTGCTCTTCATGCAATCAAAGGTGGAGGAGCTACCGATTAGACTAAAATGGTTATTATATCACAGGGATTATTACATTTTATATATAATATTACACATTCGGATATCACAAAATAATAGAATTAGTAAAGAATAGCTATCTCAAAAGCGGAATACATTACATAACACATCAACAACTTGCAATTATCTCATAGTGTGCATCCTCTACATTTTGAAATATTCATACTAAGGGTCGGTGGTGCAAATAGAATTCCTTGGGAATTTTCGCTCTATAACCCAACAAAGATCATTCTGAGCGTTAAAATGAATTATTCCGAGTCGTTTTATTCCTTCAAAAATCATTTCCTTCTCATAGAACTTCTCTAACCTAGAATCATTATGATTTTCATCTGCAAACTTTCACTCGTTGGTTTGCGCAATTAAATGCATGTAAATTTAGCTCGAGAAAATTAAAAAGGATATGATATCTGGAACATAAAAATGTTTTATTTTTCTTATACCATTTCGGCTGAATTCGGTAATTCTAAAGTTAATTTTCATTTCCTGCGTATCTTGTTTCTTTTACATGTTTAAATTATAAATAATACCCCTATGAATTCGATTCAATTGCCTCCCCCAAGAATACATGGGAAATTCGGGCTCATACTGAGTTAACTGACGGAAGGAAGGTGACAGTATTCCTTAATATGTACATCGCTAAAGTAGAAAATTTGTAGTTGTATGAATTTAGATTGCGAAAGTATCATTGACCAGATATACATTCCAATATATATTTTATTTTAAATAGGATAAAAGTAACGTTAAGGTATTCCGTTTATTTTAATTCATTCTGCGGTTTAAACCATATTAATACAATAAAAAATTATTCCATTAATAAGCAGTCATTCAAATATTATAGGCGATAATTCAGTTAAAGTTGTTCTATAAAGGCTTTAATGATTAATAATAATTTAGATTTAATTATAGTCGGATTAATACGTAATAAGGGTTATCATTTTAAAGCGACTTTTGTTAAAAAGCTATTTGATTTAGAAAGGATCTTAATGCTAGTCCAAATGGATGGTCAAGCTTCTTTTTAGACCATTGTCAAATGGCACTCATATGATCAATATCCAATTTGGTTCATTTGGAATTGATGGGACGTTTAATAAATCAACGGAATTTTTAATTTATCGCCTACGATAGTGGACACATCCTTTCGGAGTTACTCCTCCAAAGGCAAGAGCCTTGTTTGCAAGGAATCACTTCCGGGTGAATTTCAGAAGTCTCCATTATTTTCCTTGTGATTCTACCTCTTCTTCACGTTGTCTGCAAACGTGAAGATTCTATCTCTGTCTGCTGAGCCCATTGGTGGCGAACAGAGGAAGTTTAAACTTCCGGTCAAGCGACCGAAGACGTGATGTCGCGCATGAGTCGAGCAAAAGAAAGGTCGAGGAAAAGAGCAAGTTGGAGATGTAAGGGAAAGAAGACATGAGAGAGCAAATGTGACGCAGCTGCTGAAAACGGAATGTGATAAGAGGGATATGAATTATTTTTATGCATCTACATCGACTGACTTGTCAGTTGACCTACAACGTTTCAATGATGCATATTTTAGCTGGCAACTCTTTTCTTTAGCTTTTGGTAAAAATATGAAGTTATGTATTTAATTAATAATATTAGTAAACTGACTCAATGCTGATTATATATATTACTTATGTAAGCGACTACATGAGTAATATCCACTAAATAATAGTAGCATGTATCATTAGTTCTACTAATAATAGTTTCCACTAAATTTTTCCCTCTTATTGTGTAGAAGTTTTCCCAAATCGTAATGTTTTCTCCGTAAACTTTCAGTTGGAAGTTTATTTCCCACCCTTCTTATATTTTTATAACACTATCTTTCTATTATTTTTGAAGCTATATGCTTACTTTTCATTTAACTATTTAAAGTTGTTTACATTCCAAGGATGCATAATCACCAAGAGACGACTTCAACCCTTGATTATATATTTGAAATTCATTTTAACATTTAAAATAATAGTTCTTTTCAATCAAACGAGGACGCCTTAGTGGTTTTTTTTAGTTATGTAGTCGGCCAAATGGAAGGATTCCATTACGTAAAGAGTTATGCGGTTATAACGTTCACTTTTGCCAAAATCGGTCCCGGGTTCGATTTCGGACTTGATGTTAATCTATCGTCGGGAAAGACAATATGATAAACCTGAATTATATAGATAACTGATTTAACACGCACCGTGGAAGCCAGAGCAGCATCTTGGTTCAGGGGTTTATTAACTTACCATGGAAAGGAAAAGGAAGGAAAAGCTATGTAGGAAACGAATTGGACGATAAAATTGTACGAGAAGGATATGAAAAGCCAAGGGCTGAGAATCACTTCTGGAATAACGTATGGAATGATTCATGGGGATCTGAAACTTTCCATATTCGGCTGAATCAGCGCTTCTCACGAGTGCTAACAAGATAACCTGGAAGAAGAGAAGAGGTCATAATTCTGGAAAGTGCGGAAGAATGAGATAATTAGAAGGAGGAAAGAAATGACGTCAGGAAATCTCTGCGGAGGAGAAGTGCGGGAAAGAATGAATGGCGAAAGAATGGAGTTTGTTGAAGGGGTGAGAGTGGGATGGGGAGGAATGTTTCAAGGGAATGAGCGCGTTGTTTTCGTTAGACGACGAAGAATTGCTTCAAGTCTTGAATCTCTAACGCCTTACTAACCTAAGAGGAACGCAAAACTAGGATCGGGAGCCACAGGTGGCTCCTGACCCTGCTCCAGGTGCCTCGCAAAACCTGAAAATTACTTGTTTTAAGAGTAGAGAGGAAAAGTATACAGGATTTGCACTCCCAAATCACCTTTTTGGAAATCAAATTATTAAATTATTTCGAAGCGGATTCAACGTTTGCATTTCATATTCGACCTTTTGCTAATCAAGTGGACGTAAACATTTTCTTGACCTTATACTTTTCTTTAACAGTGATTTAAAGACTTAAGTATCGTGACTATTATACAAAGTTCGTTTATGCAGATAATTTAACAGCATTGCATTTACTTTAGAAGAGGGGATCCGCAAAATATTAAAAAGGCTTGAATGGCCAAAAATGGTTGAGAACTATGATGTAAGAAACTTTTTCATCTGTCTTACAGTTTTCATTACTTGGCATTTTTACGAAGTATCTCCAAGAAAATAATTCTTTGAGCGTTACCAAGATCACTCCCATATTGAAGGAGTTAATGAGAGAATGTGGACCAGAAACTTCTCAGTGAAATCAGCCAAAAACAGAGGAATTCTATTGTAGCTTTAAGAATAACATCGATATAAATGTTTTAAAAAACATGCAATGATATTTCAGTTCGAATTGGCATAAATAGTTTTCCAACGGCCTCCGGGATTTTTCAAAATCCCAACGCAGTCCAGTCGTATATTGAACTGTTCGATCCCATAATTAAAATCATTCACCATGAGCAACAATTCCAGTGAAAGTTTAAGAAACAAATGTCTTACGGGCTCCTGGATAGCCATGTGGGCCGCCCGTTCGACTCTCGTTGACAGGTTTAAAGAAAGGTCCTGAGTTCGACTCTCGGTAGAAGTCCACGTGCGATATAATCTCAGCTGTCGAAACACTTACAATAATACAAAACAATACTACTACTACTGTCTTACTCGTGGCCTTCAGAAAACTCCATCCTCAACCGCTTATAAAAGCAAGGTCGCCTTTTATAATTAGGTTTCCAGCGCTGCTCTTTGCTAAAACAAACGTTTACGCTCCCGCCAAAGGATCCAACAGAATGGGCTACTTAGAAAGCGGCTCAGAGGAGAGGAAATAAATATTTCTCAAGTCGATCAACAGATCCGTCATGAAAAAAAAACTCCGCGGACATGTTCAAAGCTTTCTGGGGAATTTAACACCCGGTATTTGGAGTCCCCCTCTGAATCTAGGTGAATTTAATGGGAGTTAGTCGCGTGCGTGTCCCGAATTTCGCCTCTCACTGTACGGACAGACGTCTGGGGCATTAATCACCGCTTCCATCAGTTCTTTTGAATAATTAATTTACACGTAAGGAGTTGTGGGAGATTAATGAATGCACCTCGTCGTCTTAATTAAAGTGAGAAAGAATAATATTTTCCCGCCGTCTCTGATGGATATATTTCGCAACTTTTACATACGAAATATAAATATATCAGGAACGGTGGTAAAAGGTCCAAAGATAGGGTGGATGTTGTAAAAATTTACTGCCTTGTAGATAAAGGCGATGCAACCACTCAACGGGGTGTTACGTTGGAAGTTTTAAAAGCCAAGCCTTCCAGCTCTGATATCATATCTAGATGATTGGAATATTTTTCATTTGACATTCCTTTGGTACAAACTAGAATATATCCTTAGATTACTTTAGTCTAGTTCTTGTTAATGGCTGGAATTTTAAGAAAGCTTAGTATGAACGGTTTTCAATGATATCTCTACAGACAGATCAGAAAGTTCCCCTGACATTAGGCAACCCCTAACTTATATACGCCTACGTAGTTTCCATTTTCACATACCACTCCCTGTTAGTTTGTTTATGCCAAAAAAAAGCAATCGCATAGGTATTCAGGGTTCATGACTTTAATAGCAAAGCTATTCTATATAGATTTTATTTGAAAAATTTCAAGGTTCCTGATAACTTGAATAGAGATGGTCAGATTGGTCACAAAATTCGCTACAGAATAAACGATATTCAATGATAAGAGATATTACTCAAATATATCGACATAAATTGCTATTATTGGCCGATAAATAATCATTTTAGGCTGATTTTATAACAGCAACATATTCTACTTTGACAAGTCGCAAAGTTTGAAAATTTAGACACCTAGAAAATAATTTGCGCATAATCTGCAGTCAAGGTGTTACTATTATTAGAATTCGGTAGAAAGAAGACCTATGGCATGCATTTTCGGATTAAATACGTAAACATACACTCGCATTGCAAGCATTATAAAATTATACATATTATGTTATATATAAAAATGACAAGCGTTAAAAATTTTGAACGTTAATAAATATGGACGATTTATAAACAGTTGACCCCGGATTATCTACCATATTGGCTTAGATTCAACGCCAGGAATCAAGATAGAAGGTTTTACGCCAGAAACGCATTTCATTGCTCGCAAACTTTAAATTTTTTGGACCGAAAAATAGGAAACTACAGCCGCAAAAGAGCCATTGGGAGAAATGAATTAAGCGAATGAGAATGTATTGAATAAAAATCAAGTAATAATAAAACGTCTTCATTCGGGCGAGATTGAGACCAATTAGTCTCATCTTAAATATAACCTTTCGTCATATAAAATTTAAAATATATCACTTGGCAAAAAAGTGGGCTAAAGAAAACTAATTTGGGGACTTAAAATCCTAAGTTTGTACTTAGGAGATGATATGCCACAGCAGGAAAACACACTCAGGAATAGGGTGTGAAAAACATGCGATACCTCTAGATAAATCACTAAATTATAAGAAGAAGACAGTGAAAGTCATCTGAAAGCCTGAAAACTTTACATAAAATATGTAAAGTATAGTTAGTAAAAATGTAAATACGTTTTTACAAAAATGAACAGAAAAAGAACTTTATGAAGAACAAAAATTCAGGTTACAAGATAGGTCAGTATGAAAATCAGCAATAAAATGTAAAATGAATAACATGATCTTTTAAATAACTTCGCAAGTAAGAAACAAGGGACGATCAATGAGCGTCAATCAATAATAAGTCACCCTTCACGGAATTGGGCAGCGATAAATAGGTATTTGGGTTGCACGAAGCTCTTTGGCTTCGGATTAGGCGCACCTGACGTATGTCGTAAATAACGCGCGTCATTCGAATCGCCATTCCGTTTACTACTTTGTACGTTTAGGAAGCATACGTGTCAGCTAATGGAAGAGGAAATGTAACTCCTTCGGGAGGATGAAATAATGCCCATCCGTGCCCATAAAACAGTTGAAGGCGGCTCTCCGCATCACGCGACTCGTATCGTGTATTCGAAGGAAATGGATCGAAAAGAAAACCCCCAAATCAGTTTACCTCGCCCTCACTCTTTGTCGGCAGCCATAAAAGAAGCACTGATCGTAACAGCGCGTCTATTGCATTCCATATGCAGATAAGTTTCGAGGAGCGTCCCATGCTTGGCATTTACTCCCTCGTAGTCCATTCCGCCTTATTTATGGATCGCTTCGCCTAGCATTTAATAGCCACGTTCCACCGTTTTCGTCTCCTTCAATTTGAAAATCCATGAAATAAGGAAAACATTGCACGTATGGCTACGCGGCTTAAAAACCCGAGAAGAAGAAGCTGGAGAGAAAAATATCGATATGATTGGGACTCGAGCACAGGTCTCCAAATTTTCTGGAAGGTACTCTAACCGCTAAACTATCATGTCCATCCCGCCCTGTCGAATCCTGATAGTGGAAGACCTGGATTTGAGTCCCAGTCATTTCGGTATTAAAATCATTGTCGATTTCAGCTTCGTTTCCTTGTTAAAAACCTCTTTCAACTTTGGCTATTAATAATTGCAGCGTTCCTATTCATAATATAATATTAATAATATAATATAATATTAATAATATCATATTAATAATTAAGGCGATCCCAATGAATTATAAAACCGATTGTGGAAAGCTTTACCGTATGAAAACCCATCACAAGGGAGAGAAATAAACTAAAACTCTACGTATTTTCCTCGTATATTTACAATAAGCTTACTGCCAATCATTTTTCGTTTTTCCAACAATTTCATTTGTCTACAATGATCATTAAGCCCGTGGCTGGTTAAATCCTTGTATATTCAACCATTAGATTCAGAAAGCTATGGAGAGGATATAAGAGATCTAGGTAAGATGAGGAGTAAAGTATTTTATCCTTGATTTCATGATTGAGCAAATATGCTCTAAGTGTAAATCATCAACGTAATTGCAGCACAATGACCCCATGAATAACAATTTTCATAGTATTCAGTAAGAAGTGACTGAAATACTTAAAAACACCATTATACAACATCAATCATCAGATTTATGTTATCTTAGCCGTGATTAAGAAGGATACACTTTTAAATTAATGAAAATGCATTTATCCTATCCTTCACTTCGAAGGACAATCGGAGAATACATACTCATGCTATAAGACCTTTATTCTGAAATACCAGGATTACCGACTTATAGGAATCACCAAATGCGCAATTCGATAGCTATGCTATTGTTCTCAGTATTTTATCGATTTTCAAATATTTCTACAAAGAGCAATATACCCAATACTTTTCTGATATCTAGGAATACCGTGTTCGTTTTGACACCCTGATTTGTTTAACTACGTTACTGATGACACTCGCTAACTACTAATTAATCCTTGCATTATATATATACTTTTCCGTTAGAATATCGAAGAATGATCTTGGAAAAATAGCCGATTGCCTAAGGTAACCCCTGGGTTTTTTTACAACAACGCACCAACTCTTAAGAATATCCTGAAGTGATCCTGTTCCCCCTTTTCTTCCCCAGCGTTCTTTATCTCCTCATCTCCACCATTCTTTGAGGGTTTAGAGTCAGGAGGGAGAAGAGTCAATATCACCCCATAAATAAAAGTCATTTGTCTGTACCCATTCTCCGTCTCATTTCCTCTCCAATCTCCTTTATCCATTCTCCCTCTTCTTCTCCATATTCTCTCCCTTCTTCCTTTGGACGTGACTTTCGATTCGAAAGAAAGGGAGCTAAAAAAACGCCGATTCCGCCGTCCACAAGTCACTCCGCAGTTCCACAAAAAGGACGGTCGGGATGAAAAAAGGTTTTGAAAGATTACTTGTATTAGAGAAGGGATTGAAGGAGGTATTGAGAAATGTCGTGGGGAAAAGAAATAGTCGTATCTGGATTCGATGCTAGGCGACGAAGCGGGAGGTTTCTATCAGGGACCAACGAATCGCAGAGTTTCTCCCAAATCGAAAATTGCGCATAGAAGTGGATTTTAAATCGGTCCTGCTATCCAGTTTCCTTCGACTGAAATATCCAATAAATCGAATAACAAATGAAATATCTCGATTGGCACTTAAATGATTGGAATCAAATCGAAGAGGTTTACTCGGTCTAACACCTTCATGTACAAATGCAGATATTTCCCACATTATAACTATGAGGATAGAAGCAAATGATGCTGGTGGTCCATCATATAGGAATAAAAAGACCTCAAAGCTATGGAAAAAAATTAAATTTAATGATAATGTGTATACACATTATTATTAAATTTTACATAAACATGACAAAAGCTCAAAATAGAGAGAATTGGGAAACACTTGGGTAATTCAACGTGCGGCGTTGGGTTGAAAAAGTCTGCTTTTGATGACATTTATATACATATGTTAATAAATATTTATTTTCATATACACCATTACGTAAACGTTGAGAGGCTATGGCGGTTGAAAACAAACCTCTAGACTTTACAAATCGTAAAAAGTATTCATTTATTTTTTATTAAAGCAACAAAGAAATACTTCTACAAAATGACGATTTCAATTCTAGGGATCCGAATTTATTTCCCACAAATTCGTCGTAAATATTCTCTGAATAAGGGCGTAAATTAGGCAATTCGTACTGTTAACATTTACTGTGCTGATAATTATTTATCAGTTCAATTTACATTAACATTAATTTCTCAACATCAAATGCTATTTTTTGAAGTTCAAAAACGGTTTTCTTCGCTATCTTTAAAAGAATGTCATGCACAAACTTAATTTATGTATTGAAAATTTCACTGCTCATTATGTAGATGAAGTTATGTTCCTACATACTTTTATCTACATATGTAATTGCGGTACCTACCTTTCGGCATGCGGCAGGGGGTGCATAAACCATAAATCTATTTCTCTAATCCGTTACCATAGCGTATAATTCAAGTAAAGTATGAATGCTTAAATATATTAGTCCTCTCACCTGTTTCCTCTGTTTTTGCAGTAACTGATAGAATTAAGAAAAGTGGAAGATACTTAATATCTACGTCTTCCGAGAACAAATTACCTTTTAATTTATTGACATTACTATATTTCAGTTTCGCAGCCAACGATTGCATATTATATTTCAATCTCTTTCAAATAGCTTGCAATTTCTTTCAATATCTCTTCCGTCCTACTCCCAAATATTTCTCCATTCATCTCACGTTTTTGAATTTCCTCATCTGCTACCAAGTTCAATTTCGGTCTCCCGTCTCCATTACCCCTTCCGTCTAGCTGAGGGAACCAGCCTTCGAAATTATTCTCCCAATTAGTCCGTAACAGCTCCCGCTTCGAAGTTAATTAGCCACGCTTCAAGTCGTTTTAACTGTGAGATCTTAGAAATAGGACATTCCCCACCTTTGATCCCGACGTACTTCCTAGTTTTCTTATTGGGCGAATTCGACGACGAGGTCGCACCTACGCGAAAGCTCTTGATGATGTTCATGCTCTAAGGAACACTGCCAGCCTTTGAAATACCTATTCTCCCCTGGATAACAATTTTGATCATCTACGATCGATGAATGCGACTTTGCTAATCTTTTCCTCATGCCATCTCACCATGCGTATTCTTGCTGGAAACATATATAGAGACTATGAAAGGGAAAAAATTTCATTAACTTCTGCAATGGAAGATAAAGATCAAAGGTATTGGGTCAATGCAGAAAGAATAGTGCCTGTATTATTAAAGACGCCTGGGTGCGAAACTATATGAAAGAGAGCGATAAAAATTAACGAAAATAAATCGAATATGTAGTATCACTCCTATTATTGCAAATAATGATGTATGAGAAGGTATATGTTTTCATAGCCACAAAATTAATTTCAGGAATCGATATCTGAAATATTCTTTTCTTACACAAGTTATTTAGTTTTATAAAGATCTAGATCACCCTTATAGCCTCTAAATGAAAATATTGATTTTTTAAATTAAGTGTGCTGTTTTCTGGATTATAAGGAATTTTTACTGCAATTGGCGACAACATTGGAGGAAGACGGGAATGTTTGGCAGGATGAAATACAGCGAAGATTTTCCTAATGACCGCTAGAATAGCCGCGATGGTCTACCATGAACTCCGAGAAATACTAAAAATAATTGGTGACACGTAATGAAAGATCCGTTTTAGAGCAAAGATCAGGATGAAATCACCTCCAAAAGTATTTAACATTTAGGCTAAGAATTACTGAACTGGCATAAAGAACGTCATCTTCGAACGCCGAATCGGTTCCCAAATCTATCAGATACGATAGTATGATAATTATATCCCAATAAAACCTATTAAAAATTTATAAATCAAACAATCGTGTATATGTAGAATAAACATGTGTTGCATCAACGCGTTAGGATAATAAATCATTAACTCAATCATAGCGTTGTGTTAAGGGAAAAATGAGAACATGTTGTAAAATATCAATACATTAATAAACCACTATATTTAAAGGAATTATAGTGTTTTTTTCCCGGCATATTTGCTTCGAGAACTCAAACTCAAAAATTCTTCCAACAATAGTAAAAATTACCTTCAAAAAATTTCCTCCCCGGCGGGGAATCGAACCCCGGTCTCCCGCGTGACAGGCGGGGATACTGACCACTATACTACCGAGGACGTGCTAGAAACTGATACAACAATAATTCCAATTGGTTTCTGCGCAGATTAAGATTTAATTTTACTATGCACAATTGGAACTTTTTACAATCTGAGCGTTCTAATAATTATATTTTACCAATATTTATCACTATTGAAACTTATGCAAGGTCAAATGGCAATAATTTTCTAAAATGATAAATACGAGGTGATCCGCAGCATGAAAGGATGTTTCTATCTTATTCTTATTTATTTTTTATACAATGAATAAGATTCAAAAATAGCCAAATTGACAATAAATGGTAAAAAATGTTTAAGAGAATATGATCATTGAGGACGAGGGATTCAAATCACGCTAGAACCATACACAGACACTAAGATAATCAAGAGGAAAAATTAAAGTTTTTTTCCGTATTTTCAGCTCAAAATAATTTTGCGGGATATTTACAGGGTTAATGATTTCGTTATATTCGCTGACGTCCAAAGAAACAAAAACAATTAACCGAGAATATTACTCGGTTTTAGAAACACTTTGGTGACAACCCGGTTAACCGGTATGGGTTAAGCTCTACCCTTACATCGATCTCTTTCTTTCTGTCTAAATCCGGCTTAGAAAAAACAGTGATTTAGCTGAATATAGAAAGAAGGAAAATCAGGGGAAGGTCACAGAAAACATAGCTAGAGTTTGTGGAGGATATGATGGATTGCGGTGTCATAGAAGACATGGCATTGGATAGAGCATGTTGGAGGCAGAAGATCCCGGAAGTACGCCCACAATTAAATGACAATATATCTGGAAAGAAGAAGGAAGAAATTTCGTTCTCTAGTATTCGTATCCCCGTCTGAAATGGAAAACTATGGGATCCCACCTATTGAAATATCACCATTAGAGATGAGTAAATTTTAGCAGTGAAAATAACCATATAAATATCTAAAGCGCACTGATTCAGCCTACAGTCCCCGCAATGCAAGGAGAGCCTCTACTATCGGAAATCTAACTATGCAAAAAGTGTCATGAAAAGTATATAAAATCACCTTTGATATAATATAGTAGTCGTTCCAACTCGTTATGTACTAAGCTGAAAATGAAGTACACAGGCATGTAGTTAGAAATTCGATAGTACTTGGCATACTACTTGGCATCCATAGAGGGCCTCCAGCCATATTATTTTGCTGCAGAGTCACTAAGATTTACCACTAAAACAATGCAAATAACCCATCTTACTATCTTAAACCTGCAGAATAATTCAGCATACAAAAAAGATCGATACTATTTGGGGACGAGAGTCTTCGTAAAATACTACGTACCTTTTCTTTACTTCAGTAAAATTTAGCAAGGAATCCTCTTGAAACATATTATATTACCACAGAATTAAGTTTTTATTTTTATCAAACTATACTGTTTAATTGCCTATTAGAATGGTTGAAATATATTAAGAAATATAAACGAGAGTGCCCGAAACACTTTTCGCTTGGAGCACCTAAAATCCTTTGGTCCTTACTGATTGCCGTAGTTAAAAGTGTATTGTAATCACTATAAATTTACTTCATGATGAGCAATGGTGTAAGTCTACGTAAACGTAACCCTAGGAAAAAGAGATAATATGCATACAAAACGGATACAGTCTAGAAAGAATGTCATTATTCAGTGTCAGTCATATCTTAGTATCTCTCATATTATTACAGCAAGACTTAGAAAGAAAGGAAACGAAAAATACATGTTTCTCCATACCGTATCAAAGACAAATGAAAAGTATTCCATATGTAGATTGAGTAGATTGCATTTAATATCGCAAGCTTAAAGGTGATAGATTTATGATATTAGCTCAACGAATAGTTTCTCTCCGTCAATGAATACGACTCAGAAATTTCTGGGATTCCATACGTTATACGGTATTATAAGATGAAATTTCAATTTTCGGTTTATTGACTTGGCATGTTATTGAGAATCGTGTCATTTGTTTTTCAAGGCGATGCCTTGTAAAAAACGCATTTTTGTTAAACATTGCCGCATTTAATCGATTTTTCTACAGAATTTTTACGGATTCGAATCGAAAACGATCTCCAGTATTGAGAATAAAATTTCTATGGTGTTTCTTCACTTAAAGTACGTGCCTCGAAATTGTTCCATTAATACTTCATTCTTAATGTTGCAAAAGAAAGCGAGGGTGCAACCACTATAAAAAACTTCACGTCTTTCCTTTTTCTTTCTTTTTTTTTGGGAAGACTTTCCGAGTAATGAAGTCGAACCCAGGTTATCTTTCATTGAAAGTGATAGGGTATTGATTTTACTCCTGGCCTTTTTGCGACCTAACGAATGTTTCTTCGTCTTCACTGTGGTAAGTACGTGAAATTGATTTTCAAGTAGTTCCAATAGGCATTCTTTTGGAAAAAATTACCTCTTCAGGAATACCTGGAGTCGAACTCACTCTGCCTGGAGACCAGCTAAGATAGTTTCTGACAGTTTCAGCATTTAATCCATGATTTAAAAAAATAACAATGTGCCAACCTCGATAGAAAAACTGTTGCAGAAGATCCCGGACTCCAGCTTACCGGGATTTTCCTATTAGGGAAAGATCGTGTGTGTTCGTGCGTTACTACGTTCCAACTATAATGGTCAAAGGAATAGGTTCATATGGAAACATTGAGAAATAAAAAAAGTAATCCTAGTGCAAATTTACTGAGTCTGTGACAAACAAACATAGGTAAATGTCACCAGAAGAAAGAACATCCCTTATTCATCACTGAGGTTATGCTGGAGTAGAAATTTTTTCCTCCTAATATTCGACCTCACTATGATGTTCATAAAATTAAATTTGTCGAAAAACGTACATGATCTCGTTTAACGGCATTAGCTACAGAAATTAAGATTTAAAAACGCGGGTGACATTTGGCATCGATTGAGCAGATGTATAGAGTAAGAAAGTTATACCTCATTTACTACTCAACGAAAAATTGCTCTTTATATGCTTTTATGTGTTTAAGCCTTGGTAATGGAACCTCTTTTCTAAGGTAATTTCTTTCCTTTTCTTTTTTCGAGTGCATAAGAAACCATTAAGCCACACATGTGACCATCAGGCTGCACTTGAGAGTGATAGATAATTAAACAGTTCAATATTGAAATTATACGATGATAAGCCTATTTAATAGAAAACTAAAACTGGAGATAATGGTTTCCATTTTATTTTCGCTCCGCGTAATGAACAAGATGGTCCTGCTACCATATCTGGATGGATGGAATATTTTTCACTTTTCTTTATCGAATATATCGAAGTACATTGAATTTAATTTTGTCTTAATCTCGCTCATGGCTTTTAGGATATGAAAGCTCCTGAGGTATGAGTGATGCTGATAATAATAGCATTTATTTAGTTTTCTCCTTGCCGAATGCTACGAAAAGTGTTTCTTATTTAGACATTTTCCTTCACTTGTTCCGCTTTAAGTATTTTGACTCGAAAAGGAAAGGAAGGTCAAACTACCTCACTCCTCATCTTGCCTTATAAGCCTAGTTCTACTAACTTTTGGTAGCTTTGGTAGAAAGGTTCTAACTAGCCATCGGACTGAATAACTTATAGACAATGAACGGGAAAGGGAGTCATCGTAGTCTAAATGCATGCATTTGTTTCAGGAAGCGAAGGCCGCATTGAACCCCTGAAAAAGCCGCATATCCGCACCCTCTGGCTTAGACTGCCCAAATAAAATTTAGATACATCTTTTTCATGGAACTATCGGTCAAAAAATGTAGAAAATCAAGGCCGATAAATCAAAATTATTATGATTTCTCCCTCTCGAAGATAAATTTGAAAGCATAAAAATGTCCCGGTTATTGTGCATATAATATCTGCATTGAGGTGAAGAAGAGAGTCGATTCGTGAAAGAGTCCCATTTTAAGGGTGAAAGACGCCCCGTTATGACCTGTAGGGACTCAATCAGCCTAGTTGAGACGGAAACGCTGCCTCAACACGTGACTGCAACACCTCATGCCCAACCGGAACTCTCCCATTACGCAACATACCACTCCGAACATTTAGGCGAGCGTGCGTGCATCGCCAGGACGCAATTTCCCCTTTACGGTAATTCCCCCAGAATCCAGGAATCATAAGGCCCCACTACATAAAAATCCCCGCGGACTAATGTCTTGCAAAAAAACAAAGGACGAGCAGATATTCTGCAAAGGCGGGCTGCGCACGGTCTCTCTCCCGGCCTGGCCACAGAGCCACCCTCCGGTCCATTGATTCGTACTTTACCGGGTCGCGCAGGCGCCCCCTTCGCCTCCCGGGGAGTGGGAAGACGAAGCCGGGTTTGGTGGCGCAATGCGCCGCAGTGGCGAACAACTGCAGTCGCTAGGACCGCGTGAAGACTCTCCCAGGCCATTAATACGACAATCGGACACACCTAGACGAAGGGGGAAGTAGGGGGGCAGAAAGGGTGAGGGAGTGGTTCCACCAAGGTGAAGGAGGGATTCAGACGTGGCGAAAACAATACAGCTGGCGTCGATTGTGTTTTTTGTCCATCTACGCATTTGCGACGTGCCTTTTTTTACATTTTTCTACTCGCGGTTGATGAAATCGGGGGTATTCCATCTTTTAACCACGCCACGGATGAAGATCGGTCGGCAATCCCTCCAATTTTGCACCCCGCGTCGAAGGATACGCGACAATGTGTTCCAGCTATTTTTTAAAATATTTTCCTTCGAGTCGTAAATTCCTCCGATGAACCTCGTCGCACCCCCATGAACCCCTGCGCACCACATCTCTCATCCCCGGCGAATTGCATAAAAAAAGGCGCTCATCTCTTCAGGGAAACGAATCGAGCGCCAATGAGGTCGTAAAAAAAAGCAAGTTTTTATTTCCCCCGAAAGGGAGGGAGGCTTCTTTTTTTTAATAAAAAAGGAGGGACCATTGAAATCCGAACGCCGGATTGCGAGTTTAATAAATTTTTACGATGCGTTTCGTCCGCGGAGGAGCCCGCGGAGTTTTTTCGTAACGATTTTTTGTTTCTTTCTCGGTAGGGGGAGTGCATTTTCGACCTTGCCGTAGGAGTGGGCGTGAACGAGGTGAGTTAAGTAAAAAGGGGGAGAATTGACATCCTGAATGGACTCTTCCGCTAGATCAGCGTTCCTCAACCTTTTAGCCCTCTGCGGATCCCTCGAAATCGTTTCCATGTTCTCGGACGACCCTTAACAACTGCTACGATCGGTCATTCGGAAGAGAGTATCCGATGCGAGGAGTCATTGTTGCGTTAACAGTTGCCCGCTCCATCAAGAGTGACTGCTGCATTTCCGCAGGCAATTAAGAGGGCGGCGTTTCTCGACCGGTTCTCCACGAACGCAACTCAGGGGCTTTGCAAAAATATTTTTTAAAGTTCGAAAGGTCTGATTAACGCAATCATAATGTGAAATTCGCTTCTGAAACCAGCCTCAGATTTCCGTCAATTATATTACTAGCTTCGCGATGCTGTTTCATCTTACATTTTGCTCGCTCTTAACTAATTTTTCGGAGAAAATTTCGCAAGATCCTCAGCGTAAAGTTCATGTTAGTGCTCCGCGGTCTCTCAGAGTAGAGGAAGAATGATTTAGCTTATCGAAGCTCCTTAGAGTTTTTATAATTACTCAAAACTTTGGAAATATTAAAAAATATTCCTTCTCATTTGGCATAATACGTATGGCGTTCAAAAAGTTCCTAGAAGACTCTTTCTTGTCTGCGAAAAACGAGTTCATTATATTTTTTACTATGTTGCATTGTTACTCCTTACAGCTCCTACAGCCCCTTACTTGTAAATGATTGAAATTATCGTTTTTGGATTCTTGTAACAGTCATACACAAAGATATTGCTTTAATTTACTTTAAAAGTATCCCAGGCACTGGAAAGCTTGATTTCAGGAACTTTTCCAACGCTCCAAACAATACTTTGACCAACGGATAAACCCAAGGACTAAAGCAATTTCCATCTTCTATGTTCACTTACTTTTTTTGTTCATTCATAGTCCATTTCGTTTGTGAGTATGTACAAAGACTCTTCATGAGAAATATAAGTAAAGACTGATTCCGTCCTTAAATCTTCGTTGATTTTTTTATTATTTATGAAATATATATTTTGGTTGATTGTTGTTATTAATATTCCTCAGTTACCAAAAAAACTCATGTACCTCATGGACTAATAAGGAATCTCGACTTCAGCAATTAGCGTGGGACAATATAAAGCAAATTTTACAATAACGCAAATTTGAAGGACTCGATCGAAAACGATGAATTTCATAAGAATTTGATATAGTTATTAAAGTTCTTAAATCAAAAAAATTTATGATGATAAAAATTAGATTGAATGATGATATTTTCCTTATGGTTATTTTTTCGACGTCATGTGACCAAAATTTCAATTAAATGACTAAATAATCTAACCTACACTTTATATGTTAATTTTTTCCGCAACCTCCCTCAATCATAGCGGAAATTAAATTTTTATTGTTTAATTGAGTTTTTAGTGTATAAAAATTCAATGTCACCTATTTATACCACATATAATTAGATATCTGCTGAATGATTCCATGAATACTTCATGTATGTAGAATAAAATTACTGAGAAATAATATCTATAAAAACTAAATATTTTAATAAGAACAAAGAAAATAGCATACACGAAAGGAAAGAAAAGAAACTACTTCTTAACATCAATTCTTTATGGGTATAAATTACCCATGTTTACTTATGAAAATACACATGATAATGGTTTCCATAATCGCCTTGGTCGTATAGAGACGGGTAATTTAAAATGCGAAATTCCAGAATATTCATCTGTATTGTATAAAAACTTTCGTAATTTCAAATTGGTAAGAATATTTCATGACTAAAATAAGAATTTTAAATCACCTTTCCTTTCTTTTGGAACTTGACTCGGTTTCGTTGAACAAATATTCTAATTTAAATTTACAAAAGAACTAAATCCTGCATGAGGTGAAAACGAACTTTATAAAAATATCATGGCAGACCAAACATCCTGGAGGACATGGCTCTATTAATGTACGAAAGCAGCAGAACATTTTTTCCAATTTTTCTTCGGATGCGAAATCTGGTAGAAATCAATATAATGGCCGAAAAGAAATGGCCCATATATACATATGGATGTTGACATGAGAGTAACAATTTTAATAATTTTCATTCGTCATATATCTCTACTTCATATGGAACCCCTAGAGATGCCTCGCAGAGCCCTACAGTATAGAGGAATGCTGTTGGGAAACACTGCACTGGATGAATATTTCGGAGAAACAAAAAGCTCTCACGCTCATTTTTTCACACGGCGTATTAGATTACTGTAAAGTGCAACGTTAATTAGTTTTGTGATCCCTGCAGGAATGTATGAAAAGGAAACTGGATGAGTACTCTCCATACACATGCTCCACATACTTTAGGGCTGTCTCGCAATCTAACGCCTTGGTAACCTAGAGACCAACGTCATATGTAAGAATAATTGCTCATTATATAAAATAAAAATAATGCTCATTAATTGTAAATACATCCCTGAATTTTTTCATATACAGGCCTATTATAGCAGGTCTTAGCCAGGGATGCAAGAACACGGGATGGGAGTGGTTTCTATAAAAATGTATCGTTATGAGAATTAGTAAACTGCCTTAGGGGGCAACAAACAGTGGGTTGTCAATACTTAGGCCTCGGATATTTGCTGGAACGCCTCCAACTAGAAAAGTTATGATTTTAAAATAGTGTCTGTACATATTTGTCGACCTAGATAGCGGAATGGTTAGCCAATTAACGCCAAGGTCCGGGTTTCGACTCCCTGCTCACCGGGATTTTCCTGGCAAGGGCATGGTTTTTTATTGTTACTGTTCACACCTCACACTAGCTTGTAAATAGATGTTTTGGGGGTACTTGGAAGTAAAATAATGATTATAACAGGGGAAAATTGCTATACGATATTTGTAAATGATGAACTATATGAAGTTATTCGTAATTGTTAATTGTTAGATCACATTTATTTTTTGACTATTTTTATTTGTAATTTATTCCTATTTTTATTTAAATTTGATATTAATCATTTGAAATTTGTAATTTTTCTTAATATTTAATTGTTGAGATGTATGACATTATTGTTAATTGTATATGAAGCCTAAACATCCTAATGTTACACCTATTATGTATGAATACTTTAAAATATTTAAAGTGATAATTGCAAGTTCTTGCGCAAAGTGGTAATAATTTTATTTTGCTTGATTGAAACGTAAATAGGAAAGGTCAACATCGAGACAGCGGACTACGGGCGACCAGGTGCTGACATGAAGTATAATAAAAATAATATTTATAAATGTAATTTATAATGTAATTTAAATTTATAACATTACCTACATTTATAGTATGAATTATCTTTATAAATCTCATATATAGACAATCATGACATGACAACTGGTATTTGTTATTCTGGGTACGGATAATCGAAAGAAATCAATTCTCAATCAATTATCAATCGATATATTATACCGACACTTCCGCAAATTTGGATGGAAACCAATATTCGATGATAGTGATAAGAATTGTATTGAATTCTCTCTTATGCCTCTCATATTCTCCTTATTCCTCAGCCGATTTCATAGGACGATAGATACTGTTTAAATTTTCTCAAAATATGGTTTACAAATTAAATCAAATACGTTTCCTATGGAATTTACTCTCATAGATTGATATATTCATAAAGATATACACGGAGGAGAGTATAATGATGATAGATATTGGTTTTTACGAAGGGATTCCGTGAGGTTAGCGTTCCTCCAGAGATTCCCTGATACGTTCTGCTTGGGGTTGAAGAGGGGGAGGAAGCTAGACAAGTTAGAAACTGCATTGCGAAGCATCTAGGAAGTTAAATACCTGCTCATTCGTAAGATAACATGCCATGCTACGTCAACGGATCAAACTACCTTCCGATTTGTCTCAAACAAAACGTCATGGTCTTCACTTTAACTTTCTCGAGCAATCATCGATTTTATCGACTTAATGTTTCTGAAAATTTTAAAAAGCTATTAACCCTATCGCTGGCGTAGTTTTGATATAATCAATAAGAATTGATCGGATTTTGCTGGGCGCCATTTAATAAATGAGAAAACCGAACTTTGTATTTTCACGAGAATTTTTAATAATCGACCGGTTTCGGCCTTGCAGCCATCATCACCTTTACCAACCCTCCTTAATATATCCTCAAAACTTGAGAGAATATATTTTCTTTGAATTTCTGTTTGAGTACTTAATGATGGCTGCAAGCTCGCAACCGGTCGATTATTATAATATCTTGGGGGAAATATGAAGTTTGGTTTTCTAATTTATTAGTGTTGATTTGTTTATAGAGCTTTAGTGAGGGCAGGGTAACATTAGGACTTACACATGGCTTTAATTGTTAAGGGGGGGGGGGGGTAGAAGGTAAAATGTAACGAAGTTGAAACACAAAAAAATGTTCTTGGATTTTATTTTAAATTTTAAAGAAATAATAAATTTTGAATTCGTTATTTATGCTTTACTTAATAACCGGAAAGAGGAAATTAGTTCTTATAGCAAAATTTTGCAAAATAAGTTGAATTGTCTTTTTTGAAGTATTATGAGATTAAGCTAGAATTAATTGAAGAGATTCCCAGTTTGAAAAGTTACCCTAGCTATAGTTCTCACTAATTTTACCATCTTTGTGGGTAATACAATAATTGCGGGCATTTTGTCTATGAAACAACTGTTGCCAAGTAAGAGTTTTAAATTGCAACTTTCCTGATTTTCTTCATTTAAACGACGAAATGAACCATGCAATCTCACAATATAACTCATGAAATGGAAAATCATTTATGCATATGTGAAAAGTAAAGCTAACGGCTTTCAATTTTTTCAAGAAATAGTGAACGCTCGAAAAATTAATTTGTCGGCACTTGAAAATGCACTGCCTTGAGTGCATTTAGCAGTAAATTCGGGTAGTAGGTAATGGCTGAGAGGTTGAGGATCCAACCAGCCTTTGGGCTGATGACTTTACAGAGAGATCTTATCCAAGCTCTTCTTCTGCCAATGAAAACCAAAAAGATATCTCAAAGAAACAATGGGCACGATGGACTTAGTGCTAAGACACCATAAATACCTTAAGCCTGCAAAAAAATAACTCATAATGGAACATAAACTGCAGAATGAAGTAGGCTCATAATAGATGATGGGAATGACTAAGTCATTTAGAAAACATTTCTTATAAGCTTCCTTTTGGAATGGAATGTGCAAAACCACTATTAATCTGACAGGAAATGAAGAACTGGTTCGACTCTCGACATACATGTTTCAACGGCCTGTGACGAAGTCCCGAAGTTGCTAAACTGTGTCAAAAGAAAATTTCATCAAACAAACATACATCTCCGAATTTCATCGCAGATTCCAAGTGACTTCCACATCTACAGTATTAGCCCGCTGGCCATATTCTGAAGTGTGGCAGGGGTGCATACACCAACTCGCTCATAAACTATGCATTGCCTTGGAAGAGGCTGCTGTTGAATTTCGCATGAAGCTTAAGTCGGCTTATATCTCGATCAATCAATAAGTACATGCGTTGGAAGATGTTTGCAAGGGCCCTGATATTATCAAATATGCACCCAAAAAATCATATACTTGGGACTTGATTTTCTTCTCCACCCTCAAGAAGTAACTTCAGACTTCCTACCTCCAAGAAGCAAAGGCAAAGGCTCTGTTATTTGCTGACTTTCCCTTTCGAACTACATTTCAACAATTCCTGAGTAGGTTATTTTTGTGGGAACTATTATTGGAATAATAGAATTTGGTATTCCATTTCTCGTGGTCTCGAAGTTGGATTATGAATTTAAAAGACTAATAGCTGATATGCGAATATAAATGCTCAGATTTAACTAGTACGAGGTATGACAGGCATGCCGAACGACTTTTCAGAAATGTGGCATATTATATTAGAGCAAGAGATGTCGACCCTAAGTGGTTAGATACCCTATAAGCTATGGAAGTAATGTTTATTCCAGAAGTATCTTTGCAGTATTTAAAAGACTCTATAACCTAAAACAGGGGTGGGGACCATTTTTTTCATCGGAAGACCATATATAGCATATGGTCTTTAAAGTAAGGAAAATTATTAATATCCCAGTTATAACACACGGATTTCTTTTGGTTCGTTGCTAAGCATCTTAACCGGGTTTTACTTTTTTTATGTTTGACTTCATTCCACTGTCGCCGTATAGTCCTTCCGCCGAGTTTACTTTCGGCAAGTTGTCCTTCCTTCCCCCGTGGCGATTGTCGTCCATGTGACCCTGAACCTGAGGTCATAATGAGCGAGGGAAACAATGTGAAATCACAAAGAAACGGAGGCTAATTAGAGAAATCCTAATGCATCCGACACTTAGACAGTTGCAGGAAAGGTAAGGACGACGTCCGACATGCAGCCTTCACATGTGCAAATAATTTCGGCAACAAACTTGGAGTATTTTGCAAGAAATTGCACGCATGGTCTTCTCGGAAATTTCGTCGCCGTAGCACTGACCTACATAACCCATCTGATGCAAGAAGTCGCTAATTAACTCCCAGGGGAAAAAATCAGGGAAGAAAAGCAGGCCGTAACAAAGGCTCTTGACGGTGAATCTATTATTCCAACGATTACAGAACTTCCATCCGCGAGCGTTAATGAAGGCCTGAAAAATTTTCTGAGTAACTCTTCCGCAAATTGCATCCCGCGAATTCCGCTGGAAAAGCATTTTAAAAAGGCGGATTTTTTCCGGTTTATATAAAAACGTTATCTTCATCACTACTACGAAGTTGGGGAGCAGGGCTGATACACGGGCCAGGCACACTCCCCAGTCAAGAAACACTCCCTTGAGCTGTTTTACATCGACATGTGTACCTTACAAGCCTCGTGTGGCAGGAGGGGTGCATAACTATGACCTTACCTCCCTAATCGATTACTTTCCCGTATGAAAAACAATGAATCTTTGAATAGTCGTTTTATAGCATCTATTTCTCTGATTCTCCTTGCAGAATCGGAACGGCCTGTGTAACATAGAAGGCACATAATATCGGCTACATCTACCAACGTACTAATTTTTAACTCTTTGATTGAATTTTCTTTCTTATCAAAGTAGCCATCCTGCTTACTGAAGCACCTGAGTAACAGTAACCGATTTTTCGTATCAATCCTCTGAAGGGAATTTTCTCTAGACTAGGCAATAAATACTCTCCTTCGGTCGAGAATGACTTCCCACAAAGGGCTACCGCGGAATTTGTTATTCGAATTAAGTCATTCCTGACCGCTATCAAGGTAAAATTTACTTGCTGTCTTTATTACCCACATCTGCGACTAATGTTGCAACAGTAGATAATTATCTATTCTTATCATTGTATAAATTTTAACTATAAATATATTGACCTACTTATGTCAGTTGCAGTTACGAAAATAGTTTTGCTAATTTCATTCCACAATATGAGACTATCCACATCTATATTTTCCACTTTACTAGTGTAAGTAATTTCCCCTCTTCACGGAATGAAGGAGGGCAGAAAAGGGAAAGAACATTTTGCAAGATGCTATAAAAGCTAGTTTATTAAGGAAGGTTATCCATCAAAAAGTAAAGAAAAGGGTGCGAAGTACAGAATTTTAGTATCTCCCAAGATGATACTAAAACAAGTTAAAAAAACCTTAAATGCACATTAAAAAAGTTTCCTAAAGCTACACACTACTCTAATCAATTGAAGCACTTCTGGAAGGCATTCGCCTTCTAAAAATGCGGCCCTAGGTTCGATTCCAGACGGAGGTTCAGAAAAGTGCATATGAACTCAACCAAATAAATCTGTAAAAATATGCTGTTGTTACGAGCTCTCTAGTTGTCATGTAAGCCTTTCTTTGGTTAACGACCGAAAATTTTCAAAGCATACCATTTTCTTCGATGTTTTTTATGATTTTTTTAATTGTAAAGCATGATTACTTAGATGAAACAAACAAAGTTAGCTGGAAAGTACCCTTCAAAAACAAGTATTATATTCATTTGTGCTATAAAACACATTGTGCTACAATCATCAAACTGAAGAATGTTGAGCAATTAATATCAACTAAAATCCAGAGAAACACATTATCTCTGTCTTGCGTACCCTTTATTGGAGCTGATGCGGACAAATGAAGGTAAATGGTTGGACAGCCGTGTTTGGGCCATAAAAGGAAGAACTGTCCTCTATCAAGGATGAAGGAAAGGTATTTAACTTGGTACGGATATGCCCTATATCACTTCGGTCTGCTCTTCCCGGTACCTATATCATATTTATTAAGAACTATATGGAAGGTATTTTTATAATAATAAATTTGGGTAACTATTAATAATATATAAATGCTACATTGTGGGCGAAATTGAGACTATAAAATCTCCTATTTCATTTCATCCATAGTCATGTCAATAAGTATCAATTAAATGTGAATTCAAGTTAATAGACAAGAAGATTAATTTAATGATGTATTAAGAAAACTTAATCGAAGCTTAGGAAAAAATTCCTCATCAGGAACACCTACAGAGAATTGGTGTTTGAAAATCCTCCAAAAACCTACTGAAAGAATCAACTAAACGATAGCAAAAAACAGGAAACCCTTACCATGATGTAGAAATAAGGAAACGTGGTAGAAACATATAGCAAACAAATAATATACACTAACGAACTATACAACCTACCAAGGCTTGAACCAATTGATTGAATAACAATTTTATTTTCTGTTTCCTTTCTGATGGTAATTATCTTGATTTCATAAAACTACTATTTTTAAATATACCTATAAAATAGAAAATAAAACCTATAAGATGGAAACGAACTTGGCTCTGAGAGAGTTAAGTGGGTAGCGCGTTCGCCTTCAGTGATAGCGGTCCCAGGCTTGATTCTCAGTGGGGACCCAAGTGCGAAATGGTCTTAGTAGTCAGGCACTTTTGAAATTACGTATGTACATTTCCTTTTGACTTCATTCCTAAAAAGATAGAGTGGTTCTTGGCATGTTTGGTGCATAAAATGTGATAACAGCACGAGACATATTTTCAAAGTCGGTGCTAAGATCACATCATGTGTTTCTTATTCGGAAAACTCTATAAAACACATTTTACCAGCATTCTCTCCTGAATTATAACCACTGAATTATTACGTACGATATCACACGTTTTGAAATTTTCATTCGACTTTTAAATTTAATAAAAATATCAATCGATTTGTTCGATTTTCCGCATTTCATTTGAATAAGCTCTTTTGCTGGAATAAATAGCTTTAGAGCGGCGATTTGGGTCGACCTTCGATGAATCTAATCATCACTTCCGCACGCGATTCTTAGCGTATTTCCGCCTTCCTTTGTTACATTTTTTCCAGCGTTACGAAATCCCCTCGCTTATGTCACGGTCGCCGTGAATCTCGTTTAGATGAGAAGTAAAGGTTTTCCGGCGATTTTGCTGTTTTTCTGGACACTGCATTGATTTTCGGAATTTTTTTGGCCGTATCACAATCAGCCAGTAGGTATAAGATAGAGAAAAATTTAACACTCATTAATTTATATCTAGTTTATACTAACACTGCGGAGGTATGAGTGATGCTGCAGAATCATTTTGATCACTCTTTACTTGTTTGCTGTGATGCTGTGAAAAGGGTGTTTTATCGGTATACTGAGCTAAACTTTATTTATATGGATGTTTATATTTAGTTTATATATTGTGCTTAACTTACATGGACTTCCTATACAGTCAGCCTTTTGGTCCACTTAGATGGATGCTAGGGCAGACTAGTTCATTCCTCATCTTATCTAGTAGCCTCATACCTCCTCAAAAGCTTTTTCTGGCTAATGGTGGAGAGAATTAGGGTACAACTATACTCTGGGATGAATAACTTGCAGATCTTTCTCATTAATATTATATAAATTTCATAATTTGCTAATTTTTTATATATTTTTGCAAAAGAAATTAATCCTTCTGGCTATGAGAACATAATTCCTATTTCTTTCCTAAGGGAGAATTTATACAATGTGATTTTTAATCCGGAAAAATAAAACTTGAATTTGTTAAAAGCACATTGCCGATGATTTAAATATTATCCGATGTTTAATGCAGTAATACCAATTCTCGAGTTTTAGGCGAGCATACCTAATTAAATGCACATACTCTTTTAAATACTTTTAAACCCCATTCAAATATCATTAGACTTATTATAAATTGAACTGCAAGTCCTAAAGAATCCTTTATGTAGTAATTCCATAAATTTTATGAATCTCGATCATGATAGATTTTATTCTAAAGTAAAGTCTACAGAATCGATTACTTCTATTAAATATGCATATTAGATGGGATTACATGTTATGCTACATTATGGATGCCGTGTCGTTACGTGGTAAGGGAACGTCTGTTGCCCGCTTAACTCTAAAAAAAAAGACGAACGCGACGTTCTTTAAGGTGGCCGGACGTCCCAATTCTTCAGCACACGTCTCGATGTCCTGGAATTTTTTATCGATTTTCACATTTTTTACCGTTTTACTTTGAAATATTACTGGGTCGCGGTAATGTCCCAATACTGCCCGCATACATTTTGGGCTCCGTGGTCTTATAAAACGGCGATCTCTCAACGAAAATTTAATACGAATTCAACTAAATATGCATTTCTCGCTCGTCGTATACGATATTTCATACATGAAACCGTTCTGCTACACCATAACCCAAATATGCCTACCCCTATTACGTATGTCTGTAAAATTATTTAATGGTAATTGAATACTCATACACCACAATTAGCAGCTTAAAGCCACATGTGGAATGAAGATCATTCGGCAAGATGAGGAGTGTGGTACTTCATAATTTTGTCTTACTTAAACTATAAACGAGGTTGAAAGTGAAATTTTTCATAATAGTGTAGCACAACGACTCTACGAATAACACTAGTCATAACCCAAGGATAAACAAATCTGAAAAAGATCGACATGACTGAGATTCGAACCCAGGTCTCCCTTTTTCCGGGCAGGAATTCTAACCACAGAATTACAAATCAATCCTAGTCTGCCTGTGAGATGGTAGTGGTTAGAATAACTCCCCAAAAATTGAAAGACCTGGGTTCGAGTCCAAGTACAATATCTTTCACTTCCTAGGGTTTCCATCCGATCCTATCCGTGCTAAGCTTCAATATCTTTACCTCTTTATTATATTCAATAAGGAATGGAATTAAGTTGAATGCCATTATACAGCAAAACTCATGCATTAATAGCTTTCGTAATGTGACAGCCATGAACAAAACTGAGTAAAAGTAAGTGAAACAGACATTTAATTTTACCCTGTCCCTATACGTAGACAAGAGAAAATAAGAAACTGATTATATACGCTGAGAACGAAAAATATGAAAAGTTACACTTTATACTTTTTCTAGGATTCTTTATATGCTCAAAATACTTTGACTGAAAATATGGCACGTTTATAATCATCAATATGCAGATTATGCAACTAAATTGATGCCCAGGATTTTGCATAAGTTTTTATGCGACCCCATCTCTGCAGAAGTATGAAAGGAAAGAACATCGTCTTAGAGTAAATAAGGTACACTAAAATTAAAAGTGCATTGAACTATTGAGTATTATGCGACAAACCAAGCTCTCACTCCCATATATCGCGACATCCCGGTTATAAAACACCGCCGCAAAGAATTTTGAATAAAAATCCTCTCCAATGAGGGTATTGAAAAGTGGCACAACTCTTTTTCAATACTAGCCATTCGATGAAAACCTTCCGGGTATGAGAGCTCATATTGTCCCTCTACTGGAAATCATTCTGTCATCATGGAAGGGAGGGCTTTTGATGCAGGAAACACGCACGGCGATGCATTGGCTTTTTATTTTCGATGCGGACCCAACGGGGAATCCTCCATGTCCCCCGTCCGACGGATGTGCCGCAGGATACCCTATAAAAACTCCTCCAATGAGATTAATTTTTTCTCCCCCTCCGATACGCGGAGGGAGTGATCCTTCCTTATCTTCCGCATACATTACGTCTACGTCATTCTGGTGGAGTTAAAGTAAAAGACATTAGGGCATTTCTCTGCTATACCCCCCATGGCTGTTAAATGTTATATAAAGTTTATTTGTTTCTCTCATTGTCAACTCCGGCTCAATGCGCCTTACAGACACATGGAAATAATTAACTCTCTTTCATCATTGTTGCTTTTTATTACTTCGTGCGATTGTTACCCTTCTCTGTTTTGATTAACGTCACATCGATACTTGCTTCCATTGTTGGTACGCTGTAGTTTCCATGTATTGCTATTAACAATAGTTCCTATTTCGTGGGATTGTTACCCTTCTCTATTTTGATTAACGTCACATTGGTTATTGCTTCCATTGTTGGTACATTATAGTTTCCATGCATTGCTATTAACAATCGTTAAGGTTATGTGGTATTTTTTGACGTTAACTATTCTGAATCTTATTTAACCACAAGAGTCTTGTTTAAAATCTAAATAATTCCTTTCAATACTTTAATTACTTAATTTTTGTTAGTCAATGCTCTGAATTTAAGTTTCATCTGTTATGACTCAATGTCAACGTTGAACATGTCCTCCACCTGAAATCCAGGATATTCCTTAAAAATTTCATTCAACAAACATTTCCCGTTAGAGTTGCATTGCCGAAAATACTATAATATACAATCAGCTAATAATGATAAATTAATTAAAATAAAATATTTAGAGAATCTATAGCATTTTATTCCCGTCATTTTTATGCTGAATTTTATGAAAATAAGCTTATTTACTAGAAACTACATGTCTCGGGAGTGCTGGATAAATAAGTCTGACATACCTATGAAAACGATTAATTCTTTCTAATATTTCTTATGCTTCTCTTTTTTGATTTATTCGTTATCAAGAATAGCTTCGATTATTGTTTCACGAAACTAATATACCTGCAATGAGTTAGTCACTGTTGTGTTAGATCCACTCAGGCCAGGGTCGGATATAGAAAATTCTGAATTCACAATTTAAAACAGTACGCTAATGTACTTATTTCGGGGTAGCATTAAACTTCGTCTTCTGCCATAAACTAAACTAAAGCGAAATTTTCTTGTCGTGGTAAATCCAATAGATACAGATAAATCTATATACCTTTATAGAAACACTTCTCTATTATTTTCTCGTTTATGTCCATCTAGTCACATTCTAGATTCATCGTAATCCCCGCTAAGTGACCAAGGGACGACCGCCTCACCGCCCCTCTCTGGATATACCATTGACCCAGACTATATATTGCTGATTCTTGAGAATATTTGTGGTAATTAAGTTAGAACGTCAATCGATTCAGATCTACAAGGGTCTAAAAATAGCTGTGACTTTCAGATTCCCAATACACTGACCTTACTAAAAACAGGATTAAAGATAACACATTTATAACTTGGTAAATTTGTAAGCTTCCACTTTTATGCCGATTTCAATTGCCTGCGGGTACAAAAGACCAGTTAACAGATAACAAAACCGCGAATGACGCAATTTATCACGTTTAATTCTTTTCTGTAATACATCTGAAAAATTAGCGAGGCGAGTTTTATAAGAAATCGATCTTCCCTATATTTTTTATATTTTTATTGGGTTCTCTAAAGGTTAATAAATTCCGTCACGACTGATAGTGGCCGAGGCACGAAGCCTTTGGAGAAATGTAAAAGCGGAATTGAAATTTCCGCTGCTTTTAGAGTAACGTTGTGAAATGAAATTTATGTCATTTGGATACGAAAATAGATTCGAGAGAACTTGAGAAAATACTGCGGAAAATGTCTTGGATTTGTAGGAGTCAATTTTCTCGCCCAACTTATCCTATCGCGTGGTGGTGGGGAGATTTTTTCATTCTCTTACATGCGATTAAGGTTTCCGAATTCTCGACATTTGTGACTTGTTCGGGAAATAGTGACTTCCGTGATTTATCGAGAATTCAATTATAATGCCGGAGAAAAATGTATTATAATTATCACCATCATGTGCGAGCATACATTTACATAAAACAATGCATTTAAAAGCACAAACATACATCATCCATAGGTTTGCTTAGTTTATTCTACGTTTTTCTGCGGAGCATTTTTCTTTCGTAAAATTTAAATTTGAATATTGGCAGTACTAAATAAATATCATAAAATTTAATAACTTTCTGATTTTTTTCACCGCATATTGTTTTCTATTTAAAATCATGAAAAAGTTTCTAAAATTCATAGTTTTCTTCAAATTTTGCGTTTCTTATTGGCCTTTCCCATGATAATTAGTGCCGATTGTTGAAGGTACGACATAGTACGTCTTTTTGACGTTTAATGGAATGAAGAATCATAAATAATAATCTAAGAAATGCTGATTTTTCCTTAATCTTAATTAAACTGAAAGCGTTTTCCAGTGCCCCTTTCTTGCAGGTTTATATCAAGCTATGTTGAATTTTTTGCCGCATATTTTAATTTTAAAACCAAAGTGGTTTTCTTTTGAGCTCTTTTGAAAAATTTTTTTCTTTCTTAGTCAAATTCCTAATAAGGAAGAACGGATATAAGAATCGAAATGTCGGTCTCAATCTCATCCTAATAAAGACGACTTTATATTATGATCATTATTATCGGGCATTCCATACCATTCTTTCGTTAGCATAATGGTATTTTTCTCGCTCTCAGTCATACGGGATCAAAATTCAGATTTTCCAGCCTTAGAAAATATTATATTCCCAGTCCGGTATAGACTAAACTCCTTCTTTTATATCTGCACGAATTTAGGTGTTTGAAATTCTTCTCCTTTTGCGTGACTCTTGGCGCGTACTTTTGAATAGAATAATTTGATTAAAGTAACGGGTATTCTGGTTATCGTATCATTACGAATTTAATATGCATTTTTATCCTTGGGTACAGGGTCGAGAGAAATGTATCTTTCACTTACTTTTGTCTCAATTTTGTTTATGGCTGTGATCAGATGATAGAGCTGAGGTAGGATTCTGATGATGGCATTCATTTTGAAGGGTAAAGAAAAAGTGCTTATGGGGCCATAGTGAATTATGTTAAATGGCGGGAAATTAAACGATTGAAAAACTTTTGAAAATAAATCTTTTAAATGAAGTTACAATTAGTATTTCACTATTGCATGGAATACTACTAGTTTATTTTTTAATTTGTATTTCAGGAGAAATTTATAAAATAAAAATAAAAGTCACAGTAAACTTTTGCTTCGAACGAGCTCTTTTCTAGTGGATGTCGGTGAAGTGAGAGTAAGTGAAGTTATTTTCGACGAAGTTATTGTCCCTAAAATGACTGTCGGTCAAACGAATGAATCGAGAAAGTAATAAAACTCGTAAGATTTATAATTACGCTTAGATTATGGAACCTGCAATTTAGTTTCAAAGCGAAACTCTTGTCCTTGGCATAAAAGAGGCACGTGGGACATGCATGTATCAGCAATTAATCCAGAGCTCTCAAATACTTTTGTTCGTATTTCCTCCAGCAGAAAGCTGGAGAATGGAGGAAAGATCTAACACGTGACTATATATCTAGAATCGACTTGATCGGCCTTGACTTTGTCTTACACAAAGGAAGAGTTTTGAAGCATCTACTACAGCGTGATTCGAAATTTTTAATGAAACATCCAAGAGACCGGCACTGCACGTCGAATTCCTTTTTAGTCTTGTTTGAAGATGATTCGATACCTTTACGTAATATGCGGCATCAAGAATCTATTAACACATTACATTTTACAGAAAAGTCCTCAGTTTTGCATGCTATATACTACAGTATTTTTAATTTTCTACTAGAATTATTTTTCCCATCTAGGATCTTAGTTTCTGCTACTTGATGGATGAAATATATTTTGTCTTAGTGTGGATGACAAAAAATTAATATTTCATATACTCTTGTCTCAGTTTTGTTAAAGTCATTAATTATTGATTATGATTAGATTATGTAGAAGCTGATGGTGTCTAAATTCTGAGTAATGACGTTCCATTGGCAGTGAACCGTATTTCTGGAAATTATTCAGCCTAAAGTAGGGTATGAACCTCAGATTGTCCAGCATTTTAATTCGTTCCAGAATCATATTCGCTAGCCGAAATCTTCGTTAGCCAAAACGTGATCTCTCTAAGCTTCTTAAAATCGTTGAATTCGTTCTGGATGTAGCTCAATACTTAAAATATGCAGAATAAACGAGTGAAGTACCGAATAGTTCACTCGAATTTGATTTGTTGTAAATTTTCTTAATTATTCATTAGTATATTATTGTATGCTTCAATTTTTCTTTACTCTTGCAAAGCCTTCTCTTCCAGGTTTTTTATTGAATATAGGTTTTTACTCAAAGTAACTTTAGCTTTCTTTTGATCATCCTTATCTAATCTTACTTGCATATTTTGTATACTTCATATTCAAGAAGAAATTCGAGAAATTTATTACCAAACAAGTCAAACTTAATGATCAGCAAGTTCCTAGTGATCGTATGAAATGCCAATGATCCCAAAGTATGAACCCATGACCATTAAGGAGTGTACATGTAGCCGGAGACGGGTAGTAACCTCCCGTTTCCAAGGCGGCTGAAAGTCTGAAGGTGGAATTCCACGCTAAACCGACGAAGAAAATCGGATCTTCTGAAAACTCTGTCATAACATTGACAGTGACTGTAGCAATATTGTCACCAATTTCTAGACCCATAGTCTTAATAGTTACAAAATGGTTGGTGGACAAAATTAAAAAATTCGCATAAAAATTGCGGAATTTGGAACGAGCGCACTCTCAGTCAAACACCCATGTATAGTATAAGACATAAAGTTCATTGCATTAACTTATCTTAAATCTCTAAAGTAGAGCTTTCTTTTAGTAAATAACTTAACTCCATTCATAAAGGACGATATAAGCAAAATAACTCTTTGAATGGAATTTAAACTTAAAAATACACACCAACGGCTTTCAAAAAATATCACCAAAAGTAACATTACATTTTTTACTATGTTGGAAATATAAAAAACGGAAATTGCACGGAACATATTTAAAAATATGATTTCCTGAGCAGTCTACTTCCTGGCTGTTGAGAAAGGGAGACTTCGGCAAAGGCTGCATTGGGGAAGCAAAGGTAAAAAGGAGAGGTAAGAAAACAGAAAGGGAGAGGAAATAACGTAAGACAAAAATAGGAAGGCGGTCAGAGAGGAGAGAGCGATAAGAAAGTGGACCGGGAGAAAGGAGGAAAAGACGAAGAAATAGTGTTAAGTTGGAACGAAAGGAGAACTCTAAGAAGAAAACTCGGGGACATTAATCTGGTTATAAAATAGCTGTCTTCATACCCTCTTCTTCCTGAAAGTGATACGTAGTGGAAATAATGAAGAAGGACAATAAGAAGGCAGGTATAGGAGTGAAAAGAACCACTCCCCCAAGTCAAGAATTACAGGGGAGTATCTCTCGCCTAGGCAAGAAACACTTTCCTTCTCTCCACTCAAGATATCTGTGGAAAAGCTTTCTGATGGAAGTCGTTACTGACTGATAAACTGGAGTGAATGCTTTTTCCATAATTTTTACCTACATCTACATACGTATTCAGCAAGCCGCCTTTCGGCATACGGCAGGGGGTGCAAGCACCATGACTCTACTTTCCTAGTCGATTATTTTCACGTATCGTTCTCGGAAAAAAATCATTCTTGAATCGACTGGTTCTATCTTCTATGAACGTACTCTGTCTGAATTTATAAAGTAAATTAAATCTCTGATTAAACTTTCTTTCTTCTATAGATACCCATCCTGCTTCCTGAATTTTCGTCAATCTATGTATTTTCCATATAAATTTATGTATTCAACTATGAACAATAATGAAAGATCTTCGTGAAAATTCGATCTAACAATAAATTAGATGTATCCAACAACAATATAGGGTTTGAGAAGAACAAACTAATTAATGATTCTTGTATTTATGTGGTAAACTGTAACAATAGTCAAAGGATTGAAAGAAAAAACGTCAACAAAATGCGATTGATAATCAAATCTAATTAAAAATCACATTTATTAGTTAATTAAGTTAATAATGATTAATTATTATTATCTTAATGAATGGTTAAATAAATTAATAATTCTTAACAATTTGGCGATAAAAATGGCATTATGAAACAATGTCTGAACCCAAGAGAGGGTTTAAATTTTGCTCTAAGTAGCGATTTTGAACTTGGATGATTCTGTTTGTTGTCCCTCCATGCTCCTGTACCTGGGTATGGATGAGATCGAAGAGAAATGAGAGGCTGGTAATGGTGGTTCATGTGTACGTACCTAATCCGTTGGCAGCGCATGTGACGTGTCGGAGTGACGTAAGAATGACGATTATTCACCGGGAGCTTTACAATCGTCGCCTTTCTTAGCTTCTCTCCAAGGACGACTCGATGCAATGCATAAGAATCGAGGAATGCATGAAAATGTCGCTCTGATCGATTGATAATTTCGGACGTTCCCATTAATTCAGATACCTTTTGCCCTCTCCTCGAGAAAGGTCGTACGTAATGGCGATGCTGTTTAATTTCGCATTAAGGCAACGATTATCCTGGCTACTTAGAGGAATTTGGGAGTTTTCTTGCCCATTCGTACAGCAAAAAAACAATTGATTAACGCTATTGATTCATCATAGATCATTACAACAAATTACCTATTTTCAACACATCTGCATTAAATGTATTAGTACACGTTTTCGATGGATCCATCAAACTTTTTTTATTCAGCAATGGATCTCCGATGCTTTCCATCGATGTCCATCGCTTCCATCGTGATTAATACCCGATGAATTTCCGATGGTTCTGATGACATTATCGGGTCATTCAAAAGTTAATATTAATAACCTGATAAAAATCAAGTAAATGGCAGCTAACAATGGAAAATATGACGTATTTATAACGCAACAATCAACGTACACAACAGATGCGATTATTTACGTTTCAACAGAGTTTAAGGAATTATGGAGATGGAACTAGTAGTATATGCAACAGTAGCCATCTTGTCAAACAGCAGACAAACCAACAGAGTGTTCATAAATTCATCAAGAATCGATAATCTATCGAAGTAATCAGACAAACATCGATGAAATCCATACCTCATCAGATTGATGAATTTTAAAACGTGCCCATTAATGAATGAGTTATATGGCAACGAGTAAACACCCATTGTTGCGGCCATCAATAAACAATCATTAGGTCTTAAGGACATATGTTTTTCTTTACTTCGATAAAAAATTACGGACATGATTAGAGTTTTGATTCACCTGCTGGAAAAGATCTTATTCCAGGAAAGTATCGATATAATCTATTTAACGTGGTTTTGTTTACAGTCATATACCATAATATACTGTATTCTAGATTCCGCACTTTATAAATTATGCATTAAGTATTGTACATGGTACATTGCGTATTTAATACGTTTTAAATGTTTTTTTTTCTTTTTATTGATCACGAAATGACAGATGTAACTTTCAATGCCTTGAGTAAGGTTGGCCTTCAATCCACATTCTTGTAACGTTACTTACAGCTTCGATCAACATAAGAAGCTGCTATTGTGGATAATATCATCAATGCCAGGAAATACAGTTATTCTATCGGAAAAACCTCACCTAGATAAAAAACAGAGTTTTACACCATTCAAGTAATATATAAAAGATAGAATACCATAACACTGATAATTTCTTTAGCGAAGTTTAATGTTCTTTGCAATAAATTATACTCCGCGTATTTTTTAGTAATTCTTCATCCTTAAAATATTTTACGAATGTGTACAGATAATCAATTTAGTAAATTTAGTCTTTCAAACAGTTACCTTTTCAAGGACGCGTCACGACTTACTCGTACGAAGAAACATTCCTTCAGCGTAAATTTTTCCAATTTCTCCATCTTCAATAAGATGATTTTCGCAATATAAAATTTAAATCTTTCATACCTGATTCGACAGGTCAAAATTTAACTTCATTCAGAGCTCAAAAAATGATGATGCGAGGGTCTTACGGAAAAAATCTTTTTAATTTTGCAACTAAAGCTTAAAGTTGATTAATAATTATATTCAAGGTACGATAAATATTATATTCTTTAAAATAATATTATTTTATCATAGCATTTATTAATAAGAATATTGCACTGACGCCTTATATTACCTGTAGATAGTTTCTAAAGAAAAATAAACTTTAAATTAACCATTATATATAAGAGGAATAAATATGAAACTATATATAATAGACAACTATATAGACAACAGCTGTTAACGGAAAACTCCATTCCACCTGACATTCAAACATCCAGAATAAACAAAGAAAGAGCGCTTAGTTACGATAAAACGAATCGACGGACCCAAAGCTTTATTTAAGCAGACATAAGCGTCTTAATGGTGAGAAACTCGGAAGTGTGGTAACTCTAGTTGGCTTCTACTCCCACTCCAAACTCCCCCGTCGCCTTGGCCTTTCCCACCTTAAATAAAAAAAATCCTGACGAGGGTCATTTTCTTCGATTTCTTCTTCTCTATTTCTTTCTCCCTTACACCCACTCATTTTCTCCACTTGTACTCCCCCTCGTCTTGAGATTTGGCATCTAGCATTCGGCCCAACTCCCCCATAACGAGCTTGGTAAGAGAGAAACTTCCACTGTTTTGTGAAGTGTCAACTTTAGTAAAGGCAACCCATCGATTGCTCAAGTCGGCATAAATTGATGAATGGGATCCCATTCGTTTATTTTTTGTCCCAGGATAGAGAAAAACGTATTTTTCATTTACTCTTGCCTCTGTCTAACTCATGTCTGTGATAATATGAAAGCTGCAGAAGTATGAGTGATGCTGAACATTTGTATTCGCCTTGGTCTCTCCTTATCAAAGTTTTATTTATGGGGTGTCATATCATATATGAATGCAAACTACCTCACTCCTCATTTTGCCTAGTAAGCCTCATTTCTTCTGTAAAATAAATATATATAGAAAATAGTCATAAGAGGAGGAGATGAGGATCCAACCAACCTTAGGCAAGTAACTTTACAGACAAACCTAAACGTTATATTTTCTACTCTCCTACTAAGATAACCATATGCACTGTATATTGAATCAAATATTGTTAGCTGTATATTTTACTTATTTTTTCCTCTCCACAGATATTAACGTGTTTCATCGGCAATGATTATTTCAAAATGATATTTTTTTCTCTCTGGCTAAATTACTAACCATCCCTGATCTCTAACATAAACAGTTTTGGCGTGGATTTTGTTGCGTAACTCTGAATTATTGGCAAAAATTATCTGTTTTTCATAATTTTATACTTTTCAAGTGTAGCATTATTGATAGGTCGAATACAATATTAATTTTGTCTTAATTTAGCATTTTGTTATTGTATTTATGTAGAAGAGAGTGTTAAATTTTCAAAGCTTGAGTCGTTCATAAGAAAATTGTTAATATTACTGATTGGGATGATTTCTTTAAGTATTGGATTGATTGATACGCCTTAAATTCTTGATGCGAAACTAAAAATGTAATTCAAAACATATCTCAAAAGTAATAAGGCTCAAAGCTATATGGGTGAAAGAGCGTCAGAGCCTAAAATTATTCCAAAGAATTTTTCTTTAATATCAAAATACTAGAACGGTAAATCTCAGCAAGGTAAGTAGAATAAAAATTTCTTTTTTTAAAACTTATCTTTAATGCTTAGACGGCGGTATTAAGGAGTTCTTGGGGAGTATTTTATTTAAGCGCTTCGGTGTCATTTGAAATTTATTAATTCATATTTGTGACATTTTAAATCTTAAATTTTAAACTATTAATATTTAAAAAATATTAACTATTTAAACTATTAATAAATTTTAAACTATTTACAAATCTTGGTAAAAAGTTAAAAATTCCCATTTTATAGTTAGCTACTTCTGGTAACGTCAAAAGTAGACCGTTACATACCAAAAACTGGCATTAAGGTTTAACATAGTACATTGACTTTCCGGGCTACTTCATTCCAAAGAGACTTTTTTATATTCTTTTAAGTAATTTTATATTATTTTTCAGAACGAAGAGTACACCAAAAGATGTAAAGGTAAGATAAAAAATATTTTATTTCTACATTTTTTTCGTGCTACTAGGATGTTGAGGCTATCCAAATTTAGGGGTTAAAAGTAAGAGAAAGAAAAACGTAAACAAAAACGCTCTGACGTAATGAATTATTTACCTGCCGAGACGCCATTTTATCATCGTTTACGCTTTATAAATAGCTTTTTCGCGCATTCTGTTTATCTAGGTCATTGCCTCTAATACTCTGTTTATTCCTTTTTTATGATCTTTTTTCTCAAGTTTTCTAGGTGAACACAATGGGCAGCCGCCCTACATTCGCAGTTCTCACGTAATAGAGCTTGTATAGTTTTTTCAGCCACGGATTCAAGTAACTTCGTCATTTTTACTGTTTACAAGAGCTATGTTACACAAATACAAAGTTATGACTTGGAGTTGGTATTGTTACTCTCGCCTGATGAAAAAAGCTAACTTCTTGCTCTTTTCCCAATATCCTTCCAAAATTATTTTGATCAGAGGGAATAATGGATAAAAATGCTGACTACAAGATGCTGTTCATCTTCCATCTTTCTCTAATAATCATTATATCGAGTTAAGCAGAGGTAGCCAATACTTCATTTTTATCTGAGATACGCCTCGTATACTACTATTATACGCCACAATTATAATTAGAAACTTTAATAATAATGAGAAACAATAATAAAAATACAACAATAATAAACAATAAATGTGTATATGCCAATACACAGCCGCCTGGTTGCTAACCTACCTATGAAGTATTACCAGCATTTTTGATAATCGTAACAACGACATCAATTTTACCCTATTCTCACCCAACCTTAATGTAACCGAACAGCGGTTTAAAAATGATAATAACAATAACATTCTTGCTCGAAATTAAATAATTTAAATAATAATAATATTGATTTATTCCTTTACTTATCATATACCAAAATCAAATCACAGTGTTGATCCTCGAAAGAGATATGTGAATATTTTTAATTTAGCGCAGGACAATCATAAAAAAATAACAATAATTTTCCATATTCGACTGTTTTTGGACTTTGCAAAAGCTCTTCCAAGATAGAAAAAGAACAATTTCTATTTCGTACCTCTCGACTTTATTCTTACGAACTACATTTAAACTCTTCGCATCATCTGACCTAAAAATAATTCAAAATCGTCGTAAGGATAAATTCAAGCGGTGCCGAATAAAAGCAGTGTTCTTTCCCACCCTGAGATAATTCCATTTATTTTAGCCAGTTAACAAACAAACGGCGGCACGAAAATAATCACACGTGCGGTGAAAACCGTCTTGAAATCCGCCTCCTGCGCGAGATATCAGCTAAATAAACTCGGAATACTCCATCTGAAAGCAATCCTTTAACTTTGGCACGCACAAGTGTCGCGGAAAAGTATTCGGGAAAACACAGTTCGAAGGGACGCAGGCTGTAAATATATATAAATTCCCAGTGAGTAAATTCCTTCCGTAACACTTTCTTCGGAAGTGTGTGGGGACCACCCCCGCGCTCTCTACCAGACGATTCCGAGAAGAAGTGGTCCGTGTGACGAAATAAAAAGAAAAGGGCGCTGATTCCGTGTGTGTGTGTGGGAGGCGGTGAGATGTGTATAAATACACGACCGGGGAAATAAAAGAAAAAGCCGCGATGCGAATAGGAGGCCACTCGGGCTACACAAGTGAGCGAGGAAATTCTAATC
The DNA here is from genome assembly GCA_036926295.1 of Pachydiplax longipennis. Classification (NCBI taxonomy): domain Eukaryota; kingdom Metazoa; phylum Arthropoda; class Insecta; order Odonata; family Libellulidae; genus Pachydiplax; species Pachydiplax longipennis. The sequence continues at coordinate 54,984,761 of JAVFKF010000002.1, read as the reverse complement.
TATTATAATAATCACCCTCCTATATTTATACAAATAAACCATCGAATATTTCATTACTTGTTTCTAAATATATACATGGCTCAGTATTTCATACAAAGAAAATAAATAGTATTCGAAAAAGGGTGTTAAAATTTTATAGGCCTGGGAATACTTGTTAATAAGACATACATTAATGACAATGTGCTGGTGCCGAATTACTTACTTATCATAATTTTACTTATAATATATAATGATGAAAGAAATACCGAACAATCCTAGATTACAATCATGATACAAGGAACATATTTTATGCTCTATCTAAATATTGTTTATTTCAAATTAATGCCCGTTGATTGTTTTAATGGTTGATTTCTTATTCAGCTCAGAGATTCGTTGACTAAATATAGGTCAAACGTCTATAATAAATACAAGCGTTTATAACTATATTTACTTCCTCATCAGTTATTTATAATACATTTGGGTTGATTGCTAGAATGTATATATTAACTATTTGGTATGCAGTATTTATAGTATAGTTATATACTTATAGGAGATACTCTTGTCATCAACATTAATGGAATAATGACATCATCAATATCTAAAGTTACTTATTAGTCAGTATTAGTTATCTAATTAATGTGAGTGTTTTCTTCGATTTTAGTGCTTTCTTTATTTTACTACAGTTCGTAATTGCTGTACGCTGTAAAGCGAGTGTAAGTAAGGTGATTTTATAATCTCAGCAATATATTTAATAACCATTATCAATCTAAAGTTCTAATAACATGGCTTAAAATATTTTATACTTTACTTTGTAATGGGACTTAGTATACAATACTGATAAATATTACAATTTATTATGCATACTTTGTATACTCTATAATTTTTACATGTTTAAGTGCCGTGATGCGGTGTAATTTTTTTTAAATATAACGGAATTAATGTCAACTAGATTGCCATGCACCATTATTATTAAACTCATTTGGTAAAGTTATGCCAGAATGGCTTCCACCTAAGCTTAGGTTATTTTGAATCAATATTTGATTGTATTTCATGTATAAAAAGAGATTATAATTCTATTGATGTTTCAGCAACAAAATCCAGTCGCAAAGTTGCTAACAGTGGATAAGAACGACAAAAAAGGATCTGAAAAATCCAATATGACAATGGAATAAGGAATATGACATCGGAAAAGAAAGACAATGCTTCATATATCATTGAGGACATGAGGATAGAAAAATAATGGTTTAAGATATAAGGATGAGTGAGTAATTTCCTAGGAATATAATCACCTGAAGTTTTATATTTCCAATTTATCAATTTATTTAAATATTATGACGACTTAAGAGGTCAAAAGGAAGAGAAGACCATGAAAATCTAACCCCGATAAATAAAGGGTCCATCTATCTATGCCATTAGTTAGCCCCAAGGTTTATTTAATCTCATACCTCAACAAATAACTAGCGAATGTTTTTCAGAGAAAATTTAGTATAAGTTGAGGTTGAGGAAGGTAATTTGCCCTTACTCTCTTCGCTAAAATTTTATGAATCTAAAACTTGCAGCGCTTTGACCATGTGCCTAGCACTTTCAGTAACATTCCATATAAGTAACTAATATGTATACAAGGCATCGAACAGGAATAATTTTACTCTAGTTTTTACTCTGGGTCAACCAAAAACCCAAACATCATTTCATTTCCGATTTCGCTCCTTCTGCCAACGTCAAACCGGTTCAAACCGACATTTTCGTTCCAACCAGTGAAACATTATATCCTTTTTCATTTCAAAAATCATATCTGATTTTCTTCATTTTTACTACGTTACACTGATGCTTAGAATAGAAGTCAGAAACAACAAGTTGTAACTTTTATATAGTGATGTTCATAAAACCTTCCTCCAATCACAATTAAGTACAGGATGGACAATTGGGAACCAAAAATCGGAACGGAATGAATAACAGTTTCCGGTTTCAGTTCGGGTTCGAGATTTTTTCCGGTTTGAGTTCGGTTTTCATCCGGCAAAAATAATATTCTTTTCGGATTTCGTTTCGGTTCAATGCTCTGATCATGTGTCATGATTCAGCATCTGTTAAACCTCAGTAGCGTCGTAGCCTCGTTTACGACGAAGTGATAAAGATATACGTTCCTCCATCTCACTCACCAAAAAGCATATGAGCATTAGGACTGAAATTTAAGTGATATCATTTCCCTTTTTTTCCCCTTCTTTACTCTCTCTCTCCGTCTCTTCCTTCCATTTCATCCCCTTTCCGTGAAATCCCGTTCGTTACGCTCTATTTCTCTCTCTCTATTTTCGCCTTCCCTCTTTTATCACCTCCTCCCTTCTCCCAATCCTTCGTTCACGAGCTATTTCTCTTTCCGCCTTTTTCCGTAGTTTTTTTTCAGCGTCTTCTTCGGACGAACATCCGCTTCCGTCTCCGGGAGATAAACAATCTCTAATTGCGCGGTTTCCGGTTTTAATACTGTCCTTTTCGATTCCAAGGGAAGTGGATAACAGTTTTACTTTTCCTCCCTTCTAATTGTTCGCTTGAGAGGTTAGGAAGCATTACGGTCGTGAAGAGATTTTTACAAGTTCTGTTGCGTCCGTTTTCGTTTGAGTAATCTTCCTCCGAATAAAATGGTTTGCGTACCATCCTTCCGGTCTTATCTTGTTTATTATCTGACGTCAGCTAAAATCCTAGAGCAACTCTTGCAAGTTCGGATGAAATAATTTTCATATTTAACGCATAATTATTACTCCATTATTATTATTGTTGTTTAATTATTTGCAGATGGACTAATAGTCCAGTTGCAACGTTGTTATTAGAATTTATACTAGGTCACATTAAAAGAGAATATTACCATTACAATGATAATATAATAAAACAATTGATATGTTCTTGCCTAACCTTGAGGAATGGCGCCATAATGTAAGGAAAAAAACACTTAATAATTAGTGACTGATTATGTCATGTAAACGAAACTAGTTGCTCATGAATACATATCAGTGTAATTTACTTAATGGATTTTTCTTGCATAATAAAACAACTTTATTCGGGCTGGACTGAGACTAATAAGGATTTTCTTACTTCTTTTCCTTCGTCATTTAAGATTTAAGCGAAAAAGATGACGTGAAAAAGTGAACTGTAGAAAACTACTTGATTGTTAAAATACCTAAGTTTGCGCTTAAGAAAAAATACACCATGGCAGAAAAATCTGCGAAAGCTACAGATGATTAACTAAATATTTATAAAAAAAATTTAAGGTAACTGAAATCCAAGATAAACAATACAGATACACATTACATGGATAATACATAAATATATATAAATATAGATGTATTCTTGCAACAAAAATATACTACTAAAGTATTGATTCAGAAGGCTGACTCTACCCCAAAACTTTAAAGATAGACAATGATGCCTCCAAGGCAGAATGACGACTGAGGAAGTTTACACGCTTACTTCTCTCGCTTAACTAGAATACTATGCGTGGAAAAATTCCAAATGAGTACAGTACAATGACCTTATGACTAAGAATAATACTTTTATTGTATACCGTGATACAAAAATGAATCTCATTAGTTAGCATCACTCATACCCCACTTGTTTTATTATTTCACAGCAATGGACGATACGGAGACGATGTTAGTATTTGAGTATGTAGAAAAATAATTAATTATTAACTTACTGCAAATAGATAAGCATCTTTAAAAGATAAACTACAAAATTACTGACGTCTGCATGAAAATAAATTAACTTAATTCTTCTCTATTTAAAATTAATTTCAATTGAATGTTTTTAATGGCTGCTTTTCTATACAGTTCAGAAGCTCGTAGACTAAATATAAGTCCAACGACAGTAGTAAATATAAGCGTTTACAAATATATTTATTTCTTCATCACTTATTTATAATTCTCTAGTAGAACCTCTTATCGTCAACATTAATGGGATAATGGCATCAAAAATACCTAAAGTTATTTTACATTTAGTCATTTAATTGATTTTAGTGTTTTCTTTGATTTGAATCCTTAGTGATTTTAGTATAGTGATTTTGTAATCACAATAATATATTGACCTATAGTGCTATGATTGACCTAAATTTGTGGTGAAACGGTTTAAATTTTTTCATAATTGCTTAATTTTGTAAAGAAAATCTCTATCCTTTACTAACACACAAAAACAAATCTTAAATCGATATACCGCAGCACAAGCTATGTTTCCCATTATATTCATAAATTAACCACCCTCATTTACAATATCTATCTTAAAATCATTCATTATACTTATGCCGGGGCAAAATTAACCTTTTGCTAGTAAACTGCGTCAGTCGTCGAGTTCTTTACTCACCCTTTATTTTAGCCCTTTGTCTTTCCTTCCCTTGTTAACCTCTCACTCATTTATCCTCTGACTCCTCCACACCCCTTCGTGACCATTCGCACGGCCAATTTTACCCACGTGAAATCTCTCAAAGAAACGCCGCGCGCCAATTACCTCATTTGACCGAGATTCGATCTTCAATTTTTCGCCATCCTTTTCAACGCTTTATAAAGATTTTGCTCAAGAATCGAGTACAGTTGAATGCTTGCAATTCTCTTCCTATGATAAATACTTGATGGATAAAATTTTTAATTTGTCTTCACAGCTTAGATAGAATATGTTTAGTGATGTATGAGTGATTTTTATTATAATATTCACGTTGGTCACTACTTAATTAATGCAAAGAAATGTGTATAATTACGAGGGGTATTCAAAAAGTTTCCCTGAGCTAGAGAAAATAATATCTCTATATATATATAATAATAAAAACTATTAATCTGTTAATTATAATCTCTACTCTATTTTCTAACGTAATACGCTTCTTTTTCCTTGGATTTTTGATATATTAGGAACCGTTCTTTTTGGCTAAGGTCACACCATTCTCCCGCCTCATTCAATGATCCACTTCATTTTTGAGTTCATAATCGTTTTGGGTATGCTGTATGAGACATTTTCTATCTCTGGAACGGGACAAGCTCATCTATGGATAAATTGTCACTTCAATACTTATGTTATTTGAAAACATCTTGCATTTCGTTGACATTAATTTCATCTCAACGGCAGTAGTGATACATTAGCAATGGTCTTTTTGAATATACGACCTACGGAGTTACCTAAATGAGGATGAAACATATGATGACTAATTCACCCCGTATGATATTTTTGCAGTCTTCACGCTTTTGGATTGCATGGCAAGGGATTATCATTCTCTCATAGCTGACAAATATTAATTTAGAATTAGATAGCATCCGCAGTTTACCAGTAATTGCAATTTTCGTTATAACACTGGATGCTTGAAAACAGGAAATACATACTTCTTAAAGACTAATACGAGGCGGAAAACATGGAACTTTTTACGAAGAAAACAATGTTGAAATGCAAATAAACAACGAGGAAGACATCCGAGAGGCATAGATATAGCGTTACAAGACATTGCTAAAATATTTGGTTGTCCTTTCCATATAACATTAGGGAAACTAACAGGCTAGATTATGTAGGAATATTGGTATCAGTATTCCTTACCTTACATCTCTTGAGGTATACAGAAATGGGATAGAAGAATGGAAAGTAAATGTGCTGTTTAACCGGAAATATTTATTTCTTTGATTCAAACCGAGTCCCATAAATACAATAAGACCCGATTAAAACGCTCCTAAGGGAACCGAATGAAAACTGCACTTGAGCGGGATAGCATTACAACCGGGATATTGTTTTTTCATTTCTTTTTCATCAAAAAAGAAAAGGGTGGGGTTTTCTGGAACTTAAATTTTTAAGTAAGTGTTTTTCTACAGGAAAAAAGGAAAGGAATCTTCCTTAGTTTGCTCTATTTTCCTCAGTTTTAGTTATCTAGAGAGTCCGCGAACTATTATTGTGTAATATCGGTTTCCTTCTCGTCATATTTTTTTGAGAACGGTCTGATTTTCCTACTAGGAGAGCGTTTTCCTTATTGAATAAATTTGGGTCTTTTTCACACCACAATGAAGAAATCTCATCGGATAATCAATTAAGGAAGAGTAACGAAAAAGATTTTTGATCTACTGACTTAAAGTGAAAGAGCATAGTAGATTGCATTGCATCTGGGGAAGCGAAAAATCCGTCTTTTAAGAGGTATCAGAGTGTCTTAAGCGGTATTTTTGCCATGTGTTTAGTGTGAAAGGGACCTGTACTAGAGAAAACTCCATATTATACGGGTTTAGATTAACGGGAGTTTTTTAAACGGCTTTTACCGTATTTATTTTTCATTCTCGGAGTGAATGAGTAGCTTCACGCAAGTAAGCACCTCACATATTCACGCATTCACGAGTAAGACCTCTCCTTCCATTACGCTCGTGCTCTGCCAGCTGAAACACTTCCTTCTGGTTGACCCTTGCGACATCTTCCGGGCGTCGCCGAAACCGCGAATATTGAATTCGCGAGCGTTCGGGATTACCGGAAAAAATAATTAAATTCCGGCGGAGAGGAAGTGTGCGGGGGCTTTTCTGGAAAATGTGAAAGGACTCCTTCCCTCTGGATTTACGTATTAGGCTTCGTGTACCCTTCACTCCCTTCCACATGCACCTCCTTCCCCCTACAAGTCGAAAACGTGACATTCCTGCACATCACGTGCGCGGACTACAACGTGTTGCGCATTCAATTCGACACGCGCCTCAGACGTTCATCTTTTTTTTTCTCGAAATATTTTCCTCCTGTTTGATCGGACAGCGGGGGAGGCTTCATAAGGCACTCGTGGAATTTTTCCCAAGTATGCTCGCTATCGTAATTGTTCCTAAATCCCTAATATCTAGTCTCCTTAGACTTCAAAAACGAAGTAAAAGTTTCCACGTAATTAAGGTTGTTTAAGTTTTCCGATCTATCACACATATTATCATCTTATAGCTTTACTATCGGTATATTTGCGCAGGTTTTTTTTAAACCCCCTTCTTAGTGGGTGTTTCCCTGCTTCGGGTATTTTTTTCCTGAGAATATCATATATTTTTATATCCACGCTTCTCCTCATTTTCCTCTTTATATGTAAAATAATCTCTATAAAATATGGTGATGGAAGAGGAGACTTTTAGTTTCAACCTCGCATAAATGAAGACGTTTATTATTCTGAATAATACGTACTTTAGTCAAATAATCGTCATACTGATATGAAAATAAGAGTTATACTTCTAGGAAAATGAGTTAAGTTGCAAGAAAAAAAATTTTCAACGGATAAAATTTATATCAAACTTCAGTATAATACATCTTAACCTGCTGACGGATTAACCACCCTGTTTACTATGTATACATACAACGGGTTGTTTACATAGAAAGGTAATGCATCATTTTTAGTTAACACATTCTATTCTAAATAATTACTTAGCACTTTAGAAAAGAAAATGGATATATTACACATCCAAACATTCATTAGATGCGAAAAACCGGAGGAAGATTATAGACTTTTTCATAAACTGACTTTAAACTCGTTGGGAATAATGGTAGAATTTACTTTTACATATTACGATGTGTGAACGCAGAATAAATATGTGCCATAAGGGGATGTTTCTCATAATATTCATAGGAATATTTTTATCCATTGGAAATACATACGAACGTCAATTAAGCATATAGGTACACGTCAGATTAACCGGTCAAAACGGTAGCCGACCAGATATATTATAATTATACCAGATATATATAAATAATTATACTACACTAAAATGATTACTATCATCTATATTTTCATTCACGCTATTATCTACTGTTTATTATTTGTTTCTATTACTTGTTATTTATTGATTCCACATATGGCCCTTTGACTTTTTTCTGGAAAAAGTTTCCTGACTTATTTATTTCTCCTGTCATGGAATATGACAAAGTTATTCACTAATCTGAGGAAATTAAGTTGGTTAGTGATGACGAATTTGGATTGAACATTAATATTACTACTCTTCTTGATCCATACCCTTATCTTGAAAACAAGGTTCCTTCCGAGATCCTACCACTTCTGCAGAAGACGAACGTGTTACCAGCGAACCTAAGCGAGTATTATTTAATAAAGGACCTCCTATATTTTCCTCATTTATCCCCATATCAACTTACAATCTGTAGATCACTGGCAGCATCCAAGCCTCCTCTTTCTTTATTTCAGTTTCTTAGATTTCAACTCGTTTAATGGACGCTATAAGCTCATTCTAAAGAGTAGTCTCTAGTCATGAAATTATCCCCAGTGTCGTATGGGAAGGAACCTGTCTCAGTGAAGAGGACGTCGACGTAAGAGACGTTCTCTGAACCTGTCTGGACCAGCCCTTGAACATTCTGAGAATTGAAGGGAGTTGGCCGCTTATGCTCGTCGGAAAAGTTAGGTGTATTCGTTCGAGCGAATCATTGTTTCAACCTGCACATGGTTGGGCAGATGACGCTGAGGGCTCGGCTTGCGGAAATGGGTTGCAAAAGGTAAGGACGAAATGCTATTATTAAGGTCTTCGCAGAAAAACTCACATCTTAAGCGGAAGGAACTTCCATGTAGGGCAAACAATGAAGTTAGATAGATTGGTTCTATTCTATTATGTACTTCATAAGACAATTCTACAGGCCCGAAAGAAAACAGCTACACGCTGTCTTTTCATGAAATGGTAATTTTTAAGCAAATTAATCTTTTGGTTCATCAATAATGAGCAATAATATAGACAGCGTAAATGTTTGAGTATTTTTATAACTATTTAATCTCTTACGAATAATTTTAAGGGTTGCTATGCTGAATCACAAATGTTCTGCCTTGCATTGACTTAGCCTTCCATCGCATTTTTTAACCTTCCATAGAAGTTGCCTGTTTACTATAATTAAGGTTTATGTTATTTGTTATGCATTTGATTGGTAGTTTATATTATCTGAGTGCCTTTGTATATCTACAGGTCTTTTCTCCAGATCATGATAAGGGTTATCAGTTTTACTATATTTTAATTAACTCTCTCAGAGGGTTTGTGCAGGTTTTTTCACACCCCCTTCTTTTTGAGTATTTTCCTGATGTGTAATATTTTTTCTTTAAATCCGCTACTAAATTAATTTTATTCTTTATGATTTCTTTTATATTAATGGGTTAAATGGAAGACGATATTTTATAGCCTCAATATCGCCACAAATAATACCAATAATTTTATTTATTTGCTTGTTTGTCTAGTTTATGATACGAAAGTTATATATTATATTTCAGCTCAAAATTGCCATATATTTTTCAAGTAAAACCACATTTAATGCAACGACAATAAATAAAATTATTTGATTTAAATTTCTTAGTTAAAGAGTGAGATTCACATAAACCTCTATTGAATTATTATTTAAACATCCAACTATCCCAACGTATTCCAGACCACCTATGATCGCATGAATACCTGTTTTGTATCCATAGAATTCCTGTGTTATTTATTAGTTGCAGGTACTTTTACATAAGATAGCTTATAATTAAAGAGTATTCGAAGGCCGGTGAATCAATTTCAATATAATTAATATTGCATATCAATAACTTAGGCTGATAATAACTCAATATGGATACTAATAAAACATAGCTTATGCAAGATAATTCGTCCAAAGTTATTAGTTAGTCATTAGTTACCTATGGAATATATTGAAGATTCGCCTGCTAAGTCTGCCATCGTATTTAATATTCATGATTTCGTAATTTAGTATTTCGAAATATTCACAGTCCAAATTCTGGGTGTGAATACCAGATGGGACCCTCATCATGTTAAAATATTCTCTCTCGTTTATGGGATTACAAACAGCCATGCTGTGAATTTTAAAAAAACATTTCGGTCACACGTGTTTGAATAACTATCCTAGTGAATGAACTGTCAGGCATTTGTAATAAGTTTTCGTTTTCACGAGATGTTATTATTGAAATAATTTTTATAAATGGGTCTATAGCCCAGTGGTAATCAATTTGGATGGAAATCAACAGACATACAATTACACCTAGTTTTGTTAATTAATTACTTTCTCAAATTAGCAAAAAAATAAATAATTATAATTATGAATAACTAATGCAGTAAAAGCCAGTTAAGACGCTTTACCGAGTGAATACCGCGTTATAAGCTGGGTACCGTTATTACCGGGATATCTAAATTTTTATTCCTTCAACATTAGAAAACAGATGGGAAGTTTTCTGTCTATTTTATTTTTAAATAAGTGATTTAAATCTGAAAAACAAGAAGGGTGTTTCTTTAATTTGTTTCACTTGCCAAAGTGGTGGGTATGTCCACGAACTATCGTTGCGTAATACTGGTTGAACGTCATATTTTTTAAAGAATTGTCTGCTTTTCGTTTCAAGAAGGTATCTTCCTTTATTAATTTATATTGGTCATTATTCACTCTATAATGAAGCAATTTTTACCGGATAGACATTGGGGAAGAATAATGTAAATAATCTTCGAACTAGGACTAGCTATAGTGGGATACATTGCATTACATAACGAGAAAAATCCACCTTATTAGCGGGTATCAGAGCGTTCTAAGCGGTATTTCTACCATGCGTTTAGTATGAAAGGGAGAGTTTTCACGGGTTTTACAGTATATAAAGGCTAAATTGGACTAAAGAGCCAACCAGGCAATGGCTAAAATACGAGTAAAGAATACTGAGCAAAGGAACGCTGGATATGATGATTAAATGCTATTAAGGCAAACATCAATAGGAGGAAATTGTATATTTATTCAAGAGATTTGAAAATGAACGATGATCTAATGAATATCTGCTAAGAATCTTAATATATGTATGTACGGAAGTATGCATACCCACACACAGGACATTCGAAAGTTTCCTGGAAGACGCTAATTGTAGTTTTCACAAAAGCTTATTTCACAACTCATTGCCGTTTGTATGAGCTTGTTAATATCCTTCATTTTGACATACATAAGACCGAAATGTGTCCAAATGACCAAAACGGCCAATTACCAAGCCCTAATGTGCAAAGATACCCCTTTCCCTGAAACTACCTAAGGGTAATGTGGCAACGAGAAGCTCCAACTACAGAAAACATAATAATGCTGGGATGTCTGCTACGACTTTGCATTAACAACGGCTGTTAATTTGTTTTTTTTACTTATTTAATTTGTGTTATTAATTAGATTTCAAAGATATTTTCAATTTTGACTTCATTAAATTATCGACTTTTCATCTGAGTAATTTATGCCATTACTAGTGCAAAAAGGCGCAAGTGGAGAGTGCCAATTGAGTTATTGTTGTTTATAATTTGGAAATAAATAATAATAAAAATACTAAGCATTGTTATTTCGTTTTCTACTCCACCAAGTTAGGCTAAGTCACATCGCTTATATATTTACATAATTTGTTACAGTATACATTTGAAGTAAGGATAATGTTACATATTGTCAATGCTTATATATCATGGCGTGTTAGAAACTCAAATCCCATATCCATCCGCAAGAACCAACTTAGAAATTCCGGAGGGAAACAATTTTAGACTAAGGTCCTAAGGTCATCAACTCCTCAAAAGAAAACAATGGTACATCCCCAAGTATATCCAAAAGGATTCCTTTAACTATGAGATTAAAACCGATAGGCAATAAAGACCTATAGGTTCTTATCATAAACGCATGTTTTAGCTTCATCAAGCCACTTAGCTCAAAATTTCGCGGAGAAAGCGTGATGCTCTTGGATTCAGCGGTCGGTTCTGAGGAAGCGATTCTAGACTGCGGGGGAGAAAGGTTGAATCATTAAGAATTTGCGCGTAACGATTTATATTTAGAATATGTGACCGGAGGACTTCAACTTAGAAGAATGAACGCATAGATAGCGTCACCGATTGCGTTTCGTAACAGGGTTTTCTATAACGACTAGATCATTCTTTCCACTGTTATCATTTCGGGATATCTTAAACTAATATTGATGATAGTCTTAAGTAAGAAAAAAACAAGGTATCAATGCCATCCGCAATCGCGAATTCAATCTAATAAAAGTTTATCCCCCGAGCAAAGCCATCATCCCAAAGGTTGCTAGGATCCTTAAACCACTCAACCGTTAGCTACCGAAAGCCCTAGAGATGGAATGAGGCAAGTGAGGAGTGAGGTAATTTCATTATCTACGAAAATGAAGGTCAAAAGTAAAAAAATCCATTCAACTAATATCTACGGAAAGTTCTAGAGGTAGAAAGAAGCAACTATGCAAGATGAGGAGTGAGGTTATTTCATTATTTAAGTAAATTAAGTTCATGACCTCTGAAAATGTTTAGTAATATACGCCTTTTATACATCGATCATGATTTGACAAATATATAACTGGAAAATAGCTATCTCAATTGTTTCGATTTGGTTTAAATAGCAACTTATTTCAATCATAGTTGACTAAGATTGGACTGTTTGTTACTTAATCAGCCAGATAGTAGTTATAGACCTCAACCACTCCACCAATAGCAATGGGAAGCCCTTGAGATGAATGAGTGAAGCAACTAAGCAAGGAGAGGAGTGAGGTAAATTTCCCTAGCTTTCCATACTGATCCAGCATGGTAATAGTAGAATTATTTAAAGCGGAAAACATCCTCATGAGTGCTAACAATGACTATGAATAGCACTTTCCAAGAAAAGACCGGAATGGGCGTCATTATTAAGTATCAGTAACACGTCAGTATCTTTGATATTATCATAGCCATCCACAAAACTGAGTGGATGAAGTGCACTTTCCTCTATTCTCTACTGGAGGAAAAACATTCTATAAATTTGGCAGAAGACACTATCTTTGCAATTGTATAAGAGATGATTGAGATCATATTTAGTTGTGCATACATCTTTGCTTTGCTACATATGTCGTGCGGCTGCATTCCGATTTATCCCAGCGAGGATGATAATACTAGTCTACCAAGTAATTAAACTCATAGAAGCAATTCTACAATTATTTTTACTAGCAAAACTATAAAATCAAATATGAGGTCATTAATGAACGTGTGATGACCTTATGAAATGACCTTATGATCCAGAACCAGCTTTATAATTTCATATTTTATCTGGAATAATCATTTTTAGAATTAACAAGCAACTAATTATACGTGCCACTTTAACAATAAGCTGCATTCCAAGAATGTCCCAGGTTTCAACCGGCTGTGTTAGAATAGATGAAACGAGAATTTCACTCACATGGTTATGCCAATGTGAAATAATTTGTTATTACTAATTGACCCCCCATTAGCTGAGGTTAGGCCCGAGTAGGCCTCTCTACCACCTAACCTAGATCCATAAAATTTTATATCCAATCTCGAGTCCATCCTCATAACATCATATCCAATTTCCATTCCCGAGAGATGGTTCCAAATCTTTCTCAATCAAAGATTTTTCGTGCAGACATAAAACTCCGCTAAGTAGGCCACTGGTTTTACTTTCGATCCTCGCGAGATTTTGATTTTTATTCGCGCGGATGGATACACATATAAAAAAGCATATCGAGAAAACTTTCGCCCGCATATTTTCGCAGCATCCTCTCTTGAAGGGCGTCCGACCGACTTCCGCCAAGCAATGTCCCTAAGAAAGGCACTTCCTATTCCTTTTGTGCGTTTTTCCCCCCTCGGAAAGCAAATCGTTTAGCGGCGAGGTGACGCACCATAGTTCCCGGGTTCACGAGGTCCAAGGACGACAGAGTTTATTCCGCAGGCTCCCCCTCACATCACATTTCCTTCCTCTTAAGCGATGAGACCCACTGTAAAAATCCGTTAGTCGAAATCTGCATTCCAGTTGGATGGTAAAATATGCTTTTGGCGTATTTAGATTAAATAATATGAGTGAAACATGTACATACATATATATGATCCCTAAATGTGCCTATATGATGCCTAAATGCCCCTTATGTGCAAAGCTTTACCTAGTCTTTATATATGATGCCTAAAATTCGTTTAATTATTCAGAAATTCCTCTCAAAGGCTTGATAAGGATTTAGGCTTTATTTTTATTTTTCATGATTCATGCATATTTAAGTTGGAAATTGTATGAAATTACGGACAAATGAAGATATGATTAAACAATGCATTCTATGTTATGTAACTACGTTGTGCATGAATGTATTTTGTGACCGATGAACGCGCAATTATATATAATAACGGATCAACGAATTAAACCTGTATCTTAACAAGAAACTGACTTGCAAAAATGGCTTAGGTTTCAAGAATTGGTTTGTTCCCAACGATGGGCTGAGTTAGATTGTCTTATACGAGAAATTTCTGCAAGTACATGGACGTTCCCATGTATCATGATTATGTATTATAATACCAACAATAATGAGGAATTTGTTCCATTGAGTCCTTAATAGAAAATTGAAAAAGAAATTTTTGAAATATTAATATGAATTCACGTACTCGGCAAAGCATAATAAATTAATTCTCCTGCTTCGCCTTTTTGAAATGGCACTCTTCCAAAAATATATTTAGAATATTGATACTTTATCGATGGAATGAATGAAACACAAAATTTTCATCATTGATACATCGTCACATGCAACATGAGGAGCGAGATAATTCACCCTTGCTTTCCTCAGCGAACCAGGACCAGATATGAGTGGAAAAAGTTCACGTGACAGCAGCACAATGACCCTATGAATAACAGCTCCCGTAGAATTCAATAGGGAGGGACCAAGATCTAACTATTGCCGAATCTGAGTTATTCAGCTTCACTCTTACCTCATCAGCTTTCAACTAATTAAATCCATAAAAAATGAGATAATAAACCAAATATAATCTTTCTCAACCTTGCACCTAAAGATGTAAAATATTCGACCCATCGAGATATGCCAACAAAAACTTAGTAACGGATTCATTTATGCCGGTATTTACGACGCTACCACTTAAATCTAAGAAAAACGACAGCGGAAGAGTTGTAACAATGATAAACAGGCGGAAAACTAGGAAACCAAGCGGCACACCGAAATACTGAGCGCGGCACACCATTCGTGAGGCCCTGCCTTGGAGGAAATTTCTGTCATGCAAAAGCCAGGATAGTGGCATTTTAAAAATAGGCCACTGTCGACACCTTTCCCACTCGAAAAAAGTCGATGGAAATAAAGAAACAAGAGAGCAGAGGGGAGCGTACCACTCTACTTCCTTCCCTTCCTCGTGAATTGGCGCCTTCCAAATGGAATCCTCTCTGTCGTAGTAGCAGCAAGAGTAAGCTGGTTTGATGCCAAATCGCGGAGTAGGGACGGTTCAAAAACGGGGATCGAACTTCGATCGCTTCTTACCAGCGACGGGTTGGGAAAACAAAAGAAGCGCGCATTCCGCAGACCGAAGAGAAACGACATGCTCTAATTACCAGCGGGTAGGGCAAAACCCCAAAGGTTCTCCCCGGTTAAAGCGTTGACGCCATTGGTTTCCTGGTAAAGTGGAGGGAAAGGATGCGACATCTCCGTCTGAAAAGCGGCGCGAAGGAAATGTATTTTTTCCTCCCACGACATGCACGGCCCTAAAAGAATCCAAGGTCGATCCCGCTGAATCACTAAGAGTGACGCTCTATCCCAGAGCCAAACGGATCATTCCTATTCCAAGAGAGAGAGAGAGAACCCTATTCTTCCTCCTCTGCAACCCGCGCCCGAGTTTTTAAGATAATGACTGCACCTCTCTAGATGCAGAAGGGGGTGATCTCCACATGCAGCCCCCCGTCTCCTCGCTCGCAACAGATAAAAACTGCAGACGTCCCTGGGAATGTTTGTTGTTCCGGAAAGTATTTGCTCGAGTGTCAACTGGTGGAGTTTCGTGATTAATGCCACGAAATTCCGCGAGGATTAATGTTTATTAGGATTGTGTGACGAGCATCCGCGAGATTTTCCTCTCCGGAATTGCCTTTTTTGGTCTTTCTTTCGATTTCTTTCAATTGCGACGCATTTTATAATGCGCTGTGATTGCTTATAAATTTTAAAAATCTGATTCATTTCTCGCTAATACTGTTTGCCTATATTTATTACACGTTTATATAAATATATTGTACATATTTATAGATATATTTATAAATATATGTATTTATTTATATATTTATGTTTATCTCAAGATGGAAAGGGCTACTAGAGAGCCATGGGCAGCGCATTCGCATTTGGTGAAAGCGGGCCCGGGTTCGATACCCGGTGCGGACCCATATGTGCGAATGACCTTAGCTGCAGAAGCACTTTAAAAAATATCGCCACTAAAACTCCGGATTTTTAAATTTAAAGATATTGGATTGTAGGTGCTTACACTCGACGCCTGATTGAAAATGGCACATGACGATGATCAATAATATATGCATAAGGTAGTACACAAACAACCATATTTCATAGTATAAATATAGAAAAAGAATGTATGCACACTTCAAGGGAAAATTTTGTGTAAATATTTTAATGAATTTATTGAGATTTTATGTGATTTATGCAAGTTACCATTACCCTAAAAAATTACTAGACATAGGTCATTTGAAGTCAGCTTTAAGAGGTTTATCAATACAGCAAACTGCTGCTTGAGGAACTGCGTTAAATCCATCAGCTGAGAATGATTGATTTCGACCTACTAATTAGTCTTGAAAAAGGGCAAATATAATTCGTATTGATAGCATGGAATCTCAATAAATATGCTGCTGAAATATTTATACAAAGCTTCATATTCCATAAGTGTGTTTACATTTTTGGTTGACACACTATATGCACGATGAATGGCTATTATCGAGTCAATCGAGAATTCCTATGTGTATTTATATGTTTAAAATATTAATGATAAATATATGAATTGAAGTGAAATGTGTTAATTAACGATATGAAAATAAAAGTAAAATTTCATGCAAAGATCTCAAGAAAATAATTTCTTAAAAAATTTAAAAGGTTTGGTTCGATGAAAAGTACGTTAAGAGCACATCATTTCAGGGATGATGAATGTTTATCCTTACTTCTTGGAAGTATAATTTACATCTACGTGAATTTTTTTCTAGTTCCCGAATCCTCCCTCCGTGTTGACAATTTGTAGAAATGTATTCAAGGAGCTGTGGTGAATAATTTTCGCAGGATATTTTCATTTGTTTTTCGTTTCTGGGTCATGAAAAAAATTGTTTCCATCTCCGTCTATCAGAGTAATTTATTATTTGCCGACTTACGGCATTAGAGTAAAAATTGTATAAATTTTTGAGGACGTTCCTGTTGGAGTGGAGGTAATTGGTGTGATTTTATATCCCTCATTTAATTTATTTTTCATTGAAAGCGTTCTATGAAAATGAATATATCATTGGAACTTAGCAGCTAGTTCTTAAAATATGTGGAGGTACTGTTTTACTTTACACCCCTATTGAACTTTTTGATGGTGATTGAATTTCTGTTGGTATTATAGGGTGAGTTATCGAAGTACTACCATGTCGTTGCCAAGTCATTGTTTATCAAGTTCCTAATTCCGCGTATTTCAAATCCAATAACTTCAATTTTAGAAAGATGATGAATCTAATTTGATAGACTGAAAGAGTATAGATGGAAAAAAATTTAACCTGTCCTCATGAATAAAATCAATATTAGATTTATTGGATTTCATAGATATTGCAAAATATAAAGCAGCTTTAGATTCCGAATTTATCATTATCCTTTGATAAATAACTGCTTAGAAATCGTCTAAATAACCCGTTACACATCAAACAACCGATAGATAAATTCCTTATTTCTAGAACTGCTAAGTAACTGATTATAACTGCTAATGCGATTCATATATTCGTTGTTTAGCATTAATCAGCTTATCTATTAGGTGATTCAACTGTTTAAATATGACTCAAGAAACAACCTATTTTTGTATAATTTTAAATACTTCAGCAATGGGTGAATGTAATGAATAGTACTGATGAGAATAAATTCAGACGTTAAAAACTGCAAACAACGACGTTTTTCGAAATCGCTGGAAATACTTTCGAGCTTTTTCCTTCCACTTTTCATTCCTCGAATTTTTAGATAAGAGTGAAATTACACCTGCAATTTTCCCACCTCGTATCTTAGCCACTTTTTACACGGAAACACTCCGAAATAATTTCACCATTATGATTATTTAACGCCTTGAACCACCCTTCCGTTTCCCATCCTCCCGGAAAATTATCGGAAATATTGACCTTTCATTTAATTCCGTTTCTATTTCCGAATCCCCACCTTTTCGGGTTCGTTAAATCCCCGCCTGCTATCGCGGTTGAGCGAAAAAAACTCCGCCGGACCAATTTGAATTTGAAATGCGCTCCCAACTGTATCAAACGGGACATGTCATTTCCTTTCCTCGTCTGCGAAGCCTTCGAATAGGGATTTTTCACGAGAGGAAATAATAATAATGATAATAAAAAAAGGGAAAATCGATCGACTCCACGAGAGCTGCGTCAGAAAAAATCCTTATATAGATAAGGGAAAAAGCCGCATGGATATATTTTCTGGAGTGCTGTAATCAATGCGCCGACCGATGTGAGTTGCTACAGAGAGAGAGGGAGAGCTGAGGGTACTTGTCGAGAAGGATTTTAGGCTGAGCAGGGCCGGTTCAAAGAGGGTGGAATGGGGCGACCTGGATAAATTTTGCGACAAACTATAAAGACGGTGTAAATAAGCATTTCTGCTTTGTTAACTCTATACATGGGGATTAAAGTGATGACCGCACAAAAGGGTAAATCAGGAATAATTTCGTGGCTGGATTCAATAAAATTTACAGAAGCAATGGTACCTTTCTCAGCATCTAATTTAATTATTACTGTTATTTACATATTTATCTATCATAAGCAGGGGCGGTTCTAGAAACTTGACGAGGGGTAAGATCTAGGGCATCGAACCGTAGTATTTTTTGTTTCGGTTTTCGCTCAGGTTCAGCAAGAAAACCGAAAATTCGGTTCTTTTTCGGTTTAGGTCCTTCCGCAAGATCTCCCCTGCCAGTTTTCTTCCTCTAATATCATACCATATCAAGGTCTAATATTTTTACAAACTATTTCCGCAGATTCCATATTTCATACCCATGAGTAAATATTCGTGGATTTTGCTTATCTTTTTGTACAACCTCTATGAATACCCTTCGTCATCAGTCCCCTTCCCTTTATGGAGACGACATCCTTTTAGCTTCCATGTAAATTCAACAAAGATTATTACTGGTGTTGAGGGGGTATCTACTTTCTCCAATTATTATCAATCTACCCTAACTCTTAATCACTCTATATTTTCTCTGCCTTGCTCAAATACATACAAACTAAGTATAAATGCACTGAACTCAAAAGGAAAGGAGTTTGGATTGAGAATAAATATCAGAGAAAAAAACTAGACAATGTGTATGAAGTTCCTACTTTGGTAATTATCTTTCTTAGGATGGAAGTTGCGAAAATATGGCTAGAGAAAGAATAGTAATGGCGAAGGAAACAAATGACGAAACGCCTTCTGAGGTAATGAGGAAAACATAAGTAAATTCCTTCGTGTGTATTGGTTTGCTGAATGAATGTGAAACGCTGACCCTCAGTAAGGACAAAATCAAAGGATTGGAGTCCACAAGATATGGATGAGACACACTATGGAAAATGTTAAATTGATATAACAACAAATGAAATACATGAGATACATAGTGAAGGGCTCTGATTGAAGTAAGAAAGGGATGGTAGGGGAATTGAGAAGGATTTCAAAAGTAAAAAGATTTTTTTAATGATAGAAGGTGAGGAGCGGGGGATGAGACAGAGGAACAGATAAGTAAAAAAAACGATGGATGATATAAAGAACGTGATAATGTATCAATAAATAAGGGAAAAAGGAACCTTAAATTGGGTATATTAAGGCACACGAACCTGCTGATAGCTAGAAAACTAAGGACGAATACTGTATTTCATAAATTTAGATATACAGACATTATATCCCTTTACAAAATCTCTTGCTTTGTCGTCTTTACATTTAAAACTAGGAATTAAAATTGAGGACTATGGATGTAGATTATCATGACATATTTTCCACTACCTGAAATGAATGCATTGAATTCCTGCTATCATATCTTTATGAATGGAGTATTTCTTACTTATTTTTTATTGTAATGGATACTCCATTTACTTTTGACTGGCTTGTTCATGGCTGTGATTGTATGAAAGCTACGATGATATGAGTGATGCTAATTGATTAATCTGGGTCACTCCGTATATAACGGGTTTACAGGGTTACTGTAACGCTTGTAAACACTTTTTCCATTCAAAGTAATGTGCTTCTATCGAGAAATCAAGGGCATACTACCTCACCCCTCATCTTAGAGACCCTTTTCACCTCTTAAAATCTATCAGTATAGGGTTTTTAGGGTTTCAGATGGAAACATACCTTCAGGCTGAATACATACAAACTGATTTTCATACTCATAGAGTTACTGACATTAATTTTCATCCAATAATCTTTCTTTATCATTTTCTCATAAACAGCGAGGAATTATAACTGTATGGATATTTCACTACTCCAATAAGTATTTCTAATGTTCTGATTTAAATGCATTCATTCATACATTACACAACATAGTAAACCCGTTCGTTACTACCGAGAGTTGTCTTAGCTGCCCTTGAAACTGTCTTCAGCCTTTTTTCTCTCCGTTTATCGTCTTCCCATAAGAAGAAAATAAAGAGGCATTTTATATAAATCATCAGATGGGATGGCACTTGGTGTAAAGACGGAACGCGTCACCGTAAAACATTCCGACGTCACGTGGTCGGCTTTGATACAAAAATCGTTACCATGGAGAGCGTTTTTCCTCCTTCTTCCTGCGGGTATGTGTTATAACCATCTGTCTTCTAATGTAACAACTATCTTCGGATTTATGGGATCTCCGCATGCCAACCGCTGCGTGACGCCGCGACGTTCAACTGCGGCGCGCATGCGCTATGCGTTTCGCTTCTTTTCCTCTCTTATTTTCGTTTCGAAAAGAGAGGCGCGGTGAGCCGCATTCCCGAATTTCTCCGGGCAAAAAAAAGAAGCTCCGTATTTTTGGAGCGCGCTTAATTTAATGAAAGAGAGCTAACGCAATCTCGACTTCTTCTATTTGCAGTGCGAGTTGTTGAATTTGCATGCATTTGAATCGAGGGCTTAAACGGTAGCTAATTTTTCGGCGGAATTCGCCTAGTTGGGTAAATTGGGCGCTTCCGAGAAAAAAAGACAAAAAAAGTTGCGCTCGAAAGGGTTGGCTGTATTAAAATTGGTGGAAGAGTGATTTTCCACTGAAGAAGAATTGAAAAAAAAATATCTTTATCGTTACCATCCTGAAGGTACTTCCTTCTAGGGATACTCTATTGAAATTCTATTCATACACATTGACAGTTTTAGTATACATACACACAAGATTTAAGTGATAGAAAAAATAGTGGCGTTACATTTATTTAGATCAATGTCTGATATGATTACATTTATGCTGCATCACTCATACCTAATTCTGCAAACATATTCCTAAACTATAGGATTTAATGATGAAGACTGTATAGAAGCCCTGAGGGTAGCAACCAAAAGAGCCACAATATAGATAAAAATAATGTTTCAATTTTTTTTTACATGTAGCTGCCACCTGACAACTATCAAACTGCAGTTTATATAAATAAATAAAATACAAAGTGCAAGCCGAAACTAACAGAAAAAACGAGAAATTTCTGAAGTTTACGCAAGTGTCAAAAAAACAGATGGAGAAGAAAAATACGTATGAAAAAAATGATTGAAAAAATATACATTTGATGTATGTATAATCAAATGAAAAAAATGAAGTGTATACTTAAGAACACAGTATTTTAGAGTTTTTAAAAATAAACGCGTAAAGGGAATCCGGAAGCTTGGAAATTGTATACGATGACAGCTGTGTGTGAGAAACAAGAGTGAACTAAACACACAGAATGAAACAAAAAAGTCATCGGCAAGAAGTTATGCATAGAATGGTTTTTATCTTTGTTTGAATTGATTTATGATATAGAATTGCATCTCGTGGATGAATTTCCTAGTATGGATGAGTCTCACAGTATGAATGAATCTCATAGTATCGATGAATATGAATTGAATACATTATAGGTCAGTCTGGACTGTTTCTTTAATGTTTACGATAAATGGTTGACGAAACCGTCACGTCATATCATCAGATTATCATATTAATCTTTATGCTTCATACCCTTCTCAACTACTAAGAATATGTGTATGAACTAGCTCTCTATTCTGTAAATGAATGGTAGGAAATTTTCCCGAAGCAATTATATAACGAATAAAATAATAACTGTCAGTTATCTGTTCATGTGCTTTCTCAATATTCATGTACGACGTATTTAGATCGACTATTTTTATTTTCTATTCCTTAATCAGTACAGAATCACATTGAGAGAAACGTACGAAATCACAACTCCAGAAATCGGGATTAGCCACATTAGGAACTATTTATCGGAAATGCATTTTATACACAAATTTCCATTTCCCATTTATATATAAATTTGCATCGTATACGATCTTTGCTTTAAATACAAGTTATCCGGATTTCGGATCGGTAAAGCAAAGGGAATATATATTTCCTCCTATCCTCTATCGAAAAACAATTGCAAAACATTCTATTTATGGGGACGTGGTAGCAGTAACTTCTATTCCGCATTCTAATGAATTCAGCTTTTAATTTTAAGACTCACTCAGGAGTAAAATCCGTTTCTATAAAGCGACCCCATAGATTTCATATTATGCTTCGACGTGGAATCATTAAGGGAAACCGTTACATTTTAGCCGTTTTAATTGCTCTGGATGTCCGTGTACGTGGGTGCTTTCCTCCCACATTCCCTCACGCTAATTCCTTAGCCGTGCACACCATCTCTTGGCCGTCGCTAGCTTACAAGGAAAGCGTCAATTCTACCTTCCAGGACTAGCGAGGGGTTATGGGGTACGTATGACAACATAAAGTATCTAGAATAACAGATAACAATTCGAAGTTATTTAAACGATTTAATTAGCCTCCTAGAAATAGGGTTACCAAAATAAGGTACGCCAAGGGGCATATTTTAGCTTTTTTATCAAAGGCCATAGTGGCAAATATCAGACCGAGGCCCCAACTATATATTACGAGTTAAATTTCAATTTTGGCGGATGAAACACAGGCCAGAGAAAATTCAGTTGTTTCACTATGGAAATAATAAACAAAACATTGAATTTTAAGTAGCATTTCGATTGAATATTATAAAATATAAATAGAATTACATTATATGGTAGTATCAATTATGAGGTATATTCTACAAACATGTTATGTAGAATTTTAAGTAGATTCAACATAAAGTTATTTCCTGAAGCGTAAAACAAGTACCCGTCTAACAAGTAGTGCCTCTAAGAATCTGAGAAATATAATTGTACGTTGTAGAGAGTTCATAAACATAGTCTTATTAAGGCCTTCAAATATATGAGGTCTTCAGCTAGCTTCCATTGCGCCTAATTATAAATCTGCCCCTGGGTATGCTGACTATTTTAAACAGTTTAGGAAATAAATAACCGTCTAAAAGTAATTTAGCGTTCAAACGGTTCAAAGGTCAAAAAACTAAATGTTTGCTAACCCGTCGTAAAGTTAATGGCCTCAAGAATCAGTTGATCCAGCGAATTACATTTTCCCTCTCAACTTATATTATTTTTTAATATTTATGCTAGACGGGGTGTCAGTTTACTTTCGTTCTCTTGGAATATGAAATCTATCAATTAAAATAAATAGAACACCCATGTGACTTTAGGGAAAGAAAATTGAATTTTAAAAGCGAAGGTTTTAAAAATCGAGACATGAAACATTTTCTCAGGATAGAGTTGGGGTGGAAGGCTCGAAGACGGAGGATACGGTAAGTATGGTCAACCTAATTAACTAGATCGGGATACAGATGGTGGTGGGATTAGTAAATATTTAGGAACAGGTTCTTATCCCTAAGAGGTATGCAACCACACTTCGTAGTCTTGAGAGAAAGACTTTCCTTTATTATCTAATTTAAAGATTTGTTTATGAAATGCTAAGATGAAGTGAAAATGAAGTATTTTATGATCCAAAATTGAAACGTTTGAACTAAAATTGAAATATTCTCTTTGTAACGAGAGGACTGTAATATCTCTATGCATCGGTGACAATCAAAGAAGGGGGGTATTGTTTCAAATTGTATTTAATGATAATGAGGGTATTAAATTGATCTATAGGGCTACACACAAAAATCGAGTTGTAAGAAAGAGTTTTAGTTGCACAATATGTACTACATATATTATTTGCAATTCAGGAAATAATTATTTATCAGAAATATTTTAAATAATTAATTTTAAAATTTTCATTGACTTTTATCAGGTATTTTGAGCACAAATTAGATAAATAATAGCTTTATCTTACTTTTACGAATTGAAAAAACTATAACTAAGATTTCTGAAGGCTGTGATAATTATTACAGTTCTTTTGGAATTTTGGAGATTCGTCCCCCTTGCCTACGCCATTCCTTCGCATAAGGTTTTGCTATTATCGTACCAGTTAGATTTAGGGAATGGTTCGGAGAACTCGCAAAATTCCAAGAATCGGTTCGCGCGAACCGGTTGAATCCCACCACTACTCATGGCGCTACATCTGTAGTCGGTATTGTTGGGAGTATTTGTAACGCATAAGAGCACATGTATGAGTTAATTAGAGATATAGACAATAATAATATCACGCTCGATTCCTAACTGGGTTTGGAATGGGGAAGGTTAGAAATCAAGAATGCAGCAAAGAAGGAAAACGCAACTCAGAAATGGACTCTTCCCAATTTTTCCTTTGCGCAACCGCCATGCGCTCCCATGATGCCATTAACTTTTACGACGATTCAGCAACAACGAAAGAGAATGAAAAACGGAAATGGAAGACAACGCATCACGCGCTTTAAGAAGCGGCGGAGGTTAAATGAGTCGTAAATATCCGATTTAATAAGCCGCAAAACGGTCTCGCCTCAAGGTTAAGACCGTGCCATCCTCTACCGAGACGGATATCGATTGAACAGACTGGATTTTTACGATATTTTCAAAGCGCGGGTTAAAAAAATACGCCGTGCTTCTTAAGTGCTCTTTCCTCTGCCGAATTATTTCCTTAGAAGAAGAGTTTCACAGTCTCGGAAATGATTTACGCAGGTCTTTCGCGATTCGGAAGATGTATATGCCACCTGTTCTTATTTGCGAGAGAAAAATTATGCCCCACGCTTGCGAAGGTTTAAATCATATGATGGGGGGCAAAGGTTTAAATCATTTTCGCGAATCCCAAGAATAACTTCATCTTGGTATATACATTGGCCGTCCAGACAATACAATTCAAACGACTTTGTGGGGCTAAAATGGGATTAGATTTTTTCATATAAATTTTGAGACAAACTGTGTACAAGAGGGGGTAAGTGTCCCGAGAAATATTTGGCGGTAGTTTTGATGGGAAACTTTAGCGAGAGTATTTACGAAATGTCAGTTAATTTTTCAACGCTATGAGTTTGCGTAAACTTGAAAATGTTCACCGCATGACTGTGACTATTACTACCAAATGTCAACTTCTTTTATCACTCTATCAATTAGCTGAGTTAAAATAGAATTAAAATAAATAGTTCCTCGTGTATTGAGTAGAAATTTTTCGATTGTCTATGCTTAGGGAATTCACCATCACCGCACAATTGCAATGCAAGGGACAATAGCATAGTGAATATCGAAAAGTTGAGAGTAAGTATTTTAATACGATTAAAATTCAAATGTTTAACATGTGTGCGGCCTCGTGGCCTAACGGATAAGGCGTCGGACTTCGGATCCGAAGATTGCAGGTTCGAATCCTGCCGGGGTCGACAGTCAAAATTTTTTGCCGGCCTTCGTGATCGATTTATTCAATTTAACATAGACGTAAAAATTACTTGGCACTTAACACCGCACCTGAAATTAAATTCCGTTGGTGTAACTCGGAACATATTGCAAACCTCCATGGTAAAATAGTTTGACTGGCGCTATTTTCACCTATCGTCAGAAATATGTGAACATTAAGGTAGCATAACTATGTACTGCCTTAAGGATACAAAAATTTAGGAAACAAGAAAGTAAAGAATTTTTCTGGGGAAGGGAAAAGCTATCATAATAATAAAATCTTCAATGAGCGTCACAAAGAGCGTCACGAAACAAATCTTAACAACTAACCTCTAGAACTAGAACATACTTAATAAACATGCCCCGAACAGGATTCGAACCAAGAACCTCATCGTCTGTAGGCTAATATTATAAATCACTAAGGCCGGCAAAAAATTTTAGTCACTCGACCCCGGCAGGATTCGAACCTGCAATCTTCGGATTCGAAGTCCGACGCCTTATCCGTTAGGCCACGAGGCCAGACATCACCATACGTGATCAGAGGAAAAATTGTTCATGGTAGGAAAACCGACCCAAAGAGATTGAAAAGTATAAGAACGAAAAACTGAGGGAGGGAGGGTAAACTGAAAGGAGAGATATTACAACGTAAAAATCATAAAAGCTCTAATATAGAATGCCTAGCAGAGAATGAATATATACTGTATTGGTTGTATAAAATATGGGTTAACACGTAGGAAAATAATAACGCATGAGTAATTTGATGGATAAACAGAAGTCTGAGATGTCATGAGAAGTTGGACAAAACTTATGTACAGTAGGAACATTACATTCCACGTAAAATATAGTTATCAAATTAAAATAAGACAAATTACGTAATTATTCAGGCCTGATTTCCTGTGATTTATTCTGAATATTATATATTTTTATTTCGAAATTTTCTCAATTTCGATTTATTCCTCCCTTTCTCCAGTACTGTTGTTTATGATTAATTTTTTCTCAGAGTTTCTGCTGCGCGCAATTCAAGCAACTGCTGTAAAAATGGTCTTAAAATGATAGAATGAATATCATCTAGGTGACATCGTGAGAAAAGCATGGAGACATATAAAAATATCTTTCCATCAATCGATTAAGCCCTTTAAATTTAGAAATATCCAATAATAAATTTTATAAAAAATAAATGACTATATTATTTAAGCGATATATGTATATAAAATGAGACGGTCTTAAAAATTTAATAGAGCTCTAGACGAAGTGCTCTAAGTGTGAGGAGGAATTGGGATCATTCTACGAATATTAGACATTCATAATAACTAGTATGTACAATTCATACAGATTTAGATTTTAATTGCCATACATTATTCCATATACTTCGTCCCACACATTAAAATCGGTTATTGGAAACACCTCTTTAATTTCCTAACTGTAAAACAATTTTAGATTTAAAATAATATCCAGTACTATGTTAAATAGCGAAGAAAGAAGCAAAAGACGCTGAAAACCTCTCCACTAGGAAATGTATATGAAATTATTTCATACTTCCACAAAGAGATATGATAATTAAATTGAATGGAAAACCTGAATAATTCCAAGAAGCGTATATACCTTGTGGAATTGGTAAATTTTTGTTTCTTTATTTCATTTCAACATGGATAAGTACCACCACAGATAGCTGGATTTATTTAATTATAGAGGATAGATAATATTTTATGGATTAATTCTTAGGTCTCAATCATCATAGAAAGTTATTTAAAAATTACTGGAAACTAGCTCTAGACGTGTGAAGTGTATCTTTTACTCACTGTTCTAAGAAATATTCCGTAATACTTCACACTTACGCACGCTGAAAAGACATCTGCAATGTTTAAAAAATGAAACAACTTCTCTATGATGGTGCGAATGAAAACTCACCTTCAACGAATAACAGAAGCGCATACCTTTTTAAAAAGGGAATGGCGACCGATGAGTGCCCTCAACAATGAATGTTTACCCGTTGTTACAACACACCTTCGCTACCGTATTTACTAAGCTCCATTTTTATTGGCAGAAGAGAAGTCTAACAGTGGTTTAAATTGTTCATGAGTGAATGAAATAGAATGTACTTTTCACTATGCTGTGAAAATATTCTCAAACAAGGTTTCGTGTATAGATAATTCCATAACTGAACAAATATAATTACGATTAATAGTTTAAATTCAAAGATTTCAACCTACTATACTGATTGGCAAAATTGGAACGAAGTGTAGCTGTTTTATCCGAAGGATAAGATGCCGTATTTAGAAGGGAAATGGCTGCTGATTGTACAACTACTACAACACCCCTCCCTTGTGTATGGTTACTTTATCAGAGGGAAATACCACCGTCCTGTTGCATGCGTATTTAAAAGGGATACGGCTACCGGTGATCGTCCGTAATGGACATTTACCCTTTGCTAAAACACATCTCCGATTGAGTATAACTCTTCCATCAAACCTCTCCTAAAGTGTGTAATTCTACTATCAAAAGAAAATAAAGCTGAATTGGTATACACGTATTTAAAAAGGAAATGGCTACCGATTCATGCCATCAAAAATGGGTGTTTATCTGTTACTACAACACTTCTTCGCCATAGTTACTTATCAAAGAGAAATGATGCAGTTCTGTTGCATATCTGAAAAGGAAAAGGGCTACCGATGGATTCCCCCAACAATGGACATTTATCCTTGCTACAACAATCCTTCACTACAGTTATTTATCAAAGGGAAATGACGTCGATCTATTGCATACATTTCTGAAAAGGAAAATGGCTACCAATAGATTCCCGCAACAATGCAATATTTATCCGTTGCTACAACAATCCTTCGCTACGGATATTTATCAAAGGGAGATGACGGCGTCCTAGTGCAAGTGTGGCATCCATTCAAATCAAGGGACACGACTGCGTCACCTGGTACACCGTTGCGTAACCGATGCTGCATTACAGAACCTGCCGCGCATCGATGTAAGGATGAACCTTTTTTTACAATCAATCCCATCTTCACAATGCGCGCCTTAATTGATCTCAGGGTCAAGAAAATGAGAGTAGACTCGCGAAGCAACAGATAATTATTTTCGTTAGCGGGAGATGTAATACCTTCCAGAGGGAGGGCGCGAAGAAAATGACGGTTCAATTAAAAAAAAGCGGCGTGACGTTTTAATTCGCCGCCCCCACCCACGACGCCCCCTCCCGCCCCCGTCGCGATGCGGCACTAGAGCAGAGCAGAACAGTGATAATGCGTCACGTAGCGAGGTATGGAAATCGTCCCCGAGGATTTTTTCCCTTTGTGTTTTCCTTTTTTTATTTTGGAGGTTCGCCAGAGACTTTGCGTGGTCCCAATATCCGAAGCATATTAGAAAGAAGGAACAAAGAGGAGGATAATGGAGGGGCAGAAAGGAAAGGGAATAATATATAAAAGGTTCCATTAACACGCACGCGCCGGGGGAGATGGCGCTAGATTTGCACCACGGCTCCTTTCCCGATGCATTTCGTTTCGCCTTTTTTTTCATTCCGGCTCGGTTTCGGTACCTTCAAGGATGGAATACTTTTCATTTGTCTTGGAGAAAATGTATCTCATACCTCTGTCTCGGTCTTGTTCATGGCTGTGATGATTTGCAGTTATGAATGACGCTAAATTAGTCACCCCTTATCGACTGCTATGAAAAGGGTTATTCATGGAGTCATCGTGCAGCATATAACGTGAACTTATTCCGCTTATAGCATTCTGAGTGAGGAAAGCAAGGGTAAAGAACCTCATCCCTCACCTTTCCTTGTAAGCCTCATTCCCTCTACAAGGCTTTTGTGCTAATGGATAGTTTGTGGTTCAAATTTGTCTTAAACCAGGGTAAAATACCTCAGTCCTCATCTCGCTAGTAAGCCTCATCCCCTTCCGTTTAGTTTCTTAGATAATGAGGTTCAAACCAGCGTGCATGATGCTTAATAGACAGGCATGAGGCTTGTATCGGAATGATACATGTCCTGATTTGGATGCATAGACATCGACGATTCCGGAGAATGACTGTCTCACAAATTCAGGGCGTTTAACTGCAGAGAAAAATATTTCCTAACGTTGCAAGGAAACAATCAGAGCGGCCTCTAAAATTCACTTGACACATTTTAAAAGATATCGATTTCTCAGCAAGCTCGATTTATTTTGCCACTAAAATGACGCATACTCCGATGACAACTACGTATAGTCTGAAAAATAGCGATGTTACACATACCGCCAGATGACTAATGATGATGCAAGACGATTGATATTAGAATGCTAATGATAACGCGCGAATCATATAGACAAGGTATTGAGGAAAAAAGGACTATTGCGACAATGGCTAAGGTAAGTGCAAAGATATCCCTTGCGAGCAGCATTCACTAGGGGGAGCGAAAGGGGCTCATGACCTCCACATTTCAGGAACTTCAAGAAGACTTTTCATTTGTTTTAACCAAAAGCTATTTAACTAACTAAATATTTTAGTTCTAACATAATAAGAAAGTAACAATCCTTCTTAATACATAACGCTTAATTACCAGAATATCATCCGCATAAATTAATCAAAAAGTATGTTAAAATAAGTATTCTTTGGTCTATTTTCAGGATATTTATCCATAAACCGCCTGTAAACATCCCAAATGCGGTATTGCATGAAAGACACCAATCGGGTCTGGAGGTAATCTTCCTGGAAGAAGAATTCGACACCTATAACATTTCAAATCATTGACGAAAAAAAACTATTTTCCATAAAATATGCAGCGGTTTATTTCAATAATGGCGGGAGGTAAAGAGTAACTAAGGAAGAAAATGATTGTTGACTTGATATCGCTTGAATGCATGAATTCACGTTGTAAACAGTTTCCTCCACTATGAAAATGGCCCTTTTACCATCGCATACCATCCGTGGAGCCAAGGAATTCCTGCAATGGCGTCGTTAAATCGCGGTGGTTAAAGATTGCCGATGGAACCTTTCCTAAAAATTAGTCGGTAAAGAACTTTTTGACCAAGTGGATGACACTGTGATTCCAGTTGAAAATGAAAACGAATTAAGAAAGAATTAGACAAAGAGTTAAAAGAAAATATTCTCCAATGAACATAGTTACTTTTTTTACTTTTTCCACTAAAAGAGAAGCTAATAGACTAGGTTAGGGATGGAAATGTGTTAATACACCCCCCACTGTACCATACTATGCCCATACGTCTTGTGGTAATTTATGTGGCAATAGGTGATAATTAATGGGAATTTACCAGTGTTCGTCGCAATTAGGGGAGATATATTAACACATGTGATGAGGCAATCAAAGAGACTGCCATATACTTAACATTATCGTAGTGCGATTGTTCATGCGGAATGAATAGTCGGCAACAATAGTACTGCTTGTACTCTATTTTCTCTGCCTTTATTACTCTGATATAATTCTTCATCCTTAACAATAGTGTCATTGTTGATACAGAATTTCATTTTCATGAAAATTCTATTGCTCATGCCTTATTGTTTCTATCTCTGTTGTTCGGAATTATTTCTAGATAGTTCTAAATTATTTTTCAACGGTGTAACTCCATTGTTAATGAAGAATAACATAGGCAACGATGCTACCGCATATCTTTTATAATGTTAATTATGATTTATATGTAACCATAATTTATATGCAACTATAATTTATATGCATATATAATTTATATGCAACGATGCCACCGCAATCCTTCATTTTTTTAAATAGAGTCATACGATATTTGATACGGAATGACATTTTTATAAATATTCTATAGCTCATACCTCATTGATTCTATCTCTGTTGTTCTGAAAGAATTCTAAATTATTTTTTAGCAGTGTAACTCTATTGTTAATACGGAGTAACATGGGCAACAATCCTACTGCATATATCCTATTGTCTCTCCCTTTGTTACCATTCAATAATAAATCTATAGCTCATACCTTATTGTTTCTACCTCTGTTGTTCTGAAAGAATTCTTAATTATTTTTTAGCAGTGTAACTCGATTGATGATGCGGGATAATATTGGCAACAATGGTATTGCATATCTCCTATTGTCTCTCCCTTCGATACCATTTAACAATAAATCCATAGGCAATAATACACCCCGTGTAGGGGTAATTACGTAAATGTAAAGGACGGACGCAACGTACTCCAGCCTTGTTAATCCAAGGAGTAGACGCTGTCGAGGATTTTTCAAAGCAGGATGGGAAAAAAGGAGTGTGGGGGTGGGGGGGAACCGCGAATTATGTATGCGACAAAAGAATGGGTGAGGATGAACGTGCATAGCGGAGTTATGCAACGGGCGAAGCAAACCCCTTGAGGTGGCGGCGGGGTAAGCGAGACCCGGAAAGTATTGATCCCGGCTCAATCCTTAAGTCAGTTTCTCTCTCTCCATCCTACAAAGGTCCGTTTTGAAACGAAAAGTTTCCACGTTTCGCGGATGAGAACTCGAGATAAGGAAAAAATATTAATATCGAAAAAAATGGTTAAAAAAAGGAGGAGGGATCCGCAAGACGTACAAGGACTCCCAGACCTTTTTATTATTTTAAATCCTTATCCAGCTCCGTTAGGTCCGATTGGAGCTATCCCTACCGCCGAGGACAGACGGCTTTATTGCAGTGGAGCCAAAGGTCCCCTTTTATGCTCCCAGAAGTAGCACGAATAATGCACCACTCACTAAATGCTATATTCACTTTGTGGCTTATATCATGGCAGATATTAACGTAATGAAGTCTATTGATATTCGTTTAAAACAATGCTTTTTATTCATGCCAAAGAGACAATAAAAAAGACATCACCAGCGTAATGCCATTGTTAATGCACAATAAAACAGCTGCAACAATCCTAATATACCCATTGTCTCCGACTTTGTTACTACAACGGATTTTTTACTGCGGCACAATGATGTTAGACTCCTAATTATGACGAATTGTTGTAAATTCCAATTAATTATTATCCATTATAGTATAACTCATTATGCATTACCATGGAGATTCTTTCATAAAACCCTATTATCACCAAAACGTATCTACGAAGTTATGAGTTTTGCCATCGATTATTTATTAGCTTCTAAAATGATTCAATTATCAAAAGTAGAATCCTGGAAGTTTTCTTTTTAGATCCTGGAGATCTGGCTCGAAATGCATGGAAACGGAAATTTAAATGAATGTATAACAATTTGGACACAAATAGGTCTAATTTCAGACTAAGAAAAATACTTTTACAATAGCAGATAGATATTTAAGATAGATATATCTATACATTTACATTCTGGAAGCCCTCAGGTTTCGATTTGAGTTGCGAAATAAACGTCGTAACAAGTTTAAATTATATTAAATGAATCTTTCATGGATAACCTACAGACGTAACCTTAGGTGTATTGCTTGTGAGGAGGTATCCAATGTGCAATCTCTACAATCTATAAAATCCGTACCATGTAGCGCCAAAATATAACAATATAAACAAACCGTTCTTTTAACTCTGTAATCAGACATTGTTACCGACTACAATTTACAAAATTAATTAATCTTTTACTAACCCCTTGCATGAGTTAAAAAAGCTGCATCGGAATTTAAAGAAATCCCTTATTTATCATTGCAACAATAGAAACAATCCACGGCACGTCACACAGCAACAATGCAAACAATCACCGTTTTAATTTGGAACTCGGACATGGTTACCAATCGCGCCCCGTCAACCACTCGCACCGTAATAATGTGAATGTATGGAACCCCTAAATCGCCTCCCCGCAATGCGGGGTCTGCGGGGCCTATCAGAGCAACCCTTTTATGCTCCCAGAGAGCTGATAAAGACATGTGATTATCGAGAAGGCGAGGAAAAAACCAGACCCCTCTCACAAGGAGCTGCATTTTACTCAGTGCATGCGGCGGTTACGTAAAGCGCTATGCAGCTGTTTTTTCTCCGACTACGCACATTGGTCCGGCTTCCGATGGCTTTTTAATTACGACTCCGTTGCGGCATCTCCATTCATCGTACGTGTCTTCTTTAAGCCAAAGATTCAGGGGCACTATTCAATAATGAAGACCCCCTCTTTACCGCATTCCGGCATTCCGAGCGGCATTCCCCGGTTGACGCACCGCCGTCGATGATATCATTGCGTCTCGCCCTGCACACGTATAGCAAAAAGACTGTGCAGCGATTGTCCATGGAAGACTAATGTTTAGTTAAGATACCTCTGAGGAGAATAAAATGTAAAACTAGAACGAAACTTCGATTTCTCCAATGTCTTTAACTGGTCGCGCTTATGGAGTAGGGATGCTCTAAGTGAACTCTGAGGACCAAAAGGGTTTGTTAGCTCTTTGCAGGGGGTCTATAAAGATCCAAAACGGGTCAAATTGATTCAACGAATTCAAGACGGATCTTAAGGAAATCACTTTACAATAATATCACTTAAACTTTTAAGCTTAACCTAAATTCAACCAAAATATTTACATTCACATAATTACGTATTGATAGTAGGGTTAGCTTGCTAACCTAACTACGCTGAGGTTCCAGGTTCGAATCCTGAGTAGCACATGGGTGTTTATGATCGTGCCTTAAAAGGTTAATTGCAAATTGAAATTCTCTTGATAAGGTCGATAATTATTATTATACTTAAAGCAGTCGGTGGAGTATGGCAGGGGGTATATTCAAGGCCAGCAATTACCAAAGGGACCCCGGTTTAAATGCCTATCTAAAGCCCCTCTTACAGATATATCTTTCAAAATCTGCAAAATAAAAATTTTATTACCCTTATGAAAAGGGGTACCTTCAAACTGGGGGCCCGGATGCAAGGCTTCCCCAGAACCCCCACCCCTCTTTCCCAGCCCTGGGAGTTTTGCACCCCCTGCCATCGATACCAAAATCCCTATAGAAATAGTACGTAAGCATTCTTTAATGTTATAAAAAAAATCTAGGAGTGACTTCTGCGTTAAAGACTATTTCCTAGTTACGCTTTTTCGAATTAAGACATTTTCCCTGTTATGAAATGTCCATCGTAAATGAAAATAAAACTGTAATTTTCATCTCTAATTGCACTTTAGATATAGATGAAAAATTAATGAAATAGATGGAAAATACAGTACTAAAAGAATGATAAATATTCCATTCGACGAGATATGGTAGGAGTAGTGCTTCATTTATCCAATAAAAATATTCCTTCCGTTATTTTTATGATCTAACTCCCGCAATGTAAAGATAGTCAATTGACAGTCACATGGTTAAATTTAAAAAGATGCAAAAAAGGAATTCAAAATCATTATGACGCTTCCAGGAGCAGTGTGAAACACTGCGACAAAAGCAACAATTTCTTCTATCTAGGACATCTCCTCTATGAAGCATTACGGAACATTTTTGCACATTCTTCAACTGTTACCGTTCTAAGGATTTCGAGATAATTGGTGGCGCTTTCCATTGCGCTCTTTGCTGAACCAATTGCGAAAATTTCCATTGAAGTTAAAGTTACGTTATTCCGTCCCTTTTCGGAGGCATTTGAGGGCGAAAAATATCAAAATAGGAACGTTTAAGCCGCGGCAGAATGAGCCATTCGTCGTAAAATCTCGGTCATAATGGACGAGGAAAGGACAAACAAAGAAATCAAGCGGCTATACGTCCTTCGTTTTACGACCGAGAGAAAAACAAAAATAAGTTGATATCGCCGAGATACACATCGGAACGCACCAACGCAAGGATTGAAGCATTCAAAAAATACAAAAGAATAATATCTTCTTCGATTAATGTAACGGCGATTTTGGAAACAATTAATACAATGTTCATTGGCGCCTTAATTACAACAAACGGGAAATCGATATTCAGCCGCTTGTTTATATCGAATCACCATTGTTACAAAGCGTGTGCAGGCACCCCCTCTCCTTCCGTGTTTCCCGCTGACCCAAGACCGTATCAATCATGACCACGCTTACCCTTGGGAACTCAAGATTACGAGCGTTAACGGTCCCCTGAAAATCGGCGTTGGACGAGAAAAAATCCTCCAATAAAGAGTTTTACGGTCCAATATAAAGGTAACTCTCACTTCCAAAACGAGACAGAGGTCGCCTTATATCGCTCGCGTCAAGTACGCCTTCACTTGTTTACTAGGCGATCGAAGATCAAATACCTCCGCCGCTTACATAGAGTACCTTTGGCGCGACCAATCTTCTCTGCCTTCAAAAAGTTATCTGAATGAAAATAATTAAGACCGTCGCCTTCCAGGAGCCGACGTAGATTTTCCGACCGCCATGCAATTGCCATCCATCTCATTACTCTACGAGGACACCATCAGCATACAAGGGCAGAAAAATGCATCAGGTGCCCGCTTGCTCATTAGAAATGAATCGCCCGCGAC
Source organism: Pachydiplax longipennis (assembly GCA_036926295.1). NCBI lineage: Eukaryota > Metazoa > Arthropoda > Insecta > Odonata > Libellulidae > Pachydiplax > Pachydiplax longipennis. Next base: position 54,948,667 of record JAVFKF010000002.1, on the reverse strand, counting down.
CATAACGGGCTTGCAGATAGCGTCGTCGCGCTAACTTTTATCCACGCCCCGCCCCAGATGCCCATTAAAATTTGAAACATAGTGCTCGAACCGTCTTGACACAAGTTTTTTTTGGGCGCACGTCCATGTAAGTGGGTCAAGGACGCAGATAGTAGTGTCCCGAGAGCGAGGTGGAATAGAATGAGAGGAATTTTCAAGTCCATCGAGACGTTTGTGTGGTCCTGACGCGCAAGTGATACGTCTTTTCTTTTGAAGAAAAAGGCGCGCGTCCTAGTTAGAAAGGTATTTAGACGAGCGAAAATAGCGGCTTGGGTCAACTCGTTTTGCCTAATTACGCGTTTCTTAAATCTTTCCGCCGATCTCTCGTGAGCTTGCACGAATTTCTCCCTTATATGTAAGGTGGCGAGTGGGGAAATGTCAAAGAAAAACATCCGCGCAAACATATGCTATTTTTGGACTCAAGGCTTATTTTAATGTATGCCTTTTTGAGGTTACGATAATAACTGCTTATTTTTTATACCTAGATTACCCAAGTTTTGAGTCTTCATGTATTATTTTCCATTTTTATCTGTAATATTATAATGGCATTCCCAAATTTCATGTGGTTATTTACTTTTCACTGTTTCAGTGATTTATCGTCAACATTAGCCATAAGATACTAAGATAGATGGGGAGTGAGGTAGTTAGCATTCATTTTTCTTATGCTATGAGTGGGACAAGTATGGGTAAGTGAACATAATGACCCAACAAATGGTGCTTTTCATTGAATTCAAAGGAGATTCAAAATGAATTATATTCAGCAGGGCTATTACTTCAGTAGATTTCACATAGCCATTAACAAGACAAAATTAAATGAAGGATATCTTTTTCTTCATCTAATACCAAATTAAAAATTCTAGCTATCAAGTTATGGCAGCAGGAACAACCTATTGTGTACTATTTTATATTTAATTGGACACACTTCTTTCAAAAAATTACTAGTAGTTTGTTACTTATCATCTGGCTATAATTACACAAAAAATGTATAATTAGAGTAATGCAGTTATTCAATCTAGCGGCAAAGAATTTACAAAAGGCTCCTAACCAGTAGAGAACACTAATAACTATACTGATTTAAAAGCATATTTCTAAGGAAAATTCTATGCATTTTCAGGAAACTGTATTAGTAATTTATATTCTTAGTAAAAAATATAGGTATAAAGCGTTTGGATGTGCAGTGTATTACATGGGGGCTTCAATGATGTAAAGGAAGCAACTGGGCTAGATTTTCACCAAATGGATGAACTGTAAACCATCACCAACTGTAGATGTCACCACATGATGAAAAGGATTTAAAATTAATTCACTCAGTTGAATCACTGATTGTGTCATCAGAAGTGTTAAATCTTGCTCTAAGGATAGGCTGGATTACTATTTGAAAAATAAATAAATCCATTATTATAATATCATAACTTACCTGCAACAAATATCCTCAATTTTCTCATCAATCTTGGTGGTGAAAGGGTTAGTGTGCTAGCCTAGTAATGATGAGGTCCTGGGTTCAAATCATGGCAACAGCTTGTTTGTTTGTATTGGTCTTTAAAAAGGTTGATTGTAAGAGTGGTCTATGTAGACTAAAATTCACCTAATAAAGACATGGCTATTATTATTATACTGATTTATGATAGCATGCTTCTGCATCTAGCAGACTTCTCTTACAAATAAAATCAGTTTCTAACACTGTAATGCAATATCATTCCTTAAATTTAATATTATTACTTTAAGCAACCCTTAAATCTGCTTTCCTTATGATTATACTTATTCCACAAGAAAAAGTATTTATACAGTTAAGCTTTCTTTCATATCAGCATTTTGCGAGTTATTTTCCTTCCATCTTAGAGGGGTTATCAAGCATATTATCCAGAGTTTTATAGTTTTCTAAAGTGTACGTTAATGTTTCCTTATGTGCCTGACAAATGATTTTCTTCTTCTTTTCTCAAACTCCAAATTAATATCTTTTTCTTTTAATCCTTAAGTAACAAATGGTTAGACATGCTCTATAAAAAACTCATTAGCTATAATCTTGCTCTCATTACAGCTATTGCTCTAGGCTTATATTACAACTCTACTTAGGGAAAAATTTTCATTTCTTTGAGGACATTGATAGGATCTATCATCAAATGCGCAAATCTAATGTTTGTCATTTAAGAAACAACCATTAATCCTCTAATCTTTCCAGAATAATCACACATCTTTTTAAGAATATAAAATACCAAAAAGATCTTAACATTAACCTAACTTTACATTGATTTTACATTAATTAATTTTTTATGCAATACTAACCTCATAACTCTAATTAAACTTAAGTAAAAACAACTGAATTGGGAAGAATATGATTTTAAACCTTGAAAATGTATCAATTTATCTTATTCATGATTTAAAAATGATAGCCAGATGAGTTGATTATTTACCAAAATTGTAACTATTATTCATAAATTTGTGTGTCACGTCATAAAGTTAAAATAAACACTGATTTTATGCTTCCTAAAAACTTATTCAGGAATCAACCACAGAAAAATTTCAATGTATTGACAAATGATGCCAAAATCAAACTATAAAATTATAATTCTAAAGAAATTAATTTATCAATATTGGCCCAATACAAAGAATCCATATATAAATTCTAATGCAAAATAATTTTGACAGCAAATCTTTGATTTACATGAAAAGTTGAAACTTGTGTGGATGAAAAATACCACCACATTTTATTCTAATAAATAATCTTGTAAAATATATTTTCTCTGCAAAAGCTTATCTTAATTCTCATTAATTAGCACAGTATTAAAGGCATAACTTAAAATTATTAATTCCTCTCAAGAAACCATTTGTTTCCTCAAAAAAGAAGATTATTTAACACTTTAATATTCATGGTTCATGTTTATTTCAACAATGTGATTCATAAGGTATTATGATTTCCAAAATAATTTACATTCCAAAATATTTTCAATACCTTTATACTTTTAAAAGGTACATTTGGTTGCAAATATGTGATTTAATCTACAATATTTACATTCACTAATTCCAGAAAAGTAAAAAGTTTCTCATGTAAAGTATATCTTCGATAGAAAACTTACTGCTCATTTCAGTCTTCAATTTTACCCTGATGGAAAGTCAGGGCTACTGACATTCACTTCACAATGTTTCATACAAAATAATGACCCAAGTAGTAATTTATTTTCTTTTTATATTTTAATTAAGTTTTTTGATGAATGAGAAATATATTTTTGCTTGTCCTAACATCTAAAAAATTCTGATTTCATAACACAAAATATAAAAAGAATTCAAAATTTTTGTGAATTCACATCATAACGATAAAATTGACTGAAATGGCATGCATGGTGAGCAACGGTGAATAAAACTGAAAGATATACCAGTAACTTAAAACATCATACTAAAGTAATCAACAAAATTTGATTACTTTCGATAATAATCTTTAGTCTCCTCTAAGTTGGCACTGGAATAAAATGAGAAAGAGGTTAATAAATAATAGATTCACTGGTTAATGATTATAGTAGGGCGTTTATTTTGTTTTATAAAAGGAATTTCATAAAATAATAATTTAATTAGTAACTTCAAACATTACTACAGAGAAACAGCAAAAGCTATTTTCTTACTCAAATATTGCATTTCTGACTATACAATTCAGAGTGAAGAATTCAGCACCCCAAATCAAATGAAGATCATACTCTCCAACACTTACACTTCCAACTTATTCAACTGTGCAATAATAGAGGATATGTTTTAAGAAGCACTTCTCTCTTAACAAACAAGAATAACTCCTCTTTTTTGTAATATCCAATAAAAAGTGATCTCTCATTTTCCATATTGTGTGCACCACTTGGTAAATACTTATATTAGATCTCGATGCTTGAAAGCATTCCGTAAACGTTAAAAATATATATAAAAAACAACTAATTTCTTGACTACTTGAAAACACTTGCACATCTGAACAATACTCAGAACTCCTCCTTATAATACAACACAAAAGTAGAACAAAGGTCACTCACAACAACTTGCAAACAAGGTTTTACTGCAAGAGTATACAGGCAAAGGAAGAGAGCACACAGCATACAAGAATCAACAACACCTCCTGCCTCAATCAAAAGCAGCCACACCTTCCAACTGACTTAAAGGCTGGTCCGAAAAATATATGTATATATATTTACAGCAAAAAGAGGTTAATTTGAAACATTCTTTATACTCAGAAGATGAAAATATAGCACCTCCATAAAAATACGTTTCATAAAAATTAGACTCCTAGCATTTGCAAGGGTGAAGTTTAAAATATAGTTTAATTCTCTGCTTAAACATGTTCAAAAACTAATAAAATCAAACCATTTTGATAAAATGCTCAAATATTTTACTCATGGGAAAAATGATTGCATATTTAAGTGTCACAACTGGATTTTGAGGAGGATACGTGCACTATAGTTTTCTTTAATTCTGTGATATTACATACATATAAGAATCTTTGATTCACACTTGCATAATTACTCTTAGATTTACATTCTTTTGGTATACTTTGAATCAAGAGGGTTTTATTTACAGGTTTAGACATATTGCTCGAACACGTGCAATCTCATTTTTTATCAGGTTAACTCCTTTGGCAACAAACATAAAAAACTAAAAGACACACAACTGTGGAAGATTCACACAAACTCAAAATACTTTTTTTTATAACCATACTCATTTTCAAATTAACCAGTTTTCACTCCATGTATCCCACACCAAGGAATCACCTCAACTCACACAAGGGAATTCGCAGATGAGTCAAACGAAGTAATCAGCTATATAAAAAAAATCTTAATATGAGGACATCTCCAGAGTATCAAAGCATCACAGCAGGCGGCACCATAACAAACCCACCTCATAGTAAAATATTTCTCTTATTCGTAAGGCCAGATCAAACCGAGGGCATAGGAAAAAGCGCATGCCCTGACTTCAGCACCATGTTCAACCCCTATCTATGTAAAACTAAAAGGACCGCTTCACCAAGCACCACCCTCCTTCCTCCTTCCCTCTTCCTCCACTTCATCAACATCCTTATCTGCATCCTTCTTCCTCTTACCCTTGCCCAGATGAAGGACGCCTCCCGAACCCTTTTTACCCACTACCTTCTTCTTGACTCGCTCCCACACTTTCTTGTCTTTCTTGGACTTCTTGCCCTTCTCACTCAAAGAAGTCTCCTGCTCCAAATCATCCTCCTCCTCACCCTTCTCTGCTGCTTTCCCTGTGACCGATAAAATCCCCGGTTTAGTCAAAAGCACCCTTCGAGACATCTACTGACAACATTGGGACCGAGTGATCCAACAGTTTTCTATAGTGCGTTTTACTTTGGTTAATCCACAGTGCCACACATGATGTGCTGGTTACAGCAAGATTAGATTGAACACAGACCGAGATTAAATCGACACTGACCCCATTAACTCCAAGGACCAAAAAACAGAAGTTACAGAGAAACTGATTACAGGAAAGTTTACTCAATAGATGTGCCATATCATTCTATTAACCCATGCATCTTTTTCATTTCAAAAAGTAATACTACTAAGTCATCCTCTCTTTGCGACATAATTCCTTTGAATCGTACAGCATATGGAAGAAGAATTTTTTAGATTTAAAATACTTATGTCCCGCAAAAAGCCATTCTATTTCATAGTGATATTAAGGGACAGTTTGATTAACATTCCATTGCATAAATATCAGAAACAGAACTCATGCACTTCAGAATGGAAAAAACTAAGGTTCATATACTAAGGTTCCAATAACACACACTGTGCTACTCCCAAAGTTCTTCTTTAATCAAAAACATTAAAGGCTTCTTATGAATGGAAACTTATTTGTTCACTATTATTTCTATTTCAGAAAACTGCATCAATTAAATACCTATTTTATTGACTCAGAAGATAAGAAATGTAAAATTTTATTTTTGAGAATGGAGAATGAAATAAAAATTTCCTTGTTTTAGAAGATAAATATTTTTCATATTAACATTCATAAAGTTCTGATCATTCTTGAAGTTGCTTAAATCATCTAAGTATGCTTCAGTTGGGGCAAAGATTGTATTTTTTGTTTAAAAAGCATTGAGATCTTTATAGTTATGTTCACTTTAGTAACTGAGCTGATTCAACATTATAATTAGACTTACAAAAAGATCTACTGACTGAGAGAACTTCTAAGGCACATGTAAAGCTCAAACATACGATTCTAAATCGAAAGAAAAAGTATAGATGCTACATTTGGATGCACAGGTTAAATAGATACATAGGGCACATTAAGATAGAAAACACATACAATACTTCATAAAATTCGTTTGAGACCAAATTATCCCAAAAATATTTCAGATACAGATGGCGATCTGTACAATTAAGGTAATTAAAAGTTATTCCCCATCAGTAACTAGTTCCATGAATTAGTGTTTCACCTAGTTTTTCATTATTTCCTTGGTATACATTTATTCACACCCCTTGCTGCAAATACTCAAATCTGATACCAGGTAGAAATGGAGGAAGGGAAGGGGCGCAATATATTAAAGATGTTTCAAGCAGCAATTCTACCTTAGGAATACCACACACAGGTAAACTGGTAAGTAGGACAGAGAGGAGTATTAAAGGAATAGAAGCGTGAGCAAGACAGTTATATACAGCAGTTAATAAAAGATGAGAAACGACAAACCTTTTCCAGCACCAGAAATCAAGTTTAACAAAATTGCATTGACAGCAACCATCTTCACCTTCTTTTGAAGGTCCTTTAAAAATGAAATGATGCACCATCATTAATATCTCTCAATGAAAGTCGTGAATGACCTCTTTGAAAAAATATCTTCAATTTAATATTACCCTCATAACGCTGACTTGTTTAAAAACAAACACAGCTGCTTGGAAAAAAGTATAAAGCTGTTTCTTTTTGTAACTAAAGAACTCAATATCAGGAAAAAATATTGACAATTTTACTATCTTGCAAGAAAGATGACCATCTAATCATCAATAGCCATACATCACATGAGAGTAGCATCAAAGAAAGCTAAAAAGAACATCAGAATATGATTCACATGCTTTACTCTCAACTTAAGCAGAATTTTGTGCAAAGAAAATTGAGATTACTAAATCTACTTCATAGAAATGTTGAAACAAAACAAATCAGTGTTTATAAACTAATCTCTACATGTAGAAAGAGTTTTCAAGATGTCAGATGTTTATTTGCATGAATGTAAGAGTAGGCACTAAAAGAATCATCTGAGTCTTAAAAAATGAAAATAAAACATCTATTCAAGAGATGAGCTATTAATTTAAAACTAAAGATGCAGAGAAAATATGCTTCAGAAATGGATATATGATAATTATAGAGTTAAGTACATCAGTTGGCTAGAATCCCAATATTAAGACAAGAAAAATGAGATGAGTTATCATATATAGGAATTTGCACACATGTCACACAACAGGATTACAACAGGATGAATATGGATTAAAGAAAAAGGTTAAAGTGAGAGTTAAGAGAAAATCATTAAAAAAAATAATACAGGTGACTAGCTATAAGATAAAATTTACCAAAATAAATTTACTGGCAAAATTAGAAAAACCGATACAGATATTGATAGAAAAGAGAAGTTATCACCACCAGCTCAAGAAAATAGGGCCCTAAACCAGGAAACTACAAACTGAATTAATAGGAATTTTAAAACAAACAAAATAAAATTACACTCAATGAGATTCAAGTTTGAAAATAAAATAATAACCAATAATATTTCAGTAATAAAATTGAGATACAATATCAAATAAGGTAATATAAATTTAAGGTGTGAAACAAAACTACAAAGATTTTTTAGCTCACAATCTCTACTTCAGTCAGTTAGTTAATTTTAATTTTTATATACCAAAAATAGATTCTTTTTCAAATAATTATTTTTCTCTACACAGTTTTTAACCAAAATTAATATACTTATATAAATCAAGATTCTAAAAGGTTCTCATGATATCTATATGATTTTTTGTAACAATTATTGAATGGAATTACATAACACAACATCAAGTGTATGGCACAAAACTAATTGAAATTCAAACAGACAGTAGCAACGCAATGTCTGGACAAAACATTCAGTCGAGACAAGACGACCATGCAAGCTTCTTCAGACTCTATGGAGTCAAGACAAACAACTAGACGACAAGCAACTGACCTGGGAACGCCCCAGCAAGGCGTGCCCTTACAGTCACATCCTCCTGAGCTTCTCTTAGCCGATCACTCTCCAGGCACTGCACTACTTCATCTCGAGCTTCAACAACCTCAACCAACCTATGAACAAAGATGTTGATTGTGATAAATGAAATGTCAGATGATACTTCCAAGGAAAGAGATCAAAAACCATTCCAGAGGACGTGATTCCTATGCAATCAGAAGTCAATGAATCAGGGACACCTAAATGGTATCCCATGGACAAAGCAATTCAATAAGACTGCTACGAGTCCTATCTATGCAGTTACTATAGTGATCAAAGAAAGGAAATCCATAGCAATAAACTAAGATAGTTATTTCTCTCAATAAATTCCACCATGAGAGATAATCCATTCTCAAACAATATAACATAAATAAAAGAATCACCCATGCAAAATGGGGTCCCTGGAAAATATCCAGGTGTGATCACACATCCAGACCACTTGAGAATCTTAAAGCAGAAATATCTTGCTTTAGAGTACAGAAAAGTAAACATTTATACTAAAAATAACTAGAAATGGAAACAAAATGCAGTTTCTATATCCTTCAATTCTTCTATGTATTCTATGACTTCTTCCAACTTCTGAAAAATTATCAATACATCATGACTTCAGATTTGACTTCTTTAATTTCATAAAAATAAGGATCAAACACCAAAAAAGCAAGCAACTTTCCAAATACCATTAAAGGCACTTATATGTATCTTAACTTTAACAGGATACCTCTTGAGGCTGTGTATTAAGTGCTTAAACCTTATTTTTAAGTTTTAAAAATGTTATAAAGTATCTAAACTCATAATCCTTACAGTATATTTTTCTCGCTGTTATCTTATTATTTTAACTTAATTTTTAACTTCCTTAAATATTGAAACACTTAAGTAACTAGAGCAATGTGTGAGATATACTTTGCTATTATTATCTGTTTGGCTCATTAGGCCTATTCTATTGTTTCACATTGTTTTCTTTTCATTCTTTTTGCTTGAAAATCTTTTCTGTTTTGTTTTTCAATACCATCGTGTTTCTATACTTCTATATTCTGCTGTGCTCAAGACTACTTTTCTCTCACTTTTAGTAGAACTGAAAGTAGTTTTTTCACACACCCTTCTCGTGTCTGCTAAGAGCTCACTTAAACATAGCTGTAATGTAATACATTACATCAAGGGCTAGTAACATAAATATATTATGTGTATTACATACTAAGGTATAGAACTAAGAATACATCAGGTGTGAGCATTTACCCACATTTAAATTCAGAAATGAGTAGTAGTAGTATTTTTTAAAGTGATTCATCAACTAAGGTCATTTTGCACTTATAATCTTCCATGGGAAATTCAGAAATAATACTACATTCATTCTTTTCACTCCATATCACATGTTCTACTTAGTATCTTCATTGTATCTTGTTTTCTGCAGCCAAATCAGCTACAAAATGTTTCTATTATTAAAATTATTTTTTCTACATATGATGTTGCAAAATTTTTTGTATTGGGCATGCATATCACAATTTAATGTTTGTGTCCAGCTCTTAGGGGTGTTTGCAATCAAAGCATTTCAATTAAGTATTACAACTATAATAGTAGAATTAAGCTGTAGTAATTATATCAAATAACTGATAATTTACCAGGTTAAATAAAAAAATCTGTATAATCCTAATCAATCCAACTAATTGGCAATCCTAATTACTTATTTTACCTAAGCAAGACTTTAAATAACTGCCCTGGATACAATTCAAAACCTTTAAGAAAATCACAAGGAAAAAGAGAAAATTTTCTAAGATATTTTCATTTCATATCTGGTCTGGAATTTAAACCTAACTAGCATACCTTGTAGAATGATACATAAATCGTGAGTTTGACAATAAATCTAAAGAAAAGCAAAATGTAATACAGATCATCAGGACCAGATTGTGGAGACAGTGTTTTCCTAAGACCTTCATGTATTAGCCTCAGTAAACAGGTTCAACTAAAAACTGCTCGTAAAAACAGAACCTGGTGTATCATACTTACTTAATTTTATTGAAAATTGCTTTCACAGGAAAGTCTTTGATGAATCGTCTTACCTTTGAATTAGCATTTCTTCCCTCTCCTTGTCGGCATCAGTCTTAAGAGAAGCAGGGCGTTCCATCAAGCAACGGATCTGAAACTCCAGGTCTGCATGTTCTTCTTCAAGTCTTAGCTGTCTACGCCTGAAGGAAAAGAAAATATCTATTAACAGAAACTCTTTTACCTTTGTATACTCCAGTCAATTCTTAAATTCTGTCTTATCTTTAATAAAAATAATACCTAGATACATGCATTCTTAAAACTTTCTTATATTATGAAAAATGAGGTCTACTGGACTTATAAGATTATAGCTTGAAAGAATGATGATTATCACACAATTACAGCACAACTAATGTTTCTTCCTCAAACTGTTCTTGGTACGTACGAATATTTTTTAACATCTCCAATCAATTTAGTTCCATGAAGTTTCCAACTTTTGCCAATAGCATCAGCTTAATACAGGTGAACTTATTTTAAAGATACTCACATATACATTAGCTCTGCCTGTCGACGGAAAAGCTCATTCTTTTCATTCACGAGCTCAAACAACTGCAGCACCTGTGCTTCAACTTCAGCAGGTATCCAGGCATCTTAAAACAAATATTTTAGATTAATTTTTCTTCATCTGAATTAATGATTCCTACATCAAAATCAAGACATCTAATCTTAGGAAAATTGCGGACTTCCTAATTTAAAATGTCCCATCTACAATAGAGCTCCATGATATTGAACGAAATCAAATTTCTAATGGCTTAACTAACAGATGAGGACAAACTTATCAAATAGCATTTACAAAAGATCAAAACAAACTATATAACTTGGAGCTTACATATATTTTAAACCATTATATCCTCAACTCTTAGTTCACCAATATTACTTATATTTGATAGGTTTTGAACACTCACCATTAGGAGAATCTTCTTGTTGAAAGCGAGCCCTTATTGCTCTTTCCAATGATACTCCCTGGCGTTCTAGTTCCATCTGCTGCACTTCAATATCACAGAGTTCCCTTCTAATCTCAGACATGGGCACATGCGGGTTAATCTTAAAATGAAACATATTCTCAAGTCAATGAAATGAATCATGTCCAATGATTTGATCTAAAAGTATCACTATAATATTCTATGAATCAAGAGCTTCATAGATTTCCTTTATAAATTAAGACTCATTTACAAGAGGGGAATATCCATGGTTGAATGATTAGCTAAATTATTTATATAAACAAAAAACAGCAGAAATATTGGTCAATTTCCAAAGGTAAATGTAACAGAAAACAAACGTTAATCAGCAGCATTATAATAAATAAGAACAGCTAAAAAACAAATATCTATTAGATGCACCTTAATAACAATCTTAATTTGCAAAGAGAATATTATTAACCAATAATCGAAATCAAAATTTTAAAAAACATAATGCAGAGGTTGAGCTACAATGAGATAAACTTGTGAACGAATTTATACTCAAATTAAAGGGTGATTGAGATTGAAATTTTGGCACCAGTAATTAAAAATCTACAGAAAGATCAAAGGCAAGAGCCTGAATTTTTTAACAGCAAAATACATCCACACAATTCAGAAATGAAGGGAAAGGGTGTACTTTTACAGAGTATGATTTAGTATATATACAATGGTTGTATAAATTGTATTAATAAAACTGCAATAAGAATCAAAACAATTTTCAAAGGCTGAATAGTTAAACACACCTTTCTTTTGGGAGGTAATGGACGAGGTGGAGCTGGGCCCTTTTTCCTCTTCCATTGACCATAAGTACTTTTGTCTGGAGGCCTATCACTGACCACTGGCACAACCTCTTCCTCTTTCTGCGTTTCCTCCTCCTCACCACCACTTGTCCTGCTGCGCCTGTTGCGGTTCTCTGCATCCTTCTGCCTCTTCTCAGACTCAGGGGGAGGTCTTTTGGAATGAGATGGAGAAGGTGGTGGTACATTCACATCAGACTCTTCCTTCACTAAGGTGGTTTCCCCAGAATCAGGTGGATTATCGTCATGAGTTGGGCTGACAGGAAGGGGGACATTATCCCTGGATGATGAAGGACTTTCTGGCCGAGGTGGGGAGGAAGGATGTGGCTGAGCTGGTGAGTCGCTAGGACGTGGTGGAGCTGGCCTAGATTTTCTAGGACGCCTGGGAGTTCCTCCTGGAGATGTAGTCTACAAATTTAAAACAAGGTTAGATAAGTTACATAGAACTCCTGAAATTGAACCTTATCATCATTACGTAAATAGTTTGAAGCGATTAGTATTCTTCAGCAAAGATGTCTGTATTTGATGCATTATTTGTTAACAACCTCCAAGAGTTAGCCTCCAAGATCTCAATTCAGATCATTTCTCAAGTTCTATTGTGGTTTCATTGAAATAAAATTTAGCAAGTCTCTTATCACCAAAAAGTTATGTCTGCGTATTTATGACAACCAATATAAATAAATAATAAACAGTTAAAATAAAATAAAAAAATTAACAGGGATTTCCAGCCTAGGGTATCCAAGAGGCCCTCAAGAGGTACTGGAAGATTGCCCAGGGGGTAAAATATCATATTATACTATTAGAGTATTCCAAATAATTGTTTCAATAACATTAGGCTGCTCTCCCATGTGGTAGTTTGGTTTATATTAAAATTTCACATTTTGATGAACAGGGGGTATGGGATAAGTTACTCAATAATTAATGAGGTATGGGAACAAAAACGTTTGGAAACCCTACTCATTTCAAGTATCATCAAGTTTTACAATTAGAAAGTAATTTGTGTAAATTTTAATTTCAAATGACCTCAATCTTTAAATAGGCTAATGAATGCCAATGTATGAAAAATAAAAGTTCAGGCTAAACTTATGATAGAGAGCTGCAAAACTGCATCATGATCTTTTTCACTAATTTAGATAAGAAGACATCAAAAAAAGGATTTAGCACTTATACCAGTTTAGGAAGTGATCATAATGGATTAATGAATCCATTATAATCACAAGATTAGACTGGTCCATAAAATGAGATAAAATTTCTATGGCATAACAGAAGTCTTTTCAGAATACACAAGATGATTGACTTACTGTGCTAACAGATGGAGATGAAGTCATGGATACATCTGCACTTGGTAGAGGTGTGGGAGTACTTGATCTTGGCACTGGTTGAGGAGAAGTTGGCATGGGAGGGGGAGGAGCAGGCTTCTTCTTGCGTCTCCTTGTCAAAGTGGATTCTGCACTCTTACAAGGAGATGCATCACGGCGGGGTTTGGGGCTTGGTTCTGGTGTTGAAGTAACAGAGTTCCTGAAAAATATTATAAAAAGCCATTTAAAACAAGCTAATTTATTACTTTCAATAGATATATTTATAATACTCTTTATATCAGGATAAGGGCATCATCTAATGTAGTAGGGTCTGTGGAAACCCAACAATTAAAACAAGGATTTTGCAAGATGGCCTATATGCAGAAACAAAACCATTTTCAAACAAATAAAATATAAATTGTACTTTTTTGTGAGATATGATCCATAGCAGTTGAAGGGAGCAGAATCTAATGCAACTAACAAATATAGCCAACTATTAAGAGTTACAATTCAGATTACTGAAATCAAAGTATTAATATTTCTTGAAAATAACAATGTCCATGGTGATGAAGGACAGGCCAAAAGATCATTAAAAGAGAATAAATAATTATAGGGTAATCTTGAGAAGTTCTTATGCTCATACTCAATTAGAATTAATTTTATTACTATAAACAATGAAAGGCGAGGGACAAACATCAGTAAATATGGAGCAATGAATTGCACAGCCCCATACCTAACTGATTTTTCTACTAGAAAGTTCCTGAATGTTAAATAAATCTAACTCTAAAAAGAAATGAAAACAGGGTGAAATTCATTTTATCCTTATTTTCATTTACATAGCCCAAATAATCCATGATCCTGCAGCCATTTACATAATTCCATTTCAATACATTTAATTTCATAAAAATGATTGTAGTTCATAGCTGGATCAGGGTTGATCTTTTACTTACAGCAGAGAAGCTACTTTACCAATTTTATTACCAATCAAAATAACCATATTAATTAGGAAATCATTAGTTTGAAGTTAATGATCTTACCATACTGTTCTAGGCTTGGGAACAGGTCTATCTGCATCAGATATATTGCTTTGACTCTTTCTCCTTGTCTTTTCCCTTGGTAACTCATCATCTTCTTCTTCTCCAGCACTCCAGAAAGGATTAGTTCTTTCTTCTGAAGAATGTCTATTCCTCCTACTGGATAAAGAAAATGATAACAATTATTTAGGAGAAATAATAAGAGCAACTGAATTAAATAACCTACGTAGTCTAGGAAATGCAGTAAATCTTTAAAGAGTTTTCAGTATTCAAATTATTCAAAAAAACATTTCCCTTCAAATATAAGAGAGGGCTTCCTTAAAATTAATCCTTCAAAAGTAATTGGGCCAATTTCAGCAAGTCTTACATTTTCACGTACAAGAATAAACATTTATTCATGTACTGTCAAGAAGGCCTTTAACTGCATAGGTATCACTATTAAAATTATTCTCCAGTTGATCATAAAAAACTGATATCTGTCCTAAGAAGGGATTCATCTCTCAAAGAATGTCAAAGAGAAAGAATGATCTTTTTTCTGGGGATCTAACCTTGGGAAACAAAATACATTTAAGGTAGATGGCCATTTTGGATAGTTTATAAGTGTACTTCTTAGGATTATGATTTCATTTGTAGAAATCTTACAATTTTATTCATTTGCACACCACTGAACTTTCTGGCAAATATCATGAAATGTAATAACTGTGATGATTGCTTAAAAAGCACACACTTAGTAGATAACATTATAGATATATTTTGCAATTGTAATGATTGAAAAATAAAATGCTTTAAAAATTGCTGTTGTTTTTATACATGTAACAAATTATATTCCAAAAATATACTTTGGAGCACTTTCAAAGATATTAAAGAATTTTCTACTCCCATTATAAAAGCCAAGTGAGCATTTCACTGGACGAAACTTGTTGGCTGCTAGAAGAACAAGTATGGGGACATCAGCCAGAATTTAAATCAAAATGCAATATAAGGTGAGTAAAATTCCTTTAAAGATACCATCTGCCATTTTATTGCTCTAAATATTAACAGCCTCCCATAATAACTGAACCTATAATATATTTTATCTTCCCTGAGAACCTGATATCAACTCTTAGGAAGAAAATTACTTGTCAAATGGATAAACAACCACCAGATTCCTAAAAGGAAGGAAAACTCAGAAATGAAGACAATAAACTCTTCATTAATTCTTCTTCATTGATTGTTATATATTTGGGGAAAGAATTAAACATAAAACAGAATTGAATTGAAAGTGTGTATAGTAGTAGTTACTTTAGAAGTTACAAATTATGGAAGATGAAGCTACTAGCTGGAAACAGAATGGCTTGAAGAGCTGCAATAAACTTATCTTTGGATGGTAATCTTTTGATGATAGTGACCTGATTTCCTATGCACACTTTCAGTTTTGTGATTGTTGGATATATGGTGATGTAAAAAATTTACGATTCAATTTGAATTGTCTTTATCTGAGAGCAAGCAAATTCCTGAGCAATCTCAGAGGGAAAATCAGAACTTTTGAGTTGATGAGCAAATGGGGAGCAAGCACACAATAATTTACTCAGTAAATCCTCTCCTTAAACTTAAACATAAGAGTTAACAATTTACTGTAAAAGCACACAGATGTGCAAATAAATGACTCAAAAATTACATTAAACAAAATATTTAGGCCAATATCGTAATCATAAAAAACAATATCGTCTTACCCAACGGTATCCAATGCATTCAGACTTTTCCTAGTACTTGGCACAGGTATCTTCTTCCTAAGAACTACCTCCTCCTCCTCTTCCTCATCACTAGAACCAAACGGATTCAAGGAAACTGGTATAATTTTCTTTTTCACTACTTCAGCCACTTTTGGCTCCTCCTCTTCATCCTCATCCCCAAACGGATTCAAGTCTACTGGATAATTAATTTTATCAGAGGGTTTGGGATAAACTTTGATTTTCTTTCCTACTGACTCACTTCCTTCTTCCTTAGGAGACTCTATTATGACCTTAATGCTTTCACTAGGCTTTTCTTCCAATTTACTCTTCGATACCACTTTATTCTCCTCGACAGACTCTTTTATAACTTCATCTCTTTTATCCTCTGCCATCACCTCCACTTTAACATCTTCTTCCACCTTGACTTTCTCTTCTGAGGGTTTTTCTTCATCAACATTTCCAATTATCTCAGTCTTAACCTCTAAACTACTAACAACACTTTTCAACTGCATGCTATCTTCACACTTGGCTGTATCTATTGACTCTAAAAGACTAGTGTTGGCATTCCCACCACTTCCTGTAGCTGCTTCCTCTTGAGGTGAACTGATAACTTCCTCTTCATATCGAGGTGGCTCCTCCTGATAGGGAAATTCCAAAACTTTTTCCTCATTCACCACTTCCATCTTCTCTTCAATAGGAATGTCCATTTGTGGTTCCTCATCTTTGAGATCGGTTGCGACTTTTGGAATATCCATTTCCTCCTTCAGAGAGGTTTCGCCATTTTCATCCATGAAGGGTATATCCTCGATGGATTTTTTCAAGCTACTTTCTTTCACTTCTGCAGCTCCCTTACTTTCTTCTTCTGGAATATCTTTCGATCCTATGCCAGTAGTGGCACTGCCTTCACTAGCTGAAAGAGAGTCAACAGCATCTTTTGCTGCCTCTCTCTTTTCAGGAACACTTTCAGTTTCCCTCACATTTTGGTCCTTCTCTTTAACAACCACAGGTTTATTGTCTTTTGGGAGGGACTGCCTCACCTTCACCTCCCTTTCAAACATACGCACTCTGTCCACAACGGAAAATGGACGATTGCTCTTCCCACTAGCTTCTTCTTTGCTACTATCACCCTCCTCCTTCATAAGTGCCTTAACGCCATCGTCGTCACCCTTTTCTATCACATTTGTAGGACGCAGTCTTTGAACAAACTGAGATACATCTGATTTGTAGTGCTGAGATTCTGGTTCCTTTGATTCCAACTTGCTTTCTGATGGTTTCTTTTCACCATCCACTTCAGCTCCTTCCTCACCAATTACTTCATTAATACGCTTGTTAATAGGACTAGACTCTGGATGAGATTTAAAAGACAGGTAAGAGCTGTTGCTGCTGCTGGACTTGGCGTTTAAACTAATAGCACCATCAGAGGCTTGTACATTGCATGGTAATTGAATACCACCCAAGGAACTTGAAGCACCATCCGGAATTGCAGTATGAACTGGAGAGCTGTCACCAACTCCCCCTGAAGCTTCTAGAGCAGATTCAAAATCCTCACTGTAACTGTCCATGTTTGATCCCACAGCTGCATCACTTTGATCTTCTGCTTCGGACTCTTCATCTGTCTGAACTGCCAATGTACCTTCTGGGTCACCAGGGATGTTTCTTGCAGGTCTGTTGACTGGGGAGGCTGGCTCCTCATCTGGACAGACCTCGCAACAAAACGCACCTGACTCAGTTTCATAGTAGCCACCGGCGGGGCTGAGCTGTGTACGGCAGCGTGCGCAACGGAAACATGTGCGATGCATAAGAAGAAAAGATTGTTGGCTAGGGGGGTTTGAATTCCCCCCACCACTGTCCTCTTCTCCTCGTTCTGTTCTTGCCATGTGAGGGATCCGGAGCCTTTCGGCTATGAAGACTGGCATGCCACATTCGGCACATGGCTCCCTCCTTGGTGCAAATACCTGCAATTAAGTTCAACAAAATATGAGACACAAATTTTACCTACTGGCAGGTTTACATAAGATAAGGGCGATGAAATTATAGCAATAAATTTTAAAATTTAAGGCAATTCAAAGGAGTTAAATTTCATTTTAATTACATGCACTTTGAACTTTATACCTCACAACGTAGACAGAAAGATTTGTTAAACAACGGAATGTGAATGACATTACAGAGAAAATTATTACAGAAAGAGCAAAGAATTTAAACGAATAATTAATTTTTGAAAATACAAATTAATGAAGAGAAAGTTGCTCAAAATTTCAAGCTTACATTGAGAAAAATAACAGTAATTAAAATTTCCATTTTATTTAGAAACTTTCTTTAATGCATGCAATTTATGGAATTTAAAAATATCTATATGAACAAGGAATGTATTTTAAGATGTGTTAGAAATTAATAGTGTTAGTATAAAAATTTTCTACTGCCTCTTTTCGATACTTAAAACGGCGTTTTTAATTGACAACTCTTAACTAGTTAATTATGGCTAGATATTTACGAAAAGAAACGTAAACGTTAGAACAAACTTTTACATTAATCGAACAGACTTTTGATAGGTACATTACATCCTATAATAAAAAATACGTTTAAATTAATCAGTAGATTAGTTATTAAGTTTTAAGGCACATTCTTACTTGAAACGCTGGAATCTGTTTCATAACTTAAAGCGTTGAGTGTTAAGCATAGGGACACGTTTAATCGACGAAAGTCTACTTAAAACGTGGAAATGTCATGCAACTATGTTCACTCATCATGTTAATAAATACTACATGTTAATCTTTGAACGAAAAATACTTCTATAAAACAAAAAATATTCATACAAATGACATACTTTCATAGCTTTCAAGAAGCTATTCGCTAAGTACTTAATATTATTAATTTGATTTCCGTCATGATATGAAACATTTTTTAAATAGCTAATAATTCAAATAAAATATCTATCTCCATTTTAAAACGACGCATGGTGCATGACTTTCTAAAACCACACAACGCCTTTGTAAGATTTCCTTCCATTTTCCAGCAGACAGCCTCCATTCAACGTTTCGAATGCTATACGATAGATGTCGTCAAGTACGGTGATGAATGGAGCTGCGAGAAGCGCAACGTTACAATAGCTATGACAAACTTACGTGTGATTTGGTTCGGTATGCGAGCTTTTAAATCGCAAAACAAACCGTATGATCGTCTTTCGCATTTGATTTATAATCGCTCTTACCCTTTTCCATTGACATATAATCGAAAAACTCTTTGATATACGTGAGGCGTCTTCTTCACATAAATGTACAAAGCTCGACATAAAAAATACACTGAAAAGCCTGCCCAACAGCGAAGACCAAGAAGTTCATTAGATTTCAATTAGTTAGGCATGCAAGGAGAAAAGCAAAATTATGAGATTACCTTCTAGCAGAATATTTCGGGCTTACATTGTCCCATTATGTCCAAGCTTTCTTCCTATGGGAGATAGAAAAACAGTGTGGGAATTACTCGGGAAACGATACAAACATCACAGGGATGTACTATACAACACATTTTCCACATAAAAACGTACATCGAATATCATAACCCTCATTGACGAAATTGGAACACTTTATTGTCCCAAAATGTAATGTGACGAAAGCAGCATTATCATGCATATAAAGAACTTGCCGCTTTCTGTGATCATAAGCAATCATCAACCCAAACAAATATTATCGAGTCAAAATTAATCAAAATATTTTCCCACAATCAGCAACTCATACAGAAGAGAAAATCAAATGAAAAATATTTGAAAGATAAGAATAACATAATTCTAGCAATAAGATTTTAAGAACTACAAACCTGTTTTAGGAACCAGTATTTTCTGATTTATTCATACAAAAACAATGTAAATAAAAACCTCAAAAATTATTTGCTTTCCAACAAAGAGTGCATGAAGAGAAAGAAAAAAAACTTTCATAGTATAAGAGTTTTGAATATACATGATGATCACATCAAGGGAAGCTACTGTTATATACATGTAATGCCATAAAAAAAACCCTCAGAAAATAAAGAAAAAGATTAAGGAAAACAGACGAATTGAACACGATGCTCATCAATCACTGACATCATCACCTACTTATGCAGCAGATATTTATTTATACATTTGACAAACAGTTGCTTCAGATAGTAGAAATTTTGAAACAAGTAGCTAGATTATGTGTGAATGCATTCTATGACAGAGTAGATGCAATTGTAGGAGGATATGGCAACCCACACTGCTTTACATCCCAACTACAGAAGCCATGAAAGCGAAAAACAGTTAAATTTGTAGATGAAAATTCATGCTCTGCAAACATTAAATAATTATGGTAGGCATGCACAACTATATTTCTTTAGATGTTGAGTCCACATTTTTTTTCAGATTTGAATAGAAGAGATTTTGAAAACACCTACAATCTTTCTTATAATGCTTGGGTAGGCTAAAAACATGCTTGAGATGCTGTTTGGGCACAAAATGCAATTACTGATATTATATTCTTTTAATTGTTTATGCGTATCATTAAATAGAGTAAAACAAACTGTCTCTACATTCATTTGCCACTCCTCCAGCATTGTAAGAATAGCCCTCAGTTAATGTTAAAGAATGAAAGCCAAGTGGAAATCTTAGATAATGACATTCCACCATTGCATTGCAAGAATATGAAACACAGAAGAAGAATGCTATCATTCTTCCAGAAGAGAATTCCATAATTTCTTATGATTTTATGAATTTAATTCTAGAAGTATCATTAGGAGATAAATTCTGGAGTTATAGAAATTATTAAGAAGAGGTTGCTTTTTGTAGAACAGCGAAAGATAAGGGTACAAGAAGATATAGAAGAGCTAGAATTAAAGCTTCCCTTCATTCAACTTTTCCAATAGTTATATGAAGCAAAAATATTTGTATAGTCTAAAAATTAATATTTAAATTTCAAACTACCAATCATCCAAAGTATTAATAATTGAACAGTAAGAAAGTTCCCCTAATGTTTGTTTATGAAAGAAAAAAGGAGGTTTTCAATTTGCAGAACCAAATGAATTTTAATCATTTTAATTTCCCTAACTGAATTAAAAGAATAAAAAAGAGAAAATTATTTTGTTCTCATGCAACATGCACCACCAAGCTGGCCAATCTGATAATTCACTTTAAGCATAGAAACAAAGGCACAATGACAATCCATCATCCACTGATAAAAGTGTCTCACCTTGTATCAGCTTTGCATCTCGTATCAGTTACAGTAATTATACTTCACACAGAAAATATAAAATGATACATTTGAAAAGACCACAACATACATTTCATCAGTAAAAAGATTGCATGAAGTTTTTATTCAAATACAGAGCATGTAACAGGAATAATGTAATAGCACCTCATAACCATGATGTCTCATCTCTTTTCCATATAATAAATAATCAAGCAAAATTGTAGTATGGTTGAAGAATTTTACTAGACATCTAAAATATTCATTAACTTCCATTCTGAAAATTCCATAATTGTAAAGTCAAGATTAAATTAATAACTCAAAACCTACCATTCTAGTTAATTGCCAATTTTACTACCGGTTAATTAAATATTTCTTAAGGCAAAAAAACCCATAATTTACAGGAAAAAGAGCAAACTCATATATTAGAAATCTATTTAGAAAAATTCGTTAATTTAAAATCTAAATAGCTGTTAACCAACTTAACTACAATGAAAGAATTGCCTAAAATAGTAAGTCAAACATTAAGTTATGAAGAAACACACATGCATTTTGAGGAAGATAGTTCACAAAATCTGAAAATATTGTGTGACTATTTTTCTTCATTAAGTAAACAAAGACATTTCACATAAATGCTTCAGATATGAAATGAATGTATAACAAACAGGCATGCAGAAATACAGAGATTTTATTACATAATACCATTTCAGAGAAGATAATAAGAAAATTTACAGGCTCATACAGTTATCCCTTCATCTCTACCCCTTACCATCACTGAATCTAGATACTAAAATGTATGTTTAAACCTGAAATTAACTACGACTGTTGTTCAAAGAACTCATTGATTACTCTTTTATTTATCAAATTCAGTTTAGTCAAGTGTCTTAATTAAATTTCACTTTTGCTTCAAAACGCACAAAAATATTTTCAATGAGCATATTCTAGAAATTCATTTGAATGAGGAAAATAGAACAATGAATTTTTTCTTTGGGTTGCCATTAAGAATATCCCATATGATGATGACTCGATATTGAAACCAATATTATTATGCATAGAACTGCATATGGCTTCAGCTCAGTAACAAGCAGTGGGATGAAGGTAAAATAAACAGTTTAAGGATGAAGAAATCTGCTGAATCACAAATCTGCACCTCATGAGAAACAAAGTATTAACTCTGAAAATGACATGGCACTTACCTTGGAAGGTGGTGGACCTTGATCTAGTCCTCTTGGTGTGATTTGTAGAGAATCAAGATGGAGATGTGACCTAGGAGGTGGTGGTCTAGCTGGAGTTGACTTGCCTAATAATGAGGTGCCAATCAATCTATCTCTAGAAATTGGTGGGGTTGATGAAGAAACTGTTCAAAAAGTATAGGAGAGTATTTGTGATTAGACAAATTATTATTTCAGTTTCATTATGATCACTTCATTAATTAAATTTGAAGTAAAATTCTGAGAACAGGAATTTTACTATATAACAACCTATACATGATAAATAAACGATGAAGAATTTGAACAGGTAAGAAAAAAAACATGTTGAGATTCAATTTGCATTTTTCTCTTCTAATTTGGATGGATATGTTGAAATCTGAATTAGTAATATTAGTATATTTTCCTTTAAATACAACATTAGGCATAAAAATCCCTATGAATCTAATAGTTGTACTTATTTGGAACTATATTGTTTTTACTTGTATAACACATTTATAACATTCCAGACTGGACTGTAAGCTTTCTATATCTGATATCTGTGCACTTTGAACATTTAATATATACCATACATACTAGTAAAATGGTTTAACTAATTTGTAGATTGGCTCCTGAATTTTTACTTAGAGTTTCCATTTTTTAGGTATATTTCTGTTCTTTTTAAGAAAAATGCAACAATTTCTACCTAAACCACAGCTCTTTTTACAGAATTGAATAAAGTAAATAATGATAAAAAATCAGCTATAGAAAAGGAATAAATCTCTCGTATTATTCCAGAAAATGGAGAACTAGCATAATGGCTAAATTGTTGGATTCTATTTCTATCATTAATAAATTAAGGTTATCAAGCTCATACTTGTAATTTGCTTGGATTACAATCACTCAACTTGTATAGTCTAAAAAGATATTTTTCACAAGGTTTTCATAAATAACATCAATTATTAAACAGGCAAGAAATACCACTCTCATATGTATGCAAACTTTACATTTCTTTCGTCAAAAGTATTTATTTCAAGATTGAGTTACGAAATTTTATATATGTAAGTACATTTTGCTGAGGCTAAAAATCAAAGCCCTAAAATTATTAAAAGTATAAATAAAAAACAAAAACATTCCCCTCACCTGGTTTCAAAGGAGTCAGTCTGTTGTTTGGAGTTGTAGGTGTTGACAATACACTTTGAGGGGATTTGACTGTTGACAAAGGAGTACTGTTTGCTGGTTGTGCAAATGCTCTGTATAACTGTGCAACATAAGTCAACACTGATAACCTGTCAGGTACTGGGCAATGAAGCATATCTTCTGCATCAAGTAGAGCTGGAATACCCAAGTGCCTTTCTGCAGTCTCAAAAGCCAATGCATTGTTTTCCAATATATCATCGGCTGACAGGCTGTCAAAATCTCTGCAAGAAATAATTTATAATTAGTTGGATATCAAAGCATTTGCTTCAGGATAATGAGCAGAATTTGTTTTCAGTAATTAATTTCGTCTCTACAATTATACTATCATATTCAGAGTAAGATCTTGCATTAAACACAGTTAATAAAATTCATGTAAAAAAATTTTGTTTTACCACAATGATCTTAAAAATTATACACCATATAAAATGGCAAGTGTCATTTTCATCACAATGAAGCATAAGGAAGTAATTCTGCATTGTGATGTAACTCATGCTGGAAGGCCTCTGACTAGTCAAGAGGGAAACATGTTTGACATTGATAAAAGTGGTCCCAAGCTCTATTCGTAATGGGCAATCACTGGCAAAATGACCTCAACTGTCAAAGCACTTTTTAAATCATGATAACTTACCCATGATAAACAAGGGCTAGCGCAAAGCTAATCAGCGTGAGACATGTAGTCATCACACTCTACCATACTGCCTTAACAACTTAATATAAAATATATTTAGCTAAAAGTAGTATTGGTGAATTACATCAGGGTACTGACCTTTTTTGATTAATCAAGTATAGAAACCATAAAATGTTAACAATGAATAGAGAAAATAATCATGTTAGGTAAAAGACAAAATCATCTACAGTTTTTGTGAGAGTCTCACATTTTCAAGTTATTCTGTTTTACCCTTGGAAGCTCCATATTTTCAATGATTTGTACACTTTCACTTTCATTAATTGTATCAAAGTTCAAAGCAATCGCTATTGGTGTAAATTAAAATTATATCTTTAAAAATAACTATGCCATTTATCATAAAAACTTATTACACTTTACAAAATAATTAAAAGCAAGAGAATGGGCTAATGGAATTACAAAGCATATATTATTAATTATGGAAAACAGAAGTTTCTGATTCAATAATTAATAACATTTGACAGAGCATCATAATTTTCCACCAAGAAATTTAAAAAAACTGGATAAAAATTTGATAACCTCAAGGAAATATTATTATGAATGAGATTTAACAAACAAGGAAGAAAACAAAAAGGCCTAGCTAAATAGATTAGATTAATTTAAAAGACCCAATCCTAATAAAATGATCCAGAAAAAAGATGGCAAAACTACAGCTATCCATGATTAATTTTGTCATACCCCAATTTTCAGACTTATTTTTCTTTAAATAAATGAAAAAAAATTCAAACTTTGGGCTTGATGAAGCAAGTGAACCATAACGTATTTAAATTATTTATTCTGTGAAAAATGTGCAAAGGAAGTGTACCAACTGCTTTCATTCATTTTATTTGAATGGCTTTTCACAAAATGACGCCTTCGCACATCGACTTAAAACACTACATCCTTAATCAAGTCCAAGATTCCAAAGACGGAGTATCTGAATGATCAGCAAATGATTTTTGGATTTATATTCCGGCAATTAAACCGAATAATGAAAGCAAGCCGAAGCTAAGAATTAAATGGCACGGAACTTTACTTAATGATACGAATTATCCAATCCGAAAGTTCTGGGAACAGCTTCCACCACTGTTTACCAAGCTAATTATCTCTTAGTTCGTGATTAAGTAACTCCCCATTTTTTTAACATCCCGGAAACCCGAAACCATTTTTCTAAGCCCATCTTCATTAACTGACACGCATCTCGTGCACGAAAGCCTCACGCTCCGCGAAGCACCAGCGAAAAGATATGCATACATTCCTCCTAACCCGAAAAAAATTACCGACGCGTACGAATGACCTAGAAAATCACCGGGCTGTCCTTTACTTTCTAGATAACAGAACCCATCTCGTAAGGAGCGATTGCCCTCGTACGTGCCCAAGTTTAAAAGGGAAAGCGAGGCGGGTGTGGAAGGTGCACGGAATGACACGGCACAGTGAATATAATGCGCCACTCACATGAGGTCTGGACGGAAGTGGTGAATTAGGGCGCAGAAGGCCAGGCCGTCTCGCCACGAAGTTGTCATGTTCCGGATGTTGACTCCCTTGTAACCTATCACGGCTCTCCTGCACCATTCCTCCAGGGCCCGCGTCCCGCGGTCTTTTCTCCCGCCCCCGACGCCACCCACGTTCTCGCGGTTGCTCATCTCTATGGTCCTTTGATGACACTCCTTTAAGGCGACTCTATCGATAGTTTCCGGTCCTGTGGATTTATTGCGCGATCGCCGATGGGTTCATTTGTGTCACTTTGTAACTTTTCGCGCTTCCGGAGTCCGTTTGATTGTTTACAGCACCGACTCTCCCCGTTCTTTGTTTTGAAACTTGGGAGTCTTTGATTTAAGTGCGAATTTTTATGCGTGCGTTTTGATTTGTGCTGAAGATGAAGATGTTTTCCACGATGGGTAAAGCGATGGATTTAGTTATCTCGGGTAGGTCTTGAAGTATTCTGCAAAAATAAAAAGGAAATAATTAATATTACTCGTTGAGAATGAAAACAATTGCTAATAGATCTTAAGGTATAATGAGGCTGACATTACAATGAAATTACACTTTAGCATAAGTAATACATGTGTTTTAAAATTGAGAAACGTTTAGAAAAAGATTTAAATTAAAAACAATAATAACTATGATAATTCTCTGAATAGCAATAAACTATAACAAAACTGTACAATCTAACGATGTCTAAATATGATTCCGAAAGTGCAAAAAACAGGTAAACGGTGAGAGTTACAACTCTGATTTCGTTCAAAACCAAATTAAATTTTCAAACAAATGTAACGGCGATTGTGCATAATTTCATTATGATAGCCAATTAAATTCTTCGTCACATTTAACGTGTTTATTGACGTTGAACGAAACAATCTTGATACAGAAATAAAATCTCCCTATTCTCTCAATAATGACTGGAAGACAATAGAAAAGTTAACTTAAAATCTAAACAGAGGAGCCGTAACAGCCATCATTATTTATAGATAAAAAATAATAGAAACATAAACAAAAAATTAGTTTCTAGATGAAAAACGTCTCAAATTCAGGTTTGAGAACCGAAAATGGTAGAGAATTATTCATTTGGAATGACCTTAATCGAGCCTGGCTAAATTCCACGAAGCTGATTTGATGAGGATGCCTTTCAGAATAAAGCCTAAACGGTGTTAGTGATCCTTATATTCCTTACGTCATTTTCAGATATCCGAATCTGCGAAACGTTCTCTCCAGTAAAGGTTATGAAATTCAATCGCAGTAAACCACCTTAGAAAATGGAAAGTATCCTTTCAAATAAAGAGACGATTAAAAAACAAACTATTGCTCAAGTAGCGAATTCTATTTCCTAACAAAAGCGAAAGGGACAATCTACTACAGCTCAAGCCAGTGAAACCCAATCTTACCAAGGGTTCGTAGAATGGAGCAATGCACTATGGTAATAAAGCAACTTTCACACATAAACAAATCAATAGGTCAAGAGCAATGCACTATGAAATTACTCGATGCATTTTGAAGGAACTCTCGCATTATTCATGGTGCATGTATCTCATCGGCTATTAATTTATATTTGTAAGCTATCTCATCATCCGAAAAGAATATTTCAAACCCAACACTCGGCAAAACACCCGTGAGACCAACACAGATGACTCCGTTTTCTTATTTGCTTACGTTTTTTGCGGCCAAGTATAACTGGGTCAAAACACACTTCTGGCCAAGGCTTGGGCGAAAAGTGGTAAGAAGTGTGACGAGGTGCTAAGAGTTCGGTTACACACCCAATCAAAATATATATACGCATCTTTGAGTTTGCTTTTGATTCAATTGGTGATGCAAACAGGTGCGAATATGAACACTGGAGGCGATAACCATTAGAAATTGCGACTTTTCAGTTACAAGCATTTATGTAATGAAAATTGCTATCATTACGAATCACATTACATAATTCATCCTATTAGATGATGCCGATTCAGAAAAAAAATATTGCTATTATAATTGGGTCCTTTATAAATTCAATATCTTTCTTATACGCATCATAATAGCTTCATCTGTTTTATAAATAAATTCACGTTATATTTTGTCTACGCTATGTAAATATTAGGTATACAAGTAGATATTTACGAAATATTTACAAGAAAAACTTTCTCATTGATAATCGAGTATCTACATGTTAATACGTTCAATAATAGCCAAATTGATGTCACTTATACTTAAAAATTGTAGCAATGTGTTTAGATATGCGAGAAACAATCACACAATGTAATGAATGCAAATTTAATACAAAATACAGATTCCGGAAAGCCAAGTGAATAATAAAGAGCAATAATGAATCAAATTACAAATACCAGGCCGTTTCATATATTTATATAGATAATCTAAACACCAAAGATCTCAGGTCAGCGGTTTCCTTCCCCTATTCTACCATTGTTTCTCTCTTTACTTATCAGATGTTCGTACGCACTCTTATAAATTTGCATGCTCGCAACGGGATGGGAAGTCGGCCGTTCTTCATTGTTTAGGGTCAAAGTAAAATCACCACGGGAAAAAGACGGTTTTTTCCCGTAATGATTTCCGCCGTTTGCGCGGGAAGGTTTTCTATGTTCGAGCATAGATATGGGGACTGATACAAGGTATACATGAAAAATGCAGTAATTAGATAGGAATTTGTATTTAAATACGAATTCTTAATATATGTGAAACATTCTACATTACAAACGTACACCTGAGCTCGCGAAAGACGCATTTTTTATAAAAGACTGTTGAATGCAATGTTCGACTTCATTAAAAACCATGGCACTATTCTATTATACACTAAATTCTATTCAAGTCTGCACAGTAACGTAAGTTATCAAAGTTGTCGTTATGTTATATTCATCAATTTTCTATAACTGCACGTGTTCGTGAGATTTTATAATATAAAATGTTACGTAACAATGAAATGAATATTATGAAGGATTCAACTGATCGATTAAGTATAGGTCAAAGACTTCACAATTAATTTCCTTTCTGGTCCAATTCCTTTCTGATCTTATGAAATAAGTTGTTTGCTCGATTTAATTTGGTTTGGTGCAAAATACACCGCACTTTTGTATCGAAGGAAAATTTAGTTCTATTCTATTAACTATTCTCGGTAACAATACCATAGAGATCATAAATAATTATATAGTACACAACTATCCGGCAATATATTATTACTCTCATTTGTTATTATTATTCAAAATAATTCA
Source organism: Pachydiplax longipennis (assembly GCA_036926295.1). Taxonomy (NCBI): domain Eukaryota; kingdom Metazoa; phylum Arthropoda; class Insecta; order Odonata; family Libellulidae; genus Pachydiplax; species Pachydiplax longipennis. Next base: position 54,919,639 of record JAVFKF010000002.1, on the reverse strand, counting down.
ATTCTCAAGTGGGGCTCCAAACAAAAGCGATCCTCTTAGAATTCTTCTCAGATACTTGAAAATACGATCAGCCTACAAATTAAGTCATTTTAAGCATGTAATTTTTTCCAAAGAACATAACTTATCTTCCTAATATATAGCAGAAAACAGAATTGAGGCCAAAGAAATTTTCAAATGAAAAAGTACTAAAATCGCAAATAATATATTGATGATCAATCTTGGTACGAATTCCTTCTCATAAATAGCCTCCGTTTCCATGACACCGCGATAGCTGAAGGAAGCGTACTTTTCATGACAATTAAAATTCGTGCACGTGCCGATCGAATCAACGCTCCTATAAATCATTCGGGGATCAAACAAACATCAGTGAGTGTAGACAATGACGCCCGTGCAGCGATGGGGTCGTGCATCCGGTTTGGTATCTATGAAACGAAGGTCACCCTTGGTGGCGTGGGTGGGATGTTCGATTAAAAAAATGCACACCCCCAACGGGGTGTTTTAAGCAGACAATACCCAGTCGACCACCCCTGACACCTCCCCGATTCCACCGGAAATGGCGCGATCTCTTCCCGCCTGCAGATCCCCCATCTATTAGCAGGATGCGGGTGGATACAACCAAAAGGTCGCATCTTCAATCCTTTCCATTTCGGAACTCACAATATGTGACGAAAAGTCCCGTTTCTGGCTCTTTCGCACGTTTTGTGAGGTACGAAAATGCCACACTCGCCTCGACACAGTTCCTCATGAACAGGTGTATCGAAAAAAGCAGGCGCTTATGCTGAGGGATTCTATATATATACTACTGTAACAAATGGAAGTAAACAAATTGCTCCATCATACTACTTATAGGGTTTTGAAATCAGTTTTATTAGGCGAACTTAGATGGGTTGCTACGGGATTGTAAACAGGTACATAACAACGATGTTGTTTATTAAACAAATACAGAGCAACTACAAAATACGTAAGTCTAGCAGTAGAGAGTTGATCCCGGAGGCCATTTTGAGTCCTAAACAGTCTATCATTGACTATTACAAGCTATTCGGAGGGAATGAGGCTAGATGAGGAATGAGGTAGTTTCCCTTATTTTCCTCAATTAGCCAGAATGATATAGGAAAACGTCCATGTGAAAGCAGCCCAATATTCCTGAGTATGATACTTTTCATGGCATTCAAAATATTTTGAGTAAAACCTACATTACAGGATTTTGTAAACAAAGGTCCTCATGCAAACGATTGATGGTAACCCCAAATTAAATCCACAAATACAAGGAGATAATCAAGTAAATCAACTTTTACGATGAAAAATATTCACTCTAATTCTATTCAGGTCAAAATAATCTCTTAAGAGAGAGATTCAGCCGCTCTGAAATGGTTAATGCAGACCTCCGGGCGATCCCTCAATACTTTCCCAGTTTTTGGGAAACGAGGCTAAAAATTGGAAAAATCCGAGGAATCTTCGACTGGCGGAATAGCCAATCGAGTGAATCTTCAATGCAATTAGCCCACTAAAATCGAAAGAACTTTCACAAAATGGAAAATGATATTAAACTGCATCTGTTCACACATCGCATTATCTTCCCGCAAATAAAAGTAATGATCTTCATCAACACCTTAATCTATCTCATGATGAAATCCTACATTGGACATAATTTATGCATAGAAAAGTAGGATTATTTCCAATCTCGTTAAAAACTCAATATTAAAGAAACGCAAACTGATTAAGAGAAAATCGTATTTGGACTCATCCTTTGCAGCAGTAGAAACATTAAAATAGGCACTTCATTAAGGACAGTTAAGATCGCATCAAATATTTAATACATGATACTGCAAATGAAAATATCCTTTTGAACCCCAAGGTGTGATTCTACTTCGATATTTCTTTGATATTACATCTTCAATATATTTTAAACATTAATTTCCAAGTATTCATAAAAAAGTAAAAGGAGAAATGAATTTTAAATCAATATTCTTGTAAAATGAACCTCAATCAACCTCATTTTAGAAATAAATTTTTACAATATCTTCCATAGCCAATGTATAAATTTTATTTCATTAAAACAAATTCTAAAGATAAATGATTTAATTTCAACTCATTACATCAATTAACCTTCATAAATAAGGTCAGAATAACATGTTAATAATAACATGACAAAAACCTACACAATAATGACATTTTTACCAAAGAAAAACTTTGTTTATGACTTGAAAATTAAACAGGAGCCGCCTCCATATGACGATGAAATACAAGAATAACCATCCTGACGTTTTAAGTCAACAGACAGAAGACCAGTCTCATCATTGGCTACGAAACCCCATCATTGGCTACGAAAAGCCCTGGAGAGGGAATGAGGCTTATTAATCAAGATGAGGAGTGAGGTAGTTTTCCATCGCTGTGTACACAGCGCCAGAATGCTACGAGCGGATAAACACGTAGACCCCATGAAGACTCTATATAGCATTCAAAAAGGACAGATAAGAATGAATGAAAAACTGTATCACTCATACCTCACTAGCTCTCATATAATCACAGTCACGAACAAGTACGAGGGAAAAAAACAAGTGAAAGATTATTTTCGCCCTATCTGGCACAAGTACCATTATCATGCGTAACAGCGAGTATCAACCGTGCGTAACCCCGGGAAACTCCAAGACAAGTCATGAAGTTGAACATTAAGGCAACAAATACTTGAGACTTGAATATCTTCCGACACCTGTGCTTGATTAAGAGTGGAACGGAGCGAAAAAAGATCGCGGAAAAGAACGCTTTGCTCTTTTTTGTCAAGCCGTGCTCCACTCTGCCCTTGTAGTTAAGGCGGTCAACCGGTTTGACTTGTGCTTGTGGTCGCGGGTTCAAATCCCGCCATGGCCACGGACACATGGGCTCCTCCGCAAGGTTACTGAAGGATGTTAACTGCTCGCGGAACTCACGCGATTTGAAACTAATACAGTTAAATTATTTATTCCTTCGGCCTTGACTTGAACTCTTCACCGAACAGCTATTCCTAACGTGCCTTAGAGAGATCCTGTGCATGATTTATCAGCATAATTTCCACCAATTTTTTTTTCTAATAAGCCATCGTATATAGTATATCATAACTATTGTCACTTCCCGCTGGCGAAATTCTTCCTTGTCTGTGATTATTGAAAATCCTGAATAAACTGAGTGATATTTTTATGTATTATTTTATTGTTTAACATTTATTCGTTTTTAATTGTTGATTTTATTATATATTTATTACGTTATTGTTTATTTTACTGTGCATTTTTAATTACTTAATTTGTTTATACATGAAAATAATCGATTTCAGTAATTTTCCCGTATCTCCATTAGCAATCTCCAATGATGACAATTTAGTACACTCATCACATACGGAATGAGAATCTTGGACACTGGAAGCAAGGGTGTTGATATGTTAGACTCTTGCTCGTAAAACATAAAAGGGAATTTTTTCATGCATAATTAAAATTTGTGTTTTTGAGAATGTGATTGCATAAACACAATCATTCAACTGATCATTTCCATTTTACCACCGAATTTCACCTTGTTTTCAACCAAAACTAGATGAGTTTCAATATCAAATGGGAATTCATCAAAATTGGGCGTAAAGACAGAGAGATATTTCTTCATTTCATATCATTGCAATTCACAGTATTAGTATATTGTAAAATAAAATAGCGTATACAACACTCTCAACGTACAGAATAAATTAACCGGAGCGTGACTACAATACATCTTCTCGAAATTGCAAAATAACCTCACTTGCAAGTAAAAAATATCTGTTGAAATTTAGTGGCTACACAAGACATTAAAAATACCAAGAGGTACTTCAGTCAACTGATAAATTCACGTCATATGTATGCGTCTCATAACAATTGAAGATGGCTAGGACCTACCTCACCCCTCATCCTGAATTTTAAGCTCCACACCCTCTTTAAATCATTTTTCGGCTGATGACCGAGGGGATGAGGACCCCAACTAGCCTTCGGGCTGACGATTGCACAGACTTTCAAGCTTTGATTTATGACCATTGCGCACCGCAAAAAAATAATCATCGTCCTTAATTACGAAAATGCGCCCGAGGGTTTTAATCAAATTTATGTAACGCATGCAAAGGAAACGTTACGCAAACAGGAGATCGAGGAGCAATGGAAAGCTACGGATTAATTCAGACCGACATTTCCAAACTGCATTAGCCGTGAAGTGAGCTTGCGATAGCGAATTTTCCACGTTTTCTCGGATTTCCTCTCTTACGAAGTCTCATCTTCTTGCTCTTATGTAACGCCAAATGAGTTTCCCACCTTTCTCTCCCCCGATCACTTTCCGTGAAATTCACATTAATGCGCGCACATTCGGCTATTGCATAAATAAATCCGAGAAGAGAGTTACGACATCCGACGAATCCTTAATCTTTTCGGGTTGAAAGGCATTTCGTAACGAATTTGAGGAAAGTCTCATCTTCGAACGTATATAAATACGATTCTGTATAGATAGATGGGTTATGACTAAGCTGACCACATATAAACAAGTCTGAAAACAGGACAGTTTTCACCAGTGAAAGGGACGGTTTCTATTTTACGTTTTCGAATGATTTTTTTCACTGAACCAAGGCGGATATCATATGATACAGCTTAAGTCGTTTTTAATGGTAATTTTATCTTAATGAGAAAGAAGTTTGATGTCTCGGTGTTGATTTGTTACATTACTCTATAAATTAGTATGGGCAGAATTTGTCTAAAGGAGGATTCAGGACATTTCTAAATTTCGTTAAGAGAAAGGTCTACAATTACAAGAGAGGTAAATTTCCTTTCGAAGTACAATTCGTTAATAAATGGATAGACTAAGGATTGTGAAGGTATCATAGTTAATAAAATTCTCCAAAAAATATTCCTAGAGGTACCTCCAAATCAGTAATATCATACGTCCAATAACTAAACTACAGAATGGAATCAATTATGAACATTTTCATTACTAAATTGTATGCCTGAAGTTTCAAAAATTCCACAACTAAACATTCTGAAGCTTTTAGTTAAATTAAAAGTTAAACGTATCGTACATAAGTTACCTTTACATTAATTAACTTGTAATATGTTCGCTTTGTAATTTTCATAATTAACATATTCATTCAATTTAGGCTTAAAAGAAAGCCACGCCTCAGCATGTTAATTGGTCTTCACTGTCAAAGAATATTTCATTATTATTTCCTTCTAAAAACTAATCAATAGGACTACTGCCGAAACTGATTACCATAACTCCCTCGTAACATGAAGCAAAAGCCAACCTTAACACAAAAACCCGTTAGGGCCCAAGCACGTCGTAGTTACTGTTATAAAGCATAGAAAAATGACGGAGGAACCCACTTTTACACGAAATCCTATTCATAGTACGATTTTATCAATATTTGGTAACTTTTGGGTCCTTCTTCGGATGATTCATTGCAATACTGGATATTGAAGGATAAAATAAATGCAACTTTCAACCCTTTCATCGCAATCTTCTTGCGTTACGAAAATATCCATTTAAATAAAGCCTTTATTAAGACTATATTGAGACTAAGAAGTATCGTATTATGTCTTACTAACTCAATGAGTACGATTCAGAGGCTTTACCTGCATTAATAGCTTTGTAGCACAAGCAGCTTGCCAAGTAACTGACAAGAAGGATGAATTAATACTAAAATTTGAAGTTTTTCCTGGTTCACTATACATATACTACATTTATCATGGAAAATGGCGTCTTTAAGGCTAAACGGAGATGAGTTCATAAGGAAATGGTCCCAAATCGCCCCCTTCCCTCCTTGGCAAGTACCGCTTCCCTTGGCAACTGTTTAGATTGGCCTCTGCACCAACTTAGTATGGGCAAGACGATAAGAGATCACTGCAAACCTAAATAAATCTGTGCTTTAATGATGTCAAAGTAGAAACCTCTGGTAATGTCTTGCCAATGAAATGCAGATCTCAAATAAAATTAGATCAAAAGAAGTCAGTACATAGGAAAAGTATGAGTAGCAGCAAAAGAATACAAGAAAAAATAATGAGTGCATGTTTGTGTATACTAACCTCCGGATCATGTCTAACAGAAGAGGCTGGGTAACAATAATACCCAGTTACCCGGGTAACCGGGTATTGTTTGAATTACCTGGTAGCATAACACATTATTGTGGAAGTAATATCGCCTAGTTTCTGGTCGTATAGCAACACCCATTCCGAACTTGACCAATCAGTTGGGAGTCGATTTCCACAACACGTAGGAGTGATCCAAATCAGCCTTATGGCTAAATTAAAAGGCGAAAATTAAGAAAGCTCTGGTAGATCCACTATCACCGCCGTGAGCTAAGAGGAGCTTTCTTATCCCTGTGGACCGCGCCCTTCCGACCACCCATCCGGAAGGAACACTCTCCATTAGAAGTCAATTACTGAGAAGGGTCTCTCGGCTTACTTTTCCCTATTCCAAACCGTATGCCAAAGGACGAGACGAAAACACGTTCGACCTAAGAACACAGGGCGATCAATCCGAAAAAAAAGACGTTAGCGCCACTGCCAAAAAGAAAACGCTGTTAAATTCGGGTCATGGGGAACAAGGAAAAAAGACAACGGTGAAAAGGGAGGCGCCAAACACACACGCGAGCACAGATGAGTATTGACGTTTGTTGAATGAATGGAAACGTTAGCTTAATTGTTGAACTTACACTTCAACAATGTATTTTTGTGGCATTGTTGAAGCTACCTTAATAATTTTTGCCCTTTGTGTACGAGCAATATTAATTTTAGCAACAATGGTAATCATGAGGAGTGTAGATATATTATCGATTAATTATAGCAACACTGAACACCATTCCTCTCCCAAGCCCTTGGTAGCTAATAGTACGGGGACTGAGGTTCAAACTGGTTGTCGAGCTGATAAGTATAATGCTGACTGACCTGAATTTGATAACATAACTAAAAATAACGCCGATATACCAACGATAATGACTTTCGGCGTCTACTCGAGAAGCCGTTGCTATTTTTTTGTTCTGACTTACATTTCTACTATCCCTTCATTAAAGCATTGTTTCATCGACGATACTTACTATAGCATTAATATGGCAGTATTAATTTTATTGCAGTATCTATCAGGCATTTGATATTCCAAGTGATAAAGTATTAGTGTAAAGGTTTGATATTATTATAACGTCAAATTTATCTGGAGACGTAGTGTGAAATTGGAGAATTGAATGATGAAATGCTCGGAATATTCTGAATTGTTATTATTATTGTTAATATCATCATAATTAATATTATTGATCCTTTAAAGGGTAAACAGCTTTCCCCAATTTAACTCGTCTAAATGGCTCCGAGCTAACATAAAAACATATGACGAAGACAAAAATCATATGCCCTAGGCAGGAGAAACCGTTATCCGGGACTCGAACCCGCGGTGTTGGGCAGATTCTAACAATTCCGTCACAAACGGAATTTATTACTGTGTATTATTATCTCTATTTTTCAAATTACTCCCTTTTGATAACTATCTTTATAATACAATGAGAGGTTCAGTTTTTACAATAGGGAAACGCCGCGAAATTCGGGTCACGGGAAGCGACGAAAAAATTATGAGATAAAAAAGAGACGCAAAACTAACAGAAAAAAAGAAGGATGCGGGCCGCTGCTGGTGGAGCGACTTTACATGTGTAGACGGAAGTGGGTCGGAGAGAGCGGACAACGTTCGATCGAGTAAACATACAAATGACTGTCGTTTTCTTTCTTCCAAGGATGCTGTGATTCCGCTGCTGCCGTGGACTTGTCGGATTTTTTTCATTTACAGTGAAGCTTTCAGTAATTTTTCAGGCCAAAGCTCAGTCTGAGCCTCATTTCCCATGACCATGAGCTACCAAGGGCTCTGGAGGGGCAATGAGGATAACAAGATGAGGAATGAGGTAATTAGCCAACGCCTGCATGAATGAGAATTTTCGTTGTATTCAATATGAGATGAGGAGTGAGGTAGTTCTTACTTGATTCCTTCAGTGATTTTATTAGAAAAAATCAACAGAAGCGCATCTCAGTGGCCCTGTAGATTTAGATATTTCTTTCGGAAACATTCAATTGGGAGTGACTTACTATATATGAATGCTCTTTTAAGCATCATTCAGACCTCAGTAGCTTTCATATTATCACAGCCATGAACAAAACCGAGACAAGAGTAAATGAAGGATAAAATAATAATATATAAATAAACAAGAGTAAATGAAAATTTCTCCTATCTAGTACCAGGAGATAAATGACAAACATTCCACTCATCAAAATATGGTAGCAGGTAACCCATATGAAACACGAAAGCTAAAATATAACAAAAATTAATTAATATTCGGTGAGGGGTTGACCGACAGTTGTAGATTGCCATAAATATTTAGTCTAAAAGCATAAAAACGGTAAATCATAAAAATCCGAACACGAATATCTGTCAACTAGAATGAGCGGAAGCCCTAAAACAGGAATCAATATGAACATTTTCGTTCGTTTCCGGTTCGGTAACCGAAATCCACGCGTTTTTACGAATTGTGTGACCACCGCCGCTCTCGGAAACGTGTGTCATAGATCTTGGAATCATTGAAGGAGGAGATTACCAACTAAATCCCACTTTCAGTCCATTCAGGAACGGATGGGAACTTGTATTATAAGTGGGTTAGGAACAGGTGGCGCATTTGCATCACTTGGAAGGTTCTCATGGAAAAAAAACTGACTTGTTTCGTCATGCTTTGCTCGGCCAGAAGAAAAAACCCCCACTCCCGACCTTGGAATTAACCCAAGACTTAATTAAATCCTTAAGAGCTTTCCTAATGGGCACAACTTCATTGGAGTAATCGGTTTTACTCTTTTGGAAAATTATCGGACGACGCGAAACGATCCCGTCGTTAATGACGGTGGTCGTTATTGATAAATTAATTGATGCGCACCGATGTCAAACGTGATTTACGCGAAGAAGTTTCGGAGGGAAGCATCTCCGGAGAAGAAGTCGTGTTTCCGTGGAGATTGGAAACTAATTGAGACAAATATGGTTTCCTGGACGTTTAACATTGTATTCCGAGATCTCCAGGGGGAATTGACGACCACCGGTAAAGAAACGAATTTTCTGTTTATTGGTAACTAACTCACTTTTTAAGCGTAACCAACGCGTGAACATTGACGCAATTAGTATCTGCTGAGATAAAAATTTAAGGGAGGTAGGGTCTGCGATAACACAATTAGTCAATTACCTTTGAACCTATTTGCCCTTGCCGTAAAATATTAAGGAGGAATTTACCGATTCAATTAATGTAACTTTGACTGTTCAGGCGATCATTCATGTATTATATAATTTTTTAATGAAACAAGGGGTCACCGCTTTAAGGGTGGACATTTTTAGAGTTCTTAGGACAGCATCTCTTGCCCATCCAAAATGAATTGTATGTTATGTATTCTATAGAAATAATCCTGACAGTTACCCTCGTATCCATCAAAATTTGATATTCCTAATAATATAAAAAACAATTTCGACCGAAGATTTTTTCTCCCACCCGGAGGAACTTCTATTATTCCTTCTATTAATTACTTCTTTAAGCCTGACTTTCTCTGACGAGAAAAAAGGTGAAAGATCACGAAAAATGTATACGTTATCAAAATAGTTGCGACTTGGTTAGAATCAAATGTGATATTTGATGATAAAAAATGAGCCGTGAGCAACATTTCTTTCATTTAATCCCAAAAGATTGTTAATTAATTTTGCTTAATGTATTATTCTCTTTACACGCTGAAGCCTGATAGAATGTTTTCTTTACGCAAGTTTCTATGGAAACTGAAAAACTTTTTATATAAATTTGCGCATCATTAATGTAAATCTGTACCATATCAGCAACTTAGATCTTATTAACCTTCGATCTGCATTTTCAAAAATCTTTCAGATTACAATGTTTTATGTAAACATGTTCTCTACGAATGAAAGATGTCAATCCAGGTCACGAAAAGGAGAAGCTGAAGAAACGAGCTGACATTAAAATTAACCCACGTTCCCATAAGCACCGGACGTGAAATCCCTCCATTTGGTCGAAAGAAAAGAGACGGATCTTTCAGTGGATAAACACCGCGGGATGATGACCGTAAAATTGGGATCACGAACGGAGATTACCCTATGGTTCGCTGCAACGGAGATATATTAGCGTATATGGGACAGTGTGGACGATTCCATCTTCGAAAGGTCATATACACATATACGCAGGGGTCGTGAAAGGCATCAACTGTGCGACGAAAGACTTTATCTTTATGAAAAATTTATGACGAAGGGAGTTTATTTAATGACTCTCCGCTTACTTCCATGTCGCTCTCGAGATGAGGAAGATGATATATGTCTCTTACCATAAAAATGTCTAGCCTAGACTAACATGCTAAGTCTTAGCATTTAACCCTTTCTTCCCTGAATCCATTACGGCCTATCTAGAAGCAAGACGGAGAACGTAAACACCTTGGATTATATTGTGACAAAACATTGGAAGGAACGATGCCAAAGAAAACAATAGTTATCAATCGTGAATGTAAAACAGACTATGCACAGTAGAAATCTGTTTACACGCTATACGTATACTGGACAATCATATACATTTCGTGTCAAACGAATTCCTTGGTGACATGCCTCTTTAAGTTCCATACATAGAAAACTTAAGTTTACAGTTCTTAAATAAATAATCTTTTAATATTGTAATTGCTCTCATGGGACCTTCAAAATTCCCAGAGCATAATAAAACTTATTATTATTATTATTAAACTTATTATAATATATTTAATTATATAAATGTCCTTTAGTGATTATCGAATAATTTTGCGAGGATGTTTCGCCTGCGGACTATAAAATGCTTTCGTGTTATCCGTCGTTGCGTGTTAACCGTTTCGCTTTTTAACGAAATACTTATGCATTGAAAGCTATGAGCGACGAGACAAAATAAAAATGCACTTTGTGTTGATTGGCATTTTGCATTAACCGATATCTCGAGTTAACAGGTTCCTCCTGCATTTAATCAAAAAAATATTGAAAAAGAGTACTTAGGAAGTCAATCTTACTTCTCTACCCTTAATTTAGCGTCATATGTGTTATTATCTTCGTATTAATATAGTATGTGATTTTTCTCTATTTTATTAGGGGTTTGTTTTTAATTCTTTGTAATTTGTATTAACTATACTACCCCATGGAAATTTCCTAGAGTAAATAAAATTTAGTATTATTATTATTACAAGAATTAATGAAAAATATATACGGAATAAAGAAGATGAGAATATAATATTAATAATATAAATTACGTAATTAAGTAAATCGTACACATGACGTCACCCCGCGCACATCAATATCCATCAAGCTATTAGCTCGAAATACGTTCCTCATTTTTTTCCTTTATGTTTCCTCTCGGCGTCATTACACGCACACTTCGAGCGACGTTACCGCAGATTTTTTCACCTCGCACATCCGAGAGGCATGACTGATCTCAAGCCGTCAAGAGGAGAGAGAGATACTTTCCGCGAAAAGAAAAAGGAACGAGAGAAACGAAAAAATTTTAAATGAGGCGGAAGAGTGTCCTAGAAGAGAAAGGAAAGGGAGATGTTACCTCTCGTTCCTTTTCTTGGTATAATTTTTCATAGCTATAAATACATGCAAGATTGAATTTACTTATACATTCTTAGAAGTGCTTTTAAGATTATATGCCCGACTCAGGTCCATGCCACCACATCTTAATGACTTTCTACTAGATATTTGTATTCCATTCACGTTTTTAATTCGTCTGTTGGTAAAGGATAAAAGAATATGGCTCTACGTTTCCTTTTTTTCTATATTGTTCATACTTTAACAGGGCGTAAGCTGCTGAGGTAAGGATAACACTAATTAACGACACTCTTCAATTAGTCTCTCCTTACAGAATGCGTTGAAAAGTGCTGTCCATAAAGCTTTTGTGCTGAACTTCAGTAAGTTGAAGGAATGAGTCTTACTTCGCATTCTTTTCTGAGTCAGAATGCAGTAAGTCTAATAATAGTCCAGCAAACGACAATAAAAACTATTCTTTTCATAGCATTCGATGTGAGGAGATCAAAATGAATGCTATCACTGTATTGTTCATACTAAAGTAGCTTTCATTACAGCCATAAATTTTCATAATATTTACGAATGCATTGACCCATTCAGCTTTCACAACTAACATTCATATTAGTCCATTAAGCATATATGTAATTAAGATTCCGTTTTAATAATGACATACGGCTTTTAGACTTAATTTTCTATCTTTCTGATGAAGTCGTCCAAATCCTCTTAATCTTGAAGAATTAACTTCCCCGCTGTTAGCAACCAGGCGTGCCAGAAGAAATTTCTACAAGTGTAGTTTGTATTTTGATCGCACTCAAGGTAACGGTAAAACATTTTAGTGCGTACAGAAAGTGATTTGCAGTGAAAGTACAACTTTTCTTCATTTTCTATCGTCAAAATTATTAATTTCATCTGCCCACTGAAGCTGTAACATGTTCAATATACGTATTAATTTTGACAATCCTTTAGTTGAGCCCTCAAGCGAAAATCCTGATGGCAGCACCCTGAGTAACTGTCGGTCCAGCACTTTGAATCGCTTCACCGACCCATTCCGCTCCATAAGCCACGAGATAAAAATCATTCTGCATCCGCGGTATAGAAAAACATGACGATCGCTACGCGCATCATCCAAAAACACAAAAAAGATCGCGGAAGAATATCGGAGCGAAAAACAAACAGAAACGGGAAAGGAGAGAAAAAATAAGCCCGCCCACCATTCGCGGGATCTCTTTCCATTCTGTCCGAGATACCGTAAACCTGGGGCGTAATTTTTTATTCGCGCCGTTTTTAGCGGAGAAACGGAGTGAGGAAGGTTCTCAAAAGAGACAAAAGGTGCGCATCTCTTTCATACGGAGTCTTGCACGGATGAGAAAGCTTCTTCGTGAGAGAGGTATTGGAAAAAAGCGGAGATGAATAGGCCACTGACACAAGAAAGTGGAGGAAGATGCGGAACGTCACACGAGACCTTTATTTTTACGGTTTCGGCAGAAGTCACGTCTTCCGTGAATAGGCAGTGCCTTTGTGACTCACATATTATTGTGAGGGGATTTTTGGTTCCCGGTTTTTCCTCCTAAATTGACCGTTATCGGGCTGAAAGAGAGGCGATTCCGCGACGGTCCAACGCGTCTCGTCTCCTAGGAGATGAAAACAAATTTATCAACTCGCTACTTTGATCCGCGGATCACAAGTGCGGAGGATCACGAGAACTCGCCCTCCGATACAGTTGTGGTTTCCAATACGTCATTCTATTCAGGGCCGTAATCAGGATTCGTATCGTATATGGAAAAGGATAGGGAAATTGAAAAATGCAAGTTTGTCTAATATCTACGAATGCGATTAATTTCACCAAGAATATTATACATATGGAAAAAGATGTTCGGTTTTCTGTACAATCCTTATCAGTCATAACCATGGCTGTATTTAATTGCTTTCGAGAATTTGATACTTTTGTGGAGGGATGGGGTTGAAGTCCCATAAATCCCGCTGGCAAAGACTCGTTCATGATTCCAATTCCTGGAGAAGTATTTTTCTGTGTCCTACATCTGAGGATTTTCGAAAGTGAAACTGGTTTTGTTCTCAATTAAATTATGGAAAATACCAAATGGTATCTATCATTACATTGTGTCTTCCCATCAAGTCACTCATTTTCAGAATGTTTTCATCGGTGATTTTTATTCCTCATTCTAAGTTTTTCAGAACTAAGAAACACTTCATCTGCTTATTAATATCAATCTATTTAAGCAACTAACCCCGATGAGAAAATTTCATAATTCATAACTTTGGTTAGTAGTAGAATTTTTAAAAGTGCTCCAACAGCTGAGATCATCTCGCACTGGAAATCGAACCCGGGACCACTTTCACCAAAGCCGAACACGCTTCCCACTTGGCTATCCGAGAGCCGTTACTTCAGCTTTCATCCTCTCTAAGAGTACTTCTTTGTTATACCTCTTAACAGTTAGCAATCCACTGTAAAGCACCGTTAATGGGTATCCCCAAAAAAATTAACAAATATGAAACTCCCCTATCAAGTATATATTTCATAGTAGAACCCACCTAGGGTATACGCGTCACAAGACTAGGAGGGTGGGGAAAAAAGATAGTTCCAGTCGTGGCAGATTTATAAACACCTCCGGACATTAATTTTTTCGGTAAAAGCAGCGCCGCTATTGGTTGTTTACGACTGGGTGACACGAGTACGCACGGGAGGAGATTCGAAAGGGGCAAGGGCGATGATTAGGGACGATAAAACGCTCAAGACTAAGTTGACCACACCCTCAGCAAGGATACCTAAACCTCATAAACATAGAACGCCGCCTGGAAAAAGCAGCTGGTGATCACGACGCGTTGTCGGGGAAACCGAATAAATATGAAAGGAAAGACAGGAGCGAGCGGGTAAGATTAAAAGAGTACAACTCCTAAACTTCCGATGACTTTATCTGAGCACACAATCGAAGGAACTTTGTCCCAAAAATAGCAGGATCTTGAGGATGACTGCTTGGGCGGCATTGCGAAAACATTGGAGGAAATAGATGACCGAATTATAAGGCAAAAAATTCCGTTGATTTATATAATAGTTCGACAGGTTTACGGCTGCGAAAGCGGTGTTTTCCCCAGTTGTGAAAATTTTTATATTGGGTTTTAAGTAACCGCAGATACTAACGAGGCCTATCCATAAAATAATACCCATTTGGGCGCCTTGGGTGGTAAGATACCGTCTGCCCCTCCCAAATACGCCATATATCTTGTGTGTGTTTCCTACTACCTTATCTTGATGTACGGATGAATTTTCTTTTGGTACAGTATTGAGGAGAATGCATCTTTCGTTGTGTTTCAGCGTTGTTTTACATCCAGGATAATATGTTTCTGTAGCATGAATGATGCTACATGATGATATTCGAATTAGTAGAGACGTATTCACAGGGTCATTTAGATGCTCCTATTTTAACTTTCTCTTTCACGACTCTGGCTAATTGAGGAAAGTAAGTGGAAACTACCTCACTACTCATCTTGACTAGGAAGCCTCATTCCCCCACTAAAACTTTTCATAGCTAATTGAAGATGGATTTGAGGATACAACCTGCCCTATGGCTGATTACTTCAAAGAGAGACTCACGAATGGGTAGATATGTAAAGTTTATCCCCAGAATTTCAACAGAATACTTGCGTTTTTAAGCATCTTAAATATCCCCTTCACGAACCACGGTAGTTATTTTCTATTACATTGATTGTGTACTTATTTTAGTTTTTTATTGCTATTTGTCATTGCTTAGAAATATTGTAGCCAAAACAAAAATCATAAAGCCAAAAAAAGTTCATATGTACTGCCTTCTTTCCATACGTATTAACCTGCCTTTTCCGTAAAAGTATGCTTTTTTCTACCTGTAGGTTTCGCAGGTTTATCACATTCCCCTTTATGCGTAGGATTAGAAGTTTAGAAGTTTATGTTTAGGATTAGAGGTACTAACTATGCACTAAATTAGGTTTTTAAATCTAAAAATTGCTTGTCTTCTGTGCACTGTTTTTGAGCTCTTTCAAGCTCGAGCAAGTCTCTTTCTTTCAAATATTATATAACGAAGGATTAGATCTTTAAGAGACTGTTAAGTCTTAATCTCGCGCGAATAGAGACGTTGATTATCATGGCAGCAGTAGCAATTTTACCAAGACGGACACCTAATTAAATTCACCAATTAGTGCAACTGTAGTTCACGGAAGATCAATCTCTAATTACCAATGAAATTTCCGACAGACCTCTCTCAAAACGGCAATAGTAATTTCTTCATCACTTCTTCATTCAGGGCGTGAAATATTGCCGGCTGGAAAGATCGTTGGCCACAATGAACATGAAGCAATAATAGTCCTTTTCCAGATCGATTCCCGGTGCCGTTAAAAGCGCAAAAAAGCAGTATTTTTTGGAGTTAACCCATTGATTCGAAGAGTAAGAAAAAGGCAGTCCCTCACCGCCATTGAACTCTCTGGAGAACGGCAAATGAAGCGCCGGTAGAAAAACAAACGAGCTTTTACCGATATCCCTGTGTGGCAACAATGGAGAGTACTGCAACAGTTGAGAACGAGACGCTTCTCGGAAGAAGGCATCTCAGCTGTAATTACGGGAAAAAAAATGCTCCTCTGACCAGGGGCGGAGCTAGAAACTTTCCAATGGGGAGGGCGGCTAAGGTTAACCTTATACACCTATCTCCAAGTATCAACAATATTTCTTATTATTTACCCTCGATTCACTGTTAAAATTCCATATTGATGCAGAAGAGGGGCGGTACTTTCCAGAGTGGGGGGTTTAGGCAGTTTGCTTATAAACTAAAGTCAAATTAGCTTTTTAAATGCAATTTTGTCGTGATGAATGTAGTTAATTTATAGTGATAGTGGAAAAACTTCTAAATCTGGTTTCAATTAAAGTTCCTTGTCAAATTTTAGGCAAATCCCAAATACTTCAGTCACCAAGGGGGATGATCGCCTCCTTCGCCCACCCCCCCAACGCCAATGTACTGTTGTGAAAAATCAAATACTTGTAAAGTTATCGGGGAAACACTCTCATAGATGTTTTTACTTTCAGTTCATTTGGAAAAGAGCTGGAGGAGTTGCGAAACTGACTAAAACATGGAATATTTTATATTTTAATGGAATATCCTATAATAATCTACAGTTCATTTCAGTTTTTGTCAATCATCCTATGTATTTTTCTCCGTTTTACAAGAATAGCCTCATTCCAGGCTGTCTCTATATGATATACCTCGATCTGTCGAATAAAAGTACGATTCGTAGATTACATAAGAAGATAATAACTAGCTATCAAAATGACAAAAAAAGCTGGAACACAGTGTACAAATGTATGAGCTATTACGATAAAAAGATGGCATTCGTTCAAGCTCCTAAATCCATACTTTATAGAAAAAAGTAGAAATTTATATTTTATTTATGCTTATATAACTAATCAGGGATTTAAGACTTTCAGCCGCCTTATGACGAACTTATGCTTCGTGATGATTAGGAATGTGTGGACATATAAAAACCATTATAAGATATTTTCCTATAATCAATTTTTACTAGTTTTAATACTCGATTTTGCTTCGTAAACCACTACTTTTATTACGATAATGGAAATTGCAAATGGAAACTTTTACTTTTTCATGAACCCAAAAATATCAAATTTCGATGGATGAAACCAAAAGGACGGAAGGGAAATCTCACTCCAAATGAATCAGAAACATCGCTTTCTCACATCCTTCGGATACATTAAGCATGGAAATGAAAACTTCCCCGATCTGATAAGTGCTTCCGGATTTAATGAAGTTCCTTTCACTTCCGAACACATCGCTGTGTGATATAGGAAGAGATGATAAGAGAGGAGCTATCGCTTGGCTCATTTAATGAAAAACTAAATTAAAGTTGTCAAAATTATGAAACGACTTTCACAGTATACCAACTCATCTTAATTCGCGGAAGCATCCTCAGTGGACTTCCACGGACAATGATCAGAATAAAATATACACGTAGAGTTAAACATTGACTTCGTGGAAGCTGAAAAAGGATTAAAACAAACTCATCCCACGATTTCCTCGACAACTTTATGACTGCGCGCGATAAACTGGAATCTGCGATAAGCAATGGACAGCATGACGAATTTGAAGACGTTTTGCGCTGACGCAGCGAATACAGTTTCATTATCGGGAATTTCATTCATCGAATAGCAGTCTGTACTCACTTCATGACGTGTTTTTCACGCATAAGAAGCGTGGACTTAGTTGTTTTTTACTCTTTCTCTCGGATATAAACTTGCGATCATGATTATTATACTACAATAATGACAATGAAACAAAAACAATCAAGAATAATAATTTTACAACAGTAATAACAAAAATCGCATAGAAGCGTCTTCAAGATGTTGACAGTAATAATAGAAATAACAATAAAATACAAATGTTGTGCGAAAGGTCCTGGACTGAATGTATACATAGTTATTTTAATGATTTTAATTAAAATTAATTTTCATCGTCCAAAAAGTTGGAATCTAACCTCTATCCTGAATTTTTTCCTGAAGTGGACCACTGCCTTTATATATGTGACGAAAAATATCGGTTTCCTTCCCATGAAAGCATTCTTTCTTTCCTATCTATTGCCACTTGTTAAAACTCTGTACAATTCATTGTTTATATTCTTGTTTAAAATATAAATTCAATTCATGTACTGAATTCTGACGTGGTATAAATCGAAAATAGGACTTTTTAGCCCAAAGTTCGTCAACAAACATGTTTGAAGAATTTTATTCTACAGAAAACTAGAACATAAACAGAACATCGAGAAACAATACATACAATCGCGTATTTAATGAGCGAATTTTAATCTTAGAAAACCTGTCTTTCGGTAAAGCAAGAAATTTACAGCACAGGATACAGCGAATTCATTATTTACTAACATTTGGCTACTCTTTTCGATCATTCACACTCGTTAGTTTAGAAAAGAAGATCTCCGAATGCGATAATACAGTTACCCAGCATCAAGTTCATTCGGCGAAATTAAATGACACTTTTCCGAAGAAGTCAATTAAGCACTTATCTCATTACTTTGGTCGGAATGATTATAACGGATTCCAAACTGCCATTTCCCGCGATGCAACCCGGATGAATGAAACGAAGTTGCGCACGTTTTCGAACCGTTTTTTCACCTCCGAAATTATACCGGCGGCTTTTACGTTTCGGCCACAGCGGTTCCAAATTTCTTTTTAATAAAACGCTCAGTCCGACTTCAACGTTTAAGAATCGGCCTTCCCTTTCAACGAGAGCAAAAACCTTCCCAAACCTGCACGAACTCGAGTTATATTATGATGGGAACTGAATGGAAGGTTTCTCTTCTCCTAAACTGTCACCCACGCCGTATTTACAACTCACGGAGCTTCTTAAATGGATGGGCTGCATTTGGGAAAGGAATCGGACAAATAAAGCACTCAATCACAGGCGATTAGGCAGAACAGAAAGAAAATGACAAAAAAACTCTTCAAAACAAGATACAAATTGAGACAGCAGTGTTTACGCATTATATTGACATAAGATGCTGGTTAACGTTATGAGCGAATGTTCACAGTGGTCCGCTAAATAACATTAATGAGAAGCAAAAATGGGTATCTAGCATATTATTAGACCACGAGTCATAAAATTCATTTTAAAAAGCAAGATGTAATACAAAGAACTTGCTGTCGTTGTTGTTTAATGTTCGAAAATTTATCCGTGGTTATACGTAGTTTCTCTCAATTGTTAACGTAACAATAACATCTAGTTGTAGTTCCTACTACGTTATCACAGTGCTAGGTTGACCATAGTAAACAACACATGTCCACTAGCGTTTCATCATAAATACTTAAATCTGCTCTAAATGAATCCTAAAACGCTTTTATTCTACACAAACCCCTAAAGGGAAATAAATCCTCTTAACCGCCCAGAATAACGAAATTCAAAGTATATTTCAATAAGTAAACATTTAAGAAATATGATGAAATTTACCTCAGGGATACTTATTATACCAAACTGAACGAAAAATACACCGGAATCAGTAAAGAGATCAAGCGAATTTACTTAATATCTCCACAAGAGAAGATTAAGTATGGTGATTGTATCAACATGACTAACTTATAACAATGACAGTGGTCAGTAAATAAACAAGTAACTAAACAATCCTGCTTACGAACTATTAAGTTCCAAGACATATATAATAAAAATCACGATGATAAAAATTAAATGGCTTACAATGCAATAAAAATGCTCGTCCCCCGATAATTTTCGTGGAGCAGCAATTGTTTACTACGGAATAGTTTAGCGCTTATGAAGAATAAGGTCCTGATCGAGTTTAGTATAAACTTAGAAAGTAAGCAATCTCCAATCGATATAGTCATCTTCCTAACAGAAACCTATTACGCCAATGTTTTCGTCATTCATCCTAACCAATCTCCGCTAAACATCACCAAGGCGACCAAACAAACTCCCCGGCAATTGGGCGACACACTAAAAATGAATAACAGGGCGCAAATTCAACACTTACCAATCAGACCAGCAAATTACGTCCTGGGCCGAACCTTCCGAGTGTGAAGACCCTCACGGAAATGCAGACCCCTTGGCTCCCTTTTCGGGGCTAGCAGGTGTCCCTTCCACACTCAGGGAAGCGACAAGATAAAAACATATATACAACTTCCTCTCGCAACAGGTGTCCGTCGGGAAAAACCCAAGTCCAGCTCACGAGGAAATAATAAACAATCGTCCCAACACCGTAGTAGTATCTCTCTCTCAACGCGACCTCTCTCTGCCGAAGCTCGGTGAACACTGACTCGTCGTTCCGCCGCTATCGTCGAGTAAGGAAAAGAGAGGGGGAAAAAAGGCCGCTCTACCACCATTCGGTAGGTTGAAGGAACTCTGGGGAAGTGAGTGCGAATGGGAGGGGAGCTGCATCCAGGGCGGGGGGAGAGAGCGTGTTGAAGAAGAGGTGCCTCACACGACTGGATCTCCCAGCGCGGTCTCCATAGAATGCAATGTATTTCACGCGGTCCGCGGCCGTGAAGAATTTTTCGAAACGAACCACTTTCGGGTGTGGAAACCTTGCGCAGAGACAACCGATGACATCTAACTCAAGAAGGTCCGACCTGCGGTCCTAAAATAGACCGGAAAGTCCCTAACTGTCGAGGAGGACCCGTTTTCCACCAGTAAACTGGACAAAACATGGCAATTTCTGAAGGATTTATTGCATCAGTGCAATTGTAATTTTATGGAATATGGGACATTCTAAAAATGTCACATTGACAATCTTAATTACTCAAATATGTGTTCGTTACTTTGATATTATTGCACATTTTTCTCTCTTTTCAATCCTGCCGCACGGTGACAAATAAAAGACCTTATCATTAGTTGTTTTCTATGAGACGGAGGAAAATATATACTTAAATTTCTCTGTTCTCAAAATCGCTCACGACTTTGAAAGTGTAGGTATGAAAACTACTACGCTACTATGACTGATATTGAGTATTCATTCATTTGGGACGTTCATTTGGGAGTCTCTTCCCTTTGAATTATACGAAAAGTGTTATTTAGGACAATCGCGCTGCACTTACGTAGACGTTTTACACTCATAACTTGCTGGATGAAAGGAAAACAAAGTATCTCACTGCTAGCCATTAACGATCCAACCAGTCTTCGGCTGTACAGAAAGACACACCTTATAACTTTTTATCACTTTCTCTAACTGGAGAAGTCCCCCATTAAAATAAAAGAGTTTCCATATTCTTTGAAGTGCGGAAATTTGAATTTTTGTGGAGTTTTCAAAACGGAGCAAAACTGTGTTTTGACGTTAACGATGGGACGAATGGTTAGAGCCAGAAGAAAAGAGAAGTATGGTCAGCCTACCCTTAAAACAATCTAGTCTGCTATTAAATTAATAAAATGCCCCTTTCGTAAAATTTTAAATGGGGTACTAAACAAATTCTTTTCGAGGTTTTGGACTTAATTTCCTCCTTTTAGTTTACATCACAAAATGAGTACGTGCTGAATACTTTACTTTGTTATGAAGCCACCACATATGTCACATCTAAACGGCATCTAAAAAAAAAAAGAAAGATAGCCGCAAGTAAATATATCATTGAAATACACCGTGAAAGACTAGAAAAACGATTTTATCCAACTTATATAACAGCGTATTTTATAGTAATTATTTTAAAACGACTAGAGATTCATTTTTGTAAACATCACCGCAATTATATAAGCAATGAAGAAACTAATATCATAATAATACTGTCCATGTTTAGTAATAGGATAACCGATTCAATTGTTATGTTTTTCTGAATTACAGAATATGTTCTTACCACAATCAATATCGTACAAAGTAACTGCATTCCCTCTGTTCCCTGTTTAGATATGCCAAACTTCTATCCCCTTGAATTTAAGCTGAGCAATCACTAAATTTATTAGATTTTCCACACAGTCTTATTACATTTACAAGGTGATCACTTTGAAGCGGTCAGCCAATGAATGAACAGTCCAGAACCTTACTAATGAATCCTTTTCATAATTACCACTAAATTAAATTAACTTTTATTCTGCATGGCGTACCAGGACGTACTTCTACAGTATTGGCGTTTCGGGTGAGAAGGGCCAATCACCTCCCACTTGATGACTTAACACTAACAACAGAAAATAACTAGACTAGAACACTATGAAATTTTGAATGATTTGACGAAGAACGTGCAATAAAATTGAAAAAAAAGTAATGAGATTTTCTACAATCACTACATACTTACATTAATACCCCGCCAGCCACCGTATGGCGTATGGCAGGGGGTGCGTAAACACCAAACTCCCTAATTAACTACCTGATATATATACCTAATACTATCTGGAAAGAGGGACCAGAAATATAACTATACATACTACATTCATCGCGACAAAGGTTCAAAATTATATTTATTTTCATTTAAATTTTCATTTCATAAGGAAACCATCTTAAAACTCCCGTTTCTTAACAACATTCTATATCCTGGTCTAAAGCATTCTGACCACTTATACGCGGATGTCCAGTGCAATCCCGGTGTTGTACACGCCACCTGAAATAGCCACCGACAGAGCCCTCTTGAAAGGGGCATATGAGAAAGGGTGGAGTGAGGAGGACGTGACTTCCGGTGCAAGGAGTCCTCCTCATGGAGTAGGTCCCGCTGCCCAGCACAATAAGGCAATAATGCCAACCGCTGAAGAAAGAGGAGGAGGAGACCCTTTCCATACTGAATAGGCTTCCCCTTGTCTTAACCCTGAGACTCGGCTATGAAAGGTGGAGGGGAGGCAACCGTGGTGTGTGGTGGGTCTTTATAGAATGGAAAGGGATGCATTTTGAAAAGGGAATGGATGGGAAGAAAAAAAAGATAAAAGCTTATACACGAGGGTTAGGCGCCACCTTTGAAGATTTCGGGAGGGTTTTAAAAGGAGAAAAAAATGCCCGAGACGACCCCCGGTTTTTTTCTTCGCGCTGAAAATTTTACCTGAGACCTTACAAGAGTTCTCCCCGAAACTTTCCTGACGAGTTTTTTCCTCCTTCCCACTGAAAAGCACCTCCTTGGAGAAATATCTTCATCGCACCACGAGAGAGTTCCCACAAGGCTTGGTGTCGCCATGCGTCGCTTCCTCCTTTGTTTTTTTTATCTCCTTCCTTCCTTGCATTAGATTCCCGAAAAAAAACACCTGCGTCGCTTTACGATCGAGATGATGGTGATAAAAAAAGACCGAATATCTCTACCCTTTCGGTCGAGCACGAATGAGCTCTTGGGTTTATTAAGGGCGGCCGTGGGGTCTTCTTGAATGAACGAACAAGTGGGCTGAACGAGAGAACAAGAAAGGAAGCTGGATGTGCTGCTCTCTTACAGTTTTCCGCGGCATTGTCCCGATTTCTCCGGGACGGTCCCGGTTTCTCCGAGATAGTCCCGGTTTCCCGGGACAGAGCCGTATTTTACGAGTCAGTCCGGTTAACGATTAGTTTTTGTTTATTTATCGAATAAGATTCATAACAAGCCAAAAAGACCAACTACAATGAATCGTAACAGAAGTGGATTCTAAATCTCATAAATTTTAACAAGGAAAAATAACAAAACAGAAGAAAAACAAAAAACAAGAAGACCTAATAAGGTAATTAATACCAATTATTAGCTGGTAATACTAACATAATACCAGTGATAAATGAATGGAAGAAAGAAGTAAATCAAAAGGGGAAAACAGTTCAAGGGAAGGATTGAGAGATAAAGGAAAATTAAAAACTTTTGGGATTCGATAGAAAATATTACTTATCATTTATTGAAAAGTATAGTTTATCATTAATTGAGCGATAAGCATTGTCTTGTTGTATTTATATATAGTAAATATGTTTACTGAATGCATTACGAGCGTTAAGCCGAACCCTGTCCGTCTGTAGAACTAAAATTGCTGCCATAAACGTTGATGTAGAGTTAATAAATGAATGCTGAAATTATATATATATTCACCGCCCCCAAGAAAAGAGACATGCAATGCAGGCTCTGAAGTTCCACCAAAACCGTCCCTGACTATATGTAATGTAATATTTGTATTTAAATATTTTCTAATATCTTAATAGTTGATGTGAAAGATAGCCAGGGGTTAGTCATACTAAAGCAAGATTTGAAGAAATAAATATTATAAATAAATTTAAAATTGTTTGTTTTCGGTTGGTTGGCACAATCCTGGCGTCTCTAGGATAGGGTGCCTACTCAGTTATCTGCCAGGAGGCCTGTCTAAACATCAACACTCATACAATTAGCTACCTAAAGCTTTGGATATAGAATGAGGTGTATTAGGCAATGTGAGAAGAGAGGTTGTTTTTCCCTTGTTTTTCTCGCTGAGCCAGAATGCTATTCACTCAGATTCGTTAACGTTCCATTTTGTCGCGAAAAATGTTATGGATGTAAAACAACCATAGAGACACTATTGTTTATAGTTTGAACTCCTCGTAATAGCCTACAGAACTCGCTTGTAACACAAAATCGTCTAGGGGAGGTTAAACTCCCTAACTCCCTAATCCCTCTCTCCGGATCCGCCATTGCAAATCCTAAGCAACAAAATACTACGGGATTTAACAATACATCTCAACGAAAACTAGTTTTTATAAAGAGTTTCAATATACTGCACCATAGTAGAAGAAATGTTTAACTTTTCGTATTCTGTAGCTACGCATGATACCGATTTGTTCGAAAAAAGTGGTGAAAGCCTTTCCGATACGGCTTCCACAAAGAAAGACGCATGTGATGCGAGAGAAACCCTAATGACCGAGACTTACTGCGTATTGCATTCGAGGACATCCTTCCTAAGTCGACACACGTAGCGACTGCAGTAAAGGAAATTATAATCCAAAGCATGAGGAGGAAAAGGGACGAGAGCTGACGAAATGACACATGATGAATGAGTAATCAGGACAATGACTCTTACTTGCCGTCTCGTTTTGGGTTTTTCTTCAGTCGGAATGTTTTGATTTCAAAATTTGGAAAAATACCATCACAAGACTCAGATGGTTCAGAGACAAAGAAAAATCTAACACTTCCTGCATTTTAAGTATTAAACCTCTGTTTTGAACTTGTTTTTCTCCACTATGAGTAAATACAGGTCCTGAAGAGGAAATAAGGCAAGATGAGGCGTGAGGTATTTTCCCTTTGCTTTACTTTAAAAACACGTTGGGAAGCGTAGAGTGTAGCATTTCCAAGGGATTTCAGCACCAGATAATGCGAATATATTATATTTTACATACGTATTAATACAGTCATATACTTCTTTTAGAGAGTTCTGAGAATAATTAGGATGGCATACAGAGAACCGTATCTTTAGTTCTTTCTCCTTAAGGGAGATAAGGAGTGAGGTAATTCTTCCTTGCTTTCATAACCGAGGAAATACGAGTATGCTCGTATGCTTAGATCGAAAACTTCTATGTAACTGCAGCAAATAATGCATAGGCATACGAATAATGTTATTCATAACATTCAAAAAGTAGCGTTCAAAATTAACGCAGTCAATTAATATGTCAGAGTTTTTTCAAGTCCGTTTCTCCTTGGTATCGCTGTCATATTAGTCACTTTGATTTACCACAGCCGTTATCAAGACTGAGTCAAAAGACGAATCTTTCACAATAATATACCAAAATAAACTGATAATATTCCATTCAAGACGATATGAAAGCGAAGGCTATCGATACAATACTCAAAACTAAAAATACCCAGAAATCAGAGCTCCCTTAGAAAATCAACAAAATCACCAAGGCAACGAATCCATCTTGTTTACCATAATCTCCTCCATCGTGGAAGTCACCCATCATGCATTATCCACCTTTATATGCGCCGTTAGGCACGACACGAAAACCACAGCTCCGGAAACGGTCTCTCCCCTGCACTATGATTATTCCCGGAGGATAATTTTTTCCGAGTGCTTCCGGAAAAGAAGAAGATGGCGCCGACACGAAAAACCCATCGAGATTGGCGACTCATTTCCTCCCGCATTGTGCTTAGTTTTCCCGCAGTTATAGGGTGAGAAAAGGAAGTCGTTTCCTCTCCGAGAAAGTAAAACTACGGCTCGTTTCCCCGCACTGTAATCTCGCTCGCGGTGGACTCGACTGGTACATCACCTTCTCCATCAGATAAAAAGAGAGATTGAAAGTTGACGACTCCAACAAAAAAGTTACCGAAGGAAAACATATGGCCGTGGCACTTTCCCCCTCCGTTGTGATTTAAATGCTTTCCAATGACTTTCGAATGATTAAACGGTTAAATAACGCGCGTCGGCAAACTGTCGTGTTTACGACGCCTGTTTACGCGTCGTTGCCCACGGAAACGATACGTGACAAATTGTAAACTTAAAGAAAGTCATATCATGAGAAAGTAACTGTCAATTCATAATAAACGGACCTCTCCCAGCGCGTATGAAACTCGTGCTCGCTCTATTTACTAGCTCGAATTGAGCATTGATTTCTAACACATCATATTTGAGATACGGAAATACAAATGCCCTTAAATCGAATCATCGTAATCCGGCATTAATACGAATGCGGTCTGTAGAAAATGCTTTTACTAAAGTGACCATCCTCTATCAACGAGCTGTTTATAGAAATGAGCGGTTGTCATAATATACCGCTTATATAAATAAAAGTAAATTTCCTATCAAATATGACGGACTTATTTATAACTTATAACTTGTTTAAGATATGCATCTGTTTTTTATAAGGCAGAATGTGCTGATTTTAAATCTATAGATGATTAATGTATTTCTGATTTATATCATTAATACGATATAATTCGCTAGAGGGTTTTAGGTTCACTGTATACATTTCTAATAAAGATACTAATACATATAGTTCTATAGGCTAATATGATGGTCTATCTTCCAAATTATAACTATAAAATCAAAACTCAAAAAACTTCTGAATTTTTCATTTATAGCGTCAAAATTAGATTCCTTACTCATCTTTAATTCTCTTTGAGTAGAAATTCCCCGCGTATACTAATGAAACAATATAATTACCATAAATACCAACATCATATTTGGTAAACTTACCCCGCTAATTATGTTTTAAATCGAAACGTAATTCTGCAATAATATAATTTATAACTTATTCATACTATGAATTTTGATAGATATCAATCATAAAAATTTTTAGGGCAAGAAGTACTAGCAAAATCCCTAATTATAAAATTAATGAAACTATTCTTTTCAACGCCTCATTTCTGCTCATCTAAATCTCCCCAAGTCTCCGAAATATTACATAGTCTACCCTTACACTGATACCAGTATCATTTCTTATTATTACTTCGGAATAAACATATAGTAGTAGAAGTAGAAGAATTTTACTGGAGTGCGGCATAATGACACTGTGAATAACACATTTCATAGCATTCTATAAGAAGAAACCGAGACGAAGGTCATTAGTAAGCATCCTCTACATCTCATCAGTTTCCATATGATCACAGGTATGGTTAAGACTTGATGATAAGAGTAAATGGAAGATACATATTCCTCTATCCAGCACCAAACAACTGAAAAATATTCCATTCATCAAGATACGGAACTTACTCCCAGCCAACAAAAAGGAAGTTTCTCCGCACTTGGAATAATACTTGGCGATTCCCTAGCAACTCCTCAGCGTTGCTAATCACCCGGATGAAGTACACAAACACACAACAAATTTACAAATGAAATCACCCGCAAACAACCCGTTCCTAGAATACTTCCGAGAATGCGACATTGGGGAAAACGTACACGACTCTCACTCGGGAAGGAATTATGCATTAAACTCTCGATTATGCCCCAACCCGCTCATTTTCCTTCCCATCACGAGGAACAAGATAGAAGCTGATAGGGCCGTCTACGCAGAAGTCAAAGGTTCATATCCCGATGGATGCACACGGCTGGAATACAAATCACTCGGAGTAGTGTCGATAAATTAGGAAGGAACGCCGACGTTCATCGAAAAAAACCATAAAAATTCTAGTCTTCTTTCCACTCCACTACGGGTTATAGCTCAGCTGAGTTCATATTCACGGCGGCTAGAAAAGATTTTATTACAGGAAGCGAAGGAAAGCTCCCAGGGATATTTACGGGTATAAAACCAACAGGCTAGATTTCTCCCTGTGGCTAGAAAAGCCGAAAAACTTGACGCATTTCGCTTGGAAAAAATCAGTGAACCGTTCATGGTTCACACGAGAGTCATAGTAGCCGAATGATTTTCACAACCAAAACCGCAGGATCTGTTGGAAACCATCTATGATGATAAACCTCGATAAAATTGTAAGCTCGGGCGTGAGACTTTTACATTTCAAAAGGAAAGGATAGTAGTGAGGGAAGTATAGAAGGAGAGATATTCCTAAATAGTAGGATACTTTTCTTCCGCGTGGTAAAAAATGTTTATTATTGTTATCATTATAAAAACGATTCTGGTTCTTAGTAAATTTCAAGAGTATATTACGTATATCAGCTATATTTGTGTAATTATATGATTAATTTTGATGTTAAAATGCACTTAATCACTCGTTTTTTACTTATTAATTAATAAGCTAATAGTGGATTCATTTGGATTACGACATCAACAATGGAACCGTTTTTTACAATGGAGAATATGCAGAATAAATATTGTAATAATACAATCTACTCTCTGTCGTAATTGTTTACTTGAATCTCCCGATCAGCATATAAAAAAATCTCAGTTTTCATGGTTGTTACGTAACGCTACTCTGGTTAAGACAATCATTTGTCATTCGTTACTCAATCCATACAAGGAGCAACATTATTGAGTTATACATAAATGCTTTC
The DNA here is from genome assembly GCA_036926295.1 of Pachydiplax longipennis. Taxonomy (NCBI): domain Eukaryota; kingdom Metazoa; phylum Arthropoda; class Insecta; order Odonata; family Libellulidae; genus Pachydiplax; species Pachydiplax longipennis. The sequence goes on along the minus strand of JAVFKF010000002.1, from coordinate 54,890,738 downwards.
CCAATAACAACCCAAATTCAGCTCCGGTTCTAGTTAAGTGAAAGTGTACATTTTTATTTCTATAGTCTGAAAGCCTTCGCACTACTTCCAGAGGTTAAATTACTAAAGCTCGATAGAATGAGGCTGTTATTCCCTTGTTTACCTGCTGAATTCAGTTCACAATTTCACATTATAATCGTGTACCACACAAGCACAATTTTGACTTTCACTAAAATATACATGTGAGACAAGAGGGATTTAACTCACCATTATGTGAGGTAGATATTTTGTAAAGAAAAAAGGAAACTGACTACAAGTGCTTCAAACGACTGGGATCTCCATGATAGGATTAACACGTTTATGGTCTTTTTAGATAGTTGACTCTCTTGTTTCAACTGAAGGGAAATGAATATTGATCTTTAAGCTAGCAATCTAAGCCACGGATATTGTTTCTTAATAATTTGCTGATCGATAATTTGTTTCTTTGAGCTATACTGTCGTTTTTATTTTATAGTAGTTGCAATGGTTTTATACAAGTGATAGTTTACCTATATTGTTCGTATGCTTTGCAGATCTGCTACAACTGCTTCCTTCTAAAAAATTAGATAACTATCAGAACGTTTCGCAGGTTTTTCTCACCCTCCTTCCTGCTTGGGTTTCTCGACTTACAATTAGGTGTATTCCTTTCCTAAGCGCAGAATAAGGTTTTTACAAAATAGTCTTCTATCATGTACTTATTTCAAGTCACCTCTTTCTTTTGAATTTCATACGACGAAATTTTAGTTGTAAAAATATGACTCATTATTCTCCAATTAGTCGTTTTATTGTTATTATTATATAACCATTAATTTCCTTAGACGGCACGTGTAGATCTATGGCGAATAAATACCCTAAACCACTTTGGATACATTGGAGTTAAGACTTAGCATAAGTCAAAAACATAAAATACCTTAATAATCTTCAAAACAGCAATTCTGGGAATGAGTCATTCATGGAATCATGCCTGAAAATAAAATGAAATATTCGTTAAAATCCTCCAAAAATGTGTCCTGCTTCTAGCCAATTACGAATTGTACTGTTGCATTATTTTTATTTAATACACTTATGTGTACTTCGTGTGAGCATATATTTTTTGTTTTGTATATTCTTTTCTGCTCTTAGGAGTCTTTAAAGGCCTAGAGCTAAACAAATTTATTATTATTATTACTAAAAATTTGTCCTTTTGCACGTGTTTTTTATCTTTGCGAGGGGCAATAGCTTCCGATTTCGTACTGTGCTCCTCTCAGCTGATTAATAGATACAAGTAAGTCTACCTAAACAATGCAATAAAACATTATTATGTTTTTTTCTAACACACGAGGGTTTTATTCTCATCAGGGTGACCATATATTTCACAACTTATTCTTGGCAGGAGATCCTCCGTAAATCTCGGACAAATTGGTTTTTTTACAAAGTCATCACGGGGAAGAAGCGATAGTTCAAACGCCTCCTTTTATGTATCAGCCAATGCTTCCAAGTTCATTACGTTCATATATATCTCATACGTTTCCTTCTTTAGAATATCAAAGTCAAAGAACCAGCAGAAATCCGTCATAGGTCAGGGCTACTTCGACGAGGAAGATAATCTCTCCAATGAGAAACATGAATCACCTCAGCCAAAGTTGCGCGCGCATTGAAAAAAGCAAATCAAAACCTTTAATCGCTCCCAGAGACAAGAAGCAGATCCGGGTTTTGAAACGCGGCCAATCTCTTTTTACACCCAATCAATTACTTTGATCCTCCACCGACTTCCTCCTGGACACAAACTGTCAGTATTCAGACCGGAGGCCGGTTTGAACGCTCCACCATTAGCTACCAAAAGCATTGAATCCGGATGAGGATTACTATGCTATTTGAAGCGTGAGGTAGATATCGCTCTGGTTGCTTAAAGATTCAGTTATTTTAGTAAATTTTAGATAACTCTTCGCAACGCGGTAAAATAGGTATACTTTTCTGTACACCAGTCTATCTAGTGTTTCTTTCTGAAAAGTTGCACAACTTTTAAATGAATGAAACTTACGCAGTTACTAGAAAAACCCTTGTTACTAGAGAAAACCCTTTGTTTTCTGAATATTTAGATGGCCTTCCACAAAGTCAAAATCTAAATCATTGTTTATCGAATTTATTAAAATATTAAAACGATAATTATCAATATATATCAGTTATTGTCATCATTATCAGTATTTGTCATATATAACAGTTTGCAACTGTTAACCTGTCTGTTCAGTACTCGGTCCAGAGTTCGATTATCATACAAACTCTCCACCATTAGCTATATTAAGCTATGAAGAGGGAATGAGGTAGGGGAAGAGTGAGGGAGTCTGACCATGTTTTCGATCAGACAGAATACTCTAAACACGGAGAAATTTATTCAAATTACTCAATGAATTTTTCCAATTATTCCACAAGGAAATACCAGAAGTATTACAATTTTTCATACACCAAAGTCTTTCGTATAATCAACCATGAAGAAGACAGGGAAAAGGTAAATTCAACAATACATGTCCCTCTAAAACCAGAAGACAAACAAAGCAGCATCCCATCCATCAAGGCATGGTAGCAGAAACAGGACACAAACAACTCCCCAAAAAGAGTCCGGGACGAAAGAGCGCTGGAGCCAGAGGAGGATTAGCACCAATTAAACAAATCCGCACCCGAGCTTACGGTGCGTGTACACCAGGGTTAAAAGACCCCCTATCTTTTTATCTCCCTTTAAAGAGACAGCAAAAACCACTCTGGAGGAACTGCCCGGGGGCAGAGAGAGAGGCGGTGGGAAAAACTGTGTCAGCCGCCGCCGCGAGTGGGGCCAAGTAGGGCGCAAATGGCCGCGGTGGGAAGGATGAAGATTCGAGACGGGAGAAAAGAAATCTTCCACGGACATAAACACACCCCCGCCACCTCCTTACGGCGTCAACCAACACTCCCCTTGCTTCGGTTTCCCCAACAAAAGAACCGTCAGAGGGGAGCTATCCTCTCTCGTCCTTGGTGGCCCTTCAGAGAGGTTCTCCACGGAGGAGAAGATCTCTCCCACCCTCTCAAAAAACCAGACGGACTAAAGCCATGAAAAGACATGGATCGCTGTGGTGAACCGCAGGGATGGAACCACAATCCCTCTCTCTTCTGACCATCAGGGCCGAAAGCATGCAAAGGGGTGCAGGCCTCGCGCAATAAGCGAGGCAAAAGCCTCAGGGTGAGGCGACCAATGAGGCGTCGATACTTGAACGTCAGTCATACATACGAGCTAAAAGATCGTAGTCTTAGAGATGATATTGCATTTGAGACAGGAATGGATTATAAACTAAGAAAGGGGGATTTTATACAAATTTCTTGAATACACATCATTAATTAAATTATCTTACAGTCTCCAACTTGCTGTTAAAATGCACATCCATCGAGTTTATCTTATAAAAATGGCTAAATAGTTTTATTAAAAGCCTCTGGTCATATTCTGAGCAAAATTGATTCTTTTGCAAAGTCATCCAGGAGGGAAGCGATTCCTTTCTCCTTGGATCCGCAAATAACCTCACAATGTTTATCAAAATGATGAGAAGAACTATAAATAACGGAGAATACGTGAAAACCCATAGATGAAGCTGCATTTCAGAAGAATAAAATAAGGAATAACAAACTAATTTTGCTGAAATACATAACTTTACGTAAAAATCATTGATTACGAAGAACCAAGAGGGTAAACAATTACGACAACGAGTTTACAGCAAACATACCATTACCAAACAATAATCACGCGTATGATGGAAGTAAAGTTTTAAGCGAGCAAATAATTCATGAGTAATTCGAGCGTTAGGGAAGGAATGCCTATCATACAAACAGAAGCATCATTGATAAAATCAAAACTTTCTGGGAAATCTAGGAACAGAAAGACAGAGGGCTTCATTCGGAGAAATTGGGACTATGAAGTACTAACTTCCATTTAACCTATACAAGTATAGTCATAAATACAGTACACGAATACGCACAAATGTTCATAATGATACAATGCATAGGTTATTAGTAAAATTAGTCTTGTACAGTGACAGAAAATGGAAAATAAAGTTAAATGAATGATGTATGTCCTTGAGAAACAGAAAGGCATAATTTCCCGATTTCTACTGTCTCTTTCTTTCATACATTTCTTCCTTTTTCTCGATGAAATTTTCTCACGTAAAAAATTCTAAATCTTGACTACATCAAAATTTCAAGGTTTCCATTATAACCAGCAGCTGTCTCTAGTTGAATACAAATGTATGTTTTACCTCTATCATAAAAAGGATATCTTTACATATATGTGCCGTCGTTCGTTGTCTAACTACAATTTTGACGTGACTCTAATATCTATATGAACTTGTAAGTATAGAAATATTATAGAATATAATATAGAATATTCACTAGAAAGTATAGAAGAGATATGTGGAGTAAAAAATAGAGATTTAATCTTCTGCAACGATGAATTATCTTGACCAGTAACAACTGTTGGAGTATAATGCTAACTTATTCATACATATCTTAAACAAAATTTCGTGAAAATTAATGTTTAATTAGAGTGCTTTAAGTTTTAATTTTCTTTTATTTTCAGCGTTCCAGCAGTTCAATATTGCTGTTTACTGAGATTAAATTATGTGGAGAATATTATACATATTAACTGCCAACTGTTATCTTTTTATTACGTTCATGTTATTCTTTAGCAAAAGGAGGGGAAAACAAAGACATCAATATGAGAGATTAAAAAATCGTTCAAAGTAGAATAAGTATAATAAAACTGCATTTTTATGGTATTTCTTAATCCTGAATTTTCACGAATTTTGGATGATAATCCATAGGAGAGAATTAAGTTGCTACAAAGTTACATTATTTATTGTTCTCACATACATAAGAATCCAATCGTTACAATTTTCATCGTTTTTGTATCGGAGAGAATTCAACATTTCTTTCGCGACCAAAGAAAGAAAACATAATAATTTATTACCCTCTATCTCCATCAGCAATGGAAAGATTTTTGTATTTGCACGGAGATATTTTGTTAACTTAACTTTGGATGATAATTGATATGACAATCTTAATTAAGGTCACTTTGGGTCGAGAATCACAGTTAGCGCTGTTAGTGCTTCTTTGTGGGTGTTTTCCTACAGTGGACCTTTATTCCTAAGATATCACCTTAGGTTTTTTTACATCCACTCCTAAATTTTTCCTCTCTACTTCTTTTCACCTACACAAATTTTTTAATGTATATAATATAATTGACGAAAAGTTAGATGGAAGAAGAGAATTACAGTCTTAATCTCGCCTTAATAAAGACCTTTTGGTAGACATAGTGGTAGTGTTAACAGTGAATCCGCCCCTAATTTAAGCAATATCATCCAGTTCTTTAAGTAAGTTAAGAGGAAAAAATCACGGAAATACCCATCTCTTCCTAGCATTATGTTCTGTAAGTGACACTACTAGGAAGCAAGACTTTTAAAGCCACGTTTCTGACCTCACATTAAGACTGCGCTAAGGAAACCTGCAATTACGCTCCGGGAACCATGAACCAACGCAGAATGTTAGCTCCTCAAACAGTTGGCATACCTTAAAGTGTTGGTTTTAACAACTCCAAAGTGTGCCCAAAATTTTGGTAGACGTCAAGGCCCTAAGAAAGGGAAACGGAAGGGCCCCTTAAATGGCGTGCTTTTTTTGGATAAGCCTATCGACCTAAACGTCAATACACCTCTCTCACCATTCTTAAGTAACTCTGCCTAACAACACCCTCCGAAATACACCCACAGCACCACAATCCGGCCAATCCATCCCGCCGCCGTTCCCAAGGCTGGGAATCCCTCGGCAACCAAAAAAACAGGAAAAAACCATTCTCACCGAGCAACTCGGTCTGGTCCCTCTCCCCTTTCGGCTACGCTTTTAGGTAGACGAGGATAGGGTCATCGAGATAAGAAGGGGGGCTTCCTTCGTGAGGGACTTTTCCTGGAACCAAGAGTACCTGTTTAAGGCTGCGTGATGGATATGCACCGGTCCCTTCCTTTAAAAAACCTCCCTCCCACCCCGGATAAAAGGAAGGATAAGTCTTGTGGGGAGGATTTACATCCTCTCCCCACCCCGACTTTGGAAAAAGTGGAAAACGAGGGAAAAATTAAAACATCAAGATTCCTGCCGTCGCATGAGTACGAGACCGAAATTTTCCTTTTCATCTGGAATGGCGGCGGCGGAGGTGAGGAATGGCCACGGATCGACGCATCTTATGAATCAAACCCGTCCGCTGGTTGAATGTGGAAGAGACTGCGGCGCCGTCTGGTGTCAAAAGTCAAGATGGGTGATTCATTCGGAGGCTGCTTCGGAGACTGAGGGAATGATCGACGGGGAAAAATCGTTCTACGGACTACTAATTCCCGGGGCGTACCCTCCTGTTCTAAGAAGGGGATTTTCGATTATAAACGAAATATCAATTGGAATTAAGCGAGCTATCACGATTTATGAGAAGCGTGTGGACACGTGGAGAATGGTTTCCATAGTGTAAAGCCTTTGAGATGCTTGGTTATAGGCTACAATAAACTCGATTGTTGATGTTTTATCTCATGACTAATGCTTCAACAATATCTGCTTCACTATTGTTTCGTAACGCTACATTTGTTGAAACCTCACATTCTTAATTGTTGAGTTATTTTTCAACTTATTCAACACCTAGATTAAATTACGACTAATAGAAAGACCCAGAATTCGATGCCTAACACTGACATGTATGAATTATAATATTAATTTTTATGGAAAATATAAAAAAAATTAATAATTTTTAACAACTATGAAAACACATGTCGATTGGCAGATGATAAGCACAACGATTATTACCTTAACAGGTAAATTAATAAATTAATTTTTTAATAATAATGATATTAATAATTTGTAATTAATGATTTTTCAACCTTAACTCTACCTATTAATGGTAGACGAACTACTTTTGAATTGAAGGAAATGAAAGGATCACGTACACTATGTATCAAGCGTCATTAACCATAGCCGGAGTCGTTACCCAAGGCATATTTCTTGTTGCCCCTCGTTAACCAAGAACGTACTTATCTAATAATGTCATTAACTACGGCACCACCGCTTTCAGAAATTTTTCTTTTTGCTGCGTTTTCACTAAATTATTTCATTTCGTTATCTTTCCGTTATAATTCAATTTCTTGAGCTCTCGTTTATAATTTTAAATTTACTGTAATTATCATATTGATTCAGCTACTTTTCTTTAAATTTTATCTATTTGATTCGATGTTAAAATTACAAACTATTTTTAACCTAATGATCTCCAACTCTACTGAAAACTACTTTTTTAAAAACAGATCTGATTCTTCCTTCCGCACTATAGACCGGCGTGAGCCTTTACCTTCTTTGCAGCATCTCTCCAAGTTTGTCCGTTTCTGGTTTTTTGATGCCATATTTGACCATCAATTGTTTGAAGGCCTCCGATTACGTCATCCTTCCATATTTTCTTTTGTAGTCCTCTTCTTTTGCCACATTATTATCGTACGTCTGCTATAATATTCAGTCATAATTTATTCGTTCAATGCTTTCAAGTCGATTTTTGACCGTGCAATGTCCTCATTATTTTTTAAATTGATTTATTTCTTCATTATTTAAATTTCTCCATTGGCAGTTTCCTAAAATTAGCCCATATATTTTCACAATAATCTCCTTTCAAATATCCTTAAAAGATTTCATCAGTGGGTATCGCCTCTGCCTCATAAGTTGCGATTAATCTTATAATTGTTTAATAATATATATTTTCACTTAATTTCGGAATTATTAACCTAGATTTGAGAATACGTCAATGTCAAAATAATAGGTTTGGTCAGGTGTTTGAATCTTGCACTTGCTCTCTTGGTTGTTTTTAAAAATTTATTTAAATCCCTAGGTATCTGAATTCTTTTTCTCTTACAAAGCCCATTTATTAGATCCTGCGATCTTTCATTGTCCGATTTCATAGAAAATTTCAAAAACATTTTATTTTCTCTTCATCCGTAATCCTATTTTCTTGGTTTCTAACCTCTAATTGGCTCTAATATTTATTGGCTCATTATCTGCTGCAGTATGACATTCGTTAGGTGACAGCCCCAAACATCGCCAATTTACACTTTAAACACTAACACACTCCCATATAGAAGTCTTATGACGATTAAAATTCCGAAATAACATCGTTATGTATTTACAAACGGAATTAGAACGTATTTTAAAACAACACCAGACGTAAAATAGAGAAAAACTCCTTGGTATCCCTTCCAATAAAATTATACCATATACATCCCTTAATTACAGATACTACACAGTCAGGGTTTATATTTATTGATTGTCAAGCCACATATCACTTCACCATTCCCAGTCATCACATTAACAAACAAACAAAAAACTTCAAAACTTTACTCATTCACTTTACTATTTACTCCAACATCAACAACGAGGGAGAAAAAATCCCATTCTGCGAGAGCATCAACTCGCAAGAGCAGACCCGAAACTAACGAGATCCATTTCGACATCGAGAATACATCACAATTAACGCGCAACGAGAAACTTTTCGAGCAGACAGTTTTGAAACTCAATTTCTGCTCGGATCACCGAAGGTAAAACCATTATCGGCCATCGGCGGGCAGGAATGCGTTAACAATTCCGAGCGTAAAAAAAATCCGATGCTTGGTCAAAAGGCGAGACAAGGAGAGAAACTGGGACACCCCTTTTTGAAAGGTTGACGCCCCATTGTTGCGTCAATTTCATATCACGAATGAAAAACGCCAGCGAATTTCACGGCGCGTTGGGGTGCCATTCCACGCGTGTTTAGAACTATAGATAGTGAGGAAAAGCCTCGTCTGAGAGAGGCGATTAAAAAGAAAACTCATACATGAGAATAGCCACGCCCTTGTTGATCTAAAAGCCCCAGTCGGAGCGCTCTTTAGAAATGATTTCATGCGATAAAAAAAACGCAGTTCTCACGTGAGATGGATGACGTCGCTCTCGCCGAGGCGAGCATAAGATGTCGCAGTAAATAAGGCACTAATTCGCTACAGAATCAATGCAGCGATTGAAAAGAGATTGGGCGAATAAATCAGAGCAAGATTTGAAATGAAATACGGTGATACCTCTGCTAACGGATATCGTTTCCGGAATCACATTCGCTGGCCGAAACGAGATTTCCCATGGATTCCCATGGAAACTCGTTTGATTCGTTCTGGATGTTCTCGACCGTTTAAAGATAAGTTTCATAAAATAGTAAAAAATACACAATAAAAAGTCAAAAATTCACAAAAGGCTGAGATGAACAGCTACTCAACTAGATGAGGAAGAATGGAAAGTAGAGAAAAAATATAATGGCATATTATACCATGAAATTTTTTCAGATTAATCGAGCAATCAATAAATCTTCTACAATCTTCATATTTATTCTTTCACCCGGTGATGTTGAGCGAATGAGACATCGAATCTATCCAACGGTCCATTCGATAGGAAGACGAGAGTGAAAAACCGAAAGGAATGATTCGGTGGTTCTCACCTCTAGGAACATAGACTAAAAATTCGTTAGCCGAGTCCGAAAAGCAGTGAAAATATCTTCGTAAGCCAAAGTATCATTCTACGTGAATTGAAACAAATTACTGAGTTCTAACCAGGGCCTAATTCGGACGGTAAGCAAGCGAAGCAGTCGCTTCATAGAGTACTTAAGATGGGTGTGGCTTAATATTGACCAATGACTAGATTATCTTCCAAGCCGATTTTAATTTCACAGCAAAATCAGCCACTTATTAGTATACTACATTTTCATTACTACATGCATCGTCATAAGCTAAAAATACATGAGCATAAAAATCCGAAAACAAATATGTAACTCAAACTAAAAATAATTAGAACATTTTTTTGTTTAATCTAAAACCTCATAATAAAATTTAGTACTCTATGAAAAGGTTTCAGCCTGTGAATTCTTTTTTATTCCAGTTAAAGAAAATTTGAGGTTGCTTATTACTTACCTCATTAAATCTAAATTTATTACTTATCTACTAAATGATTCTAATGATTACAGTTGTAACAGCTTAAGTTAGCAACACCATAAATATTTAATTGAAACATTAAATATTTATACCAATAAATTCACCTTAACAATGCCGAAGCGACCTCTTAGTCTAATTAAATAAATTACGATAATAACTGCAGATGGCCTTGGAGCCAATTTACAAAGAATTTATTGAGACGAAACCAATTAGCGAAAATATATATAAATACGAACGCAGTATGAGGTCTGCGCACGGAGTTATCCAAGGCTAAAGGAAGTCCTCAATACTACATACAATACTCTTTTAATGACTGAAAAATTAATTAATTATCTTTGGAATTCAGTAGCGTTTTAATTTTGTATAAATTAATCATTAAAATAATTATTTCTCGATGCTTCTAAGTATACCAATTTCTCAGAAATATTCCCGAGCATGAAACAATAAAAGACACTGGTCTACATTATAAATCAATCAAACTAGATGGATAAACTTGCCAGATTAATAGCTAAATAAAAGAAACATGAATATTTTCTTATCAAAGGAAGTAAGAATTGCTTCCGGAAAGAACAACACAGTCTTCTGGTGAATATCTCCGGTTTGATAATCTACATAATCCTCCACAACCACGATAAAATTTCCCTTCGAGAATCCTTAATTACAGAGAGCAGAATAACGGTGAAAAAATGGGGGACGTAACAATGGCCTCGTGTTTCGCCAGCAACACTGAGCCCTCGATTAATAACCGACAAAACAAAAGAAAACAGCGGAAGCGTAAATACGCGGATAATGGGAGAGAAGCGCAATGAACGCAATTAAGAAGGCATAAATTATACTGGGGATTGCGAGGAAAAATGACTCAGGAAATGGAAGGCTTGCAGTTCCAACTCCTTGAAGGATAAAGGAAGAGAGTTGCTGGCAAACATTCTAGGTCCTGAATCCATTGGTGAGAGTCCAGCAATGTCCGAAGATTCCAAAGCACAAGGGGATTTAAATTATTCTGAGAGGAGAAACTTCACTCGCAGTAACCCTGGAACAACCGAGGAGACATCAAGAGGACCACGTCTTATTTTATGTTTCTCTTTCTTAAATACGGGTAATAACTCATGCTTCGTGCAGCAAGTCGCCATATATTTCATTCAGAGGCGTGTATTTCTAAGGGAAGATTGGCGAGTGTTGCAGTAATATTTAATGCATTAAATTGTACGCTTGAGTTTCTATGAAATTTATTTGAATACGTATGTTTATAAAATTTTCTCGTCTAGGGTAATTACCCTGCTGGCCGTGTCTTCAACATTTCATTCACCACACACAACTACACTTTCACGAATTTATCCTTCCTTTAGAACCTCATCATCACATTTCCTTTACGCAATATCTTTGTCACTCTCTCTCTAACCATACATTCTACGTATCGAAACTAAAGTAAAACGCACCTTTCATACTGGTCACACTAATTTTATTCTAACTCACATTCAACCGCTAATTCCAAATCATAATTTACATTTAAGTATTTTAACGTATCAAATAATGCATAAAATACGTATATTTGGTATTTAAAGATATGTATCTAATAAAAATGAGTGTACTGTAGGTTTATATCCCCATGTATTTCTTATTCAACACCCCTTTTTCCCTTCTTGGTAATTTATCCCACCCTTTAAGTCATCTAACATCTTTTGTCTTTGTCTTCCCTTCTGTCATTTCCCTAATTTTCTTCCTTTAACTGCTTTCATTAGCTCTGCCTCTCTTATCAATATTTGACCCACTCATTCCTTCTGCCGATGCTTAATATCTTAAAAATAAAGGATAAAAACCCTCTAATCCCCAACCATCTCTGTGTCCTTAATTTTATCAATCCAACTTACTACTTTTCCAAAATATACATTAAAAACGTTTTCGTTGATGATTTTAACATTATATAAAAACCATCAATTTTAAATATTATAAATATTAAATTATCATTTTAAATAATAGTATTATATATATAAAATTATTGTTCCTAGTTAAAAATTTAGGCCTTAAATTATTGCAATCGTTTTTCTTCCCATTAAATTTTTCGTTCCGATTTACATAATTTTTTTATTCCAGACTTCTGAATACGCCCTTCTTGGTATTTCAATGGCTGGGAAAAGTAAAAAAATCTTATTTATCTATGAAAATGTCGGGGGCGTCTTTGGCAAAAAAGGAATGACGTTTCACTTCACTCCGCGTATGCTACGAGCGGAGAACAAATGAAGTCTGTAGAGCGCATTTCAATACGGAAAAGAGATGACTTCGCAAGGGGGAAGCCATGAAGTCATCGTGAATGCTAAAATCGAGCGTGGGAAATAGAAATCTCAAGACGGGTTCACTAACCCGACGATCACAAATGAGTTATTGTTTTTGAAGCTTATTTTCAAGGAGCAGATGGGAAGGAAGCCGTTTCGTAACACTTTGATGATATTATAATACGCGGTGGTTACGTGATTGCGAACTTTTCTGAAGTTCCAGAAACTTCCCTTTTCATAATGATTCGGAACTTCCTTTCCTCTTACGTGTGTGACTAGAATCACATAATCTATAAACGTCTACTATAATAGGAATAAGAAATTAAACACTCGGAATAAAGCATTCCGAAACTGGAACAAATGGTTTGCATTTCTAAGGGTTCTGACTATATCATTCAATAATATATATATATATATATATATATATATATATATATATATATATATATATATATATATATATATATATATATATATATTATGCAAGTTTGCATACTATTAATTAGTTTGCGTAAATTATTCAGCCCATGGCCTGGATAAATCCTCAATTTTTCCACAATTTACATCCAAAAATGGGGACTGAGGCAAATACGGACCTCGAGGTATGAAGTCGCTTCCTCAGTGAGCCACTGAATGGAATAGAAATATTCTTCATTGGTGGAACAAAATGACAATATAAGACTTCCTATAGTAGTCTATGTTGAATGAACAAAATTGATGCCATTCTTCAGCATCACTCATACCTTAATAGCTTTACTATCACAGAAATGAACTACATTATATAGGTGCGATAATCTCTATTTTGAACTAAATAAAGTCTCATCTGTTAATTTTATCTAATCTGTTATAAGGTTGCAAAGATTGTCAAGAATTAACATTATGATAACAGTAGAGTTTAACTATTCTACTTAGCATATTCCACAAAGCATCATATTTTACAATTCCACTTATTTTCACTTTTTAAATTGATAATTTGACATCCAAAGAAAAAATAATAATTAACTTTTAATTTTATACATATTTATGGGAACTAGAATGACACAACTACGCCATGAGCGCTTAGCAGGTGTAGTATTTTTTGATAGGTGTTAATAGTATACAGCACCATAAATTAAGATTAACTATAGTAGTTTGATTCATACAATACAAGTTAGATAATTTTCTGCCAATTCATTTTTACCTATCAGTGGCATATTAAAGGGGCCAACCTGCTTGAATATTTATGCATTTAGCTTACGCACTTTCCCAAATTAAATGAAAAAATCTTAATTTATGGTGCTGTATACTACTAACCCTCTAAAGTCCGGAAAAGTTGGGGTGGGGTATTGAAGTGAACATATTACTCAATATGATCTAAGTCAAACTCAAAAGGGCAAGAATATTGAGGAGAGACTCAACTTGCAAGACTTGTTTACCTATTTCTCGCACAACATGTGAAAGTTAAGAAATTCGAAACTCACTAAGTGGAGAGACGTCAACAGTCTGGTCAGGGTAAACAACGAGGACTTCACTTGAAGGTGAATACATGCAGACTCTCACTATCAATAGAGAGAAGAATGATTACTGAGTTAGCTTCGGAATGTAAGTTTTGGTCACAATGACACGAGACTTTGATGTCATCCTTATATTCATTTAATGTAAAAGAATAACTATTCTCTTGGAGTTCTGTTTACAGACTGAACGAAAATATTTTTTAGTAGGATAAATTCCGAAAAAATCCCTCGTGATCATACTGATCAATGCAATATGGGGAGTTATAATATGTTTTCGCTTCCATAAACGATTGAATAACACTTGAACATAACTGTCCTGACAGCAATATAAGGATCGTGAATTTTAAATAGCAGCAAAAAACAATACTAAGGCCATAACACTCATCCTAAGGCTCCCCAAGTTGGCAGCACGTTCGATTTTGGCGAAAGTGGTCTCGGGTTTGATTTCCGGTGTAAGCCCGTACGTGCCTGTCAGTCACTTTTACCAATACAACTGCTACAACTAAGCGATCGATTAAGGAGAGAGCGATTTCTCCTAGAACATATATTACATGAAATATATGTAATGTAATCCTCTCGAGAACCTGTTTGAACTTCATCATTAGCTACAAATTTCCGAGTTTAAATGAGGCTTACCAGGTAAGATGAGGTGTGAGGTAGTTTTTCTTCGATCTCCTCTATTATTCAGCTTGCTAGGAGTGGAAAACCTCCATGTGAAAGTGGCAAAAAGAACCTACCAATAATAATATTTTAAGCATACAATAAGGAGTAACCCTCATGCCTCAGAAGATTTAATGCAACAACAGGTATAAAAAAGACTGAAAAAACAGTATATGAAGCATTTAATTCCCTCTATCCATCACCATAAGACAAATGAAACTCATTCCATTCATCGAAACACAATAGCGAGAACCACGAAATCGAATATCGATTCTTAAACGAATCTGACCGAGAATATTTATTTATTAGCCGTAAAAAAGAGAATAAATTCTTCTCCGTCACAAATGCATCGTTAAAATGCATAGGCGCGGAGAAAAATACCCATACGTGTTTCCATCGTGTTAATAATCCAAACGCCGCCGTAACAATACAAACAGACGCGTCCGTAATGAACTAAGCCCATAAAAATTAAGACAAAAAAATCTCCTTAAGGTAACGGAACCCTGACCAACGAACAGAATACCAATGGCCCTATTTGATCGGGGGAAAAGGGCGGGAAGGCGTCGAATTTTAATTGTTTCCAGCCACGGCGTCACGCGAACGTCCACCACGAAAACAACAATAAAAAGTCCTGCCAACAATGGCGATCTTTAATTTATTCCTTTCGTCGGCATGAATCGGAGATGGACATAGTCCCACGCCATGGGGTCGCACGTCCCATTGGCCCGCTAGAGGGCAGGGCGAGTTGAATGCGCCAGTTAATCTGCCATTGCAGACACACGCGATTCACCTTTCCACCCACGCCACAAACAAAAGAGCCGCGATCGAAGGATGGCCATATTGGTGGGGGCTTAGTGAGGTGATTCGTATGACTGTAGAGGGAGACATTTTGAAGAAAAAAATGACCACTGAAGACCCTGATTTATTGTATCGCGGTGACAATTGCGCCCGTGCGAAAATTACGAATTATCGTAACGAAGGTCTTTATGTTGATTGCTGCGATTAAATTCGGAATTAATGCGGTTATATCACTGTGGAATAGTAATTATCAAGCCCATTTTTCTCTGAGACACGGTGAGGCATTGTATATGTGATGCAGTGATGGATTTCTGCTTTTGAATTCTTGAAGTAAAACGCCCACGAAGTAAAAAAGTAATAATTCAATTCAAATTGAATTAAAAAAATACGATAAATATTACTTTCATGACTGAATTTCATTCAATATTCTAAGTAATACACAGTTCGCGGGATATTCGTTCCAAGTAGGGAAATCGTCGAAAAGCTTTACAGGCCCGACATTTATATCGGAATTATATATATTATCAAACAGAACCATTAGTTTTAAATTTTAATGAGGGGAAGAATATATTTCTTCAAATTTGATTTACAATTTTTCTCATTCAAGTCTCGAGACAGTGTTCCTCAAAACCAGTTTCCGGAAGAGATATTCATAAGATGTGGTAAACTTATGCACCGAAAATTTGCTTAAAAATCTGAGTATTTTTCCTGGAGCTCGCACATACAAGCTTCGAAAGTCTGTAAATGCTGCAAAGCGTATTAGAAGAAAAGACGACATTAAAAAAAAACAATTAAGATTTTTCGGTTAAATAGTGAACTAAATATCTGGGTTGAGGTTTACAATTAGTATTGGCTACAGTTGCTGGGCAGCAGTGAGACAACAACAACTCGCAGTCTTAATTGTTGCCTTTTCCTTTCTCGAATAACATTTCAACAATCCAAGGGTCGATTATTGAACCATGAAGCTACATAAATTACAAAAGTGATATTTTTCTACGAATAATTTTCCCAAAAGTGTAGCAGTATCGTTGAATAACAAAAATATTTCAACTTAAAACTCAAAGACAAGGATATGAAAATTCAAATTCCACTACATATCAAAGGAAGAACTATTAGAGTACACAATTGGGAGACTTCTGTTGAATACTGCTACATAATTAGAACAATGATATTTGTTTACTACAAGCTAAATCATGTATGTAAAATCACTGTTAGATACCTAAAATACTTCATATATTTAAAACCAATTCAAGCGAATTTTCATCTTTGAATACAGTGCAAAAATATATTGCCAATTTTCAAATTAGTCATACGATCATTGATCCTACTGATTGTCGCGGATGCACCCCTTGCCCTTGGTCAGTGGCGGGCCTTGCTTTACCTTAACTTGCGATCCAAAATCCAGCAATATATGTCAAGGAAAAGTCACACGGTGGGATAACGGATTCAGCCCACAAAACATCATCACATTGACGCATTTTCTTGCACCGTTTTGCAACTCCTTTCCGGGAGCCCGGAGCTACCTTTTTTTCCGGGCACCCATCCTGCAACGCAGTGGGTATCGGCCTAAATGAGAATCAAACCGGAGGCGATAGAAAGCTGGTTGCTCCGTGCGAAATCGAAACCAGGTCCCTTCGGTAGAAGAGACAAGAAGAAACCGTCTTGGGGATCGATAAAGCGATTCATTAATCCACTGACCCGATGAGGAGTTTAATAAAGTGTGTCACCGCCGACATCGCCAGCAGCACCTTCTTCAGCCGAGTAAAAAAGGCGATGAAAAAGAGGGAAATAAAAAGGGAGTGAGATGTAGGGTGGGATCCAGATAAGACCTCGGTGCGCTTCTTTTGAGGCGACATAAAAGACGAGAAAATCGCCTTCATGTGCCAAATTCGAAAGTGCGAATTTTTAGATTACACCCAACGCGTGCCCGAATAGCGGTTCCTCTGAATCTTTGGTGCGGATCTATGCCATAAACTTTCAAAGCCATAAATTCATAAAAATAAAAGAAGTTTATCGCTTATAGATGGGAAACGATACACTTTGCACCTTTCTTTAAAAATTAACACGTTTTATGTGAGTTTTAGGAGCTAAGATAATCGATATCTTCTATATTATTTAACTTATAAAAGATAAAAACAGGGGAAATGATAAAATTTTGATAACTAATATCTGCTGAATTTCCTGCTACCATATCTCGATGAATGGAATAGAAAATTTCATTTTTGTCTTCAAGTAAAAGATGGAGAAAAATACATAATACTTATTCTCTGACTTGTCCATTCCTATTATCACATGAGAATTACTGAAATATGAATAATGGCATTCATTTTGGTCTCTACTTCTTGGATGCTAGGAAAATTTTATTCGTAAAGATACTGTATTATTTGTGAGTGAAATAATTTTACTAATCTTTCACCCCGAGTCCTTTCCGCTTGTGTTTGATCTGTGAGTTACTCGTTATCTGAACATATTTTCCTAGTCTAAAAAAGAGAATTGAATCAGAAACGACCCGAAAACCGAAACCGAGAAAAACTGTGAACCCGAACCGAAACCTATGTTTATCCTGTTTCGAATCCCTAAAATTCACAATTTACGTAAATGTAATTAGAGGAAGGTTAGTTAAAGATGTGTGAATTCAACTTGGAACAAACTATAACTAAATTTTATTCTAAAATCTGATGAATTGTAGAACATATTAACAAGCAAGAAATAATGAAACATTTACAGAAGCATATGATATTACGATGGTCGGAATAAAACCGTAAATGAACTGATATTCTATTCGTTGAACCGAAGGGAAAACCGGAACGAAAAACATTTCGGTTATCACGAAAATTAAAATCTTTCGTGAAGATGCTCGCTATCCGACAAGTTCGTAGTCAGAACTGTTCGTCAACCGATCAACCATTCACTATAGGCTTTAATATATTAGTCAATGGAAGCTCTGAGTAAATTCCTTCTCGATAAATTTTCATGAGACGCGCATAAGCAGCTGGGTTGAATTCCAGCCCATTCAATAATAAGGAAACGCAGGTAAAAGAACGCTCAAGGGTGAGGGTGTGAAGCCAGGGGCAAAAATGGATTAGTCTGGACAGGACGGAGTCTGACCTGTACCTTTGATTTTGCCGGTTCCTACACAGGATTCTGGGAACTCGAAAAAATCTCCGGACTTGGTCGACCGCCTGGGGCGCCTAATTCTATGGGGCGCTAAACGATGGAGAACAACCCCAATAGGAGACGTCTCTAACCAAGGGAAAACGCCGCTTTGAAATATTGCGGAGGGAAAGGGATGCTGGAACCATTTAAGTGCTGGGTCGCTGGCCATAGCATTAGGGACTTAGAAGAGATGCCCTCACAACAGATTCGGGAATGTATTTTAGACCAACTAGAACTCTTATCCGGTTTCAATCAAGGGTCATATTTTACCATCTTAGGTTTTTCTCGATTTTACTTATACTTGAGATGTTTTCAACCTCTATTTCCATTAAACTTTCATTCTCTACGTCGAATTGTAAGGTCATTGACTATAGGTAAGTTCAGAGTAAGGAAACAAGCTTTTTGGATGGTTCAATGAAGCCAACTGGTAAAGATTATTACTACTAAACGCTATATGAGACACAAAACGTTAATTAATGGCTCTTTTATTAATATAAAATGCAACATTATTGATGGACATCTGAAATACTTGATCATTACAAATATTGCATCTTTTAAATCTTATGAAAAAAAACTCTTCTTAATATTGTTCTATTAAACTTTCCCATGCTTAAATATAATATTATACATTAAGTAAATACTAATAACAGCAAGAGATAATCACTGATGCCCTATAACTGACTGCTCCCTGAGGCAGTAACTAGCTTATCGTCCAAAACCGGCCCTGCTGTGTACTACATAGCTATTAACACATATTTTACATCTGATTCGTATAATAGATACAGTACTAAGATATTTACCAATTAACCAGGCATTCGCTCACCCGTCCAGATATCAGACCATCAAATCGCAAGAGCTCTGGCGCTAGGAATTCAAACTCATTGCTATGAACATCAATGCCCGGCCCTGAATTTCAAACTTCATAACCGTCTTATTCATAACCGTCCGGTGAAACAAAAGATAGGATGTCGTGGAAGGAGAAAGAAAGGAAGAGGAGAGCGGAATAAGAAAATAGTGAGTGAGTTCCCCACAGTCCATATCTGGCAGCGGGCCAATCACCACCGCCTCAGCCACCCCATTGGGCGAGTGTCTGGAACAATCGAGCCTGTTCCTAAGGACTTTTATCGAACGTCTCGTTTCGAAAAATCAAGCGCAGGGGAAAAAACCAACCTAACGATCCTAACTTTCTCCTTCTTTTTACCGAGCTTACGACGTCGATTTCGCGGGGATGCGGTTTTGACTTCTTTTTCTTCCCTCGGGCGAGAATCATCCGATATGAATTATACACCGCGGGGAAAACTTTTCCTCTGCATATCCGATGCCTCTTCCGATTCCTCCATCAAAGGGTGTTTCGCAAAGGGATCGTAAAAATCCAGTTCGTTTTAATGGAGGTCGTTAGTTATTCTAATTCTTGCAGTGTCGCCGAGGGAGAAATGGAAAGTAAAGGTGGAATCGAAGGGGTTTCCGGATGCAATAAACGCCGGATGTTTACGCGATGCGATTGTGAAACCAGATGCTGCGTAAAAAAATTATAAAAGTGACCCGATGGAGCGGCGGCAGTGTTTATGAAAGGAGTTTCGAAACAAAACCGAGGGCAAAGTCCATCAATTATTTTCAAGGGAAAGGTGGCCGAAACTTTTACAGCTGGTCGTATTTAATATGCACGTAACTTTCAAACTTTCTCGTCTTTACACTTCGATCATTGCTCTCTGGTCTGATACTGGTAGCGATGGAAACATCTGGTCTTATCGGAAGCTTGAGTGGTGAATTTATGGTGAAGTTGATGAGATTCGGTACCACTCTTTATATCTGCTTTAAAGATTAAAGTTGAGGAAATATTCCAATCCTTCGATAACTACCCGAGGTCCGTTTCGAGGATCACTTCTTGGTACTTCCCGCGATTTACTTTACAAATTATTTCAATTCATCGAGAAGGATGTACAAATTGTTGTATATTTCATTTCTTTCTCTTTGCCCCTATGAAATGATTTTCTTAACTTATTATTATTTTCTTAACTTTTGGGAAGCAATCGTTGGAAGCAGAGATGCTGTTTGGTCTCTGGGATTTTGAGATGTAAACAGAAATTTCTCGTCTCCCGACGGAGAGTTTATCAAACTCCTGAAATACCAACTGATTTAACAACAATCTAGTTAAAGATAGGTTCTTTCGGGCATCATTATTTTTTATATATCTTGTAAAAATTTGTTTGAATGTTTCTAATCAAAATCTGGACTTTTAGAGGCTGCATAAAGAAATTCGAAATACGATTTCAAATACAACAAAAGTAAATTTGCAAAACATTTACTCTGTATAATTTATCTCAAATCGCATATAATTGACGCCAGATTACGAAAAATAAATTACGTAAGATTTGATTCCAATTAATTATTATAATGTAGCTCTTAAATCTTTCACTAAAATGATACTATACAAATCGGTACTGAATATTTTGGAAAAAAACTGGATCTTTAAACAGATGCCTTAATTTTATCTTGCCAGAAAACAATCAAAGTTTTGATTCACTAAAATGACACATAGCACATCTTAAAGCTTAATACACCCACGTAGTTAAACTGTTAATTATTAACGATTTTCCCTGAATGTAAAATGCGCAAGGTGGCCCTGTGTCAACCGGAACGAATACGCGAAAAAATTCAGGGCGTAAAGAAATTATCTCCATCATCGTCAATCGAAGCGGCAAAGGAAGAAGGAACGATTGACCTGTAACAAGAGGGCACCTGAGAGAAGCAAGCATGCAACTCCACGTAAATGCACCATTCCTAGACACGCTACCGGAACAATAATTAAATGCACACAATGCACTGTTGTGTTCTCTACAGCACGTATTTTGTTACGGTTATATCTACTATCTCACCCTCCAGTCCCATGAAATGAACTTACAGTTAGTTCTGTGAGTTATCATAGTCCATGATAACTTCGTATATCTTAGTATGTTTTTCAGGTTTACGCGTCTCCTTTCAAGTGGATATTCACTTAGTACGGCGCATTTATTCTTAAAAAAGATGAACACCGAAGATGCGTAAGAGGAATTCGCTTGAGACACTCAAGACATTTTCTTTTCTCTAAAACAAGGGTGAGCAAGTTATCTCCAGCATCGATCGACCTTGATACTAATCTTTCAACCGTAATTGGCCGAGAGAAACAAAATTTGGCATTTTTGAAACAAAGACTACTAATTGTCGTATTTTTACGACTTCCAGTCTTATTTTGCATTATATCAAAGCTTTGGAAATCAAATGTAAGTTCAATTTCACATAAATAAATTAACTACGAAGTAATAAAAATCAATCGAAAGATAAGAATTTTTCGATTGACAGTCGCAATCGACTGAATGTTCTTCGACAATCAATAGGTTGTTCGAAATCGACCTTTTGACCTCCCCTGCTCTGAAATAATAGAAACATGCCCGACCGTTGCCTCTCTTACGCCTTTGATAATTCAACAGCGAAAGTACAACTCATTTGTCGAAGTGAACGAGAAAAATACGAGTATTTTTCTACCAAAATCTACGTTTTGATGGACTATCTGACGTGGTTGCTCCGACTGACTCGATAGCTCTGATTTTCAGATGCAAATATTGCATAAACAAAGACCTAGTGGAGGTGTAGGCGTTCGCTGCTACCTCTGTAGTATAAAATTAGGTTTTTAAACCCTCAAAGTAATTTCCTTTTCTGCACTCTTTCAACATTATTTTTTCTTTTCAAATTTTATAATACGAATTGTGAAAATCTACGAAGAGACACGCCAGTCTCATCCTCTCCCTGATAAAGATCACTCACTATTATAATTATATTCAGTACATTTAGCGAAAAACAGAGAAGATGTACAATAGAACAGCATCCGTATGTTTACCTCTCTCGGAAGAATATTCTGAAATGTTTACGGTTCTTTAAATGGAGCTGAGATTGTAAAACAACCAGCTCGATCTCTAACGGTAGCCTGGCAGCGTTCTAGTTACTTTTTTGATTCCACCGTCTCGTAATATATGTCTAGGAGCTAACATCCGTTTTTTTCGCGAACGCTACTCGAACATAATATAATTTTAATAACAGAGTCACGCTCGCAAACGGCCGTGCTCCGTATTCATTTCAGAAGTCACTGATCGAAGTAAATGCTGCTTTTCCAGAATTGAAAAAGCGCGCTAGTTCTACTAAGTGACGAAGCCCCACCCATGTTGTGCTAGTTCTGCGAACTCTAATGACACTTGGATCAGCAAGTCAAGTCGTTGCCATGAGACAGGAATGATAAACAGCGAAAAGTGACTTTAATGCGTGCAAGCCGATCGGCCGATATAATTTCTGATGCATGATGAATGTATTGGATTCGAATGAATATATTATTCGTCTGTAATGGAAAATGTTTTGGATTGCAATTCGCTTGCCACACGTGACCTTTACGCGGTAGCTGCACTTCTGGAGCCGCCCAAAGCTCTTCAGCATCTAATAAGGGCTCTTTCCAAGTTAACTGTCCATAAAGTATTCAGCCCGATTGAAGATTTGTATCTTCAATTTTAATGTACTTCAGTGCTGTATATAACATTCCTCTATCTTTCATTTTGCATTCGATCACGTAGAATGCAGTTCCTTTTAGTTCATTTTAATTGTAATTAACTTTATATTCTAACGTAATAATCTAAGCATTTTTTAATTTCTAATTTTAATTATTAATTACTTAATGATTAATTGTAATACTCTTTCATATCATTAATTTTTATAATGTATATTTATATTCATATCGATATTTTTAAATGTACATGTATACGTTTCATGTATGTACTGCGTTTTCACGTTTTTTTCACCCCCCTTCTTGTGGGTATTTTCCCGCAACGTGGGTTTTTCTTTGACAACCCTCAGTTGCAGAGATTTTTCCCCTACCCTGCTCTTTCTCTTGCTGTATATTTAATTATATTCTGTATATAATAATTTCACGCAAGATTAGGTGGAAGAGAGGCCCACATGGGCCAAACCTCGCCTACTAAAGGGTTCATCTACCTATCTTTTATTCATATTTTTTTAAATTCTCCCTGGTGATACAATGGGAAATCGGCTTTCAAGATACGAACCGCGGTAGGTAACTATGTAATTATGTTCCAAAACCGAAGAATCACTGCATTACTAATTCTCCCTCATTCAGAAAAGAGCATGAAATTTTCAGCACGTACACCGTTTAACTTTCTCTACATTAAGAACAATCGGAAATGAGACGGTACACTAAGAGCATTCTTCTTGCACATCAATTCAGACATCCCGAAATATTTAGCATAAATTCGCCGCGGAATGTGAATGCATTCACCAATTAAAAAGGCAATTCGAAACGGAGGGAATATTACTGTGTCGCAATTTTAGAAATTGTATGGAACACTTGAATTCTCTTTTACTTTTCGGGTTCATTTTTCTGTGAAACTGTTTTAATTTGAGGCTTCCGCCATACGAAAAATTTAAAGATAATAGCAGATTCATCAGTACCTTAGGTACTTTCATCATCACAGAATTTAACACAAAAATTTACAGTACTAAGTCTGAGATGAATGACATAATTTGATGCTATACAATGGAACATGGTGGGTATCAATAATGTTTAAAACTGTTCGGGATAAATATCTACTGAATGTGACATTTTTGACGGTTGTTTTTGGTCTAACTCAAACAAATAAGCACCTAAACATTTTGTACTTGCAATCAAGAACTTGCTATTCCATTAACTTTTTCGGATCAAATCTCTGTAAGCTATGTGCACCCAAAATCTCCAAAATAGCAAATAATGCTAAATACAGAATTAAATATTAAATTTTTAATAAAGGCACTGCTAAGAATCGCAATGGTAATCAGTTGAAGAGTAAAGTTTCAACGCTTATGGAAAAGGATTTGGGTGTCTCAGCATACAGCATAAATGTATCTAGGAAAAATCCAACGGAGAAACGGAGATAATAATTTCTGACGGGACCAGGACTCGAACCCGGACATCCGAATTACCTCTCCCAATTTATAGAACTCGCCCCTGCCTAAAATATCTCTCGAACGAAAAGGCCCCAACCGTCTAACTCAGAAGCCAGAGCAGTCACCAGCAATCGGAAGACCCAAATTCAAGTCCAGGGTCCGTCAGAACTTTTTAGCCCGTTTTTCCTTGGGATATATCAATACATAGTTTGAGATGATAAACTGAATTAAATAACACTATGATGGCAATATATCGGTTAAAATTTTATCATGTCACTGGTTAGCATGCTAGAATAGCTGTTCGGAGGCTCAGGTTCGAACACAGATCAGGGCATGGATGATTGCGATTGTTAGTCATTAATCTCCTAATCATATTTGGTCAATTATTGCTGATCAATTAAAAAAATAATCCTCAATTCACAGTTAGAAGTTAATTAACATCACTACTAATACGTACTCAATTACACTCATCGTTTCAGGAATGCTAAATAACGGAAGGGATAATGACCCATTACACAATGAATACATCTTCCAAGCAGCAGCACCTACAATACTTAAACCCCATAATTTGCTTACGTTAAATCCCTTACTTAAGAACAAAACCAACGAGGAAGTACCTCGGGGCCTGGTTCACGCAATACCAAGTCATAGCGGAAATCGGATAAGAACCCCTCGGGAACAGAAAATTTTAAAATCTTCGCGTACGAAAAAAAAGCAAACGAAAACCCGTCCACGGAGAAACACGCGAAGTGCTGTCTAACCTGCAGCCATACAGTAACCTCAAAAGCCTACGGCAGAAAGATGCGCGAGATGGTCACGTGACGCTTCGGAAAGGACTCAACCCTTCCCAAATCGTCCCTCTGCGCATGCGCGATGGGCTCAGGATGCATTTTTTCCCTCACGTCTCCGCACGGACGCCCCCTAGAGGTCCGAAGACTTTCAACTGACCTTAAACGAGGGTCTTCCAAGTGTAGCACGGCCTATTGGTCACACTCCAAGAGAAATGGGACCAAGGGAGGTTGTAAAACGGGGGGTTAAGGTGAAAGCACCCTCGCAAAATCTTCCCTCTCGATCTTCGCAAATGTCAAAAACATTGTATTTTAAAATTCCGAGATTCTCGGCAGGTCTTTACCGTGACCGAGACACAAATACGTGCGGGACTGAGAGGAATCACCAAAAAGGAAACGTGCATTCGCGTCCGCGTGCTAATCTTAAGAAAAACTTCTTTTCGGTGGGCCGGCTATAGAGATGCGGCATATAGAAAGCATCTATTTGTTTTGGCCTATTGTATTCGAGGATAAACATTCATGTTTTGGCAGTAACGGCTACAGATGTGTGGCCGCCTTGAGGTTGGTTCTACTCGCCTCATGGCTGCCAACTGTTTAATTTTGCAAGACTCAAAATTTAACAATGCCGGCTTCGATTATTTTTCTTAACGCTCTATTCGTTGCGATAGATATTTGTTGCTAGTCGATATATTCGTATTGACTATTGTATCGCTCATGAAAATCTCATCCTGTAAAATCAGTGCATTTCACCATAATCTCTCATTTTAGTTCTATAAAGAGTAATCGGTTTCTAGTAGACGTCACTGGGTTGTCTCTGATTCCTGACTTTCCTGCTTAGCCCAGTATTTCAGCAATGGACGCACTCATTGTTGCCCTAATAAAGTCCTTTATTATTGTTTTAAACAGCAGTATTGTTTCCTGCGACATATTGTTTCATAAAAAATTTATTATGATTATTATTATATACAACGTAATAATAGAAAGAAAAGGTAAGAATTTCAAATTTGAAACTATTGACGTGCAGCAAGAGTAGACCTTAAGGACTTCCAGACGTGAAATTCAGGACTTAATTTCAGGTCTCAACAAACTTTACTTCTGATCATCCTTTGGGTTTTAGTATGGTAAGTAAGCAATAACGTATGGTAAACTTATCGTAGAATTTAATTCGAAATATCCTAATTGTTAACTACAATAGAAAGAATACGCCGTCAATCAACACAATTGGAGGAGTTCACTTATCTTATCAATGTTCAGCCGATGACGCACTATAGTGTCATGTCTCACTCCCTCACTTGCTTACTTTCTTTAGTGCAGCCTTTTTCACCTTCTTGTTATTTGTAGGGTAAGAAGCGTGTGATTTGGATACATTATCTTTGAGGAAGGTGACTCGTGCTCACAGGTGACTCAGGAGTCATCTCTGGGTGAGTCTCCGAGAAATTATCGTCCTCCCGCTCTTGGAATTATGAGGATGACGCTAAAAAAGAGCACTTCTTCCACTTTTTAAGGACAACGACGCTCTTCAGCTTCTTCCCTTGCGACACACTTGAAGAACTAAGTTCGACGATCGATTGGGAGAATGATTCTAAATTTTTAAGGGATCTTTGAGAAACGGATACTACTAATCATCAGAGAAGCACTTTAGGAAAATGCGCTATGTATGCATTTTTATTTACTGCTTCTGATACCAGATCTTGATGAAGGAAATGTTTTTCGCGTCTTTTGTTTCTGAACAGAGAAATATGGTTTTTAAAATTCGACTAAGAAATTCATCATGCTTATGTTGATGTGAAAATTACTGTCTGAAGTATGAGTAATGCTTTTAATGGCATTTTTTCCACTCACTTCTTACTTTCGGAACTAATTCAATTACGTGTTAGTAGAGGTATCTTTAATTCTTATATAATCAAATAACACAATTTGTGAAGAGTACGTGAATTTCTTAGGTAATACATTCCTTAAATTTAGTAGTAGTATATAGTGATAAACCAGTATTAAAGTCATAGGAACATCATCGCAGAAAAAATTCACAATTTTGGCTAACAAATGTCAGTAGGTATACTAAGTATAACTGAGTATGCGTCAGTATCAGTATAACTGAGCATGCGTCAACACCACAATGGCTTACACCATAATTGAATGTTATTGCAATATAGAATTCAATCATTGTTTCAGTAGATCAATATTTTTACGCAAACTTAGAAATATACACAACCCGAATCTGAGAGTTCAACAGGGTAGAGAAAAAGTCATTCGGATGTGACAAAAGATGGCAATAATGACAAAAAGTACATCTTATTTGAACTCCATAAATTTAGTGCAAAGGGCGGTTTTCGCTTTTTGCTCAGGGCTGGTAATTATCCTAAGCAAGGAAAATTAAACATTTCCTACAATAAAGAACACAAAAATAGAATCCAATGAACTAAATTTTTTAAAGAGATGAGTTATCAAGTTTCCAAAAACAACATATATTCAACTAATTCGAGGATATTCCTTAATATTTCTGATTATAATTGATTCCCCATAAGATGTGGATACATAAGAATGAAAGAGTCGCGATACAAAATCGACCGAGAGATTTAAATGCATGATTCAAGAATAAGGTTGAGACTGAGGGGCATTGCACGTTGTGATTTCCATGCCGACTTGAGTGAAAAGTGAAGCAAGGAATCAATACAAATGAGTTCAAACGCCGAAACGGTACACAGAGTGAAAGAGAGAAAGGAAATTTGCCCATAACGGTAAAAAGTAGAAACCTTGGAAAGATTTCCGTTTTTCACTATCTAAGCAGAAAAACCAATGAAGGAGCTGAAGTTCGTACATAAAACTACCGCTATTCCCTTTCGGAATGAGCAAGTTGGTGTTTTCTTATATGAAATTCGGAAATTATGCAGGTGTACAAGCTGCTCTCGCCTTTTCTCCATGTAATAAATATTTCTCAGATTGTCCTTGCTCTCATTCATGTCTTAGATGTTGTAAAGTGATATTTAACCAAACTTCAACATTATCAAAACATAATATTTTGTTATTAAAGGATAATAAAATAATAATACTATATTATGTTCTAAAGTCAAGTTATACATTAGATTCTCGTCTATATGTTCATTTAAATCCCCCTTATTTGCGAATAATATCGATCGGTAGTTTTTTACTGACTATTTAGCATGTATAGATTGGCTGACGTTTAATCAAACGAATTAAGTAATTTTATTTATTTATAATAATAATTATTATTCACTTATTATTGTAATAATTTAAATTTTTACCAAACCTCGCAATAAATTGACTGTAAATATAAGAATCCCTGCTCAATCCCGTTCAAGACTCTGATACCAACTAATACGCTGATTTTCATTCTCCCCGGATGTACTGCAACCCGCTATAGCCTATCCTTTATCTCAGTTAATATGCTAAATACTATTTACATTATTTTTCCTCAATTGTCTGTCAACAATTGATTGCTTAATTGAAGAAAATTTGCCAAAATTAAAAACTATGAAAGACACTCATTGTAAGAAAAGCAGAACATTCTTTAAAAATATGACGGGAAGGCAACCAGTATTTCCCAAAAATAGTTCGCAGACTCTACGTATCTTCAGCTGTGACCAGTAAAGCAATCTAAAGAAGATTCATTTCAAGATGAAAACCACTAATTAAAAAATTAAAGAGCCAAAAAACCTTTTCATTTTGTTTCCTAATGTAAGATAAAGAAAAATTCGTAATTTCCCTGTTCTATAGTTATGTCGCTTATAGCACAGTTTTCACATGTTCCCCTATAATGCGAGTTTTACTATATTTTATAAGGCTTTTTAAGGCAGTAGAAGTTCTTTTTCTCCAAACTATCTCTTTTCAAAATAATCTCTGCACAAGAAACGCAATAAAAATAACTGGGTTGGGTGGAGAAGGATTCCAGCCTCGATTCCACCACAATAAACCCTATGACTGTACTCTTGGCAGAAGCAATTCCCTCAAAAATTGAGCACGAGCAATAAATTATGAAAGCCGTGACTTTCCAAGAGCAATATAAATCCGCTGGTGGCAAAGTTCATTCACTGGAGGACGCCTTTGAATTGATAATGAAGTCGAAGAGAGCGGGGAAGCCCTTTCGATGAGTCACACGCGTGCGAATGTGGCGCCAAGGAGCCTTTATCTCACGGTTCACTTATCTTCGGGCAAACGCGGAAGAATTGTAAACCACACGGATCTAATCTCTGATTGACAACCAGTGCAAATGCATCTCGAATCCAAACACGCTTTCAGTAGTGGAGACAATGAAAACTGCGGTGCACCATATGAGAGGAAATAACAGCTCAAGAACAGAACTTTAAAGCAACGGATCTCTCTCACGAGCTAACGAAATTGAAAAAGTCATATGTGACTGGGATTCGAACTAGGATCTTTCACTTTCCTCTTAGATCTTTTATTCAGAGGTGTCCGGTTCTTAGAATTTCTCAAGTTCGTCGAACCGGTTCCAACATCCATCTGATACGATATGATCATTAAGTTAGCGTACTTACTCCATCGATAATATTGAAACGATATGCATAAACGTACTCACATTTTATTACACTATGAAATTTCGTTGACAAACTTCTAAATTATACTGAGGGTACGTCAATATTTGCCAAATTGGAGATTTTGTCAGTGTACCAACGGTTTTTCCTATCTTTGAGAGATCTTTTTCCTGTTTTAACCACCTCTCATATTAAATGGAAGGTTCTGTTTCGTCGATCCTCCTCTACGTTCTTTTAGCATAGCATATTTGACTTATTCTAACATGAAAATGTCATTACCTTAAATCGATTAAAGACTTAATTTTAGTATTGTGCATTCAATTTGTGTAATTTACGAATTTATATTCTATTTACGTAAGCGACTTTAATATATTATTATCTTAATTACTTTTTAGAGATTTTTTTCTGACAATGAGTGTAGCGAATTCTTCGCTTCTTTCTAGGGTGCAACTAGCGACGTATTAAAAAATAAATTGGCATCTCTGTCATTGATCACATGTCATTGCCAGAGGTTTTATTTATATAATTTGATTTTCCAATCTTGCTAATGATTCCAAGTGAAAAATGAACTGGTAATGAATTTGTTTTCACGTATTCAATTTCTATGTTTAACCATTTGAATGTAGGCAACATGTAAGACGAGAGTGGCCTGGTAGATGAGCTTGACAATGAATACAAAATGAAGCTTTCTTATGGAAAAAATCTTCCCTACCCTGGTGTAGGTAGTTCAAACTGCAGAGCGTGATTGCCTACTCCATAAGGATAAGAACCCTAGAAAATGATCCACGAGTATGGCCCTATTTCGACAGTAGGTTCGCCACCCCGGTTTAGAATAAATCGCACGCTAGAAACTCAACCACGGCGATATTTTAGAAAACGCTCCACAATTTCACTCCGCAAAACGATAAGCATTTCATCAATCGCGAAGAATCAGATCCGCGAAACCGCGACGAACGTTGAAATTTAATTAGAATCTTGATGGGCGAACCGCGACCAATTGGATAAGCCGAGACCGCCGCGCCGATAGAAGAGAAACCTAAATTAAATAAATCAACGTCGCTAAAGAATGGCATCGCGTTTTCGAATGGCGAGATAAGTGAGAGATCCACAATCAGATCCGTCGCATTCGATAACGTCCATTTTTTTCGAAGGGATGCAAAAGAAAAACGCGTATGTCACACTCAGGTGCGTCCGATAAGATCCGTTCCGCGGTGAGGAAACGAACTTTTTCCTACGGAAATTTATGGACTCCGCTTTCTCTCCCTCTAACGTCTGGTTTAGACTTTTCTTTCCGCGTCGATTTCACTTGATTGATACACGAAAACTGATCTTCCTCAATTAATGCGAAGAAAGTTTGCACATGCAATCTTTCACCGCAACTACTCGATATCGGCGCTTGTAGCTGTCCCACAAGATCCATCTCCGGAGCAAATGGAGGATGCTGAAGGGGTGGGCGAAGGTGGCAATAACTCATCCCCCTTACTAATCCTAAGGCGATCTTTCATGTTTAATTCTTTCTCCATGACGCAAAGGAAGTATAGGGTGACGAAAGGAAGAAGAAAGTTAATTGAAATAAAATAAAATTTTAACGTACTGGGAAGAGAAAAATATATCTTCTTTATCCTTTTGTCCCAGTCTCCCTTAGGACTTTGATAATATGCAAAATACTGACTGGAAGAATGCTGAATAATAGTATTTATTCAGGGTCCTACTTATCGAACTCAATGAAAAGAGTGATTCATAGGGTAATATCATTGAATTTCCTTAGCCGTTTTTTCCCTGTATTGTAAAGTGGTTCATTGAGGAACCAAAGAAAAAGACTATCTTCTCATATTGACATACAATTGGCGTATCTCGAGGGGAACTAAGAGAGCGATCGCCCTCCCCTTGACTTTCTAGTTTTTACCAGCAATTTGCCTAGACAAATGGAGAACCTGCAGCCTTCAGGCCAAATGTGGCATTTCTGAGTGTCCATTGCGGAATTTTGGTCACTTTCTGAGAAAATACTCTTATTTAATAATTCTGTTTTCTAATCTTCGTAATGGCGCCAGATGAAAACAAAAGTGGAGTAAATTAGTTTTAGAACAGAAATTTCGATTTTTTACCAATTGTATGTAGACAATATGCGACACAAGAGTTACCTAATTAATCAATTGCAGCCTTTCTTATGAGACCGAATGCTAAATGTGATCTTTCGATGGAAAAATATTCCCACCTCCGACCTAAGATCTGACAAAGAGCTTGAATTAAAAGAAAGTTGTGGAGATTCCCACGATCGCTATACATCTACTACATGGTATTGTAAAAATTTCTAGGAGATGAGGTCATAAGGACATTGTCTCAATTCCCCAATTGGCATGTACCGACTCCTCCCTCCCTGGAAAGTTTCTAGATCCACTCCTGTGCCTTATAAGCCTCATTACATATAGCCTACATTACAAAGGCAAATATAGACAGATGTTAAAAATTTCTCCAAATTCTCCGACAACACCAAGTTCAAATCCGTGGCTAATCTGAAACACTTATTGCTTGTAGCAATCTTCAACTTTTCTTTTGTAAATTTGATGATACCAAGAGAAATGTGGACGAATGCCATACTTAACGCAAACACCGTAAGATATATCTTTTTCACAGTTTATATCATTAAGCTTAATAAAGAAAATTTCCTTTAGTAGCCTTATCATTTAGTATTTTTTGCTATTACCGCCATAAACTAAAGTAATTACTGTTTGAAGACCACTAATGTGCTGTAAACCAGCTGCATTAATTGCTGTCTGTTTACTCTTTAAATGCTATTCTTATCTGTACTTATTGTTAGCTCTTCCAATTCATCGGCTAACAATATGGGCATGATTATTGTTACGTAACTACTCAACGCTTCATGAGTTGTAACAGTCATTCGTTATTCGCTATTGACTCATGTTGAATCATTATTGATGGATATCTCAACCGCTTCGAGAATTATAACATCATTTAGCACTCATTTTTTATACCTAATAAAAATTCTACAACACGATTCCTCTTGAACGAGGTATTTCTGTTACAATTTGGATATTCAAGTAATGACGCCCCATTGACGCAGTATGAAGAAGTAGTCTGCCTTGTTTACAGTCCGAACCAGCACTACCTTCCATCATAATCTATTACAACACAGCAAAGTGATTTTTATCCTTCCGAACGAACTTATATATTCACTCACAGACAACCAGACAACGTATTTACAACTCTAGCTTTCTAAAGCGATATCGTATCTACCGTTGTACTCTAACACGCATTTAAAGCACCACGTGGAACTCAAAATAAGGCCGCTTTATGGCACAGATGACAACAAGTAGGCGTTTCTCTTGTTTACCAAGAAGAGAGATGGCTCAAAGCATGTCATCGTCCGTTGTCTTGCAGTTGCGACGGCCTCTCAACAATACCCGAGGCGCCACATTAACCTGGCAACGCCCGGCGGAAGAGGAGAGGTAAATTGAAGATTTTACCAAGAGAGAGAAAGCTGGCGAACACATTCAGTCACCGAGGCAACGAGTGCAAACAGTCGAACGCATAAGCGCGTTTACATTTCATAACGAGAGACGCGGAAGAACCGAAATATCTCTCCAAACGATATCGCAACCGGAGGATGACTTTGTTTGTATTTTGAAAGGAATCTATTAGCGAAGAGTCTCTCGACCTTAATGACCTCCATTTCGAATCCAAACGATGATGAGTTAGAAGGGCATGTCTCAAACGATGGTTTTTGCCCAATCACAGTCTCAGAGAATGCTTAAATCTAGCGATCCTGACCTTTTTCCTTTAACACATGTCTAGCGTTTCCAGATACCGATGGTACCAAAGCGGGACACTGACTACATCAAAAAGAGACGATTCAGGGACATTAACAGGACCAGAGACGCTCCCAGGGGGTGACTGACGGGCTGTATCCTCCCCTGATATTCCACAATTAATTATTTTCTTTGTTATTATTAATTATTATTACCGAATTCTCAGTTTTATTAATGGAAAGCTTACTATATTTCTTTGTAGTGATAGGATATTATTATGAGAATCCATAAATTCACTTTACGAAGAAAATTTTAACTTATTCATCGCTGGCTACAACCCCTTACTTCAGCCCTCCAAGTGAAAATTATGGATTCGTTCTTGACCGGGAGAATTGCATTTTCCAGTCATTTACATAGTAATGGGTAGCAAACGGCATATATGCATATAAAGGAGACACGAAAAAGTAAGTCTTAACGTAATAAAACGCAATAAAATACATATATAATATCCAGGGGTTGCTCATTACAAAACGGCTTGGTTTCGGTATGGATTTATACTATCGTCTGGTATTTAAGTAAAAGGGTTGGGATCTTTTCCTCCCGAGTAGAGGAAATCCCAGGTTCGATTTCCGGTCCCGTCAGACTTTTTTCAAGTCCGAATTTACTTGATAAGATCAATTTTGAAGGAAGTCTTACTTCCACACCAACTATTTTTAATAGCTATACAAATTTCAGAAGGCATTCATATAGGAGAAAGCACTGGCTTCAGAATGAGGAATGTTACTCTTGGTAAACTGTAGCGATTACGCTTCCTCACTATGTGTTCTTATGAATTATATGGGCAAAACGGTAATTTTTCTTTTTAATTCTAAACTATCATGTTTCTTAAAGGGATTCACGATCTGGTCTTTCAGCCTTGGGTCCCTGATGATCTAAACCCGCCACACTACTGCTTTCAAAGTTTAATAACTGCAACTTCGTGTCATCTACAAAAACTGATAGTAACCTAGTTGAGTCAAACTTACGTTTATATCTAAGATCGGTTTTTTGATCCCATTCCCCCTCCAGGCCGCCCCAAATACATAAACACGACGTTTTTGCGTCTCATAAGCTAATACGAAATAAAGCGCCGTATTAAAAACCTCATTAAGGTGTTGAAACATTTTCCAGGCCGTTCTGGAAGCAATAAAAACATCTCTCGTAAAAAAATCCCTCGCAGACTTCGGGACGCCAAAACGACTCCGTTTTTTTTCGGAGAAAACGCCGCTGAAATGAAAACAAAAATCACGACCACTTCCGAGCGCGTGAGAAGGGAGATCTTGACCCTTTCCTAAAAGGAGAAACAGTCAGTCAGGTGGAGATACGTGAGCGGACTAGAAGAAAAATGAGTCTCGACTAGGAAATCTAAAATACTTTAGTTTATAACTACGCGGGCATTTCGAAAATCATCAACTAACTATCTAGTACTTAAGTCCCCCCAGAAATGCTTCTTAAGTTCAATAATTTCTTGTAGAATTAACATAATTCTATACATCATTAGCGGAATTATGTAAATTTAAATTTAAATCTTCAATTACCTTTATTAATAATATTTTTCCATTATTAAAGTTTTCCTGATAATTTCCCTTCGCATCTATAGGAAAATTTTCTTTCTAATCCGAATAAAACGCAACAATCTATAGTGCTTACGAGTTTTCATTAGTAATGAAACATACGGGAATAAAATTCTATATATTTTTTTCCATATTCGAAGAATACCACAATCTGACGATGACAATTATGATTCGTAGCTTCGTGAGGTTTACAACTACAGTTTTCAGGTATCAAACTAACTACAAAAACTGAAACGCAGTATAGTCGAAGAATCGCAAAGTAAACGAAACTCTCAGAGAGAGAGAGAGAGAGGAGAATGAAAGAGAGAGGGAAAGAAAGCCCATGAGACTCATTCCACTGCTCAGCTCGTGGTCGCCACCCAGTGTGTAAAGAAACAACTAGATAATACGCAATTCCACATTCGGGATATGATACTCCATCAAATACCCTAAGATACGGATGGCCAACCCATGGCACATCCGCCATAACAAATTATATGATTATGGGATAAGCAGCTTATTGAATACTTAAAAAAAATGATAATTAACTTCTTAAAAATTTTACAAATATATGTATGAATACAAATACCTCCAGAACATTACCTACCGCTGAATTTTAGTATGTATTATAGTTTATGGTGCATTATTGTTGTTCGTATGGCACATCTGAAATAAAAATTAAAAACACAAGAAAAGGGATTTTGGCTCTTGAATTTTTAAGTAAGTCCTCTATACCTTAAAGACGGCAAGGAAGCTTCCTTTGTTTGATTTTCAGTATTTATCTAGTGAGTCCGCATACTCTTGTTGTGTAATGCTGATTGTATTTTCGTCATATTTTTCAAAGGATGGTCTGCTTTTAGGACAAAGAGAGAGTCTTCTTTTGTAACTTCATTTTGGTCTTCCATCTTCCTACAATGAAGCAATTTTTATCAAATAGAAAATTAGAGAAGGATAGACTAAGTAATTTCCGGTATAACAATTGAGGCGGATTGATTATATTGGGTTGCAGTGCATCTAGGGACGGAAAAATCCGCACTGTAAGAGGGTTTCGGAGTGTCTTAAATGGCATTTTTGGCGTGTGATTCATGTGGTAGGAACCAGGACCGGTAGACGACTGCGTATTAAGCGGGATAGCATCTTATGCGGTAATGTCTTATACGGTTTTTAGTGTATTTACGGCAGTGGTAGCAAAGGTACCTTTCGAAACTCAAGTGCTAATTACGTCACTTTTCATAAAATAATATTACGTCATTTTTCATACTTTTCATTCACGAATAATATGCCATACGAACTATAATAATGCGACATAAACTATAATACGAGTACATGCTAAAATTCAGCGGTAGGTAATGTTAGGAAGCTATTTATTTTTATATATATATTTGTAAAATGTTTAAGAACCTAACTATCAACAGTTCCTCCGCATTCAGCACGCCTCTTGTCCCATAATCATATAATACGCATGTCGGAAATGAATCTGAATGTCGAATACTCACCCTTGGATTCCATTGTCTCGGTCAAATTCGTCATGAGAGCCCACCGACAAAGGCAAAAGGGAGAGATTTTAATATTCACGATAGATCCCATGATTTACTCTGGGTCAACGCACCTCGTACGAATCGCCCGCCTCCGGGTGAAACGGCACTAACCGGTTCCAGCAGCCTCCGGCCGAAGCCGAAAGAAGAGGGTCTCTTCAAGGAGACGAAATCGGGAGCATTGGGTCAACCAATCGCGAGAGTCCTTCTCTCTTCTTGCCCACGTCCAAACAGAGATTCCGTTACTGAAGGTAAACATAAGGAGTGAGATACCACTGCCGGAAGATTTCATAAGCGCGTCATTTTCTCCATCTGCAGTACGCGGGGGGTTACGTGAATACGGAAATACACGGTGCAGAGATTTCGGAATTATTCATTTACGGTTTTGCAACCAATGTATTGCAGATTGTAACATTCGTCCATGAAAATTGCTACTTTAATTGGAAAGGGCCTTCAGCCTTATCATCCCGGGATACTGCCTTAATTTGTTTCATGATGAGCGTTTCCTGTACTTTCAATTCATACCTATAGACGCGCCGTCGGTCAAGCAATTCCTTTTGATCCCGATTTAGTTCTTGTTTGACGGATGTTTTCATTAGCAACAACAACAACTGGGCTTTTTTTCGCCCCATCTAGATGTGCGCAAGCGCAAATTAAATTCTTAAAATTCATTCAACCAAATAATGTTACACTTAAGGGAAGAAGTTCTGTTTTTACATTACAAATGATTGACAACAAATGAAAAATCTTATATGAAAAATTCCATCAAAATAGCTATTTCTGCGAACCAAATTAAATAAACAATAATATATTCTTGCTACGAACGTCCGATTACGAAATTATTTGCTAGTGATTATCACATTCCTTTCTTACGCACGGATATTGAATATTAGGAAAATACGATTAGATACTTAGATACTGAGACAGAGGAACAAAACTCGGTGTTCCCCATAATATTAATGCTTTGCATAGCGCGATTTCACAAGAAGTCAAAGTCAAGGACCGTAACTTCGCGCTAAGAGAGGGTTCACTGAATTTTTCGTGTATTTGGATTAAGAAAATTTTATCATTCATTTACTTTTGTCCCACAATGAGTCTCTTTCATGGTTGTAATAATTCGAAAGGTAGAGAGATATGAATAATGTGCCTGGAAAAAGGAGTAACTGGGATCGAGCCCCAGCCATAGGCATGTTTTTCACTTCTGCTCATACTTGGCATGAATGACGTAGAGTTTTAGCATTCATTTTAGTCTCCCCTAGAAGAGTACTTATTTATCAAAGGGATATCCTTTCGTTTTCAGGTGGATTTTTCAATCATAGAATTTTGAATCAGAAGCAATAGCTACTTAGAGAACAACCTTACTCGTCATCATGCCAACTAAGTCTCACTCCCTCTCAAGAGCTTTTGGTATCCACTGAAATAGGGCCGTGGTGGCCAACTTATCTCTACTTTGACACTTATCGTTAGACCACGATCGACTAACAAGTAAGAGAAACTATATTTGGCATTCCCTGAAATGAAAGTGATAAATAGCCGTATTTTTGTGTTTCCGAGCCTAATTTGGTATTTTTTGTACCTACGAAGCTCTATGGTTGATTAATTATACCAAGATGTACTGAAAAGTTAACTCCTAGAAGCAATATAAAAATCGAAAGTATAATAATTCTCTAATTCGATGCTTACCAATTTATTGTAGACTAAAGGCTCGTGGAGTACACAACCATACCCTTATTAAAGATACCGAAGTTACAATTGAACAGTAGAAAAACACCTGGTGTAAAAAGTGCGGAGTAAAGTATCAGCAAGTGAAAGGTTCGATTACTGGTGGGGAGCCTTTGTGAGCGAAATGGCGCGGAGCTGTCGAAGCACTTTAAAAATATAATTACTAAGGATGAGGAAAAAAGAATAACTGTATTTCAGTTTCACGAGGAGTTTATTCTGCGACTGGTTTCGATAAATTGTAAATTCTATTCATTATCCTACAGTTATTTATTTAATTTGTTACCGAATTCTCAAGGGTATTATGGATTTATTATGAGAATCGATAAACTCACTTCACGAAGAATATTTAAATTATTTATCGCTGCTTACAACTCTTTACTTCAGCTGTTCCTCCTAGTGAAATTTATGGATTCGTTTTTGACCAAATTGTATTTTCTAGTCATGATTAGACTTATTTTTGGCCGAAACCGGTTGCATAGTAACTCCCTTCCCCTCACCTTTATAATGTTTGCTAAGTTACAGCTTCCTCAATCGATTATACTATCACCAAGACCACCGAAGTGACCAGATCACTAAAATCACGTTTTATTGACATCACGGGCCTAATTACGCGAACAAGTGGATTGTCAGATACTGGCAGAGGAAGTAGTAAACAACATAACGGTCCGAGGAAGACCTTTGTGGGGCACTAGAAATCGCAAATAAAAGTACCAATAAAAACTCTATTTGACCCATATCTCCAAATGAAAGCCATAGGATGTATAAAGACGAAATATCGACATCATCAACGAAGATTACACGCCAAATTAAACTCTAGGACCCGCTTACCGGATCTGAAATGAAGAAACGTATCCCTAAATATAGGCCTCCGAAACATAACAAACCCGTTTTTTCTTCCTCGTTGCGCGGAAACTGTTTCCATGGAATTAGACCCCCAAAAACAAACCCCGTGGTTTTTTGAGTAAGTTGGATCAACGGAAGTCATCTCTTTTCGAGATGGGATTTTCGGTCGAAGGGATTTGAGTGAAAAAAGTGAAAAAATGGAAGAGTTAAATGCGCCGGGGCACGCCCGGAGATGAAGGCTCGAGGAGGCATAACTGTTTTGGGCGAATTTTCTCGCATTCTAATAACGGGCTGGAGCATCGTTTTCTTTCCTGCCTCCGGATTCAAATAACTTCGATTCTCGGACCGAAATTAGAGTTGTGCAACCTGTTCGACGGTTCTTCGATGAGATAGTGCTGCCGAAACTGACGAAGTACTGTTACTATCCCATAGCTAGGTCTAGCTGGAGATGAGAGACATCTACATCATCTTAATTCTCTTATGAACACAGTTGGGGATTGCGATTCCTGTATCCCAACGTCTGTACCGAAATCTCGGGATTAAGATGATAATGATACCATGTTTTTCACACCCCTGTGGGCTATTTTTCCAGCTTTATTTTTATATTTTCCAAGCACCAACTTAAGTTTTTTAAACCCACAATATAATTTTCTTCCGTGCACTTTTTATGCTATCCATTTCATACAAATTGACGAAGGGTTAGACGTAAGAAGAGACTTTTTAGTCTCAATCTTGCCCGAATAAAGACGATTTATTATTATTATTTCGAAATTGACGTTTCATCATTTTGTTAAAACAACTAATGACGCTAAGAATTAAGTTATTATTTGATGCTAAGTATTACTTCTGCAGAAATAACGCTTATTTCATTTAATTTAGAAAAACAAGCGAGAAATTTATGAAACGTAACGAAAAACAATTAATTTTTAGATATGCACGAAGTTCAAATATCATATTGAGAAGTTGATAGAAGATTAGAGGAGTGACAGCCTGTGCACCTAGTCTCCATTATTCTGAATGATAAATACAACTATTGAAAGGAAATTTCAACACAGTTTCATAATCTAATATATTAACGACTACATAGACAAGAAATACCAAAATAAGGATTAGAACTCACTGTTAATTCTGCCAGAGCAGCTCTCGGCTCAGTCCAAGTCAGTTAGATGTTCCTACAACAAGAATAAAAGAATAACATTAACAATACTTTCAAAGTGTTTTATTTGATAAACCGATATTATTATGTACCACGTAAAGTAAAATATCAATCTCACAGCATATCAATACAGAGAATTGTACATAAAAAGTCCTACCAAGCACGAAAGAGAAATGAGTAATAATCCACCTTAATACCGAATAAACATATTTCCAGTCAACAAATACTTTACAGGTAATGAATGAAGGTAGATATGGTGACTGTATAATCTTTGGGAACTTAATTGTTCATTTGTGAATCACACACTAGTTTCTGCACCCTCTTGCAATACCCAAAATATCGAGTGAATTTTATCTCCACTTCAGTGGATAAGATACCTTAGGAAATACAACTGTACGTGGACTTTTGTCGGGTTTAAGGAATAAAATATCCACCTCCATGAGGAATTCAAGTAAACATTTAATGGAGCATAATATAATTTAGCTCTCGAGTAATTCTGTTCAATATAAAGATTACTCATACGGGAATTATTTAATATGCATGGAGTTTGTAGCAATGAGCTAAAACATAATGTCTTAAAATCTAGGAAATACTAGAGAAAGAATACAATAGAAAAGATGAATCATGACCTAAATCATATATTCTTGTCCCGAATAATGCCTCTAAAAACCTCTCATGACCAAGTTTTAGAAAGTTCCCATTCATTTCTGCATAAAATTTTATTTGACTAGCAAGATGAAGCTTAATTTAATATTTCACAATGAGAATAGTAAAAATTTCCATTAGACTCCAAGGTTTTTTCCGTTAAAACAATGAATCCTATACACACGGTCCTCTAGTGAAACGTGGATAGTAAAATCAGCAGAGGATGGATAATTAGATGTATCGGAGATGTGTGACTAGAATGGATAGCGAAAATCCCAAAATGATGATAATTGGCAGCGTGTTCGCCTTCGGTGAAAGCGGTCCCGGGTTCGATTTCTGGTGGGAGTCCATACGTGCGAAATCTTCTTAGCAGTCGAAACACTTTTAACTATACTCTTTCTAGGACGATGATTGAATCTAGGGGAAAATTAACGTATACATGTCTAGATCTGCAAAAAAAATGAGTGAATACATTTATAAACCATCAAGGAAATGGGTTAGAAAAGTAATCATATTTATGAAGGATTTTCAATCCGATGATTTGTTCCTAGAAGATTTCTAAGCCATCCTATTATCTGCCAATCGCTTCATTATACCAGAATTCTCAGCTTCAGAACTTTTCATCAATATTTACTCGTAATTCAACATACGTCTTTGTCACTAACTCATTCCTTTCTATTTTGCTCTCAAGAAGCTATCACGTTGTAGTATTTGGCCAAATTTCTACTTTTCATCGTTTTTTCCAATTTACTCTCTCTTCACGTTCTTTATGATGGAGTTCCTCATTGGTTAAGAGGAGTGAGCTGTGACCTTTCCATAATATTTCCTTTTTTCAATAATTTTATCTTTTCATTGCTTTTTTTCATACTGATCTATCTTGTAACCTAAATTTTTGTACTCCATAATGTTCTTTTTCCTTTATTTTTAAGCAAACGAATATATTTTCTATTACCTACATAGGGTGTACCTGTACTGTTGATTATGGATTTCAGAAGCCTTAACTGCCTTTTCATTAAAATTTAGTTAATTATGTATAGGTTCACAGGTTTTACACACTTCCCTTCTTACGGATGTTTCCCTGCTTTAATGTATCGTTTCCTAAGCACAAACTTAGGTTTTTAAACCCATTAAGTAATTTTCTTTTGTACTTATTTTCAAGTTCTTTAACTCAAA
Source organism: Pachydiplax longipennis (assembly GCA_036926295.1). NCBI lineage: Eukaryota > Metazoa > Arthropoda > Insecta > Odonata > Libellulidae > Pachydiplax > Pachydiplax longipennis. The sequence goes on along the minus strand of JAVFKF010000002.1, from coordinate 54,848,643 downwards.
CTTTATATAAGGAAGGGTTTGATGTAACAACAGACTAATTAGGCTAAATCTCGCACGAATAAAGTCGTTTTACTATTATTACAATATATTTCTACTGTATCTAATATCAGCATCAATACTTAGATGATTCAGTAATTTTTCATTGATCTTTCTGACATAGGATAGAGAATAATGTATCATTTATTTACATTCAAATCAATCTCGTTCATGGGTGTGTGAATATGAAAGCTGCTATGTTAAAAGTGATGCTGAGTTATCACATTCAATTAGGTCTCTCTTTATAGAATGCTATGAGCAGTGTTATAGGGTCATTGAGTTGCTCTTAGAATTCTTACTCTTACAGCGCTTTGGTTCATCTAGGCAGTCAACTACCTCAATCCTCATCTTGTCTAGAAAGTCTCATTTCTTCCTCAGGGTCTTCTATTGCTAATGTTGGGGATCCAACCGACTTACGGGGCAGTGACTTCATTAGCGGAACTATTTGCCGAGGCATGTGAAGATTAATGAGGAGAAGTCCTAAGCAGAAGTTCATAGAAATTAGCAGCTGGAAGAGATATCCGTTAGATTCTGCCATAGGAACGAAATGAGATATATAATAAAAAAGAAAGTATTCCATTGCGGGAGTCGAAGCTCATCATTTCACCTGCATAGAAAGTTGCTCGGGCATCAAAATTTCCCTTCCAAATGTCATGCTGTTCTCAAGACATTAACTGATTATCTACATCCACGAACGACCTTAATGTATCTAGCATCTATAAAACTTTCAGAGCTTAGGTCAAGAGGATTTAATGGTAAAAACCTAAGGAAGATTACTCTCGACTACTGACGTGTGCTAATACGCCAAAGAGAAACTTCAAGGGAACTTTTTTATAGGACTAAAAACTGCGGTCTTTTATCGAGAGATTTCACCCCACTGCCATTTTCGACTTCCGTAATTTTGGGAAACTCTGACGGAAGCAGGTGCTGGACCCTCAATTTGTAAGATGAGTTTCAAATGCCAAATCCAACTTCGCTGCACAGCTGAACCGCAAGGGGAATTGGGGCAGTAAAGATATCATCATTTGAAATCGGCTCCATTAAGATCGAATAAACTGACAACGAAGCACGCAATCATGCGAAAAAGTACTTCGAAAGAGATTATCTTACTTTCGTGAAAGATCTTTCTCGAGATACGGCTAAAATACGAACAGTGTGGTCCAACGAGGGTGACCGGGTTAGAAATTTTTTTAGGGATAACAAATGCATGTTTTAAGGGATTCGTGGCTAGAATTTCGATTTCTGGATCAAAAATGTTCCTAATTTTGGGTATAATTTATTTACTGATATATTTTATTATTTTTGTTACATGTATATCATTTTCGGTATTATATATTTACATTTTTTTCTTTTCTATCTAACTCTTCCCTTCTCTTCGCGGATATTCCTCTACTCTCACAGTTTTTTATCCAAGAAGCTTTTTTTTATTTTTCTTCTTACTTATTCATTCTTGTATGCATTTTTATCAAACTCTCACTATATGGTGTGCTATGTGTTCGTATACATATTTTTCTTTGTATTAGAATTAGGGATAGATATCAAAAAGAAATAAAATAAATTTACAATACATACCAAATTAAGATGTAGAGAATTTAATTTAACCGAAACATCAAATTTTTAAGTATTTTTCTATTTACCATTAAACTTCAGAGACGGAAGATTGTTTCTTAAAGAAAGATTCCAAGAAACAATTTTTCGGATCGAAAATTAGGTTCAAATACTCCGATTTTGATTTCCAAAAAAGTTCCGATATTTCCAATTCTTAGTTTCGATTAATCGTCTCATCACTAATTATTATACTCCATTATTATTTTTTCTCTCTCTCTTTCTTAACCTTCGTATTTAAAACGCTTCCAAGATTCCTTTACTCTCTCTCCTTCCTTCATAATTCGTAAGAAGTCATTAGTTTCAGAAAAGATCAAACCCATCTCGCTCACTTTTTTTCATTTCTTTTATAAAATTCTTCTACTCTTTCCCTTATAACTATTATATTGGATTAAATTTGTACCCATTTTTCTCTTAACATCTTTCTGCAGATTCACATTTCAGTGGCTTCCAAAGGATATTAATCCATCTTTCTTCTATGTTCAGTTTTCGCTTCCATAATACACGGTCCTTCGAATGAAGGTTTTTCAAACGATTTTTCTATTTTTCTATTTCTAACGATCTACCAATTTGACTGTTAGAATTTTCATACTACGATAATAGCATTAACAACCTGATTTTGTTCCGTTTTTCAAGTTTTGAACCTGAATAAATAATAGATATTGGTCACATTTTTAACCTTGTCCGGTAAAAATCAGCACAATGCATTTCCATATTTAGCGTCACCAAAGCTTGATTATCATTCTACAAAAATTTAGTTTCAGAAAAATGAGACTGTGATATGAATCAAATATGTGCTTAATACCCTTGAACTCATATATTACGTGCGAAAAACTATTCTAATGCCATGTGATAAGTATTACGATATAGTAATCCATGGGAAAAATCTCTTGAGAATTTTCTAGATTCTCCCATTATTCTAACGGTAAAATGGGACAAACCTATGATTAGCTGTAACAATAAGCGGAGAAAGAAAGGGGAGAAAATGCGAAACAACCTAAATTAACCCAACTCTTATCTAAGTCCAGGATTAACATTGAGTTATTCTACAGCAACATGGAAAATATTATTTTCGAAATGAAACAACAATGGAAATTTATCCCGACTTTGAAATTTTGTCATTTTGGAGTGTATGAGTTTCATAGCCTCAGCATAATCCCCAATTATAAATTAGATTCTTTTCAGTTTTTGTGATAGCAAACGGTATCATTTAAGCCGTGATGTAAAAAATATTAAATACTTACTTACTGAAATATTTGATAAACTTAAAGAATAATTCCAAGGACTGGTAAGTAGATAACAGGAATATATTTAAATCCGCGATATATCGTGCAAACATAAAAACATACGCAAATTAATTTATCCTGAATTTTCTTTACATATTTTATAGAAAATTATCCAAAATACTGCAAGGTAACTCTACTTAAACACCAAAAAACTTCAATTTTTTATAATATTAACTTATTTATTTAAATATTTATTATAGATCACACTATTCCTAAAATATTCTTCAATTTCTTTGTATATGAACGGTCATTCATCATCTTTAAAAATATTTAATTAAAAATTGGAATAAAAACCACTGACAGCTCTGTGGCCTAACTGTGGCGATAAAATCTTTCATGATAAGTATTTTTGAGTATAAAAATCAGTACTTTTATACATAGTAGAATAAAATTTCTTCTGAAACAATGGTTCTTCGGCTTACGAACTTAATTCGTTCGAATTAACAGTTCTAAATAATACGAAAAGTTTATGTCTGAAAACTCTGTTTTCCATTAAATCTTTTCTTTTTTTTCGGTTCGTTTCTAGAAATCAAGTTCATATCTAGAAGTCAGAATTGAGTGAGTAAAACATTCTCATATAAAGCGACACGTAATTCGAGGTACTACTGTTCTACAATAATTTCTAATAGGAGCTAGATCTAAAATTCGCACCCATGGTAGCACATAGTGTAAACATGCCCATTTCCACGTTAGATGAACTCCCTTGGCACGACCACGAGAGATACCTGTTTAAACGACAGATAAACACGGAGATGACGAATTTTGGGGACCACAAACTTGAGACGGAGACGCGAAAAATATAGCCATCTCACTAAATATCTTGCTTCCTCTGAAAGAAAGAGCCAACGCGCTGGAAACCGTAACGAAGGTAAACTAAGCGGAGAAAAACGAGGAAGAGAGGCGTAAAAGTGAGTAAAAATCAGCACCGGCTTCAGAGCTTGGCCGTCATGAGGCGACAATTACCTAACCGAGTTGACTGTTGGATTTTTAACCTCTCAGTTTGCGTTTCAACAATCTATACTTCCATTGTTGCTCTCTAAAGCTATTGTTGAGTTGAGAAAGTCCTTTGTTGTCCTTAATTTTCAGGACGACAGTATTGATGGATGGTTCTTATTCTTTACAATCATCGCTTTATTTAGTATTGAAATACTTCCATACCTCCAATGCTATGAAAACTTTCGAAGCGTCTCAAAACCAACTTCATGTACATTGCGGGAAGATGCAAGTTTTTCATTCTTTGATTATATTCATTATTATACCTTTAGCTCAACTAGCTCTCACAAGTCTCACAGCGTCACAATCACAAAGGAATGATGTGCAATTCAATAAAGTATGAAAATTTTGAAAATAGATCAATACTCTATGATTAGAATGGTTCTGTTACACATAACAATACCGAAATTACCCGTATCTTAAGGATGCCATTCTGAGCGACCTGGAGTCGAACCCTTCCCCAATAGTTAAATTAAACATGCATTGCGTTTATTTCCACAACAAAAAGGTCAAGTAGACGAGATTTGATAATGCAATCCTGGAGGACTCATCCATGAATTTATATCTACATCTAGATATGTGTACAGACATTTACGTGTTACAGCATAATTTTCAAAGTTTCTTCGTCTACATATTTGTATCTTAGATCTATATATAATAAATCTGTAAAGGTAGCCGTGTCTGAAGGAATTTAAAAAAAGTGGAATATTTGGTAATTATGATTATACGTGATTATGTGTCTTCTAAATTATGATGAAACTTAATGTTTCATCATAATTTTTTATAAGTTTTCTTAAAGCAAATATTTATTGCTGCGTCTTATTTCTTAAGCTACCTTGCAAGTCGCTCTTACTATGTCATTCATCTAATTTTACTTCCCTGTTGAGAATCAAAGGGTAGCTCCACTAGTTAATCACATATAAATGAGATGCATAAAAGGAAATGATGCATTTTTTCCTACAGTGACTAATCTCATTGTCCTCGTGTCCAATGGATATTCTCCATACGTACTTCCGCGAATTCACTCCCTTTAATACATCACATACTGTCTGGCCATACTTCACATGTATATTTTTACTTCGAAGGTTGTTACCCTTTCTGGCGAGATTGAGACTTTATGGGCGGAGACCGTCCGGTCACGGAAGGTCGCCTCCGTCACCTGCGACCACCATAATGCGATTTTTTTGCAAGGATCATTGCTTTTCCGCTTTTGCACGGGCGATTTCACTCGCGAGGTCGCCTTCTTCTTTTTTTTTATATATTTCTCCTTTTGGAGAGGAGCTGAGGTCATGGGCCCCGGTATTTTTATTCCTTTCGAAAAAAACGTTTTCTTTCTTCCGAGGTGCCGTGAAAATCCTCGAGACAGGTTCGTGTGACTCTTCACCAAATGAAAAAGAAAGGGAAATGTTGCGCAACGATTCCGATGGAGTGAGTCCATCAAAACGGGAAGAGTATTTACGGCTTCAGATGGTGAGAGAGTAGCAGCGGTGAGGTGGCGGAGAGCGATGTATCTAACGCAACACTTGTATATATGACATTGGTGCGTGCGTCACAAACAAGAAATTTGGAAGTTTATTATATATAACTAAGAATATGTGCTAAGAACCCGATCGTTGTTAAATCGACGGATAGTTTCAATAATTGTTTGCGTTAACTCTACGTTAATTCCAAATATCAATTATAATTCCTTATTTTATTAAATTAAAGAGCTAAGTAATAGGAAGGTAACTAAACGATTTATTGATGAAAATTTCAACAAATTTTATAAAGGAACACACAAGCCCAAAAAAGGGAAATGCAGATTATTACAGACGATAAATTCCTAGCCGAAATGTAAAGAGATTTAACACTGAAATAATATATATACAAACAAAGTTTACTGATAATACAATAAAAAAGGAATGCAAAACCAGGGACCGTCTAATCCGAACTGACGTACACTTTCATTTGGCCCACGAAAATATTACACTTACATGTGTCATAAGTGATCTTTAAACGATTAGGAATTTTATACAACATAATAGAGCTCATGATTCATTACTCTCCATCGCTTAATTCAATTAAAATATATACATTATGGATAATCAACCATGATGTAGTCGAAAAAAATACGAAAAGAAGTCGAAGACAATATGTATATGTAAGTGTGGCCCGTCAACTTCCGAATAGCGTTTTGTTTAGCCCGATAAGAAAACAATTTAGTAATTTTAAAAGTGCTTCGACAACTAAAATCAGTTCGCATATGAACCCCTACCGGGAATCGAACCGGTACCACCATCACTGAACTCGAACATATTCCCCACTTGGCTATCCAAGGTTAGTAGGGAAACAATTTACACCCCTTGGATACATGAGGAAGTCGTATAATACCCTGATATGGATATGTCAACAACTGCACGCTTATCGAACAAAGAGTAGCATTCCTAATACATGCAGCAAAGAAGAATCAAAATGCATCCTAAAAGCACCAAACATGGTTACCAAACAGTCATTCACTACGGCAATGAAACTAGGAAGAAAATAAAGGGCAAGATCCTTCGCGGGACGACGTTAAACGCACTCGAAGGCTCCCTTGACACGAAAGGGAATATAGTTGTTAATACGCCAACGTTTTTCTCCCGCTGATGATTTATAAACTGCGTAGAATCGGACCAAAAAGGGTGTATTTCCGAGGTTCCGCGGGTGTTACAGAAGGAAACACGCTTAGAGGACTTTCTTCTACGTCCCTCACCTTGTTTCCGAGGCCACGCTGAATTCTAAGTCTTTTTTAGGAGAACGAGGGTCTTCCGAGGGCAATTTTATCACAGAGAATCCAATATCGCCCAATAAGGCGTGATACCATAAGCTACGCGTGACTTGAGAAGATGATTGTCCCCGGCGATTTTTTTCTCGCCTTATCCTTGCATAAAAGTGAATTGCGGAAAATGGATGCCTTTATCAATTTGTGGTGAAAGGAGCGATCTCCGCAAAGATTTCAGTGGGCGAAAAGTGAGTTTCTCCTCTTAATGATTATGATTATGGGCCGTTCATTATTGAATTTCGGCCTTGAAGAAGAAATTGATTGCCGCCCGACGTGATGTACTCGGATTCGAACCGAACAATGCGTGGAAACAGTTTGGGTTATTTTTCGCACGTGAGCACACGGATTGGGAAAGCCAAATAAAATAATTATATACTTTACAGTATGACCGAATTGCTGGATGACCATACTTCAAGATTTTTCCGGGAAGAACAACCAAGGCCAACCATGCAATAAAAGCAACCATCGAGGAGTAATTAGTTTCGTTGAAGTTTTCACTCCGTTTTAATGAAATCGAAAAATTTCAATTCAATTGCTGTTTCAATCCGATACCGTTGAATCGTTGCGAACAGTTTCTTAATTTTTTTTCTCCGAGTATTAGATTTAATAATCTAGAAAAGTTCTAGCTAGGTATTACTTTTATAAACAATAAATTTACTTTCGATAAAAATTCTTGATATCAAATAAATGATCCAAGTGTGAGTTCAGTTCTAAACGAATGTTGATAGTAGAATTACAAGGCATTTAACTCATTCTCAAAGTATATGATTATTCTTTTACATAAAATACAAACTGGTTAAGACGCTTTCAGGGAACTTTTATAAGCGGGACAGCGTCACACCCATTTTATTACTAGTTTTTATTTATTATACACTAGATAATGAAAAGGAAAGTGTATTTTTTTGCTTTTTAATACTTAAATAAGTGCATTACACTATAAACACGAAAAGGAATCAATTAAGAATGCTTCATTCGCGAAAGATATAAATATATATAGGGTCTGCGAACGATTGTTGTGTAATACTGGTAGCTTGAGTTACATCGAATGAAGTGAAGGATTGCCTGAAGCGGGTTGCAATGCATCTGAGATGGGAAATATCCGTACTATAAGCGAGTAGATGAGCGTCTTAAGCGGTATTTTTTACCATATGTTAAGTGTAAAAGGAACAGGAACCGAGATAAAACCGTGTATTAAGCGGGATAGCGTCTCAAGTGGGAGCGCTTTAAATGGGCTTTACTCTAATCAAAATACAAACCGATATTCGGAACAGAATAAAAAGCGTTATCTGCTTTACGTTTCAGTTCAAGAATATTGATTTTTCTGTCCTGGTTTGATTTTCATAGTAGTAGAACCGAAAAATCTCACCCTCCAGGATACCGTTATCATCTTCCTAGGGATAAATTTCAAAGCCATTGCGCATCCCTGGATGGGAAGGGAGAGATCTGAGCAGCAAAATCATTTGCATGCCACCAGCACCCAAGAATAAAACTATAAACCTGCAAGCATCTGCGTAACTCAATGAACACCTGCAACCAAAGAAACAGGTGTTCAGAAAAGGATGCTTTGACATCGTGGTAAAATCGAAAAAGTAATTTGGTTTTCTCATCAATTGCACAACAAATTACATTGCTATGATGCGCTGCTTCCCATGCTTAAATAGCCTCTTACAAACGAACCTTCACAGGAAAAAAAAATTAATGAAGAAAATCTTAAGCCACTGCCTAAGTGGTTCCGGATATGATACCATGAAGAATGTTTATTGTTGTTTAATTCGTACACTTTCTGCTTAATATAAAAACTAGGCTTATACGTGAAATGGTAAATTAACCTCTCCGCAAAAGCTATTCTATCTTTCAGTTCCAGCTTCTACTATTGACAGCCCGGAAGCAATAAGTATCAAATTGTATCCATAAATAAAGCAATCACCTGAATATTATACTTTCAGCTATTTATCTAACGAACCTTTCATCACGAAACACATAACTGTTGAAAATTGCTTCACAACTTCATCAAATTTAGAAAAAAAAAATATCTTCAGCCGCCCCTGAAGTCTCCCTCCCGGAAGCAGGTGCTTTCTGTGTCCACCTGAAGAGAACTCCGCAATCTTCATCGCTAATTTTCGAAATCCTCCTGAGAAACAAAAGGTACGAACAGCCAGTACGAAAATAAAGGTTAAATATGGTTACCAAAAAGGTTGAATCTTGATTTAGAGAATTGTATAATGTCAGACAAAGCCATCTATTTTTTGAAATTACGCGAGCTGTATCGAATCCTAGATCCTATCACCTCATAAGAGAATATTTTCTATCCGTCTTTCGATACGAAATAGAGAATGACATTATGCCTTTAATTTACTTTTTTCTCTTCATTATTCTTCTTATGATATCTTGCCTATGATAAAACTTAAGCTGATGAGGTATGATGCTGAATAATAGCATTCCTCCGAGTTTATTATACAATCTTCACATTTCATGAACAACATACTATATCATAACCTCTATTTGAATGAACATTAACTTTAAAGTTCAATTTAAATAAAAAAACCTTATTATAAACGATAATTATCACATCATCAGAATTAATCATTTTAAAGTTCTGCTTAACTTAAATACCAAAGTAAAGCCCATTCAATCTATTACCTGAGTTAAACATCGCTTTAAATCCCATCGCTTTATGCTTACATATCGATTATATCAATGTTTGAATTAAAAAGAACTTTACTAGCAAATGCTTTTTTGCATGGACATTTTCCATTTAGAGCTAGCATTCAGGGAATACTATCTCACTCCTCATCTTACCTAATTAGCCTCATTTCCTCATTAGTTTACTGGTAACGAATGATGAAGGGGGTTCATTCCAGCCTTCAGGCTAATGGCGTTACATACAGACATGAGTTCATAATGAAAAATCCTTCGAAAATAGCTAAAAATCTCACCATCACGTAAAGAGGAGAGTGAGGTCTTTCCGCATCAGCTCACTCTTTTTTTTCAACCTTCACAACGGATCTCCAGATAAACCGATATGAATGTAATAAACCACCCAACGATTCTCAACCTTTTTTTTCTACCAAAACCACCAGGAAGGTTCGACTTCTTTCTCCCACGGAAGGAAGAGAAAGCCGTTTTCATTACTCCCTACAGATTGAGAATAAAAGTGCGATAATGCAACCTTGAAGAAGTGTCGGTTCTCACATGTATTTCCCGGATACAGCACGTCTGGTGGCCGGATGGAAATCACACTATGAGGAGAGTTTTCCCAGATGCGGTTGGCTCCTCCCAACACTTGCATAGGGGCGATATTGCACGAGAGGATTATGAACCGAGCTTAAAATTAAGTCCGTGTAAAGCTATCTACACATTTATTAAGCGAGGGGTGAGACAATTAAAAAAATCTAGAAGAGGCATTCAAAACTGTCACTGAATTTTACAATATATTCAGAAAGACATACAGGAGAATATTATGAGCATGAGCATTAATTTTAAATTTTCGAAACATGACAAGTTTCTTAAAATGATAAGTATCATCAAATACACTGTGATGTGAATTATTGACTATATGCCTTAAAAAGTTCGATTTATAGACTGGAATGGCTCTCACCATTTTGACGCTCCAAGAGGGAAGCAAAGAATCACTACATTTCGTCCCGGTTTTCGCTCCGGTTTACGAAAAACAAATATCGGTTCAGTTCCGGTTTCGCATCTTCTGACATCGAACCGGTTTTTATCGCTCTGATCATTGCAATACTATATTCTTCCGAAAATTGTTTTACTACGTCCAATATATTAATTTATGTTAAATTAGACTAACTTTCGGAATAAAACTTACTGATAATTTGCAAGTCCTAATTATAAATGTTTGGTAAACCTTCCTCAAACTAAACATAAGTAAAATGATCATTGTTAGGAACCGAAAATCGGAAAGAAATAAATAACAATTCCGGTTTCAGTGTTCGATTCTGTTCCGGTTCGAAGCCTTGGTGAGAAGTGTTTTGAGCGCTCCTTTTTATTAAATTTGATGTAACTCAAATAGAAATTGAAACAACTTTTAAAGGCGCATAAAATTTTAAAATTTGTAAGTAACCCAAGATATATAAAAATCATAAATTTATTTTTAAATATCTATCAAATAAATCACATATTGGTTAAACCACCGTTCATTTGTTTATTTACTGCCGTTGATTGGCTGTTGATATATGGGCATATTTATTTTATATCATTAAGACTTCCTTATGCCTATTTTCTAGGAAATCAAGATCTTCATCCGTCCGAGTCCATACCTCACACGTATGGATAGGTATCGATAGCATGTACGAAACTATGGGCAAATTCAAACTTTATCTCAATTTTTTGAGAAAATGGGGAATTTTTCATTTTCTCGTCAAATTTTAGCAGAAAGCGGGAAACTTTCTCCATAAAATAGTGTGTCATTTGTATTTTTTGATGGGAGGAAAGCGCTGATCACCGAAAACGTATGTTTAGAAATAATGTACATATTATTTCTAAACATATATATTATAAAGATTCATTATTCTCATATATGAGAATAATGAATGACTATAAGTCAGAAACGTGCAATACAACAGTAAGAACCGCATCCTTTTCCGGAATGAAGCCGAACATCTTCGTCCCGATGGTTTTCTTAGCGATTTTACTCCCGAACGACCTCGATCATCGAGAGGAATCGATTAGAGGAAATCGCGCGTGAAATAAATAGGGACCGTCACATGGCAACAGCGAAACGTGGCTCGCGGAAGACACGTGACAAAAGAGAAATAAACAAAAGAGGGGAGAACGAAAGTCCCCTTCCCTTGCGCATGCGTGACTGTGCTAAGAAAGGGGATGCATATCCTTAAGGCGGTGCGATACTGAAATCTTCGCTGGGATCGTGTCACGAGTATCTATGTCCCGGAGGTTTGACACGTGCCGAATGGAAGGGAAGAGCAGTAAGGAAAATGAATGACTGCGTTGCTATAGGTAGAATGCGAAATTTTTGTATTGTATTCCCCCTTCGCGTCAGCCATTTATTTGAATACATAACTGTATCCTAATAACAAATTTAAGTGAATTGAGTTGTCTTGTATACACGTGTATTTTGAACAATTCCTAATTACCTTTTTTAATTTTAATATAATGAAACCAATGCTAAAAAACGAAAAAAGGATATAAGTTATATAAGTAATTATAAGAGAAAACAAGTTTTTCCTTACCATCAAAGATGCATTCTGTTTTCACTTACGTTTTACAATAAGAAAATAACCGATTTTTCCGTCACCTTCAAAGTTAAATTTTAATCATAATATAATATCTAATTCATCATCTTCCCTCACAGCATTCTGAGTCAGTGAACGCAAACCATCTCACTCCTCATCTAGAGGATCTAGAGTAAGCCTCATTCCTTCCCCAGACTTAACAGATTATTACAAACCATAACTCCCGAATGTTATTTGTCTTTAGAAAATTTTTAGTTTCCTACTCGTTGACACAGAATTGTTTACTTTCTAGATTTAGTGTTAAATTATCGAGAATAATATGATAGCAGCAAAAATTTGTTCAAGTCGCACGGAAGAAGCGGTAATTAAACCATTTAACAAAATAAAATTTTAACTTACTGTTGTATTTCGATTTATTCATTTACGTATTTTCAAAATTACATATTGCTACTAGCCTAACATCACATAACGTTTTATAACAGTGATTTTTACCATAAACCTTAATGTTGCGATAAACTTAGCAAATGATTAGGATAGCTAACGATTAATCCTTCCTATAGTTTATCCTTTAAGCGAACCAAACTCGCAAAGAAAATCGGGCATAACATCCGCTCAAGATGCCATCGGTATAGAACCGCAGATGCGGAAACATAGAACGGTGAAATAAAAAACGGATGCATCAGAAACGTGGTCATCCTAGCCATTTCCTCTAATCCCCCACACCTCTCCATTCCTCACTTCCTCCACCAGATTTACTGCATCGAAAGGCGCTAGTTTTTCTTGCCAGGCGCCTTACTTTCCTTATAAAGACAACGGGGAGAAGCGTCCTGTTCTGCCGAGGGCGGAGTCGGCTCCAGAGATTTTTCTCACACGCTCCCAAAGAGCCATTAATCTCTCAGAGAGACTCATTCCGCAGATACGTTTCGACTCGCATTGCGTCGCGGATAAGTGGGAATTACTTTCCTGGAACTCGATACTCGAAGAGGAAAAGGATTGCGCACCGACACTTTTACTTGTTTCGCACCATTCGACCGGGGAAATGGGGTTTCCGGAAACACGTGTCCGGGACAATGGCGGATGTCACGATGACGGGACATGATCGAAATGAGGCTCTTTTTGAGAGAGAAAAAAAGGAGTTTATTTATAACGGTGCGATGGAACGAAATAAGGAACCGCTCCCTTAAGGAAGGTTTTCGTCCATTGGACCATTTAATGCGGCGGGTAATTAAACATTACGTCACGAAATTTGCTAGCGAATGAGGAAGAGACACTATCCGACTGAAAATTAACGGAGCGTTCAGAAGCGTATCGATGCGATTGAATTGCTTCGCTCAATGGTTGGTTGCATTAAATAAATAAAAGAATTTACAGTTCGTACTTCACTGTCCACGCAACTTTAACTTGATAAATGAAATACATTTTGTCTTCGGATAGAAAAAAAATAATCTTCCATTTACCAATCTCACTCCTCTTCACGGCTGAAATAATATGAATGCTACTGAGGTATGAATTATGCTGATAAAAATGGCTCTGACTTTGGCCACTTGATTTTTAAGATTAAGAACAGTTCACAAGTAAAAAAAATTAAATTTAAAAGGATATTTTCAAAGATAACAAAAGAATAACAAATGGAAATATTTATGAAGGTTAGGGGTGGGGTGAGAAATTATGATTTTGGAACAAAGCTATATTAAAACAACATTCAAATCTCCCATACACAGGATATGGTAGATAATTACATGCTCTAAAGGTGGATGGAGTACAACTTAGCCCCAAACATGTTTGACGTACCTACATTTTTAAGTTCTACTTTAAAGAAATTTTTGCTGAAAATTTCACTAAAACCTTAAAATTTCTATAAAATACAGAAAGAAAGCAGTATCAAAATATTATTCAGTTTTTGTCTTTGTAAGATGTGGTATTAAATAACAAAGTATACGGAGCTTCGTAGCGACGTCGTTCTGGAAAGATGAGTAACAATTTTATACGATATAAATTTGCTGTTTTGGAAATGTACTTGAGAGAAAATAAACAAAGAATCTTTATGGACTTCGTACTCTTGAATAAAGTCTAAGAATTCTTTTGGTTCATAATTTAAATTTTTATCTAACACACATGACGTTTCATACTGCGAATTTATTCGACTGACTATCGTTCATACTAAGCGTCCTGATACATGCTTATACGTATTACTGCGAAAAAGTTTTTTTATGTTAAACACAGCAGAATTTATAACTTCCAATTTGATATAATTATTTTAGGAATCCCAAGAGGAGGAAACTTTTCTGGTGTTTCAACTTCGATGAATTAAAACTTCTATTTTCCAAATTAAACTGCGCCCGTCCCCCTATTTCTATAGCCTTACTACGGCCCTGAGTACATATAAACTTCCTTATGGTCGAACTGACGCACATAAGTCAGGAGGATTTTCATATACCTCAAGAAAGAGACTTACGGACTTCAACCAGATAACACATTGAAAAAATCTCTACCTGCTGAATGTCTGCAAAGAGATAAACACAGATAGTTGGAAGATGGTGAGATATGGTTATCTAAAGTCTCATATACTGAAAACACAGCGTAGTACTTGATGATAGTCATAAACAATGACTCATTGAAAAACTCACGGATAAGAATTCTCAGATTTAAGATGTCTTCAATGAACTTGAGATGTAGATCTGGGAACAACTCTTCCAAAACCCTTTAACGAAAATCTTCCGAGGACAGCAACTCATCCGTTAACATAAAGGTCATGAGAACTATCAGCTAAATCATAAACATAAGACCGCCAAAACCATTAGTTGAGAATCAGAGATGTCTGAACGTTCTAAGAACGAAGATAACCACAGAACAAGATCGGTGTAGTAATATCAAAGGAAAGGAAGCATATAAAATCTCGACAGTAAAGACATCATTCGTTCAGCTACCCGTCATTTAAAAGATACAAACTCTTCTGATGATACTGTAACTGAAATGAGTCAACCAGGCTCTATAAATTAGACATTAAAAGAATATAAGTATCATTCATGCATGAATAAATGTATCAATTTAGTGCTCGCGGATAGCCAAGTGGGCAACGCGTTCGCCTTCGATGAAAGTGGTCTTGGGTTCGATTCCCAATGAGGGATACATATGTGAAATGACGTTACAAGTCGAAGTACTTTAAAAATTACTACTACAAATCAATAAATATAATTTAATCGAATAAAATTTGAATTATAAAATGGGAATAGAAAATTATAGAATGAAAAAATTTAAATTACAAATTGAGACAAACTCTATTCAGCCGAATTTCTGATTTTACTCTTATTTTTTTATTTTCCTCCACATATTGCTGAACATTTATATCGCGCCTGACAACCCGAATCCCGGACAACCGCTACCCGGCAACCCTCCTATTGGTGAGTAAATGGGCTCCACACTGTACTTTAAAAACCATTTCCTTGGAAACGAAGGCAAACAATATTTGGCGCGTAATCGCCGTTGTGAGGAAAACACCATTTTAAGCCATCACGTCCCGCCAAATCTAAACATGGCGAGTGGGGGATGCACGTTGGCCAAAATCACGGTGATTCCCTCACGCTCCGCTCCAAAATCTTGAAATTATCCGACCACATCGCGGGCGAAACGTTTAATTTTTTGACGGTTCCGTAAAAAGACGCGGAGGAAAAAAGGAATTAATGGAAGGTTTTATAAAAGCGCTCCCACTGGGACGCGGAGCTAACGGTTCCAGGACCGCGGCGCAATAAGTGGAAGAGGGACTAAAATTTTCCTCCGCAGCACCTGAGAGTTCAATTCTCCTTGACCCAAAGAGAGAACGTGAATCACGCCGCATTACAGCCTCCAGGGGACGGAGATGAAGAAATAACGTAAACATTTTCACGTGAGAAATACGAGATGGGGAAATGCTTTCATTAAAATTAGCATCCGATACAGCAATATCGCAATTTGCTGCTTATCTAGCGATCTCACTCCGAAATTAGGACTTGAATTTCGTAACCAGAAATTTATTGATAAAACCGATACTTCTACCCCATACCATCACTATGGTTACCAGTTTTAATTTTCTATAGCTAAAGGCTTTCAGCGTGCAACATAATTTGTGCTACGAAAATTAAATTCTTCCTTATTAACCAACAAACCTCAGACTTGAATCATGAGAGAAAGTAACTCATAAATAATGTTACTCTTATATTGAATATGGTAAGGCGTAACCTCGTGGAATGCCATAACTAATGAAATGAAAACTTCTACAGAATGTGGAAGATTATTAAGTTTTCATTTTATTAGTAATGTTACTCTTATCATAAAATACGGTTCTACGGCCAATATCGCGAAAAAAACTGATAAGATAAATGGATTTTTCTCAAAATTTTGGGACTTTAGAAAAGCTTCTCGATGACCGTCGGATTGTTGACACACTAGCCAATAGGCAATTTTTCGCTTAACCCAGTGAATTTGCTGTCTTTCTGAGTTTACTTCCTTATTTGAACGAAATCCCTATAAAGGTTTTGTTACCTAAACCTTTCTCTAAGTACTCAAGGCATGACAAATAAACAAACGCATAACTTATTTACAAATTGAAATTAAATCCAGATTTAGTTGATAAAATAATAGAGATACATATAATAAAAGTAATATAACAGTAATAATAAGAATACAATAGGAGTCTTTAAAAGGCTAGGATTAAGAAAGTAATGAGAAATTAATGTAATATCTGAACTACTGATCCATTTATAAAAACGAATAAAATTAACATATTTCTCCAATTTTTTTAGATATTCTTATGCCACTTTTTGCATATGTACGTACCATTTAGCGTAAATCTAGAGATATGTTCAAAAAAAAATAGCATATCTGACCCTCTCCAAGTCAGTCAATGTCAGCTTAGAAGCGTGTTAAACAAGTTTCTATCTTGTTTTAAAATTATAGCTTATTGAGTTGGCATAACGGCTTGTGCGTAGGAAATAGAATAACATCACATAATTTGAAGCCAAAAAATATATCCTGTTCGAATGACTAAGAAGTTATAGCAAAAACCGCAATTCATTTCTTACAAGGGGGTGACACTTCCGAAAAAGAAACAGTGAGAAAGGCATAAAATGATATTCTGAACGTCATCACGCCCACACAAGAGATAAAAAAGAAAAGAACGGTCAGAATGAAAGCGGAACTGAATATTCCTTTATGTGACACGTATCTTTTATTTTTATAACGATCCAAAAAGAGAAATGATCACTTCATGACAGTTTGAACAGATCTTGCTGAGAATCAATCACATTTGAAATGCAGAAATTTAATACTTTTAAAAATGTCTAATAATTGATTCTTTTTATATGAATTTATATTTTGATTGACCTTTAACGGTAATAAGCTTCAAAATGTAACGGAAAATTACATAACTTAAATTTTATATAATTAAACAGATTTTTCTTTCGTAGGATTTGTACAAAGCAGAAAAAAGTACCTAAGTTAGTAATCTACAGAGCTACTGAAATATTGACTAATTATGGCGATGATTCTAGGACTTAATATTTGACTTAGTATTTGAGTTTCGTCAGGAAACTTTATTAAAAACCATTCAAAATCTCCTGTTCTCATATTTGCAATCGGATCTTATAAGAAAAGTTGAGTGAGTTAAAATTAGTTTATATTGAACCGTCATCCTGTTTTAAGTGTTATACAGGCGCTCGTAATTAAAATCTTGTGACAAAGCGTTGCCTTCAATTCAAATGATAAAACAGAATTCACTTTATTAGTTATTTTATTACTGCAAAAAACAATCAAAACGTATAAATAGGATCAATTAAGGGTCAATTCCAGATGCGCTGCATTCACATACTAGTTTTATTGAGTTTAAAATTTGTATGGTTTCTTTCTTTTTCTGTGGTTATTTAATTGCTAATTGGCAACTAAGTCTTAAATTCAAATATTCGGTATACTTTGTGAGACCCACAACGACCAATTTAATGCACCAAGCAGTCGAATTCAAAAGAGAGAGGGAGAATTGAACCAAACCAAAGTGAATTCTTCCTTGTGAAATTCGCTATCCAACTGAATCGGATTTATTTTGAGTTTCAAATTATTTGAATACATCAGATTTCGAAACCATGATAAACATCAACAAAGCAACTGTAATTAGATATACACCTAGGCCCGTTTTAGCAAACGGATGAGATTATGATGAAGAGGCGCTAAAATTTAAAATTAAAAAGATAAAAGAAGGAATGGAAGATTAAATTTTACCTTCAGATGCTAAAAAAAATTCATCAGATCCGCATATGCTACCTGGATGCCTCATAAGCGTCATTGAGGAACGAATCGATTAGAAGATTATCAGCTGCAACTTCCTCATTAAATACAATTTTCCCGTTTTAATGGAAAGGCTAATTATGGACGTCTAATAGAAGTTTCCAAGAACGATTCGAGCGGAAAGAAACCTCGAGATGAACTCAATGGAGCGTATCAATAGCGTATAATTCGTACTCTACAATGGAAAGGTACGAAAACTTGGAGGTGAGCATAAAAAGCATACTATCGGAGATTACTATATTATACCGGATGCGGATATCTTTTTCGAGTTCGAACTGCGACCATATTGTATTAAGACATTAATATTAAGCTCTTGAGAATAAAAAACAATCAAATAGGGTTTGAGAGTAATATTTTCAATTGATTACAAAAACTTACAAGTAGAAGGGGTGCCTATAGGCCCGCCAGGTAGTTACTTATAGATCAAAGTAGCAGATGCTAATGCTATCGCTTGGGTTGAACAATAGCCTCCGAAGAGAAAGCATTCTTCATATGGACGGAATCACAATTAACTTCTCTACCTTTTCATAGAGTTCCGAGAATTCCTTTTCTAGATCTTTCCGTCATATTTTAACTATTTTTACCCAATTTTGCGAACAATCCTCGTTAATAAAGAGGAAGAGGATTATTATAGAGAAATGATGTCTATTTAACATATAATTTTTTCAGTATATTTCGAATGCATTCAAAACTATAGCGCGTGCCTGCTTTTCTAGTCAGTATTAACGAATTACTTAGGAATGAAATCGGACGCATTTTTTTCGTACTATAAAAAGTCTTAATTTCTCGTTGTCTCAATACAGTCTAACTAGATATAGCGATTAAAATTACGGTTTAAAATTAACAATCCAAAGAAGATTTCAACTACATTTTCAGCCATCAAATCGACTAGACAATCTGGAACGCAATACGAGTATGAATAGAATGATCAAAGACATAAAAAAATCGTTACAAGAATGCGATATCACAGAAAATGCTTTATAAGGGGCTTAAAAAATTTTGTTTAACTGTAAGGTCGACCCTTATAAGTGTGCTAATCCATCATATATGACTTCAACGCGAATTACCCTCCAAAAAGCATAGACAAGTTCGTACGTTCGGATCATTTCATTTTGCACGAATCTTACTAATCGAAGAGAATCATGGGATAAGATATATTTAAGTCAGTTGTTGGTTAAATAAAATGAAAACTACGTTATTTCCTTCAGCGATGTATCTCCTACCGGGAAAGCCGAATAATTTGAGGTTAAAGATTACATATTTTTCACAAGCAAAATAGATTCTTCGAATTATAATTATAAAATAACGGTTACTTGTATGTATTTAAAATATATCTTCCAAAAGTTCTCGTTTAAGTTCGAGGGGAGCAATAATAAAGAATCGGGAACCTTTCCATCCCTCAATATTATCATTAACTAATGAAAATTATAGTCATAATTGAGACATGTCGCAAAGGAAGAGATAAGGAAGAAAATGATGAAACCGGTGAGTCATTGTTTATTTGCCCTATCTCTTGAGTTATATCATAATGAAGAGTTGCAGTCATCCTGTATCTAAATTAATATCAGTTTCTCGCTCGAAATAGCAGGCGTCAATTGGTGTAACCCAATTTCAGAAATGAGAGCTCTCCTGCCTGCTTGCTTGCGAGTTTTCAAGGTTTTTTTCATACTCGCTTCAGTCGTTCTTATTCTTGTTTTCAAATTTCGAAACGTGCGTTTTTTCTCAGCCTTTTACCAAAACACAATCGAAACACTGAATTCATCAAGATACCATAGCAGGAACAAAATTCCCGAATTAAATATTTACTATCCTTCTCTTTGGACGCTAACCTTGATTTCATATTCATAAATATTACATAAACTCTTCAGTATTATGCATAAATTTATAATTGTATAAATATTAAATTATCCTCAAATCAATTTCAACTGTTTCCGAATTTAAGTGCAAGTAATTAAACGAATTCGAGTCACTAATTAGTTTAATTTTTAGATTTTAACTTGTTTATTATTTCATCGTTAACGAGAAATAAGACAGTAACCAAAAATGAAGATTAAATATTCAATGAAAAATGCTTTCGAGGACTGTAAACTAGCAACTCTACTCTAGGACTATTGATTTACGTTCCCTGAAATAAGCAGGGTCGCCACCTCATTTGTTGCGAATCACGGTCACTCTATTACTTTGTTTACATCAGCTCAAGAGGAGACCCATTTCAGGAGATAATATGCATTCGTTGGCAGTAGTTTCTTTTTCCATGCCTTTCTTCCCATAAAAAATCGACCTTGCACACTTCCCTTTTAATAGGCACTGTATTCTGGAGGTCAACTCAATCCTCTCTCGGCGGAAATGAGGAAATTCCAGGCTAAATGAGCAAGAGAGAACCTTCTTGTTCTATTTATTTTTCCCATTTTCTTTCTCTGCTTTTTTTGCGATTCCCGCCTCGGGGTCTAGGACAGATGGCAGTCGCAAACTAGACGCGATTAAGATCCTAGAAAATGATCTAAAATACTAAAATGCCTCCTATTAGTTAGGGATCTTTTCTAATTTAATAAAGTTGTAGAATGTTATGAAAATTACTTTTTTGCATTATTACTAATATTATTAGGAATTTTTATTATAAACAATATCACTAATTGTAACACTATGGAATTTAAAAAATGTGGCATCTTGGTATTCAGGGATATTGACGTATAATTGAATTATATAAATACCTAAAGCTTAATACAAAAGATTTCTAATCCGAACCCCAAATGGATGGGTGTAAGGGCAAGATCCGGGTAAGACCAAGGAGCTGAGGTTTAAAGCAATACCATCTTAGATTAATGAGACGTAGAGCGACATAAATCGGAACAATTATGAATTACAAGATAAGTAACATTCTCGAGGGCAGCATTATCAGTGGATATCTAAATTAATATATTAAGATATCCAATAATGCAGCACAATTATGATAATTATTTTACTTATTTCATTGAATACAGTCTGGACAAGCATCTCGTATAATTTATAAATACAACGAATAGCTCTTAATTTTAAAATTCATCGCTGAGGGCGATCATAGTCATTGATGATTTCACAAAGAAAAAATTATCCATTCATATCAAACAAGACAGTTTTGATCTATATGTTTTAAGCTGTATTTTCTGTGACTAAAAAGGAATCAATAGCTGTAACAATTAGACTGTTTATCACCTACCAGACAGCATCTAAAAATAAATATTGCTACTTTTAAAAATCGTATTTTTAACTCTCTGATTTTATAGTATAAGTCATTATTATGCTTCGAAAAGGATATAATTTTGTAATCACTTGTTTGTGTAATTTTATTATATTTACTTAGTGACGTGCCCCACGATTCAATCATTTGTATTATTTACTTTGAACAGAAATATAATAATTATTATTATAATTCGCGGACGAAAACCTTCAGTTTGAGAAGATCTTTCACTTGGCAAACCCATCACTTGCTTAGTACCTGTAGCCGGCCCTGCTCTTCCAGGACTTATCGCCCAAGGCCATCCCCGAAGGCCAATTGGCCACCGAACCCCTTTGTCTGCCACCCGCGCTCTCATTGTCCGATAGTAAGCCAAGCGTCCGGTATTCACGGCCCGTGAAGAAGATCTCTTTTATTTCGAATGTCCTTGGTCGGCACTATTAGCTTTTTTACATTCGCTTCTCCGAGTCAGCGCGATTTTCCCCGCGGTGACAAAGGAGGGGCAAAGGGCAAACGGCAGCTGATGGGAAAAAAATTTAAGGACGTCTGAGAAGATCGTGGTAGAGGCTTTGAGGAAGAATTTGAGAGGTTTAATGTCCATACCTTGCAATATTTCGTTTTAGGTCAACATTAATGTTTGCAATCCATGCTTTTGCCTAAGACAATTCAAACATTATTATACAAGGTAGAATCTATTAATCGGTAAACTGATGTATGATACAATAATCACCATCGGGTACATATTTATGTGTTTCAAGTGGGTAGCCTTTGATGAAATTCTGTTCCAGGTTCGATTCCTAGTGTAGGCACATAGTGCAAACTGACATCGGCGGTCGAAGAACTTTTAGCAAGAATGCTCATGTTATTTATTCGATGTCAGCAACTTTTGTTAAAACTACACGTGAAGTTCTCGCTTCGTTGCAGACCCTTCTTCTTTTGTAAAATAAATTTAAAATACCTTAAGAAAAAATAATTATCTATATATATTATAATAAATAAAAATAATATATTTTTGATTAGAATTCACGAAATCTTCGATAAAAGATATAGATATTTCGTAAAATCAACCAAGAAAATAAGCAAAGTTGCTATCAATAAAATTTTGGTAATTTCAACGTCAGTTCCGACTACGGACATCAAGGATTCGAACACTATCATGTGTATGAAACCAGCACAAAAAGATTTTCGTAATGAAAAATGAGTACAAAATTATTTTCTAGAAGACTGGTAAGATTTTTCATCGTTCTCAGGAACTTCTGCACCACTTCAACCTGCACCGAAGATTTTAAACCATACAATATTAATAATGGAAAAATAAAAAAAATCGAGGAAACTAAAAATACGTATTTTGGTCATGGGAACCGCTGATTCTTTTCCCCTTTCCTGATTTGGGCGTTGGAGTGGGAATCTTGTGACGCATGGAACAGAGGCAGGTTGCCGACCTCTCAAATGGAGCAACATTTCCGGAATGGAGAATTCGATGCATTTCCGACACGATCAGCATGACATGGCGGTAGGGAAATCCCGCAATTAATTTTCTAGGAAGGAAGGGTTTAGATTTCTAGCGTGGGTGATACTGTTACGCAATATTCAAAATGAATAGTCGAAGTGAAGACCTTACTTAATATTGCTTACATACGAGACTTGCGTGAACATAGTGAATTCAGCGATTTGCTGACAGAATCAAAAGAGCCAGCTTACTGCTTATCCAGTAAGTAAGCCTATACTTGTTTCGCAACTGCCGAAACAAGTTGACTAATGTTGGTTATTGACTATAGATTATCATTTTTAATTTCATCCTTCCGTTGAATCACCCGTAGAAAACTGCTATGGATATTTTCATAAACAATTTATGGATGAACCTTGGCTATATTGGATTGTACTTTTAAGATATAGGCTGACAAATATTATTCCTTGCCTGAAAAACTGACCTAATTTTGTGAAATCCTCTGATACAGCTATTTTGAAGGACAGCTGCCTGTTATTGCAAGAATTATGCCATATTCTTCCTCAAAAATTATGAATGAATCAAAGTAAACAAGAAGTTCCTACGAGGAGATATTAAAATAGAACGCAGAGAGATCGTAAGGCTTCCTCTTTCCTTCACAGTATTCTTAGGAATAGGGATAAGACAAACATCGGAAACCATCGAAGTTTCTGCAATAATCCTTTGCTAAGCAACGGATCTACGTGAGAAACTGCTCGTAACAAAATATTGCCTATCACCTTACATTACCACTACTATGATATTATCAAATTAACAAATCATAGATAATTAAATTCAGGTTAGTATTATAATAAGGGGCAATTTGCTATTTAAAGTCAGAGTACGTATATTTTCACATAGTTTGCAAGTTTCTTCCGGTCTAAGGTTTTAAACAGTTCACGACGATATTTTTCTTAACGAAAAAACGTCTCCTTGAGACAATAATCATCCGGAAAAAAGTCAGGATAGAGAAACTCTCCTAATATCTTTATATGAGGGTGGTCTGAAAAGTTTCCTACCCCAGATTTTTCAGAAATCTTCAGAAATTTTCAGAAATCTTGTCGAAATATGGCGAAATGTCGGAAACTTTTTAGACCACCCATGTAGGTCTAATTTCACGAGATATTCGAAGAAAGATGCTCAGCTTAATACTGACTTATCGTAGAAATCTCTCAGGCTCCTAAATTCATGTGTATAACATTTTGTAAGTTTTGGTTACATTTGATAGGGCTACGTAAAAACCAAATAAGACAAGATTATCGTAGCCAGGGGTGTCCTGAAACCTGGATCGCAGCCGCTACAATAATGGCAGACCCTCGAAATTCAAGAGACCCTTTTTATATTCATAGATTCCATACAGATACTCGTAAAATATCCATATTTCAAGACTTATTATTTAGAAAGGGATATATTTATGATATCACTGAATTGATCTAAAAATAATTTATAATGTTAATATCATTATTACTGAAATAGTGTAATTGAACTGAAAATATTACCACAACATTGTTAAAATTTAATTACACAGCTAAATTAATACAAAGTATAAAGTAAATTCACCGTAAGAATCGGTAGTTATTACATGTTGCGAAATATTGGTTTAAAATTTTATTTTAAATGAATTCAACTATTTAATTTAAGAAAGACTTCCTTGAATACTCCCAAAAATCTCTAAACGCGCTCACTTCCTGTGAAGGTTCGAATACTTCGTCATCAACCACAAATTATTTCATAAAATAATCCCAATCTAGAAGTCATTAACACAGCAAATAAATCCTAAATATTTATCGGTGTACCTCATGACTGCTTTAATCGTGAAAATAATTATTCAAGAAGTTTTCTGCATCTCATAAAATATACCATGACGCCGAACGTTTTGCCCCATATCTCTCAGGTCGTCTCTGAAAGCAACAATTTTTGTTAAAATCGCTGAAAAGAAAGAAGGAAAGAGATGAGAATTCATTCAACGATTTCGACCCAAGCACTTGTCGGGACGGCCACGTATCTGACGCTGGTTCTGCTGATAGAGGAGTTCACCCTCCGTTTTCCAAAGAAAGCGTGAAGCAGCTTGATCTGATTGCCATCACCGCTTGCTATTTCTGTTTAGAACTACTCGGAGAGCATCTTACGGTTTCAGACATTACGTTTTTTGCTCCGAAATTCGTTCACGTAGTCGTGAGAACACCTCAATCTGCGGATCTATGGATTCCGTGTAAAAATCTTCAGCAGAAAAAATGACCCACAAAGAAATACCGGGCGGCGATAAGCCGGCTCTCCATCTGTTTTCGAGGAGATAAACCCGTTAAAAAATTACAACGGAGACGATCAAAGAAACTATATGAAACCAAGCTTCTCCTACCGTAGCTTGTATATTTCTTGATTGACTCATTTATTTTACACACCGCTGAATTCACCCCGAAATCATTTATGGAAAAACACAAAAATACTCCTTAAGGAAACTGAAATTCGTTTCTCAATTATCTTGTTTCCGGTATTCAGCCCTGATGAGGTAATGAGACTTACGGTATACGATGAGGAGTGAGGTAGTTATCTCTATTTTCCTCTTTAAGTAAGAACAACATAAGCATAAAAATTCCATACTATTCTGCACAATAGCCCAATGATTAACACTTATCGTAACAGTCAAGGAGGAATTGACAAAATAAATGTAGTAATCCAGGATTATTGATACCTCAGTAGCCTTCATCTTATCAGAACCATGAACAAGATTGAGAAAACGTAAATGGAAGATGTGTCTCTATTCTATACCAAAATCAAATGTTAAGTATTCCATGTATAAAACAGTATACAGTAATGTGAAAATTGAAATCCTATTACGGGTTGCACGTTAGACAACATCGAATTGATCCATTTCGCATTTCGAGAATCAAGTCTTGAAAGAGATCCTTTAAACCCATACCTGTAAAGAAGACTTTATCATTTAAGGGTGTGTGCTCAGTGTAAAAGAAAACAGTAGAATTAAAATCTTTTGCATTTATCCAAAGGGTATTCCGAGGTGAAAGAGTCAATCGCCTGCTCCCATAAATGACTTAGTATGACAAGGAATTTGTCTAGAGTTTGGATGAGAAACCCAAACTAAATATCAATGGAAATCCAAGATTACTGCTTATATGCCGTATTTATCACCACAGAACGGTATTTTTTAGATTTATGGTAGAGAATTAAGGCAGTAAGATTTTTTTCTATAAGATAACCACTTCAGGGAATTATCTCGCATCGCTCCTCCCCCTCAGTAAATTTCTAGGTCCTCCTTTGATCAGATGAGTGGACATAAAAAACTGATATCGAACAATAGGCCTACGATGAATTTCTGAGGATGTTTTCCCGGAATCGAAATTGCGGTCACGTCTAAAACATTCCATAAAAATACCTGCACAGGCAACAGATGAATCATCTCAATCCGAAAATTTGTTTGGATACTTGGGAGTTTCATTCAATGAAAATAGGAGATTAGCGATACAGGAAAACATGAGTCGTTAAATTATGATTTTTTAAAGTGAATGACTGTGGATTTATAGGACAAACAGACTCTTAACGAAAAAGGAAACCAATATGAATACATCCAAGACCTGCCGAAACGAAAATCGGCATATTGATTATTTCACTCTCTAGTACCGATTCTAGCTCAGATATTTAAATTATTAACAGTATTTCTTATTCTCTTACTGTATATCTGCAGCATACAAAATACACGAAATTTGTAGTAGTAGTATTATTTATACAATGTTTTGACAGCTGATATTATTTCGCACATAAAGGACTCTACAGAGAATCGAACCCGGAGCCGCTATCACCAAATTTGAACGTGTTTCCTGCTTGGCGATTCGAGAGTCTCACAAATTTAAATAAAACTGTTTTAAACAAATCATTTCTATGACAACGAACGGGATAATTGATATTTATATTTATCAGTGAGGCATATTTTTATTTAATTATTCGAGTATATAATTAAAGTCATTTAGGGAATTTATTTTTATCGAAAATTTCCATTTTAAAGCTCATTGTACTGATCTATAGTTTTCCAACCTATTCAGGAATTGTAAACACATTTCATTATGTTTGCACTTTCTATACTACACACAAAAAATTAATAAACTGAATGTTTAAGTATTTCTCTGCTGATATGCTATCATTGACTATTAATCGAAATTAATGAATCTCCCTTATGGAGTTCAATAGAAAGGTGTTCGCATTACATTAGAGCAAATAAGGTAATATCCTCAAGCTGTTTGGCAGCAGTCGCAGAAAAAAACCGATCAATGGCACGCTGAAATGGAAGATTGAGAGGGAAACTGGTCGTGACTTCATGCGTCATTAAGAAATGACCATATATGTTTATAAATCCATGCAAAGATGATGAGAAACCCGTTCCAGAATAGCCCGATTGCAAAAACGTGAGTACATATATACATGCATTCAATGGGACTTACGCGGGAAGCTGACTTGCGATCATTACCGTCCAAGGACGTGAATCGCCCCAAGCTTTCCTTCCGTGATTTACCGCTCATTTATTAGACATAATAATATTTTCAGTCAATTAATCTGATAAGAATTTTAGAAAGTAGTTTCTGAAGCGGCTATTTTCGAAGCGGATGGAAGATGAAATACGTAAAAGCGGATTTGCGAGAAAAAATTCTTTCGTTATATGAGAAATGTATGGATTTCTCCTTATATATGTAGGGCTGAGGGCTGATTTTTATCAAGGTATCCTGCACATTTTCCCACGAATAATATACGAAGAAATCAGAAAGTTGGAACGGACAATGATGATGGTTAACCTACATATTTTTGCATTGCATCAGTAATTGATTAGTCGAAGATAAGGGTTCATAGAAGAACTTGATAGATATATTTGCTGATTTCGTGCAAGTATTATTGTGCCCTTCTCAATAAATATCATAATAAATGAAAAAAAATTCTTTTTTTTTTAAACAGGTCAAAAATATTTTATGATTGTTTCATATCTTTGTGTTTTACATTATTATTAAATTCGTCTTGAACTTCATTTAGTTTAATCACATAATTTAACTTAATTTTGTATCACTTTATAGCTGCGATAATATAAAAGTTAACTGAGGTAGTAATGATTCTGATTAATGACATTGAATGTGGCCTTTCCATTGAATGTCATGAAAATGTTATTCA
The DNA here is from genome assembly GCA_036926295.1 of Pachydiplax longipennis. Lineage (NCBI taxonomy): Eukaryota > Metazoa > Arthropoda > Insecta > Odonata > Libellulidae > Pachydiplax > Pachydiplax longipennis. The sequence goes on along the minus strand of JAVFKF010000002.1, from coordinate 54,820,535 downwards.
TAAAATAATTGTGCTCCATTTACGTGGATGTATTCTACCGTTAACATTCTGATCCAGGGAAGAAATCAAAAGAAAACTACCACAATCCTCAACTTGTTTAGTAAGCCTCATTCTAACTCCAGGGTTTTCCGTAACTAATGGAAAAATGAGGCTCAAACTGACCTCAGGGCTAAATATTTTATCGATAATAAGACCACAGTATTAATGCATAAATCACACTTAAACTTCATTGTCTAATAATAATAATGCATTGCATTTATATAATAATGCATCTTTATTCGGAGGAGATTAAGACTAAAAAATATCTTCTTACACCTACCCCTTTGCCAATTGACATAGGAATGAAAGAGATTGCATACAAAGATGCACAGAGGAAAACTAATTTGCGGAATTAAAAAACTAAGTACCTAACAGAGTATATAAGGAGCTACATCAACATTGCAAAAATTAACTCTGGAAGAATGTTTGCGTCTTATAAACAAATAAGGCTGTTTTTCTCAGAAACAACTTACATAAAACGATAGAAGACGAACGAATAAAATCAACAGCGCAGAATCTACGTAACTAACACACAAGAAAAGGATGTACAAACATCGCACGTGAATTCACGCATAAATTTTAAATTCATCACTTTTGAAGGCTCCTCGTGATTGAGAGAAATGATCCGACGTCTTTAAATAAACACCGGCGCACTTTAACAAGTGCCGGCAGAATCACGTGGAGAGCGATGCGTTGAAAAAAATGACTCGCCGGAGAAGGTATTGAATGCCGCACTGTCCTTGATTCCTTCAGATAAGTAACACGAGCCTTCCTCGGATAAAATCATCGCACGGATGCATAAAATGAACATTTTCTCGGGGTATCTTCACTTGCTCCATCGCCGTGACTGGGCAACTAAATGAATCCTCAGGCAGTGGCGTGAAATAGACAATTGCAACAATACATGAAGGGCGACTCAGGGGTAGATTAATTAGTGGGCAAACTTGGCCTTTTTCTTCATAAGGGATTTTCAATGAGGAAATGCTTTGGGACGCCTAAAAACGTATTTTATTGAATTTTTTCGAGGTAATATTAGTTAAAGGATATTATGTTTCACTCCAAGAGACAAATTCATATGTTGAGTAATTCTAAGCAATTTTTATAGAATACCGTGATAATTTGGCTTACGTATATTATTTCGCTGTTTTTGAATTCGGCTTTTGAATATGGATTCGGATAACGATTATTTTTATGGGAACAACCGAATGAAAACAATCAAATAACAGGAATAAACATTTCGATTTTTTACTTAGTGTGTCGAACTACCGAAGGATTCTATTAAGTTTTTTACTCGCTCCTTCCCATCTGGTGAACCATTCGTTATTTCGCTCTTTCACTCTGAAATATCTAATAGTGGGAAGCATCCAAAACGAATTAAACGATTTTCTTTAGCAACATGATGAATATTAAGTTTCGGCTGATGAATGCGATCTCGGAACGAATTATCTACTTAAGCCGAGATGTCTCTGAATACTGCATAAATCCTGTATTAATAAACGCTAAGTTTATTATTTACTAATTATAATTGATAAAAATAGTACTTAAGATTTAATCGTTTTGTTATTCCTGCCGCAAGGACTGCAAGTGACTGAATTTTCTATTGTACGTTTCTCTATGCAATTTAAGGCAATATGAGAATTTAGGAAATGTGAAGAAAGCGAGCATAATATAATGAGAGAAAAATAATCAACATAAAATACTTATTCGCGAATTTTAAAATTTACGATCATTCGTCACGAACGCCTAGGTGCAGAAGTATCCGTGAAATTTCGCACAGTATACGCCCTTCATCTTTTATTCATTATTTATTTCCTGGTCTCCGTAGGAGAACTCCATTTAAACCTTAAATTTACAGAAAATCAACAGAAAAATGGACGAAGTTATACAACCATTCCCTAGACAGGAATTTAGACAAGGTCCCACCCGATTAGCTAGGACTCGATCTCGGATCTACAGTAGGATAGCACGATCATTTTTACACCACTTAAATCGGCAAATAATCAGAGGTTCGTGATGAAAAAGTAATGCTTTATTCCTTTAACTTGGTTATATCTTCTTTCCAAATTTGAATTTAGAAAAGCTAAAGGAAGAGGGTTATGGTATCTTTGCAAATAAGGGCGTGCACTTATGCCATATCTCAAGGATAAAAGGACTTAAAAAGTCTGTAAGGACCGGGAATCGAACCCAGGATGTTCTTATATCCGGGAGGTTTCCTTATATAACTAAGCTGCAAAATTACCTAAATAGTTTGAGAAATTTTCCTGGCCGATTAGATTGGGATTATTTAAACAAACAAACAAAAGTGCTGCTCAGAGTCTCATGAAGTTTGAGCTAATACGTTCCAGTGCAATTGAAGGAAAAATGCTGGGAAGAATAGTAAAGGATCAGGAGACAGTGGTCCGAAACTCATTATCATTTTTAATGGACATAATGAGATAGTTGCGTCATTGGGATGCTGCGAGACCTTGGCTCGAGTGATGTCACAGCGGTATTCTTGCGGATAAGGATGCTCATTCGGGCGGTGAATTAATCATAAACATAGAAGGACATTGTGAGTTAAATTAAGTGGCCAGACTTCGCTTTGGGAGGTCAAATTTTGAGGAAAAAGCCTAACCGAAACTAAAACATGATTCAGATAGCTAATCTTCAATTTGAGAGGGCAATTCTGAAGAATAGAACCTCAAGGATATTCACGGTTGAATAAAAACCTCGAATATCGCTATAAGAAGTACGTGAAACTGAAAGCGTAGATCCAGAGATATAACAGGGCCTTTCTATATTCACAAATGTAATAAAATAAAACATAATATACATAATTCTCTAAAAGTAAAAAATGGTAGTACGCTATATTCAATTTGCTATATCCATCTTAACTAAAAGGAACCTTATAATCTTATATGCGGTTTCCACAAAACGTTTACTGGAAATTGGAATAGAGTGATATAGATTGAGACATCACGAAAATATTTACCTAGGAGGATCGGGGAAAAGGTTATTAGCAAAATTTAGAATGGAAACTTGTGCGGCCCGAAAGCCACGGAGGAACAGAAGTAAAAATAGACGGAAGTCGAACAATGGCCCTCCACATTTTCTAGACAGGTGCTCTAATCTCTAAACTAAATATATGTACATCTATATGTACGATATATACACATAAGAGCGAATCTTCTAAGATGTTTTCTGATGCCAACAGCACTGTCACACTGTTCATTTGAACTATGGAATACCCTCACAATTACCCGCTTTTTTACTAACCAGAATTTAGACTCATTTGATGACAACCATGACAACATGACAACCTAGTATCTTGTAAGCACAGAGTTACATTTTCGTTACTTTCTATATACTAACATGATCATTTTTACGCTTTAACGTAATAAATTAATTTCTATATTTTAATAAATTCTAATTTGAATTTAATTTAATTAAATAATTATTTTTGGACTAAATATTTCATTATGCAAATTGAAGACTTTTATGTTAATTTGATGGTAACTTTCGAGATTTATAAAATGCGAAAATGAGAGCATATCCTTCGCCAAAATCTTTGCAAAAAGAAAATTAATCCGAATTGCAAATACTAAATAGTATTTCCGAAAAATAGCTAGAATCGTAAAGCATGTAACAACAAATATGTATTCCTCACGGAACATGAATTAATATTAGGATAATAAGAAGGCAAAAATAGTATAATAAATACCGACAATGGACACCAACCTTTTGTGTGAGAACGTCTGGTCGTGCGACGGCATCAAGCGAAGACAGCGTGTCGTTCACTTTTGAAGCAGGAATTCTTGCCGATGAGCCAATACGTGTTTTCGGGGTGTCACACCTTCGGAATACGAGATCCAAGAATTTCTGTTGCGGGAGGACTCCTGAGAAGAGAATAGAGACCGATTCGTTACGAAGGAACACACCATTGGAAGATAACAGAAGTTAGGTTTATTAATTAAGAGCTTGTTATGAAAATTACCTTCCTGTATAATTTATCCACCTAATGTCAGTGACTTCAACATAAAATATACAGGAAATTCATTTCTTAATCCTTTTGTAATATGAAAATAATGGTCGCATAAAGTCCGGAGTGCCAAAAGAGAGAAAATTTGAGAAAAATTCTTATTCCCCATTCTTAAGATTTTTTTAAACGCAAAAATGTAGACAAAGCACGTAGATAATTCAACATAAATCAGTGCTTTAGAATAATCGCTAACATTACGACCTAAATTTATTCTTCTAATCAGCAATTCTTTGTCTTCTTAAACTTAATATAATATCATGTAAATAACGTCGAACGATAAGTAGTAAAAATAAATATGAGAGTTGAATTTCGAATCTATTCTCCGCATTTATCCGCTTATTTTAATGGCGATGATGGCTTTTTGTAATAAGCGCATGGGGCACCGGACTAACAAAATATATGGCGGTTATTAATGCATTTTCTTCAATTTCGCGTGATTCTATTATTTATATTACTATTTTATTGCGGTGTTTGATAAAATAATGCCCCTTGAAATTTTCAAGATATTAATTAATCATAAACTACATCATCACAAAAATAGATGAAAGATACGACAATTTAAATAAAATAAATTGGCCATGGAAATTCTGCAGTAATTTTTGAGTGAACAGGTGGCAGGTAGATTATTCTATTATTATGATATAAATTAAGTTAAAATTAATACTAGAATATAATTATTCTATTATATTCTAGTATTAATTTCAATGCAAAATTTAGTTTGACACGATATTTCATTTTCAACGTTCACAGAAAAATAAAAACAACATAATTGGACTTAAACTACTCTACAAAAACAAATACTATGATAAAAGCAAGGAAAAGTTTTTTTGCGGTAGATATATATGAAATGTGATTGTGAAAAGTATTCAGCCTAGAGGCCGAATTGACCTTATCCTTCCATCATTTGTTACGAAAAGTATTGGGGAGGAAGTGAGGCTTAACTAGTCTAGATGAGGAGTGACGTAGTTTTCCTTTGCTTTCCTCATTCAACAAGAATTTACCCCAACGTTTTGCTTCCATAAAAACCACGTAGGTGTATCCAAATGACCCAATAAATAACACTTTTCGAAGTATTAAATAGGAGAGACCGGTATAGATGTCAATATTCAGCATCAGTCATATTTCTGCAGTTTTTAGAGTTATAAGTGCTTCGTGTAAGAAGAGACAGAATTCTCCTTTTCGCTCTTAAGTAAAGAGGAGTTATTACAGTTATTGTATTAAAATTTTCTCCACAGTGCAATACATAAAAAATGAACATTCGGTTCAAAATATGATAGTAAGAACCAAGTGCACCGCATACGAAATAATCACGAACTGATTCCCCAAATGATTTCAGTTCATAAAGCCAAACCGGATTCCATCATCAGAAACGAGAAACGTGAAATAATAAATCTGGTAATTTCTGGTACAACATCCACTGTTTCAGATCTTTTAGTGGTGTTTCCTTTCCATCTTGATGAAATGGGCATCTGAGCGAACCTTTGTTCCGGGCAAGACTTAATACAATTGGATCGGGAGCCTTTCGCCACGGGATTTTATCGGGCGCAATGGGAGAACGGCGACCTTCCTCTGGTTGCGGTAACGAAAGGCCGTCTTGGTGATCTCGCTCCAGCGAGCAAGGCGTGTACGTGGGCGACGATTTGTCGCCCGAGTGAAAAAAAGGAGAATAACGGCAGCGAGGCAAAAATTTAGAGATCGTTATTCGCTCATGATCCTACGAAGAGAGCTCGACTACCTCCTCTGAGGTCATATAAGGACAGGATGACTGTATCTCGAGATATGGGAAACGGGACTTGCGCCATTCGTAAAACCGGGGGATCGAACCGGAACAGAACCCGAAATAATCGTTATTTTCGTAGGAGCGAAAACCGGACCGAAAAATTGAAATGTTTGAACCCGAACCGAAACCGAAAACTGTTATTTATTTTGTTCCGATCTGCAGGTTCTAACGGTGCACATATTTCCTAGGATAAATTGGAGGAAGGTTTACTAAACATGTGTAACAAGACATACACCTATCTATTACTGAGTTTTATTCGAAAATTAAGTTAACGTAATGTAAATGAAATCAGCTAGAAGTAATAAAACGAATTTTCAGAATATAACAACGGTTGGAACGGATGATGCCGGTTTGAACCGGTTCGGCATCCGGAGAAGGAGCGAAACCGGAACTGAATCTATAATAGGAATTTTCATAGAACAGAAGCTAAAACTGAAACAGCATATATACATACATAGGGACTTTTGTTTGACGAAAATGGAACTATTGAGTCGCATCTCCCATCTAACCAAAAAAATATCTAATATAAAAAATACAAATGACATGATAATAAAATAAAATACAAATCTATAAGGAATTATAAAATCAGATATCACGATTCGATACACAGCGCAAAACGGGACATATAAGGACATCTTTTCGCATAGGAACGTTTTTTGAACTCAGAGGTCGTAGAATAAATCAGGAAAGTTTTTCACAAGATATCTATACGTTGTTTTAATAACTTTGCGAGAAATTACACCGTAAAATCATAGTGCAAAACTTATTATTAAAAAAGATGCAGTTTATTCGTCAAAAAGTTTCCTAATTTATTTCTCCTTTGTCCCTAATATATCCTACTGTCATGGAAAACTATAAACTTACTTACAAATATGTATCGTTCATCAATGGAGGTAACGAAATACCACGAAAAATAGCAAGTTTCACTTAGATTCGAGTTTGAGAAATATCGATGCATAACTATGATTGTCCGTATTATGATCGATCGAGAGCCGGACAGATACATAGGGAAGATAGGGGATAACCTGTGTCGCCAAAGTTTGGGGGAGGCATGAGGTTGAGCACGTCTTCTCTTGGATAAAGAAATTAAGGTTTAATTAGTACTTTCAAAATATTTACGGAATTATTCAATTTTTATATGAACCATAGGTTAACATTTTATTTAAGCATTGAATACGGCGATTAATAAGATTGTGAGCCTTATCTAGGTGATCATGAGCCGAATAATATAACCCTTGTCCTCATGGCCCTGTGGCGCAACGGATAACGCGTCTGACTACGGATCAGAAGATTCCAGGTTCGAATCCTGGCAGGGTCGATGATTTTTATTTTCAGACTGAAATGATCGTTATCAAATCTTAATTCGCGACGGTCCATTCCACAATTACTTTTAGGCTCCTTTTCCTATTAATAAATTATGTAAGCTGTTCTGACACTTCAAGGAAGGTAAGAAAAATACATGCTATAACCTGTGGATTCAAGATTTCATTATTTTCCGAGAACGCGAAAGTATTCGATTGGGTCGTGGTGCATGTACGCCCTGCAACATGTCGAAAGACGGCTTTTAGGATTTATCATGTAGATGAGTGTTAAAATTCGAGGAATACTAAATATGGTTAAGGCTATGAAGTTTTCCGCACGAGGTTAGCGAATAATCGAGATCGAGATTTCGAATCGAATAATTTTTAGTTTGACAACAATTTCGAACCGAATCTTGATCTGTAAGTCTAACACGAATGTAAGAGGCAGAAAATAGCGTTTTCGTTCACATTCTTTCATTGTTCAACTTGCTTCGTGAAATTAATAAAGTAAATTATAAAGGTATAAGTAAGCTTCTAACCAAAACTAATCTAGTATTCAAATTTTTCATAGTTACGAGTTTACCTATTTCATTTTATTTGATATTGACTATTTTATAATATTTATTTATAATACTTAATCTATAAAAATTGCTTTCTGTGACTGCGATCCTTTTTTAGCGGATGACGAAGATAAGCCGGAAACAAAAAAGTTTCAGTTAGAAAATTTTACAGGAGAAAAAACGATAAAACATCGTGTATCGAATCAAATAGAATATTTCAGTTCGAATTGAAGAGAGAAAGGACGTTTCGTCTACCACTATTTTCTGGCAACAGTTTTTAGGAGTGAAACTTTTGAGTTAATTCTGATCAGAAATGATGACGAATCAATAGAACTATAAGGATGATTATTACAGAACCTTACGGAGGATTTGCTTCCTATTAAGCATCCCATATTCATAATTTTTGATGGGATGGAAATAAGTATTACAGGCTGAGAAAAAGCATACAAGAACGAGTAACGGAAGATATGGGCTACATCTTTCATGAAGCGGACGGTATCACGTTCTTCCGGAAAGATTAAACTTACGGGTCGGTGACAGTGCATCCATGCAAGGCTTGACTTAAAGCGTTACCACCTTGTCACGCCGAAATTATTCCTTCAGTATGGAAAAATATTTACAAGACATGTTGGATCCTCGCTCATGAGGCGGACATACGATTGTACTCGAGGTTTCGCGCATATCTTGAGCTGCATTTTCAACCAAAGCTATGCGATGAAATATTTCTCTCTGCTAAAATTAAAGAAGTGATTTTTACTTGAATATTATTATTAGGTTTCATGAAGAGGGGGCTTCCTCGCTAAATTATTTTAAACTACTCGAAGGATAAAACAGTAAGATAAGTGGCCAACAAAGATGTACTATTTCACTCTAAGAGTATGTACTAAGAGGAATAATGGGACAATAAAAGCAATTAATAAGGCCGTTAATTGTGGGATGGATTGTAATTATTTGAGTATTGGGATAGCACTCTAAAACACCAAAGGAATAAATGGAAAATAAAATGTCTAAGTGACTGAGATTCGAACCAAAACCTTACTCTTTAAATCAATTAAGCTATCACGGAGATTAGTCTTACATCGTTTCAAAGAATAGTCGTATACAAAAAAGTGGCTCAGACCCAGAGGCACCAGCCACCACCACGGTCCTCAGAGAGGTAGCCGACTCAAAAAACTGGAATAAAGGAACACCCACTTATAAAGCTTTTAGAAGGAAATTTTGGGGGTAAATTAACCCGTTGGGAGGTGGAATATACATTCATATTCCCCGCGACACAACACTTCTTTACATTGGGAATTGAAAAATCCGTCCAGCATTGCAATCCTTAGAACATACTAACAATTCCGGCGTATCCCAGAAGTCCTCCATTGCAGTGTTGATGATAGGAATGAGACCTCCTGACCATAAAATGCAAAGAGATACCGAAAGCGAAGTTCGATATCTGAAAGCTATGATCGCCAGCAGGAAACCGGTCATCGAGTGGTAGCCAAGAGCTCGACGAACGTGCCAAGAAGGTCACCACCATTACTCGTCACGACATTCGGAGATTGATACTTCAGCTAAAGATATACGGAATTACAGCTGCTTCCATTTCACGGTCTCGCTCCCGTAAATAGCGATCTCACTTTGTAGATATCCTTAACATCCACTTATATTCTCTGTATTAAAACAAAACTGCTCTGTCTACACGCCATAGCTTGGCGTGATTCATTTTCTTTTCTCTATCATGAATATAAAACATTTGTATGACAAGAAATTTAAGTCGGTGATCCATTTCACTTTTACATACAGATTATTCAAAGTTAACTGAATCGGTCTCTTTTCATTTTTAAAGCTGTCACGTCGTGACATATTTTAATTCATATTCGATTGTTCTAAACTAAGGGGACATATTATCATTTAATATTCAATTAGAACAAGCTAGAATTTCAACATTTATATCATAAGTAATGTAAACCCTAAAATTGCTTGTTCTTGGTGACGATTAAATTTGTACCATCCGGCCTCAAGAAACATCTTAAGCCGCATGTAAGGCCTTCAGGCCGCAATTGGGTGACGTATTATCTACATTTTAATATGAATTTAAATTAGCAAGAGGAGGCGTGCTCTATAATACCGAAGACATAACAGAGGTGAATTCATGTCACTATTTTTCACCACTGTTATTTTTACATTTGATTCGTACAAAAAGCAAGAAAGAACAAAATGTTATGAAGAGAAGCCGTTTCAGCAGCCTAGTAAATCTAGGAGGGAAAATTCTTATTTACACTGGAAGAAGTGAATTAGATCGATAAAAAATATTTAAATGCGTTCATTTATTTCAAGAATAGAAAAAGGCAGCAGGTTCCCCATCTCTCCCCAAAGGGTATCTCTTCCTTAGCAAAGATGCCCGTTGCAGGTGATAACTAAATTCAGATCTAAATAGGAGAAAAACCAACCGAGGGTCACCTCCAAACGAGAATTGAGATACTGAACATTTATTAATTTCATACAGCTCCGAGAACATTTCATGAGCAGTTACTGCGGGGGCTAACAAGATACGGAAAAAACGCCACTTCGGCCATTAATGTTGAGAATAAATGAGAAATATGATATTGAATAGAACAATTCCATTAAGGCTATGTAATAAAATTCACAGTAAAATGCGATTCCTTTTGAAAATCCAAATGAAGAGGATACGACTTCTCTTAATTAAACAAATGCATTAAAATCTACAGAATGTGCACAAGGCGAAATATACGTTCATCATGGGTGGTAAATTACGGAAAAATATTGTGAATGATGGAGGTTATTAAGGTGCTAATCGTAAAAGGAAATAGGATGAGTGAATATTCATGTATGTAATTTTAAACACAATGATAATAATAAAACAGAAATTAAAGTAATTGGGGTTACATCAAGATTTATGAGTCCCTACTCACATCTTATCCTTCATTTTATGAAATTTAATGGAAAGAGATAGCTATACAGAGAAATTCAAATCTTACTTCATCAGTTGATGCTATAGAGATATCGAAAGAATAAATTGCCTCTTCCTAGCATCCTAGTTCTTATTTGGACTCAACCGCAAGCAAACTTAGAACATCCATATAAAAAATCAGCTGTAAACGAGCTTCTTTACTCTCATTTTTCTAAACATTCCGGCATGAATGAGAGAGAAACTTGTAAACACTTTCTTCCATCATAATTTTTACATTTTATTTTCAACATTGATCCATCTGAAGATGTAGAAATCTGCGGTTAAGGACACATTTTCCCTCTCATCGGACTACTTTCCCATTTGCTGGAAAAGTCGGCTGAAAAAGGAGTAGGCGATCCCTAAGCTATTTCAAACCCCTTTTTCGTCCTCATGTTGAAGATCTTCGAAACGGAAAATGGCTCGGCGCTTTCTCCGTGACAGTCACGACTCGACCCAGAACTGAAAAAGAAGACTGCGGTAGTCCGCGAAAAAATGAAGCACGGGCAAATTCGAGCTGTACAAAACGAACGGACGAGTTAGCACGAACGTATGCAAACGCGCACGGACGTGAAACATTCTTCGTGAATATCGGCGGAGAAAGACGCGGTTTGGGAACCTGAGATCTCCTCTGCGGACATTCCAAACAGTTCACGCAGGAATTCTACCCCCTTTCGAATCCCGGTAAAAATCCCTGTGGAAAATGTAAGCGCGTGCTCGAGCGACGGCTGTACAAAGAGGAGAGTAAAAGCACCTGAGAGACATCACCAGTGTTTTAGCACCACTACCCTAGGCCTTTTATTCACCCTCCGTTTTCGCTTGATGGACTTCATTATTGTGGCAGGGTCTTTTTATTTTATGGTATCATATTCTTCTGTTTCTAATCAAATTAAATACAATAAACTCGCTTAAGAAGCTATCCCAGGATGCTGGCTGGCTGGCTGAACTGGCCCTCCTTGTGTATAGAGACATGAACAAATTCCATTTTTTTAATACTCCTTCTTTTACGAGATATTTTTTGGTATTCTTTAAAATAAATTCCAGTAGTAATGTTGATTAAAATTCCAATATTATTTTTCTAATTATTACCACTGATATCTAAAGTAAGCAAATTAATGGTAAGCAAATGCACTCTAAGAGATATTGTTTTTTGCTACGATGGATTAATTTATCCACTGTTTCTTCAAAAGAAATTCTATAAAAATTTTACCACGAAATTTCTGACTACGCGTCATTTTTATTATTCCTTGAATTAAACAACTTTGGTAAAATTGAGTGAATGATGTACAATACCACAAAAATATTATTATATTACAGTATTGTAGATTGTACATTATTCATCCCTTGTTTAATGAGGTTTAACATAGATTGCACCAATTCTTCATAAGATTCATTTTATTCCTTGAATACGAAAACAATCAAACATCAATAAATCTCTTAACATGGGAATCATCTATAGAAGTTTCCCATACTTTTTCATGCTAACATCACCTTGGTTCCATAGAGCGCATACAACAGCCGTCAGCAATGAAATTTTTTCTTAATGACCTAACCCGAAGAGTAATAGGAAGCTAAATAAAAACTGCAATGATAAAAAAATCGTAAAAATCAATAAATGGCAATTTTATTGATGTAGAGAACACAGTAAAATTCAACTGAAAAATGATAGATTATGGAGTAAAACTCTTTTGCTTCTAACGCTCCTAGGGGGCTGTCAGGTGTACTTAAAGAATCACTGATCTGTAAGCAGCCTCCAATAATTGTTATATGATTCATTTGTTTATTAAAAGATGATATACGAAGGTATGTGCGTCTCATAACAACCTAGAGGCGCACTGTCGAGGTTTTTCGTAATAATCGACTAACATCATACACCCACACATACCTAGGCGCCCAGGGTGACCACCCGAATCTCCGTACGGCCCTGACTCAGTGACGAAGTCAAGAGAAAAACTTACAGTGAACTTCTGATAATTTAGACAGAGTAGTAGGGTATAAAAGACAGGGTTTAGTGGGATAAAACATATCACTGATTACGATCTAACCATCAAGCTAAAAATATGTTAGCTCTACTCTCAAGACTCATTCCTAATCATCCATAAAATGATATTTATGAGATAAATCTGTTTTAAATGTCAATATTGGGTGGCATCTGGTCGTTGAGAAACACTTCAATTAAATATCGGGTTTTTCCAGGCTAGGGCATAATGTGTGTGCGTCATCTGTTTTTGTATTCGTTCCTAATTGGTAAAATCGATACGACTGGAGTTTCCTTTAAAGAAATAATACCGACAAACACGAGAGTTAAAATCACCCACACGATGATGCATATAGAGACTGACGCAGTTAGCTGTGCTGATTCTGTGACGCCCAGGCAATAAAGAACACGTCAGATGTTGAAGTAAAACTAAGACATCACAACATAAATGAAACCATAAGGATTCCCATCCTCGTCTGAGAGCAATAAAACAAGAGCATTCCTCAAGAAAAAGTGGAGTAAATCCCTGGAAAGAGATAAAGATGGAGGAATTACATTGTCGAGAATGGGTAAATGAATCTCACTACTTCGTCAACCTGTGCTTCCTTATATGCACTGATGAGTTTATTTGCGTGGAAGCAAGGTATTTTACCCAATTAACATAGCTTCAAAGCGGGGAAGTTAAAGATTAGAGTTGGGTTGAGCTTCAGGCGCGGCTTAGTCTATCATTCCATACCATTCCTTCTTTTACCAGTAAGATATATTTTAGCGATACCTATCTTAAGTCGTGGAGAAATATATATTGTCGATTGCAGTAAAAATGCATTCCAGCTCCCCTTTCGAGATCGAATGATAAATGATCATTCTTGACTGTTCTGAAGAAAGCAACATTTATCCCTGGATAAAGACTTGAATCATCGCTTGAGGTAGGGAGGGACCAAGCTTTTACACCCAATGAAACTCGTGCAAAACCTTCGAGGGTCTCAGATAATCTATGTACTTCGCTTTATTTTTAAATAAGTCATCTAAAAATCGCTATTATGAGGATGGTTAAAATGAGTTAAAGTTTTTAGATTTAATAGAATATCCATATAAGAATTTTCCCACCTAAAATATAAAACAGTAGAATAGAAAATTGCACGAAAAAATTAGAAAGTTGGCCAGGGAATTGAATTATGGGATACATATAGAACACCCCTGACTTAAAGCTAGGATGGAATAACAAAATCAACACTTTTCTATCACTATCAAGAAAATTTCAGATTTAAATTGGATATTGAATAAATCTTAGATTGAAATAATTGTATTTTTCGCGACCAAAAACTAAGGCGGCTTACTGGGTATTTATGTTGATGTAGATTGATAGTAAGTATCTAAAATATTCTAAAATTTCCCCTGCCATACGTCACTGGCGGCTTGCAGGGTAGATATTAAAAAATATTGAAAATACTACGAAAAATATAAATATTTAAACCATTACTTTACAACCGAAGTTCTCAGATATCTACTTTAATTTTCACTTCTGACAAAAGCTTACGACCATCGCTATATTGGTACACTATACTTATTTCTTCAAGTATTGCATTTATAATTTAATTTCTTCAAATATGGCACCCTTACCACTTACGTAAACCATTCACAGGCGTTCGTTTACCTCTCTTGCACCTGAATCCACCTCTGTATTAAAATTTGTCCAAATAGAAAGGGACGAAAATCGTGGATCTGATTACACATGCATTAGAGTATTTTAAACCTCCGCGACTATCGCAGCAGCGCTAATATCAGCTACTTAAATCATCTCTCGTAGAAATTTCTTCGGGGAAAGGCGCCAACCACTCCTAGTTAGAAGGATTCTGAAAAAGGGTGGTGAGCGAACTGTACTCAGAAAGTCATCAACCTCTGGGGGATACATCGGCCGACAAATCATTTATGAACGAGGATCCTACCACCAATATGAAGGTATGACATGTTTGCACCGTTGATATACACTGACGATCGACAAATAGTACGAAAAGAGAAACGCCCTAAGCTCTCACTAACTTTATCGCAATGGTAAATACTTAAACCACTCGTCATCGGGTATATATAGCCGACTCTCGTTGTCGCCAAAAGGTATTTACGCTCGCTGGAATCTCGCCGATCAAAGTTAAATTAACTGCGCTACTCTACGAACCTACTTTGGGATGCATTCTACGAGTTAAAGGGATTTGCAGACCCACGAACATGTCCACCGTGAGCTAAATGCATGGCCGGCTTCCGACAGTGAGCAAGTATGGCAACCGCCATAGGGTGCAGCTATGTTAAGGGCGTCGACACCAGAGTATCAGAAAGATAAAGAACTTTTCAATCCATCAAATTGAAAATGAAAACTGATGCTGTGTATAGCAATAGCGAGACGATTAATTAACTTGATATTCTTCAATGATATTTAACCACGGATTGATAAGATAAAAAACTGATCATTGTTGAATTTAACGTCGTGTTAAGGAACAATAAAAGGAGAAAGTGTTTCAATATGACATAAAAGATTAATTATCAGCAATTAGGGCAACGGGTACGGCAGATATAAAGTATCATGGGCGAATAGAAAGGGCGTATTCCCCCTCTTATAGCATCGAAGACACGGATTTACGTCTCCCAAAAGTTTTAAGCGATACCTTTCCTATTTAGTTATGTTCTTATAGACACGTGCTAATTCAATCTATGATAATAGGCCGGAATTCGAGGAACGAAATACTAAAAAGAGGCGAAGGATAAAGTTTCTAATTTTCACAGAAAATGTGTTAATTTACGACCGGTTTCGGCTAAATGCCATCATCTGGTTCTTTCCACATGGCAATTCATTTTTAACAACATCCTAAGTTTCAAGGAAAGAAAAAGCAATCAAACATTTTTACGGCTGTATTTATCTTCTTCTGTTTCCATCCAGGATATACATTTTCAAAAAACGAAAACATCATCTCAGTCCTTTAAGACAAATTCTGAATACGCTACTGTAGCAGTATTATTTTTAAATCCTTGCGTATTTCAGTTTTATGGCTGAAATTTTGACAGGGTTTAGCAACGCATCAGAAGCCGGTGAAACATATCAGTACCACACAAAGTTATGATAGCTTAACCCATTAACAAGTGAAAAGCAATAAGCGAAAAAGGGGCTCAAATAGGGAGACGGGTTTATTTTACATACGATAATTCACGGGCGGAATTCGTTCCTACCGTGAGAACGCAGCAAGAAAAGACAAGTGCAAAAATTTCCATGGAGACGAGATAAAACGGTTAGAAATACAGGTTCGATCGAAAATTTAATTGGTGCTAAATGCTTCTTTAACTTGTCGCCAGACTTTCCTTTTTAAAAGCGCACATACATGTATATATAGGAATATAAGGGATGCCTTTTAGGATGGATATTGGATAGGCTAACAAGACAGTATTTCGAAATGGAAAAAATCATCTCGAATAGAAGCCTTATGTTAAGCTTACGGAGCGTCCTACACAAAATCATTTCATATGATTCAGTAAAAGTAAAGACTGAGACGTAATTTATTATGTATTAGTAACCTTTGACAACAGCAACACCAAAATATCTCGCCTTTTTCGTTAAAAATTATACAAATTCAACGATCATGCAAGTTTCCTAGGTATCTTCCACAGCAATATCACTGAGTCAAAAAAGGAGTTTTAACTTCAAACATGTCATTTAGCGTCTCATAAAGATTAGGAATAACGAGAATGACATGAGTGCACGTCCTATACACGTATAACTTGTCAAGAAACTTCTGCAAAAATACAATATTATCCATTCAAGAAAACAGTGATCAAATTCTTAGATAATTTGTCTCATTCTCTACCAAATATTATTTACAAATGGCAATTGCAATGCAACATAATCAGATTTTAAAGAAAAAAAGAATTTTATTATTTTAAAATATAATCAGGTAGAGAACTACAGCATACTACACAATCTCTAGCCAAGAAATGATTTACAAATTTTAATTGGGGTTTAAATAAAGATATCACAAACTCTAGGGGAAGTTGTACAGATTTAATAATAAGGAGCAATATATTGATAGAGTCCATATGATAATGAATAACTAGAGACAATATATGATACACGGGTATTAGAAGTGATAAAACATAATTTAATACTGCATGAACAAGTTAAGTTACCAAACTTTGACGACTGAAAGACTTTTTATTCATCAGTATGAGATGGAGGAAATGTATCTTTCATATACTTCTGTTTCAGTATTGTTCAAGAAAGTAGGTTAATAATTAAATTTTGGGAGAGAGAGCTAGAGTTAGAAAACGAGAAAAAATCGATTCGTAATTTCTTTGTTACGTAAGGTTCTTGGTTTATCTATACTTATTATCTATATAGTTCTCTTTTAACGTTATGAATCAAAATAATGTCATTAAGTCATTATTTTACAACGTACGAGTTCCTAATCAGCTTATATCATATCTTTCTTGGGAAATCTTCGTTTTCCGGGAAATTTTAAGAATGAGTTTAATCATCCATTTCCTATGCAACTTTCTTCTCGAATCCGTACGACTTTTTTGTCCCTCGGAAAATTTGCATTAATTTTGGGCCTAATGCTTGATATCATTGTTTCTTACTATAAGGTACCAAAGACTAAAGAGGAAATGAGATTTACTGGGCAAGATGAGGGATAAGAGAGAAAAAGACGGAACATGGCTGTTAATGAATTTCCAAACCTCCAATAAGGAGTGATGTAGATGTTGACCCTGCTTTATCAAAGAGCTTATGCTATGAGTGGAAGAATATCACCTACGCACAAGGGTCGAAGTATAAGACTTTTCGCAGCATTATATAAGGGTTCACTGACTCCTCAGGAGCTTCTATATCATCACAGAGACCAAGATCGAGACAAAAGTAAGATATATTTTTCCATCCCGCACCAAAAAATAAATAATAATAAATAACTGCGACTCACTAATTATTTCCCCAAGTTTCAAAAATTTTCCAGCCCGGATTCCTTCCCTTACTAATTTATAACATTAGCAGGGTGGAAAAATTTCTCTCCAAGTTGGAGCGAAACATTCCGGAGCCGAACGCTAAAAAGAATCGCCTTTGTTCTCTAAGGCTCTATAATTCTTCATTCGCTGGAAACAATTCGCGTCCACCGAGCGTCACAGAGGGCGTCTCCTTGCGCGATCCGCCCCATTAGACCGTGGTTAAACATGGCGATGCCGCGCACTCGAGAAAAAAGAAACTCGGGGAAATTAAACGGCCCATTCAATTACCTTGCGTCACTAATGGACCGCGAGAGCGAAATTACCGCGAGAAATCACGACAAAGCCTCACAATCACGACCATTTTCTTCTCGCAGAGAAAAAAGATGAAAGAATGACTAATCTCCATTCTTTTGTCCACGAAGACCATTTGAGAGAAACTGAAAACGTTCCCTTGTCCATTCACGACGGAGAATAATGGAAAAAAAAGCTGTAAATAGAACGCAACGGTACTTGTGCGGGAATCCTTAACTTGCTTCATTATGTAGAGAAAGACAGATGTTTAGAGAGCACTCCTTGGGCGCGTGGTGCCTGAGAACTATGAAAACAGATCCCCGTGATAATTTCTGCTTTATTAGCCATTTCATTATGCCTTAATTTCATTAAGTAGCCAGAATTTCAAACAGCTAAAAGGCTCGTCTCGAATGTGAACGGTCCTTTGTGTATCCTACAAAACGTTTAAAAGCCGCCTGTTGGAGATAGTGAAATAAAGTAACTTGGACTCGAGCTTCCATCTTTACGCAAATAGGCTTAACTGAATATAATTCCATTTTCTCTTTCGACGGCTCTTTCTTTCCCTTTCTTCCCAAAATATTTGTCTTCAACTGTTTCATTTGCATTTTCCAAAGGCATTTAACTCGATTTGTACTTTGTGGGCCCTCATTACCCATTCTATTTTTACTTTCTTCCAGTTTCCGTTCTCCCAATATTTGAACAATCTTGCCTTGATTTGGAGCCTCTCCTGGAGATAAATAGTTGTCCATCCCACGTTCACTCTGTTGGTTCAAACGGTAATGAGATGAATGAAAAGGAAAGCATACATAAATATGGGATAAAGAGCGGATCCGCTGAGTCTAAATACTGTGTATTTTTGTAATTCATTCATTCAAAACGCTGCCTTGCAGAATCCACGATTTTAGAAATATCTGAAGGATATTTTCGTTTGAACAACGCTCACTGGACACGCACTGTCCAACAGACGTTTCGGAAGGAATACCACTTCAGAAAGCAACGTTTTGCGTATTTTTAACGAAGAGTATTACGCGATTTTGAAGTCCCAGAGTCATTAGGTACTTCAATTTCATAAAATGTAACCATCATGATCCTTCAACCTATTGGTTGATTGACACATATACATACACCCATTTAGCTATTCCGTTTCATAGTATTTTTATCAGTCTAGTATTTACAATACTACTCCATACTTTAATTATCTCCTCGACCCATAGATTTCGAAGACAGTGGAGAAGAAATGAGCTTTACTAAGTTAGATGAGGTTGTTTTCCCTTGCCCTTCTAACACTATCCATAACATGTTTCACTTTTTGGTGAGCCGACGTTCTTTTTATAATGTAAAATTTACATGAAATGTACTTACAAAAATCAAGTTCACACTATAGTTTGAAATCTACCATGCGATAAAAATTCTAACAAAATACACTCAAAACAGGATTATGTCGATTCATTTACTTGATATAGTATGGTATGACATTCTTGTCAGTGTACCTGATAGCATACCTTGATGAGTGAAACATTATTGATTTGTTTCGTAGTATATATTACAAAAGAAGATATCTTTTATTTACGTAAATCTCAGCCTTACTCATAGCTGTGCTAATATTGAGGATGCTGGAATATAAGGCATTAATTTTGATCGTTTCTGATTGTGTACTTTGAAAAGTATTATTCATAGGATTTTTATGCAGCATTTAAGTGGATGTTTTTACTCGTACCATTCTTACTCAAAGCATGGTGGAACAACCTCTATCCACATCTAGCCGAGTAAGCCTAATTCCCTCTTCAAAATGTTCGATATGTAACGGTAGAGAATCAAACCAGCCTTCGGGCTGATGGCTTTACAGACATATGGTGAGGTAAAAGTGAAAGAGTTAGGGGTGTGGGCAAATGAAACCTTAGAGATCGAGAGGGTGCGAAAGGAAGGAAACGGAGGGGTTGAGCGGAAGCCGTTGATGGAAGTGAAAGCTGAAAGGGTAAGCGAAACTGAAGCTTCGCACGAGGCCAGATTTCCTGGACCAGACTTGACCACTTGAAAACTAGTTAGCAAGCTCGTTGCGAAATCTCTATTCTCAACATCCACTTTCATTTAAGGAGCATTAATTGCAAAACTTTCGCTACCCCAATTAGCTACTTGAATCAATTTCGGGATCTTCCCTGAAGGTCGCCACGTGTTCTGGAGCATAAAAAAATTAAAGAGATATTAATGAGGGTCTAAACGACTGAGTTTCCCCTGAAGAGATACAAAACTTCTTTTGGAAAGTTCGCAAAAATACGACCAAGGTTTGCAATTCCTTTAGTTACATATTATAGTACAAATATGTGTATGAAGGGCGTGTACAAATAGAATATTTGCACATCGCATCACTGCAATCTTCGAATGATGATGTTTGTTCTGATAATAATGTTTGCTTTTGTGATTAGTTTGCTTTTAATTTAAGGGCTAAATTGATAATGATTAAAATATCAAGCGAAGAAGCCTTAACTTTGTGAAACTCCATCGTAGATAATGAATAATAATTGATAATGATACAGAAGATAAATAATAAATGAATACTTGATATGTATGATTTACCACGAAATCAAAAGTCAGCAAGAGAGATCAGTCGCAAAATATCACTTAACGAAGCAACGAAATACTATTTTGCGTTTACGTCATCTTTTTCAATTTAACCTTCTAAATTTTTTCGTTAAATCAACTCGAGATTTCCTTTCTCCGTTCCGTTACACAAGACGTTTTCCAGCTGTGGTATTGAGCATTTCAATCAGAAATCTACAAGCAGAATTCCGTGGTCCATTGTGACCCACTTGATTCAAAACGAAACAAGATTCGAAAAGAACAAGGGATTGCAACACTTTCCCTATCTCCGGATCGACCTTCCCTCTGACATCTCCAATAGCATCTTTTCAAACGCTTACTCATCATATTCTTTTCACTTTTCCCTTACTCAGGTGTCCCCCGCTTTCTCCTGGTACTCGTTATCCCTCCGGACTTCATCCCTCTCAGGCACCCATAAACACACAAAGCGAAAGTAAGAAAGCTTGTATCAATTCCCTTTGAATTAAGTGTCGTGACCAGAGCCGGCAAAACAGGGACTGCTGCCCGGGGCGGTGAGGTTTCGAGGGGCGAATGACGTCCACTCCAATGCTTGATGAGGATTGGAAATCTTCGTGGGTGATCTCTCCATATATAAACAAATTACTGAGTTATATACTCGAAAATTTAGGTTATTCTCTGTTTAGATAAATCCTAGGTTAAATTTTTCTTAAGAATTCAATTTCATATTTTGGGTAAGTACTCAAGCAATCATAAAAAGGGGGCAGGATAGGAAATGAATAGTAAAATTTTTGAGTAAAATAGCTGTCTAAAGGGTGCATTCACTTACGATAAAACAATTCAATTTCTTAAATTTTAACATTATAGCGATAATGATTATATCATAAATAAATAAATCACTGAGCAATAGATATTTTATGAGTATCTACTTGGAACTACATGCATAACTCGTAGTCCAAGGCGCTTATATACCTTGAGTCTACCCTGATCGTGAATCAAGATTGAAAAGTTCAGGTGTTAAGAAAATTATATCAAAAGACTAATTACTTATCTCCTCACAACTTATTTATATGAATATATACATTCATAGGGCACTAGAGGACTGGATACAGGCGGGACCACCACAATAGCCACATGGTGTTGCATTGGTAATGTCCCGCTTTCTTGTAGTCAAGGAAACACAAATGGCAATAATGTAGCAATCTACATTAATGATGCGCTGTCCTCTACCTCCGTAACTATTTTCTTCATTTTATAAGTTTCACTATTTGAGAGCTTATATTCCATTAAAATCAATATATATTGCATATAAAAAAGGTAAAAATAAAATTTTTGGACGTATTTGTCTAAAATCATGAGATAACACCCTATTATATAGCCAAGTTCTTTCTTCGTAAGAAATTAGACAAAATTGTACCCTTGGAGCTACGAACAAATGTCTCTTCTCTGCATTGCATATGAAGAGTAATTTGAAGAGTAATGTCATAGAACACAAGGTCTTGGCTTACACGCTCGCATTAAGCGGACTCTGAGAGTTGCCTACACTCCAGGGGCAATAAGATATCCAGCTTTTACGACTTTTAAATTTGATCATCCGATGCATAAATATAGATTTCACAGATATATTTGCATCTTTTTATGCGTGGTTCTAGGAATACCTCCAGGAATAACTCATCACATTTTTAATATCTATCGGAAGATAACGAAAGTAAATTCGCTACTAGATTGGTAGAAGAATTGGATAATTCATTGAAATCGCAACTGCAAAGTAAATGAAACCGGCAATATGCGTGTATACCATATCGAAAATTTCAGGGGTTTAGTAGCGATTAAAATCCGCAAATATTAACGCTTTTTACTCAAAACAGGCGGCGCTTTTGATCGCCAAAATTAAGCTGACACATAAAAAAACATGAGAGCATTTAAAATCATTCAGTCAACGATGCTGACGACGCCCTAAGTAAACGAATATTCCAGAAGGCTGTGATGTAGGCACTGAGCTCCATATGCTCGCAAACATGATAAAAAGAATCCGAGCCATGATTTGAAAACAGATATTCAGCCATTCGCTGCTTTCAGAGGCACAGATGGGAATATCTTGTAAAGGGTATTCTCCAAACTTTTATTCGAAATAATGAATCCGAATGAGGAATAAATGATACCTAATTAGCAATGATAACATTATACTGGAAAATTTAAATAATTAATAGTAGTAAATATTACCAATATAAACTGCAAAACGCGACTAGAAATAAAAAAGCAACCCTACCCTTAGTTTCTTTTATATACATTCCATCCTTTATTTCCCTAGATCCTTTTGACAAGCAATAGATCGAGGATTTACTGTAAAGGAAACACATATATAAACCCTTTTCCACATCCAATTTCCTAAATAATTTTAATGTGAAATGGGGATTAAGATATTTTCACTATTAACTCATCTCCAATTAATGCATGCTTTTGCGATGAATTTAGTAGCTGTAAAGTGATCGTTGAAAATCATTATAATCTGCTTTCAATTCAACTGAAATTAATTAAACTCCTTGTAATATTATAGAATTGCAAGCTCAAAGGAACCACTAGTATATAGAAAGATGATCAACCCGAAATAGCAAATTTTCAAAATTGGAAGAATACGAATAACAAAATACTACCAAACCTTAGATAAAAGAATACTAATGTATTCGGAAGTATGATATAGTTTTCAAGTAAACGCACAAAACATATTCCCAAGCCAACTTCGGTTATTTCGGTTTATACGTAGAAAGAGATCCCTCCGAATCAATAATCAGCCGACGTATTTCCCAACTACGCATCCGGTCGACCAAACCTATTATCACCCGAAAAGAATAATTTCACGGGAAAGCATTTTTTAAAACCATCTTCCTGTTTGCTCCTCGCCTTTGCTTCGTGGGTCCAGCGAAAAGCTCCGTTATGCACACAGCCAACGAACGTCATCTCTGAGCTGCAGCTATCCTCCTATCGTGAGTTTTTCTACGAGGACGAGCTTAACTTCTTCTCAATCTACGCCGCGGTTCCAAAAAAACCGTGCAAAGAGAATAAAATACCATAACCTGACAAGTATTACGAGACTTTCTGTATTGTGAATGACTAATTATGCTAATATAAAGTACTCAAAATTTGTATTATAATTCCGTTTCTCTTTTAATTATCCGTTCAGAATGTCTTTCATTACTCCAACTTTAATGTATTCATTAGTTGATAGTTAATATTTATTGATTTTTGTTAGATATTTCTCATTTTCTCTGCATTTACGAGGGTGGTCTGTAAAGTTTCCGACCCCAGACTTTTCAGAAATCTTCAGAAAATTATCAGAAATTTTCAGAAAACATGTCGAGAAATGGCAAAATGTCGGAAACTTTTCAGATCACCCATGTATTTATTTATATTCTGAAAATAGCCATTTAGCCTGGGCTCACTCATGTTTTATATTCATTTAATATGTGTTTATATGATGGCAGAAAAATATTTTACGATTATTTTTCATTCATTGCTCCATGGGTGCATCCCAGATCATAATAAATATAAGTATTATGATTCTTACGTATCACCATCCGTCAGAACATAAGAAGATTACAAAAGTGCAGTTTAAATCATAAAATTATATTGCTTTAGTCTGCACACTGATTATTGAATAATATGATTGTTTTCTTTCGTCCAATAATTTGGAGAAAACATTTCAATTTTCCATATCCTTTGCTCGTCGAACAACCGAATTATTCTATTCGGTTTTTATTTCCCTCCTCTCCTTCGAATGAATCATTCGGCATTTTACTCGTGCGCACTATATCCATTAATCGTGTGCATTATTTTAATACCTCAAAAGGAATCACAAGAATGTTATTTACATATTTTTCGGGACTTATTATATAAAACAGTTCCAATGCTCGATACACTACGTATCATCGAAAAATTGCCACCTCCTTTTACTTCAAAATTGCATCCTTCCATATCAATATCTTGGACCAAATTTATTTCTTCCTTATCTGAAAGATTGACAGGCATTAGAAATTCCGTGAACTTCAATAAAGCTTCGATGGTTAATGTCACATAAAGAAGTTGAATTTCTGTGAAGAAAATTAGTTTAATAACTCTGTTCTTCGAATTCTTTGTTCTGCTTTCTGCATTGACATTCGGATGATGAAATGGCCAATCATAGTTAATAAGTTTTTTGGTTTAGTAAGATTAATTCATAATTATAATAAAGTAAATTTCATTCATATTGATATGTATTACCATAGTGATTTAATTTACAATTCGTGTATGAATTAGCAATTTTTCTTTATAGTTTGTTTGGTGTATGGCAGCCCCGAACAAGAATTATTCTCAGGGAGAATATTTCCTATATTTCTTGATATCAAAACATTATATGAATATGTGCCAATGTATGTGAATACAACGATCGAATTAAAAATTCCATTTGAAACCATGTCTCATCGAGACATCACCCTCCTCCCTCTGCTTCAAAATTGAAACACTGCAACCCTGCGCATTGCCCAATCCTCTCTTGTTATCCGAAAGTGGAATTTACTTATTTTTGCCCGGTTCACCTCGACTCCCTACAAAACAATTCCTCTCTCACGATTGTTAACTTGGCTCTTGCAAACCGTTTGAAAAGGTCATCGGGTGCGGATGTTATTTCCTTTCTCCTTCCAGTATCGTCCGCATCTCTTGGCCTTTCATTGCCGTGTCAGCAGCACGCCAACGTGATCAGCCTAATGTCAGCTCCACTCGCATCCTCCTCTTTCTGCCGTTCGAATGTTACGAAATGGACCTCAAAGGTAGCGTAGGAGATGAAGATCGAACGTGCTCCAACAGCCACGAACACAAACGTATCGAAGTTGAATTTAACTTAGTATTCCAGTTGAAATTCGTTCATAAGAACTGCTATCTCTAAAATTTATATTATTTAATAAGGATTAATTTAATTTTAATACTTAAAAGAATTTGATAGCTCCTTAACACCTCTTTGTAAGGCTGGTGTCTCCATGAGGTCGTGGCCGTGGACGATGCCGCTTTGTTGGGCTAAACCACATTTGATCTAGCCTGCAAAGTTTCTAAAACGGTTCAATAGCTGTTGGACAGCTTAGTTGGTTAAACCATCCTCCCTATTATGGGAAGTAATCCCTAGGTTTGATTCCCGGTCCCCAGGATAACGAGACGAAAACGAATTACACTGTAACCTATTTTTTATGATTATATATTGTATTTCAATTTCTTTAACAGAAATTATTTTATTTTCCAATAATATTAATTTTTTAATGGATTAATGTTTTCGATTCCTATCATGACATTATTTTTAATTCACTGTGGCGGTAAATTAAAATTCGCACACGGACAGCCCAACACTTCAGCACGGCCCAGGGTAGAATAAACATAAAACTTGCAAATCATTCCAAAATTTCTTCACAAATCACTGAAAGCTTCACTTTGACCATCAGTGTATCGCTGACCTCCGAGTGGCGCTCGCTGCTTTAAAACGTTCTCATAATCCCCCAGAAAATAAAACAGAATTGAAAAAAGTCTGCCGAGACCGGGAATCTTATGCTTTATCCAACTGATTATTTTATTTTTCCTGGGTGCACGCCCTTGTGTGCAAAGATACCAGAATCTTTTTTCCTAACGTTCCTTACATTCTCTGAAGGCAGGTTTCGCTGATTACCCAATAGAGCAAATGAACACGAAACAATTAAGTCCCGATGGGGAGTATCAAGAGTAAATCCATTCCCTTAGTAGAGGTCAACCCCTCAACTAACGCATAAACAAACCCACACGAAAAAAAGGTGAAGAGGACGACTTGGACTTGTGGAACCAAACGGGTTTATATGGAATCCAAGCAACGAAAGCGAAGGGGTGTAATGGGAGATTCGAGAGCATAACCATGGGCGAAATGGTCCAGAGAGAGAACCGAAGATGCTGAGGTGAAAGGTGAGAACGACGGCGGCACATTTGATGGAACGGAAGGTGAAAAAATTGAAGAAAGCGCGGCCGCAACAGGTGTCAGGGTGTCATCTTTCCGATGTTTTAGACGTCTCGCTTGAAATATCACGGCGAAAGGAGAAAAAAAATTGATGAAACGGAACTAGGACGCCCCGAGTCTTTTCCCACGATATACCCTTCGCCTTATGAGGTGTAAAAAATTACTTCGTCCGCACTGCATCCAGAGTATATAAAAAATGAACGAAAACCGCCCCCTATTCTTCGACTGTTTCCTTTTCTCCCCAATTACCCACGACGTTTTAAAAGAGGGAGTCGTTTAAAGAGTTCATTGGAGCGCAAATTTATAAGATTGGGGAAAATGAGGGCCTAAAACCCACAAGGATGACCTAAATATGGGACCGAATTGTGAGGGGATGTATAATCCGCGACATCACCAAGAGCACCGAAGAGAATTAATATTTTTGTGCTAGTTCGGTAGAAAGTATCCGGGGATGATTCACTTTTCTAAAACTTTTCTGAAAAGTCATTAGTCGGAAGGCCAGTTGAATCCCCAAACCACTGTTATTATACTCCTTCCAACGTTATGAAGAGACCACGTTAGGCTTATGGAATCGTGTATTTCTCATCGAGAATGGCACGCGCTGTTCGTACTGTTCAACCAGGAATCAATTTTATGATATACGTTGAATACTAAAATATATCAAAATTAATGCCATTATCAAGCATGAACCATGAATCAGTACCTTTAACACTATAAAAATCACATCTACGTAACAAATTTCCTAAATTTTTGTACATATTCAGTTGAAGATGTCAATCCGTTGATAAAACAGGTCGAATAAAAATCTGCTCGGGGAATTACCAGACGTTCCCTTCTTTTTTAAAATAGTTGCTGAGAAATTCCTCAAAATCAATGGAACAAAATTAATGTTATTTTTAAATACTACTGAATTCGAAAATTTTGTTTTCGATTTCATAAACAATACAGATAACGTTGATAAACTCCCTATAAAAGAGCACAAAAAGCTACTTACTTTTCCGAAAATATTATAATGTTATCGCTCAGATAGCTGTTCAAAAAAGCGTTAATTCCTTAAGTATAGCTGATTATTATACTTGTTGGCTATTATGATTCATAAATACCATTCAATAGTCGTTTAAAAATGAGTTAAATATAGAAGGCAATTAAAGATAAGTAGTAAAAACCTAAATAAGTAGAGTCAAAACTTCCAATGTGGATAAGACATGAGGAGTTAATTTAAATCAACGAAAATTCATCTCCGAATAGTTTCTTCCTTGGGCCAAATAAAAACAGGAAAAGTACGGACGGTTCATCCAAAACACTTGCCTAAATAAGTCAAAATATATTAAATCCCCATCAACATAAGGAAGTTTAGTAGACAAGAGTCTCATTCGGTCGACTTTCGAATCATTTACAGCTGAAAAATAACCCTCGTGACCAAGGAGACGCATATAAATACACAAAATTGAATGACGCTTCGTAATCTGCGTTAAATTCAACTGCAATTATGAAGGCGACTGGAAAGCTAAGCCGGTGAACGACAAAGAGTTCGGATAGATGAAAGTCAGACAAATGGCCATGGGCAATAAAACGATGACAGCGCATTGAGGGAAAAGCGTCGTGTGAAGAGAATGATGGAGGGCGGTCCTTTCCATATTTTTTCCTTCGGTGGCCCATTTACGTGGCTCGAGCGTACCCTTTCGGGAAAAACACCGCCCCGGGCGGATTGAGGCGTTGCCCCTTCCTCAGGAACACAATGCAGTGAAAGGCTTTAATGATTTCCAACCATGTCACGTCTACGCCGTAGATGGAGCAGTATTTTCCGTGAAAGTAAGACGCGATGCTAAATATAACCTATCCCTCGAACACATTATGTCGATTGGGGAAGGTGCTCTAAGGCCATGGAAATACACGTGGAATATCATAATGTATTATAACAACAATGAATGTCACGATGGAATAATGAAACAATAACCGATGCAACAATAATCGATCAACAATGAAAACGAATATTACCTAAAACAGTTATTAAGAAACTATTGGATAAAGATTATTAATAAATAAATAATAAATAACAAATTAATTAATTAATATTAATCAATCGATAGATTGATTAATATCGCATTTTCAGTCTAGATCAAAATACGGATAAAATAAACGAGTGATTTATTATTATTTAAACCTTAAATGGAAATTATTAATTAGATAATTAGTTAAATGGAATTAACTCATTATTATTGCAAAATGATGTACGTTTCCGTGACAAAAATCGATATCATTGTCAGCCTTGCTCATGACTCCGATAATATGGGTATAATCTAGTGATTGAGTCTTACTCTCTTCGTTTGTTATGGACAACTTGTGATTATGACTGTTTTTTTGGAATATTAGTACTTACGGGACTTCTAGTTTTAGAGATTGTGGAGTTTTTGTATATATTGTGTAAGACACACTTGACAATGTATTGGGGCTGCCACCTAACAATAGTATAACAGCAGCATATAATAATTATAGCACGAAGGCTACTGAGGAATGAGAGATACTGAACAATGCCAATCCTTTTAATACAGTTCCTGTCGAATTCAATTTAAATTATTATTCAAAGTAATCGTGAAGTACTTTATGGAATTTTTCAACTTGTGACTTTTTTCTCAAATAGAAAAGCAAGGAGAAACTACCTCACTCCCCATATTGCCTAGTAAGCCTCATTCTCCCACCAGAGCTATTGGTGCTAAATGATGGTTGTGCTGGAATTCAAACTGTCCTCTAGGCTAAATACAGCACTGAATCTATAAATTCCACAACATAGATTAACAATGAAATCCTAGAAAACATGAATGCGCTACCAGCCAATATAAGAGGAGAGTTTGCTAGGAAACCACTCCTTGAATCACGTGACGTCTGCGGTGAGAATGACAACACAAACTCGTGATATTAGCGTATCTCCGCCACATAAACTTATCTCAAAATTTCCTTTACTTATCTCACTATTTACTATCTCCCTTATAGGAGGAGGCAACTACAGACATGTGCAGCGATAATTCTGTACATGAAAGCGCCAAAAAGAGATATTAAATTCCTCACGAACGGAACATTTAAGGGTTACGCGTTAACTGTTGTGTGAATCGGTTACCATGGAAACGGCTGCTGGTGTTTGTTGTCGTGTTTTAATGCTTATATATTCCGTTTGAATTGGCGACTTCCGCTTTTGAAGGTGCTTTTATACAGGAAACCTATCGAGCGTCACAATGAAATAAAATTACGAGTGTGGTAATTACAAATGGAAATACATCATTCACAGTGTACTTATTCAATGTAAACATCGAAACGAAATTTCGAATTAATTATAATTACATCAATAAAATCACGCATTAGAGGTAACAGTTACCAAATGACTACAATAAAAAAGTAATTTTATACCTTTCTCGTCAACTACTGAGATTTTGGTTATATTGCTGATGCCATTTATGAATATCGGGAATGTATTGAATTGACTCTCATACGAATTACATGGGAATGATAGGCGCATATGAAATGTATGGGAAGGAGAGCTGAAATTTAATGGCAAGGAAATGATAAGTAAACTTCGGAATTAGAAATTCAGTTATATATTTACACGATTAATGCAACCTTCTTCAACTTAAGTAACCTTCTTTAACTTAGATGGCTTAAAATTAGACATCGTGAATAAATTTCAAATTTCGTTCTAAGAACTAGGAAACTTATACCATCGAAATGACTTCTAAGGTTACAGAAAGAAATATATATTATTTTAGCAACAAATGAACACAAACGATCCAAATCGATATTTTTGGTGGAAGCTATATATGTATCAACTTTACATGGGATACAATAGAAGAAATTTGCAGAAGAAAACAATCCCAATTCTTTCATCTAGAATTTATATAACTGGTATATATAGCTGGCATTGAAGATCGATAATTTTTATAGTCGATTTTTCAGATGAGATGCATGCAGTAATAGCTGTATATTTTTTATTACTTGATTTTGTTCACCAATTTTTGACAATTGATGATTTTGGATTTTAGTATTAAATAAACCTTATTGTTTCATATTTGAGCAACTTTTGGCTACTGAATTTTCGGCGAACAAACAAGCACATACACAAGATCTCTACTTTTTGAATAATATTTTCAAATGTTAGCTGTTAGCATTAGAATACATAGGAGATAGAAAGCGCTCATTTCTTCTCTTTTCTTTATTTGTATCTATTCGTTTTCCTCATTGTTGTACGAAGTGTATCATTGTGCCAGGTTCAATGTTGTGCTGGACGTATTGTTATGTTAGGTCCATTGTTGCGCTTATTGGGATGCCAGGTGTATTGTAACACTACATGCCGTGGTGTATTGTTGTAAGGGTTGCTTCGTTCTGCTAGGTGTATTGTTATTCTAGATGGATTGTTGTGTAAGGTGCATTGTTGTGAGGTGCATAATTGTACCTTGTGCTACATTGTCTGAAAGGGCCAGACTGCTTCTTAACAAAGGGGTTTATAAAAAGAGACATTCTCTTTTCTTACACAATATACATTTTAATAATTATTCAACTAAGCTACTGAGAACTAGAGGATACACCTCATGCCGTGAGTATGCTTCAGAATTTTAACATACGAACATCAAAACCAATGGTAAAAATAAGCAGAATTATCACTACATCATCAACAACGACACACAAATCTGCGGCTTCGGCCACAAAACAACCTTTTCAAAGAGCGATCCACCTTCCCTCTCGTCCACAGAAATTCCACGCATCGGAAATCAGCTCCTCAAAAGGGAGAGATGGGCATAAGATGGAGAACAATGGGCCGACACACAGACCAACCCCCTTCCGCCCGGAACGCCTTCGTTTAACAAGTTTCACTTCGCTAATCACCCTCGACTGCCATGAAAGGGGTGGAAAAGAAGAACCTCCCGTCAAATTTAGTGATGCCACCATTCAAGGTATAAAGCCCCACCATCCGGCCTAACAAATAGTATACCCTCATCCCCATCCCCTCACCCCACCCCCACGGCCTACCCCCGCCCAGCAACAGGTAGCACCGACTCACAAAACAACATCCGAACCGGACCACGAACCGTCCAATATTTTGATGCACACCAAAAACTCATGCAAGACATAATGGGCTTCCAACGTAAAAATGGCAATGAAAAACAAATGATGGGATGTACTCACCCGGTATTTTTCCAAGCAAGGACGTCTTCAGCCTCCCATCCACGTCTCCCTTCCGATCTTCACGGACGAGATGCAACTCTTATCGCCACGGTTTTCGCCGCCTTTCAAGGGCTCTTTCACGGGCAGGTGAGTGAACCAGGTGATCGGAGAACTCTTTGGAGGTGTGAGATTAAGGTTGTAGCGCAGGTCCCCAATACAACCGCAAGGAAATCGGGAGGAATTGTAGGCGGGTGAGGGGGGAGAGAGAAGCCCCTGTTCCTGTTGCCAAACTTCTCGCCGGACTCTGGAAACAACACGGAGATCTTAACGATTGACGAATTTGAGGCGATTGCCACCTCCCAAATCGAAGATTTCCCACGGTATTTACTGGATACGGGTGAATTACGTAGCGTCCACGCATACAAATGTAATTGATTGGTAAACTTTGGCCCAGTTTCGTAGGCGGACAACGTGCATCCTCTTCCTTATTAGACTCGCGTCCAAGCTTTCGATA
Source organism: Pachydiplax longipennis (assembly GCA_036926295.1). Taxonomy (NCBI): domain Eukaryota; kingdom Metazoa; phylum Arthropoda; class Insecta; order Odonata; family Libellulidae; genus Pachydiplax; species Pachydiplax longipennis. The sequence goes on along the minus strand of JAVFKF010000002.1, from coordinate 54,788,413 downwards.
GTGGCGCGAAATATCAACAATGGCTGGCCTTCGAGCTCGATGCAGTAACGGTGTTCAGGCGATACGTTCGGATGTGGGTAATGATGAAAAAAGAGGTTTTTAACACCTCGAACTGCGATTACTGGGCTCGTTTTTTGCGTTTTGGGTTAAAATTCTCAAATCACGACTCGAGAAAGGAAAAATTAATACATTCTTCTTTCACGGATTTTCACTGTCGTCAGAATCAATAAAAAAACTAACATACGCACAGAGATAATATAGAAAAAAAGTAATACACAAATAGTTCACTCAAAAGAAAAAGAGCGAAGTAATGAGTCTAAACATCGTATATTTAATAACCATTATTTGGATTCGACATTATAAGACAAAATTTCCACAAAATATACAAAAGCAACAGATTACAAAACTACGTTCGAAATCACTGTATAGAGTAAAGTGATTTATTTAAATTAGAACATGAAAATAAAACAAAAAACTATAACTATATTTAATAAGTAAACCCTTTGATGTAAAATTACTGTTTCAATGCCGAGCAAAAATTGAAAAGGGTTTATATTCCTTGATAGGTTTGGACTTAGATATCAAAAAACGGGAATTCCCATAAAATCGAAATATTCCGCTAAAGATATCATCAAATGTAATTCAGGACTCATAAATATCAGCCAATGAATAGAACAAGTAGCTTAGATTGCATGGCACATCCCTTTAACAATCTAAATTGCACTTAGAAAGAATTCGAGATAATACTTACATTCTGTAGATGCCGCCATCTGCATGTAACAGGTGGGCTTATCGAGATCGTAGTATCAGCGATAGTGCTGCTATCTAACAGCAGTTTTAGGAAGCGTTTGATCCATCATGGCGGGAAACGTTCATTCTAAAAAGATTTTCATCGACTTGAAATTCGATTCATATAATCATAATCTATCGGAAGACTGAAAATTTAGCTGGTTTCCTATAAAATGTATTCTGCTTCCATTAATTAAATACGATTTAATGGAATCGTTGATTTACTCTACCTTATTTCGTTCTTTACATGACTTGGTGGTAAGTTCGGTAAATTTCAATTTATAAAAAATTAAAGACTTTGATTACTGTCTTATTATAACTTCTGTTTTATTATTAGTTAAATTATTATTGTAAATTAAATCGAAAATATTAGTTGAGAAATAATCTATAACTATTATAATTTATCAAATACATATATTAATATTTCAATTTAACACGGTTTAGTTTCTATTACACTTTTTCAGGATAACTGAATGCCAGCCAATTGAAAGAAAAATAAGTCCACTGAAGTTGAGCTTTAAAAAATCAATCCTTGGGAATAAGTAAGTCATTATGAAGTAATAATAGAAATTCTTGATTCTTTTGCTTGTCTGCAATCAAAGTAATTGACGCCAATTTTTTTATTTAACAAACTTACCATGCAAATAATTTTGTGTTTACCATTAATGTACTCTACGAATTTCGAATATCTCTTATCGATTAATTAACGTTGAAACATTTTCAATACTCATTTTACTTAAAAAATCAGATTTAACTAACTTTATGTATACTTAACTCTGCAAAAATGGGATAAAGGAATTTAAGAGTTACCAAACTGAGCTAAGATCGATGGTAAGTATCCCTAAATGAAAATATAATGGATGCAGGAGATGCAATATTTAGATCTAGATGCAAATAATTCAGCTGAGTGAGTTGTAGTGAATTATTTATTCCATAGTATCAGGTACTCATCACAGAATGAAATCAACTGAAGAACACAAATAAATATCTTACCTAGTTTATTCTATCATAGAAATTTGAACAAAAGTTTGATCAAAAAATTACTAATAAATATATATTTAAAGATATGTTAATAGAAAATCTTTTCAGAGACTTTCTTTTATAGCACCCACTAGTAAACTAGTGCTAGTCATTAAATTAATTAGAAGCTTGCCCAGGAAGTCTTACTAAATTATTTGAGCTGCAAGTTATGAAGTGGAAAATTTATTGCTCCAAGTAAAGTTTGTCTATTTCTCATAAAATCCTGAAATGGGAAAAATGAGTGCAGTCTTGTTCCCTAAAACAGCTACTGGTATCTAATATCTACCAGGATAGAATATAAATTTTAGCTGAATTATTTTTTGCTCATTAAATTTATAATTGATTTAATTTAATTTAATTAATTATTAATATGATTCTAAGTTTGAGTCCCAATCATAGATTCCTTTCTTCCTATTTAGTCATGTTATTTTGAATATTAAATATAGTACAACTAAGCAGATGGCTGTCTATTTAGTAACCTTGAAGATAATAAGTTGAAAGAACAAATATGTATACTCATTGGTGAAAGTGAGAAAACTGTACTATTGCTCAATTTATCAGAATTACCTGGCTAAGGCACTTTAAATTCCACATTCAAAGTCATTACATAAATAGCTGTGAATGCATAGCCATATTAATTCACATGTTCATTCATAATTCATATACCATATGTTTTGGGATAGTAAAAGATATTTATAAGAAAAGATTCAGTTCAACCGATGGATTCTTATAAGAGAGCCAATAATTGTAGAAAGGGCTAGATATAGATTTGAAAATAAAATGAAATTCATTAGCCATATCAAGGTCAGCAGAGGGGGAAGGTCCCATTGATGCCTTTCTAAGGAAAAGTATTACCAATCAACTCATTGTAATCTAATTAGACTTCATCTTGTTTCCAATTTATTTCCAAGGACAAGAAATTCCCTCATCTTAGTTTAATGAGGCTTGAGATTTAGCTTTTAGCAATATGTATACAAAGTAAAATGCAAAAGGTTAGCCCATATATAATTTATGTTAGAGGTACCTAAACTGTGACCCATAGGCTTTATGCAAGAAGATGCATAAAGCCTCTTGCTATGGGACCATAAGCAAACCTCTTACTGTCTAGCAACTAATTTTTTGTAAAGTTTCACTCAAATTTCTATAGTGAAGACTGAGAACTAAGGTGGGAAAAGCAAATTTATTTTAACTTTAATGAAAAAATGAAACACCATAGTCACTTTAAAATATTTTGTAATGAAATAAATGAATTAAAATGAATCATATAAATATGTAAAGTATAATAGATACAGCCTGTGAATTATTGTGAGAGTTAATGTGGCCCTCTAAACATGAATTTTATCTATGTAGACAGCTTTTCAATAGCACAATTTACAAAAACAAATGGTGAGGTTCATTTCATGGTATGGATAGTATTGTGGATTACCCTTATTAAATTCACCTGATTATGTTAGTATACTTTTAAATTAGCTGCAAAAATAAAATCTGAATATTCATGAAGATGTTTTTACTTAAATCGAATTCAAAATAATCAAACTAGTAGCCTTATCTAAAAATTTTACAGATGGACACTGATACTCTATTTACCCATCAAATGCATTTTAGCAAACACTCCAATCACTACAGACTGAAACACAAACACTATAAAACACTTTCATATTCTCTATCAGTGTTGGTTTTGATATACCTCATTTGTATTGTTACCTTCACATCCAGTAACAAAACTCTATGGGCAAATTCAAATTTTAACTCAATTTTTTTTACCAAAATGGTGCATTCTTCATTTGTTGGTCTATTTTTAGCAGGAAGTGGGTAGCTTACTCTTTAAAGTGGTGTGTCATTTATATGATTTGATGGAGTTGAAAGGAGAAAAGTGCTGGTCACCAAAAAAGGATGTTTATTAATGATAAGGATAAGCCTCCTATTATCACCGAAAAGAGCTGCTCTTATATATTTGCAGCTAATATATTATGGAATGGTACAGAATACCCTAGGAAGTATACTGAGTATGTAGGATGCTATGTCGTCATGCTACAAATTTGTTAATAATATCTATTAATGAAATTTTAAACACCTCATACACCTGCATCTAATGAGTTACATTGATTTAATAATGGAAATGAAGGTTGTTCACATGAAATTATAATAAATTCTATGCAAACTGTAGTTGAAAATGTGATGTCAAAAAGTTCTATCTTTAAGAACCAATGACTGAAGGAAAATAATTGTTTAGAGCATCTTTCCAATTTATTGTAAATCTGTGAAGAAAATGATTTGTTATGATGATGGCATTCTTGATTGGTGTTCTCTAACACAAAGAGTTATCACTAATCACTAATACATTTTCAGAGGAATAAGTTCAATTTTTTTATTCAAATAGATGACCTTAACTATTTGAACAAAATCATCTATGTAGTGAACTTTGCTAGAAAATGTAGAAATTGCTGTATTAATGATGTTAAAGAAGTTATTTTGAATTCAGACCTTTTAAAATGTTTATAATGTTAAAATGACAACAGTTCTCATTATTAATATCCATAAAAGATACATTTTGTTATAATAAAATGTGATTGGCCCTCTATTTGCTTCAAACATCCTGATCATTCCTGATAACTTGAAAAGTTAATTGCTTTTAGATTGAACTCCCTTCTATAGACTTGGTTTTCTCATGTAGTATAAGCAAAAGAATTGTGCCAATTTTTGTCATGGGTAGATGTTGTATTAGCTTAGACACCCATGGAATTGTTAGGTATGGTATGGCAGGGCAGTCCAAAAAAAATATGTGACACAAATGACCATGTGTATTGGATTGCAGTTATTGTTTATTTCCATGAGTATTTGGATTGCAATTGAGGCAGTTTGAAGGCCACAGAGACTATGTTTATTATTTTGTTACAAAATTCTTACTCATACTGTTGATATGATCAATAAATTTAAATTTCATTTGATCATGTTGAGCTCTCTTGCAATCTTCTCTCCACTTTGTTCTACTACTGTTCTCATGAATTGAAAATAGCTGGTGTCTTATATCACCTGGTGATTATGAATCAATTCAATCAGTTATTTCTCAGATGGTAATAAAAAGGTATCACAGTTAAAAGAGACATGAGAAAATTTATCGCATGGCTTCTGTGCCACATCCATAACTGAGGGTCAGGTCATGTTTGGTTCATTGGTACCCTACATCTTGATTTGCGGTGTTTCCCCTCCAGACTATGAGTCATAGAAAGTGATCTGCTCTTCTTATGCCATCAATCTGTGTCCAGCCTTAATCCCTGCCTATCAACTATTTTCTAGTAAATGATGATGAAAATACCAAGTTGTTGATATTGCAGCAGTTTGGAAAAATATCAAAAGCACACAAAAAAAGATAAAAATATATTCTAGTGCCTTAATTTGGAATAAAAATGTTAGTCATCCTATTTAATATGCATTCAAGTGAAAACTGTAAGCAAGCTATGGTATTTAATTGGGTCACTGCAGATGAGTGCAGTAACACTCTTGGTACTTTTAGCAAGAGATATAAAAAAGCTCAATCATGATATCTGGCAGTCTAAGGGTTGAAGCCACTTAAACTCTTAAATCTTCCATTATCATAATAGAGATAAGATGCGGCAGTTTTATCCATGATTACTCCGTAAAATTTGCAAGTTTTTGAGTATTTACCGAAGAGGTGAAAAAGCAGTCTATTTTTCAAACAGTTAAAGTGCAATTATTGACATGAAAATAGGAAGACAGAAGTGAGAAATTGTTGTGGTATTCTCTAGCATCTTTCAAGGTGAAGTGAAATGGAGAGAGCAATTGTATAGTCTTTCATCACAGATTTAAGATCTGGGGCATCATTATCTTCATCAGCCATTTTCAATCCTACGTTGGATGTAGGCCTCACTAACCCCTTTCTCTATTTATATGGGATATTTGAGTACATTATAGGTCATATTAGTCATATGAGTAAAAGTCAGTATGTAACATACTTCAAAAGGTGAAAATGTGGATTATTTTAAATGAAAAAGTCAAATATCAGGAATATTGTGAAACCTATCTGAGAGAGAGAGCTAGTTTTATTGCATTCAGTCTTATTCATTCAATTACTTTAATGAATATCATTTAATATGATAATGAATATTTTTGCCATAAGGCTACTGTGAGTTTTGCTTGATTTACAGTGTCTGGTTACAACCTGTGTAATTGTTAGAATGATGTAAACTCATGCTTTGTGCTTCTTGATAAAGTCAATACACAAAATCAAAACAGGCAGGTCAACATTGGTTTACCACTTCTGTGATACTGGCAACTATAGTCTCACTATCATGTTTGCTTAGTTCACAATAATTTAGATTTTCTTAAGTGTATATTTAACTCTCTTTGGCTGCCCCTAAAGTATGCTTCATGGATGCAGGTTCTTCAGTTTTATCTCACTGAATTTGGCCCTTTTCTTTGTGTATCATATAGATATACATGTCAGAGAAAGTTTTAATTACAGAGTTCTCTGGAGTTTAAAAAAGTTTTACAAGTGATTTGACTTTAGGGTAGTTTTAGCTAAACATTGTGCTCTGTTATTTATGAAATAATTTATTTCTATTTTCTCTCATCAAATCAAAACCAAAAAATCATAGTGGATGATGGAAGTAAGGGAAAATTTTACATTTTTATCAAATCAAAAGAATGTCTGCATCCCTAAATCTCCATGAAAAAATCATAATGGGGGGAATTCTTTGATAATAAAATATTCAAGTCTTAGGTTGGTATGTGAAATCTAGAATATAGTATAAAATTAGGAATTGAATAGATAAATCTGAACATTTGAGCCAAAGTAAAACTACATACACTGAAAATAGTTCAATGATGGCAAGAATTATTCTAGATAAAGAAATAGACTTGGATTAACAGCAAAGAAACTGACTAGAAATGTGACTATACAGAAGTTGTGTGATGAAAAGTCAATGATTAAGAAAGCATCAAATGTAAGGCGGCATATGACATCACAATGATATGAAACAGATTGATGAGGCTATGCTTGATTTTTTCATAAAACTAGAATTTTAGATTTTTTATATCTAATTTTTTTTATTTTGAGCTACTGAAAAAATACTGTATGATATAGGAGGGTTTTCATGACCAAAACAGAGGATATGATTTCCTAATATATTAAGGGTTAGAGAAAAATAATTGGAGACCCATCAACAGAGCAATGGTCATAAAAGCAGTCTAATTGTGACTGTGATTTAATACAACTGAGAATAATCTCTCCATATATATAGGATAACAACGATAGGATTTTTGTAACTAGTTCAGTTACATGCATACTTATTCAAATGATGCTTTATTAGATCTATTTTTATTTACAGATGTTCATGATTGTTGTTAGCTAAAACTCTTATGCTTTTATAGGAAAAATAAGTACATTTGATCAAATACTTATCTTAGTTTTTAATAGAATGTTTCCCCCTTTGATTTAGGTGTATGGCACTTATAAATCAGCACCATTACAATAATTTCAAATTTGGCATACTATAAAATTCTAAACATATGCCATTCCCTTAGAATTATATCCTTTGCTAGCTAACCTTTTTTCCTTGCCATTCTTTCCCTTGCTGTGTATCCAAAAAGGAAATAACTTGACATCCTTAAGGTTTGGTCCCAAAATAAGAAGCCTATATGGTCCATGAGCCTATGTAATCCTTGCTCTTTCTCTATTTTTTCTATATGTTTTATCTCCAAAATTTTTGGATGTTGTGTAATATTAGTATTAATATTTACGGTTGTAATAGTAGTAACATTCATTGATATTAATAGTAGTTACTGTTTATCTAATTTACTGTTAAAGACATCACAGTGAAAAATTCAAAATATGTTAAGTGATTGGAGAAACAAATTATTGTATTTTTTTGTTTTAGCTGTTCATTGTCCTTACAAATCACATGTTTTGCAAAATCATCAGTTGGGTAGGGAGTCTGAATTCTTTCTGGAGGGTAGGCTAAGGGTAGATTGAATATTGTTTTTTAATAAATATTGATTAACTGAAGTGCTAATAATTTTATATCTATACTGGGACACACAATTTTGCTTGGCCTTTTTATGCATCTCTCCATACATTACTTTGTAAAATCAATAGAAATCAATTCATCTGTCAGAGTTATTAAGAATAAGCTGCCTCAAAATGTTTCAATGAATAGGGTGAACTAAAAGTAAAACTGAAGTCTATAATAGTCTATAATTTTGTGTAGACCGTTGATGATAATTGAGAAAAATTATAAAGCAAAAGAAAGCAATACCTTTCTTTTAATCAATGAATCTCCCTTTGCATTATCAAATACCTCTATCATGTGATTTGGCTTTAATTTTTTTATCTTTGGAATTTTCCATTTAAAAGTCATTTAAACTTGAGTCAAGGATACACATATCATAGAGTATATCTCTTTAGAATGAGAGGAGGATGTTTCAGAGAACATTTAAAAATCAAGGAAGCTTTAAGTGAATAACGGAATAACGGATTAAATTCAGAGAATATAATAATGTAATTTGCTGGTTTCTTAAGCCCTTGAAGATAAATAGGGCTGAATAGGAATCCTAGTGTCAGTTCACCAACAGTTTCATTTTCTTCTATATCATATATTATCATACAATAAAATACTATCCATCAGACATTATTTTAATGTTGAATTAAGATAAACTTTTCTTTTCAGGTATGTGCAAGATTTTATCAACCATGATTTGATAATTCAAATGTCTTGAATAAGAGAAAATGGATCTAGCTGAAGTTCTGGATGATTCATTTGAAGAGGATATATTAGACAGAGGGCTATCCCACACAGGAGAAGTGTTATGCCATGCATACGTTATTACATGCATCTTATCTGTGATAGATGGCATTTGCTATCTTCATCCTTCTTCCTTGACGATCTGAAATGAACTCAAAAAAGGAAACTCCATGTATGTTGTACTTCAAATAATATTTTTTAAATTAATTGATTTTAAAATTTAGCAGATCAACTTATAAATTATTTTGATATTCTTACAAAAGATTGCTCAATATGAATAGTGCAAAGAAAATATATTTTCGACTGCATTCACTTACATGATAAAAGATATAGATACTAGTGTATATATGATAATAGTACGGATTCCCCAAGATCCAGGAAATAAACTTATGACAAGCGGGTAGGTTATCTTCAAACTACATGCAGTTATGAGCATCCTGAAAGAATGACAGAAAATATTTTTTTATATTTAACAGACAAATGATAATGAATAGCTGAGCTCCCTTCTTTAAATCAGCAATAAATGTTTCATTCTATTTCCATGTACTCTGCAATTAGTACACTACCAGTAGTCCTTGATAAATCTAGGTGATAGTAAGAACTCATAACTCACTTGAAACAACACTATTTAAAGAGTGTGAATTATTAGAGAAAAAGGAAAACTTAATACTATAATATAATTTGAAATTCACTCTTTTGTAAAATAAAAACACTCACAGAAGAGCACAGATATCTTTCCGATACCTCTTTTTGGGAGGATTATTAAATAATATTTTGTACTCTTACATCGACTTATTTACCCTAAAAGCAACTTTTTGGCTTATCGTAGGGGGTGCACGGACCATGAGTTTACTTCTGTAATCGGTTACTCTCAAATATCCTTCTTAGAAAAAATAATTTTCGGAGTGACTAACTCGAGCATATATTTCTTTAATTTTTCTCAAACTATCTAACAGGGAATACGCAGAAGAATCACAACTAATCCCAAGAACGTTCTTTCTTTGAATTTAGTGATTAAGCCTTAGCTTGAAAGATCTTTCTTCTAATGGTTCCCATTTGGGATCCCATCTGAAGCATCTGGATAAAGCTCATTGATTCGTCATAACAATTCTTGACGATACATTGCCTTTCACTTTATTTATGTATGTACCTTTCCTAATTCAAGAATGTAATATTTATCGGCAAGATACCATACACTACACGCATTCTCGAGATGAGGTATATTTAAAAAAAATATGGGTAAACCACGTTGGATTAACTGCGGGGATTTCTCCGCGGCTCTATTCTTCTACAGTAGATTATCTTTCGACTTTTACATTTCATTTGTTTATTAAACCTGGCATGTGGCGTATATCAAGGGATTAAAAAACAGATGTGCTAAGTCATTTTAATGATTACGAGCCTGATGACATCAAGAAAGAAACCACCAGCAACAACTATCTGTCCTAGCTATTTTGGGCTCAGACTTGCTGAAAAAATAACGATCACTGAGAGCGGGAATTACGATCGTGTTTAAAAGACGAGATTGAGCATATTTAATAGAAATCCATGATATAAATCTAATAAAATCTCTATTCAGGAATTTCTCGCCATGGCAACGTCTGCGCTTGAATCTTGTTTCTTCAAGAGGCACTCTGATTAAAAAAAAACATTTTCTATACTCAAAAATGAATGTAGTCATGCCTTACAAAATATTTATTGCGTTTGGACGAAAGAATGATCGTTTATCAACATTCTTCCGGTCCTATATATTTTATGTTACGAAATTCTGAAAGTAATCAATAGATGATTAGGATTTGGTTAGGCCAGAAAAGGAAGTGGAGAAATGCTGAGATAAACTTGGAAATTGCAAAGAGAGGGGGTAAGCATTCCTTTAATTTATAGCTTAAAATTACACAAAAAATCGGAGTGAGTATGTTTTCGCAATACGTAATGGATGTTATCCATTATCTATGCTGCAGACCGTTCAGATATTAGAAGAAGTATCAGGGAAATAGATGACTAGTCCCTTCAAGAATTCATATTTTCCACGAACGATATCCGACAATAACCGATTAGGGTAGTACGCAAAGTTCGTGGAAGTCCACGGACCATAAGTTTTGCTTTACTTGCCTCGAAGTTAAAAGAGTGACAGACTGAATTAAAATAATATCTAATGAAACAATTATTTTCGATTTGACCTTGAAGTAAAAAAAATGCGTGAACTTATTTGTTTACGGCCCTTTGAGTTTATTTTAGGATTGAAAACGTAAATTTGCCTCCTGGAAGGATCGAACTCCCGACCCCTGGTTAACAAGACCAGTGCTCTATCCACTGAGCTAAGGAGGCGTGAAGGGCTTTCACAGAGTTCTTTTATTTGCATCTTCAAATTACAAATTTTCTCTCATTTTCAATCGAATTTGTTTAATATTTAATTAAATTTCACTTCTCTTTTCTTTCCTTATTTCTTTATATTTCTCCGTATTTTTATCTGTCGGAAAATTTATAGGTTATCTACATTTCTTTTGAGACTAATAGTACAGCTGTTTACAGTTTGACCTCTTTATCGCTTCATGTATTTTCTACGTTAGATATTTGAATTCAATTGCATCTCGTCTCGTAAAGAAACCAACCGAATATCATTGTTTATAGAATTCCCGCGAGAAATATGACAGACAGAACTTGTCGAAAGAGTTCTAGCAGTGTGCCGTAGATGGCAGTAGTAGTAGTTCAAAACGGAAGTACCAATGAAGGAGTCATCGAGGAAAGAGAAGAGCGGCCTCGTCCAAAATTTTATTTCAAGCTTCTCATAACCAAGGCCGAAAAAGATGAGGATTCAATGAATGCCTAGTTTTGAGGGGGCCCAAATTTACTTATATAAATAACTTTTCATTTTGCAGATAGCAAACAGCATAGCTGTAAGAAATTTTGTTACCTCTTAATTTATTAGTAATTATGTATCACATAGTTCGAAAAGCAGAAAAAAGCTGTAGGAGTAGATAGCAAAGTGGGTATAACGTTCATTATAGGAGAAAGCGATTCTGGGTTCGATTCGCGGTGTGGACCCTTATCGTGCGAAATGACTTTAGTAAAAGAAGAACTTTTGAAAATACTAACAGAAATGGGGGCCAAGCAGCATTTGCATCCGGGCTTCCCCTTGGTATATGTTTAGCCCTGCTCATGATACCTTTGGTTCGAACTTATGTCAAAAAATATGACCAGTCTGTTTACATCAGTCTGAGGCCCGAGTTATTAAAATTGTTTTGACGCTGCTACGTTATTGTTTACCGAATTGATTTAGAGAATTTGCAATTTAGTAGTGTCAAGAATTTTTAATCTCATAGTAAATATTTCCATTTGCATCATAGCTATATATTTATTTATGTAAATTACGGGTTTTGTGTTGCATTCTGGGAACTTGTGTAACTAACTGTTGTTTAAAGGTTTCGATATCATCGGGTCACCTGATGATGACCTAAAGGGTTGAAGACATGATCGCAAAATTAAATATTGGTGGTAAAGGTATAAGTCTTTTTTAGTCATTTTATCATCTTAATCAAATTCCTTTTCTGATGAATTATGCCAGGAGTTTGCAGTTTAGGTTCGATTATATATGTTAAGAAAAATGATGACGTACCACTGAAAAGGAAGACTTTTACGTGTATTCTTATATGAAAGTAAAATAAACTGCTTCAAGTCGAACTCGGGGCTGATAGGCAAATAAAAAGTAGCCCATATTCTGCAGAATGATTAAATTACTAATTTGCTAACAAACGAATGGCATTTTAGAACAATGTCGTGAGACTTTAAAACGGTATGAATTCTCCTGCAAATACTGGCAGATATGTTACTTTTATTATCTTTTGACGACACAGTGTTATGGAAATCAGGAAGGACTGAATAACTTTGTCCAAGGATTTAGACAAAATAATGAAATAGTGCAATGATTATCAATTAGAGCTTAATGTGAGCTTAATAATTCACTTCTTAGAAAGGAAATCACACGCTTATGTATATCGTTGGAATATTCATGCAGCTTTCGAGGATATTCCGTACTAACTTTAGTATCGGTAAAATATCTTGAAGTCACCCTCACAAATAATTTAACTTTATGTGCTCTAAACAGAAACGTTTTTAAGAGAGAATCGTTAAATTATTTCTTACTTTGTCAAATAAATTCAATTATAGTACGTTCTCGCCAATCGTAGTTGATTATGTGCGTAGATTCTGTCACATCTACAGATCGGGTACTGCAAGAATGATTATGGAAAATAGATTATAAATATAAAGCCAGCGGCATCCAAGATTAGAATTTTCCACAAATGATACGCGTCAGTATCTAATTGAGGAAATTATGTGTTATGGTCCACGCACCCCCTGCCAAACGCCGAAAGATTGCTCGTAAGATACATGTATAGGTGCTTTGTTCTTTATATGAGCTTATGTAGACTTAAAAAGGTGAGAATCTTAGCATTTAGTTAATATCACAATAGCAATATACACCTCCATGAATAACATTATCTTATGAATGTATTGTTGTATTGGTATCGTTGTTACGGTTGAATTCAACCTGGGTAATGTCTTCGTTAGCGTTTAACATTAATTTATTCTCGTCTAAGTTTTGTCTAATTTAAGTTAATTAATACGTCTCCAATTTCATTATGAAACCAATTATTTTGTAAAATATTGGATATTGTTTATTTTTTAACCTTACAATTATCTTCTCAGCCATGAAAAATTTCTCATCATTATTCCTTTAACTATTTTTCTAATCTCGATAAGCGTTTTTGCTCCATTGAGACATCAGGAAAATTGAACTTTGCAAGTTCCTTTGGTGGCCATTTTCTTGAAGAGTTTTTATCCGATGCTCTGAATGTTTTCGCAGAATCATTCGTCTAACTTTATAACAACTTTTACTATGGACACAAATATCTTCCTTGCTAACTATAGGGTTTGGAAAGGATTCCGTTCTCCATTATTCTGCTTCAATTGTCCACAATCGAAAGGGTTGGCTAAAGATACTATGCCAGGCTATCAAAGCTCTCGTGACCATTTTGTATCCCAAACAGTATCGGAGTGATATGAAATATGTATCTAAATATATGCCTTGAAATAACTATTGTCGCTTTCATAATTGTTGACTTTCCTCGATTCCTGATCAGTATTTATTGAGTATTGTTTCGTGAATCAACAATTATTACGAACATTTTCTCTTAGTTGATGACTCTCGCTTCTTTTATAGTGAGTTTAGCCATCGATTATTGTTACATAGTTACTTTTATTTTCAATAATCCATTGTAACTCGGTATTTTATCAATCTCTGGTGCAACATTACTATTGATTCCTCAAAAACCCATCAAAAGAGATGTTTCGCTCTTCACCATTGTTGTATGTGATGAAAAGCTTAATATTTTGAAAGCTTTAACTTTTTAAAATTTAAAATTAACATTTTGTTAATTTAAACCGTTAAAGATATTTTCCGGAGTTCAAATACATTCAATTACTGCCGCTAGAGGTTACATCTCCTGCGAGAAAGCTGTTCTGATTCTAAATAAAAAATCCTCTGTCCGTGAGCAGCGAACAGTACAAGAAAAGTGTCCTAATTTCACAGAGTAACGCACTAACAGTTGTCTTTATATTAAAATTTATGTACAGCATTTAAAGTTAAATATCTGCAGACGATAAGTTTTGACAAGATATTACTGATTTAAAGCTTTTTACGTTAACACGCACCGTCTCTGGGAATAATTCCGCCCTGATGTTTCTCCAGCTCTCTCAAAAACATTTGCCTCCTGAGAGGATCGAACTCCCGACCCCTGGTTTACAAGACCAGTGCTCTATCCACTGAGCTAAGGAGGCGTTGTTTTAATTATTCATAATTAGAAATCCTATACTGTATAAAAACAGAATCACGAATCTGAAAAAATAACTTGAAACCTTTTTTTTTTTCAAAACCAGAGATCGCTCATCTCTCCAGCTTTACCTATCTAATATCGCCACTCCAATGATAATCGGGTATTTTTACCCAAATTTTACGTTTCCCTGATGGCTCCAGTAATATCAACTTCGATAAGGATGCCGCTGGATAGTCAAGTGGACAATGCGTTCGATGCTGGTAAAAGCGATCCAGTTCGAATCCCGGTGGGGGCTAATTTGCTAATAGTTCTCATCCGTCGAAGTACTTTTAAAATTAGTAATTACTTATACTACTACTAAGAAACTTAATTTAAGTTCATTTTATAGTTTTCGGGCTACGTTTCTTTTACAAAATGAAATTCACCATAATGAACGCGCGATATCAACATTGGTGCCTTAGTAAAGGTAATTCGATGAAGATTATTCTTCTCATCATCGAACATGGTTTCTTTAAGAAATAGCGAGGACTTTGATAAAGTATTCCAAATTTTTCTTAACTTCAGCACAGTTTAAAATTAGTCCTTTAGCAAGTGGTGCCAGTATTGAAATATCGAAGGAAAACAACGCCCAAAAGGATTCGAAGGAGGAATCAATTCTATCTCATTTATTAAAGTACTGTTTAGTAAAAGTTATGTAATTTATCATGACAGGAAATTGAATAAACTATATAACTAAACTGGCGGTAGAGGACAAGTCACCATTATCCGAATTTTAAGAATGTTTACCTTTACGAATTTACTTTTTCATTTATGTTATTCTAGTTTCTTTTTTTAATCAGCAGTTCAATTAATGCTTAATCATAATATCTTACAATGATTTCATGGTGAAACTTAGAAATGTTTTTATCTTCTTTTTCCGTTATTTATTTATAATATATAATATTATTAATAAATAACTATATATAATATTATAAATATAATTATAATATTTTAATATTTTTTTAGACTATTATCATGGGTATATGATTATTATTCTTCTCTTCTTCCTTCCTTTGTAGTGTAAACATTGCGACTATAAATTCTTAGACTCAAGGAGTTATTTGATTTTCAAATTGCAGAGAAAAATCATGCTTTTTGTAATCTAGATAATAATTCCACAGAGAGTTATGGTTAATGTTATTAAATAGTAATAATGATTTAATAAACTAAAATCTTTGCTATAGAAATGTAATAATCGATTACCAATATTGATAAAATATGCTTAAACTTCAATCTCTACGGCAAATCGATATGCTTTCTTTCTTGAGGTACTAGAAGTTGAACCGCATCACGATTTGGGTTTCCTTATTTATCAATGTGAAGAGTAACAGGGTGAGGCTTTTTCACATTGTATACCCCCTTAATTTCATCATAAGACTGGAGATGAGGAGAAAGAAAAAAGGCGTTCTCTAGCGTATGGAGGAATAGCAATCAAAGAGACTTACAGTAAGCTCGGGTACGCTCTCGGGATTCACTCTAGAATACCTCGAGAAATCAGTCTTTCTCAACTCTGTGTTGACTTTGACTGTGTAATATACAGATTTTCTTACTAAATTGATATTGAAGCAAAGGTGGGTAAATGACATTGCTAAGGGTCCATTCGAGCTTTGGAATCGATTTGAGGTAAATGGAAAAACATAAATTCACATTTATTAATACAGTACTTACGAAAGAAAAAAGCAATAGAATACTGGTTAAGCCATGGTTGTTGGAGTGAGTGGTGAAGGTTAATTGTAAAAGGGGACTTTAATTCGTTCATTAAACTTGAGATTATTATTGTAACATCTTTATCATTATTCAAGAAAGGAATTTCATTATGTTCACCCACTAGATACCGCAAGTTAGTCATTATTTAGGTTCGGTTTTATTATTAAGCGAATAAAGGCAATCTCTTAAGGCTACTTAGACATGGGAATGCCACATTTTTTCTACACCATTCTGGAAGGCGTTAAGTAATTATGTATCGAGTTAAAAGGCAGGAATGTCTCCCTTCTCATAAGTGAGTGTTGCTTGACTAAAGTACAGATAATTCACCCCTGGCAGGAATAACTTCCTTCAGGGAATTGACGCTCGATGCATTTGCTTGATTGAGGCACGATACATTTCCGAATTATTCAAACGAGCATTTCACTAAGTAGCACAATCAAACAAATGCTTTTGTGTATGTGAAAGTTAGAGAATAATTCATCTGTATCAAGATCTACTTAACTCTGCGAGCCGCCTTTCGACGTGCACCAAGGGTTGTAAACCTAACATTTGAGCTACTTCTTTAAGTTGTAGTTACCGGGTATAGTTCACGAAAGGAATGAATCCTTAAAACGACTTGTATTAGATTGTAATTCTCTTATCTTACTAGTACGTTCATTATTAGATCGGCTTAGGTGGGAGGTCGCAAAATACCTATTATGTCCTCAGCAAACGTACTTTTCTGAATCGATCAAGCGATCGTTATTTAGCTACAAATCTCCTATCTTTCATGGATTCCCAACCTGCGTTTAACAGAATCTTTTTTCTCTTCTTTTATTTCTTTCCAAGAACTCCTCTTCTTATATTTCTTTCCACATTTTTTTTTCCCTTTTGCAGTATTTTTATTTGAAAGCCTTCCTTTAAATCAAGGAAAATACTATTAGCCGGAACTTGAATTTATGATCTTGGTTATTGGCCATTATTTTTGTCCATGCCAATGAAAAATTTTTGTCAGGTGTGGGGTTCGAACCCACGCTCCCATGTGGGAACCAGAACTTAAGTCTGGCGCCTTAGACCGCTCGGCCAACCTGACTTGATATCAAACGTTGATTTATTAAAATATTCAAATTCAGCTACTCGAATCATTGCCTTGTGCATCGAAATTTGCGTCTCTTCCATAATATATATTCATCTTTGGATGCTTTTCATAAAGTGAGGGGCTTTGGACTTACATAGAAATAGATTCGTTATTTTTTCATTATCTTTCTCGGTGGAAGTTTCATCAACACTGTGAGAACTAAGGCAATTAAAATTGTTTTAATATTTCTTTTGTACGGTGTCGATGAGTATTAACGTTTTAGATAGTGTTATTATTGGTATAAAGCTTATTGGTTTGTTTTAGAAATTTAAAATCGAAGGAGTGTTCCCTGCCCGAGGAAGAGAGGAATCGACCATACCAGCCGCATTGGCCCTCGGCAATTAAATATTTTTCTTTATTTATTCATTTAATTTGCATTTCTCTTCTTACAACCGCAACGAGTTTTTCTTAGGATTCAGAATAAAAGAGGACTCATATTTTTAAATAACATTTATTTAATTTATAGCAAACCTTAATTTACAAATCTATAAATTTATTCCGCATTTCATTCATCATTTTCAAGAAGAATAAGAACGCATAAAAAAAGCGACGCTAAACACTTATCAACTTCATCACCACACCTTCTCAACACCACTAAAACAAAATTTTTACATGACAATTCACCAAAACGAACTTATCCTCGTGACTGAAGAGATTTTAGTTAGTGCTCTTGAATCCATTGCAAAATCATCCCATTCACATGCAAATGTGGTAGCTTAACGACACTGGTAAAAATACTGGTATTTGACTCTTATAGTACATGTGTTTCACGATTTGAGAAGAATCGTGAGACACGATGGTTTCGTGAACCAGTTCAACAATTCACTGTCACCGTCACTTTTCTAATTTACATCCGAGGATGATCTTGGGAAGATCCTCATGAACCTTGGGAAAATGGGACACTTGGAGGTTCATACAGTATTTTTCTCACTGGAAGTTTTTCAAAGTTTTTGGAAACCTTTTTTCTCTTATACACTAAAGTCTGTGCGAAGTTATCGTGCTTCACCCTGCAATTCATCCCTTATGAGTGCTGAGGAGATTAGTGAAGGACTGAGATTTTAGAACTCCACAATCCGTGCACCGAAGGCGAATTCTGGCAAGGAAAAGTCACCGTCTTAGGCCACATCTTGACGATGTAAGAGTCTGTTTCTTCGAAGTTAGGCAGTCACCTACCATTACCAACGCGTAATTGTAACATCCACGTCAGTTTGGCGTAGACTTTAAGAACCCATGCCGCGGTGCCAGATAGGCTTTCAACAGTTTGTAGGCACGCCCATTTAGCGTCAGTACCATCCGTAGAAAGACTGGTGGTGATGCATGGGAGGGGCTCTGCTGACGTGGGACACGAACCCGGGTCCGGAGGTCATACTTGTTGGAGGGGGTGTGTGGTGAGGGAATGCGGCCGTTGGGGGCGTGGCAGATGGGGAGGCGACGGGCACCGACGTGGGAGGGGACGCTGGAGGAGATGCCATCACACCTCCGGCTCCTGGGGAGGATGGTCCTCGAGACAGCCATGGTACGATGCCTCCGGTTCCGTCCGTGTGCTGCTGTAGCTGCTGATGGTCTATCGGAGGGCAAGGCTGGTGCTGTTGTGGATGGTGGGGCTGCATGCCCAAGCAGGAGGTGCCGCCGTACATTCCGGCGCTGGCCATCGAGAGGCCGTGGAGGGCCGAGTTGGCCGAGCGATGAGATGGAGAGATCACTGGATCGGTGGGGATGTGGGCTGTCATCTGCAAATGGAAAGGGATATGTTTTTAATTTGCGTTCTGAGGAATTCATTAAACTTAAATTATTCTGTGTTTAATTTGAATAGTGAATAGTCCAAAAAATACAGAAACAAATTCAACGCCAGATTCCGTGGTATAAATAAAGCGATGTTACCTCGCTTCCATTGTTGACTGTTGTTTAATTTACTGTTTCGACCCATATTTAAAAAATAACAGGGTGAGTTGCTGATTGGTAGCTCTATAAACACAATAATTCAATTATAAGCATAATTATTTATTATTTATTCTTTATTTGAAAATTTATGTAAAACAATCTACGAATATTGGCCATGGCCAAATGGAATCAACTGACTGTTAATGTCTAACTGATCGTCAAGTGATTAATATTTATTTTATAATGATAATTCTAGTGTTTAAAGCACGTGATAAGGTCGACAACTCGATTTAATTGCGCCATTTTCATATTTCCTTGGAAACGAGCTTTTGTTTTCATTTATATTCTGATGGAATTCTAGCGCCAATCGGTCGATGAAGTTGATTTTCCTTGTACTTAATTTTAATATCAAGGAATTAGGAGGGTTAATATACATTTTTCAAAAGAATTCTATTGTGAGTATGATTAATTTATTTGAAAATCTGCGATGGAAAAATATGAAGCCATCCGTATAGTATAGAAGGCTTTTTATATAATTTCTTACAGAATTAACCCAAAGAAATTGCTACAAATGTAAATTGTAATCTTACCTGTGGTGGTATGATAGCCTGTCCTGAGGTGGTGTATGGTGATGCGAGGGAGTATGAGGAAGAGGAAGACGAAGATGGAGGAGTGGGCACTGAGGAAGGCGGAGTGGGAACCGATGATGCGTTCAGACATCGGCTTGGATCTGCACCTCCAGCGCCCATGGCGGCCACAGCAGCTGCAGAGACAACGTGGGGCGAGTAGATGGAAGAATGATCTGCAAGGAAAGAAGAATGGTGAGTTGAGAATTATTCTTCTATACATTCATAAGCGGGAGAAACAAGATTTAGATTATATCCATCAAAACAACAATTATAGATTAATGATTTTATAAAGAGTGATTTGTTTAGAGCATTTAGTATCAAGTCAGGTTGGCCGAGCGGTCTAAGGCGCCAGACTTAAGTTCTGGTTCCCATATGGGAGCGTGGGTTCGAACCCCACACCTGACAATAATTTTACCGACCTCGATGGCGGAATGGACGAATGGAAGAGCTTCCACGATAACCAAGATCCGGAAATCGAGTCCCAGCTCTTTTTCTTTAGCCGGGAAATGGATACCAGCGTTTGTTCGTTGATAAATCTACCGCTTTAATTGCCATGTGAGAGCCATTTTGTTTTTCCGAGAGTAAAGAGCCAGTCTCTAGACGTAACTGATAGACGTATTATGTATATCTAATTTCTCTGTTTTATTGTATTGCCTTGACGAAGAAAGTTTTTCAAAGTGATGATAACAGCACATCAAGAAGCCTAACGCGTTAGATGTAATCAAAAAGAGCAATAAATCAATGTAGAAATCAATTACGCAAACGCCAAAAAATATCTACTATAGCTATCCTTTCTTTTTATTGAATAGGGTATAGAATGAAAAAATCATCAATCGAAAATCCACGGAAATTAAATTTTATAATTTTGTATGTAACGTGTTTGGAATGTTGATTTTAAAAACTCGCTCACTGAAAACGCTTGTTAACTTCGGAAGAATAAGCAATCCTTTAATTAACCAATTGGACGCATTAACACGATATTAAGGTGGGAAAGTGAGCCTTACTGCCTAGATAGACCATCATTAGCTGGAATCATTACATGGCTGATAATTATAATTGTTACTTATTAGACAGTTCACCGCCCGATTTCACAGAGGGAAATGACTTAATTACACCGCAATTTGCTAGGTTACAATCGGGAGAAACGAGAATATAACTGCGCTTCTTCCTGAGACCGGAAAATCATTTCATTGTCATGTTTTAACACAATGAAAAGGTTTAATTGATGGTTAATTTTCACCCGATTGTGTTAATAGACCACTATGCATCACCTAATCAAACCTAGTCATATGCTGTTTATTCAGAGTAAACAAGATTGATCAGATACGGTGAAAGCAGGGAACATCCTTGAGAAAGAAACGAGCAATACATGGGTAGTGTTCAGGGCCGGTCCGAGGTGTATGGGCACCCTGGGTTGGAGGTCATGCCGGCTTCCATTGCAAAAGCGTACTCGAAAAATATCCATCATCGAATGACTTGCTTAATTTTTCAGCTGAAAAGTTTTCGTATACTTTCGTAAAAATTTAAATAATTATCAAGGTTTCATCATTAGTATTGTTCGAACAAAATAATATTTAATTTGGAGAAAATGGACTGTTTCATGTAAATTCACATAAATTGAAGCACCGTAACAATGGACGGTTATCATCTGCGGCGATCTACTGGGTCATTTAGCATTCTATTCAGAATTCAACAAAATCTTTACCAGATATTTTCCTAACACGCACCGTTTTTTAGATTGCTGTAATACTACCGTTAACTACCAAATATCAAAATTTCTTAACCTGTGTTTTATCTGTACAGCAAATAATTCCCATAAACTATATAGCAACTGGATTGTTGGTTTATCCATGAAAATATTATCTGGAAAGATCTCAACGCTAAACATTTCCAAACAAACATTCGACTAATGGACAATAACATTCGCCCCTTATTCTTCGGCGTCCCGGTTATCACAGGTTCTGTTCTTTTAATCAAAGAGTACATGGAAGTAAAATTGTAAAGTAAATATGATGAATGTCGTTATTCAGCATCCCTAATACCTCAGTAGCTTTCATATTATCATAGATATGTAAATGGTTGGGAAAAAGCAAATGAAAGATACATCTTCCTCTATCCTGTACCAAAAACACATAAAAATATTCCATTAATCAAGTTACGAATGTAGGAACAAGTTTCATGGTATAGGGGGATATATTCTATCGACGACCGCCAATTAGTAATGAAAATTTCTTCGTTTTGAGAGGGAATTCAAGGGTGTCGCAACGGCCTCGCTGCCCTTCTGAAACAGCAGTAGCCAAAATGATTACACCTCTCATCCCTTAGCACTTTTAACCTTTCAGAAAAAATAACACATCCCACGTCGTCATTATCCCTCAGGAATAGAAGAGGAGTTATTTCCTAGCTCTCTATCTATTGTCATCGATCTCCCGACTCATTGTTTAGTCCCACCAACTTCCCTCCTAAGAAGAAAAAAAAACGTTCCCCGTTTGTTTCCAATTTTACGCGGTAGAGCTTCGTTTTCACGCCAGAGGTCTCCCTTCTTTTTTAAAAACTTTCCCTTTTGGGGGCTACCAAGTTGAGCGCCTTTTCTTATTCGCATTTCTTATGCGACACCTTTCTCTCTTTCTTTGCCCCCACCGGTCTCTTCCCCAATCATCCCCTCCATACGATTGCCACATTGTATCCCATTCTTTCACACTTTTCGCTCGTTTTTTGTTCCACATCCATTCACCGCAGACCCCATTCATCATCCCGTTGTCTCCTCGGTCCCCCAATTTCCTGCCACCCTCCACTTTATATAAACCTTTGCTTCTGTCCGCCCTCCCCCACTCCTAGAGGTCTCTTATAACATTCCCGCCATCCTTGACTTTTTACCGTCCGCCATTTTAAACACCGTTCTCGGCCATCTTCTTCATTCATGATTCCCGCCCACGAATTCACCCCTTGTTTTGTTTGGGTCTTTATTAATTACCTCCCGCCTTGTAATTAGAAGGGCTACCGGCGGCGGCGGTTGCCATCCTCGTCTGAGTTATCGTCCGAATTTATTTCCCCTCTCTCTTTAACATATTTAATCAATAGATGTGTTCGGTGTTAGCCTTCGAATGCCCGGCCGATTGAGTTACGAGGTGTTATTGAATAGTCATGGGTATAATGATTCGACCGGTAATGACAATGCCCAACAGTTTTGGAGGAGTTCATCCTGTCTCGCATTGGGCGGCGACCGAATTTTCCAATGGTACTTTTTTATGCTGAGAGAAGCCGAGGTTGGAAATGCTGCTGCTGAGCCTCCGCTGTTGGTAATAAATTTGGATATTTATGCCTCCTCGTGTCAAATTAAATCACGGAAATGTTCTAAGCCGTAGTTAGTTTCAAGCACAAAATACGAGCCCCGAAAAATATTCGATTTCTTTTAATCCAATGAAGTAAATTATCCACTCGTCATAAGTTATTACTGAATAAATCAATTTTGTGAATTTTACTCCCTTTTATTATTTTAATACTATGCACTCCAACTTTAGGTGTCTAATGTGTCCACTTTACTGAAAAATGTAAATTAGGGAATACTTTTAATAGAATATCACCATATTAATTTAATAATACGCAGCTACTATAATTAGCTTGCATGCTTCCTTATATTTTTGTTGTTAATCTATGAAAAGAATCCAGAGGAATGTCGCGGTTCTTAATAACACTAGCATTCTTTCATGATTTTGAAGCTTTCTAACCACTTAACAAATATAAACGATCTCTTTCTCCAGACTGGCTTGAGAACAATAAGATTCCTCTTCCTACTCACAATTATCAAATTTACCCTTATTTCTTGTCACGTATCTATTCATCATCTGCAACACTTGTTTGTTATTCTTCTTTCCATACAAGTTTAACATTGTTGAAGAATACTCCAAGAATTTAATTTATTTCCCTTTATTAATCATCTCGTGTTTGTTACGTGCAACAGTGAGGCTATAATGACAATTTTTAGTTTGGGTCATTTTCTCAACTTTCTGATATTCAAGTTTGGACGTCTGTCAATCTCAGTGAGGCGACAACCTTGTTCAGTCGATCAACTGTATGAAACCTACCTTGAAACTATTCTCAGTGAAAATCAGCTGGAATTTCTTTCCATATGTGACCTAAGATTTCAATAATCATTTGATGGTTGCGATGATACCTTTAATCGGTTCCTATTCGAAACATACGTGATTTCACGATTTACCAAGGCAAGGCAAAATACCGCATTACTCTCCTTAATTTCTCATCCTCAATGGTGCTACTGTGCGCTCTCCCGCAGAGCCATTTCCTCCTTTAACATTGAAATGCCGCACCCCGCCCACTCTGCACCCGCGTGTAACCCTCTCAGCTGGACGCCTCTTTTAAAAGAAGCTGCTATGCAGAGAATCAGCGTGGTGTATCATTATTGGGGCTAAATTGTCCAGTAGGAGGGGATGAAAGATAAATTGGAAGGACGAATTCGTGTAGGTATGCGTCTGCAAAACTTATCGACTCCCGGACCTCCGGTTTCCTTTTGAAACGCCTTTTCGTCCATCTGAAGAGTATTCATCCCGTTGGTCGCTCAACCCCTTCACTATTAGCAGTCAATAGCATAGGAGAGGGAATGACGCTAACTGGATAAGATGAGGAGTGAGGTAATTTGCTTCTGCTTTCCTCACTGAGATAGAGTTCTACGCAAGCGCAATTATTGTATGAATAACATTTTTAATAGCATTCAGTTATGAGAAATCGTAAAAATAATCATTATTCAGCATCACTCATATTTCTGTAAGTGGGTACATTTCATATTTTTACAGCCATGAACGAATGAGACGAAAGTAAACAAGAAATTCGTTTTTCTCTATCCTGTGCCAAAAGGCACATTAGAACTTTTTAATTCATCAAGACATAGTAGTACGAGCACGCATTTCTGTAAGAACTGATAGCATTAAGGTCTTTCACCTCACGAAAAGATGGATAAATGTCAAGAAGGGAAGGCGTAGTACATACATTTACATTAATACCCCGCGTGCCGCTGTATGGCATATGGCAGAGGGTGAATGGAATATGGAAAGGGGTGTAGTAATGAAGGTAATGGGCTAACGTTATGGGAAATTAGGTTGTTGGAGTGATGAATGAGCGGAATAGAGCCTTAGGTAGAGGGAATGGTATAATATGATAAGGGATTTCAAACGTTCCGTATGGGGAAAGCTAAAGTGAGTTACGATACGGAGAATTTCTGACAATGAGCTATTTTAAATGAAGAATCCGAGGCTGAGTTGTAGCGTTGATTTAATTGTGAATGCTGAGCACCTTTGTCTGAGTATCCGAAATTTGAAATATCTGGCAGAAAATAGTTTCAGAAAAAGACACGGAAAGTTTCAATGTTCCTGAAAGTTGCTTGTATCTTTAACTTCTCCCCTGCAGCTAGAAAAACCTACGGAAAGGGAATCATGCTTACAAGTCAAGATTTCAAGGGGAAAGGTGATTTGCCTTTGCTTCCCTCACTCAGCCATAATTCTGTCATATTCACGGAGCTGTTAAAAACAATATTAGAAAACTAGCTCAGTACTGTGTATCGCATGGAGACTTAATGTATAGCTCCCCAAGAAAATAAAGAAAAAAGCTCGGAAAGTTTATACATGCTTTCCAGTATTTTGGTTACTATTTGATAAATTATTACTATTCTCTTTCCCGTGTATAATCAAGAAAAACTTCCGTTAATTTAAAAATACAATTCGTGGAAGACTTCTTGATTACTGAACAATAAATATTGATATTTATTTTAAATAACTTGGAGTTAAAAGTCACGAAAAAACTTTAATATTTATTCAAGTTTTTTTGATGAATAATATTGAAATATATGCCACCGTAGGATCACTAGCTGCTCTACAATAAAGGATATTGAAAAATAATTTATAAATCGTAAAAGTTTACACAAGTAATAACATTAAGAATACCTATCGGTCAAACATATTCTTCCCAAAGGGATGTCAGTCAATTGACTGTCGGCCAGAAGAAGGTATCCCGGTAAAATTGCCGTGTACACTGATTGTTTTGCATAAGAAATGGATGATATCAATTATGATTAAGCAAGTTTGTTTTTTATTAACAATTCAATCAAAGTTTCCTATGTTTACGACCGTCCACTAATGGAGAGGGAAGCTATCTTGGGTATGGAGAGCAGCGGTCGCATACTCGTGGAACGCGCCTAAAAAATGGAAGAGATGGAATGCAAAACGGGGAGGGAAAGGATGATGGATTGAAGGAAGGATTGAGTTCTGGTGAGACAGGAAGAATTCTTATGGAATAACTTGCCGACCAAAGTGAATGAGAAATGCGTTCGATTATAAGGGTACTTCGCAGAAATAAGGATTCTTAAGACGTAACGATCGTGGCGGGATGAAGGGACGGAGATTTCTCCACAAGAAGATAACACCCTCATCATCATGCTTAATCAATCAGTATCACAGCATGAAATTACGAGATGCTCGGATGTAACTCGGTATTTCGCTTGGCGCGGGTCGTATTGTATGCCACAAGAGTTCTCATCGAATACCTATCGTACGTACTTTATTATTTTACTTTTGTGGATATCTGTTTCTGTATGTGTGTGTATGTATAGTCACATTTTAGATTTATACAAATTGACTAGGGAGTTGCGAATCGCTAATTTTCTTTCCAATGAAATCGGTGGTCGGGCTTCCAATTGTAATTTGAAAATGGAATGAGAGCCTGTATAGATATTTATATTTTCTTCTTTACAGATATCAGAATCATTTCAAATATACGTGTTTTTCGTATGATGAATTATAATGTAACTGAAAAATGCCATATGTAACAATATTTGGGAGAATTTCAAGTAAGATTGACTACGGAGTTTGTTTTAATCATGAGATAAATTATTATTTTCTAAAATTAAATCGTAATTACTAAGTTTTTGTGGCAATTCAAATTTTTCAGAGCTCATTTTCTGCTTTCCTGTTTAGTAAAAATCAACTTTTCATCAATGTTTTATTCTGCGAGAAAACTACGATTTTCTCCCAAAAAAGGAACAATATGTTTGATAAGGATATTTTGAATCGAGTTATCTTTCTTATAGAGTATTTAATGTAATTGATAAAAAAATAAATAGATGAAATATTATTAATCATTTTCTCGTCTAATCTGAAGATGAAATATTATTTTAACACAGTATAATCGTACGTATACTAGTCGGGATGAATATAGACCGATTTGGAAAATCTTAAATTAGTCTAAAACACGATTGACCAATCGGACCGAGCTAGAGAACACATATAAACGGACCGGACTCGGACGAGAAATTTCGTGCAGACATGTAGAAGCAGTTATCTCTTACCTTGAGTGTGACCTCCCTGGTGGTGGCGGTGGTGGTGTTGCTGCAAGTATGGGGCGGAATCCGCCGAAGGGGGAGGTGGGGGCGGAGGAGGCGGGATCATGTAAGGACCCCCTCCAGCCACGGCGGCCGTGCCGTGGTGATGCGGATGGAACGGGTGGTGCGCCGTCATGGATGCCACCAGCCCCTGCGTCATCATCGGAGAGGCCACGGAGGAGAGGCCTCCCGCGCTGCCCACGGTCCCGCCCCCGCTGTTGCTCGAAGTCCCCACCACGCCCCCATAGCATCCCCCGCCGCCCCCAACGCCGCCGCTACTCCCGGTGCTCGCCAGCTGTTTTCTAAGGCGTGCCCTTCTGTTGCTGAACCACACCTGAGGAAGGATGAATGAAAGGTTTTCGCCTCCGTTAATTGGAAAATCCTTATACAGCGGTTTTTTCGACGCTTTTAAGCCGACTTCTCCAGTTAATTTGCTCTTTCACAACTTTCACGGGGAATGGAGGGACGTATCGACGTTTATAATTACCGAACGTAATTTTAGGAAGAATGGTACCTCTTCGTGGGGAGT
The DNA here is from genome assembly GCA_036926295.1 of Pachydiplax longipennis. NCBI lineage: Eukaryota > Metazoa > Arthropoda > Insecta > Odonata > Libellulidae > Pachydiplax > Pachydiplax longipennis. The sequence goes on along the minus strand of JAVFKF010000002.1, from coordinate 54,760,720 downwards.
TTAGAGGCGGTAATGCGATGCAGAATTAATTAGGTTACGTTCTCCAGCGTTTCGTACTCGGTTTTCCATTTTACTGGTACGTGTCGGAAACTGAAGTAATTTTACGTAACCTAACCTATTACGTTGGTTCTTTTTAGCCAAGTATTCAACCCGATAGCTTATTATGTCCTCAAACCATCGAAAGTTATCTATAATAAGCTCTGGGAAGGGAATGAGGCATAAATGGCGAGATGAGGAAAGAAGTAGATTTTATTCCTTATTTCATACCTGGGCGTATATGCTATCAGTAGAATATGACTGACTGAATGCAGCCTCAATGACTGTAAATAACGTTTCTTGCGGGGTTTAATGACAATTTTGCATTTCCCTGAAAATATTAAAATTTACGACTACAGGGGGAACCAAATTTTTTTAGTGAGTAATAATTGATTATATGGAAATGAAACAATATGTGTTACATTTAAAATAAACTCATTCTAGGTCGTATCTCCGAGTTCCTGCTCTATCTGGCGATTAAAATTACGCTTCTTACATTAGAAGATTTCAGAACATTTTCGGCTACCAAACTGGCTAGAAAAACTGGAACGCAGAATAATTACAACGCTAAAGCGTCATCTTCAGGTCGTGGAGTTTTGTAAAACATGACATACATTTGAAAAGTAGGGGTGAGAGATTAGGACTCAAATCGCCATTAACTGAGTAAGATAATTAAAAATCTTTTAGAAACCTCAATTATAGAAAATTTAGTTAAAGGAATAAAATTTTATGCTCCAAAGAAATGATGTCGGAAGTTGTAGATTTAAAAATTCTAAAATTAATTTCGATTTTAATAAGAATTAAAAAATCTGTTATGGTGTTAAAATGAATGGAATATCTCAAATTTTATCATGAAATCATTTTATCTTAATAATTTCGAGGGAAAATGATTACTTTAGCGAAGGTTTCTCAGTTCGCAATTTTCTTGTTAAAATATTCCATCATTTCGTTCCGTTCGAAACTCACGCAGTACATATTCATATTTATTTCATTTACCTGTTACTTTTGTAATCTGAAAATTAAGGAAAAGCTCGCGAACATGGAAATATCTTAAATCTAAATAATACCTCGCTACAAAGGAAAATTTAAAGATGTATAGCTAAAGTGCTAGTGTGGTAACGCTGAGGTTTTGGGTTAGAATCCTGCTTAGGACATGAATGTTCGGCTATTCCTGTCATTCATGTATTTTGCACGTGATAGTGATTTGGTAAAAATAGTGGGACGTTGATAAATAAAGGAAAGAATAGAGTGATAATACGTGAAATATTCGTAAGTTTTACTAGAAGAAGAGACCTATTGCTTCTGTATTTGGCTGTACAATGTTATCTTTCAGAAGATTTTTATCCTCACATTGCTAAACTAAATAATATTGTTCTTCTAACATAGTTAAGCAAAGGATATTTTCATTACTTTATTTTTGAGTAATTAAGAAATCTTGAAATTAAGCTTGGTCATTCTTTCTTATTCTTACCTGTATTCTGGCTTCCGTAAGTTTGGTTCTTTGGGCCAATTCTTCTCTCGTATATATGTCAGGGTACTGCGTTCTCTCGAAGGCCCTTTCCAATTCGTCCAATTGCTGTGCTGTGAAAGTAGTTCTGCTTCGCCTCTGCTTCCTCTTCAGCGGTATTCCTGGCTCAGACTCACAATCTGAACCGTCGCTCATTTTGCTCCCTGTAACAAAAAGACATGTTTAGTTATCGCAACGAACAATCAACGAATTAATTATACACTTATGATTGTTGTTACTTATGAGGTTTTACATAATCTGGAACACATTATCAAACTTTGCAGAACTTCGTGAGAGTGATTTAATATTAAAACTTCAAATGGAGATGGAGATGTTAGCAATCTACTCAATTAGGAAATAATCCAAAAACTTTGTAAGGTTCTACAAAAATGTAGGACTGCATTATTTCCTGTAATGGAGTTCTATCACGTAATGGCTACCTCAGTTGATTATAAATCTACTCAATCATTTCAAAACTTTCATTCAATTTTCAAACAGTATTGCATCCAGAGGTGGTACAGAGGCTTTTTGTAAATCAGCTAGGATGTAAATTGATGCTGAAACTCAGAACAGAAAGGTATCTCTACGATGATAATGTAAGTAGAGAATGTGAAGAATTATAAAATTTAGAAGTAGGACAAAAGAAGAGAACTTATTATTTCACTTTTTAATCTTTTGTTTTAGTAATTAGAAACCGTCGACACTTATCTACAATGTATATCCTCGAATAAATGCAAGTTTCTTGTGATCCTCTCCAGTTATTAAATATATTGTTTGAACGATATTTCGCAGTTAAAATAAATTTCACCTCTGTGTGAAAGAGAAACTAATTATTTGTTTGACTTCAATTTCATTTATAAATGGTAAACTTTAACCAGAATTGAAAATGATATTGCAGCATTAAATTAGTGGTAATGTCAATATTTTATCCTTTTGGGATGATGTCTTACAATGAGTTATTTTCTTTCAATTTGGGAGTCAGAAATGACTTTATGATTCCAGAATTGTATTCGCCTAAATGCTTATATAGAATCGAATTTGAATTAGGAGTTACTCTAAGCGTGTGCATTAGATTGCAAACATTATTTTTTGAAAATTTGGTGACCGTACTAATAATCCTAACTTAAAGGTATGCTCATGTTTCCTGGATGTTATTCACAGAGTAACTTGAATTTTCAGATGACACGCCCATACATGTACGAGAGTCATCGTTACTTACAAAGTCTACTTTTTTGCGAGCCATACTTTTTCATGTTTCGGAAAACGCCTACAAGACGAAATTCCGAGCGAATTAAGTTGTATCTCCTCAACATCGCTCTTTTCCGATACCTTTCTAAGTAAGAGGACGGGGAACGCTTTCACGAAATCTTCTCGTCATTCGTTCTCCTGGAAGATCTCCATGAGAGGATTAGGTGTAGATGGAGGTGTAAGATAAAGGATGGCGGAAAGCGAGACGGAAAAAGAACGGACAAGGAACGGACAAGGGGGGTGAGGAATGCGAGCAGGTGGGGGAAATTAAAAAAAAGCGCGCACTCGAACCGGTTTGATGCTTCCTCAGTTTGATTAAAGACCGGCCTCCACCATCACTTCATTTGTACTATTGAAAAGATGCTCCCGGCGGAGTCGTGTGTCCGTCCAGCGCCTCAGAGCGGTAGCCGATCGAACTGCCTCCCTAATTATTGACCACGTGGTGGGAGAGATTATCATTGGGCAATAATTTATTCGGAGCTATTGTTTTCCCTTCTGAGTTGAATAGTTGGATAATAGCTGGATTTTCTCTGGACTCAAAATATTCGTAGGTAAAAGCAATAAGCTAGTACTTCTTAATTGGTTTCGAATTTCAGGAAACTGTTTCCATAGCCTACGAATACTACTTGCCTTTTATGTCTATGACAGTATAACAAATATTGTCTGTTATTCATTTTGTATCAACCTTGGGAATAGCAGTTAAAAGCTGTTTATACTTGACCAAACCGCATTTAAGGAAGGTAATGTAGCTCTATGAGCACGACCTTTCTACCACCTATGCGTTATATATATTAAAAAATAGTAAATATTAAATTAAACTATGGAGCTAATTGAATAACCCGGCCGACACCAAAGTACCAGCATTTTTCGACTAAAGAGAGAAAAATAAAAATATATAGAATGACATCGTAAAACGTCGTACGCAATATTTTGAATCTCTGGAACCGAAATTCAATCGTAGAATAGCGATACTGTTGGATAGTAGAATGCCGGATAGAGAAGCAATACCGTAATAATTTCACGTGGGAAACGAGCATTGCTTAAAGCGCCCTTTTACAACAATGCTCTCATAATTATCCCGCGCGCGGCGTTACAATCGATCTATCTATTCATGATTTCGTGAGAGGCTGAAATTCCATTTTTGAGGGCCATAATGGTGTGTTTTGCGCCGCGTCCTTTTTTCTCTCTCCGGTTATTAACTCCGAGCCGTCAAAATGACAACCCCAAAGGCGCCGCAGTGCACACTTTTCATTCATCAAAGTAATCGTATCTCGGACGCTGCATCAATGGCCCGCGATGCGAAGCGCCCATTAATTCACGGTCCAATTCGACTATTTCATTAGCGCCGAAATTATTTTTCTCCTAATTAATTTAATGGTCAACCCTTTTTTTTCATCAACAGCTCGGGTTTTCGTATATTTTAAACTTTAATGCGCCGCTTCTTAATGATAGGCAATTAAATCTATTTGCTCGCCTCAAGAGCTTTGGATTTCTCGCAATAAATAATCCGGGTTCTAGGTAACTGTGGACGTAGATACGCTATGGAGGATATTAATCATTCTTAGAGTTAATGATATTTTCGGAGTGTTTTCGGGTGAGCAAATCAAGCTATCTGAGTCGCTGGAATTGCTGTGTGTGGGAGCTTCGAAATTATCAAAGGAGATTTAGCATTCAAAATTCAACATTCTCTCTCTGTGTATTATTTCTACCCAGAGACCAGTTTTAATCCCATTCCACCATCTTTGTATTTAATAATTTTGAAGATGGAATGAGGCTTGCTATGTTAGACGAGAAGTGAGTTCATTTGCCTATTCTGTTAAGTATTTTGTAATCGGCTAATTTCACATTAGACAGCCCTCTTATTATTTACGTTAAAATAATAATGTATCATTGAGAGAGATAGTAAAGAATTGGATTCCTAATTTTTTACTGTTTTTAAACTGTATGAAGTATTTAGGATATAATGAAATACACTCTGAAAACATTTCCTGATAACTGATATGAAGTGGTTCCCAAATAAGATGTATTCTACCCGCGAGATATATGCTTCTTCTTGTTGAAAATTCAATGTTGACCACCGATCTCAAATGTATGAAGATTAAATTATTGTATCGTATTTATCACTCTTTCCATCAACTATTGGTTGATGTTGTTTACAGCTACTTGTTGATTTCATTGAATTATTCAATGAAAGAAAAAAGATTCTACAGGGTGCAAATACTAAAGAGTATGGTAGAATTAGCTGTTTGAAATGAAGCTGATGAGCGAGGTAAATTTTTGCAATCAGTGACGGAACAAGATGGGGAAGATGGGGCAATCGTTTCCCCCTTGAAAGGATTGCAAACAAGTAGTTTCCCTAGAAAATGAGGAATAGGCCAAATAAAAAATAGAGGGAAAACTTCTACGATTACTTTACATTTATAGAATAGCTTTCCGAATGAACTGCATTTTAAAAGTTAATCGGAGAGAATCAAGCCAGTAAGATTATTATTACTTTGATAAAAGTATTTCAGGAAAGGCGTAAATTGTCGTCCTCTTGGGAAGTTTTTACATCCGCTCCTGAAATATTATTTCCATTTATTAATTACCATAATCATAACGAATGGTGGACTGTTTAAATGGGTACTATTAGAGAATTTAGGTATAAGATTAACATTATTTTAGATGTAAGAAATTTCGTTGTTTTAGATGTAAGGAATCCGTTTGTAATAGCTCCCCCTTGGCATGTTTACTAATCCGCCTCTCAATGATACAGGTATCACTGATCAGTATAATCTTCTTTTCCCAATCCTTATTATCATAACTTCGAACATGGAAGATGAAAAAATCGTGAAAATATATAAACGTCAGGGAGGGCTCTAATGAAAGATGTCTTAAAGGAATACAATCTCGGAACTGGTAGTCGACTTTGATTAGATTTGGCCGATGAAACAATGTGAGGGCAAAAAATCAGGAGAGACGAGGCAAATGACAAAGCAAACCAGAGGGAAGCTGTTAACTTCCCTTCAGCCTTCGTCACCTCCCTCCACTCCTTCCTTCCTGCCCACCCTCTTCTTGGCATCGGTCTCTCTTTGTTCCTCTCTCCTGGAGCGAAGACACCGCGTTGACTTAAGCTGTGACAAGAGACACCTTGCCCTTCTGCAGAGATTCTTTCTCACGGAAACGCGGGACACTTCTACTCAGATCATTCTCATCCTCCGTCTCTTTTTATTTGGGCGATTTTTTGTCTTTCCTCCTATACTTCTTTTTTCTCTGGCTCGAACGGTGGAAAGGTTTGAATATTCACCAGGATTACGAGATTGGGTCTAAAAACTCGGGGTCATTTATCCGAAGAAGGTTTTCACAATGGATCGTATAAATCGTATTTCATATGACATCGCTACAAAGGATATAACAAAGGGGTGAAAACATAAAGTAAAATTGAAGAGAAATATTCTATGATAAATGGAAGAGAATAATGAACAAACTGGGACTCGAAACGCAGATTAACCTGTGCTTGGGTTCCCAGTTATAATTTTATTATTGTTACGAATTTATACATTCCCAGTTATTAATATATTATTGATTGGAGTCAAATGTTTTAAGAAAATTAAGTAGATTTTTATTTACTACATAAGCGTTTGTAGCCACTGCTTATTTCATAATCTTATTTCATACATAGTTTGTAATTTCACATTACCCCAGGAATCTCAACCAACAATCGAACCGTTGAAAATACCGTAACACCTCTTACGGGTTTAAATTACTTCGATCTGTATAAAATGAAATTAATTTTTACTTATTGTTCTTCCAGAGGTAGTTTCTGTAAATGTAGATGAAACTTTTTCGTTAGGTGAGATGTTATGTACGTAAACCAACTAGAAAGTAACTAGAAATATAATCACGAGGAAATACTTAAGCATATCTATCAGCTGAAATCATAAATAATGTATGCATCAGGTGTTGTATTTCCGAGACATGAGATAATTCTCGATCTTAAACAAGGAAAAGTATGGATACTGCTGAGACCACGCGACTTATTAGCATATTCATCTCAGCTTTCCTTGCACGTATGAGTGGAAAAAACTGATCACCTGCCACCGAGTTAAAGCTGCATTAAACCATGATATGAATTTCACTTCAAAATTGAGCGGTAAAAATTATATCCATATGCTATCAGAAATTGTAAAGAACCTTTGATGATTCCTCAACTTCCCTTTTTCTATTATATTCGATCAAAAATGTTTTGAGGTGAACGTAACTGCTCCATTTATTCGGAATTATATTCAAGAATTGGAGTTGTTCCTAAATTTTGGGAAATCAAGCATTATTCTCTTGGCATTAATTCATGAATTTATCATAAAATATTTTCACTCGATTCGTTGATCTATTTAAAGTTCTCGAATATTAAAAAATATGGTCTGAATTCAGTATATAATATTTCAGTGAGTCTTATACTGTTCATGATATAAGTTATATTAATTTAGATAAACTTTGAAAATCTTTCAAATTTTCTCAGCTATTTTTGAGGATTATACTAAGGATAAATATATTATATAACTCACAAATGTATTTAATATTAATAAATAATAATTAAAATATTTCTTTATTTAAATAAAACCAAATGCTTAGTGCATGGTTCAATACTGTAATTCAGAAAAAATGCTTAAAAAGAAAATTCTAATCACGTATTTGAAATAAATCTAGCATGAAAGATTGGCTCACAACTAAAATTATTTCAAAATTAAATATAAATTGAGAATATAAAAATAATTAATAACATTAGTTTTCACGTGTCAATTCAGAACTTGTATTCAGTTGTTATGTCTCACAAATACTTTTTATTTAGCTGATAATATTAAGGAATTAATAAACATTAGAACGCCGAATTCCATGAGCAAAATGATCACAATTAACGGTAGGTTGAAACGCTTAATTTTCAACCGAAAGTCTATCTAAATGTCACGCTACCGATGTATCTTTGCCGATGGCAATTTGTTCTTAACTCGCATGGCGAATCATAGCACGAATTGTAAGCATCGTCTCAGAAGAGTGGGCCTCACTCGTTTAACATCTTAAAGGGGTGCATTTTATTTAATGACGTCGAGGTAATTAGCGCGTTAAATTGCCAAATAATGACACAAAACCCTTCGCACTCGGAAGCCTGACGCTTTTAGATATCTAGAATAACTCATCAACGAATTAATTTCCTCCGGTGCAGTCTTGCGCGGCGACAGTTCTCGGTAATTAGGAGCCGAAATATTCGAGCTAGAATTAAAAGCGTGTTATTAAGTGAAGATTAAAAGAGGTATTACAGTTAAGCGCTACGATTTATTTACTCAAGCCCTCTGTCATTAGCATTCGTTCGTAACGGCGCTACCGGAATGTCCTCAACCTAGCATGAACGTCTGTATTTATCCGTATCATGTTTTCTTGTTCCGCATATTCGCTGGTTATTCTCTTACTGCTTACTTTGTATATCTCTACATTGATTTTTATTCTCTCTTTACTCTTTTTTATTTCCATACAAGTCTCGTTGCCTTGAATACAATAACGATATATTTGTGTAACTGTGCATCATCAGCTACTTCTTGTTGGTCAGGACTGTACAAGATACGGCCCGCTAGAGTTAACAGTGCGGTCCGCGATGGATCATGGGATTTACTCTTGCTTACAGAAAATTATAATTGCTTTGGTTGGCGTGAAAGTTAAATAATACTTTCCAATCTTATTAACTCCAAACTAGCCGGCCATGTTAATTATAACTTATGGACTTCATTCAAATATCATGGACTTAAAGAAATATTATTTGACATTTTACAAACAAAATTATTTAAAATAAACGGCTTCCCACCAACAAGTCAAGAACTTAATATGGTTTTAATCAATATTACTTTCGCGTAAGTCAAATTACAATAATAAAATAATAACATTAAGCACTAGCATCTATATTTGGGCGTAATTCCCGCCAGTGGCTCATTTCACATTTGATCCACCGTCTTCAAGTCTTTAAAAAGAAAGAGATGATAATAAAAATATCCCAAATACGAAAAATATTTTGCAAGAATAAAACCCACAATCATGTACATTGTGAAAATGTGATACAGACATATACCGATACTCAAGATTCGGCCAGATTCTCTGATTTCAGTTTCATAATCAATACATTTCATCCGGAATATCTGTAGGATACTCGGTCAAATTTTATTCTGCATAGAAGTCTTCCTGTAGATTGTAATTGTGACTCTTTTGTAGACAAGTCTGCTCAAGAATTTTCAATGAAATTCTACACTTAAACATCGAACTCTACTCGGATATATACGGAAATGTTACTAATTTCACCGTTTCAATATACTCGTTTGTTTGTCCATGGGTTTGCATCCCTCCATCCTTGCCTCTCTCTCCTTCCCCGCCCCCCTCCTTCCCATCCCACTCCTACCCCAGGATCCTCTTCGCGTGGGATATCTGTCATATCAAAGAAGCCGCCTCTCGAGTTTTCATTTGGCACTAAGCACGTCTCACTTCACTTTATGTTTGTCGGCTCCTGTTCGAGTCACACGCTGCCGTTTAAAACATCTCCGAAGAAAACTCACGGATGTCCCTTGTTTCCACGAAGATTCCACAGGCTATTTCATCTGCGGGCAACTTTGACTCAAATCAGGACGTCTTCTCAAGTGTTGAAACAAATTCGTCTCCCTCCGCATAGGCTTCAGACGTGGGGCCGCACTTGGGCAACATTCACTCACTGACTTGAGTTTTTCGCATCACATTTCAGTCATTTCTGAGGGGATGATTAAGAACTTGGGACGCATTTTTATTATTGTATGATTGTTAGTGATAATCATAAGAAGCACTTATGTCGGATATTGTTGCGATCATCTTTAGGAGACAGTTGAATTAATCAAACGTTATCTGTTGCTTCAATCTAAAGTGTTTGAAATTTTTGACAGAATTTTAAAATAATTCGCGCATTATAAATTAATTTCACTTTTCGTTAGTACAACGTATAATGAATTGTTTCATTATTTTAAATTTTCTGGTTAAGATTTACATTTCCCTTTATACTTCGTGTCAATATGAACTGAACGAAGTGCAGGTGAAGTAGGGAATTTTTTTATTATTGAGATGTGAATATGTACTGGAAACATCCCCCTACACCGCTTTGATAACCGTGCGAGTATCATTATCCTTGATAAAAACTATCTTGATCGATAACTAGGGAATATGTTAGGATTCAGGGACAGTATCTGTTCAATTAAATTGTGTATTTAGCGTACAACTGTTACGTCAAAATTAATCATTTGCAAAGAAGATAACTGCGTAGCGATATGGTTTTATTATTCAGTTTGTTTTACTGTATGTAACTATAAATTTCTGACGGTCTCTGTAACGTGATGGATAGCAATGATATTCTGGTATCGGCATCACTCTAATTGCTGCTCTTACGTGGTCGCCCGTTTAATATCTGATTCCAGCACTGCCTCTAGATGTTTCGGAGTGGATTAAAGTGGAAGAAAGACGTTTTCCGTCCTCGAATTTCGATTACTCTGGATTTAATTTTCTCCGCAAGTAGGTCTATAATTCGTGTCTTTTTCGAGAGAGCCTCGGAGCTAAGTGAAAGCAACCTCTATTGCGATCTTAGCCATCAGAACACAATGGATTTTGTCTCCGCCGGACAGTGCTCGAATGAAAAACTGGTTCACTGCTGAGAAACCTTCCTTTCTTCCACTTAATTTTCGAAGCGGATGCGATCCCTGCAATGCCGTTTCCAGGCCAACGTGAATTTTGAAGGGAGAGATGCTAAGAACTTTACATAAAAACATATATCAATCAATCGGTACATTAAAGAATGAAATATATGTAAAGATGATAGCAGTGTATATGTATACATGTAGTGAATATCAACTATTTTATGTGGAATGTATTTGAGATCTCTTACATTTGTTCCATAAAGCCAGTTATCAATAACTAGTATCTATACGCCTTCTCAAATTCTAAAGAATTCATGATGATCGCTTAAATTCCTTATATATGATCAAAGATGGTTTTGATATGATTTCAACCGATGCATTTATTCTTAAGAATTGAAGTTGCTTTTAAATTCGGGAAATCCAGCACATTTCTAAAGAGATTGATCCAAAAGGGCTCAAATAATTTTGTCGTATACTTTCGTTAATCTATTGAAGTTTCTCGAATGTTAAAAAACAAACGCTGAATTCAGTTTGTAAAATTTTCGCGATTTTAATATTGTTCATTTAATAGATAGTGGTGGCTTAAAAAAAAACTCTTACATCTTCCGAATGTATTGTAAATTATTTAACTTAAATGAAAAAGACAAGTAAATAAAATGATGAGTAAATTCTTAAAAATTAAGAAAAAGAGTCGATTCGCCATTACTAAACGAATGATGTTTTGAAGGATGTTCTCGTTTATTTCCAAGCTCCCCTGAGCTCTTTTTGCGAGAATCGGATTCAACATTCATTATCAGGAATATAACCTTTTCGCCTTTTCAACATTTCGTCCATCACGAAACACTCTTCGCGTGCTGCATGACTCTGAAAACGACTACCCTTATGCATTATCTGCTTGCATTCGCTCACGAGTCGGCCATTCGGCGCGAAAGATAAGAGAAAAAGTCGTAAAACGGGTTATTCCCTAACAACAAATTCTTCTCCTGCCGATAAAACTCTGCAGCTCCCCGCTTTGAAATCTTTTTGCGCTTCTAATACTCGTGCCTCTTCTTCCTTATCACTTAGCTACACGTGTCAAAATCTCTGTCCTATTAATCACTTCTATTTAGTCGAATTTCAATAGTTTCATATGGTTATTTTTTATGTGAAACATATACTTAAGGGACTTATCTGTTGTAGTGGTGTACTGTTGTAGCTAGAACATATCTACATGTATATTGTAATGGCGTACTGCAGTACTAGTCTAATGTGATGTACATATTAGTAATACCGTTCCCACCAGGTTATTAATATATTTTTAACGATTTATTATTATCAGTAGTAAGAGTAAAAATAGTTCTGCGGTTTGTTTTGAACGTTGAATTACAGTATCGTTTCATTCTTTTTCAACAGTCTAATTGGAGCGAGAAAAGTTGTTTGAATGTCTTTGCAATAGAAAAGGGATGGATAAATTAATCTAAGTAATTGGCATACACTAATGAACCATCTTGGATTAGTATGCAGGATGGGGTATCACCGCCTATTAAATTGGGAAACTATGAACATATTCTTAAAGTCAGATCCATGCATCTCAGAAAAAATACTGAGAAGTTCTCTTTTATAAATGGAGTTATTGTGAATAGCTATAAATAAGAATAGCTTAATGTTGAGGCATAATCGCAGTCCTTCCCCCGAAAATTAGTGTAGGTTTAATTAATCAATTTAAATAAAATATTATATCACAAAGTATAAGTGGTGGATCTCGTTAGAAAATTAAAATTCAGCTAATATTATTTAGTATGATGATGATGATGTATGAGGATGATATACAACATGCTATAATTCGCCTTAGAAATGGCGTGTATTCTTAATATGTTACATGATATAATATTAATATAGTCTGGAAATGTATGTATATGAAAATGTATCCATCTCATTCTGATGTATTTGCAACATTTACATTATTTTTCGCGTTCATTCATTGTATCCTTCCGCAGTTTTATTACTTTTTAGGTTGTTCTCCGAATATGATTTCAAAAAAACGTGAATTTGCATCACGCCCGTATTCGATCTGTAAATTTTCTTTGTCCACATTCCGCAGCAGTTTTGCGGGTGCGGTTTTGTTAACCTTGCCGACGCTCATCCCGTGTTTTTCTGAAACAGTTGATTGCATATCATCATCCACAGTTTCCGTTAATGGCTTTTCATACCTTTCATTAACCCTCTTTCTTTCCTTTCCCCTCTTCCTCCGAGTCCTTCCATTCATTCCTTCCTGACAAACCACCGGTGTCAAATCGTTTTATGCTAAATTGTAATCGATTATCCCCGATTTCGATGTTTCACCACTGGTAATTAGCGGACTCTGGGACTTCTCATTGCCGCCTTTAAAGTTTAATCGCTATCCTTGGCTCACCCCGGAGCACACGCTTCCAAAAGTAAAAACAAAAGGTCTCGGCTACCGGACACGAAAAGAGATCCCCACCAACGTAGTCCAGGATTTCAAGTTGGGCGAAGTGGGAATTTGAGGTTCACGTACCGATAAAAGATAGAGAAATAGCTGAGATGGCTAAATTTGGGGAGAAAGCAGTAGGGAACAGAATCGCAGATAAGTAAGGAAAGCAACCTAGAAGAAATTACCCTAAAAATGATTCCGAAATTTTAAAAGCATCGTTGCGATGTAAGAGCCATTTACATTTTAGTTACTCGAGGAGTGTATTCTGGGTCCAGGGGCATATGATTAAAAATCCAATATATATTAGATACATCGAGAAGGCTCGATGAGCAAGCATATAGTTAGAGGGAACCTCTAGCTTTTACCGTAGTTTTAATCGACCTGTACGGTTCAAAGTATTTTTTCGATTTATGGAAGTGAATTTGGCTTTTAAAGATTTTCCCAATGAATTAATCGCGGCAAATGGAAATAAAATGGAAATTATCCTCCTTGGGTTTATTTTGTAATGGAAGTCGTTTTTATATTTACAATTTCAATGTTAGACAATTTCAAAGCATGCAGTAACTCATTAAGATTGGGAGCGTAAATCAAACAAGTTTATGCTCAAGAAAGCTCAGTGACAAATTATTAATAATGCAATTATTGGTTGAATTTTTTTTTAATTTCAAAGTTTTATATTAGCACGGGTTTACGGATCCATGTTTAGAAATATATATATTTCGAACAATTCCACAAAATGAAGTCGCAGAATTTATTAAATGATTGTGTAAATAAAATTCAGTGTAAAAACAGTGTGTATCTAATATTCAGTCATAGAACTACCGCATATAATTTAATATTTTGTTTGTTCTTACCCGAATGAAGCGATAGGATTTTTACGGGATGTATTGGTATGTATGCATCTTATCATAAAACGAGCATGTTTTACTCCGGTGATTCCCAGTGAAGTCCTCTCTGATCTTTGCACATACTCCAGGTCTCTGATAGTTCAAACACGCCCCTGACAGTCACACATAAAGGAAGGTCGCAAGAATTCAGAACGGATTCCAGCAACAGGTTGTAATATGGTCTGGGGAAGAACTTGGGCCGGAAAGGAATGAAAAGGGAGAGCGACAAATTGAGAAAGGAGAGAACGCGGAGATTGATTGCTCGCAGCAAAGAAGAATAGAAGAAGGGAATGGAAAGAGGTTAGATTCGAGATAAAAGGATTTGAACGCCTGCGAAGGACCGAAGGCGGGACTGAGAAGGCATATTAGAGGAAGGGGAATTGTGAAAAGGTGTGGAAGGCAATGAAAAAGGAGAGGAATCGATGTGGGAGTGGGGATGGATCACCCTTTCCCCCACTGGTTCACCCTAAGGGCCTTTTCCACGTCGGGATCCTTTGAAATGTGGGTGGCCCACGTTACGCCCACTTCCCTCACCTGCTCCATCCTTCTCCCCTCTTTAATACCGCCTTCCATTTTCACATTTTCCTCTTCCACTTTCTCTTCTTCTTCTTCTCTCTCTTCCTGCCGTCCTAAATATTACGATTCTTTCCCGAGTGCTCTTCTCCTCGGACATTGATTCCGCGCCGTTTCCAGTGCGCTTTCACGGTGGTGCGAAATTGGCACGTTTGCTACGAACTGCGGAAAAATGTCGAATTCTGAAAGCGAGGATTGACCGTGAATAAAAACGATGTTAATCCAAGCCTGCCCCATTGGTGAAAACAATTCTTCGGTCACTCTAGGTGGAATTTTTAATGTGATTTTTCTGGCTTTATTTAAATTGATATTTCGCTTTGTTTCAATTCATCATATGCACTCGTAAATGTGGAACTTATTTTTTGGTTCAACTTGTGATATGTTCTAGCTACTGTACCGTGATGGACGGAATATTTTTCATTTGTCTTTCAGTACAGAAGGATTATCTTTCATTGACTTTGGTCTCAGCCCATTTCATGGTTTTTTAATTCAGTTTAAACGCTGAAATATATTTTAACTCATATTTTTGCCCAGAAAGATTATAATTCTTAGTTGTTTTTTTATACTGCATCCAATCTGGAGGCCGGTTAGAACCTCAGACCTTTCGCCATTAGTTATTCTACGTCCTCAAGAGGAAATTAGGCGCTAGACAGGATGAGGAGTGAGGTCTTTTGCCTTCCCTCAATGAAATAGTATCCCATCAGAATATCAGTCTATGTTAGTGCAACATTGTGATCTTTCGAAAAGAACTTTTTATTGCAAACAATAAGGAGAGACTTCTTTGAATACCATGTTTCAGCATATTTCATATATCGGCAGAGCATAAACAATGTCCTCACGCAAATAAATAAAAGATTCTTTTATCAAACCAAAAGATCCCACATCAAAAGATAATTGAAAAATAATCCATTTGTCAAATTATTAGAAGGGACCTATAAGTCGTTCATTTCATTGATATTGATTCTGGATCATTCTCTCCGAAAGAAAAACAAGTTTAAACTAACGTATCATACATTGTAATCTTTGGTTAATATAATGCGCAACCGCGCGATAGAGCAAGGTTAATTTATGTAAACACGCTCAATCGTTTGGTGCAAACTTCAGGATATGCCAATAATGGAAATGAAAGGATGCGGGATTGGGTTTTTTCCTTGGAATTCTATCAGCGAAAAAAACGTTTTAGCAAAAAATTTCGTTTCCTCCTGTCGCGGCAATTGAATGCTCGTATACTATAATTAAATCCTCCATAATCCTTTTCTCCATCGCAAGATAACCCGTTATTAGGACGCATATGGAAGTATATGTAAAGGCGTCTGCGGCGTTAATTAATTTACCGAACGGGAATAAACTTGCG
This sequence comes from Pachydiplax longipennis, assembly GCA_036926295.1. NCBI lineage: Eukaryota > Metazoa > Arthropoda > Insecta > Odonata > Libellulidae > Pachydiplax > Pachydiplax longipennis. Next base: position 54,745,014 of record JAVFKF010000002.1, on the reverse strand, counting down.
ATTTAATGAAATTTCGTGGAGGTGAAGGATAACTCGGAGAGATCAGGTTTACTCTTCGAAGCGCACTGCTCACGTGCACATTTCCTATCATTTCCTTCCTCGATTTTATTCATAGTTGATTTTTATTCACAAAATTAAAGGAAGGGGGTTTGACTTTGTGGGAAGTGCGACATGACGTTCAGCACGTTAAGTTACAATTGTATTAATTAAGTTAAGCTACAGTTGAATTCAATATCCACGTTTTTACAATAGACGTTCCATTGTTTGTCTCTGCAGACATGATAGCAATTCAGACACACACAGATCCATGCCGATGTGTGAAGCAGTAGTTGAATGTTTAGTTCTCTATCTTTTTGATTTCAATAATTAAAAAAATATGAATTCCAGTAAAAAGCCGCATCTTATTCTATTTCATCAATCGATTCGAATAAAAATCTTGATTTCGACTATGGGCTGCGGAGTATACGATTAACATCGAATTCAATAAATTATGGTAACAAAAACTAATGAATGCAAAAATCAATATAAAAATGAAATAGAATTCTCAGATGAAAATAATTATTTCAGAAGTTTGAAATGAAAGCAGTCATGAGATCTTATTTCGTTATAATACATTCTGTGTTTCAATATTGCGTTCGGCTGAAAACTTTTGTGTTATCGCTATTATTTCATGCTTAGCTTGTCAATTGTAAACGAACAATTTTCGCAAATTTCTGCACATAAATCAGCTTATGTTAGCTCGTATTCATTAAGCTAGTATTTAATTAAGTCTTGCCCTTAAGGATCCCAGTAATTTACCCACAAATGTCCGAGGATGGAATATGGCATTTCTTTGAATCTAAACTTCTTCCCCCTCAACCATACTTCGAATCCACCATACAGTACTCACTACTCCTCTGAGAATCAGGAGGCCAATTCGAATTGGCCAACTCATTTTTCGGGATGTGGATTAAGACGTGATTATGTGACGTTTGAATTTTCTCCGCCAATCACGTATCCCGTGCCGCCGAATCTGTTACTCACGGTCAACGGTTCCTGGACACGGTCTCGTTCCTTAATATGATTTCGGATGGGCCAGCCATACAAGCGTAAATTAGTTACGAAAGTTAATACCTAGGCATATCAAAAACAGCAGTTAATAGTCGGGAAGCTCAATAGTTGGGAACCGTTCTATTGCGCGGTTGCGAATGGTATTAGCAAAAGATTATTTTGTATAATTCGAGTCCAGTTTAAGATGCATGGTAAATCCCAGAGCAACAATACCTTGCATTGATTGTTGGTATTTTTATACACTTATTTCAAGCACAGTATGCAAATTTCACGTCATCCGAGGAAAAACAACCAACGATCGAACCGTTGACAATAAAATAACATCCTTTACGGGTTTTAAATTATTCAGATCAGTACAAAATTGAATTCATTTTTATTTTTATTGATTAATTGTTATTAATAAATTTAATTGTTGACATTATTCTTATGGAATGAAATTTCAACAAAGAATCGATTATCAACAATTAATTTATATTTGGAACTGTTTTTTTTTGCCATTATCTCCATTATCTTGCAGCATTATTGACGATCATCTCAAATACTTCCTTTAGCAATTCAATACATTTTAGTGACGAATCCTACTTTCTTTAATGACAGCATATTATCAATGTAATACAATATAATTAACTCTCCCGCATATTCGATTTTTCCAGTTTATATCATTCATAATCCTTTATTCAACCACTGATGCCCTAAGGATTACAGCGCTCTGAAGGGGTTGCCACTAATAATTAAAGCCTTAAGTCGGCCCTTCCCGTCATACATAGATTAAATGCATTGAAATTTCCGTGACGTCAATGATCCATCCTTTACGTCCTAGAGATACTGTATGGGTATCTATGGAGAGGAGTAGAGGAAAGGGAAGAGGATGGATTGGCGAGACAAGGTGAGGAATGAGAGGCAGAAGATGAGTCGAGGAAGGAGGCCGTATTACTAGTTGGCCGCTTAATAAGATCGCAACAAAAGGTACCCCTCATCCGATTTTCTCATCATCTTCCCATATGAAGTTATTCATCCACCGTTTTTTTTCTTCCGCCCATCTCAACCTCAGGTATTCTATTTTTCCCACCCCTTGTTTCAGCCCTCATTCCGAGAATAGTGTTCCCGAGGAATGCGAAGAACGAGGGGCTCTAACAGCTGAAGGATGAGGAATGTTACCCCCTAGATATACGGTATTTAAATAAGCTCGAGGTAGCTAGTGCAACTTTTGTGATTTTAATTACTACACGGAGGGAAATACGCTGTGGATTTTGCTTTAAAATCGGCTGCGAGTTGGCGGGTTGAGCCAAGAAAGAGATTAGCTATGCTCCTATTTTTGAAGCCATGAGGACGTCTAACTTGTGGGATAACTCGGGGCCGTGTGAGAATTATACTTGCATGAGGATCCCAGAACTTCACTTGGGCCATCGTGGTATCCAAAATGAGGGTGATAAACACCTGCATGTCTTAATTTTTGACCTTTGCGAAGTATTCCTCCAACATTTCGGCACGTATTATAATAATCTAAAAGAATTAATGCGAATTGCTGAATGACGCTTGATGTTATTAAAGAATTCGCGCATTCTTAACCTTAATTTCAAGTGTGGAATTTTTTTATCAATAAGAGACTTCGTTATTGAGAGAATGGGCATTGAAAATCCATGAGACTATGAAATTCGTTTTCAATTACGTTATGGTATGTCTGCATCCATTACGCCAGTGCTTTCCCTGATATTCCTCCTCACCCTTGTGTTCTATATAAAATCAATTGGCGTGCCGCATAGTATCTGAAGTAGCTTTTAACGTCTAATTTTACCTTATGTATACTCTACATTTTCCATATTATTTAATAGTGGATTTCCTTGAATGTAAATAGCATTTACTTCAGCATAAAACGTTCTATTTTTTATGCATCTGAATTAGGAATTATGAAACGAATAGTCTACTTCATACTTTGTTTTCTCGCTCTTGTAACGAATCCACGTCTCGCGCTTCGCCATTGAGATATCATCGATGATATGAAAAATGGTACTGAGGGTGTAAAGTTTTGTATTGATTTTAATACGCTTTAATAGAGAAATTCTTTGTAGTAAATTCATGTGTTCTATATCGCCTTATTAATATCTATTGAAAACCTTTAACTTTTACCTCAACGCCAAGGGTTTGGTTAACTCCTGACTTAGTATACCGTGAAGTTTGCGTTGACATATTAGTGTGCCGCGGAGGTCAAACCCTACCACTAGGAGGCACTACATTACGCTTTGCCTAATTTTGGATGGGATGAATATTTTTGCTCCGGATTTAGAAGGTCCGTGAAATCCGCTAAGGGAATCATTTAAGGTTGTTGTTATAAGGAATATCTGTGAGGGCGATAGTGTCATCGACCCTCAAGGGTAGAGTGGGTTTGAGATGGAAACACCCAGAGCGATCAGGATTCGACGGGTGGGTCACATCAAGTTTCCCCGGTCGATCTAACGGGTCAACCAACTGGTGCATACCGAGGTCACGTTGTTTAGATCATGTTGAAAAGCGAAGAGAATGGATTTCTTACCCGATCTCGTGATGTGGCATCATAAACATCTGAAACTAGTGAAATATTTTCCACGAGAAAGAAGTAGCGTTTGTAAAATTTACTGTTTTGAGTTGACAAGGATGAAAATTCGATTTTCACACTCGGACAGTTTGATGACGCTAAATACCTGTTTTCACCATAATTTTACCCGAAGCTGCTTTGTTGATTTAAGGTGTGTAACTGCTGATAAAATCAAGACCGAGGAATATTTTCAGTTAAATTTCCATTTCAATCATCCTTATAAGAAATTTTCTAATAGATCTATTGAACTTTTTAAATATTAGGGATGAGCGAAAAATGTTAAAGATGTATAAATGTCTGTAGCGGCTTTTACAGTTAAGCGATATGTAGCGAAAATTGTTTTATATATACTTTCTTTTTCATAATGTTTGTTATTTACCTTTAATCTTCATCTTCTATCAACTTTTAAACTCATGTTTATAAATAATCTTTAAGGCTATTTTCGCATTTGGCGTTTACGCCCTGTTTTAGTCTATTTCCATCTTATATCTTACGGGAAAGATTTTTATTCAAGGATCGTTTTATCCAATTACTAGAAAGCAAAGGTTAAGTTATTGAAAATACATACTTTCAATTCCATATACTATAATGATACAATCATTAATTTTCCTTGATTTTACGTAGTTTTATCTAATAGGTTCTGTACATCATAAAATTTGCATAAATATTACTATCGTACAGTTTTATAACAAGCAATTCCTTAAGCGAGCAGTTAATGGTAGGTTAAGATTTGATGTAGTTATCCTTTCTTTGACAATGTCCATCTTGATTAGGTCTGCATTTTACCTATGCCCGTCTATGTATTTATTATTAACCGGCTAAGCGACTTAGAAGACGGCCACCCGTAGACCCAGACGAAAGCTAAGAGCAACAAGGCGACAGAAATGCATAAACATGTTTGGCTTTAATTTAACGGACCTCTTTCGGCCCGTCGAATACATTTGGGAACACTTCTATTCCGGCCGTGGCTTGGAGGGAAATATGGATCCTTTAAAATATTCGGAGATTCTTTCGGAAGAGGTGACGGGGTCGCGTGGGAATGCGTGGGTCCTCGAGGAGAGAGGGAGATTTATCCGTGAATCGGGAAGAGAAACCTCAAGGGGGAGGGAGGGGATGGCCGGCATGTTTCACGATAATGAAAGAGTAGCGTCCTGCTCAATCATTCATGGACCTCCCTCCCGCGCCTGGAGTCGGATGTCTTCTCCTCCCTCTTCAACCTCCTCCGCCCCCCGCAATCCCCCCTCAATCCAGTCGGACATCTTCCTAATACTCGTGCCTGGATCCAAAGACTCTTAAAGAGTACTACATCCGGTTCGGTGCACTTATAAGACTTGTTACTCTTTAAAATCCCGCGGATGGGTAGATCCGATGGGGGTCTAACACGGTAGCGCGGCGGGTTCCTTTGTAGTTGTCCGTTTTTTGTTGCCGGAGATGTTGTTTTCCCGGCTGTCTAAGGCGGGGAAGGCGGCGGGATCGTAAGAGGATCTATTGGACGTGTCGAAACGGCGATGGACGTGAAAAATTTACAGGCGTCTGATATCCAGCACGCTCCGTAATGAAACTATTAAGACGCTTCCTGAAGAGATCTTCGGAAGGCTCTCGGATGTTGAGGTCGTCGATCGAATGTGGGTTTAATTGTCGGAGGAGGATGAATCATATACAGTGGTGGTTCTCAAACTAAGAACTTTGGATAGGCAGCGGCGATCTTAAGTGTTCATCATTAGGACTACATATATTTTGAATTTTAAGCGTTTCTTGAGTACATGGTCATTTACTCCTCACTACATTTATATCATATGGATAATGCTATGGAAAGTAGCGTCAACAAGGCAGCATGATAGATGGGATTAACCTTAACATTTTCGGGCATTAAAAATGTTTAGTTGAAATTTTTACTTGAAAATCAGGAAATTGAGAGACTTTTGTTTCTTAATTTAGGAAGATAATTAATTAAGTGTAAGAGGACCTTCAATACATCCCATCGTTGCTGGTTTTGATCTCTTATGGAAATAATATGCCCATTAGTCCCCTACTCAATATAATACTTTAATTTAAATGGAAAAAGCATGAAATAATAAAAGAAATTTTCAGCTGGATATAGCGTTAGAATGGTCGGACCAAAAAGAAAAACGGTTCGAATCGGTTCGATGTTGGTTGAAGTAGCAAAACCAGAACTTATCCAACATTTTGTTCTTTCTTTGTTATTCGTCGAACCAGAGCAAAAACAGAAAAGAAAAATATTACGGTTCGTTGCCCTGTTATTCATATCATAAGTCAGGCAGGAGCGACTCTTCTTACCGTGATAACACATTAGGATTAGTACTTACATTATTCTGAATACTGTAAATATATACTAATATTTATTCATTTAACGCAAATATTCGCACAAGACAATGTGAGTACTTCTCAATGATGAAAAAGTCACATTTCTTACGTCATTAAATTGTTCGTTAACATAATTAAGTCGCGATTGTTAGGCATTTTTACGGTAGCGCTTCCGTAAGACATCATGTTTATGCTAACGAAGTTTAACTGCATTATTATGAACTGAAAATGCATGCAAAACCTTAGCACATCGCAATTCGCAATCTCCACAAAGTTCAGTGACTCGAATGAATTCGTCGCAATTACCCTGGGGCTCAAAGCGGACAATTAAATTCCTCTCAAAATTGAATATTTATGATAATTTTAATGGCATAATACATGGGGTGCGTGGAGGGATCCACGATTAAAGGAAACCGGCTTATGGGCATAAAACATTCGGAGGTTTAAAAGGATAAAAAGAAGCCCCATTCCTCATCCCATGCTGTCGACAAAGAGGCGAAATTAATGTTGCGGAGGAGCGGTTCAATCAATTTGGCGACGGGTGTCAAAGTAAAGGCTCAGGATTCAATCGGGTCACCGAAACTAATTCGAATTTGCTCACGCCGAATCCGCACACGCGCCGTCTGAAGGGCGATCGGGGGATATTGTTTCTCCGAGGCTTTTTCACTGTCAACGAATTTCAGAGCTGTTAGCCGTGGAGGAAAAGGGTCCATTTTCGCTTCAATATTATGCGTGTTATGACGGGATGGAGATGAATCATTCATTGATAAACCTTCTGTCGAATCAAGAGCGTTAAGTGTTTAGAGTATGGTAAGGCTATGTTATTTTATGGTTAATTTAGAGCAGTGTTTCGCAGTCGATCGGATACCGCTAATGATACTTACAATGGTTATTAGGTGGGACTGGAGCAGCTACATTTGGGTTCAACCTACTCGAAACACTATTTATTTGTAACACTCTGATTTAATATGACGCGATTTTCTGATCTTCACTACCATTCATAATCAAACTCGCAAGCCATTCGAAAAATATTAAGTCAATCAGAAAAATAAGCTCTCCTCGGAATTAGAAAAAAGGGCTTCAGACGCAAGGATTGGGAACCGCTTATCTAAAGGAAATATGTTGAAAAATTAAATTATTAAACCATCTCTATTTATTTTTATATGAAATCGATAATTACTATGGTAACTCTAGCAATATCCATGACAGAAATAAGATGCATTGTTTCACATCATTATTCATTATTTCATATCACTATTTATTACTTCGATTTCCTGTTGTGATCTCAGTTTGTTTATTTAGGATACTAATAAGTACTATTTTAGATAAATAAGCATCAATAATAAGACCAATATGATACATCCTAATAACACTAAATAACGACCGGAGGGTAGCATCCTCTCTCAAGCAGAACTTTTTCTCTTCGACTGGAATGCATATCTAGATAATGGAACCGGTTCCGATCAATTGCGAAGCAATATATATCATTCATCCGAGCCCATGCGAAATTCGGAAACAAATAATGAATAAGTCATTTGGCGAAAAAAGCATTAAATAAGGCGTTAAATTGAAAGGCCTTCCTGACAGGCGGATAGCGCCTCCCACACATCTCGTGACTATAGAGAAGGCCTCGGCACTTCGTTCTTTAATCATATTAGTGTGAGAACTTCACGCACGCACGCGATGCGAGCTTATGAGCTCCCGCAGTCATCTGCGGAAGAATGATCGTCCCGCTACATATGCTACTTCGAAAAAAAGTCCATTTTTCACCAGCGGTGTCCGTTGCGTCCGGTTAACTCTGGTCCGGCGTGTGGACCCTCGTAAATTTTCGCTGGGCTTTAGGTACCTTATGAACCGAAATCAGCTTACCTTTCTGAACGGCTTTCTTTTCATCCAGCCGCCAGAATATTGCTGTCCATCTGTTCTAACCCATGGTCTCGATGCTTCTTACAAACATTTCATATTTTCAATAGTTCTCTTATTGTTCAGATACTTAACCGCCTTGCGATAAACTTAGCTATACATTGGAATGAGAACCGAGCAGGATAATTAAATTTCATGAACCTGAGCCGAATACTGATACCGGTTATTCCTTACCGAATTCTATTTTTAAATATTGCTAATATTTATTCAATCCACCCCTTTTACATAATTAGAACAGCATACATTTTTAGCAAAATGTGTTTTACATTCAATTTCGTTGTATACTTATATTTCTGCGTAACTATAATTTACGACTAACTTATTAACAATCATATCTTAATCGTTGACCTCGTACTTCGATAACATTTTTGAAATCAGGGAATTTATCCTTAAAATTCAATAAAATTAAATTTGACTAAAAAGTAAAATATAGTATTAAACATTCGGAAGGACTGCAATAAACAATCACCGAAAGGATGAAACCGGTTCAAGCCGGTTCTATGGTTACCTCAAGTGTCAAACCGTAATTTGGTGTTTTCTTTGACCGGAATCAAAATAATACGACTCTATTTTCTAGAATTCAATGTTGATTCCGCTGAGATACACCATTAATACTTAAAACTTTCCCGCAGTTGCTGGAGAAAAGTCTTTGTTTTCTGAATCGGGCTGGTAAAATGCGGAACTTCAAAGACGCCCATTGATTCCGCGAGAAGAATACGTCGGTTTCATTTTCAATTGCGCACACGAATTGCACACACGAGTTATACGAATGCTATTATCCTCTACAATCGCGATACAATCCAAACGATGCGTGGGTGAGATTATCGATATCCATCCGCATTGGATTACATCTAAGATGAAGAATCCCTTCACGCGCTGATTTTCACTTTGTCGCCATTTATCCGCATCTAAATCAAGGATGTAATCATTTCCTCGCCTCTGCACGCTACTTTAGGCTTAGCTATACTTATCGTGCCATTTTCTGTCGTCGCCCACGGCTCTATAAATCTCTCGAAATAAATAATATTTTCTAAATTTTCCACCTGGAGAGGAAGACTCACTTTCACCTCCGATAGCTGTAGTTGGAGATCATCTTCCAAGCATCCATTTATTCTGACTACAGTTACCTAGATTAATATAACTGTATATCGGGTAGAAACATAACGCAGAGTTTTCCTGTGACGTCACGTTTGATCTGAAAATTTCAGGTGCAAAGATACTTTTAAGTTCGTCATGAGTTTTGCTAAGTATTGAATTAAATATTTTAAGCAAGGTATACCGGAGTATTTACAAATTATTTAATATCTGATTTTTTAGATATTATTTTTGTTATAAATTACAATGTTGGAGTCGCGTAGGAAAATTATCTACTGCTGTCCATTCCTATTTTTCACTTTCATTTTAATTTACCAATTATTTCACGTTTCTCAATTTAGTTTTCCTGCATTACTGTTTATCTTTTTCTTATTACTCTTTGCTTGAAAGACTGACACTTCTTTGCCCCACATAATTCATTTACCGGAAAGATATCGGTTTAAGTTATATACACGGAGTTACAGAGATGAACTCCAGAATGAAAGATCAGTAAGCAGCCTTTTTGATAACTAACATTTGATCCTTAAATAATTTGAAAATATATAAATATCAGGGAAGGTTTTCCAGCCTACCGATGTCCTCCAAATGGAGTGTCGGTCAAGAAACAATCGGTCTGATGGATGTCGTTTAAGTGGTTGTCGGTCAAACGAATGGATTCCACTTCCTCACTCTCTCTCAACGTTTCGTATTTTCGCATAGTATTTCTCTTCCTTTCAATTGTTTTCCCTCACTATTTCCATCTCCCTGCAATCCTTTTCCCATTCTTCTTCATCCATTCCTCCCTCCTCGGGTGATTGTGTCACGCACGATCATGCATCCAAGGCGCCAATCTCAGCATCTCCCCCGCGAGTTCATTTGCATAATTGCTCCACTCGCTTAACTCACCAATCCCACACACTTCCCTCCACCCCCGACTTTTATCCCTCTCTCCTGCAGCGCCCTCTCGCAGACCTCCCAAGAATTCCAGAGACGATATGCGTATGTGGGAATCCATTCCTTTTATCCTCGGGAGTTCGTTTCTCCACGCGACCATATGGGCATCGAGATGCCTTCACGGAGACAAAGGATGAAATTGCGGCTATCATAAGTTCCGATCCTCCAGATGGAGCCGATACGAAAGTTGTTTCGATCGGGGTCGATGGAGTCGTAAGATTATCGCAGTGTGTGGATTGAGCGACGGACGTTTTTTCTTAATTTTCGGGAGCGGCGATTTTTGGATTGAGTGCTGTTCGAAAGTTTTGATTTTTATCGTTCAACACCCGTTGATTCCTTTTCGGGAGGTGTTTCATGTTCCATTAGTCGCCGTCATTGATCTTAATTTGATACTCGGATAGATCTCTTCTATTATTACAGATTTTTCGAGGCAAATATATATAAGAAACTTACCAATGTCAAAATAGAACTTAATCTGTGAAGTCCTAAATTTGCCACTTTTATAGACTATAATTTTGAAGTGCTCCCATCAAGTATATAATCAAGAATGTATTGAATATTTCTTTACATTTTAGTAAATTTCTTATTCAAGAATAATTTTACAATTGGACAAATCCAACGTCCCTTGTTATTCTAACCCTGAGGTAACTTAGCATCTCTAGCCCTGAGGATGGTAACTGAGTTCGTCTCCAAAATATCGGTATCGGTTATGTCGACTGATTAGAAATCTGAGTGCTGTTCCTGAACAACACTTATTAAAATTGAAAAGAATTATAAATCCTTTTATTGATACCCATAAAATTGTATACTTCTATTGAAAAGTGGATGTCAATAGGATAGGTTTACGTTGGTTAATTTAATGATTTTATCGCTAGATCTAGCAATTTTTTCTGTATTAGCTACTTATCGCATTAAATGGAGTATGCTATGTTTCGTCGCACTTCTATATACTCTTAACGTAAGATGTTTGACATATTCTAAAATTAAAATAGCATCAGATTCAGTTGATGAAAGATTCGATATAAATGTTATATGTTCAATTCATTTGGGCAATTTATGAAGTGATATCCTGTTTATAGAAGCCAATTCAAGCTATCTTATTTTAACTACTTTTTAAGATTTTTTATGAGTTTAGCCACTTTTCAAGATGCTCGTAGCGACATTTCCATAAGGAAATCGACAACTCTGCTTGTCATGTTATACATTAGTTTACTTCTCCTTTACAAGAGCAACACATTAATTTTATTCGCTCTGATAGTTATCCTGTGTTGAGAGACTATTCTTCACTTCCGTGACGTTCCGCAAAACATACCGTTACTGAATTTCGTACATGGCCACTTTGCTTGTAATGACTTCAAAATGCATTTTGGTTCCAGTTTAAAGAGTCATTACCTGCTCGTTTTTGATAGTTATCTATATTTTCACACTTAAGAAATCATCTGCGAAAGTTTAAGTTATTGCTTTAAACCACTAATAGACTAATTTGGGGGCATTAAATCATTATCATCAAACCTATGGATTTATTGTATCCAAATATTCTATATTCCTTCAAAGAGTAATCTTACTGTCCAAGCTGATATTCCTATATTTCTTTCCAACATTGCATTCAAAAGTTCAGAACTCAGAAGTAAATAGTTACCGCAAGGAAATCGCTGTGACGTAAATGTTAATCGTATTCTGGACTTCAGACGTTTTTTATATTTCTCATAATTTTTTCGTTGGTTTTATCACCGCATGAACTCCCTCTAAAGACAATAGATCGGAAATTTAAATCGCTGTAGGGAGAAATCCGAACATTGTGAAAAAATGGTGAGTTATGGGAGAAAGTATTTCTTTTCCTGAAAAATTAGGGATGAGGGCGTTGATAGATATGAAAGACTGACAGGCTGAAGATTTTTACTTATTCTATAGCAAATAAGAAAGCGGAAAAAAGGTGATTTCGGGCTATACTGAGACTGAGAAGTTTCTTCTTCCTCTTTATTTGAATTAGGTTGTTTTCTTTTCCGTCTTTTTTACTACTTGTAACTTAGAATTTCATTTTGAATGGATATTTATTTTGAAATATTCTACTAGAATATTAAGATGATTTACCGCAACCATAAAACGATGAATGGAAAAATTTATCTTTTATATATTTTTTCCTCAGTCTAGCTCAAGGCTGTACTGATATGAAAGTCACTGTGGAATGAGTAATGCTGAATAATGGTATTCACTTAGATCTCTCCTTATTAAATGCTATAAAAAGTGTTATACATAATCATTGTGCTCATGTGAATGTTTTCCTCGTATACCACTTTTAGCGAGGAAATCAAAGGTTAACTACCTTACTCCTCATCTTGTCTAATCGCCTCATTCCCTCTCCTTAGTTTAGAGCTAACGGCTGTGGGAATGAGAATACTATTAGCCTTTGTGCTGAAGACTTTATAAACAGATTATAATATTCCAAAAATCTAAGCTCCTGCATAACAAATAATAACTTGTTGTTTTCCGCAACTACTAGTTAAGCAATGTGTTAGTTTTAAAGACTTCGCACCTTACGGAAAAGCTTCCGTAGACTCTGTATCCCTGCGTAGAAACTACTGTTATGCCATGCTCAAACTGAATTCAATTCAGTTAGGGATGAAGTTAGAGATAATTGGAAGAGTTTCTGCATATGAGAAACTTAAGTGTAGAAAAATATATAAATATGGACATACCAATAAGGACGAGTGGTATCGGAAACCTGGTAGTGATGGCTGTAAGATACCGAAACCAAAAACCCTTTTCAATGTATCTATATCTACATATGGATGTATAATCTCGCATGTAATGTGAATCACAATGGACACCAAGAGATACTTCTTATAACTCCGAAAGTTTCTTGTAATATGGAACATAGGTTACCCTAATACAGAGATGTTTTTAGAGGAATTTACTCCTTCCTGAGCGATGAGAGGTAAGCATGCCTTGGGGGGTTTGGAGAGTGGCTCGCGGGGAAGCGATGTAAATGTATTCGGCTGCTTGAAAGTGCGGGCTCTCGATTCGAAGCTATTAAAAAGAAAGGGGTTAGGAAGAGAACTGCCGGTACAGTCCGTGTAAGGTTCAAAGTATAACTATCGAATACATTACAAGCGGCGGTGATTGGGTTGAAAAAAGTCATCCCATAGAAAGATGGGGTACGTTGAGGAAATGCGGCCGCTCTTCGAAAAAGTGTATTGCCGTAAATGTTTGCTCGATCGCGTTGCGAGGATACGAGGCGCATTTGTTTTTCTACTTGAGTTGTACGTCATATCGTTCTTTTCTGAAAATTCTGAAATTTAAATATTAGAAAAATTAGCATTAAATTAGTTTGGCGTTACTATTTATTATTTCTAGGTTTAACAATGTTCTCTATGAAGTTTCCAAGCATTCCATCTTTTGAAAATGTTGACAAAAACTTCATAAAAATTCTGTGTGTCTAAAAACTCATAACAATGTGGAAATTAGTATTAGTATTAATTAATAAGCAATTCAATGCTTTATTTTTGTGAATTAACGAACTTTGGTGTTAACGCACTATATGTAGCTGTATATGGCTTGTAGTGTATTTATGAAAATGGAATGCTTCAAATTATTTTTATGTTACTCCTCTGTTTTGCAAATCAAATTGTATCAACTAGCTGAAGAAGGACTCATATATTCAGCATTCACCTACCTTACGCACTTGCTGGGTATTGATGCAGATGTCGATACAAATATGAAAATAATAGCAAGTTTCCAGTCTCTTCCTCAAAATATAACTAGTTACGTAATCATAACTTTAGAATACCTCGTCCTCTGAGAGCTAACTTTTATTACTCACAGTTACAGCTCTCAAGCTCGTGCTGCCTTTGTCTATTGAATTTATGTGCCCCAGGATGACGCATCCTTTTATTTCGCGGATAATATTGGAGATAAGATCCACACGTGGAGGATACATAAAAAGTTCCGCGCGTGTTAGCATTATGAAATCACAAACGGAAAACTGACTTAAGACCAATAAGTCGATCTTTGCTTCTATCCCTTCTTCTGTGGATTGAGCTCTTCTTCCCATAAGTCTACTTCTCTGATCGTTTACTTTCGCATAAAGCTCACGGAGAAATAATTCTTGTGGCGACCACTTCTAGTGTTTATTACCATTATTTTTCTTGCAATATTAAATCGGCCCAAATATATAACACGGAGGACGAATAATACCAGAAACGTCTTATCTAAACGTTTTTTCTCTAAATCTTTTGATCGAACTGAGTATAAGTTATCTTATATGATCTAAATATTCCCGCCCTACGTTGTGAAGCATTTGGATAACGCTAGCTGTTTTTAGTAACAGTATTGTAGAAATCATCTTCCCACATATGATAACTATTCTTGTGTAGTTGATAATATAGATTAGGATTGATCGAGATTTCACCTATTGGTATCGTATTAGTTAATACTAAGTTATCCCGAGGTTTAGATGATGAACTTCGCTGTATTTTTAAATCAATCAATAAATATACTTTTCCTTCCCCAGGATCATTCTTATCGCCTCATATCCGCTGCTTTAATTATGTTTTTCAAGCGACATCTCATGATCAGGATTAGGATGGTCCTTACCAAAGGATAAGGTTTTTCAATCCAACCACGTTTATCCCAGCCGATGTTCACATGTGCACCTCGACAAGCAGAGCTGAGGATAATGTATGCGACACTACTTTTGGAAGATTCCACCTTTGAGTTGTTCTTAAAATATTCATGGTTTACGGAGAGGCCGTAGGTACTTCCCGATAATTGTCAGTAATGGTAGGATAATTTTTAAGCCCTTAACACTTGGAAAAGCTGTTACAGCCTTTGAAAAGCGGGTACTGAATGTCTTACAGCATATAATGCCAGTCCATTTTGATACTTATCGATGAGGGATCCACAGGGTGTAATACTCGAATTTTATGACTTTATTTGTTAAAAACAAAATCCCAAAAGTTTATTCTGGCTCGAATTTTAATTGGGAAGATCATCTGTCGGTGATCGATACCCGATAATCATAACGCGGTTTTACATTTCAAATGCTGAGGCAATGCAGGTGATTTTCCGATCAATCATTATGCCGGGAAAATTTCATCAAATAATTTAACGGTTTCTTTTCCGGATGTTATATTTATGGCTTATGAGGATTTGTTTGATATGTGGAATAATTACAGTTATTTATGAGGAGGGTGTAAGTGGTTTTCAAGGGAAAGACAGACTTAGAAAAACTGTTCCAATATAATTAATAGTATGCTCAAGAAAAGAGGTATATGTAGCTTAAAGATTAAAAGAAGAGGAATAAAAATATGTATGGATGTCTACAATGAAAGATGTACGCAGTAACCCAGAACAGGATTAGCATCATGGATATTGAGTTATTCGCCATTAATATCTAAGAACCAGGAAATCATTTTTTGCTTCATTAGGGTGGACTTGATAAAATATTGCACCAATATTTATCGATTACTTCTGTAGAATTTTCTAGCAGAGTTCCGCATTTAGATATGGTTTTGTCTAGCTTATTCTATTATCGTTGGGAAAAGTCTGCGCAACGTTACGGATATTGAAGTGGCTGCCGAGGTTTTCTCAGCCTTGTGTAGTAAAGAAATTTCTAATAATAATGTGAAAGTTGTCTGTTGATCACGTAAACCTATAAGAAATCGGTTGGCAATCGGAAAAATTTTCATCAAGATACGGAGGCTTGAATTACTCTTGCTAAAAATGCATGCCCTCAAACACGTTTTAGGTAGTTCCTGCAAAGAACGTTGATTTTTTTCCATTGGACTTTATATTTTGATCAACGTTTTTCCATTAATTCCATTGCATACTTCTCTATTCTTCGTTGAGGAGAAATTGACGGCTGGGATGGTTCCAAAATAAATATCACGAGAGACTTTGACTACTTGCTTAAATTAAAAATAATAAGTGATAATTATTTATAAAAATAAATGTTAAAAAGTAGTAGAAGTAATTTTAAATAACCCTAGGAATTATTTGAAATTAAGGTTCATAATCGATTTTCAAATCGCATTGTAATAGTTGTCTCAGATGATTAGACGATGGCTTTGTTCTATAATATGAAAACTCATATTTATTCTTAACTAGTTCACTTAAAAATATTTATTAAGGAAGACTTGTGTGTCAAGAGGTCCTCCGCACAAAGTGTCGGTCAAATAAGTGTCAGACGAGTGTTTTCCATAAAAAGGCATGAATTAAATCGACAAACTTACGGAAAATATTAATAGATGCGTGAGTTTTGTATGACGGAAAATACAGGAGAAATGGAGGGTACAGATCAGAGAGGATACAGAAAAAAATGCCGAAACCACATAATTTGCGAAAGCAAAGGACGAGAAGCGGCTGACGAGATAAATCGAATGACAGAAAGGCGGACATCAGATGGCATTTGGACATCAGCGTAAGGCGGGAAACACCCAAAACAACGCTGGAAATCTCATAATGACTCGATCGAGAAGGCGAAGGAAGGTGGACGGAAGGAAAGACTGCAAGAGATCGATCGGGCGATACGAAACAGATGCCGAGATAAGAAAACAGAAGAAGAGAGAGAGGCGGACAAAGGCAGAAAAGGAAGAAAAAACGAAAGAGAGAGAGAGGGTGGGTAAGGTAGAGAAGTGAATTAATCGCCGTCGGCTGTTCAAAGGGAAATGGATATTGCGACTAATGGAGGGAGGCCCCGTGTAATTTGGGCGGAAGGGATGATGGGTGTGGGAAGGCAATTGGTTCTGTGGATCCCTTAGGCGAAGAGGAAAGTAGGAGGGGTTCGAGAAAGAATGGTGTGTGGATATGTTGGGGTTCTCCGTTACCACAAGAGGCTCTTGATGGAGGCTGATATACGTGCCGCGGTGGCCGAAAGCTGTCCTATCGAATCCGACGCTATTCTTCCTCGAGGAAGAATCTGCAGACCACGCTTCGAAACTCTACCTCCATAACTCACTTTTCGTCCCGTTTCCAGACGTCCGATCTTCACGGTCTACAGACGCGTCTCCTCGATGTGGCGTGTGGCAGGGGGTGCCGTGTTACGTTCCGTAATTACCTTCGTGATGAGCGGTTTTGACGTTAATTACTCCGGGGGACGCAGTTCTAACTGTACTGTGAGCAAATTTTTAATGGATTTTTCGGACCTTGTCCAGGGAGATTTTAATGGGTGCAGGGTCCTCTACTCCTGCGGATTGCGTGATGTCGCGGATGTTAATATCAATTGATTGAATAATTTTGAAAGTGCTTCCCAAATTCCAAAGTAATTTCCATTAGCAAAATTCGCAAAATTTTTTGTTACTTTAAATATTTGTGGAACCTTTGTATTTATCTGATTTCAAACTTTTTCATCGAGTTCTTTGAAACATGTTGATCACTAATTATTAAATGCATTATATAAATCACTCGGAAGTATATTAATGTTTTTCAATTACTCAAATTAAGATACTTTTGTTTATCGTTTTCTTTGTCATGAAAAGTTTGGTACGCTTGTCATACAAAAACCGCAGTTGAAATCAAAATTTCCTTTATATACTACATGAAATTCCCTTCTGTTAAATATAACATATTATATAGCAGTATTGTTATGATCACTTCGATGGCTAAGGTCATTTCGCACATATGGGAACTCACCGAAAAACGAACCCGAGGCCCCTTTCACAATAGGCGGAAGCGCTACCCAATAGGTTTTCTGGAAACACTAAAACGTATTTTATCATCTTGGTAATGGAATTGGGGGCTTGTAAAGTTGCTCTGAGGTTAGATTGATGTTTTTGTATTGTTTCCATTTTTATAGAAATAAACAAAATTTATCATTTATCCACCCTACAATTTGCGGCAATAACAGATTATAGAAGTACTTACGATGCATGTACCCATTGCCAGATGCATAAAGGCCGCTAGCAGGATATATAAATAGCTGTATCATTTTCCTCTATTCCTAATATTTGAGTTTTGTGGGCGCATAATATTTTTCACTATCCTATTTCTCGTTTTCTCCGATATAATTTTCTTCAGTTTCTTACTCTTATTTCCTCATCTTTTCGCTCATCCCCCATTCCATTCACTTCCCCCCAATCTCGCCATAATTCTGGGTTTGCTCACGGCGGGTCGCTGGGCGTTCCCTGCCAAACACCAGTTATTGAATATATCGATGCTAATGCTCCTCTGCTATTGATACATTCGACCCCTACACCTCCTCACGTTCAGATCGTCCTTCAATTTTGTCAATTCACCGCATTACACGTCTCTTTCCTCACGGATTTTTATCTCCGGTTGGCCATCGACGTCGATGAATCCCAATCGTCATCTTTCAATTCCAGTAGCTCCTTCTGTAGACGTCGATCGATTCGATTTCGAAATCGTATATGCGTTTGTCTTTGTAATTTTATCACATTGATTGTAAGTAATGGTGCATACCATCGATTTTATTTGCGAATTCTCATGTACAAGTTAACCATCAATTATTAGGGGACCTGAACGGGTGTTAAATAACATTCTCCGTACTACTATTATGAGGACATAATAATTCATTCTCAAATGAATTAATTATGTTTTCAAGTATGGTTGTGACAAGGAAAACATTTGTCAATTAATACTTTTAGTTTTGTAGTTTGTACTTGGATAGCAGTATTCCTATTACTATCGTGTCTGAATTTAACTGTGTGATTGTTGTATCGAAATTAGGTAACTTGAATTTTTACCCATCTACATTTCCTCATTCATTTTTACTGTATTTTGGTGTTGGATTTTTTCAATTCATATCAAATATGCGTTAATATTGGACGACCGAATATTAGTATAAATGTCTCATTTCAAAGTCATGAAAAGATGGATCGGATGAAGTTATGTTTACGTATAAATGAGGAGCTACTAAATTAAGTTTTAGGTAAGTTAACTATTTGAGTATCACTGAAGTAATTGAGATATACAAAAATTTTGTTGAATTTGGGATTGACTAAATTATGACCGGCGTCAACGATATCGTCGACAAATGACATACCGTTACGTAAAAATGATCGACACCGAAAAATTGATTGTATGTGAATTGAATGAGATAATGTCAAAAATTGTAACAGAGAGTTACGGACAACATACCGTAAGTGTAACATTGATCGGGATTGTTTAAGTTTGAGAAAAAAAGTCAACCATTAATGCCACGAATTGTTGCTACTGGGCTTCCCCTCATCACAAGGTGTAAACTCTATTCGGGTTATAATGATGATAAGGTCGTCGTTTCGTCAGAATCCTTCCCTCTGAATGCCTCCATCCCGTTTTTTGTTGTCATCCGTTCGGAGGAGACAAAGGTATCCCAACCAATGAGGAATCCGTCGTCATGGTTTGATGGTCTGTTGGGGAGGTGAATCCGATCGCCCCTCCCTCATGCGACAGCCCACATCCTCTGCCGAATCCCATTCAGATATACCCTTGTTCACTACACCACCGCAGCCCCTCCTCCTGCGAGAATCTATGCGGGAATACTTTCCGAACCAACGAATTTTCCCTATCTTCACCGCAGAGTTTTTTGCAATACCTTTGCAAACATATCCGGATGATTTATGTGGTTGAAATGACTGAGCTATGATTGGAAAAATTATGAAAGATTCAGGAATTCAGGGTCTTGGTACTGCTTTAGGCCGTTGTAATATAAATGCACGTAAGACTTACATATTTTTAATATATTATTGTAATCCATTGGTGTATTCAGAAGCAAAAAGGTCATATGCCCCCAAACAATGAAAAGACAGCTATAACTCTTCTAGTTTAGTTAACTTTTTTAATGCTATTCCTACGTATTAATACGTATTGATATCTTACGGGTGATTTCCTACAGTTCATTCATAGAAAATCTAATTAAATATTTTTATGTTCCAAACAGTCATCCTTTGTTTATATCCAAGATATGCATCCTCACAAATGAAGTTCCCATGCCCCTTAAATGGAGTGATGAATACGCTACTAATGTAGTCTATAGAAAACATTTCTAAAATTATAAAGTTGAACTATGAACACATTTTATCTTAATTGCCTTCTTGAACTTTTCTAGAGGATGATTAAGCTAATTTTACCAAAGCAACTTGGCAATATTTCAGGAGCGCCTAGACTTGCAGACAAAAATTGTGGCCGCCATATTTTGGTCACTCGTACAGCGATAAGTGCGTACCGAGCTTGAAATTGCATCTAAATGAAGATATAATAGTTAATAAAACAAGAAGCTAATAGTTCAAACCGAAGTCTAGGCTGGATATTGCACTTAAAGATACCATTTTAACTCAAAATAACACGCTCATAACAAGGCTAATCTACGAAAGGAAGTCGTTTCTTTGCCATAAAATAGCACGATAATGAAGTGCAGTTGCAATATCGCGAAAGAGATTAAATGCGCAAAGCAATTATCGTGTCTATCTTGTTTCAAAGCTAAAGGTCAACTCACCTCCGAAAATGTATGCAACTCCTCGTTCACCGGCTAATTATCCCATAAAAGAGTGGAACAACTCCTATGAATTCACAATGCAAACGGTGACCCCGATTCGAGATGGCTCTTCACCGCTACTATTACTATTTGTGAGCTAACAACTCTCCTGTTATCGCACTATGTCCGCTATTACAAGCCGCATTAGCGCCGCGCCGTGGTGGGGGGAGGAACAATGGAATCGCGATATACTCGCGAACCGCAGAGAATGTACTCGGAACATATTATTTCTAAATGATGGCTTGAAATTGACTTTCTCTCGAAACATCCACTGCGGATTACAAATACCAGATGTTTAACTCTCCCTACATACCCTCATTACCGCAGTTAGTGTTTTGTTTCGCCTCTCCGATTGTTTACTTCTCAACTCGTTTAGATTAGCAATTGTTCCGCCGTCTAATTTTTGAAACCTTACATTGTATGACGGTTAAGTCTTGTGTAGGTCAATGGAGGATTCGAAATTCATAGCGGTACTCTGGAGAGAGTACTCGTATTGCAGCATGATTCGATTTATGAGTAACTGCTCATGAGAATACAGAATTTTACAGCGTTAGTACAATTAGTAGAACTGTCAGTTTTTAGATAATTTATTACGCATTTTTTATAATTTCATATTTTTTACATACAAGTCCTAGGAAAGTGATTACCAGTAACTCGCCAGCACGCTTAATAAAATTCATTCGTGAACGAAGATTTTCATGGATTTTATCCATAACATTTTTAATCCATAATTTTGCTTATCGTTCTTCTATCATTCGAATATCTATTTTAAAATCAACAAGACACAAATATTCGTCAAAATCCTAGCATTGGTGGATTTAAAGGAAGCGCTATATTTTTCCCTATATTACTTAATTAATACGTTATATGCTCACGATATTACTAGGAACTCCAACTAATAACAAAATTTCAGTTTTTCTACATTTACTGTACATTTAATGACAAAATTTGAATTTTCATCGGCTGCATTCCTCTTACAATAGCACTTTAACAGCTCATTGAAAATCGCTAAGATGATTGTCACTTAAAGGTGAGCGTATAAATAAATTGTCAAAAATCGCAATAACGTAATTTGGTATAATTTTGAATGCCTATCTTGAGAAGCTACCGAAGGATTACCGAGGAGAGGATTAAATTGACCCGACATGCAGAAATTGCTGTTATAAATTGAGAGAATATAAATAAAAGGTACTCACCGTCGCCACTTCTCTTGTCATCTTCCCCCTCTCTTCCTCTCAGCAGTCGGGAGATGGCGCTGACGGATGGTGCACTGCTCCTGTCACATATTCCATCTTTTATGAGTCTGCAAGAAAGTGATGTTCAGTTATTGATATCATCCATATTACTCGCAATACATGATGTGTTCTATGATTAACTCATCCGAACTTTGTGCACTCTTTCTAAAAAAATTCATTATCGATGGTGGAAACTTTCGCTACATGGATTTGTATGGCGTATTGATAAATCAACTGAGTCACTATTGTTTAGCTGACAAATAAAATAGCTTTCGATACAAATCTACATCATCTTCGAGTTGGATTATAAAATTTAAGTCTTTCATGATAAAGGGATTTCTCCAAAAGTGTTGTAATTATTGAAACACCCTTACGCAGATGCCTCTAAAAGTACCTCTATTTTAGGTTTTAAGGTCTTATAAGGAGCTTTCATCTTCACGTTGTTTTCAGCTCTACATTTTGAATATAATGGCGCGCACGATATCATTTCATCGTCCTTTTAATGACAGAGAAATATGAAAAATAGAGAAATGTAAAAAATGTATTATCATTTTCGCTCATAATTTTTCGTAAATTTTTATTCCTTTCTCATTCACTCTCATTACAGTCAATCAGTAGCTTAATCACTACAAGTCCAAAATTTCAAGTCATAATGCCAATTTGATATGTAGTAATCTAGGAGCAACGTAATAATTTTGTTAATTTATACTAAAAGACCGATTTTAATGGACCGAGAAGAGCATGTATTCCAGTGAGAATCATTTTATGGTATCCTTAAACCTTGGCCTATCCTTTTAAGAATTTCATACCACGCCAAAGAAGTTGTGAGATAAAATGGCTTTAGTTTCAGGGCGAAGCAACTTCTAATCTTCCTAATGCGTTAGAAGAGGTGGAGCATTCAAATGTTCAAATGACTTTCGGAACGAATCTTCGTAATGGAAGACGAATCTAAAAGTGATACGAATCACTTAATCTCTCAGCTCTATTCATATATACCATCTTGTTAGCAACGACTCTTATAAAATATAGAATGTGCTTATTCACGATAAAGATCCGTCACGAAAAGCATTTTTCTGCATCAGCGATTTCAACGCATGGGAGCACAAGAGAGTGTGAATATGAATCAATCTTTAATCTCTTCTGATTCGGTAACTATCAATATGGAAGAAAGGCTATCGTATCCATGTTAGATTCATATTAAAAAGAACTTTTCCCGTATTACTAATGGATCGTGTCCTGTTACCGACTTCTTGTTAATTTAGTCACAGATAGTGTGTGTGTAAGTTTTTACTCTCAACGGGCCGCATGTTTCTATAAACAATTCGCGGGCTGCAAACAATGTACTTTACCGTAGTTTCGAAGTAATAGCAATTCATTGAATATCTTTTTATTTTTTTACTGCAATGGTAAGTATGTAATCGTGTAGTGACTTAACTTTGAGGGCAGATTCCAAGCTGTATTTGCTTACATTACTTTAGTTATATCTCTCAATAGGTTTGTGCAGGATTTTCACACACCCTTCTTTTATGTGGATGTTTTCCCTCCATGGATAATTTTTTTTAGGTTTCACTAAGGCATTTTTTATTCCACAACTAAATTCATCTATCAATTTCAATTAAAAGTTAATAAATACTTTTGATATAATTTCTATGGGTTAAATGGAGTCTCAATTTTGCCCAAAATAAGGACGAAATTTATGTATACATTATTTTTGTCATCAAGAGTTAGTTTGGAAAATTGTATGAAAATTTATGAAGTAAAAGTCAACAGAAGTTGGTTAAAGGACAGGATACGGACCGCGGGTTGGACTCCGTAGCTGTAGAATAGGCTAGGCGAAAAGTTACAGACTCCTCAACGTTCAGTTTCTATCGAGTTGAGTCATCTGTTTCGTTTGGTCGATCCCTTAGCCATCGAACCATTCCAAAGCCTAGAAAACAATGGCAAAACAAGAAAAAAAAATATGTACACGACATTGTAGGACAACCGTCATTTTATCGTAGACGGTAGCGTCACGCCTGGAGCTAACTGTAAGCGATGTCTTAATGCGCTGTTTTTACATGCAACAACGACCGAAATTGTCCGTGACGTGTCGTTCCGAGAAAGACAAGACTCGGGAGTCGACGTAAATTTTTTCCCATTCTCTCCCTCCGGAACTTCTCGAAAACATACAATACAAGCCCTCGTCCGCTTGTAACGTCTTCACTTCCAGCGTGATTTAAACGACTCATAAATTACCCTGCGTGTCCCCTGCAATTGAGTACCGGTGGCAAACCGGGAGAAAGCCCACAACTAGGACTTAATATCTTTCCCTTCGACCCTGCTCCCCTCAGAGTTTTTTCCCTCCGAATCCCTCGCCTCTGCTGCAATTCTATATATTTCTTCCACCCTCATTACCCTGCCCTATTTGTAGGATTGCCACCTGAAAATATTCAATCATTCAGAGGCACTTCCTTAAATGGTGCTATCCTCAATCGAATTGGAAAATGTTAATTAATATATACTAATACAAAGGAAACTTTGTTACGACGGTAATCCGTTCCAGAATATCCCGTTACCCAAATCGTAGTTATACATGGCGCGATTTCTCACAAGTATGATAATCTATTTATTCTTTCGGGTACCTTCGATATTCTTAGCAAAGAGCTATTCTTTTTTAATATTCGTAACCAGTATTTTTCTATTTCAAACTAGTTGGAAATATTGTCCATAAAAAGCAAATATTATATATAAATATAATTAATTATGACAATTATATAAAATAAGAAAACATTATCCGTATACCATGTTACGATGTTAGTATTTATCCTGGTGATATTCTTTTATCGTATTGCTAAGGTCGATGGTTCTTATTTGCTCCTTGATAGAGAACAACAATAAAATCTAATTATCCAATTTTTGTATTTGAAATTGTCTATGATTTCCTTCACTATTCTAGCATAGAAGCCCCAATAATTGGTTCGCCCTGAAACGGTTGCCTCGCTTACCGTCGAAACCGGAAACCTTACCGGAACTTCAATCGAAGCTCGATTAAAAGAAACTGATAAATCAAAAATATTTCAAACTCGGACTGTTGGTAATGCCATGTACACAGTTTTCCCTCCACCCTCTCTTGACCATCTCCCTAAATACCCTTCCCGTTTTTTCTCGGTATCCTCGCTGACCACTTGACCCTCCCGCACCTCATCCTTTTGTCTGCCGTCCACTCACACCTTTTGACTCACTCCCGACTGATTTACTGCGCAACTTAAGGGTTCCCCAGAGGAACGCCTTCCCAACGGATTTTTCGAAGGCAAACTCAGGCCGTCAATTAGCGTTGTTGGAGTAAAAACATTAAGAATGAATTAGCCGTCGACAAAGAGTAGCATAACGGATGACAAACTCATAAAAGGCATTTCCTGAGGGTGGATGCGAATACTCATTTCTGATTCATCACGCGTTTCAACGCACTGTCCCGAGAACGGTAATATTTGCGTTAGCACTGGTAGGATTGCAGATATATCGAAATTTACACTACTCAATCAGATTTACAAACAACTCAAAGACCCCTATTGGTCGGAAATTTTCAGTTAATTTCTTAGGAGTGGAGTCTTATTTATGTATTTCAGTTAAGACAACGCGAGTTGAAATTATCTTATATTCTGGGAAACTGTCCCATTCTTCATTTTATTTACCAGCCCACAACGCGGAAATTTAATTTGAAACTTATTCGAAAAACTCCATTTATTTGCGGTATTTTGTATTGCATAGTTAACGTATACGAGGAATGTAGCGGAATACTCTTCATACTGTGCTTATGTTTAGTTTTATTCAATTAATGCATTATGATTCATATATACATAACACTCGAATTACTCCTTTTCTGAGTAAACGTGTTATTTTCCTCATTCAAAATAATACTCCATATTTTCCTATCGTAAAATTTTATCATTATCTCCCATTTATGAAAAATTAGTTCATAGATCAC
Source organism: Pachydiplax longipennis (assembly GCA_036926295.1). Lineage (NCBI taxonomy): Eukaryota > Metazoa > Arthropoda > Insecta > Odonata > Libellulidae > Pachydiplax > Pachydiplax longipennis. The sequence continues at coordinate 54,719,449 of JAVFKF010000002.1, read as the reverse complement.
TATAAGAAAAATGTTTTTTCTTTTCTTTGTTCCTCAATAACTGACCCACCTATGTCCTCTACCGATGATTTAAAGTCTGGAGGACAACTCGGCGTATTAAAATTAAAAGTATTAAAATTATGTTTTACAGTTTTACTTGTATTTATACAATGTAAAGAATATAGTGAAGAAAGGATACATGAAATGAGAACTATTATCAAAAAATAGTCTATGCTAATAGAATGCTATTCTTTTACGCAGTTCCTCTGAGCACCATATAACCCCAAGAAATAATACTATCCAAAGAAGAAAATTTAGCACGAATGTTAATTCATTAATATGATGACGTATAAAACATGAATACCTTACGCAGTGGAGATATTAAATTTTGCTATGATCCTAAAAACTAAATTGCGCGACCTATGGAAAGTAATCATTCGAAACTCTCTTCTCATCTAAATTGACTTCATCGACGCGCAATCTCTAATTCTCTACATCGAGCAAAACAATAGAAGTAGTACATACTTTTCGAGTGATGTCAGCCAGGAAGTGGAGTCGCCACTTTACGTGCAAGTGACTCCCGAAATACCGAATCCCTTTTGATTGATGGAGAGGGGCTATTTTGAATACTTCAAAGAGGCGACTTGGCAAACGCGACGCGAAGTCGATTCGACGCGCTCTGATATTTCGCCGGCACATAAAGCGACGCTTCGGACGCCACTCTCGTCGTATTTTTATTCCCCGAAGAGAGAGAGAGAGAGGTTTTATTTCCCGGAGAAATCCCTCGTCTCTTTGTTCTCCGGAGAGATATGCAAGGCGGGCTAGAAGATGGCCATTTTCGCTCCTCTTTTATTTCCCGATTCGGAATGTGAAAGCGGCGGCTCTTTTCCTGCGGAGGCGTGGGTGGATATTTCGAGAGTAAACGGACTGTGCGTTCGAAGAGAGTTGCCATGTGCGTTGAAAATTGGACAAAGTGACGGAGTAGTGTTTTTCGAAGGGGGGAAGAAATTAATGGACCAGAGAGGCTGCTGCATGAGAGGACGGTAATTGGTTTCGGGTATTAAAAAGAAGCGAAAATTAAGGTTCGGCTGGTTTCTGTGGATGGGAGGGGACATCTGAGGATTTAAGAGATTTCAAAATATGAAGATTAAATTTCATGTGGTGGAATATTGCTTATGAGATTTTTGAGCAGTGTGAGTGCTAGGATAAGTCTAAATGAGCGAATGCTTAAGCAATCATGTAACGTTTACGAGCAGATAATAAACTTTAATTAAAACTTATTTTGAGACAAATTATGATGATGAATTTTTCCTTGAAGCGTCATAAATAATTATGAAATGATTATAAAAGTTTGCGCAATAATATTTTTGGTATGGTCTGGTTTTTAGAAAATGTTTTGTGCTGAAACTTGCTTAAAATGAAAAGTTATACAAGAAGTGAAAAATTGAGTTAAATTTCATTTCCATGTTTTGCTTAAAATGATCTAGAAGAACCGGACATGATAAACCTTCCTTTTCCGGGAAGATGCTTTATCTCATTCAACTATCCAGTCATGTTTAATATTCATCTCTTTCCACCATTTTCCTAGGTTGAAATGAATTGAATCTTTTGAAAATATCATACTTAGTTATATATATTGCACAGAGAATAGTTTATCAAAATTCTTCGGAGTGTACACTTGAATGTTTTCCGTAAGGGTTAATGCGTTGAATGTTAGATAAGACAATCTAGTCTCTTTTTTGCCTATTTGTTTATATATCATCATATTTATGTACCATTGATATATTATTAGCATTCATCAGTTTTCATATAGTACGTCTCTAAGAAGGACATTTATATTTTAAATGAATTTTTGGCTAATGCGTTGCGTGAAATCCATCCACGAAGCTAATTATATGCTTCCCAACTTCAAGTAATTATCAGTGGGAAAACGTGAATACCCTCCTGAGTGCGGGAGTATACACGAATTTCATAATCATTTAAAGTGAAATGATATTCACTTAGAGCATTAGCTGGCTAAAGTAAATTTCGAATCGGGATACATCAGTAACATATGTTCCATTAAATTATATTCGGACATAAAAATTTAAGGGGATTCGACTTATACATTTTTTTGTAGAAAACTTAATAAGCGCAAGGCAATGAGTGTTTTCTCAATCGCAATCCGTGTTTGGGAATGACTTTTTGATGCAATAAGATTCTAAGTGTTGGTGAGAGGATTTGGAAAACATGCACCCCTAGTGATTGAAAGTAAACATTTTGCTTGTCGGTTGCCGTAGAAACAATGATTTTCACATAGAGACATTTGCTTCCCTTGACTCAGAGATAAATCCGGAATATCCAGAAGGTCCTAACCCTGGTGACAGCATCTCATCAGCGCTGAAAGATTTAGATTGGAATCAATTGGAGAGTAGGCGAAGCAGAGGTCGGTTTCCTCAATAGGAGAGCAAAATGGATGAACTTTAAATCTTTTAACAAGACGAGTCCTTCCCGAAAAATTATGGGGCCATCGAGGTTGTGCGTAATAAAAATTTTAATCTTACCAAAGGAAATAGAAAAAACTGTTGGAGGAATCATAGGAATTGCTGATTTTGTAGAGAAGTGAATATCCTATGGGTTCTGAAGCTTGTTAATTCAGCAGGTCATAAGAGTATTTAGAAAATAATCGCGTACGACTTACTTGATGTTTACCTCCTAAAATTTTATAATAATCTGTAGCTAATTCATCTATAATTTTATAATAATATTTTATGTCATAACAGAGTACTACAAGGAGCATCGAAAAATTTTCTCCGTGATTCAGAAAATCAGAAATATTTCAAACTTTAAAAATATGTTTACTAACACAAACTGTATTCCTTACTTAAGTATAAAATTTCTTTTTTTAGAACGCATTTTTGGCATCGTAGCAACAGCTTCTTTATCCGATTCGAAATGTTGATTTCGATGCAATTTTAAAATTGAGCACCGTAGGAAAACTTATTTTAGCATATCTTTTATTTTAGTCTTAATTTGTATTAAACTTCTCTCTGTTCTCTCGCTCCCTCTAAAATTCGCAAGTATTAAAACGTGTTCGAATTGTAAATGAAAGATTCTATATCTGAGAGACAAAGGAAATGATGAAAGGTCCGCATCCGAATTGTCGGTTTGAGACCCATCTCTTTTAGTATAGTCTACCTTATAGGTAAGCTCCAAGTATAAGACAAATTTACAAAATTTTCACAACCAGTTTTGCTCTTTTTGAATTATTTTATTACTCACCTGTCCCTTATCTCCCAACTGAATATCCCGGGGTTTTCCCTCTTGTAATTTTCGATCCTCCTCTCCACCTCCGGAGTGGCCACCCTGGGCTTGCTCCCTCCAATCACCCCTGGCCTTATAGATCCAGTCTCTTGGTATCGATTAAGGATCTTGGAGACGCAGCCGTGCGACACCCGCAGTTGCCGTGAGATAACGCACGGCCTCACTCCTGCCGCCGCCATCTCCACGATCTTCAACCTGATGTGGTTGGGCAAGGGGCGGCCGTTGATGAACACGCCCCCTAGTTGGTTGACGCGGCCCTGACCTGCGTAATGTACAAAAGAGACATCTGTATTAGAGACAAATGCTGAAATTAGCCCTGTTAGGACCGATTTTTTATGAAATGGCGCTAATAATCGAGTGAGCAACATCAATTTGTCTTGCTCGAAAATCTTTGTTGTATTTATCTAAAACAGTATTCTCCGTTTTATCCAAGTCCCAAGAAGAGTCAATAACCGTTCTATAAAAAAATTAAGAAAATATAACAAATGTTATGTCGTACTAAAACGTATTTGGTATTCAGATGGGAACCTCACTTTGCTTGAGGATTGAGACATCACAGAACACAAACATTCATTAATGTTTTTATTATTTATAACCAATTTCTCTGAAAAATAACCGAAAATAAAAGTCACTGCGGAGGCCGCAGTGCCTTGGATTTCAGATCGAACAAATGAAACAACAAGAATAAAATTTCTAAAAAACAATGCGGTATAGATGGGAAGGAAAAGGCACCAACTTAATCCAAACGTCAAAGAGACTAGTTCAGGTTTCCTCACATGCTCTCTATTTAAGTTTTTTTTCTCTAATAAACACACGATAGTACATCCTTAGACAATTCTGAATTTTATATGCAGAAATATTGAGAAAGCAATTTTATGTTTGTATAAGTCTTCTTATGTCTACATCTAGGGTATTTGTCCTCAAAACGATGTCCTCAAGTCCCTCAAGACAGCTTCTAATAAACGAGCTGCTTAGAAATAACATCGTAATTTTATAATGTGCTTCTACAGCGAAAAAAGGCCAAATCCCATCATAGTTTTTTACTTATCTACTTGATGACGACACTCTTGCCTCGAAATTAGTCGTTATTTCCGCGCGAAAAAATCTCTCTCAGAAATTTCCATTTACGATCATTTCTCTTTATGACTCGAGTAATTAATTTGAATCAATGTCCTATAGGTTAAAATGAACTTTATAGTCATTAACTGAAATGTTTACGAGTGTCCGTCTTTGTAGATGAGCCATAATCCAAACAAACAACTCGCACTCACATTTCAGTATCCAAAATGAATCTTTTTATGAGAGTCATTGTGGATACCAAATATTTTTAATTTAGAGTTTCGCCTGCCTCTACTCTTTAAATTCTATGTCACGAAAGATTTAGAACTTAAAGAGTGGAGTCTGTAACAGCTCATCGACTCGAAAGACGCGCGCCAACTGCGCGTCACATCCCAAAAAAATCTCGAAAATTAATTTTTATCCCTTTCATTTTATATGAAAATGAAGGGACGCGATAAAACCATTCTCGCATCGATAGAGACCACTCATTTTCATACAATGGATGCCTATGGGTTAGCGCCACTTCTCCTTCAAAAGGATTAACATTGGCACTTTTCCACTCTTCTTTCGGCTAACTCCACGCGCGAGATGTGTCTCTTCCTTCACTCATTCTCTCCTTGACGCCTTCTCTAAGCGCCCATTCTCCTTCATTTCTGTTTGCGTAGGCGAATTCTTCTCCAAACTGAGACTGGCTGGTTACTCATCAGGATCTTCATCTCAGACGTCTACGCCTCGTTTTGCTTTTGAAGAATCCGCGACGTCTCTTCTTACTTCTTTCTGATTTCTGTCTTTAACTTTACAATGAGATGGATGCACGCTCTCGCATAGCTTACATACTTTGCATCCACTAGTTATTAAAATGCAACTTTTTCTTCATTATTCAGTGTCGCGTATGTTCCTATATTTTTAATCTTTTCCGGATTATTATCCTTTGTCAAGCTAATTCTATCATCCTGTGTTAACACATATGTTTCTTACGCGTGTTTTCGTTTCGTTGACTTTTATAGATTTTTAGAAGTAGTTTCCATGGTATATTTACTGTTAAATATTCTCTATTCTCTAACTACGCTGAGGGATTCCTAATTCGGCATCTTTTTGCTATTCCCATTAGTGGTACTGTAAAGGTTAATTACATCACATGTCATCCCAGCTGTGGATCATCGTAAGCAGCTTCTTTTATTAATTTAGTGATACGGTTAAATCCTTATCCTCTTTGCTACTGTATTTCCTACCATAGAAAAAATAATCCCTGGAATGTAATTGCAGACGTTCCAACTAAAAATAATATATTTGCAAATAAAGTGTTTCTTTAATTAACCGTGATGATCTGTTCCTGATTCACCTTCGTTATTCTATTTATATAAATTTGCCGGAATTCGATTTTCAATTTTTCCCCAAATCACAAAATGTGGACGAAAAATATCTACCACACTTTTACAAGTAAGCATGAATGGACATCAACCATTATAAGTTATTTTTGATTCACTATTGCCCGCGTACATGAGCTGTAATTCACCAAATGTATCGTTACCCGATTCCGCTGTCGTTGACGAAGCCAGAATAAAACAGGAAGTAGTTTTCGACAGGCGAATAATTAATTATTAGGGTCAGTCTTTGCAGAAGCATCAGAGCGATGCTACGGTATGCCTGAAAAATTCCGACAAACGGTCGGTTTGATGTAAAACACAACCGTTTATCTTGGCCATCCTATTGATCCCCTTGGACATGTGCTGAACGTCAAAATTACAAGCGTAAAATAAGAGAAGCAGATGTCTCGGTCACCCTTAAAGAAAATGGCTTAGCCTCATAAAAGGATTTTTTTACACGTTCTTAGATAACTCATTATAGTAACAAGTATTCTCATTGATGGATCCTCTCCCAGTGGAGACCCGGAGGGGGAGGAACAAATTATTATTAGAGGTGGAGCTGTCGTATTCATTGTTAGCACGCACGCACCTGCTCGACAGCCCTTGTCCAATTGTGTGGCAGAAGAATGGCTCATGCTGTGACGCGTTGTATTTGGAGCAAGAGAAGTGGGTCTGCGAAAGAGGATACGAGGCATATTTCAACTGCTGTTGGTTCTGTAACCACTCAACAGAACGCAAACGACCGAAAAATATACTCTTTAAAAGCGTTTCCTGACTTTTTTTGCCTTTAACCGGTGTTGATGTAAAGGTATCTGGGGATGATAGTTTTAATCTTTTAATGTGGAGATAAAAATTGCCGTCATACCTTTAGGATTCGTAATTTTCGGTTTGATTATTTGAAATTTTAATGTTGTAACTAAATTATACGGGTTTGACTATCCAGAAAATCTCATTGATTCTCACAGAACATCGCACTAATAGCTAGCTAATGTATGCATTTAATCTTTCCCATTTACACAGATATATCACCAATCGTTAATAATTTAGATCCTTGGTAACTAATAATAGGTAACTAATTGCAGCTTATGAAAGTTAAACTTAAGTGGATTTCTTTACAATATTTAGCTCAAATAATTTATCACTGGCTCTTAAACGGTTATATACTTAAATTTTATTTTTTAAATTACTTATTTTGTTTTTTGAATTTTCCTTGTGATTTTTGTGATTTTAATGAGGTATTAGCCGTTTTTATACTTTATTATTATTGTATCATCAATGATTAACTTATAGAGAATTAATTATTATTGTATCATCGATCATTAACTTATAGAGAATTCTGCAAGTATGATGAGTTTAAAATTATTCAGTTTTAGCGACTGCATGTCGATAAAAACTTTAAAGCAAGAACATTGAATTGCATAAATAATTGAACATTTAAATTCGTTACTTGAGCTGAATCAGAATTTATAAAAAGCTATATTTATGTTACGGTCTGGTTATTCACTTAGAAGCTTCCAAATTTTATTTATAGTTAAATACCATAAGTTTGATGAAACTTCTACTACATCTCGGGTATTTTGAGGTAATCTTTAGCTTCTGTCGATTGATTGCTCTTAATTTTCTAAGATCGTTCTCCGCAAGCAGTGTCATAACAGCTTACGAAAGATATTTTCTTGTAAACAATGTTGACAAACAAAATACGACTTTGAGCAAAAACGAAGATAAAACAGAGGAAGTTGTAAAGGAACAGCGATATAGGTTTTTCGAAGCGAACTTTTTAGCCCTCGTTCTCTTTTACGCTTGGCGAATCTTTCGGAGAGTGAAAGTGGTGCTGGAAAGACAATCGTGTTTCACAATTAAATTCACGGTTATTTTCGAAAATGAGGCTCCAAATCCAGAATGTGTAATTTTCTCAGATCTCTCATAATAGTAAGTTCAAAAAGTGAATTTTTTCAGTGCTTTTCTTGCATTTTGAAATATCGAGGATAATGTTTGTGTCGACGCATCGATCATCTCGGTCTTTATAGAAGTCCTTATCCTTGAGTGAATTCCATTAATAGTGCCAAAAATCCACTAATAAGATAATATATTATTCCCAAACTTTCAGGGAATTTTCTTATGCTATTTAATGGAATTGAAGATCTGTACTAAAACCTATCTTGGAAAAAATTCGGTTAAGAGTTTTAAGTATCGGTGAAAAAAGGATTGAAAATTTTATTCAGGAATCTTAAATGTCTTTCATCCACTCACGGTCGTTAAACGGTTGCTACAATGGAAAAAACTTTGATTTAAAATTAAGAAAATAAAATTATAATTATGCGTAATTCTCAGTGTAGTAGAGATTTTTATTGCAACTATTTTAGACATTTCTATTTTATTCTATTTGGAGATTATATGCATAGGACGTCGAAAATAGTATCAAATAAGGAATCGCAATACACGGGATGAGGCCGTTTAAATTTATAGAGTAGATTAATTCGTTTGAGGTTTTATTTTGAGGAAAATTTTATTGAATGATAAGGATAGATTTGAAGGTAGGAGTAAATAGACAATCTTGCTGATCTCTCGTTTACTGAAAAAATTGTGGTTAAATTTAATTTTGTTATAATATGAGGAAATGGTAATAGAATCCAGCAATTTGCTGAAGATCTTTTATCCCTTCTCCATAATGCAAAATGAATTGCTTTAAATTTTTGCAGCCCTATTTAAAAGATGATGGTGAATCGAGAGATTGATTCTGTAAAAGGAAAACTTGAATTATACCTTTCTACAAATTAATATTCAAGAACAAAAACGATCAGCTTCGGCAAATTGATGAAAATGATTCTGACGATGACGTTCATTCGTCCAAAGATATTGTTTTCGTTTAAAAATTAAATTTTTACTAAGATACATATATTATGATTTTCCCATGATAGATCTTCACAACATCTCTCCTTATAACCCGAAATTGCGTTGAATTGTTACAATGAATCATCAAATTGATTAACTACTGATATGACAACCATGAGGTACTAAGAACTTAAAATCTCTGGATGCAATTCCTTGACGCTTTTCACTCTTCAATTGTTCTCCTAGACGTTTTCGCATCAATGGAACATCGATGATCGATCGAGATGGATGATTTATGCTCTTGAAAAGTCATAACTCCCAGACGAGTCTGGCGAAGACTCGATGAAAAAAGTCGCGCCGCCAATGACTTCTGCGCCAACCGCAAAGACCATCCTCGCAGCGATCCAAGGACACAAATCCGAGCATCAGAAGCCCTTGATACTCCCTCACACACGTATCATTTAAGCGCTCCCATAATTTTGAAGATAAACGGTCTGGCAGATCGTCTACGACGGAAGCTAGAGGGGAAAAACAAAAACAAAATCCAATCGGTTTTTTCCTATCCACGAGGGAAAGCTGTTAGTGTCTTTCTTCCTCTCTGGTGCAATGCGAGGATGACGCGAAGAGTACCGCTCTTCCGGTGATTGCACTCTGCTGATTTTTTAGGCGAGGGCGATGGAGCGGAGCAAAGTGTTTCGAGAGGGGGATGATGAAAGGAAAAAAGACGGCAGTTCCATCTCCCCCAGAACGGTAAGCAATTCATTTCGTTTCTCGCATTGCGGTGCATCCCCCGGCCGTTCTGCTCCAGTTTCCGGTCGCGAGTTCCCGGTTCTCGTGAGAGAGGACTCGGGTTCGCACCCGCTGACGCGAAGATCGCGCGGTGGATGGGGAAGGTCTTTCGCAGCTTTCACGCCTCTTTTCCCGCGGAGAGAAACTGTTTTACGTTCGGACCAATTTCGTCGTCTCCGTCTATATTTAACAGACTAATGGGCTCGAATTTTTGCGTTGTTGCGTCAAGAACAGGGATTCCTCAAATGCATTCCTTCTACAGACTTCAGGGGTAAATATTTTAATATTATCAAATATGTGGTTCGCAGTGACGGCTCGTTTCGACTTGGCCCAAAGATGTGCTCGATATCTGACGCTATTCCCATCTTATTGTTTCTTTGAAATTTAAATACGACAGAAGCCTTATCTAGTGAGAGGTTGATTCCTAAATTATATGCTCATCTTTCAACGCAATAACGATGTAATGCAATATGTAATAATAGTATCTCATGTTTAATTGGACAAATTTTAGTCCAATGAGACCACTGCTAGAATCAACTCTTTAGCAACGATTACAATACTTAACTTCGAACTATACTCTAATAAGAGTTCGAACCAAGAAACTTAGCGTTGCCAGGCTACCACGCTTACCATTACTCTATCGAGGTCTATATGTTAAGCAAGGTAAAATTGGTATAGAAGATGAGGAAAGAATGCTAATTACGGAAAGATTTCTAATAGATATTTGGGCATCGCATAAAACTTTTTGGCACCCAGCTTAAAGAGAACTCGTTTCAGTAGTATTATGACGGATTATAAATATTTTTTCCTTTAAATTTACAGCAAACTCTCTTTTTCTCAGCAGAGACCCCCTTCCAATTCTTATTTTATAGTAATTGCCTCTTATTATATCTTACATCTTCTATATTTCCGTTGCCCACAATTACGCTTGCAGTTTCACCGTCAATTATTTCACCAAGGCTTAATTATTTATGTTATAAGATGGTTAAAATATCCACTATTTTTAAGTAGAATAGAGTATGAAAATTTATTTAGATATAATTTATTGAGATTAAAGTTGCATTGCTAAGTCCTTTTGTATAATTTGTATAATTCTCCATCACTTGTAAATTTTACCAATTCTTGGTTATACATGTATAAAATTTATCCTAGTGAGTTGTTAACCAAATTTTCTTTTATGTTTTTCAGGTAAGTTCACTTTTCTCTTCGTTTCTTCACGTAGTACGAAATATTGTCTGCTCTCCTTCGGTGAGTACAGTTTTAAATGCATAAAAAAACTGGGCCATGGGCAATCGATCAGGTGGCAAACTTTCGTAACAGACATTGATGCAGTTTTGGCATAGCGCAATATTTTGAGCTTGAGATTCATGACTGACTAATATTTCTTCGTTGCTGTTCTTAAACCGAATGCATATAACACTTATGCACCAAAATGTATGGTGCAGAGAGCACCTTTTTGGAGGATAATGAAACTTTTGCTCCACAATGTTCGCTTTATCAATTTATCAGGTCTACGAGAATTCCGTATAAAAACTTTCTTTGGGGCTCGTTTATTTCTAAGTATTTAGAATTCTATTGAACTACTTTAGAGAGATTTAGATCGCTACCGATTAGAAAATAGAACGCTTGCAAGTTTTAATATTGCAGAGTTACAAAATCAAGTGAGGTTATCTCTTAAAGTAGAAGTATCTCACTAAATGTTACTCTAAGCGGAAGAATAAAAATGATCCAACCTCAATTGTGTGGAAATATCACTTGGTTAACTAGAAGGAATTCAAAATTCTCGCAAGTAATCCGTTTATCCTCGATTTCATCTTTTCCTTTACGCATTAATCTTACTTTCTGCTCGAATTCCTTGTGCACTTTTTGTTTTTTTTTAATTACTTTAGTCTAAAAACGGTCTGCAACTGTGTTACAGTTCACCACTTTCTACTTCGCCGAATTCTCCGTATTTCCTTTGGCCGATTCCCACTCAATTTACTTGTCATACTGCCGCAGAAGATTACTGGACCTGAACCGTATTATGGTGTTTCAGGAAATTCGATGTGATCTTCTTTATAAAAACAGATCCCACGGAATAGCAGCATTTTTCCCTATATTTTATTTATTCGTTGAATCGGAAAGTAAAACTCACGGTTTTTACATTTTACTACAAGCAAGTGACGTTGATTCCTGAAGATCGCTTCTGTGTTGTTTATCAATAATCATAATAATTGATAATTTACGTCAATTACTACATCTTGATTCCATCCTTAACCTTATGGAATAGATAACATCAGTATCTCACTCTAAAGTTTTGTGTGAAAGTCTTTAATATCTACAAAATATGGCACACCACTATAGGCTCGTCAACCCCGGCACAGCAGTTTCGAAATAATTACTGTTATCGGATAATATCTTTTAGAGATTATCTTGAAAGGGATTTTCAACATCCATAACGAATCGCCTCAACTTCTCATAGATTTAAACGAAAGAAATTCCATATTTTTTATTTGGAAAGGGAAGAGGGCTTGGCATATACTCCCACAACTCGTATTTGTGAATGCATACACTTCATTTCCGCGTATGTCATTCCCTCTCACCAGTTCTCACATCCTTTCTCCAATCCTTTCGACTACCTGTCGCTTCCACGTTACGCGAGTATCTTCTGCCCATTTCTCCTCCTCCGATGACCCCATTTCCCTTTTGCTTAAGCTGCCATTAAGCCATCAATCGCCTAGGTCGTCCCATGCAAATTGAATAGCCCTCGAGGAAGAACAAAACGATTCCAAACCTTCCATTACGCAAAGCCGAATCAATTCGGGAATCGCCATCCGGATTCGAAACAACAGTTCTGCGCGGGCGAAACACATCTTCTGGTTAATTGTTGCGATTTCAGGAGCTAATGCCATGCATCATTTAACAGTTCTGGAGGGAAATAAACAGTTTGGTCACGGAAAGAATTTCGACTCGGTGCTGCCGTTAGGTGTAATCGTGAAGAGGGAAGTCATTGGACTTTTTTCCTCCCGCATTTCAAATCGAATTCCGATTGAAAAATCGCGTCAGTGTAAAACAAACGTGTCGTCCTCTATTTTTGATCTGGATTAAAGGGCAGGAAATATGAATCCAATCGATTTGTATGCTTGATTTAGCGTGTCGATTGGAAAATATACGGTGGATTCCATTGATTTTTCCGGGTCGATTACTCGGGTCTTTATGGAGCATCTATGAGCTGCGTGTAATGTAATTTCTAGTTCTAACAAGGTGAAAGTGCTAATTTCTTGGGTGTAGAAGCCTGAGTATCAAGTCAGACAACGTCTTTAGCTCATGGCTTTCCCACCTAAACCTTCGCAATCTGAGTTTTTTTTATCAATAACAGCCTTTTACATTGTCCTCTGCCCGTGGGTTTTAGAGTAAATAAAAAAGGAAGTTTCGATATTTCTCCCTGTGATTTGAAAATAAAATGCATTCTATCCGGCTAATTTCGGAGCAGACTACCATCTCTTATGCATATCAAGTGCATAGCCAATGTGGGTTTCGAACCGATCGAGAATGAAACGTGCGGAATCGTTTTAATAGCGGTCATTTCGTGATAAACCATTTTCAATCAGAATCCTCATTGGAGCAAGAACCAATTTCATGCAGCCCAATGGTCCATTTCAAGACTTAACCTCGATTTTATTCCTCATGCATTCTCGTATTTATCGTTGTACCTTCTTTATTAAGCATCGAAAACTGCCTCTTTTATTGTCTAACCGCTTCATCCCGAATAATTATCGCTCTCCTTGGACTCTTACGTGACACAAATCGCGCACCAGACCGTCCACGAGACACGGCCTCTTATTAGCTCCAGACAACGTCCCTCCGAGAGCGGCAATTAACACACATATATCATCTCCTCTGATACCCGTAACCCCGAACGAGGTAAATGTGGATCCTTTAGCCTTGGCTTCCGTCTAATTCTCGCCTCTTCGCTCTTCTTTTCGACGACTCAGCGGATGGATGGACCAAATGAGAGGGAAAATCGGGTGGCGCTGTTTTAATCGTTAGGAAAAGCTACCGTCGAAAAGCTTCTTGCAGTTTTTCCTGACAAGTCAGAATGCACTATAGAGATCGTTCTAGACTAGGAAGGAAGGGCTAGGATACTAGGAGAAACTCTCTCTTTCAGCCGGGAATAACTTCAATATTTATTGCAAGGGGAAGATATCACAAAGTTAGCCGTTTTGGTATGAAAATTGTTTTTCGTGAAAATTTCCGTTAACGATCTAAAAGGCTTCGTTGTTAGTCTCACACTGCTCTGCAAACTGAGTTGAGTTGGGTTCGATGTAAGGATTTCTCGATTATAGCAAATAAAGATTACTATAATTAATGAATTGATGGAAATACAGATCAAAGTCGAGTTTGGATTCATGAAAATTTCTGAAAAATAGCTTTCATCATAAATCGGAGTAGCAAACAGGCATGAGTCGCATAGAATACTTCCACCACAGAATTTTCCTGACAAGGCAATAGACATTCCCGCTGGTGTCGCGTGCAGTGGATCTCTTTCTAATGTAAGAATTTCTTGCCTTGGGGAGTAGTTCTTGACCGGCAAGTGTCACATGTGCGGGTCCACGGAGATCCGAGGAATGTTGAGACAATGTAGGCATCCTACGGCACGCATCTCGTGGTGGAACCGCTCTGCCGATTCGAAGCAATTTAGGTCCCGTAATTCGCGTCGCGGCAAGCGTTGAAGTCTCCGCTCATCCCTCGTGCCAAATTACGCTCTGAGGATTACAGAGGGCGAATCCGTACATCCCCGTTCGACCGAGTTGAAAAATCGAGGCGAGGGATGTTCACGGGGTCGGAAACGTCGTAATTTCAGCGTAAATGTCCCGGTTACGGAGGGATTTATAGATTTGTCTGCAAAAAGAGGCGAGACGCTCGATGCGATTTACGACTTGACGAAGATTGGATTTAGGTTCGGTCGGATCGATGCGGGGTAAGATTCTCCAAATGGATGCACAAATGGGGCATTTCGCGAGTCATATCAAAGTAGCTGAATTAACAAACGTTTGAATCGTTACAAGGATGATAGCGAGCAATGAGAAGATTTTTAAAGTATGAATGCTACAGATACTCAAGAAGTGGAATGTAGAATCTGACCCGTATGATCTGGGTTCTAGTCCTAGTCATAATTTCCCTCTTCTACCCTTCTTCGATATTTGTTACTAAGGATATTATGAAAAATTCGATTCAAAACCGTTGATAGGTATCATCCAAGTGATACTATCTGAATTAGGGCATCAAGGTATTTACACAACATAAGTGGATGATTTATTTGGCAAAAGTAAAGTTTAGTTGATTTTCATATTTAAGAAGATTTTTAAGCATTTGAAAATTAGATATTTATTAATACACTTTATTATTTGTTCATTTACTACTTATGGATCAATTAAAGATTTAACCAAAAGTGTCCAGAGACTTGAATTCCTGCAGGCGCTGCTAGAATTTTCCAAAACCTTTAGTTTCTTCCTAAATTTCAAACGAATGAACGCACATTCAGTTGTTTTCCACATTCTTGGAGAAACCGTAGGATTGCATTTATGTTAATTTGACTGCATAAGACATTGGTAGACATGAAGAATAATATGAGGTCTGAGAATCACGAAGATTTTAATGGCTACCCTAATGGAAAGGTTACACAGAATTCACTCGTGTATGTATTATAAATGCAAAACATGTAAGGAAACCTTCGATATCACCGAAGTGGTCATTTTTGCGATATCCGCAAATTGCGAGTTTTAAAAATATCACATCGCCTCCGGTCTTTAAAATCCTGCGGAATATTCAGAAAATTATTCCGAGGGAAATAAATTGCATGCTGACGCTGCCATTGACAAAAAACGAAAATTATAGGCGGAGGGAATGCGTATTAAAAAGAAATCAGACGCCTCTAAAAAGTCACGGAAAAGTGAAGCGGTGATTCAAACGGCTGGGAAGACTATTAAGTAAGCAAAGCGAAGGCCGATTATCGCGAAACTCGACCGGAAAGAATCGACCAATCAATAACTGCCTCGGAAGGTGTGCAAATTGTAAGCGCTGAGCATCCTCCAGCGAAAGTGAGAAAGGAAAGCCGGATGACGATTCACCTCTGCTTTTGATTTATACCTCGGGTTTCGATCTCCACAGAGCGGCGTTAGAGACGCATATCGTAACATTCGGCCTGCGCATCAGTTCATTCAGCTAGAGGAGTAATGTTAATTTGAAGCGGAGGAAAACAATCTCGCTCAAGTTTTTCGAAAACATAGCATTGAAAAATCGGTGGCGTAAATACTTCGCTCTCGCATCGCTTCTTCAGCTAAAGGCAAGGTAATCATTCATATTATCTGTGTGTATTTCCATGGCAATCAATGATGTGCAACTCGCTGAGCACATATAATTTCCTCTGGCATTAGGATACTATGCTCCGGCTGCTATATCTTGATGATTAGAATATTTTTAAAATTTATATTTTTCATTTGGTTCAGGATAGAGGAAGATATAGCTTTTATATTAGAATCGCTTGTATCTATGACAATCCAAAAGCTATTGAGGCACGATTGACGTTAAATTGAAGGATTAATTATAATCGGCCATTTAGAATAAATTTTGTATTGCTTATTCCTAGAGTCATTATGCAGCAACAGCATGTAGTATATTCAATCATAGAATTCTGCTCCAGTTGGGAAAGAAAATACTACTCTGTCATTATTATATTCAATATGTTTAGTTAAGATTAAGATCACTTATTTGAGGAAACTAGAGAAAACATATTTTTTTGCTCGCGGATTTCCTTTGGAGCAAGGGAGAACATTTGTATTCAGAAAGCATTTCGTTTGGTAGTGATTCCTTAGAAATCGCTCTAGCAAGCGTCGGACCATGTTCTCGAATGCAACAATAGAATCGAAAGTAGAAATCTAATCGCAAAAATGGCCGATCGATCGTCAAGGAAATTAATTTCGCAATATTCACTCGTTCTTAGTGATCTAGGATAAAGATCGGCCCGGCGCATGGAATTTCCATCTTTCCGCCTCAAGAAGTCTTTTCGTTTCGGTTTTTAACCGGAACCAAGAGAGGTTGGCTGACAGAACGTCCCGTTTTCTCCTGGAATGTCCCGTATCAGGACTTTCCGTCCGATAGTTAAAATGCGTATTCCGTCCGGTTTTAAACCTTGCGCCTTAAATCCAAAATTCCCAACTTTGGAACAATGTGAATAAAATAACATTTTCCTGAAGCACTTTTTTAGTTTAAAAGGCAAGAACTAATACATCTCTGCAAATAAATCACGAATGATGTGATTCGGCGTATACAGTGATTAAAATATATAGTTACATCTATCTCATATTAGATTTTATGGAAGTATTCGGATAATACAAGTTTAATTACACTTTGATTGTCAGACGAGTAGTTATTAAAACATAAGCTAAAACGTATATTATTGAACTCTGAATATAGATTAGGAAATATAAAGAATAATTCTTACAGTCCATAATCGTTTTCGCTGATTAGGGATGTTAGTCATTGATGAAGAGAAAGAGAATTTTGCTATCTACTATTCCACTTGTATGAATGAATTTCCTACATTGTGAAATTGTATTCAAATCTAATTACTTATTGATGGAATATCAAAATGGTTTCTTGTACAAAATGTTGTATTTTACGTTTCTTTAGTGAATTTAATATGGATTAGTTAAAAGTTAATTTTCTTGAGATGGTATCCAGATGCATCAACAAAATTTACTGCTAAAAACTCTAATCCTTTATTAATTAATTAAAGTTAAAGCAAAAACTGTAACTTTAATTAATAAAAGAAATAATTATCAAAAAGAAGGAGATGGTTGCTTGAATGCACTTATTAAGAATAGCAGCGTATTAAAAAGCACAAATTTCAATTTTCCCGGCAATTATCTGGTTCGAAATTTGTAAAAAACATACCCGTACTCTACCATATATTATACAAATCTACTTTTCGAGTATTTAATCTCCTTGTCGGTAAATAATCACCACTTTCATGAACTGAACTAGTAAGGGGAAGCAATCATTGGTGAGATAAAGTTTTGAGTCTTCCATCGTAGCCTAATTCTGTTGAGGAATAATCATTAAAATTCCACCATCCAACTTATACGACCGGACGAGATTATAGTTTCCAATTTGAGGTGATTTTTAACAGCATACTTAGTGGAATGGTAAGGAGATGCAGGCGGGCTCATTTTCTGCCGTTGCGGTGTTAAGTCGCGGAATCGCGGCGGAGGAACAGGACGGGACCGAGGCGAGGAACATGTGGGGATGTCGGAGATTGCCGCCCGGGGCGGAAATTCGGCATTCCCCTTTGATGTGCGCCGTGCCGCATCGGAAACAAAACGAAAAGCGTGGCGAAAAAAATCCCCAGGGAAAACTCCTCGTCTTTCCGGTTTGGTCGAATTTTTTCTCCGCTCCCCACCCCTCTGGGCCTCTGTTTACATATGTTCGCTATTTTCGTAACACAGGGCTTTTCCTATGCAAAAAATCCTTTGGTTTTTAGGAAAGGCAAGGCACTGGCCGTATTGATATTGCCGATTTAGTTTTTCTTAGAGTATCGTGATACTAGAGATGAAATTGCATTGGGTCATCACACAGTGCAAAGGTTTTATGATGAAGCAAGGAAGAATTTTTCAATTATTCTAGGCAGAAAATAGATAAAATATCATGCCTTATTTTGGTAATCATTTTCTACTTAGTTGTATAAAACACTTTGAAAGTATTGGTGAATTTTATTCAAGTATTACTCTGGTGATCTAATGAAATCAAATTTCTCTTATCCCTCCTATGATGTACATGTGCAGTTATAGCATATAATTTTGATGAAGGTGACAGTTTTAGACGAAACTTGATGGAAATTCTCCACGAATAATTAAAATATCCTTGTTTTTTATCTTCCGCTTAAAATTTCACAACATTATTTTAATCTATTCCTTTAATTACAGTTCAATCTACTGCGGCTTTACAGTGAATGGAATGAATATAAATTAATGAGCACTTTTTAATGCACGAGTTTTCTTTTATGCGATAATGATTCAAGTCTTTTGATATCCGTTCACTTGATATGCTAACGCTGCCTTGAGATTCCTTTGATTCTGATGCAGTCAGTTTTATAATATCGAAAGGTTAAAAAGGCTTGTTATCTTTACTTATTCTTGCACACAAATGTTTGAAGTTAGTAGAGCAAATTCACGGGATGAATTTCGTTTCGTGGTAGCCAAAAGTCGTACCGTTTGTTTCCTTTTTCCTTTAGTCTTTCCTTAAATATATGTTCTTTCTTAATTGGCACAAACAAATCATCAAATATTTTTAGCCAGATATTACTTATGCATCGCTAAAATCAATAAAATGGTGGATAAGAACCTTCACTCGAGGTATGAAATGGCAATCAAGACTTCATTACTCCAGCTCCATACTATTCCGTCTTAAGAGTTTAGAAAGGAACATAAACTAATAAATTCCGCGAGAATGATATATCCCGAATTTAATTCAATATTCGTCAAAGCACACTGGGAATTAAAATAAAAATTCAATTATTTAGCGGCGCGATGAATGACGCTGGTCATTAGCATATCCTCGGGACATAATGGGCGTAATTTGAGAAGATAAATATTCATTGAGAGAGAGGGATGCCGAAACGACCAAGGAATTCCTCACACCTTCACTCCATTTAACGCTGTAGAGCATAAACAATTGACTATCATGGCAGGTGGTTCACGCCCCCAAGGTTTATCTCACATACAGAGATTATGGGGTTTGGCGTAGACGTTTGTCTAGCGTCCCTCACGTTTATCTTCGAGGCTAAACATCCTTGCGTAATAGACCATTCTTTTGCCGAAACGATGTTTCGCATATACAAACTTCGGTTGGTTGCTCTTGAATATTTTCCGAATTCATCCTGCCATATCTTAGTGAGCGTTATATACAGTGAGATAAAATTATGGGAGACCGTATTCCGGTAAGTTCGCAAACATGTTCGCAAAAGAATTGCTGAATCATGACAAATGTACATACATTTTTATCTTATACCATCTCGAATGTGAGATTGCACTTCCAGCAGAAGTAGTTCTAAGGAAAAGCATCCACCCAGTGTGTTGAAGATACCGGTTCGATTACCAGCTACGCCTCTATCATCGTAACTCATTTGTTAAGGTAGCGTTTTCCAATTCAATTTCACCGCAAAATCTTTGCGACTCGAATTAACCTTAAGCAGTTGTTTTGTTGGGAAGTTGAAATATGAAGCAAAGATAAAGTAAGATAATAATAGAAGTGTATATGTAGAACATTATTCCGCTTGGTGTTAACAAAACCTTTCCTGAATAGAGGTCCACTCTGTCTGAAGACGGTTTAAACTGTGCCATTTGGTCATTTCCTGAACCCTTGATTGTGTTTGGCGGAGCACCATTTAGGAAACGCTGTGTTAAGGGGTATTAAATTTTTGATTAGTAATGTTGATCTCATATAAATAAGATTCGTGAAGACGAAAACCCCCATTATAGAGTTCCACTAAGTTATGGCTACATCCACTGATGATAAATAAGATCCGAGGTGACATTTAATTTAGATCTACAAACAAATGGTTCCTCATTGATTTGACTGATAATTTCAAATATCGAGAAGATTATGCTTTAAATCATTTAGCAGTAGCTTGAGAAGTAGAAGAGAGTAGTCGAAATTTGTCCATTGCTTTCTGTGATATTTAACATTCGATACAGTGCGCAAAATGATATATACTAATTATACCTCTATTTGATATGAAAATTCAACTAGATCATCTTCACTTTATTTTCCATTGATTCCTTGGATGAAAAACTTATGAAAATTTGATAATAGAATCTCTGTCTAATGCTGAGATAAAGCAATGTGAAGTAATGAGATATTTTTATTCCCGTTTTCAAACCCAAGACGCTCACAACCACGCACTGTTTGGACTTCTAATTATATAAGTGCTGCGAGAATAATCTTGTAAGCGATCATTGTAAACACTTAATTACCGCAGTAATGTAATGATGGTTGGAGAATCATCGTGGCATTACGCCTCACGATGAATTCCAACTGGTTTAATTGCTCGTCAGTCATGTATCGAGAGAGAAATGCATTCATTATTAATGCGGTTCCAACGAGCCGTCCGATTCACTTCTTAATCCGACAATCATTCAACACGGCAAATTGAGAGAGGCGTATCATTACTTCGATTGCAACCGTAAGGAGAGCTCTCCATTCATCGATCATACCACCGTCTTTGGCTGCTCTACCTAATTGTATTTTCGACTCGAGACATTCAAATAGGGACCCATTACTTAAGAAGGCGAACTGGTGCAGTGGACAGATTTACCAAGGGCTTCTGTCGTACGTAACCATAAAACGATTGACCCACGGTCTTGAATTGCGGAAAATTAGGAGTAGCCCTGCCCTGGCCTTCGGAAAGGACGTGAACCCTCAGGATTGTAAACTTTCGAGGGTCGTCAACCTCTGCGGTTCCGTTTTTCCAAGGGGTTTCCATAAGGGGATGGGTATAAATGTCACCCTTGTTAGGGTCTTACGGGGTTTTGCGAAGGGCAGTAAGATGACCACTACCTCCCCATCCCACATCCCAAAGAAAAGTAAACGGTTTTAGTGTCTGGCACTATATGGCTATATGGTTCCTTCTGGGGGAGGTGTTCCCTGGAAGAGGTCAAATAAAAACGTTGCATAGGATCTGGCAGGGTTAAGGACCTCTACTTTCCCTGTTAGATGGACTTTCCCTAGACGAAGAATTTTCCTAATTAAGTTAAAATATGCGTCTAGATCCTGGCGTTTTTATTGCCCATAATAATAACACCATATGTGTACGGCGATCTTAAAGCTCCCGGATGAAGCTTACTGCCGTTCCTGGAAAGCTATCTTTGCATATTATTGTAATGAGACATACTTTGTTGTGACTTGATTCTAGGGACAATGCTGTACGATAGCGTTTGGTTTAACTTTAGCTTGAAAGTATTCCAGAAACGCTATATTCAATAATAGCTTGATTTTAGGAAGTTTTAGAATAATCTTCATATAAAAAATGATCATTATTCAATGAAGCTCTTTGCAATCAGCATTCGTATGCGGATTATCAGGTACAAATTTATTTTATATTATAGTTACCTAATTTTAGCAATAACTGCAAAGTTAGTAGGCAACAGATAATTTTGCTTTTCTCTAATATTTATCAAACGAATTTCAATTTCATGTTCCTCTCAATACTGTAAGTATATAAAAAAACATTTCGTTCATAACTTTTGTACAAACATTAAATTGAATAATGCAGAGAACAGCCATGAGAAATTTGAAATTTAAAACCAATAAATTAAATAATACTTGAAAGTGAAGATAGTATTTAAGCTCAATATTGTTCCTATAAAAAATTGACTGTTCGGAATATTATCGTCTAGTAATTTATATAACATACAAGAGCCTTTTTGAATCCATGACATAAAACATTAATAGATTATCAACTGAAAATCCATCTAGTGGAAAAACAAAGAATATCTCTCCAGGTATTACTTAACATGCACAGTAATTATTTTATTGGTATAAGTTTCATGATTATCGATAGTATGGATGATAATACAAAGGTCGAGGGCCTGAGTATGCTTTCTGAGGAGTATTTACTGAACTATTTAATGTATTTACTATCCATTTAATCCAACATCACTTGACCGAGGGATGGAACATCTTTACATGCAATAAAACTTATTGGGCATCGTGAATAAATTTAATCATAAAAAATAAATCATTTCTAAATAACCTAACCATTTCTCCCTGTAGGTTTATTTCGCATTTATTAATCGGTATTTAAATCGAAATATATTATCATCATCGAATAAATTTTCCATAGAGAAAGTAGAAGTTTTGTGGAAAAGCGCACCCTCTTCACAATTTGTATGATATCCACATGATGAAAAATGGAAAATGTGCTGTCTTCTCTATTGATTCCTCGAATTAATTGTTGCATGCCAACAAGTTACATGCAATGTTAGTGCAAGTTCAGAATAGAAACAGTGAGCTTAATCATTCAGAACATTCACAACCGTGCATAAAGACACAAGAGATAAAATGGACCATTCTAAAAAATCTGAAGTGCGACATAATATACGATCATAATCATCTGAACTAAACATGAATTTAAATTAATTTTGTCGTTTAAGTATTTACTGATATTTAGGATAAATTTTTGTTTCAATGGCAAGGCTAATCATTGGAGTTGGGAATGAATATTGCAGATGAAACCGATCATTAATTGAATGAGGTTGACTCTTGGCTGCTTAGATATTCTGGTAAATAGCAGCATAAAGGAAGAATTCTTATGTATTGTGCGAGTAATCGTTCAATAATAGAGTTATTTAGCAGTGTTTCTAAATTACAATTTAATTTACATGAAGTTTAGCGCGTTACTCTCTGATTACACTGGCTTCATACAATAAAAGGCAATCGATGACTTTCACAAGTCTACTTAATTGTAGTAGTATTTATTTAACAGCTGTTGTGTTGAGTAGTGTATTTTTAGTGAAGTAATGTAGCACTAGTCAAAGAAACCGAGATATCACAAACAATTTTCTACTCTATTCTAAGGAACCATATCCTTTTAATTAGAGGGATCGTAACTAATCTTATGTATAAAATATGCATATGGATCACAAATAGCTACGTTGAATCAAAATTTGAAGCGAGAAAAATTGAAAGTTGATTTATCTTGGCTAACTGCTAGTAATAACATTAGTCACAGGAGGTTTCTAAGAATTACGCCGACTGAATAAGAATAAATAAGAGAATTTCAGCAAGCAGGGTTTATGTTAAAAGCATGTTAAAGCATTTCGCAATCAGCTGCGAATTTTGAGGTACAAAAAACACTAGGGTTTCCCAAAGTGTTCCGCACTACGGTAATATTCCGCGGAAAATCAGTAAGTGCGTGATCATGCTTGATGAAGTGATCAATTATGAAAATTGTTTGGTCTCGTATTTATACAGTGCGCTAGTTTGGAACTCAGAGACTCTTCACTTTGCGAGTGGATGGTGCAATCACCCGAACTCATATATTTCATTGCTTACATTATTTATTTCTATCGAGACAATATGTAAAGCATCCTGGGCACTCCGTTAATATTTCAGTATTTTCTAAGCGATCCTTCCGATAAACGTATGAACACCTCATAGTTCAGTAAACAAAGGCGCTGAAATATCTGGCAACGCAATACATCTGGAAAATATAAGGAAAAACGCAGACTTGGCGTCTGACAAACTGAAAGTTATGAGGGAAAACTATCCTCAGCAGTGTAACTTCTAAAACACTCAACGACGGCATGCATCGGGGCGGACGGTATCCTTAATTAAACTCATCTCCCACGCACATTCTATTAAACTCTTTCGATCCGCATGCCACTCACCTTGGAAAGGATATCCGGTGAAACATGGTCGCATCATTCCCAAATTGGTCACAGTCATATTTCAAGAATCTCTTGGCTCCACGCAGCCACCGCCTCCCAAAAGAATCCTACGCCGCCGCCGTACTCTGTCTCCGCCGTTGCCTTCCTTCCGATCTTCCAGCTGCCGCCAACTCAGAATGGGAGTGTCCCACAGTCTTCAACAAATGCAGAAACAGTATCTCTCCGAACTGATAATGTCCTTATCTGCGTCGCACTCGAATAACATTCACGAGATCGGGAATACGCGGTCTCTGGGTACCGACTCCCACCAGAAGAGCTCCGTGGCTTGCAGATACGTTCCTCTTCCTTCCTGGCGAAGGACTGCACGGACCAGAGAAGCAACAAGGAGACGGCGGTGCCTACCCATTCCCCTCCTCACACCTGACTCCACCCCCCGCTTCCTCTCCCCACCTCCCTCATCCCCCCGCACCTCCGCCTCCCCCGCACTAAGTCCCTCCCCCCGCAGCGTAAAAACGCCCGTCTTCGACGTACCTATTCATCCCAGTCCCCGCCCACACCTCACTTGGTTGGCGGGTGTTTTTTTAATCGCTCTACTCCCATTGGTTGGGGAAGGATGTGAGTAGGCGTGGTCCAGGGCTCTTGTGGGAGGAGTTACGGATGATGGTCGGGACGCTGGGAGGGTCGTGGATATTTGAATCCTCGTGAGAATTCGGGCGGGTTTTATGGTATAATTAACGGAGAGTGCTAATGGGCGGTGGTGGATGATTGTGGGCGAAGAATAAGGAGTGATAAAGATTGTTAGCTCTGAGGGATCGTAAAGCGCTAGATGGTACTTGAAAATGGCGGGGATGGAGCTTGGGAATCCGCCATTACTCTCTTACGGTGGAGGGCGGAGGATTCCTTCAGTTTGTCTGTGTAGACAGGACAGATGCCGATCTCACTTATACATGTTCTAATGTTTTTCCTTATTTGTTGAAAACTTTTACGACGTATTTTTTACTTTATATACTTTATAAGTATGTGAAATTAGTCATCCTCAGAAATTCCGGCGTAATTAACTAAACCTTTGAATATGAAGCACATATCGGTCAAATCTGAGTTTATGTCATTGCTTTGCTATAATAATTGTACTTTCCTCCTTTACAGTTATTGTATATGTCCTGCTGTCTTGTATTAAACTTTCCCCATTTCCTTAAATGCATATCAAAGTGGAAAATGCTGATCTTCTCCTATAATTTTTCTGCTTGCACCCCCTGCCACACGCCGAAAGGCGAATTGCGGGGTACATATGTAGATGTAGATAATTTTCCTTTCTAATTAGGAACGCGATCATCGTTTATTCGGTTCAAATAATATGAAAGAATTCCTAATTAATAACATCATTCAATTATAGATATGTTCATCGATACATCTTTGTTAGTTTCAATAATCAATGCAATATTTCAGGCATATTTAGATGCACAGCGCTACAAAAAGCGTCGTCTGTTAAAAAGGTAAAAATATACAGTGCATTTCATTTATGAGAAAGGAATTTCCGATAGATCGCGTACGATACGAATACAATATTTCTACCATAAAGTACTATATAGATATAAATTGACACTGTCAGGAAGGATGCAATTTCTTGCTTTTACGCGAAGGCCAGAATATTACTCAATAAATTTTGAACAGTGAATGAATGAAAACAGTTCAAATAGAATTCTCGCCGACCAACTCCACTTCTGAGGTCATACATCTGCATCTGTAAGCAATCAGGTCAGAGCGCTTGGTATTATCACGAATCAGTAAAAAATAAAGGCTATATATTTATTTCCCGCTAGTTTTTCCTCTATATTCTCCCTTGGAAAATATTAGTTTAGTTCGAATTCGAATAGATTCATGCTTGGGAGAGGCATATCCTTGTTTTCACTTAAAACTCCTACACGGTTATGCCAGATAAAAACAAGCCTCAAAAGAGCAAGCAGTTAAAGATGAGCAAATATCGAAATGGAAAGAAAAATACATCAAGGACGCAATATTTTCGAGGATTCCTTGCCTCAAATTCGACTCAACCTAATCGAAACAAGCTAAGCAACAACTATTTATGCGATTATAATTATTTAATTACATAGATTTGTTATAGATGTCATTTTAATTACATAGATTATACAATCGTAAAGCAAGTTTTAAAATACCTCCACTAGTCGTGCTTACTTTTCTAATCGAGATCTTGCAGTGGCGTCGCTTAGGTTTCTACTCTTCCGTTTTTTAGCTGTAGACTCCAACTCCGACCCTAACTTTTCTAATTTTGATAATCTTTAACTCCATAGAAAAGGTTACAGAGTGGTTAATTTTGGAATAGATTTTGAAGATAGAAGATTTTGAACAGTTTATAAGTATCAATTAAGCAGATTAATTCTATTAATTATGAAAAAATTCAGTTAAGGTATTATATCAACGACAAAAAATATTATATTTACATTCGGCCAGGCTATGCGTAGTTTAATTTCATGTATGGGAGTTAATAAATTTCATCCGATTCTATCATCCGTTTTAAAACTTTCAATAACTTTTAAGAGTGGAAGAGAAATTGTGAACCATGAGGTTATGGGTTGATTGATTGAAGGGTAGATCAAAGACGCGGAATATATTAAGTACAAAATATGGTAGCGAAAGAAATTGAGATTCCGTATCCGCTCCAAATCAAATCAAACCGAATCAAAATCGTTGTCATAATTACACTTTTTAACGTTGAAATTCTAATATTCAATGTCTACCCAAGTTATTAGAAGGCAGGGTAGATAGGCTAAAGATTTTAAAGAAATATGATATTCATATCAAGATTTTCCGATTCATTTGTATATTGTAAGTAAGGTAAACCCATTAACTTCAAGAGGTACGCTATTACCTTAACATTACAAATATATATTTATGTAGCACATTAGCCGTTTACCCCCTATCACAAGTTGAAAGAGGCTAGCAGGGTACATGTGTACATACACAGATGTAGAGGTGTGGCAGTGGATACATACCCCTAAACTTTATTTCCCTCAAGCGTGTACCGAGGGGAGCTGAAGGGTTTCAATCCCTCCAAGATTATACAAGTACACCTTCTATCGTATATGTGTATATTGATTGCCCTAAAGCTTACGATAACGCAAGATGCTTTAGCACACACAGTAAGTTGTAGTAATAGTTATTTTACCTATTTTTCATTTTTTAGAATGAGAATCATTAATTTCGTATGCCAACTAAAAATTTCACTTGTTCAATATATTATTAGTGAAAAACTCTTTGATTGAACCCCGCAAGCGAAAATCCTTGAAGCGATCTCCTTGAAAAGCCCTCACCGGTTTCCATATAGAGTCGTTCATTAATGACTTTTTGAAAGTGCTAGTTCAAATATTTACTTTCCTTACTTCACTTTATGAAACGCAAAATATATTTAACAGAATAAGTATGGAATAACTATTTTAATACTAAATAACTATTGTTATTAGCATATGAACTAGGTCGGTCCGAAAATATAAGTGAATCAAGCATCGCTTGAGAGGCGAAATTTTGGGGGTGAAGATTTTAATTGAAGACAATATCCTTACTCTATTGTATTGGCAGCTAACGAAAATGTACAAATTATTTCAAGAGAACATGTAAAAGATTTAGGATGTATATTTTTTTAAATAACTGTCTAAAGCAAACAAAATTAAAATTTGGAGTCATTGTAATCTTTTTATAACGGTCAATTATCAAAAAGCAGCAATTTAGAAGAAGGAAAATCTTTCCTTTCTCTAAATCTTTGAAAATTAACAGTGAATCCTCTGAAATATATATACTAACCAAAAAATTCTACAATTTCTTTATCAAATGATATTTTTCATCTTTTATTTGGACAAAGGCAATCTAGATATTGATAAGGGCGCCCGAAACTCCTCGCTTTGAGGCGCCGACGTATCTGAGGGCGGTCACTGCGTATTGTCCATTTCTGACGCATATTTTACATTTTCGGTAATGAGTCCAACATTATTCGTTTAATTTCCTCCTCATTCGTCAAGAGCTTTAGCGAGAAAGAGCTAATGGATCATTAAACCAGCATCCTTCATCCTGTCAGAATATTTCACTCTAAGCGGTACTTTTATTAACAGAAATATTCCTTTCATCGAGTGAAGCGTAGGCGGATGGAATTTCTGACGCTTTAAAACGAACAGCTTTATTTACGAATTTTGGGTGCTGGCTTTATGTGTAAAATATTGGAAATTAATCTTACATCAATGAATGCTATATGCTTTATATGTAATAATAAATGTGTTATGCATCTGTTCCAATCTTATGAAAAATTAGTCACAAAAAATAATATGTTTCTTAAATTAAGGAACAGTATATAAGATAGCATAACAGAATAACATAATATACGGGAGTCAAGATGTATTACCCATTAGAAATACTGTAAATGAGTGTGGAATCATTTTTTTGTTTTATTCATTAATTGTGGAAAAATGTATCAATTTTTACAAACATTTAATCAGTACGGGTATTTTTACAACAAAATTTAAAATGTTATACACAGGATAAACCCCTCAAGCCTTAACCAAATATCCCTAAAGTTGATTGATTAATTTTGATAGATTGCAGAGGAAGATTTTTCGAAGGAAAGTAATTTGTTGTTAATATCAGATATTCAGTCCTTAAGGCCGGCAGTCTTAGTTATTGCCTGCGCCTTGAGCCGCCTCTGAGAGTGGGATCACTGGCAGGGCACGCTGTAGACGGTCGAAAGCGAAGCAAATGTTTTCAGGTGGCGATTTTGGGGGCCGGCAAAGATTTTTCTTTATTTATCTATTTTGAATTTGTTTATTGGAATGAAATATCCTAGCCCAATCCTCAGTTGGCATAGAACTGGTTGTCCTTGTTTACTGAGCTGTTTTACATGGTCAGATAAATAATAGAAGAATGTCTGTTATACATGTGTCCATCAAAACGTTCATATTTTATTTGTAAAGTGTTTTTTCCATGGAATTAAAAAGTCGTAAAATTACTACAGCGTTCTAATATATTGAATGCATCTGATTACTTGCCTTACAGTTCTATCAATAATAATGATAATGATGTAATCGGTGATATTCAATGAAAACACACTTTTATATATTCGTGAAACACTTTTCTAACGCAAGAGGTCGTCATGCGAAAACTTTCATTAAATTAACTCATTGCAAAGTAATGTTTTTGTGGATATTAAATTATTTAAAGGAATGATTTACAACCGTTTTCTTCAACGGATTACTTAAAATCAATTCAAACATTTACGGAAACAAAACTAAGCATTTGTAAGTTTCAGATTAAATTGAAATAAAAAGGAAGAAAATGCTGCGGATTAAAATATTTTGGATCAGGTATAATTATCACCAAATAAATGAACATATCTTATAATACAGCGAGTATTCAATGCTTTCAGTAATTCAAGAGTTAGAAACGTATATATCGTTCTCGCATATTTAGCGGCTCATCAGGCGCTTCTTCACGGCACACTTATGATCCGCAGATCAGTGGTTAGGTAGAACTTATGTAAACAATAAGACAATTCATAATATAAAGTGTCTAAAAATTCAAAATCTATTTTTGAAAGTGATAGGAATAAGGGTCACTGTTTCCAATTGATTGATGTGCTAAGAGAATCACCAAGAATAGCTTTGCTTGTCGAGCTTTTCTTAAGAACTTTACTATCACATTTATTTCTAATTTTTTCAAATTTCAAGGCCTTTTATTTTCCATGTTTCCACGAATGCCCGTCTTTCATTACCCGTTATCAGTAAAACGTGTTCGAAATAGAAATTTGAACAAGTGATGCGTTTTTAATGAGAGTTTGCAATTGAAAGCAAGAGAGAAGCAATTGCTTCTCAATAATCGCTTGTCAACAATTACCCTCGGAAATATCGCCACGAATATCGAATTGTTAGCCGATTAATTGTCTATAAACACTTTATGGCAGCACAGGGCAAGAAAATAAGGGTGTCGTTAAAATTATTACTTTCGAGACACCCTGTACCTCCAAAACCATGCTTCGGGGCAGCCACTAGTCAGAAAAGGTCACTGCTATCATCGGTTCCTCTTTACCCCCTCGTTGAAACAGTTCTCAGAACCATCCGATTCTTCTCCATCCCTTTGTTTGTAAAATCATCCAAACTGAGCGGACGTGTTTTGCCAATTCGGGAGGGAATTTCGCTAACTCAATTTCGCCGCGTTGCCTTAAAAATCGGTTTCACAGCCCCCGCAGTTTGTTTGAAGTGCTCCTCCCGAAATTCCTGCAAACGGGACAAAAGAGGGTTCGTCCGATTACGCGTCTGGTCCGGAACAAGAAACAACAAAAGCTCCAGGGAGCAACTACAAAACGCATTGGTCACGACGCATGCGCGATTTCGGGTGCCTTTCTCACGGCACGGTCCGTCGAACTGGTGTCAAACGTCGGGCCCTATTTCACTCGCTGACGGAACGAACAGACGGATAAGGTGAATTAAAGCGAGCTAAAGTAGAGTCTCGGTAGAAAAGGACGTCGCTTAAAGAGATGAAAATCGGCCTCTTTAGAAGGTCCTTCTGACTCGGAAGTCGCGGTTTCCCTCGCTTAGGATGTTATATATCCATCATTGGAGAAATTCGGAAACCATCGGTCTTGGTTTTGTGGCGGGTTGGAAATTTCTAGGTTTTCTTCAAAGAGTTGCTTCCCGAACCCGTTTGGGTCACGAAGTTGATTTTAACGATAACTTAACGAGGAAATAAGCAATGAATAATGTATGCTACACATACCTTTGGAAAAGAAACGCATGTTTGAGAAAGAACTAGAAGAAAAACGGTGACGTATTCGGGAATCGAACCTGAATTTCCCGCATGCCGCGCGTCTACTGTAACCATTTCTCATCTAAAGTCCCAAAAATGACAGATAGAATTTTCTAATGGTAGCTCAACTTATTTAGACTACTCACTACTGCTACTAATGGGAGACCTGGGTTCGGTTCCCAGATATTCCAGGCTTCTCTGCCGGTTCTCACTCTAACGTCGGAATACATAATTTTAACTTTGACTACAGATAAGTCCACTTAGAAATGATTGGAGTCTATAATGGTTGTCGTTTCTGTTCAGTTTGATATGAAGCATAGATGGAAGCAGAAATAAGATGGTGTATGGGGGTTGTAAGTAAAAGGAACGGGACCTAGACCAAAACAATGCTCCTTTTAGGAAAAATAATTTTATTTAATGAAAATTAATTTCTTTTCTTCATAAAATTCATGTTTGAATATAGGACCTTTATAATGCTTTATCGCTTATCAGTTTATCAAGTTCCGCTTTTTCCAGTAGTAACAAAATATTTATTTACAGTTCATCATTATCATTTCCATCGATTAGTCTTAAAGATCTTTATTTAGGAGAGACAGAGACTAAAAAGTGGTATTTTCAGTCCAACCTATCCTCAATGATATTGATAAAACCATGAATAATGTATGTGTAAATTGAAATAGGTTGGAAAAATATAGAAACACTGAATGTAAAAAACCTAAGTTATTATTAATAATGGACATAGTTCCATTACATGGTTTCTTGAATGTTTGTCAAAATAATTGACCATTTTGGTGATATAGCCAACTAAAATATTTTGATCAATATTATGTCATGAATTGAATGTCATTTTAAGTACACTCAAACCTCCATTTGTACGGTACATTAAAAGTAGGGTTACGGTTTAGTATAGTCAATAAATTGCAGGAACGTTTTGTTTTGCACGATGATTAAGTTTCTATTTGAACATTTCAATTAAATAAACTCGTGGAAGATATTTAAAATAGATACATTTTTTGGGTTTTTTTAAGCCTGGAATATTTCCTTTACCAATTTTATACCAGCAGAAAAGAATTGAAAAAAATCCTTAAATCTAAGATGATTGTTGCGGTAGTGATGATGGTATTGAGCATAGGAAAAAGAAAACAAGGTCTACAATTGTAGGAGATGTATCTGAAATGGAAGCTGTTTCTTTACGTGTTATTTTATTTACGTCTGCCCATCTAAAAATAAGACTGAGAATTCATTCTGTTGATATACATCCTGCTTCTTCCAACGTATTCCTCCTATCCTGTCTTAAAAATTAAGACAAAAGAGTTGAGGACTGAATCAATAAGAAAAAAATTCTGACCCCTTGTTCCGTTTAAGCGACTCTGACAATATCAAACCGCAAATAAAATAAGATAGGAATCATTAAAAAAGACCGATTGACGTGAATATTATATATCATATAGAAGACATCTTTTAAAAAATATTTTACTGTATGTATCCCTCACTCGGAAGCATACATTTAGTATATCCTTATGCATAACTATTCTGCATTGTTTTATTACTCTATCTTTGCACTGTTGTTCTTGATTCCCTGCTCTATTGCTCTTGTTGTCTTGCAGATCGTAACTCCATTCCGATTTTTAAACTGATGCATTTGTTTTCATATTTTTCTCGATAGGAAGTTATCGAATGACTTTTGTATCTCGCACAAATTCGTAGTTCCTGAGTAATCTGTATTTCTTGTTATTATTGAATGTTTGTAGCTCATCTATCTCCCATGACCACGCGTTCTTATTATAAATACTATTTTACTCTTTTGGCGAGGTAAGTTCTAAATGGCCTCCCTCCCTTAGCCATAAATTCATTGAAAGATAAAATGTTAATTATAGCTACAAGAATTGATGCAATCAATTTAAATCCAGCAAAATATCATTAAGATATACATAAAAACCCACAAAGTTAAGGGTTGAGGAGAAAAACTCAACTGAAGGCTTACCGAGGAGTGTACATACTATTTCACATGGTTTCTCTTTCCATGTAGAATCCGTTTATAATTGAAGTAGAGCGATATACGAGTATAGGTATACGCGTTCTTATTTCTTACAGCTTTATTTACTTCAACTTTAAATCTGATTTCATTAACAATCAATATCTAACTTTCTCAGCCATGTACTGCTGTAAATTTATGGTTGAATACTTGATTAAGATAGCGTCTTTCGATATAACTAAGCCTCTCTTCTAAGGCGTAATGTTAAATGAATCAGGCGAGATGTATCTTTTGTTAAGTGATGCTGAGTTGAAATATAAATTCAATAATCTTTTGATTGAAACTAATTTAAGGAAAATAATCGGAAGGGATGTATCTCAAATGTTGAATTGAGTCTACCCTTATCTATTCTTCTTCTTCTTATGCGTATCAACAATAGGTTGATAAAAATGAGGGCTAACATTTCTTACTGTAGTCCATGTAACTGGACTTCGTAGTAGGAAGCCGTTAAGGGAAATGAAAAGAGTAAGATAAACAGCAAGGTGTAGATGACTGTGTGTTTTACTTTCTATTACATCACTCAGTAGCGATTATTTGTGAGCTCTTGTTTATTTACCGAAGGAATAATGCCAACTTGCTAAAGAAAGTCATAAATATATCTTCGGCTAATTGAAACACAATATATAAAGGCTTGAACGAGTGCGATTTGACGGACTCGTTAAAAGATCTAAAAACTGAAATTAATATCGTTCAGCTACTTTAAAATCTTCCATTCCATGAACATCTTCTTCGTTTCTCTTTGATTCCTTTTTACAATAGCAATTTATCTAGTGAATCTTGCATTTTTATGTTCGTTGAACGGGGGAAAACAGATTATTTTAGGCAAATATAAGACGATAAATACGAATGTGTATATGCTATAAAGATGAAGATATTATATAACGAGATAAAGCCACTGCGGCAAGGATTTTCTATCTTATTTTGATCTTTGAAAGGATAATATATGCAAATTTTTCATGGATTCGGATTGATTGATAGAGCTTAATTTTCAATGTCGAACGTAAGAATATTTTAAAGAAACTGCAAATATGTTTTTCGTTGATATAGGGATTAATATTTAACTGGAACCAATTAGAGGTATCTCGGCTATAAGGAATATAGCATAGTTTCTCTTTCCCTATAAGATCTTATTCTCCATTTTTAATTTAAATGATGAGGAATCGCGGATTCCTCATCATTCAAGTATCTAGGATATTTATCCTATTAAAAATTTAATTTTAAATATGTATATTAATCGATAAACTTTTAAAACCAGTATGAAACTGCAATGAAACTCTATTATATAATAAATGTTACATTTATAAAAATTGCAGCAATATAATTGTGTGCCTGTTAACGAAAGTAATGAAAATTAATAGAAATACATTAAGTTCTATTGAATAGAAAATAATAAACTGTGGAAATTACCGCATAACGCATCTAGATTTTGGCCGTAGTTCCATGTAAATATCGCACTATGAGATTTTCAGAAAGATGGCTCTCACATCTGACCGGAACAGTCTAAATTACTCCTAGGAGAACACATCAATCAACTTGTCAAATTAGAATTTTATTTATATGTGAAGAGGCTTATGAGTAAGCGTGTGGGTCTATGCGTTTGTTTGTTTGAGGCGCGTAATGGCCGGTGGACATTTGTAGCTATGTCGTATATCGTGGATGACAGCGGTTGAAAAGTAATTTCCTCTTTCGGTTTAGAAGCTATGAGATACTAAGGTACCGGAAATGAATTCGAAATATGTGTCATCTGTGTTTACTTTGCCCTTCACAACTTTAACGAGCCATGGAGGCTAAAAGTTAGATTTATTTTTATATAACTTTTGATAATTCTTAGCCACCAATATCCTACTGGCTTTTTCAGTCATGTTCTCTTCGTAATATACATAATTCTTCACTCTAATGTTATTTTCTAATTTTGAGGGGCCATTAGTGTAAATATATAGCAACATTTCTCATGTTATCACGTAAACTCAATTTTCCCTGGAAATGGCAAATAATACTTTTGAAACCAGTGTTCTCAATGAGATGCCTAGGAGGACTCAGGATACTTCTATACTAAGCCGATTTTCACGTGCCGAATATATGTTCAAACCTTGAGCAAATTCGGTTACTTTCTCGTACGTTTTCTTTCAATATTGCTTATGAATTACATTATATTTACGCGATTACTTATTTCATCGTGTCATTTTAAATATGAAAATCATAAATTCGGAATTTAGATTCTTTCATGCTTCTCATATGTTTGATGGAGGTTTCAATCTAACACGGCTGCCCAGCCATTTTGTGTATATCAGCTCTTTCATACTTGAGTACTCGCGGTATGTGGAAAAAATTGAATGTTATTTCAGCATTTATACATACCAATAAAAGTTTTTAACGTCAAAATAAAAACGAATCAGAAAGGAAAAGATCAAAATTAAGAGAATGAAAATATATTATTATAGCTTAGGATAAATGAACGTCATAATTATAAAATAATAGATTTTTAAACATGAACAAAGCGTGGTGGATATATTTTTTAATGCGACTTAAAGCAGGAGGTAGATGTATCTACTCTAGCTTTCAAGCATAATTGATATATTGTTTCAGTTTTTTTCCGGCTAGATTAATGTTTATGCGAATAATGATTCTATTGTACTGCATAAATGATGATGATAGTAAATACTTCATTGATTATTCTTGATGCATAAACCCCTAAACGAAGAAGGGAAAGATTAAATCGTGTGATGATTAAATACAAAAGAAATGTGACATCAAATTCAGTAAAATAAATTAAACAAAACAGAAACGTTTCGTTACCAAATTGGCTACAGAAAACGGAATATAATGGAGATACAAGGTAGAAGATAAGAAAATAAAATAGTATTACGTATATAATTATAAACATGCAAAGAACTATAGGGACAAATAATTTGGAGAAAAAGAAAGAATTTTTAAAAGAACATTTCATAATCCATCGGTAGATTGAGATCGATGGCTGTGGCGCTCTTACAATATATAGTGCAGTGATAGGTATGATTTTTCTGTACATGCCGTGAATACTCTGATGTATTGCTTGGTCTTGTCTTAGCATGAGAGAAACAAAGACTTCCCCTCGATTTGTATCCATGGTGATTGACTCGCCATCGATTATGACATTATCAAAGCCCTTCATGACGTAAGGCGACCGTCGCGAAAGAAACTGTCGACCGGAATGAGCGACCGTTAAACAGAGCTAATTTCAAGGAGCCGATCCAGATTGGATAGGCAAATCATTTGCATTAATCCTCTGTAAATAAGAGCCGATCATCCCGCGATAACCGGCGGCCACAAAAGGATCTCCGCAGCGGAACACAAAGGAGAAATAACGCGGTATTTAATTACAGCGACCTGTAGCCTGGATTGTTAAGGCGGAGGGGGTTGTTTTCCCGTTGGAAAAAGCGCCTCCGAATAGGGAGCAGTCATCCAGTTATGGTACACGTGTGAAGGAAATAAAAACCTCAATTTTCCTCTCCATCTCTTCGTTTCGTTCCCGGCATCCTCTCTTACGCGCATCTGCCCCCTCCCCCTGCGGAACTGCCGTCAAAAGAGCTCTCCTTATAAAGCCGAACACCTCAGCAATGGCTTGGAGGTCGGACGAGCCACCTGTTGCGTCGGAATGGGATAGAGAGCAGATGTTATTGAGCTCGCCGCTGGGCTCATCTCTCCTATTCACCCACCCACATACGCTCGCCCATTGTTCACAGCCGGTGGCTGGAAAATTGATGATGACTCCACAACACCCTCTCACAGCTTCAAAAGGCCCTCTTATGAGACCACATCCTCCTCCTTTTCTTCTATCCTTCTCTCTCTTTCTCGCCTCGTTTATCTCGCATTCGCCATTTCTCTCCGTCTTGTCAGCGCTTTCCGAGTGCGGGGTTACCAAATTTAAAAATTTTGATTGCGTCTTATGGGGTAATGCTGAGAGGGTAGGCAATGCTGAGGGAGTAATTAAGGGTAGAATGCGATGGAATTATATAGGTTTTAATCCATGATTTCTTGAGTATAAATGGAAAATAATAAGATGAAGAAGTCAGAGGGGGAAGATACTGAATGATTCCATAAAACTGAGTTTGTCCAACTACATAAAATACTATTCGCAACTCAACACAGGATATATTACACTTTTTAACAGCTAAGAAACTTAGTTTTAGAACCAAGAAACTGCTATTTCTGTTGATAGTTTATTATACAAAGTAGGGAAGACAAAGAAAAAATATGTAAGACGATACAAAAGGTGGGATATGTTACCAAGAGGTGAAAGAGGGGCCAATCAATGGAGAATCTTAGGGCACACGAGCCTATCGAAAGATAGAAATATAAAGATTCTAAACGTCTTATGATCAAGTTTACCATACATTCTGTTGTCCTGGGATCGTTGTATTTGATTTTTATATACTTTTTTGCTGTTATTTTATTATTATTGTAATAATTTCTTCATTTATTTACCATTAAATTCTTCTCTCTACGTTAAGTGTATTTTCTCACCTTCAAAAACTCGTGACTAACTTCAGATTAGCGATCTCAAGGAAGATTTGAGTATATTTACCTTTACTGATCACTTTTTTAATCTAAAAGATGGATGCCGAAATTCTTCCAATACTTCTTTTGGATAGACTTTCCCTAATTTCATCTTTACCGATTTACGATATATACCGATGAAAGCGTAAAATACGTACTTTGTACCATTTGAAAACCCTCTCGTCGAAAAACTCCTTTCAGCCTTAGTATTTGCCACAATATTTTTAAAACAAAACAATGAAAACAAATATACCACCGAGGTTTGAATCGGGGCTCCATTTTCCAGGTGAGGTTCCAGATGATGGGTTTTCCCCGTTTTCATTTTTTTGGTGAAAAGTAAAAATATTGTGGCAACTATTATTGTGTCGTATATCCACTAAGTTGAGCTAACCTCCTTAAATATTATTTGAGTTCTTCCTTTTCTAGTATTGAGAGAAATACCTTGGTCGTCCATCCATCCGAAATGGAAACTTAAAATTAATTGAAATACCTTCCGTCATTTAGCCTGAATATGTTGTATTTGGTAACATCTCTGTAAGAATACTTTTCATAGAAGTTTTCATACGAAACAATGTCAAGGTGTAAATTTTGCAGCAAACTTTCCGCTATGAATTACGATTAAAAAAAAGATTTTTTTCGCCGATGAAATAATCTTCTATATCTATCTTTTCTATATGTCATAATTTACCTCTTCATCTTCAGTAT
The DNA here is from genome assembly GCA_036926295.1 of Pachydiplax longipennis. NCBI lineage: Eukaryota > Metazoa > Arthropoda > Insecta > Odonata > Libellulidae > Pachydiplax > Pachydiplax longipennis. The sequence goes on along the minus strand of JAVFKF010000002.1, from coordinate 54,681,617 downwards.
GTGCACAATGAAAAATAACTCATATATTGTAGCTATTTAGGTTGACTACCCACACGACATTGGTATATTACGTTTGGCAAATTCAGATTTAATTATTCTTCTTGACTATGTAATTGCGTAATGTGTAAATAATATTCGTTAAGCTTTAAACTCTATACCTTAATCATTTTTTAAGATTTGGATTTCACTGTACATAGATTGTTACTTTTCTCTAGTTATTGTTACGAATTACTCGTACTCTCGGATTGTAATTTTGACCGATCTTTCCGTCCCCCTTCTTTTGGGTGTTTTCCGTACTAGTAGGTCTTCTTCAACCTTCATTTTAGAAGATTTTTCCCATATACCAAGTTTTTGTTCTTGTATTTTCTTCGAATTCTAATCGTTAAATTTAAATTATATGTTGTTAACTGAGGTTAGATAGAAGAGAAGCCAACTTAGCCAACTTGAATAGCTTTATCTCAATATAGAGTTTATTCATTCATTCATTGTCCTTTCTTGTACTTTCATCTCCGCCCTTTTTACTTAATCCATTCAGTATTTTTTTGTAAATTTCCGTTGGTCCTATTTTATCTTGTTTTCTTTCGATTTACACACGTTTTTCTCCCACAATTATTTATTTTCATTCATGTTCTTTTTATTAATTTGACCTTTCCATTTATCTGACCAGTTCTATATCCTTTGCATGAGGCTTAGAATTACTGTTTAAAATGGAAAAATTCGCCTTTATTATTTTCAGATTATCCGATTTCTTCCTTCCATGTATTGAGACCTTGCCTAAGCCCTAATTTCTGCCCTTTCACCACGATATGTTCTCTTAACGTATCCTTTTCCTTATTCTTCTTCGTTTCTTCTCATTTCCTTTAGGCTCTTTCCCTTCAAAGGTTCCTCCGCCTCGTAAACCGTGTAAATGACTCCGAAATTTGCCTCCGGATTCACCCTTCACCTCATTTTCATACCGCCATCTTATCCCCTTCTCAACTCCCGCATGATTCTTCCCCGTGGCTAACAATTCCTTCGCAGCAAATTTCCTCATTTTCTGCAAGTACATATATCTATCTAATGCTTTTGCATTAGAAGTATCGTACGTATTTTTCTCTCTCTGATGAACCTCTTTTCTAATTTTTCCGTGATTTCCATGTGATCATGATTCCGTGATACCCATGTGGGCAGCTCATTCCACTTTGGCGAAAGCGGTCCCGGGTTTGATTCCCGGTGGGAGCTAACGTGCGAATTGATTTCAGCTGTCAAAGAACTTTTAACAGTACTACTAGGCGAGGATACTATTCTATCTTATCGAGATAACGCTCTAAGTTTGAAAATACATTAATATTTTTAAAATTTGTGATTATTTTCCTTTCACTAAAAAATACCACACAGATTAGAGATATCAACAATGGATTAGAGATCCTTAAGTATGTGATATTCATGATAGAATTCATTTTTATCCTTTAACCAGATGTGTCAGTTTGATATTGAAAGACTGGCCGTTTTGAGCAGAACCTTCGATACAAAGAGCGTTTTGTGTCACGCTGGCTGCCAGTGACATTTTATTTGGGAATAGCGGGAGTAAATCCGTTAGGCATGGTTGTTTTGTGTCAATTTGAATTCGGAACGGAGGCGATCTTTCCTCAAACTGACAGAAAAGAGTAGTATCATGCCGGATCGATTCTACTCCTGAATATCCTATTTATTTTCTCCATCGTACACTTTCTGTTCCTCTCTCTATTTATTTTCTTTTATGATATATGTTCTATTACCTATTCCACCTACTTTATTATTTATTTAATTTATGTTTTGTTACACTATCAAAAAGGCTTAGGCTTCTTGAGAATTTGTTGCAATCGCACAACTTTGCCTAGTCTAACTCTACCAATTCGGGAATTTCTGTTTAATTTCTTCTATTTTGGAGCTTTTGTTATTTATCAACATTCCATTATTCATTGAAATGTATTCAGGAAATGTTTAGAAATATTAAGATGGCTACGTTCAAAGCTAAATTCAAGCAAGAATGCCAATTTATGTTGAATATCATTCAACTCTCCCTGAAGAGCAACTGAAAAGTCGCTGGAGAAATATGTAAAAAAATAATTGACATGATTGTTACTTGAACCGTGGGCCCCCACTTTCCTGGCAAAGTGTTCCAACCTGTTCATCTAGGTTCAATTCCCAGTTATTTTGATAATTTTTATTATAGATCTGTTTCTTCTTGGGTTTTACTGCCGCGCAGCTGTCGTGCAAAATTTAATACCTCATTCTCTTCCTTAAATCGTTAGACTCAATAGAAATGTTGTTTAAAAGTTACAATCAAATTAGAGCGGCTTTAAGTCATTATTAAGAATATATTATCAGTTAAAAATTACACGAATTGGATATATAGCATAAACTATTTACCCAAATGCTAAAGAGAGACGAAAAGAGTGACTAGAACTCGAACCCGGATCTTCCACTACCCGTGCGAATTCTTTGGATGAATTTTAAAGTGATCATTCGAGTTTTATTAACAAATCATTGTGCTATTCTTATTTACGTGTAAGTAAAACGAAATGCAAGCTCATAGAGATAGTAATACTTCACACAACAATTTATAGTGCAAGATATCTCTGAAACAAAAAGAATATGAGACGAAAAAAGTCACAAAGTCTAGTGAATAATTTACTAAATTGGCAACTACGCACTCTAGATGTACCGGAATTTTTAGGAATTTATGTTTCCGATCCTTCGGTTTGGTTTTATTCGGAAAATTTTTGAGCAAATAACCACTAAACAGTATTATAGTTTTAAAGAACGGTGACAAAACGTATCAAGTGTGTGTAATCGGTTAAACGCTCATTTCATGTTAGACACTGTAAAAACCGCATGTCTTTTCAACCACTCATAAACATTGATGTCCATGTTGGCGGATTAGAGGTAGGTGAGAAAAATCTCCCGTGGTCATGAGGGGAAACTATGAAGCCACTGGTAAAGGCAGTTAAAGTATAACGGTTATGTTGAATGTCATGGCTTCAAGGAGTTGATGAAAGATTCACTCACGCACGGTAGCAAATTTCCAATGGAATTTCCTGGAAAAGAGCGAGGGAAGAGAACCAAGAGACTGTAGTCATAATCCCCTGGAGTGGGAAGCAGTGGATAGTTGGCAAAAAAGCGTAACATTTACCGTGGAATCATTTTTACGGCTACCTCAGAGTATTTCATGGATCCAAATTCAGCTTTCTGCTTATTTATCCAAAGGAACCCATTAGGAATGACTTTTACAATTCCTTTTGTTCACTCTCTTTGTGTTTGAGAGTGAATTATCAGCGAACATTTATTGATTTTATGCCGCCTATTTAAAAATGCACTGAAACGAGCGATATAAAATCATGGAGTGCATACTAATTAACATTTTAAAATTTTATATACGTAATTGATTCCTCAAAGTTCATCTGCTTAATATTAAGGTCAGGGTCGGTTCTATAAACTCCCCAAATAAGGCGATTTAACATAATTCCTCATGAAATCATTTTTAATCAACTTTTAAAATGCCATTTTGGCGTAGTAAATGGAGTATATGTATAGTGATCGGGACAAACATTCACAATCTGATTTTAATTCAAGCTCTTCATCATATCCTAGGCAAATTGAGAGTATTAGAAGGTCATAAGGGGAGTAGGATAGACCACTTCATCTCCGCATGGCTCCTTATCCGCCAATGTTTATACGTCAATTTACCGAGGATGAAGAAAAGTTCCCGTTACTATGCTCTCATAGATAGAATTTTTTTCATTGGTCTTTTAGTTCAGGATAGAAGGAAATGTATAAAATCACTAAGGGATATATCACTTCATTTTCGCATCCCTCAGGATCCAACATTGATTTCGGTATGAAAATTAAATCAGAGCGAAGAAAAGTTCCTGCTACTATGCTCTGATAGAATTTTTTCATTAGTCTTTCAATTCAGGATAGATAAAAATGTAGTTTTCTTTACTCTTATCTCTCTCTTGTGCATGGCCGGGTTAAAATGAAAGCCACTTGGACATTGCTGATGTTAATCAATGTTATTCATCCTGGTCAATAGTGATGATACGAAAATGTAATCTTTCTACTTGAATTGAAAAAAAAATTTAAGGTTGAAATTTTTATTTACATGTATGTACCAAAGCAAGTGCTGGTTTGCTCCATTAAGACCTACGTTGCTGATATTTTTCTTTCCTTAATACGATATTGTAACTATAATAAGTCGAATAGTTAGGATACATCTCAGTAGCTTTCATGTTGTAAAAGACATAAGTTAAAGTGAGGCATAAGTAAATTAAATATTCAGTTTCTGCTTTCTTATTCTAACATCAATATTTGATATTATTGTCATTTCATTTTTCTCTCGTGCCTTTATTTCCCATATACAACACCATTTTCACCATCAAAATTTCAAAATGAATCTGATTTAATTATGAAATTTATGAGGTATGAATTTCGAATTTTTCTGCGATGTTTCTTGAGAGTTAAGGGAACATATCTCAATTGAAATTGTTGCCATTTAGATGTAAGTACATACATCCTCTCATACATTATCCAAGAAAATTGAGCGGAAGTAGCTTGTAAACACTTTCATACGTGGTTAACATGGCCTCAACCTTTCACGCAAATACTGCAAATAATTAATCAGAGGATAAAAGGGCTCTTATATTACCATTAGATGAATAGCTCAATTTGCCAAAACACCCCCGTCATCCTTCATAAAAAAGGCATACATTCTCCTCACGACAGCTCTCCTGTTGAAGTCTTGTTGATTGCAAATTAAAAGCACTCACGACCATCCTCTGACTCTCGTTATCACAGGATGGGACTAGATCAAAAGCTACTCAATCAATTTGCAACCGTGTGAAATGTATGTACGTTCTGGTTTATTAATCATGTCTATTACTGGCTTCAGATGATTGGCAGCTCATAGGCAACAATCACTATATATTTATAGATGACTTTTCCTCTTTCGATTCATCTTAACATTTGATTCCTCTACTATTGTTGCGTAACGCTATATTCGCTCTTGTAATCCTGTTTCTTTCGACTCATAGATGATCAATCTTGGAGTAGATCTTTTTTCTTCGGAATAAATTTTCCGAGATATTATTTTATTCGTTATTTTACCCAAGGAAAACTTATAGGTGGATATGTTAAATCAACGTCGCTATTTTAAACTTTATTTACTTGTTATCGTTACCTATAATAGCAGACATATAATATGACATTTCTAAGTTTAAAGTACTTACAGAACTTTTCAGTATTCAATTATCGATGCTCGTTTCTTAATGTTGCATCCTTAAGTGGTTATCTTTCTAGTCCTCCCCACGTATAAGTTATACATGAAGCAAATTTTATAATATAAGGAAAATTCGCATATCGTTTTGAATTTCAAGTTTGTGGGATTGCCTCATGTTTGTTCTCTCGAGCCTACTTTTCAAAAAGTCCGAGAATTTAAAAAAATTCTATAGTTTTCGTAAATTTATAATTATTCGTGCAATTTATTTCCACGAAGCGAAATTCGAATATCGATTTGATTTCTGCTAAAAACTTTCAGAGTTGCCGCTTTATTACATTCAGGGGCATATCATATGTTCCTCTCTTAATTTTAAGAAGCAGTTCTAAGAGAATCTCAAAAATATTTTCCTCTGGATATAAAAGAATGTAATCGTAAACTGCCTGGAATAGTTCTTGTATATCTATCATGCAGATAAATATTTTTATAGAGGGGGATTAGAATGTTTTTCCTGAAATTCCGTTTGTATTTTTAACGCTATCGATGTGTATAAAACAGTGAGTGATTAACAGATCCAAAGTAGATCTACAAATTTATAGTCTGTCTTTCTGATCACTTTAAGCATCATTTGTACCTGTAATCAAAGGAGCATAATATTAGTTATTACCTTTCTAGCTGCCCAACTTGTTATCTAAGAACACTATGATGGTATTCTTAAGCGGAAATACTATGTCTCATAAGAGGGATATTGTAGACAAATTATTTTAGAATCCCTTATTAGTAATTAAAAATAATTTTAAAATTAGGTTTTTAAATAACTGGTTACAATTTCTATGTATACATCAGTAATTGCCTTTTATAATTGAGTGATTAGATGACCTTCTGTGAAAGAGCTAACCCGTTAACTATAATTAAAAACTCCATAATAGTGCGTTATTTATAATGAAAAGTCTGTTAAAACTCATGCGGATTTTTGTCTTTAAACAGTTCAGGAGTTAACTTGCGAAGTTTTGGGGAGACGGGCGGAAGAAAGTCTGGGGTATTGCGCCGTTCTTTTCCCAAGTCTCGAGAGTTGAAAAGCGCCCAACATACGTTTCTGAAAGTTCCCAACTACCTTTAAAAACTGATCAGGACTGATAAACTGAAGGACATTTTCTCATATAGCATTTGGGATCCAACCGAGTTTCAGTACCGATTATTACTTCATTTTATCTTGGTTCTAACTTTCTATAAATTAATAAAAAATTGAAATCTGTCTTTGATTTCTCCAAGAATACTGTTTTAGATTAGCCTTTTCTGTTTTCTTGTCTTAACCATTCATAAAACAATCAGGAATTGAAGTATTAATTCCCCTTTGATTCTAACTCCTGAAGGCGGTTGATTCACTTGCTTCCTGTCTGATTCCGGCCTTGTTACAATTACGGAATCAATATTCTTCACTGCACTTTCTCCTTTCAGTTTTCAAACGAAAGAGTATCAGCAGCTTCCATTTTTAGCTCTAGAAGATCTTAGGTTCGACTTAATTAATCAAAAATGATACGTTTAATATAAAAAAAATATATTGATTCTGTTAATACTGTTCCAGTAGTTCGTCACATATGACATTTTATAATTAATTGTTAATCAAAAAATGTTAAGGGAAAAATGTTTGAATGTCTTCTACTGAGATAGTTTACCTAGTCCCTTGACTTTATTTACAACATAATCGTCGAGATATTGTTTTCTCAATAACTGGATACTATGTTTACCAATTGCCAGTGATGATATTTTCAAGAATATTTTAACCTTACAAATCGATTCATTTACACCCATACACTCTCATACTTCTTAGTCCAAATTTATCACTATTATTGTTCATCTTCTGGTATTTGACATAGCTTTGGTCTCCTATTCATTCAAAAGGCATCAGTAGAACATACCATTCATTATAGCAATACACTACCGAATTAGAAGGCAAGTGATGCATCACACTACATACAGACATCAATGCAATGATATGTCACATACTCTACCACATGATACGTCACATAGCTAAGCTACAAGTATTTACGATCATGCGCCAACTCTAGACATAATTTTTTCAAATATTTGTTAATTAATTGGTCATATAAACCGATTGTAATTTATAAAAATTGTGTAGAAGAAAAAAGAAAAAAAAGCAGGAATATATTTTCCTTCGTCGCCTCACACAGTAAAAATGCACGCATCTTTTATATACAGTGTTGTTTTCAGTAGCAGCCAAATTCTTGGAAAATGGTTCAGTAAATGATGCAGCCGAATCCCTCCCCAGCAAAAACGCTGAGTAACCTATCTTCAAAGCGGCCGTCTTTTCTGGTTTGGATAACAATAAATCTTTGGGGAAACTCATCTTTACGTTCTGCAGCATCGATTAACCGCTTCGACGAGAAATTGCAGATGAAAATTTTTTTAAAACGAATCGTTTAATACGAGTCATTATTCCAGTTATTCCTCCGTTGGTGAGTTCGCCTCTCAAGGTAGAGTAAGCTCTAAGTAAATCAGTAAAAAATGTCTTTGGTCGGACTATATTGCGCTTAAGAGCCTCCTTTACCGTGTGACCCATCATAATTCTTGTTCAATAAATCAGACTTAACTTGGATAACGCCCAAAAAGAAGATGATGCAGAAAACCTGCACAAATGTACTGACTGTAAAAGCTAAAAGGAACGAAAATAAACGTTCTTCGGTATTACGATGATTCAGAATAAAACAATAATGCATAAGAAATAAAATGCTTCAAAATTAATATTTGATTAAATTAATAACAATATATAGTCTGTTCAAAATTTCGATACATGTATTGTAAATAAATGAATGCAACTCATAAGCACAAAATACTTTAAAATATACGGTCGATGGGTTACTACAGTACTTTCACGAACCTAAGAAGATTTCCCCTGCGAGCTTCCCAAGAAAAAAGATTCGTCTAACATATGATAGCGGAATTCTAGACTCACAATAAGATTGGATTGCAAAATCTATATATTTAAATCAAGAAAAATATTTTCAGCCCCCTTATACTTTTATTGACGAATCACATTTTAAATTTATAAATAAAGCAAATTAATTTAATCACATTGCGAGAGCATTTCATTGAAACTTTTTATTTCAAATCTCATCTCGTAAATATTTCTACAGCTTTTCAACCCAATAACGAATTGTGAATACATCTTGATATGCTTGCGTTAACTTTCTTACTGTTTTTCTATAAAGACATATGCACAGAACACTAATAGATTGAATCCTCTTGTGCGTTATTTTTATTAGTATAATCTATTATTATTAGTAATTTCATTCCGTATATGAATACCAAAGAAAGTGGCTGGTTTTAGAATCGGTTCCGTCCCATATTCGAGGAAATATTTAACATTCGAATTAAAGAGAAATACCTCATAAGCCCGATATAAGAAGAGTATGCTATATGTATCTTTCCAAGAAGAGATGAGGAAGTTTTCATTGTAAACGTCATAAGAGATCCTCCCTTTCATCCGCCTTAGGAAGTGCTGCTGCCCTAATCAATTATGGAGGAAGCCAAGCGGACAGTGTATTCGGCGTAATGAGCGGAGGAATCGAAATAGTTCCGCCTTCTGATACGTTGGCGCCCATCGCAATCCTCTTCACGGAAAAATACGAGACGAATGGACACTTGACTTTCTGCATTGTGAGCCATTTCCTTAACAATTGTGAGCCATTTCCAATCCTTAACATTTTTTCCTTCTGCAAAATGAACTGATAATCCCTTCTTCGATTTTACGTTTTTATAATCTTTCCAAGTGGTCATTAATCTTTGAGGAATTCTTCTTGAGGACGGATTTTGCATTTACTCTTCTCTTCACTTTCTTTAGAGCCATCAGATAGATATTTCCCTTAGAGTAAGAAACTTTACTATTAAATACAAGATATAAATGGCAGGAACGGACTAAAGATTAGGCGAAAACTAGAGCACTCCTGAGAGAACCCTTTTTAAAGAAAAGCAGAAAGAAAGTTGTATCGCAGAGCTTACTAAAATATGTTGTCTATAGGCTTCGATCATCATGTAGATTCTACCGGACTAAATGAATAACAGCGTGGGAGGATGCTTTATCAACCTCAATAAACTATCCTAACTAGCAGCTAAATATTTAACTTCGAGTTTAAATGATTTCATATTGGAATATTTTTAGATAAATACGTGTAAATTTTCCTGACATATCTGAGCGTTTCTCTTCACATCCCTATAATTGTGTTTCCTTTCTTTAGAACTTCCTGTAAGCAATATCACAGCTTTTGTTGGTCTCTTCTCAGTTGTAGCGGAACTAAGTGCAGATCCGTCTAAGTTTCTTGCCCAACCTTTTCCGACAATAGATAATCGTTTCTCGTATCTTATAAAATAGCAGTTTGGCGGAGGTATGTTTCAATTGAAGGAGCAAAATTCTCTTCGGTCTTCCTGTTTGCGAGATCGGTTTCTAAGCATTTAATGTTGATTCAGGCACCGCCCTGAATCAACATTTATCTTCATTGTTTACGTTTCCTCTTTTTACTTACTTACTTTTCTAACGATTTCCGCGTATATTATTGGTTCGTGATTCATTATTCGTAGCAATATGGGTGTTTCAGTCGTTGATATTTTCACGAACTCGAATGTTACCAATATGGCCTTCTGTCAATAATTACGAGGCGCTTTATTAGCTACAACATTTTGTATTCTTAATTCCAATATAGGTTTTGTGTAATAATAATAATAATAAGTAGTGATGTTGATGCCAATTTCTAAATTACTGTGCAGATATAATCTACCGCATCTTCTTTTTAAATGTGCTCTTCGCAAATGCCGAATTCGGGCAGTCCGAAATTTTTACACACACCGTGGAGTGTGTATTTCCATTTTCGCTATACTCGAATGGTTTCCAATTTTATAGTGGAGATTAGGTTTTACATTTTATTAAAATAAACTTACGCAAATTATGGTTTGACATTACTGTATTAATTAGCTCGTACGGAATTTCAATCAGAATATGCCTGAGTTTAATTAAAATACAATTCAAATTACAAGAAACCCCCCCACCCAACCAGACTCAGTCCAGCCCAGTCAAAGTTCTTTCAGATGCGTCGAAAACTAGAATTCCATTCGCTAAATGACCAAAATGAAAGTTTACTTCGGGTATTGTCAAAATAGAGGTGCCCACTCCATGTAATGATTAAACATTTCGGACAATGCTCGAATTTGGTAATTGATAATGACGTATGGAATAAAACTTCTATTTTCATTATTTTATATTATCGGTAAACTTTGCGATTATTTACGCCTCTTCGGTTGTTTCGCCCTGAGGACATTGCTTCCCTTGCTTAGTGTAAGATACCGGTCCTGCTTCTCTGTTCCCCAACTCATACAAAAGCGTCAAGTTACTGCGAGAAGTAACGCTTTGCTGATTTTACCATTCGAAATACTTTACCGCGAGCTGACCGCTGAATACTCTACTGTTTGGAATAACGGAGAAGCCAATAGCATGTTCCTGTTGGCCGAGAGGCAACTTCTGGGAAAGGCGGTAATTGACCTCTCCCGAAGGACAGTTTACTCTCATGCTTCATGCAATAAAAGTGCCACAGAGGCTGAACAGGGTACAGAAATCGTTCAAGATCACGAGCCAAGGGTCATTGCTACGGGTTTCCTCTAGGATCCATGACCTGTTCCCGTATGTGTCCCGGTTGGGAATATCCCTGCTACTACAAAAAAGAGGAGGACGTAGCTAAGGGAGGATACAGCTTACTCTCAATACTTCTGGCCCCTTGCCCTCGGTCCTCACGCCTACATAGAGTTCATACTGATACTGAGTCTTAAATCTTCATTTTAGGAGATGTTTTATTCCCTTATTTACTTATATAGATTTTCTCTTCCTTTCCTTGAAGATATTGCCGCATCGTTCGATATTCATAAAGAAATATTTACTTTTGGCTTGATAGCTAAATGCCCAGGCCTCTTCTCAATAATTACCGATCCTTCACTCAAGGTAAAAGGTCTAGTTTCGTCTAAGAAAACGAGTCCCTAATTTTTATAATTCATTGCGTGATATGTCATCATTACATAATCACAAAGGGAACGAGTCTATAAACTATAGTAAAACCTTTCTTTGTTGAGGGATAATTCGAGTTATAGTTTGAAAGTCAGGAGTAGGTTTCGGTAAACCCAATAAACCCTATAGGATTCTGTTGTGAATGCTGTGAAATGAACCCTGTGAATTCCAAGGTCTGATTTGGCTCTAAGACCCAAAAACGTAGCGTTCAATTTGAAATTTCAAATATATCATGTTTGCCTCAGTTTCAACATATTTATTTTCTCTCACAAAAGAATCCCTATTCGTATAAAACAAAAGTCGATTGTTTATATCTAAGAAATATAGTGTTTTAAGGACTTAGGATATCTTATAATGTACAAATATTTATAATGATATTTATATTCACTCTCCTTGTATACTTTTAAAACAACGCCGACTTGACATGACGTTCAGTCACCCAAACGGTTGATAAGAAATTGGTTTCTTTCGTTTCAGGTACATTTTAAATGTAGTTTTATTTCGAACATGTGAATTATATCTTTCCAAGCACACTGTAAAAATATTAAATAAATCGTAAAATAATTCAGATTGATACTGCAACGAGAGGTAAACCGCCTCTTTGACGATTTCGAATGAAAGCATATACCCCTTTTGCTTCTTCACTGAATACGGAATCGGTTGGAACAATACATTCTCTTTCTCAACTTTTCTATTTACTTTGAACTTCTATATTTGATGCTAAAAATCAATGTTTTCCGATATCCTACAGATCACTGTATTTCAGATTTGCCATAGTTCATCTAAAGCTTTTTATAATGATCGGCCTCTTCATCTTCTATTTCATTTCACTATGACTAACCTTTCGCTCAATCGCATATTATCCGACTTATATTCACTTTCAGATTCCAAAGAGAATTTTCCGTAGAAATTCAAACGCGTAGACTTTTCCTCAAAAGCTTTTTCTCCTGCATTTCCCGTTTTACAGTCGCAGTGTTTTATCTTCCTCTTGCACACCCTTTGAAGTACGCCGATGTGCGATTTAAACCACACCCACAGCACTTCACAACCGCTTATTCCTGCTTTAGTTCCGACTGATATTTTTGCCCGTGTGAAGCTGGAGATACCCTCGCTAACGCCAATTTCATCGCTTCGTTATGCAGCGATGGATCACCCACAGCATAAATCATGCGACCTCTATCTCTTCTTATCCCATTTGTATCCTTTTAAATTTATCGATTTTCTTTCTCATATTGGATAGTTTTTTCCTGCTACCACATTTCGACGAATGCTATATTTTAAGTTAATCCTTGACGTGAGGGAGAAACATATATCTTCTAAATTCTGAGAATTTGTTATACTGTATCTCATAGGGTATGACGGGTGTGCACCTAGGATATTCTTTTGAGGGTCAAGTAAAAGATTGTGACTAACAATATATAATTGAACTATTTATAATTTAACTGGACGGACGAAATTAAAACTTCTTACTATAAAATCGAAGAAAAGGTTTACTATCCCTACAACATACTTACCATGGGCGATCGAAATACATGGTGTACTTGTGAAACCTTGGGTGAGGTCAAAGCCTGGGTCACAGCCATCCCTGGGTATGCAGCACATGCAATAAGCGGGGCGGTTCAGAAATTCCGAAAACGCTGTGACATAATTTAAGTAAGATTCAAACGTGTAATTCATTTTCAAATTTGTGTTGATTTGCGATGCAGTGCGTTGTTAATTTATTGAGGATAAAGTTTTCTTCGTAGGATTGATTGCTCAACCCTTAACTTATATCGAAGGAACACGAAGAAAAAGTTATGAATTTCTGTCTATATCTAGATAAAAATGGAAAAGGAAAATTTCCCCAATATCCCAGTAGGAGGATATATAAGCAAAATTTTTTAATAAAAACTTGCAGCGAATATTTTATTTATTCTCTCCAAATGAAATTAGGATCGAATTATTGCGGGGGTTTGGCATGATAAGTTTGAAAATTTATTCAAATAAATTATTGCGAATAATTTTGTTCTGTGAGTTTTAAGAATGTTTTATCAGGCTGGAACTCGTCGAATTGGAAAAATATCCTTATTTAGCCTTAACAACTTGGTGAACGTCTTTGGAAAGGAATCATCTTTCCCCGGCCAATCACTATGTAATTTTAGTTTAGTTTCAGATGTAAGTTTTCGAATAAATTATTTATTTATACATTATTTTCTGCTGCAATTTGACAGGTGACAGCCTAAGCCATTGTCTATCAACACTCATGAAACAAACACTCCACAATACTTTACACTAGAAAGTTTCATGGAGATTAACATTCCGAAAAAACATAGTTACAAACAAGTTTAAGATACGCACAAAAACAACTAACCTTAATTTATACAACATACCCCTGAGACCTCTCCTACATTCACACCATAGGTATCTCGCAATTACAGTTACTACAATGCCACAGTTTACATCTACTCTTTACACCATACTGCCAATATTTAGAAATTTACAAAAAATTGTAAAATTTATAAATCCGCTCCTATATTTTCTAACAAATTCCAGAATCTATCTAACTCCTTTTTGTTATTCTGTAAGAGCTTGAAGACCTTAGATTGACCCTTGATTTGTTGAGGGTAATCCAGAGTGGTACTCTCATTCGCCTTACATCGTATTTCTTTTTACAATTAGTATGCTTTACAAAATTAATGAAGAGAAAGATACAAGTCGGTCGTGGGAAAATAACTTCTAAAGTTTTATGGAAATGACATCAGCTCGATAGCTTTTAAAACCTGTTTATGTTTGTGACATAACTTAGGCGGATGCTTGACATAACTCGGCAGTAAAACAATTGCGGTGACACTTCCAAATCCTCAAAATACATATTGATCTTGGAACGTATATTTTTCGACAAAGGAAATTTCCCACCGCCACATCAATGGGTTTTCAGCGGTTGTTAGAAATTCGACCCTCTTCATACAAAGAGGCGAGCGTGTAACTGGCTTTAAACCATTTCCACTTTTACGACCATCCTTTTTACCGGCACCCGGAATATGTGCCGCTCTCACGGCCATTCTCTCTCACCCAAGTTAGGCGTAAGTTCCTGGAAGTAAGGATGAGTAGCAAAGGCCCTAGTTAAAGTAGCGTGCAGACTTTACGGTCCTTTGCTCAAAATGCCAAGATTGCAGTATTTACTGATGGGAATTGTTTAAAGCGCCCTCCGGAGAGCGTCTTAGTTTCGGTATCGGATGCATTGTCGCCAACAATAGATCTGCTACCGATAGGAAGTTGACGGCTATTGTGCGATGCCGTTTCCTAGGAAAAGTTTTTGTTTAAGATAACGCTACAAAAAGGAGTCCCAGTGTTTCGCCATTTTGTTTTCGATCACTATGGTTTACTGCATGTTTCTACAGCCTTGAACTCCTCGCTCTTAGGTGTTGGACTATTCTGAATTTGCGTTAGGAAGCGTAACGGGAGCTCAACATGTGGGTCACTGGGAAAATACTGATTGTAATGGCACTTAAGAGAGGAGATGATAATATTTCTGTTATTGAGGGTATCGTAACAGACTTCTAAAAATTTAGATGGAGACTTGGACAAGCAGAAGTTGAGTTTAAGTGGACGAAAAACAGACTCTGGAAGGCAGGTGCATAGATTCATTTTAGATACCAACGATGTAACCAAGTCGTATACAAGAGGGTGAGGAATCTCAATGATTGAAATTATCACTATATTATTACTATGCGCCATAAGCCTACCTATTAGTTTCTTAAAAATCGTAATAATGATATCATTCTTCAGAATTTTATTGCAAAAGATAACTTATGCAAAGGGTCCCTCTCATTGACTTAAGAATATCGAATCATAACACGACATCGTTCTTTGCATGAAGGATTGTTATTTAAGAAATACTATTCATGTTGAAAATTTAATAAATCGCTTATCTTAACTGAAATTTTATAATAGTTTATTTTGGTACCAATTAACTGTAATTACATTTCTATCATAATGTCTCTTAAGCGTTTAGCGCAAAAAGTATGGTCTCCTATTCGACGAGTGTAGGTTCTTGTGTACCCAGATAAAATATACTAACATTAGATTTGCAGTTTGTCTAATAAATGCTGTTCTCGAAGTAATCGCTAAGTGAAACTGTCCGGCAAAACGAAAGGCGAGAGAAAAGGTTTCTACTCACGTGTAATGAAATTTCAAAATATTATTCATGTATTCCTATTCCTGTTCGTGAGATAGCTTTCCATCAGCGTAGATATTAAAAACATGAATTTCATGTAAACATATCCTGAGCTGCAATAACTAGCTCGTACGAATTTCTTTCATCCAATCCAATTTCTTTAATGTAGTAATTCAAGGTAGTTGATATGCACTAAATATAAAATATTTAAATTTGCAAATAAATACTTACTTTAGGGTTGAAATTTATCTGAGATCAGCTTACTGAGGCCTCTTCTATCAGATACGAAAAAAATTTGTCAGAAGTGGGATTCGAACCCACGCCCTCATACGAGGACCAGAACACCCAGCTCTCGTCTTTTACGAGAAAGGTTTCCCCTTGAGTCTGGCGCCTTAGACCGCTCGGCCATCCTGACAGTTGCTACTTACAAATAGTTTTTTGGTTTTTTATTCAAGAAGTGTTCATCAGTAAAATAGCTAATCCGTAGATTACTCCAGCCGTTATTGAGAAGCGAACGCTATCTTAAATACTTCAACTTTTCGTTTATGGCTTATCAAAGTATGATTTCATTAATGTACTGATAGTGTGGCAATCACCGTTAAGTGAAATATTTTCAGCTTCTATATTGGGGATTACGTATCCCATCTTGTCCAACGAACATATGAAATATTATACAGCTTTCATTTTTATTAATATTCAATTGGGCCTATTAAAAGATAAGTCTTTGACACCTGCTCAGGGTGCAAGAGTTGGGAAGGTACTACATGTAAAATACAAACGGAAGGTTCTTATTTAAAAAATTGAATTATTAATATGTTTCTCTGTAGTGATATTTTGATTAAATTAGGGAAATGAGTATGTATGTTAAAATTTTTATTCTTTTGAGATGTTACTTTCAATCAGCCCAATGATATATATTCCGGGATGCTAAGAAATATTTCAAAGCGCCTTGTTTATTGAATAAGTTCGGGGTTTTCTAAAAGAAATCATAATAATAATTTTCGGGTCCTAATATAATTTTTGGGCTTCTCGTGCTGGACTCCCGGGAGAAGCTCGCTTGAGAAATGACTTCAGCTGTCAAGTCACTTTAAAAATTACTATTACTACGAATGCTAATAAAATTTTCTTATCGTGCAGATGCTGGTTTCACACGGCCATTATTTTTAATTAAATTTTTGAAAAGAAGAAATGTATGAAAACGAAACTAATGATTTTATGTGTATTTCTTACGGTAGTTACTGATACCGAAAAAAAAATAAATGTAGACACGACTGTGGTTATTACAACAGATGCAAATGAAGAATAATATTAGAGCTAAACATTTGAAAACCCTCTCTTTTCGGCGATGCAATCAATTTTGTACCCTCTCAACTCAGGACGGATATCTTGATGCGAATGTTCCCATACGCGCCGGCCGGCACTAAGAACGAAACACAACCTTCATCGGATCCCAAAAATTTCTCACTTTCCTCCGTAATTACTCCCTTTTCTTCTCCTCGATTAATTTTTTCCGTCCCTCTCACGAATCCGAGTGTTTTTTCGGGGGAACAAAAGAGAGGAAAGCTTCCCGATCTTGACACCAGGGAGCGCAAATATTTGGCAGCGGCCGACAACAGAGGGAAATTAGCCTGGAAGGGAAATTGCTCCTTCACGTGCATCTCACCCACCTTGGAGGAGGAGCCAATTAAGAAACACGCATCACTCAAAGAACGAGAGCCAGTCAAGCAAAACAGCGGCCGAAAGAGGCCAGCAACGACCCGAAAGGTCATTTATCATTTCTCCCCACGGAATCCTGTCCCGTTCTCATAGCCTCTCTTTCTAGCCCGAATACTTCACCAAACTCAGGCCTTTTCCGCATTGGACCCTTCTCGGGCTTTATTTTCTTCTAACCCTCCCAATATGAATTGCCTCAGTCATTAGCCTGTTTTTGTCGGTCGGAGGAAATAAGTCGTTTTTAATTCCCATTGTGATGTCCTTAATCTGCTCTAAGGGGAGTGTGGGTGATTGGTTGGGTGTTAACTGCTTCCAGAAGTATGTTCGCGTATACTGAATCAAATTAGCAGGTAATTGGAGTAGGTCGCATTTCGGCTACTTTCAGGGGTTTGTGAGTGAAATTTTGAAGGAAAGGAATGTTTTGTTTCAAGTACTCTTATCCGCGTAGTCTGTTTGTAAAGCGTTCAGCGTGGTGGCCTGTTTGAGCCTCAATCCTCTTATCACAAGCTGCGAAAAACCTTGGAGAGGGAATGAGGCTCACTAGGCAAGATGAGGAGTGAGGTAGTTCGTTATTTCTTTCCCAACTGAGCCTGTACAAGTGCAATGCAAAGACTCTTTGAATAACTGCTTTCATATCATTCGATAAAGAATGACCAGGATGAATGAAATTATTCAGCGTCAGTCATGCCTCAACAGTTTCATATTAATACAGCCATTAGCGATGCTGAGACGAAAGTACTACTAGTGATTATAAATTGTGCATTAAAAGGTGCGATAAACATCTCATGATTATTAATTGGGATTAATGAAAGATTTTATTTGATATTGTAATGAGACGTGTGACGAATTTCCGGTGGAAGCTTTCGAGTTTTCCTCCTGATTATGGTGAATACTGGGTAAAGAACTTTCTCCTATCGCTCAATTTAATTTTAATAATGATTTAGTAATTGCAATTATATCTTTTGAGAGTGTTATTCTGTTACTAATTGATTGTGTCACATCTTAACAAATTTTATTTTTGGATTTTGATTGTAATTTCATATCTCATGTGTATGGTTTCCATCTGGAGCAGAATCCTTAATGCTGCCTCTTCACTAAAATAATATTAACTAAGTAGAAAATAAATATTCTTCTAACCAAAATACGAATGAAATATTTTCCATCAGTCATCAAAATATGGCGGTAGGAGAATATTAGATGATATGGTCAACAATACTATAACATGTTAAAATCGCGGTTGTTGTAGATCAGCACTTCTTAATCTTTATAGCCTGGGAAGGATATAAAAAATGCATTTATGTTGGAATCATAGGAAGAATAACATGTCGTGTATTTATCAAAGTATGATTACAAGAGCTTGAAGCTTAGATCTAGTCTTAAATGATATACAACATATGAGCTTCCAATCACAAAATTTCATTACCTTTTTCCCATTTTTCTCCATCGTATTGTATAGCCATCGAGCAAACAGGAGCTCACAAAGCAGTCTTTCACAAACAGGCTCTTAATTATTTTTGGAGAGAATATTAGTGTGTCCCCTTAGAAGATCGATCGACTTCAGCGGCGCTCATTTGTATCCACCCCTCGTTCCAGTTGTGGAGAGCACGCGACATACCGGTCTGATTCTCATCAATTAGATCTTTTAACTTGAGGGGTGTCAACGCTATAGATGTCACTCGGCAAAATAAATGTGACTCCATTTGTAACTGGGATTGTGTTTGCTTCAAAGGTATTCTATCTATGGGCACATTAAAGACATTTACTCGGATGATTACGGTGCCTTACAGAAGAAAACCCATGCTTTATTTACGCTTCTTTTAGTTTGATGTTCTCCATTCCAAGCTATTTTTCAAATTCGGAATTTGTCAAATATTGCATTGATTGTTATAGTATAAGCAGTATTCTAAAAATGCTTAAACTTGGTTCTTTTGCGCAAATATTACAATTATTGTAAAGAGCCTTTTTACACTCTATCCACAAAGACTGAGGTCTTTTTATTACAATTTAGTAATTATTTTTTCTATGAATTAGATTGATGTGATGATAAAAATTTGACCTTTCTGTTCCTTGTGAAACACCTTGTAAGGTACAAAATACTTCTCAGTATGACACCGGTGTAACGTTAATCATTAATTTCAGATTTTTTCCGTAATGAATACATAGTCAAGCCTCACAAAGGATTATTTCGATTACGGTGACCATAGCATCAGCTTAGAAGAAATAATTTATGAAAAATCAATTAATTTAATAGCCTCTACAGATCTAATGAATAATCCATAAAAGTGTAGTATCAATAGTCAAATTAATTCCGAAAGCAATTCCATTCCATACCCTTGATCTCTAAAAGACTGTCATAATAATATCTGTTCTTTTGCGTTTGATTAGAGAAGAAAATTATGTTTTCGTTTTCTTTCCTTCTTTACTCTTTTTTGCCGTGATTCTGCGCCTAGTTTCCCTTATCTGGAACATGAGTTATTAGTTAGGAAAACGTGACCATAAGAATAGTCGGAACGACTACTCGAAAGCATTCCTTCTTCATTGAAAACTGAAATTTCTCAGCTTATTAATTTTTTATAGATTTACATAAGTCAAACAAACACTAAGACCAAAAGTTTTTATGTAAAAGCATTGACAGTGCCGTCTCGATATAATCATATTCTGTTTTCAAAAAATGAACAGAATTGGTATTTATATTTCTTTTCTCTGATTAGGAAGATCCAGAATGTTTTCGCAGGTTCTCGGCTAGTCATAAAACCATAATCTGTTAACAATAATATTCATTGCAGGATTTAGATAAGGGGGATTGCCCTTGACTTAACACCACTAACTATATGCGCAGTACATGACATAGAATTCAAAGAAAAAATTGCGATGTTTTTCTACAATTACTATACATCTATTGGGTTCATAAGGCCAAATTTGTCTGTTGATACTGAACTGGAGAAAATTGGGTTTAAAATTATCGTTTCTTAAGAAGAGAGTATCAGAAATTTTTCCAAAATCACCCTTTGATATTTAGATTCCTTTGATATTTTAGATCTCTCACTGCTTCTATCGACTCTATTTGGTATTCCCTGCCATAAGTAAAAATCTCATTGGATTTCATCGAAATTTCAAAGAGAAATATCCGTTTATTTTATTACCAACTGTATTTTATATTTTTGAAAATTTCCGTATTCCCTTGAATAGACATAGTGTTTTACTTTGTATTCGTATGTTTCATTGTGTTTGGTCGACATGCTTTTGGATTTCTGTTTCGGAATATTTTGCCATTATAACCTGAAGGTTTTGCTGTTTTTTCCGAGGTGAATTTATTCTCCTTATAGATTCATTCTCCTAAATTACCCTCAAGGTTTTCATATTTACTAACAGGTTTAAGTTGTTCACCATCTATCTCTAATTAAATTTATATTTCTGGGTTTCGGTTTGTTTTGGGTATCGAGAACATCGACAAATAGTTAGATAGAATAGCTTAAGTTAGATGAATTTTGGTTAGTGATTAATCTCAATCTCTTTCTCTCGTAAAATGATATTAACTATTTATTTCTGTATTCCTTGCACTTATTTACAACTTAAATCGCCGTTTTTAACAAAGAAAACTTTATTACTTCAACCCCAACTCTACCCTGTGATTTCAACGACTGAGAACATTAATTTATTCGATTTCCCTTTTGTTCTTCGGACACCAATTTCAGCAGCAATCTTAAGAAAGGAAGCTTCTCGGTCATTCGCACGTGCACACATGGAATGACCCGGAGAAAGAGATCCGAGCACACAAAGCAGTGGGGGCGATGTCACAACAATCGAAGAAAGCCTTCGAGGCGAGAACCTTTCCTAATAACACCTTCCCAAACGCCCCCTTTTGAGTATCCGGGTATTAATAGAAGACTTCGGAACGGTACACGGAGAAAAAAAAACGCTACAAAAAATCCATCCAGGGGCATTTTTTCTCCCACTTCTGCAAGCTTCCGTTGGGACAGGGCAGATCCGAGTTGCTTTTAAGTACACATATATTGTGACTTATGGAAACAATGGCGGATAGGTTTTTTCCCATCTTGTCCTTCCAAACCCTAGGAATGCCGTCCCTGTTCCTCAACCTGCCAGCCCTTTTCTTTCCGGGGCCTCTCCCTCATAAAGTCATCCTTCAAAGAGTGAGTCTTCTTCCAGCTAGACACCCGACGACAAGTAGCCCAGCGTGTGCGCGCCTTCTCCGACCCATAGTTCCCGGCCGAGAATACGCAATCCACGCAGCTTTTTAAGTGGGGGCAATAAGCCTTTTATGGGCACGCCGGTCATAAACACACCCTGTTGGTGTGAAAGGACTTCCTCCCGTTGAAATCTCCTGAAATACCACCGTTCTCCGAGGCGTACTGCCCCCTCGGGATGACCCTCACAGTTTTTCCGGATCCCTACCATCCCATGCCTCCGAAATTGACTTTATGCCGGTTAAAAAGCGGCATTACCCACTCATCATCCGTCCGAAACGTTGCCGCTGATTTATTCGACCGAAGTGCGCCATAACGAGTTAGGTTTTCCGGTGAAATTTCTGTAGCCCACGTGATACGGGATATTTCGTATGGCGGTCTCGTGCCGAAGCTGTTTGAAGTCTTTGAGAGAATCGGGAGAAAAGGATGGTCAGGGTATGAATGGGAAGAGTTCACGCTCGTATCAGATTAGGAGCCAAAATCGCCGTTGAGAAAGCAGATGGCGGAACTATCGGTGCTTAGTGCCGATATAACAATTCTGTTATCGGCTGAGGTCGCCTCGTAAAATTGCAACCAAAAGTAAACGTTAAAGCTACCTCAAAGTTGAGATCGTATTAGGGGCGCTAACTAGGGAATTCTTCGCACAGGAAGGTATCTTATTTATGTGGGGAAAATTGTACCTAAGGTCTATTTAGTTTACAAAGAAAGCTGTTAGTATTCATATGATATGCGGCCCAAAGCCGTGACTAAGATTCGTCCGTCATCTGCAGTGAGAAGAAAGGAATCTTAAAAATTCACAATTTATAAAATCGATACAATTTTTACAGAAAATATTTTAATTGTAGTAATAAATTTTGTTTTCATTCTTTACTATATAAGTTTTTAATTTAATGAGAGTAAAATCTTAAGCAGTTAAAATGTCAATTGTCTTTCTCATATATCATTTGATGCATATGTATTTTATAAAATATATGTTAATTTAACATTTGAATATAAATGCAAATAGGTGATCCGCGTTCGTTAAGTTTATGATTTATTTTGGAATTGTTATCAAATATAAGTTATATTAGGAGGATGTTTATGAAACTGGTTACCTGCTTTTTTATTTTATCATGGTGTCGCGGCCGAACAACGGTTTTCATAGAATTTATTCTACGAATTTTAAAATTAAATAAGATTTAAATTTGCACACTACTGCAAAATAAATGGCTTTAATACTTCATTAGCTATTCATCGTTTCCGGTTGATATCAAGAAGATTGTAATCGATAACCATAATCATAATTGATACTTGTGATTTTAAAGTCTCTTTAAAAATTATTAAAATTAATAAATCACTACTTAGTTAAAATCAGAAAACTTTGTAATTTATTTTATACGCCACATGGGTCCCCAAACTGAGTAAGCGCAGCTTGTCCAGAGATACGGTGAATATTAGCTAAATAATTATATTATGCTATAAAAATCCATAAGTCGTGTTTTCAGTTAGAAATATTTCCAACTATTTTCCGTTGCACTATTTAGCAAAATTTACCTCTCTACTCTATGCTGTCATTGTAACTAAATTTAAAAATATATCTTACTATGGCAAACTATAAACTGTGGAATGACTCATTAAATAGCCATGCGGGTATGGGTACCAAAAGTTTGGGAACCTCTGGCCTAGAGCATGGGTGGGGTTCCTTTTTCCATCGGATGGCCATATATATCGTTTGGTCTCATAACAAAGGCCACATGTGAGACTATCAGGCCACTCCTGTGTTGCGAGTTGCCTACGTTCCAACAGTTAGACGGCAATGTTTATATGAGCAAACGATTTTATTCGCTAAGTTAACCTAAAGAGAACGTTTTCCTCTTTGTTTTCACTCGCTCTCATTAGCAAGATTAGAGAACAAAATTATTTAATTAGGAGTATGAAGGCCACAATGAACACCCAAAAGGCCGCATTTGTCCTTCAGGTCGTAGATTCCCCACCTTTGGCCAAGGGTTTTGGCTTGCTAATGTCGTCCTATGTATATAAATATATATAAGTGTAGAGTTATGAAGGCCAAGTCTATTAAATAATATACTATGCTGAAAATGGCAAATTATACTTATGTATCCTTCTGATGATTTTACAATCATTACATCCGCAATTTCTCAAATACCCTGCTATTTTGACTTTTTCTCCTCGTATTGCATATCGATGCCTCACCCTTCCACTGCCTCTGGTCATCCTTCACCTCTCGTTGCCGCCCACCATTCAACCACGCGTACGCACTTCCCAATCGCACTGCCCAAATACTCATCCGCCCTAAAAATACTTTCAACACCCACTCGTTCATTCAGTTCGGATTTTCCCACACCCGACGCCCCTCCCCCTTTTCGCCATTCAAGCCAGACTGCTCTCCACCGACCATGATTCCGCACCCACGTGGTCCGGCGGCGGAAGGGCGTGGACGTGAAGGAGTAGAAAGCGAATCGGATACCAATGGCTCCTGGTACCTGGATATGTATTACTATCATTCGATTTGTCCTTTCTGCTCTTGATTATCTACCCTCTTATACTCGGAAGCCTACTACTACTAGGATTCCCTAACTTAAGCTATCAGCATTCAAAAAATGAAAAAGAAACTAAAATGAAAATTTCTAGGGAAAATTTACATCGACAAGAAAGAAGTAAATCTTTTGGGGCTCCTATTGCCATATATGGTTAAAAAGAATATTCCTAATTAGTCTCCTGGTACAAGAGATGGTGGAACATATCTTTCAATTAGTATTTACTAAGTGCTGCAACCAACTATGAAAAGGAAAATTATTGAGACATGAATGACGCTGAATAATTTCATGTTTGTTTTGGCCACTCTTTGCTGAATGAGACGAGAAGTATCATTCATGGGGTCATTATTTCACACCTTCGTATACATTTTCCACCCATAGTACTCTAGCTGGATGAAGAAAGCAAGAGCCAACCTCATCCCTCATCTAGCTCAGTAAGCTTCAATCTCCTTCCGTAGCTTTCATAAGCTATTCTGGGAAGAAAAGGATCATCCCAGACTTCGGACTAAATATTTTACATTTATGTGTTCGTGATATGTGTAAAATAATGGCTGCAGAGCAGAATCAAAATGATCGTTTAATGCAAAAATGAGCATGTTCTTCCCTGTTTTTCTTGTTCAATAAGTTATTAAACACAAATATGTTTGATATTTGATAAAAAAGACATCTCAGTCTACACATGCGGAAGATGCGTAGAGAAATATCTCCCCTTTTTTAAGTTTCGAGTAAGATTTTTCGAGTTTTTTTTGCCTTGAAATCGAATTTCCGCAGATACATTGAACTTCTCGATGTTCAAACATGCCAAATATAATATTCAATCATTTTATTTGCGATTGCTACGTACGAAAATTTAATGAGGTTTATTCCTCAAACAATAATTAGTAAATTCTGTTTTTGGGTTGAAACACAAATGTGTATTTTTCAGTTTGTCCATTACGATGAAGCAAAATAATGATTCTATGACACGGAATCAAGGAAGAAGGAAAATCTTACGGAAAGCACATTGAAATCGACCAGTAGATCGTGATAATTTGGTTTTGCACTTCTAGGGCATTCCTTCGTATAAGTGATTCGTACTTGCGCAGACTGCTTAGGCAATCTTTAACACATCTCAGTTTTCTTAATAGAGAGCGTTGTGAAAAGAGGATAAGTATATTTTTGAATTTATGTTATGTATTTATTAAGCGATAGATTTCGCTAACGTTCAATATCAAGTAATGCTAAGAAAAATTTTTCATAAATCGGAGCGACTTTTATTCCGCGAAATTTCAGCACAATCAGAAAATAAGTGGCGAAAAATTGTGTGTTGATAGTGACTGTTTTCTAATCTTTTGACTGATAAAAGTTACCTGGCGATTATCGATAATGCACGATAAACGGACTTTAATCTAACTGATTATTGAAATAATTTTTCTGTCCCTTGATGTACTGCAACCCGCTTTAGTCGATCGTCCGTCTTTCCTGATTGACCGAAAACATTTTACTCCTTTGAATTGCCCTAAACATAACTTTGGGTTCTTTAATTTTGACGATTATCAAAAATAGATAATAACTGATAAATAAACGATTACTATTGTTTAGTAAAAGGAAATTAAAAAAATATTCATTTTTATTTTCATTTCTTAACAAATAAAATGTCCAAATGCACTGCTGTGATAATTTTCAACGAATATGAAATGGACAATATTCATATCCCGGTTGTAATGCTAGCTTATAACACGTTTTTCACTCGGTCTCCTGAAAAACGTCTTAAGCGCGCTTTAATTTATATGAAATGAATCACTCGTCCTAAGTAACCTTAAGTTTGGCTACGGAAGGCAAATGAGGAAGTGTTCTCAATAGCGCAACTACTAATGCTAGGGTCGTTCCGGAGATTACGATTCAGCCTTGAAAGTATCTCTTAGTTTCCTTCCTTGTAATCCTCATCGGCGGCAGCAAAGGCAAGTAGCGTTTCACAATGATATAACCCTTTTAGAAGCAACAATAAGCGTCCTTGGCGGCTGTGCAGGTAGGCCGCCTCCCGCTGCACCACCGGCCTTCTTTACTTTGTCGCTCACAGCGCCGGAAACGGGGGTGGTTTACACAAAAGGACTTTCCAATTTCCGAATGCCTTCAATGAAAAGGAGCAACATTCCTTACCCTCCATAGGGAAATTATTAGGAATATTTGGCAGTTATTGATTCCTGGATCTACGTCTGTTCCTTCTGTAATATTGCGAGAGATGAAATGTTTTCCATTTGTCTGGATGGAGAATATTTCTTTCATTTACTCTTGTCTCTAGTCTAGTCTTCCATCTAGTGTTTTTATGCCTGTGATAATATGAACGCTTCTTGGCAATCAATATAATCATAATTTTGATTCATCTTTATTGAATGGTTTATAAAGTGTTATTCATAGTAATTCATAGGGTCATTGCGCTGCCCTTAAGTGAATGCTTTCCAATCATTCTGGCTCTGCAACGAAAACAAAGGCAAACTAGCCCACTCCTCATCTTGCTTAGTAATCCTTATTCCCTCTTTAGAATTTATGGTAGCTAATGGTGGAAGAAATAGCCTCCGGACTGAATACCGCAAAGAAGATGGTCCACGGCAGGGTCGACTAGGGGCAATATTTAAACTAGTTATACGCTCAGGGTACAGCAGTCTAAGCAATTTTGTTTGCCTCCTATAACTAAGCTAAAGCCAAAATTTTGCCTTATATTTATTCATACGAGATAATATGTTTTCGGAATTATTGATAACCCTTTAGTAAGAAACTACATAGTCTACTATCTTGCCAGGAGGAGGCGATCTTGCGATGCGGGGGCGGTAATTGCTTAAAGGTGAAGGATTTAAGACACTATCCTAATGAACTAATTTCCAATTAACTTTAAAATGCCATTTTGTCGTGATAAATATAGTAGTATCTTCCACGAAGTAGGCTGAAAATTCTAAAGGGATTGTGAAATAATATAACATTTGGAATCGGAAAATCGTCCTACATTTATGAAATCTTACGAATCTTCATCTTCTCCGAAATGTAAAGTATTTTATACACGCGTATTAGTATTTTATACATGCGTATTAGTATTTTATACACGCGTATTAGTATTTTATACACGCGTATTAGTATTTTATACACGCGCTTACAATATTTACGTTGGATTGAGCATCATCTTAAATTGTCTAAGAACAGCAATTATTTCTTGCTTTGCCGCTATTCGCTAAAAGAAAACTTTTCCGCAAAGTATAAAGAAGTAACAACGATATGATATAAATGTCTCTTTAGCGGAGAGAATTATGGCTGTTTCCAGAAATTAACATCTAAAATATAGATCAGTCGAAAATCTGTGAGTAAAAGTGAAGAGATGCCATAGTTAGTTGTTCGTGTTCAGAAGCTGAGATATAATCAATTTCTTTAGTCATTTTAGATATCTACCGGCTTACACGACTACTAGCCTGCATAAACAAGTTGCCGTCCTCTTTGAATAGTAATATAAAATCTTGAATAAGTTTTTTGAAACTCTAACACACATGTCAGCAATTATTTACTGCTGTAAATTAATGAGATATCCATATAATTGGAAGGATATGAATAAGTACTATCGAGGTATATTTCGCTCTTTATTTTTTGATAGACGGTACAAAATGTTATTTTCTGACGTCATACAATTAAAGTAATAACTTTATCAGTGATTAAACTATAGCCTTGGGAGTTGAAAATAAGATTTGAAATTACGAATTATTGATATCATATTTAAAATTTTAGCCAAATAATGTATTTGAGACACCTCACTAACCTGATAATGCGTTTTTATGATGTTTTTTCATTCGAGTTACGAAAAATATGTGTTAAAATCATATTTAGCGCAAAGATTTCTACTTTACAAGCCCCTTGTTGCCGTGGTGCCGTGCACAACAATATAACTAATAATGTTGAACTTGTGAGGATTGATCCTTAGTAGAGGAATGATTAAAGCCATTCAAGTATCGTTACGTAACAGTGATCGATGCCCATATTATAGAGATATGAGCGACAACGGAGGAAACAAGGAAGGCCTCTTTAGCGAGTTAATGTCGGCTCATGGCGGCCATACAATTTAAACCAGTACAGACAGTAGCTCTCTTCTTCTAAGCCTCCTCACGTATGTTTCAAACTACCCGTCTTGAGAATGTTAAGAAAAGAAGATAGAAAACAAAGTCGGTATCGTCCCATTTTTCGTCCGTCCGCCAAAAAGTCCCTCTCGCTTTAACACCGTGTCCAATCGCCATGAAACTTGTAACACACTCTTTCCCTGACGTTCGTCGCTGTCTCCGTAAATAGAAAGGGAAGGGGTCTTTTTTCCTCTTCTTTTCGAAAGTAGCAATGGAGGGAGAGATTTTCCCCCTTCGACCACCCCTATATCCATCACGTTTCCTCACACCGCAGGCGGGCTTCGCTGATCCAGTCATTCCTTCCCGCCCCCGCCAAACAAAGACTTCCCACTCTTTTTTCTCTCTCCATTCTGCTTCCTGCAGAAACTTCTTACGCTCTCAGTCACCTTTTCCCCTGCTTTTTCCTACAAGAATTTTTTCTCCTCTAGGCGAGTACATCCGTGTGTTATCTTTCGCCATCTAAGATACCCCGCCCCCCTTCTCTATCCTTTCCTACAAATTCTCACCTTATAAACTACTTAGTGCTTTCCAACCAATGTATCTACTACGGTACTGTGTTTCATGAGTCAGGACTACGCGTGATATTCGCGGGTATGATTTTATTCGAATTTTTAATTACGTACGCACTGGAAATACTTTTTCGTTCCCTAAAATTTTCCCGTGAAGCTTTAAAATAATTTATTCCACACTTGGTAGCGCCTCCTTTTATTTGGACTTTCGACTTCAACTAATAAAGAAATGGTTTGGCTTTCCACGTAAACCTGGGTCGACAGCTAAGTGTACCATGGAAGACGTTGAGAAGTGCTATTCTACATTAAAAGAAAACAGCAGCTTTAGATTTCGAGAGTCAGGAGACTACGGATCCTGCTGTCATATCTTGATGATTGGAATATTTTAAATGTATTCTGGTAAAAGGTAGATAAAAAACGTGGTTTTCATTTACTTTTGTCCTAGTTTTGTTCATGGATATGTTGACACGAAAGTTACTGAGGTATAAATGGTGCTTATAAATGGCATTCATTGGGTCAAATCTCATTCGAATGTCTTGAAAAGAAATTTTCATAAGTTCATAACGAAGGACTTATGTGGATTAGTTCCAATTAAAGTATTTTGGCTCAATGAGGAAAACAGTGGGGAAATAATGATTAGACACATGAAAATACGGTAGATTTAAAAGTTTATTACTTCTCGCTCTTGCAGTAATTGAACCTCCTAATTCGCCGAATAGCTTTTCCCGGAAACTAAAAATATTGAATTTATGCTTACATTCAGGAATAAGGCAGAATACATCCTGCCAGAGTTATTCCTTCAATTTATCTTTCGTTCCGGCTTCCCCTGATTAACTTTTAACGGATAGGAAGAGGCTGGCCCTCCATTGAAATATGTGTATTTTGAAGTTGATTAAAAAGCTTCCTGAAAAATCTGATTCACGTGTAGGAGTCGTTGAAAGGGGACGGTTAGTTGGAGAGGCGGAGAGCGGAACAGGTGCTGGCAGCCGAAGCCATCAATAAGACGGAGACCACCGCAACGAGGATTTGCTTAAGAGCGCGACTTTTTTCAATCCGACATCATTATAACGTCATCTCATTAATAACCTCAATCCAACCGAAGAATTTCCTGCGATAAGTCGCTCCATTTCATCTCAAAGGGAGCGTCGCTGATTACTGCTGCAATTGCGTCCTTACCTCGGGGTTAATGGGCCGATTAACCGGGAAAATAACCACCCCCTAATTAAATTGCCGTTCTGTCATCGTGTTATACATATGGCAAGCGTAGATCATTTCTGATTCTCTAACAACTTATTAAAATTGTCAACATCTCATTAAACTAAGTTCTTGTTTTGTCATGCTTGGGAACGCTGGTTTGTGGGTCTATTTTGACCGTATATGTTACGGATGCACCCATTTTAGTTATCAGTTGTTATTTAAATTAAGAATTATTAGGTCTAAGGAGGTGAAAGTATAAAAATACGTCCCTTTCCCTCCTCATTTTAATTTATGCTTGCTTCATAGATTTCCTCTGTGCTGTTTACTGCTTGTTTTCTCGGGATTTCAGAAATACCGCCGTGAAGTCCCGAAACAGTATTCAGTTTTTTTTGTATTTTAGCTTCTTTGGATTCTTAAGACCTACTTAGAAGATTACGTTATGCATCAATTTCGCTTGATTTTGTGTTTCCTCTCATTTTATTCTTTCTTAATCTTTCCTTAGGTAGATGGAACTTGTACTTCTTCATTACTTATCTAAAACTATTATGTCACCATCCCAAAGCTTTTTTCACAAATTCATGACTTCTACAATCAGGGCAACAAATAATTACGAATCGTATGAACGAAAATATTTACGAAATCACGGTAAATGGCTGTAAGGAGGTACAACAGTGGCTTCTAGTAGTTTTCAGTGAAAGTTGCAATTAGTTTGGCACAGAAGTAGTTATGGTAAATAATCATAAAATATCCACAGTAAATAATTAAAAGCAATATCTTTCTGCATATTCAACTCAATCATTCTCTCAGTTCTAATTCATTTCAAATAATGTAATGACCATGAATGAATATCTTCTCAAATTTAATTCATAATTCAATAATTGATACGTAAGAAACATACTCTACGTAGATCTTTTTTAAACAAACAGATTTACTTTACAACGTAAGACAGGCAGTAAAATACCAGCCTCTTAGGAGAGTCGTTTGAGATTCCTTGGAAGCGATAATTAGTTAATAGGGGGTGCAATAAAAATCTCTTTCGAGACGCTCCGGTCCTTATTCTCGCTAGAGGGGTAGCTGTAAACCTTTAAATCAGTCAAAAGACTCGAATAATGGAAAGAAATGGGTAGGAAAGGGAAGAGATAGTGGGGAGAAAGTAAGGAAAAAGAAATGGGGCACGAGTAAAAAGGCCACAGCGAGAACAAAAGAATTGAATGAAAGTAAAGGGAGAAGTAGGTTAGGGAAAGTGGGGGCAAAGGAAAATACAGGGAAAATAAGAATGCTTGAGATAGGGAAAGGAAGCTAAAGCTATTCAGCCAGCATTGCGAGATATGGAAGATGGAAAAGGAGATGATAAGGATGAATATGCAAACTTTGAAGAAAAGTTCGGATTTCAAATAAACATAACTATCATCTCTTCAGGCTTATGTGACGTGCGGACATTAAAAACGGCCTCTCTTATATACACGCATATTTCACACGAAATATTTAATACTTATATTATACTTCCTTCTGATACTGTTCATAGTAAAATAAGGAGGCGTTTCTGGTAGAATGTTGTAAAAACACATTGCAACATGGCGAATTTCAAAAATTATCACTGAGAATTGTAATTTACTGAATCATTTAGTTGCCAATATACATTCCTGAAATACAGGATAATTTCAAAAGCAAGTTAAATCTTGTATTGGGAAGCAGTTACATTTAGAGTTTGAATAACCCTACATATTTTACATCTGATTTTGCTCTTTGTTAGCGTTAGTATTTTTAAAAGTGCTTCGACGGCTGAGACAATTTACGTTGAATCAAATTTATTGATATTTATCTAATTAAACTGCGATGCCGCTTTGTGGTTCTTACTTTATTCTCAAGCTCTATCTTGTAATATAGGTAATTCTTAGATATTAAAAATAGTATAAATTATTAGATGAACGTTGGCTTAGGAAACCGGACAGGGAAAACATCAACAATGATAACTTGAACTTGATTTGGAAAATCGAATTGAAAACTTAGCCTAATCATTGAAGATTGTTACTAACATAATGTCCCTCTTTTAGACACAGAAAGTTTTCTGTTTCATATACACAAAGACGCCGATTTCTTTCTGTTAGACTCAGAAATAGATAATTTCGACGATGTTTTGATGTAAAATTCTGGAAAGTGTATTTTCTGTTCGCTCAAGCACAAGTTGTCAATTGAAAGAGAAGCAAGTAGTAAACCATATTTGCAAGGATCAAAGACGAATCCAATCCTAAGGCGATCCCTGTTTCCTTGGATCAGAACATGGGAAATAAATTGATTTTGAATGTTAATCTATTATATCCATAAAAATTAAAAATTTTTAAAATTATGTTTAGATATCAGTTTATCAGCGTTACGGGCAAATATAAAGAACCACTAAAAAGTTAATGCAAGTATGCTGAATTTATGATGCATTCTCAATTTTTTATTGGGTCGCAAAACTGTAGAAAAATCAAGATGAATTTCAAAATATGAATTTTTAATGCTATATGACCTAATTTACACGCTCAAATGATTCAATGAACAAGTATGGCTCATTGAATACGTAAATGGGTTATGGGATCCATTTGAAGGTGAGGATTTTGGTTACATTCGTTAAACAAACTAACTTCATTTTTGAGGAGTCTGGGAGACAATATAATATCCTCTTGGATTAATTGAAATACTGTTCTACACCTTCAAGCGTCATATCTAACTAATCTAACCGCAAAATTATAGTTCTTATAAACTTGAATTCCATGGCGCCCACCCGCTTAGCTTTCCCATCAATGGAATGCGGAGGAATGGAATTGCCAGAGGAGTGATTGGAAGGGGAACAAAATGGAGTAGGAGTGAATGGGAGATGCGATGGCCGGAAGCTCATATATATATGTGTGTGTGTTTGTAGGTGTGTTAGGGACATAAATTACCCTTCAGACCCCTCTCAAACACCTTCAGCGGACAAACTCAATTCAGGTAGCCTCCGTCGCCTGACTCTAGAGGCTCAATTAATTACCTTTCCCTCAGCCCCAGGCGGTGTCTAAATGAGGCCTCTGCCGTATTTGGGGTCGTGGGCGGGGGCGCTCTTTCTTGCCGCACTGATTTTCCGACCCAAGGAAGGCTTCCACAAGCAATTTCCAGGTCCTACTTTTCCACGAGCAAACCGTGCTTTTGCATGCATTTTGACGATTTTATCATTGCGGACGTTCAATAGAGTAGAAACGGATAGTAAGCAAATGAAGTTATAGCAACAATATATCAGGAGTGGATATCACTTGCGGCTTCCTAGTGATTTAAGACAGATTTCTCATCTGTTAATTGTAGAGCACCAATAGTGTTAGTGCTTTAATTATCTGCCACAGAGCAAAGAACAAAATATTTTTCGTGATGTGATAGATCTATAGAAATTGTAAAATGTCACTTTTTGTTCAAGTCGGATATATCTCCGAATTTATGGCTCCACCCATTTTTTCGCTTTCATCTTTTTAAATAAATAATTTTCCTAATGCTTATATATTCATTATTTAAATACAATAAATTGTAATAACCAGCCACACTAAATGATTTCATAGATACTATGTAACTAAGTAAATATCTGATAGGAAAAATTTTAATCAACAACATCGAAAATTACAGAATACGAATGAAATTATTCGTAGTAAACTCTAATAATTCGTAAAATTGATCTATTATTGATAGATTGTTACAGTTAAATAATAGAATCGTGTAAGGAAATATACGGAGCATAATACTCTCAAGCAGTAGAATGGATTAAATTTAAATCAAGGACGAAAATAAAAACTGCCGTTGATATCAGGGCAGGACCGAAACACAGGCGGTCGCCTGAGGCGCTGATGCTTGTGAACGCATGACGTTAGTCCGAGGTTTTTATAAAGCACAGATACCTTCATGATGTTTTCATTGATAAACCATTAATGTAACATTCTATGGAAATTTGCTCAGTATGGCACCCGAATGGCCCGATGGGCAACGTACTCCTTCGGTAATAGTAGTCCCTGGTTCCATTCCCGGTGGAGGTCCATACATGCGAAATTACTTCAACTTTCGCGGCATGTTTAACAATGCTACTATTATTATTAATTTCTCACTCTACGAATAAATGGTAAATGATTAGGAGTTTTCCTGAGAAAGATTTAAATGTTAGCGGAGATGTTTATACAATCGTAAAAATAATGCGAATCAGTAAACGTAGTGAAATTTTTAAAAGTTAATTTCTAAAAAAAGGAAAATTTATTGATCGATTACAACCAACAATTATCGCTGGTTTTATAAGCAGGGATTACTGGTGGCTTTAGTAATTATTAAAGTGCATTTAATTCTATTAATCAACTTATTTTCGTTGTTTCAATATTAGAGCCATACTAATTAGAGTAATAATATTGGAATTTTCCTGACAAACATTATTCTTGAAATTTATTTTAATGAATACAAGTATATTATATTTCAAAAAAGTAGGAGCCTTTTACTAAATGGTCATTTTTAAAGTATCAAGTAAAATAGAAGGGACGCTGCATGACTCCTAGATGTATATACATACATATTAGACGGATTCACGATTGTAGCTATCCGTTACTGTCTGAATTAGAATGAGTGTGTCAAAAACGCAAACGTTTACGATGAGCCGATATTTTACCAATATTTGCGCGAATTAAAAAAGTAAACAGTACTCAATAGATAAAATAAGAATCGACATTCCCTTCTTATGGCTTATAATTAAAATTTTTAAAATAACAAAGGTCATCTAAGGAAACGAAAAATAAATTTCCATGCACTTCTTACGGAAATTACTTATATCGGACAAATAAATATATGATGTTATAAATATATGCAGGACGGTGATTACTGTAATAGATTCGTGTAAAGTTTAAGATCTATTAGAATTCAATTCATAAGGATCTCCTATTTAACTGAATTTTAAACATAATTTCCTGTTTAATTCATCGATTTCTTTGCTAATTTTTACGCAACCTTCAAATGTTAACTCATTGTTGAATATTTAGAAAGAGAGAAATTTTGTGTGTAAAAAAAGCATTCATTCGATCCCCCTTTATTAACCGTTCCTGTTTTCCTGTGAACTACAGCTCTTCGTTGAGCACTACTTATTTCAGCGAATGAACATCGGTAAAAAGCCAATTATCCAGTGCAGCTTGCAAATGTACAAAGGATTCCTGTTGATTCCGTTAGGATCCAAATAATGCAAGGAGGTTCCAAATCCTTTCCTTAACGCGATTTTAAGAAGCATTCAAGCGATTATTTGGAGAAAAAAGAGCCGAAATGCGGAATCAAGCGACGCTACCCCAATTCCTTGATTTTTCGCTTCTTTTTTCTCAATGCGCCAATGATCAGTGCGAGTCTGTGAAGCACCGGAAAGTGAATACAAATTAATCCGGCATTGAACTGGGCTAAATTGGTAACGCATCTTCCTCGAAAATATAATTGGAAGCAATGCTCTAGTAATTAGACCCGATGAAATTCTAAGGACCCTTTATAATTACACAGAAATTCAATCTTATATCCACGCGATATTATTACATTCCTTCATGTTATAAGTATAATAATATCAAATTATTGAATACTTTAAACCAAATAATACATCTCCAATGCGATTCTGTGAATTCACTCAATCTCACTTTTGTTATTAATTGAACTATCTACCCGTTCCCTCAAAAATTACAGCAACTTTGCCGGTAGCTATAAAGGTAACCACTGAAATAATTACCGCCCTCAGTTAATCCTTTAGACGTTTCTTTTATATGTAATCTATTTTAACTTGAATGTTATAAGATATATTTTCCTTATTTAGCAGGAAACTCAAATAGTTTATTGATTGTATGTACGGAAAATCAAAATAATTTAACCCGAATTCCAAAATTTTTACGAAATCATTCGAGATAACGAATAGAAAGAAATAT
This sequence comes from Pachydiplax longipennis, assembly GCA_036926295.1. Taxonomy (NCBI): domain Eukaryota; kingdom Metazoa; phylum Arthropoda; class Insecta; order Odonata; family Libellulidae; genus Pachydiplax; species Pachydiplax longipennis. Next base: position 54,645,937 of record JAVFKF010000002.1, on the reverse strand, counting down.
TCGACAATGAGAAAAAAAGATTCAAGTATATATTCTTTTTCATAGTGGCTTTCTGAAGACTGTGTAACCATTATTTATAATTTAATTAAGAGTAGAGTAGGCCGCATACGATATGAATACTGAGTAATTTTTAGAGGTCAGCCTCGAATATAGCCAAGACTATTTCTTCTCCACAAATATGTTGTCTATATGAATAGTCATCAGTCTGAAGGCTGCTTGGACCCAACACCTCTCCTCAATTTGCTACAAAAGCTTTGAAGATGATATGAGGGGACTAGGCTAAATGGAGTATGAGGTGATTTTCCATTGCTTTCCTCAATCAAGCTGATTAGTATCAGCTGACTAACTTTATGGTAGCGCTACGTGTTTTAAATACATAAAATTTGTCATTCCACTCAATAAGGTTTACCAAAATGAATACTAACATTCAGCATTACAACCTATTAAAGAGTTATAGTATGATCAGAACTATGAAAAATACTCGTATAAAAGTAAAAGATATGCATTTTTCTTTACCTTTTAACAAGAAAAACTTATAAACTAACTACAAACCTAATGTTCTTGAAAGTATGGTAGAGTGGAACAAGGAATGCGTTGTTGAAATTTTCTAACTTCTGAGAGAAAAGAAAATTCCATGCGTTGAATTACGTCTCATCTGGACTCGCAAAAAGAAAACGCCGACAGCAGGAGAAATAGTTTACCCATAGTAAGATTTCGCGGAAGAGCTTTATTCCACCCCATGCAGGACATCGAAATTCCTTTTTGCTCGCAATTAAGTTGCCCGTCTCGACTGTACCAATTCTACCAACCCAACCTTTTAAACAGTAGCGTTTTCCTAACAGCATCAAACATTTCCCCATGTCTCATCCATTGGCCACGCCTATTCCCCACTCTAATCGTCCGCATGCGTAAAGCGCCTTCATTTGTATCACAGACGCTCTCTTCCACATCTTCTCCTGAGAAAATCTTCGAGTTTGGGGTTGAAGCTTTTTTTGTGTTTCGGTCTTGTTTCTTCGCTGTACAACAGTATCTCACCTCAGAGGAAAAACACTCGGCGAAACAGTCGTAATTTGGGACGTGGCCGATTGAGCGCTTTGTCCTCTGCATTGCGATGGGAAAAACCGTAGGTTCAACGGAAATCATTGCTTTGCGATTAAAGTAATTCACTGTTAGACTGCTTTCGGAACAGTTTTTGTCAATGAAGCAAGGACCGGATTTACCATAAGACACATCAAGCACATTTTGAGGTCCCGCACATCGAGGTGGCCTTGATAATAAATGATTCAAGAGGGAATCTTTTAGTTACATTAAGCCCTTGATTACTCGTCACTTATAAGATAAGTAAAATTTCATTATATCTATGTAGAGTCTACATAGACATAATGAGTCCTTACCCTCAAGAGTCTACAATGTAGAATCTTGAGGGTAAATGCATGTGTAGAAGATACAAATTCTAACCATGAACCTCAAAGTTATTCGACTTGAAAATTTACCACTCGTTGACCCTACCAGGAAACCACCAGAAATACTAAGACTTGATGATCTTAACTATCATATAATCGATACTTGAAAGTCCAAAATTATACTACCATTAGAAAAGCAATGCGGCAAATTAAAAATAATCGAGGCGCTTCCTAGAAAGATAGAGATATAAAAATTCCTTCTTTCGGTACAACTTTGTAAACTTTGCAGAAATCTTCTACTCGTTGATGAGATAAATATTGCAAAATAATCGCACTTTCATTTAATTTATACTTAATTAATTTTTCCTCCAATACACTTCACTGAAGTCCTCTTTCATCTTCTGTTTGTTTATCGTTTTGCAGTGTCAGTCACACATTAAGAACTCCATTTAATCTTTTAAGATGCGCGCAAGATTTATCGCCGGAAAGCAGGCTACGAATATCAGAAAAGCTAGACATTTATAGCAAACCTTTGATGAGGACTAGGAAAAGGATTATAGTAACGTTTGATCAACATGACCTCTGAATACGCGGAAAATTTCACGACGGAACGTGTCTGCTTATCAAAGCCGCATTTCGGTCGATGACGAAAGAGACTTGAAGAGGTGTGAGTGAATTAGCAATGCGTGTTTTCCGGAGTGGAAAATATCATTCTGGCACCAAGAACAAAGGCGCCTTTGATTTCCGCTTGGAATATGTAAAGGAGTAGATAAATGTTGCGTGATATTTGAAGACTTTTCAAGGAGGTCGTATGGGAATTTCCGATGATTTTGTAACGAACATCTAGACAGCTATAATATTTATGGCTGGCTGACTCGCCATGAGTCCACTGGAAGTTAAATTTGGTATTCGTACGAAACAGTATAAACGGATCCGTTGGGCAAGATTGAGTCCAGAAATTCCTTTTTCAAATTTATAAAAATACACGAAGAAAAACGCATCCAAATAAATACAGACGCAGCACATCAAAGCTACAAAAAAGCACTTGTGTTCATGAGATAAAAATATACCGGATTAGGAGAAGAATAATTAATAGGTAAAATATTTTTTTGGAAATAAAGTTCTGCGATGTATTGGGATCACAGAAAAATTATTTTTATCAGAGGATAACGTCCAAAAAACGAAGTGAGTGAGTAACATTAGTTATTCGTGAGCTGGAGTGTAGAAAACAATAATTGAGAAGCGAAATACTTGTAAAGAGATATGAAAGAAGGGAAGACGAATTAAAAGCAAATCTATGCAGCTTACGATTAAAAATTGCTTGGTAAAGAGTTAACATGTACAGGTTTATTCCAAATAAAAGATACCAAAATGTGATCTCAAAGTAAGTAGGAAAAGAATGTAAATTATAATTCCCACGTGACGTTTCTACCTAGCTCCAGACTAGCTTCCTCAGTATTTGCAAGGCAGTATTACCCGTAATAATTGCAAATTGGACTGTGTTAATTTTTAATCGCAACCAATGGAATTATTCATAACGGAGATTAAAGTTATTGGTGTCAGTTGTTTTTCTTCCCTTCTAGCCGTTAAGGGGAGGTTTTTTGCTCTTTTTTGATGATTCCGTCCTACGACAGGTTTCAACGGAAATATCTCCTCAACAATCTGTTCTGGGTCCCTCTCTTGATCTCTGCAAGATCCTTCCTTATCTAATATCCTTCAGCATTTCGGGCCTACATCTTCCTTTCTTCTCCTTTTGTTTTCTTACCATTATCAATTTCTGTATATTATTCCTCCTCGCCATACGTTTGTACGGTTCAGTTGCTCTTCCTCTCTCTAACTTTTTTCGGATTACTTCGTTCTCCTCTTTTACAGCATCTTTTCAGTCCTAATTTTATTTTTCAATTCAATCATCAACTTTTTCGCCGTTGCCACTTTGAAGCTTTCTAAAAAATTTTTTTCGCTTCCTCAAAGTCCATGTTTCACATCTTTATAATACAATATATAAATACCTTCATCCATAAAATGCATTTTGAAAATATTTCTCTGATAGCTGTCTTGATGTACCTTACTCTCACCGGATTTTCTATGCTACTTTTCATTTTTATTGGGTTTTGGAGTAGCTAGAGACAATTTGTTAGCATCCAAGCCTTGCTGATAACATCCAATTACCCATCGAATGGATTTGAAAAAGGAAAAAGAATGATTTTCTCCTACGGGATAGGGAAGTGGTGGAGGAGGTGTGAATGGATGTATGGGAGTGGCGACGGTGAAGGAGAGAAATTGGAGTGAAAGAAGAAGAGAGACGTCGGATGGAAGGGGAGGTGGTCGAGAGAAAAGGATGCGGTGTTGAAAAGAGGTTGATTTTCGGAAGAGGAGATAAAAAACGGAGAATGGGCTCCCGGGATTGGTCGGTAGGCGGAAAAAATAAAGCATTCCCCTTTATTAATGGACTCTCAGCTCCGTGGGAAAGCTTCGGAGAAAGGTGTGGAGGCGAGTCATTCTTTCATAGGCGATTTTTCTTTCGTCTGTGGTTTTTTGCCCATGCTCCGTGCGTCGGTGCGAATTTCACTTCTCTCCCCCAAAACATGACCTGTCTGCCACTTGTAACATGATGCGAGATTTTTCCTGATTTTTTCCCTAATCTCGATCGGAGGCGTGACAATGGATGGAAAAATTTTTTCGATTTTCATCTTCCCAATTTCAGTTGAGCGGATTGAAATCTGAATGATTTTTCGGGTGGATTTCGAAGCTGGGAGGGTGATCGGAAATATTCGAATATTTTCGATCGAAGTTTTTTTCTTATTCGATTTTTTTGTGTAGCGTTTAGGGTATACGAACTGCAGGAGAGATAAAGGTTTGACGGTAATATTCAATTGTTCCTCTTGCAACAGTAAAATATTCCTGCCAATATAACTTGAGGAGTGGATTTTTTTTTATCTTTTTATACATATAGAGGAAAGTGGACGTTTCTTCTACATTTGTTCCTTTCTTGTCCATCGCTATAATTATATGAAAGCTACTGTATTATAAGTGTTGCTTAATGGTAGTATTCATTTGGGCTCTCCACATCAAACGTTATGAAAAGTATTAGTCACAGGATCAATTTAATGCACTGACATGGGCATGCTTACTTATTTCACTCATGGTATTTTGGTTTAAGGAAGAAATCAAAATCAAATCACCTCAATATTCATTGGATCTAGTTGCCTCATATTCCCTCTCCAAATATTTTGGTAGATAATAATCGAAAGATTTAACTAGCATTCTGATAAATATAAGATAAGGACAAACATAGATAAGGGAAAAAGATAAGAGAAGCAAAGAGGATAAGATTTAATAGTATTCTGTCTGATGACTTAACGGACACCAATAAAATGTAATTGGTTGGCGTCCATTACCTAAGTATTTTAAATCAGTGTCTGAAGATCTATTTAATTATGATTATCAAAATAATTTCTATTAGATTCAACATTTATTATGTCAATTATTTTTCATGTCTACGTGGTACTCATAAAAACAGCACTAAGACGACTTTCGTTATCTAGTAGTTATTTCTTTAAATATTACTGCGAATTCCATGAATGCTTTTAATATCGAATATCTGAAATCAATATTAATAATAAAAAATTATCATTTATATATACGCATCAGTGAGGCTATTCTGTAGATTGAGAAGTCCCAAATGAACTGAATGTCGTTAAAATGAGTGTTGATAAAATGAGTGGAAGTATATTGAGAATCGGTAAAGTGACTGTAGTGCAGGTGTTTACGCATAGTCTTCCTCTCATATCTCTTCAGTTTTCGAGTTCCTTTCAGCATTTTTTCCTACCCCATCAATGCCTCTCCACTTACTTCTTCTCCCATTCACACGCATAATGCCAGCCGTTCATTCATCCGTGAGGCCTTAATTCTTTTTGGGGATGCAAGGTCGTTCCAATTTAATACAATTTACATTGACGTGGCTCATATCTCAGAGCGGAATTCCTCGTCTTAGCCTTCTTTTATGGATTGTAAATTTCTCGTTTAAAATGAAGCTGAAACAGCAGTAAAATAATTTGAATAAATCAACAACGCGGAGGAACTTATTTTTATTTAAAAGTGAAGTTCTAATCCAGACGGTTATGACCCGCTGCACTATGCAGCCTTTGCTGGATTTAAATAAAAAATGTAAACGCCGCATTTATGTAGGTATACTTCTTTCAATTTTGACCATTAAATATTTAGGCAATACGCCGAACAAGTTAGGCCTGATTCTTTCATATGCGGCCTGGTTTCTTTGGTTTCTCAGGAGACCGAAAGTACTGTGAGGCCTTTCGACGTAAAGAGATTCCCTACCCCTGTTCTAGTTAGTTTCAAAGAGATGTCATCTCATTAATCAATGCTCATGTGAGATATGTGATAAATATGGACTAGGAAAAACCCACCGCCGTACATATAACGAAAAAAAGCTTAGATCAAGACTTAATCATTTGCTTTCTTCACTATTGCTGTATTGCTCCTCGTATTAATCCATCATGATTTTTCAAGGAATGGGACTTCGCTATAAGTTTGCTCAAAGCATGGTACGCCAAGATAAAACAAAGTAATATGTGATACAACTCCGCACGTAATATGCATAATTAATATTTTATTTCACATCCGGCAATTTGGTTGTTGCTGAAAAGTCTTTTCGCCGATTTGTCTGTCGTTAAGTCGTCCCATCCCCAAGTTAACCGTTATCTCGTTATCTATTCACTAATCTGATCATGGACATCAAAATATAGCAACTTAAGTAAATATGATTGCTTTTTCCTTCTAACAAAACATATCAGGATAGTAATCAATCCTTTACAATAGAATTAGTGATAGTAATCTTGGGATTTTCCTTCTACTACTGACCGACCCCTCCCCTTGCACAAGATAGAGGTTTCCCTGAATTCTCCGGAACCATGATATTGTGGGACTTCCCAACTTCGTCGAAACTTTTTCTTGTGCCCCGAAAATAATCCAAGGTATTAATTTTTATCTCATCGGAGCACAACAGTTAATTAGAAAGATTTTCCGAAATGATTAATGTATCGCCATGTCATTTGCGGTTGTCTACGAAAATGATTCTCGGGCGAGTTCCTTTTTTCTCGCCGACTTTCCATCTTCATTTCCGGCCTTAAAATGAACTCGAGAGATTTGGTCCCAATCTAACACCATTCACGAATCATACCTGATTAACATTGGAAGCGGATCATTATTCCCATATAGTACTTCATTTTCGGAATGTCCCACGGTTATGAATCACTTGTAATATTTAACTGCTCGCATTTCGGGTGTCATAATGAAGTATCAAATTTTGGCCGACGACTTCGTGGATATTTATGCAGTATATTTAAAACTCACATAGGATAAAGAACATCTTTATTTTAGCGAGATTGAGATTTTAAATTCAATTCTTCCGTCTAACCCGCCGTAAATGTAAAAGATATACAGATATATTTAATAAACTATAATGAAAAGTAATTTATATCGAAATAGAATATGAAACTTATTGGTGGTTACCCAAGGGTTAAGAACCCAAACAAAGCGTAGGAAAAAGTATCAGAAGGAAAGTCCCCACAAATTCGTAAAACTTTTAACTGCTCTTATCACCTTTGGTTTATTTTTGATAAAATCGTAAAATTCCGAGCTAGCTAATAAAAAATATAAATATAATAAATATATTTTTATCTTCAGTTTTGCTTTTCAACAGCAAAAAGATTTCCTTCGTCCATTCCATAGGCTTTCCACAATTAACGAAAGCCAAGGTAGAGTTATTAGAAATGAAATGTTCTTTGAAGGAACCAATCGAAAGAACTACGGACCTCTTGAGAATCTGACTCAAAATTGTCCACATATTTTAGCCAGACTTATCCGCCATCACCAGTAACGCTTAAAAGAAAGACTTCGCAATCGCTCATCCTTAAGGTACCGGTCACATGCTATCCGGGGGGTTTTCGGCCCGGAAGAAACTACACGAATGATGGAATTTAACGGAATCTTAGCACATAAAGTTGTGCGACTAACCCAAGATTGTACGAGAAGTGAAGTATGGTGAATTAGCTGGGACTCGAACACAGGTCTCCCACTTTCCGGGCAGGTATTCTAATAAGGTTATCCCGGAAAATGGGAGACCTGGGTTGGAGTCCCAGTCAAGTCACTATTTTTCACTTCTCGTACAACCCGGAAGGAACTATTTGATTCCCGGACTGTTTGGGTGAAATCCGGACGGGTGGCAACCCTACATTCTATCCCATTACATCCTACGCTCGGTTTATGTAAGGTTCGTTACGAAACCTAGCGCCCTCACCCTCCGCATTAGAGCTGAAAGCGCAGTGTTGTGATCCACGGGGCTTTTTTGTTTTCGCAAAAATCTCGTCTCCTTGAGAACCACTCCGTATGAATCACAGCGCCGTCACAGGCAGCGAGCAGAAGCAAGGACTTCCAGTAGACAATCGCACTCGGGCGACATCCGATCGACACACAATGCCTTGCGCAATCCAAGGGAAAAAATCGAGGACTTGCGCCACCCCCGAATGAAGGTTCTCTCCTTCGGGTATCAAAGACGGCTTCCGGAGGAAATACATCGCCACCCCGTGCAAAAAGAATGAGAAAATGGTGCCCAAAGTCGCGTAACTTCTGAGGGATTTTTTCGTCGGAGCGTGCGGAACTTGTCGCGAGTCGAGCGTGATTTTTTTCGGATACGCCCAATGAGGATTGCGGAGTTTTTTCGCTTGCGATCCGCAGTTAACCGCAATCAGATTATTGGCTTTTTAAAAAAAAACAAAGCTATTGGTGGTGAATGAGCAGCTGATAAGTCGCACGTAGCTGTGCTCCACAGCCTTTTGACCCCCACAGCACTTCTCTTATATTTATTTAATCAAACTAAGAGACACACTATCCAGAAGCCATCAATGCCTTCGAATTTAATTTAATTAATGAATTCATAAAAAGTTTGAACTCAGCTTTGTGCCATTTTCATTAGGGATATAAAAATAGTAGAACTGAGTTTAGAAAAGAGGTGAATAAATAGTAATAAATTTGAAAGTAAATAATAAAAATTTAAACGAGAAAGATTTTTGAATAATGATAACAGTGATAGAATAACGATAGTAGTAAATAAAAGTAAGTAGTATTTATAAGATATTAGCAAATGAAAATAAAGACAGTGCTAAGATGAGTGTAAATATCGGATAAAAAACTTGAGCTCGGATAAGATGGATAAAGAATTGATACGTGAATAAGATGAATACGTCCTTATGCAGACAACATGCAAATCAGTCATGTAGAATAGGAATAATACTCCTAAAATAATGATATGGCAGAATGATCGGTGTCGGGGAAATGGTTAAGTAGGCCGTCGTACGATTATCATCGTCATAAAACGTCAGAGGTCAACGTTTAGCAATTCGTTGACTTGTGCATTCGTTGTGTTACCTTTCCCTCTAATCTGTCATTACTTTAGCTCTCAAATGTTCTTTCATGTTAAGTTTTTTGAACGTTAACTTACGGCGTGGATAGAGAAAGCTTTTCAAATTACCACACATTCATGGCAAGCAAGTCAATCACTCCAATTTCTAGTTGAAGCCGTAAAATAGCAACTGTAGTGGGGGTTAAATATCTGCATTGGTTCTCAAGAATAGAGCTGGAACTTTTCCAACTATGCTGTTCGAATATACAAGAACGTATCAGCAAATAACAGTTTTAGTTTCCATGCTTCATCGGCTGAAATTTAATTATATTTATCGAAAAAATAACAAAAGCTTAAATATTTCTGTACATGTATTAAAATATGTATGTTTTCAGCAGGACACAACTAGGCTTAGAAATGCTGACAATTATTAGAGGATAATACAGTAGTCAGAACTAAAGAGGGTACGTAAAAACCTTATCCATTCAGTCTGTAAAATATACGGAGGGATGTTTGAATCTCAGTTCCTCTTTCCCTAGTTACCAAAAGCTGTGGAGAGGGAATGAGGCTACTTAGGCAAGAGGAGGAAAATTGAATGGTAGAGTGAGGCAGAAAGGAGGTAAAGAAATTTGTGGAGCAGAATGCACAAGTAGAAATTGATACTGAGGGTGAAATATGAAATTCATGGATCCTATGTAGACACCCTTGTTAGGGAAGCCCCATGTGACATATTTCACTCATTTTAACTGAATATGTGGCTAAAGAGCTAAAACAAAAATGACTGATTATTTGGGTGAGAAAAACGTTGAGTGTATATTTTATGACCGGGAATTTTCAAAGCGTGATCTCCAATTTTTTTCATATTTTTATATGTCTACCACCTGCAGTAATCTGGCCATCTCGTGTTGATAACATATTTTCATGGAAAATCATGGAATAAATAGTTAGCGACTCCTTTCTCATTTTTTAGTACCTAAATTTAAGATTTCTTACAGTTTCCAAACACAAAGGTATTTTATCAGGTTATAGGTATCAGTTTATCTTTATTCTTTTAACTGCGGACATTATCCAAGAAAATATAATGTCATCCATATATTCTGAAGTTGAAAAATCAAAATTTACCTCTATTATAGCAATAAAATGGGGTAAAATTCATTTCTTGGCTATAAAAACAGGATGTGAGGTTTGAAAATCATGAATAGGATTTGCTTAAAAATATGTAAGGCCGTGATGAAGTACTCGTTTATCAACTAACAATTTTATTTAAAAATGATATTTCCTGGTCAAGCTATCTAAAATCCAAATAAAATTATTCCTACCTGCTGACTTGATGCATGCAATGATAAAGTTAATGTTGGAGTATTTAAGAATGGTTGCTGATTACGTATTTGGATAGATTTAGTGATTTGGTCCAAAGCGCGCCCTTTTAAACATGATTGCAAGTGAAGCAGAAACGCCCGCTTTCCCTTCTTTATGAAATCTCCCATTTTCGCAACATGCATATTTTGAAAATATTCTCAGCAGAAGTCGGTCGACCTAAACCTACTTTACTCTTTTGTGCCGGGGATACATTCAATGACTTAATTTTCATCCTACGTCGAATAACCATGTAACCTCGTATACATGCTCGTAATAATAATATTATCTACTTAGTACGTGCCGCAATATCTCAACGTTGATTATAAGAGATACTAAACTTTTGATACTCGTTATTACCGAAGGCAAGGAAAGCAAATTACTTATCTTCCTAATATTTAATACAGTTTACTAGAGAGAGGATTTCTTAATAAATATATCATGATTATCGGATTGAACTTCATGGAAAATAAAACGAAACTGTGGGATCCATAAAAAAAACCTACGTCGCATTAGAAGTTTAAACCGATCTTTCTTAATCGCCACCTTTTTAAAGTTGATGCTGTACCTTTTTAAAATCCTTATTGTGGAGTGTCTCGCAATATGAGCGTAAAACATGGGAAGAAAGGAGATTAATAGCTCGGAAGCCTAGCAATGTAAAATGGGAAAAGAGTCGATAGGAAAACGGAGAGGTTGAAAGAAATAATAAAACTAGAGTGGAGAAATGATTCGGCTAAATATTGAGGGGACTGGAAATGATAAAGAGAATAATTGATAGTAAGATAAAAGGAAAAATACAAGAAAAGACAGAAACAACAGGTTTGGGTCTTGTAAAGGATGGGATTAGATATCAAGCAGTGATCGTTTAGTACTCTTGGTATGGAATTTTAGGATTTTTAAACCTATCGACTGGCATGAGATACATTTATGTAGTTTTATTTAGATGTCTCTATTTTATGGTTTCCCTTATTGTATTGTACCGTTTTTAGTTTTCCTTCTAATTGTAAGATAAGATCCCCTAGGTATTTCAGGTTTATGTGAGTCATAACGAAAGCTGTTATTTTCAAAATAATAATTTACCTCCTCTGTCTAAAAGAATATCACTCTGTGTAATCATCGAACATTCCAAGCACATATCTTGTTATGAGAATACCATAAAATATTTGTGCTTAAATTATGTGATGTTTTTCATTAGATGGATTCATAAATTTAATTAAATGCTCCCCAAAGGACGCAAAATATACCTTGTGGTGCATATTTCATGGGATTTGGGGTGCACATTAAACTTTCCCTAAAGATATTTCTTATACATTTACAATTACACAAAATTATGTAAACCCTACGGAGAATGGTTCCGTTAATTTCTCATCTATTATACTTCTAACCTTAGAATGAAATATTTTACGGTTAAAATATTGTTTTTATATGGATAACTAAACTGAAGTATGGGATGTTGTAATATGTTTGATTAATTAAAAATTTTACCGATGTTTCAGCAAAATTATCTTTGAACCTTCTATACATTATTTAGCCCGGAGGCAAGTTCAAACTTAAACCTCTCCACCGTCAACTGCCAGAATGTAGAGAGGGAATTTGACTTCATAGGCAGAATGATGAGTTAGGTAGTGCGTCTTTGTTTACGTTATTTAGCCCGAAAGCGATGAGTGGAATGCATCCATGTAAGTGCAGTGACTTAGCTCGCTGATAAGACTATCCAAAGCATTCGATAAGAACTAGAGGGATATTACAAGAACATCATACGGCGTCACTCATACCTCAGTAGCTTTCAGATTATTATAGCCGTGAACAAGACAGAAACGTAAGTCAATGAAAGAGACCTTTTCAGCTATCTTGTAGACAAATCAATATTATTCCAATCATCAAGATAGATTAAAGAAATAGTATTTATTCTAAGGCCTTTAAACGTGGGAACTAGCTGCCTAAGTGTTTATGTATGATCTTGAACGGTAAATGTATAGTAAATATAATCTTATAAATTTCAGATCGTTCTAAGCAATCTATTCAGTCCAGTCATCCAGTTCCATTACGATCCGAGCCGTAATTTCTTACCAGTACTTTAGTAATGGGATTTTTCTGTATTTCTCTCTTCTCGTCCTTTCCCCGTTCATTTTTTCAATTTTGCTTTGGCGATTTCTTCTCGTTCTCAAACCCTTCCTCTCCACCTCTTCCGCGAGGGTCACGACTCTGTTGGGAAACGGCTCTGAGGGCATTTTTTGCCCTCAACTTTGCCGTGTCCGTGCACATACAAGAAGTGAAATCATCAGCGACCATTCATTGACCCAATATCCCAACGGATTTTTTATTTTTCCCAACGTTTCAGCGGCAAAGTTCTCGTTTTATCGAGAAAAAATAGCTGGGAAGGTTCTTCGCCAAACCAAAAATCTCGCACGTAGCGCAAACTTGGGCCATTTTTTATAGCAAGCGTTCTTTTATTTTGAGGGCAGTTTCTCAGGTTTGGTGGAAATTCCTCGATCGGTTCTCAGGATTCTTTGCGTGAAGAATCGCTGCCGTTGATGCATCCTGAATTACGATGCCCTCAAGAGGCGGTTAGCTTTTTTATTTAGCACACGTCCAGTATAGGGAATCTTTACGGCGCGAACAATTCAATTTTGTATCGTGGTGAAACTTTAATCCCTCACGCCAATGTATATTCTATTTAATTTATTATCTTCACATTCTAAGTAATGTCTGGAAAATGAATTCCATTAATACGCAGTTAGTTTGCCATGAGGACCATGGAGAAGGAGGGCACGTTTCTGGGGAGCAAAGTCTTTAGATTAGGCATTGATGATGGTGTCACTACATACCCTACCATATGCCAGTGGCGAATCTCGGGGTATAAATCTAAACTCTAAGTTTTGAAGGGCGCAAAATGGAACTTGAAAAATAGTATATTGAGGAAATGAGACGTTCGAGAATTTCAACGTTTGATGTATGTTCGCAAATTTCAAATATCAATTTTGAATTTGTAAAGTCTACTATATTTAATATAGAAAAGAAGGAGATTTTATATTATTTCATTATATATTATTATGTAAAAGAAAATATATATAAATATGATATTATTTTTCCTTCTAAATTGACTTATTAATGAGATGACGATGTAAATTAAATAGCTCAATTGAAGAACTTGGAAATGGGAAAAACTACCCGTCTCCGTTTAAAATGTGAAAAGAGAGATACTAATTTTATAATTTAAAGCAATATATGAAATTTTCAGTTTTCTACTTTAAATCTAGTTTAAAATTTTGAATTGAATGATCTTAGTATGCCAGAAGCCACACTAACCTAGGTGACAAAACATCTTCTGCTCAGGTGAACATAACTTTTCACTGCGCCTCTCGATATCAGTATATGATGTTTTTCGCGTTTGGATGATGAGAGGCACGATTAGAAGAAAACTAACGAAGGTGATGTATGATAAGAATGGAAAAGGTTAAAAAGGAAGAGGGCTACCGTGAAATAGTTGGCAGAATGTTATGAATTGAATGCTAGAGAGAAGAGACTATCGTAGATTAAAGAAAGGAAATCATATCCTAATGGCGTATTACATTTTCGGGGCAGATGTACCCATCTTAACCAGTCCTATTATTTTCTATGCATTGAATGCCATTCCTTTATCAGGGAAATCCTACGCACGCAAACAACCTTTCCTTAACCGAAAAATGCTTAGCTGGGACTCGAACTCGCAACCTTGGGATTTAAGCGCTCGCGATGCTAACGATTCCTCCATCGAGGCCAGTTGATGATGTGACTCTTAACTTTCGTGGAAATGGAAGTAAATAGCGATTGAGATCATTCTCGTTGCCTCAGGGGGGCTACGCAGGGCTTCCCGAATATTACGCGACGCGAATGATTACTCGCGCACTGGTCGAGAGGAACACCTATACTTCAAAAGCACCGGTTACGAGACAAAACAGGCAGATCTCGACACCAGAGTTAAGAGAATCGTTTTCGGCATCCACTTCTAGTCACGTGATCCCCCATTCTCCCCGCCACTCCCACGGGAACTGGATTCCCGAAAGCCTCTGTCCAGGGGGCGGAATCCTCACCCGACTTTAAAAAGGTATCGCTGCGTCATCGGAAGCCATTATAACACTCAATCCACACCTCCTAGTCCTCCCGATCGGCCATCCATCCATCGCGTAACAATGCAGCACCTCTTAGGAAAAAAAGGGAAGATTACCCCACGTGATCCCCCTCTTTCCCCCGTATTAGTTGCCCGCCTTCACACGCATCCTCGCCATTCAATGGCTATTCCATTCTCCGAAAGGTATTCGCCGTCATTTCTCTCTCCTCCCAAAACATGAGCCATTTGAGACCCCATCTCCTCCCCGTATTGTCGCATTGCCCGCACTCAAGGTTGACCGCTTGAGGGTTGTCCATCGGAAGGGAGTCCCGCGGAGAAGTGGAGGGAGAGTGGTGTGATGGAATGTCCCGGATGAATTGGATGAGGGAGAAAGAGCCACTGCGCATTTGATATGTCCTCGGGATAATTTTTTATGTATCCCACACGAAATTATGGACGTATAAAATCGAGAAATGTATGTATCATAATCAAAGTTTCATAAGTTCCTTATTAATTCCCCACTTAGAGAAACATTTTCTGGTTCGAAATTGCGGGAGTTTAAAGAAAAAATATGTAAATTTTGTGCTATAAACAAACCCATAACGGCCAAGGTTTGTTGAATCAGTAATTATTATTGAAAATATTTCAGTATTTCATGAATTTTATGAAAATTGAACTCAAAATTAGGATAGCAAGAAGACGATATTTTTTCTTTACCAAGAAGGTATTGATGAAATTCGAAAAATAGAAAAGCTTTCATGATATTAATTTTACTATTACCTTTGAGATAATAATTATGATCTGTCATTTGCTTTGTCTAAAAGCAATTGTGTTGGAAATGTATCCTTCAGTATATGTATCTAGCAAATAACAATAAAATCTCACTACTTCAATTAGTCTTCAAGTAATTTATGCAATTCTGTTTATGCTAAGTTCCGTCATACTTGGCTGGAGGTATACTAGCTGACCATAATAGTAGCTTAAAATCGAGGAGAATCTACAAGAGAATTTGATTTATATAACATGCAGCCCTCTATTTTAATGGAATCGGTTTCTCGACTCAGTGGACTTAGAAAAATTCCGGCGGAGGGTAGATGTCTCAGGATAGTCATGTGAACGAGGGACAAAGAGCTCTCCGTAGGAAGAAAGGTATCCTTTTGAACTAAGAACTTTCGGACCTCCCGGGTGACTTTCTACCCAAAGGTATAATAGGAGTCTTTGTAGAACAAGTCCTAGGCGAAAACGAATTGACTCCACGGTAGCGGAACTAAAGCCATCTTCCTCCACAACACACAGAGATGATTCGGCTTCATTTACTTCCACCGAGAGGGCTTCTAATAGCTTCAAAAATTGTTAGAAAAATGGAACTTGTGATTGAGTTCTATAATGTCATATTTCGATCATCCTTTTACGATGATGAAGATGAATCTTTCGTTCCTGCTAATATTGAACTCTTTTGCAGAGGTTAGGCCAGTATGGCCTCTCTTCCACCCAACCGTGTTAGCATAGAAAAGTATAAAAACAAATAAATAGTTGCTCCCTTTTGCAGCATTAAATTGATTAAATAATATCGTCAAGAAATTAAATAAAGTGACGTAACAGTGAGACTATTCAACTAAAGATATACAAATTATTTAAATGATTCTAACGATGGATAGAGTCAAGTCTTGTGTATTATTTCGCTTAGGGATATACCTGTTTTATGATTTTACTCTCAAATAAATTACTACCATTTAATATTAAACAGTGAGCCACCAAATTTTATTGAGTATAAGATGTCAGTGTGTAATCAGCGAAAGTAAATTCGAGGAAAAAGACATTTCGCGAAGTTACAGTGAGAAACGATAGCTGTTATTGGTATATATTTCCAAATAGTATACAAAAATCATTTATCTAGATTATATCTGATGAAGTTGAATCGAAGAAATGAATATAGTACCATTTTATTATTATAATTAAATTACTTATCCAAACCTAGTACTTATAATTTGCAGAATAGTTCGTACATTTATTTAGTAGTGTCTCCTGCTATTTTATACTTATATCATCTTTCTAGTTCTCAAACAAAATAAGAATTCCATATATACGATATTTACTATTCTATCAATATCCTTTATGTCGCTTTAAATAAAAGTGAAAATCGCTTCTTAAGCGATGTTTAAGCAAAGGATAGTTAGGATAATCCCCTTTTTATTGGTAAAACGAACATGAAAACAATTAGAATCCTACGCGTTAAATTGTACACGTCAGGTAAACTTAATCCCCTGAATAATTTGATCTTCAGTTGTATAAGACTCTGAAGTAACATCGTGTGTGGCACCGTATCGAATGCCTTCCTAAAGACCAGGAATTCGGCATCGGTCGTAAAGCCTTTATCGGCTGCTTGCGTTACGTCGTGACAAAGGAATGCTCACTGACTCTCTCAGAAGAGACCTTTATGGATACCATGATGACTGCATGTGATAGCAATGTTTTTACTCATGTGAGTGATCTTTATCGAAGTGGTAGTGACGCGAAGCTGTGACAGTATACATCTTCGATACACATCAAATCCCCATTAACAAGGCATTACTTTACTATTTTAGGTCCCGAATTCGGAACTCGTAAACTATTGAAGTAGATATGTAAGTCTAGTTTATTAATAGCGAGAGAATGAGCGGATAAAAATAACGCGAAATCTATTATCAACGACATCAATCTCGCAGTGCTCTGCCAAAATTATTGCAGCAGTTGTTCAAACAAATCAACGACAATTTTATAACACACACTCTGCTTCTTGACCAGAAATTATTCGAAGTTAAACATCGCCATTGAGTTCGGATTTAATACTTTTTTAATTATTTTTATAAGCATGTTTTACTTTCACGATTATTAAGAATCAATGGGCATGTGTTGCGGAAACAGATACGAAACTGGATTTACGATTGTAATTTTTAATATAAAAATAATGTCAAAAATATCTCAACGTTAAGTGTAAATGTTGTGACCAGCATGTAAAGTGTGCAATTAGGAATAAAATACTCTCTTAAAATATTAACACTTTTCGGAAAGTTCATTCGTTAATCTGAGGAATTCTTAAGGTGTGGTGTATTTCTCTACAGCGAGGTCTTCTCAAAATGTTCCAAAAATATGCTTTCGGTTAAGTGTTTCGATTTAAAAATTTTAAGTCAAACCACTGAAACGTTAACAAATCTCATCTGTGGTTACATTTAGAAATATTCGTAAACGCTTAAATAAGTAGAAATTTAAACCACTGAAAAGAAAATTGTATATAACTGTATATATTGTAATTGTTTATATACTGCTGACTTTTCTCTTATCTTTCTTACGTGCCCTAATTCCTCCTGGATCGTACCAAACGCTCTCTACAATTACCAACACCAAAACTTACTCCTGGGTGCGGCACAGCATCGCTAATTGTAGTTCTCCGATGACTCAGCCGATGAGGGAGGGAAGGGGGGACATTGGGGGGACAACCTAAAAGCCCTGAGAAGTGGACCGCCCCAGGCCGTTGTGACGTGCTATAGGGTTCACCTCTATGCCTAGAGGGCCCCCTGCCACAACTTCAAGGAGAAGCTCCGACCTCATAGACAGAAAGAACGAGCAGGTGAGAAGTGAGTGCTTAGTTACCTCACCCCTGCAGAAGAAGGTGAAAGAAAGGCCCCTGAAATAGATGCCTGCGACTGTAGGCCTACAAGTAGGCTAGGATTGTAGGGAATGCCTTCCCCACGCCCCCTACAGAGCAGGTGGTTAGTACATTTATGGTGCACTCACTAAGAAAATTACTGCCAGCTGGTGGCAAATGTATAGCAGAATTTAATCTTGATGTGGTCGCAATAAACCACCGTTCATTTTGAGAGTTTAAGAAGTTAAATGGTTGAATTCTTGAATTTCTTCGATTCTTGAATTTTCTTATTTTCATAAAATGTAGAGGACATTTAAATCAACGACTGATAGCTAGCGTTGAGGCATATGGATGGAAGTAACTGCTAATATAGTTTCAATTTTAGCGTTGATATCCTCTTAAATTTCTATTATGAACAATAGGAACTCAAGACTTTAATCATCTGAACAAAAAATAAAACTCAGTACTCACATAATTCAGAAGTTGTCGATGCTGAATTTTCCTATAAGAAAAGAGAACAGTCATTAGTAAGAGAGTTCTCCTTATACTTATTAATCCTATTAACATTTTCATCTACCATTTTGAAATTGTGATACGTTTTAACTTTTAACATCTGTTAGCAGCACACTGAAGCTGTACGAAGATTCTTGGTGCATCTACATAGAGACCCTTTCCAGGAAAAACTCATCTGCAATCCGAAATTCTTTGAGTTACAAAATGCACATGTGATAGATCGCAGAGCATCCTAAGATCCCACTTACAACCAAAGGGACAATTGCGTTATTTCAAATGGATACTAATATAAGTGCCGGATATTCGCGTTTGAGGTTACTCTTTGTTTTTTCGCAATGGAAACCCTCACATCAATAATGTTTATTTGTGGACTCTCTGTAGATTTTCAAAGCGCGTTAGAAATATGTACTGAACTATATTCTGTTAGAAAATAAAGAATGGTTTATAGACATACTGGAGGAGAAGCTAGGATAGTAATTCATTCTATGTTTACCTTCTTTGTTTACGAAAATCAGAAGGAACTCGAACGTGAGTACAG
The DNA here is from genome assembly GCA_036926295.1 of Pachydiplax longipennis. NCBI lineage: Eukaryota > Metazoa > Arthropoda > Insecta > Odonata > Libellulidae > Pachydiplax > Pachydiplax longipennis. Next base: position 54,626,995 of record JAVFKF010000002.1, on the reverse strand, counting down.
CCTTGAAGGTCAAGAATAAAAGGCTATTTCAGCTCGTAATAACTTAACAGGGAAAGCAACGGAGAGCCATCTGTCCTTGGAATAATAGCGAAGTTGTTTCCTAAATTATCAAGGTACACTTCAGGATCCTATTATTTTCTTTGAATGTAAACAAAGGTGAAATTGAAAGTGCATTTTTTCCAGGAGGGAATGAATAAGAGGAAAAGTGACTGAAGGTAGAGTCGAAGAGAAAACAAAAAAACGAAAGGAAAGTCTAAATTTAACAGAAACACTTGTCAAGTGTAAAATACCTACGGCGAAACGCCGAAATAGAGGAGTTATCATTTCGAATGATCACCGTTTCATACATATTCAAACCTTTAGTAATTGCTAGATTTGTACATCTCACGTTTTTAATTTCTAAGAAATGACAGACTCAAAATAGGACAATTTTTGTAATGGTGTGGACATCAGTTTTCTCATGATTTCAATAACAAGTAAAATTCGAGCGAAATCAGGAGAGGATACGTTAGAGTGGGCAAAATGCAGGTCGTGATTCATATCGTCGACGATATTTTATATCAAAAGAATAGTTCTATGATATTGATGAAAGCTACAGATTTTTCATGAAATTGAGGACGAAAATGTAGCGAACGTTTAGACTGTTTTCGAATTTCGAATGCTACAGCAGGTACTCCGAAGCATTAAAGATTTATATACAAGATTTTCAGGTACAATTGCTACAATAACGGTATCTTAAATATAAAAAACAAAGTTCGGAAATTGGTTAACGCTTAATATTGTTGGCGATGGAATTAGAAAGAGAGACTAATGCCACACTTCGTTTTATCTGATTTAAAGTAAACCTTCATTCACATTACTCAAATTTCGTGTATGTCGCACATAGAATAGAAATTATTATTATTCAAGTTAATTAATTTCAACTGTTTCGGAAAACTCACCATTTTTTATCTCCGGTTATCTTTGACCTCTTCAGTGCCTCTGCACTATCGCACTGGGTAAATTCACAGGTGAAGAAGTGTGGAGGAGGGAAAGATGTCACAATCTGGAAAATAAAAGTATCAAAAAAATTAATTAGTTGATAGCAAATATAATCTGAGGTAGATAGCTTCCTCCTTACATAAGAGTGAGTAGTTACCAATGACGATGATTCAAATTAGAGTTTTAGGTAATCAATAATATCCTATACAACATCTTAGATATAATAGTGGATATTGCTTTTTATTATAGAATTGATCTAAGTCAACACCAATGACATCAATAAAATAATGGCAATTCTAATACACACTATATGTAACAAGCACAAACGATACAGCACAGACGCAGAAGGCTGCGTTATTGCGAAGTAGTAGTTATGTAAGACTTGATATTGTTTAGGGAATTGAACACCTGTTGCAGCAACGGTTAAGTTTTTAAAATATATATATTCATTATTATTGTTTCTTTCTACTAATTAGTCTTCACCCCTGAAGATGGCTACGGTGTTGGTAGCCGAAACGTCGACCCTGCTTCAACATTGTACCCGGTTGCAAACCCTAGAAATCTTTCTTCAAGAAATATGCTAATAATGTTGGAATTAATTTAGAATGAATGATAAAAAGGAAACACTAGAAAATCACAAGCAAAAGAGGCATCGATAGATGGGAGAATTGATAACAGAAATTGTTTAATTTTTAACTATGACATATGTTAAAGTAGTCATATTATAAGATGTTCAGACGATATAAATTCGAAATATCCGTAAAAAAAATCAGTCAACTGTACGTACTGAGATCAAGGAGAAGCATTACTGGTAAATAATTTCCGGGATTGAAGGCCGCTTATACAGTTCAACATGAATACTAAATAAGCCAAAAAGGAATGCCATATAACGATATCGATGGAGATATTCATCAGGGTACCACTCGGCACTTAGGATTTCCGGGTTCAAGATTTTTCGTCTCTTTTTCCTTCCATTTTTTTCATAACTATGAATATCGTTTACCATAATTGCTCATCGGCGATAAATAGGGAATAATATAAATATTACAAGATGGCCGCCATTCCACATGGAATGGCGGCCATCTTGTAATATTTATGGAATTCCAATTAATTACGAGTTTATTTAAAATCGATTCCCAATCGAAATTTAAAAAATAATAATTGAATTCGAATCTAATGTCTAGGTAGAGGAATGTTGAAATTAGTTTAATTCATTACTGTTAATTTAATTTAATCAGAGATTCAAACGTAGATTCACGATAACGGTTGGCAATATATTGCGCTAGGAAAAATATTGCTAAAAGTAGTTATGCACCAAGACACATCGTATACTTGAATAGTAAAAGTAATACTGGAAATGATTCTTAGCGTTTTTTTGGAGTTTCCATGAGATAACATCTTCAGGAGTTAAGGCTTAAGAAGGCGTAGTTTCATTCCATAGATATCATTCTTGACAGAAATGGGTTTCAAAACAAACAAAAATAACGGGAAATAATTGCACAATAAAAGATAGGGAGATAATCATTTAAAAGATGAATCATCCAGATGTAGGTTTCATTGCTAATCAGGAGAGCCTTACGTAACAAATGCCAACATTCACCAACGACTGCCACTTAAATAACGACTTAGAAACAAATAACATCAAAGATTGATTTTAACACGCATTACTAAAGTAACTTCAGCTCTATTACCTTATTTTACTTACCAAAACTGAAGAGGTCCCAAGAATTTGCCTCGGATGTCTTGACGCCAGAAATACGTATACTTTCTGTCAATTCACTTTTTTATCGTATTATGATTTTTAAAAGTTGCAAATTTATTACGTTACGCTCACCGATCACTTCACGATTAGTTAACTTTGGACTTAACGCACTTTCAGAAATTTGAATCCTAACGGCTTTTTATAAAAAAATCTTCAATACGTCTTCACAATCCGATGTCTCCAAAGTAAATGAAGATTTAGGCGCCAAAATTTATGGTTCACCAAAATGGCGAGATCTGATTGGTCGCCGCTTTTACATTTTCGGTCGCCCCCCCTCTAATCCTCCTACCGGAGAAAGTTGTAATTTCTTTCATAATTATTAATTAGTATTAAATTGAAAAATTATTGTTATAACATAATTAAAGTACAAGTTGAAATTTTTTGGAATGATAAATTACTTTAACGCTCGTTGTTTTCATTCTATGAATATATCGCGGATCCCCAGGCACCATATTATTTCCCGTAAGGCCTTCGTTTACACTCTGTTTAACAAAAGCATAACAAAATACGAAGAATTTACTTTTAATGATTTATTAATAAAATTAATGTTGAATAAAATTTATCAAATTCGTAACTTTACGTACGTGATATAATTTTTGAGATAACTAGATTCTTAAGGTAACAAGAATAACGTAAGATCAGGAATAAGGATTTGAGTATTCAAGTTTGTACCTCATACGGTAACCATTAAAAATATGTAAACACGTTAAATCAAAGCACTTTTACAGAATATTTCTACTTAATATACTCGAGATAAGCAAGGACACTTTAATATTTAATTAAGAAATGTTAGGTGTTATCTCTTATCAGATGTCTTGAAAATTCATTAGACGTCGTGAATATGGCAAACAGGTTATTTTCTCCAAGAATAAAGACAGAAATGTATAGCAATTTTTCTAATTCAATGCTATAAAATGAAAATGCATAATATTTTCTTTCTTCATTTTAAAAGATGGAAACTGAAATGCATCCCACACATTTAATAACGCAGACGACTTATGTGAGGAGACAAAAAATTATTTTTCTATATGAATTGTCCATTATCCCTCCTCTTACATACGTCTTTTGAGAATTTAGAAAAGGTCCTATTAGAAAAAAAATCAGGCTTACAAGTCTAAATGTGTAGGAAGGTTTTTTTTTCTTTCTTTTCTCAATGAGCAGAAATGTCCTCGTTATGACATTAAGAAAACGTCAACAACAATAGATAGGAGGCCGCCTCTTGGCTTCTGGAAATCAGCAAGTGTTATACGATGTAGTGATTAGAGAAAATGTACCTTATATTTCCTTAATTTTATTCACGGTTTAATTGAGCATTTAGAATACAAAGAGAAAAGTACATAATTACAAAGGGAAATATACAAACATTACATAGAGTTAAATACACAATTTATCAACATTAATGTTAAATGATAGGTAATAATAAATAAAATAAGACTTGATTATTACAGGGGCAATATATAGTGCAACCTAAAAGTAACATACATAAGCCTTAATATAAATATCTATGTAAAGTTTTGTATGAAAGTCAGGAAGGAATGATGTTTACCAGGGCAGATGCGGAATGAGGTACATAAGCTTTGGTTTCCTCGCTGAAACAATTGATTCAAAATCGTTCATAGATCAGAAGTTTTCATCTTATCACAGCCTGCTCAAGACAAGTAACGGTGAATACATTTTCTCCATGAAATTCCAGAAGACATTTATTTATGAACGTGATGACGAATTATCAGCAGTAATTTTCTATGAAATAAATCCCGTTTAGTCAAACCAGTCTGCGAATTATGTGGGCAAAAGTGCAAGCAAACGTGCCATGTAAATGCTTAATGTAACTATGTGACATTCTTGTCACCATGCATGAAAGAATTAATGATTCGGTGGATATCTCTTGATACAGAATTCCAATTCCAATTATATCCTCCCAGTTTCGTTTATGATAGTAACAATATGATATGTACTGAGATATAAGTGATTCTTGATCATTATAATAATCTGAATCTCTTTTTAATGGATATTAAGAAAACAATTATGCTAGCTCAAACAAAGGAAGATACAGAGAGACCTCAATGCTAGTTAAATAGCAATAAGGTGAAAGGATTCTGAAATCTAAAGATTCATAGATTACTCTTCTGTGTCTTAAAAATTTGTTTACAACTATATAAATAACGATGTACAGGCGTAATTTGAGATTTTGAAACAACATGTGGTTCAGAATCAAATTGGTATCGACATGCACTTCCTTACATTTCCTTCCTTACCTTTCTTACCTTACATTTCCCAACTTAAGTACAAATGAATTATACCACAATACTTGTATATCTCCTTGTCGGAGCAATCACACTTACCTTCCAATCCTATATAATGCCGGCTTGATAAGTAGAAATACAGGAAGGAGCACTTATCCATTAATTTCAACTAGAAATCTATCCATTCGGTTACGATGGCATCTTAAAACTGTTGAGTTTTGTACTTAGTGGAAATACTGCAAATTTGTGTTAACACCTGCCTTCATAGGTCCTTCTTCATAATAACTACAAATAAAGAAATAAGTATTCAACCGAAGGCCATTCTCACTGCACTACACCTTGTCGCACTCTTCTAAAAACCAGCGAACGTAGAGCTGAGTTTCTAATGCACAAAATATACCTTTATCATGATATTCCACATAAACTCAAGCACATGCCAAATGTCACACGATTCATTTTCCACCACATGTCATAATCACAAGACTTACCGAAGACAAATGAATAAGATTAGAAGTTCATAGAAGCATGGGAAATATCTTCTTGTGGATGTCATGAGACCTGAATGTGTATCTGCGCATTGGAAAAGAATTATGGTATAGAAAATGCTGACGAACGAAACTTGTTCGTCCCGCCATGTGACCTTCGTAAGTCTCAGTTCTTTTTCTCGCTAAGTGAATTGTGCTGAGGATAGTGCCATTTACATTTTCCTGCGGATTTCAAATATATCCCAGAGTGAAATGGAGTTTTTATAGTGTAAATCCAGTGTTATAATATGTGATTTCCTTGAAAAAAGCGATAGTGAGAATCGAAGGAAAACGGTGTCTATAGTGCATTACCTTTTCCGAGTATGAAGCACTTGTGATGGCGACCAATGGATGTACCACGACATTGTTTTTCGTCACCTTTGTAATGGATTTTACGGGAGAGGCTAAAAAGCATGTAAAAGGACTGTCAGAAGTGTTGAGAAGTTTTAAAAGAGGATTTCTCTACAGCTGGACAGTTAACATCAGATTCGGGAGTATACGAAGGTAAATTAGAAAGTATTCGTGTATCCAAATGGTATACCGAGTATATTCAGAAGTAACCAGGACGACTTCCAATGGTTAGCAATTTATTTCAATTTTCATGGGTTAAATTCGTAGAAAGATTATCGTGTTATGAAAAATGTGAGTAATAGGATCGTGACAGACGTTTAGGGCACTATTTAGGATATGAAATATTGACAACTCATTCACTTTATTTGCTTTCTTTGACATCAGATTCAAACCTTTAAGAATGAATATGCATGGCTGAGCAATACTGTTTTAAAATATAAAGTTAGAATTCATCTCTAATGCCGTTTTTTGCATCCTTCTGTGAAATGGTTAGGATTAATAGTTAGGATTCATTAATTAGTATAGTCAGGATTATATCATTTTATCGTTATTGCTATTTTATAAGTAAAAGTTTGAATTCATTGGCATTTATAAAATCCTATTAGTTATTCATTGTTATGTCCATGTTATTAATTCCACGAAGATTTCTCTGGATGCTCTCGAAATAAAGTATCTTATATCCGTTTTCCTCTGCTGCCGCTTCATTTCTTTAATTTACTCATCCATCTTCAGTCCTTTTCCATTTGGGCCTTCAATTTAGATTTTCCGGCAGATTGAATTACAGTTATCGCTATCTTTACAATATCCGTCGATTTGGAAATCATAATGTGTGCAACGGATAGAGAAATATCGGAGGCCTTTCTAACAACGTCAGAAAGTAATAAGTAATCTTAAATGCCGTTTCTATGCAATCTTCTGTGAAATGATTGTGATTAACACTGCTTATGTAATTTTTATCGTAATTACTATTTTATTAGTAAAGTATAACGATTTGAATTTTATTTGCATTTATAAAATCTCATTATTTATTGATTATTATGTTCATGTAATCAAAAGAAAGATATTAAAATGCACGAACGCACGATACCTCTTATATATAATATTATGCCTAGTCATAAAATTAATTATCTGTAAATTCCATGGCGTCGTATCACAAATAGAATAATGAAAATTCTTCCATTTTCCCATACCATTCGTGAACCTACGTCATGATTACGTCACACGGAAGGATCACCTATATTACAACTATATTTTATGCAATATATATTTTTGTAGTACGAAATTATTCCAGTAATTTTCAAATTAAATTTAAATTTGATTATTGATTGATTCGTTTAATAAAAATCAATTTAATTTTAATTTATATTATTTAACCGAAAATGTAACAGCGACGACCAATCAGATCGCGCCATTTTGTGTGAACCATTGATTTTGGCGGTTGAATCTTCATTTAATTTGGAAACATCGGATTGCGAGGAGGTATTGAGGATTTTTTTGAAAAAAGCCGTTAGGATTCAAATTTCTGAAAGTGCGTTAGGTCCGAAGTCGACTAATCGTGAAGTGATCGGTAAGCTTGAAGTAATACATTTGCTACGTTTAAAAATCGGGATATGATTAGAAAATAAATTAACTCGTTTCCTGAAAGTTTCCTACATAAAGACATTCCTGGCAAATCCTTTGGATAACCTCAGTCTTGGTAAGTATAAAGAAAAGTTAAGTGTTGAAAGTTAGTGTTGAAGTTATATTATTGACATGTGAGTTTATAAACTATTATTGATGTTATTTGTTTTTAAGTTTTTATTTATGTGGCAGTCGTTGGTAAATTTTGGAATTTTTCTTACGTAAGGCTCTTATGATGAAACTATGAAACTGTCATCTGGATGAATTTTTAAGTGATTTTCCTACTATCTCTTATTGTGTTATTATTTCCCGTTATTTTAGTCTACTTTGTAACTCATTTCTGTCCAAAACTGATATTTTTGGAATGATACTACGACTTATAAAGACTTTATGTGACGGTAACTCCATAAAACGTAACGAATCCTTTCCAGTAGTACCTTTCCTTTCTAGTTATTCGATGTGTCTTGGTGAATAACTACTTTTAGCAATATTTTTCCAGCGCAAAATATTGACGACAGTTATCGTATCGGAAGTCTCGATTTGAATTTCAGATTAAATTTGCATTAATTAATCAAACCAATTTCAACATTCCCCTACCTAGACATTTGATTCGAATTCAATTAGTATTTTTTTAATTTCGATTGGGAATTAATTTTAAATAAACTCGTAAATTAATTGGAATTCCATAAATGTTACAAGATGGCCGCCATTCCATGTGGAATGGCGGCCATCTTGTAATATTGTAATAATATAATAACATTTTAGTCCAGTTTATATTCGGCCATCTTGTAACATTTATATTATTCCCTTTTTATCGCCGATGAGCAATTATGGTAAACGATATTCGTAGTTATGAAGAAAATGGAAGGAGAAAGAGACGTAGGAAAATTTTGAACCCGGAAATCCTAATTGCCGAGTGGTACCCTGATGAATATCTCCATCGATATCGTTATATGGCATTCCTTTTTGTATTATTTAGTTTTCATGTGGAACTGTATTAGCGGCCTTCAATCCCGGAAATTATTTACCAGTAATGCTTCTCCTTGATCTCAGTACGTACAGTCGACTGATTTGTAACGGATATTTCGAATTTGTATCGTCAGAACATCTTATAATATGACTACTTTAACATATGTCATAGTTAAAAATTAATCAGTTTCTTTTAGTTGTGTGTCCGATTTTTACATTAATCGATGACTACCAATTAGGAATTGTTTAACTTTTCATTATGATAGTTCTAGAATTGAATTAAAATTATGTGTTTTCCTAACTTAAAGATAATGCATAGAATAAGATTCAGTGGACTTGACTTACGATAATTGCAACAAAATATTGGAATATTCTTTTAAATAAACGTTACAAAATCAGGGAATGCAATGTAATTGTGAAATTCCAATTTTTCGCGGTTCTATTTAATTATTTCAAATCTTGCATATTGATCCTTTCTATATTACTATTCATTTTTATTATTTATTAGATTTTAATATATTTTTTATTTATTAGATTTTATTATAATGTTTTTAATTATAATTTTTTAATTTTAAATTCTTTTATTTTAAATTTTTTTAGTTGAATTTCACTTTCAAAACTTAATTTTTCCAGCGGAAGCGACGAACAAACAATTTTCGAGTATTTTCGAGTATTTTTGATTTTATTTATTTATTTTCGGACTATTTTTGATTTTATTTTTGATTTTATTAATCAACTGATTAAAATATAGCAAAATTTACTGTAATAATCTACGATACGGAATCTGAAATCGTTGAATATAATAACCAAAACCCTCATCTGAATCATTATTATTGGCTACAAATCCTTCCAATAACGAACGATACATTTTAGTCCAGTTTATATTCGCTTTTAAACAGTGAACTTCCAAGCAATTTATTTGGTGTTTTTGAATTCCAGATTGTGGCATCCTTCCCATTTTCGCACTTTTTTACCTGTGAATTTCTCCTCTGCCATAGTGGAAAGACATACAAGCATCAAGGATAACCGGAGATTTAGAACTGGTGAGTGTTTCTAAAACGGTAAAAGTACTTAATTATTTCTATTCTCTGTTCATTATCTTACATTCACAAAATCTGATTGTGAGTAATATAGATGAAGTTCAATTATCGTGAAGTGATCTGTAAGCGTAAAGTAATATATTTGCAACTTTAAAAAACATGATGTTATTAATAAGTAATTTAAAAGTACATAGTTAAATTTCTGGCGTCAAGACATCAGTGGCAAAAACTAGATATTTCTTTTTTGCTAAGTAACATATATTAATATTTTGTAAATTAATTGAAATAGTTTTGCGTTTCAGCAAGATAGTTAATATCATCAGCTGCTGTTTCTTACATGTATAACTATTGTCTGGGAGTTACCTTATTGAATATATTTACTCGTACGTACGGTATTCTTCGGCAAATTATACTACAGGATCACTAATCATTTACATGATTATCAAAAATTTTACCATTGAGCAATGAATTCCAGTTATATACGACTGATTTTAATGAACTTCTAATCTATGATCATATTTTAGATATGAAGCTACGAATCTCTAGTTCTTAAATAGCTATCTGTAGAAAGAAAATAATAATGCTTTTAAACTTTTCCGCGACCGATCTGAATCTTTAAATATTATATCCAGAATAGGTTTTCCGTTACGTTTTTTTTACTTGTACTTTGATTTTTAAGTTTAACTTTGCGTTTTTTTATGAATTAAATATCAATATTTTATACTTAATTGCGATTCTAAATGAAGCTTTACCTTTATTCAAATGCAATGTCGATCTCATTGTCATCGAAAATATACTTCTATTCAAAGTTAAACATCACGATTATTTAGACTTCTTGATCAGGAAACAATTCTCTAATTACAATGAAAGCATTAAGTTTAGCTATGTAGTGGAAGAAAATTCAAACTTCTTTTCCGTAGAACTTAATGTTTGAGTTATATGTCATCAATAATGTTTGAGGTTATGATATTGTTTTTGAACCGAATTTGTAACGGACATATCATTTGAATTTTAAAATTGAATTTCGGATCTGTTTTTAGTTTTTTATCTTTAATTTTAATTCTTTTTCAATCATTAATTCGAACATAACCTGCATCTGATTTTTTTAACTTTAAGTTTGCACCAATTTTTCTTTTCAATAAAGTACGGTTCCATTCAAAGGATGGCTATCAGTAAGGAAGTCAGTGAGATCTCGTATCTGATGTTCGGTATAAATCCATGAATAAGTTTATTTATTAGTAAGGAGTTGAGGGAATTTTAATTGAATATCCATTATTTCTCAAACAAATACTTTTCTTGATTTACCAATAGGTCCATATTTTCTTATAAATCGGTCTTTCATATATTTTTGGATCGAGTTTCCATACTCATTTCAATTAAAAATTTCAGGCCACTACTGAATGTAATACGAGTGCCATTTTTTGCCTCTCGTGTTTATTGATCAATTGAGTAAAACTTGAGCAAAATCTACTGCAATATCTATGAGATGTAATTGAATTTTTTTATATAATCGTAAACAAGATCCTAATTTGAAATATCAATGCTTGCAACTACTCGTTCTTATAAAAGGAAAATAAAATTTACCACATATTATATTCCCTAATTAATTTATTTGATGTGATTATTTTTCAGATTGTGACATCCTCATCTTCTCCAAACTTCCTTACCTGTGAATTTTCCCAGCGCAGGAGTGCAGAGGGACTGAAGAGGTCAAGGATAACCGGAGATTGAATACTGGTGAGTGTTTCAGAAAAAGTAGAAATTAATTAACTTGAATAATAATAATTTCTATTCTTTATGAGTTATTCACAAAATCTGAGTAATTTAGATGAAGATTTACCTCAAATCAGACAAAACGAAGCAGGGTTTTTCAGAAACAGTAAAAATTAATTAATTTGAATACTAATAATTTTTATTCTATGTGCGTTATTCATATAATCTGAGGAATGTGAATGAAGGTTTACTTTAAATCAGATGAAACAAAGCGTGGCATTACTCTCTAATTCTTATTCTATCTTTAACAAGGATAAGCGTCAACCAATTTCCTAACTCTTGCTTGTTATAATTAAGGACACAATTATTGTAACCGCTGATCATGCGAATTGTTAAAACTAATCCTGAAACGCTTAAAGCTTAGGAGCATCTGTTGCAGCATTCAAAATTCGAATCAGTCTTTATGTTATACATCTTTTACGTCTTCGACTTCATGAAAAATCGGTAACTTTCATCAATATTAAACTACTATTCTTTTGATATAAATAACGTCAGCGGTACGAAAAAAGAACTGTCTATACTTCCCACTTTAACGTATCCTCTCCTGATTTCGCCCGACTTTTATTTGCTAATGATATAATGTGAAAAACGTAAGTCTCCACCGATAAAAAAGGGTTCTCTTTTAAGTCTGTCATTCCTAAGAAATCAAAGACATGAGATGGACAAATCGAGGATTTTTAAATGTTTTGACATTTACGAGATGGTGATCCTATGAGAAGATAACGTCCTTTTTCTCGGTGATTCACAAGTAAGCATTTTAAACTCGAATAAGTGTTTCGGTGTCGTTTGGACTTTCTTTTCGTTTTTTGTTTTGCTTTAGGAATCTCCTGCCAGCCGCTTTTCCTCTTATTCACTCCCACTTAGAAGAGAGCAACTTTCCATTTCAACTTTGTTTACATTTAAGGAAAATGAGAGGATCGTTAAGTGTACATCTTTAATTTTGAGAACGACTTCGCTATTATCCCAAGGACAGATGGACTTTCGTTGCTTTCCCTGTTAAGATAAACAGCCTTGTATTCCTGACCTTCGAGTCTATGTTGACGTTCAATATCCTTCCCTATTTTCGTAAACAAAGAAGGTAAACATATTAATTACTATCCTAGTTTCTCCTCAAGTTTATCTGTAAACCATTCATTAATTTCTATCATAATATCGTTCAGTTAACACTTGTAGCACGCTTTGAAATCCTACAGATATTTTACAGAGGATTTACTACAAGTAAGAGTAACATGTTTATTCCGGATATTTCACCATGGTTTATCAATTACAGGAGTTTGGATTTACTTTACCTCTTGCTTATCAACGTCGAATGCTACATAAATTTTTAAATTTATATTTACAAATGTTTGTTATTTACCTCCTCATTTTCATGAGTGAACAGGTATTATTCCATTAAATGTGCCCTTAAAATCCCACCTAAAATTAAACTGACTGCTTATTTTGTTAGGGTTTCAATAATTATCTCATACAAGAGTCAGTTAGAAAATTCCGGAGCTAAATTTTTTCTTCATAATAGTGTATTTTTACCAGCTACTCACATCCAATGCTCTTTATGTTTCACAAATTTACCATATATAAATTTTTCCTTCAAAAAGAGTTTAGCTGTAAAATTTAGAACGTGTTAAGGGAGCAATATGTGTATTTCTACATTCGCCTTCTACAGGAAGCGGAGAATTCGTGTTATGTATATGAAACAAAAATTGAAAAATTCCATTGATGCTCCACACTAAGTATGTTGTAATTCTTTTTTCGTTTCCGTCACAGTGATATTCTAGTTATCATAGAATGTTACATTAGTTGGATCTAAAATATTGAATAGCGAAACGAAAAGGGTAAACTAAAATGCGAATATCCGGTAGTTAAATTTGTACCCATTTTGAAATTTCGGAATAGTTCATTTGGTTTTAATTGGGTTTTAGGCATTTTTGCGATCCATCAAATCCAGACTGATGCTTTTGTGCAACTCATTTGAGATTTGCACATCTCAGATGGGCTTTTCTTGAACTATAGCCCTGAGTTAATGCTCCAAATATCTTCGTATACTTTCAGTGTATTACTATTATTGATGTTTACGATAATACAAGTATGTATCACACTGTTACAAAGATAGATTAAAATAAATTAGATTCATGAGTGTAAGTAGAACTCCAATACTAATGACTTTGTTTTCTTATCTTATAGGAAAGTTCAGCATCTTCATCTCCTGAATTAAATGTGAGTACTCAGTTACATTTCTGTTCAAATGATTGCAGGCTTGAATTCCATTAGTTAAGCATACAAATATTTAAGAGGATATTATGCAAGTATTGCATCTGTAATAGCAGTTACTTCTATACATATGCCGAAGCGATAGTTTTCAATCGCTAATTATCCTCTACATTTGATAAAAAGAAGATAATTTAACAATCAAATTTAGTAATAACTTTTACCTTCAATAACTTATTAAACTCTCAAAATGAACGTTGCTTTGTTGCGGCCAGTTCAATTTAAATTCTGCAATATATTTGTCCACACATGGCAGTAGTTTTCTTAGTGAGTGCATCATAAATGTACTAACCACCTGCTCTGTAGGGGGCGTGGGGAAGGCATTCCCTACAAACCTAGCCTACTTGTAGGCCTACAGTCGCAGGCATCTATTTCAGGGGCCTTTCTTTCACCTTCTTCTGCAGGGGTGAGGTAACTAAGCACTCACTTCTCACCTGCTCGTTCTTTCTGTCTATGAGGTCGGAGCTTCTCCTTGAAGTTGTGGCAGGGGGCCCTCTAGGCATAGAGGTGAACCCTATAGCACGTCACAACGGCCTGGGGCGGTCCACTTCTTAGGGTTTTATAGGTTGTCCCCCCAATGTCCCCCCTTCCCTCCCTCATCGGCTGAGTCATCGGAGAACTATAATTAGCGACACCGAGGAGTAAGTTTTGGTGTTGGTAATTGTAGAGAGCGTGTGGTACGAACCAGGATGAATTAGGGCACGTAAGAAAGATTAAAGAAAGGTCAGCAGTATGTTTACATAGAATTACCTTTCCAGTGGTTTTAATTTTCTACTTATTTAAGCGTTTACGAATCTTTCTAAATGTAAGCACAGGCTAGATTTGTTAAAATTTCAGTAGTTCGACGATAAGAGTTTGAAATCGAAACACTTAACCGAATACAATTTTTTGGAACATTTTGTGAACACTTCGCTGTAGAGGAATACATAACACCTTAAGAATTCCTCAGATTAACGAATGAACTTTTCGAACTGTGTTAATATTTTAAGAGAATATTTTACTCCTAATTGCACACTTTACATGCTGGTCACAACATTTACACTTAACGTTGATATATTTTTGACATTATTTTTATATTAAGAATTACAATCGTATATCCAGTTTCGTATCTGTTTCCGCAACACATGCCCATTGATTCTTAATAATCGTGAAAGTAAAACTTGCTTATAAAAATAAATAAAAAATCGCATTATATACGAATTCAATGGCGAATAGAAGAGAATATTTACTCCTGATTGCACACCTTTTGCGCTGTTCACAACATTTAGACTTAATAATGATGTTTTCTGGAAATTCTTTTTCTTATTTACAATTGGAAATCTAGTTTCGTATCCGATGTGCGTAACATACGCCGATTGATCCTTAATAATCGCGAAAGTAAAAAATACTTATATAAACAACTAAAAATGAATAAAAATGCATTTAATCCATATCCTGTCGAAGTCTACGTGTTCTGCATTTGCCAGTCTTGTACTGTAAAAGAATTTTTTAATGTAAACTTTACATTGTGTTTCGGTAGAATTGATATCATCCTCTTCTGTTGGTGGAATTTAATTGCATTAATATAATGACAATGGTCCATTGGTCCTACCGCATAAAAGTGCAGCACTATTATGAGAAAGTAGTAATATTCATACGATTCATACATTTATTCTTAATGATACAGAATCAGGCGTAACTTAAATATAATTGTTTATATGAAAGAACTCCATATTCATGGGGAAATAATGTATATCGCAGATGGATATTGTCTCAGCTCCGCCTCACTAATAAAATCACCACTTCGCTAATGTTCACTTGCACACAAAAATACAGTCAACAATGTTTAAGTATAGATCGCTTCTGTGAGAGTCTGTTAGCACTCCTTGTTCACGGCGTGTCGCAAGCAGCCAATGAGGCTTTACGACAGATGAAAAATTCCTTGATTTTAGGAAGGAGTACGATACAATATTACATGCGATATTACTTGAGAGTCTTATGTAATCGAAGATAAAATCTTTCGATTTATTTATTCGTTTTTGACGTGTAGAATTCAAACTTTGTTCATGTCCGTTTTTCCGAAAGAAAAGCTATTATCCTTAGCATCCTTTGCTCAAACATCGGAAGTAACACTGTTCACTATTGTTCAAAGCGACATAAAGTTTATTGATAGTAACATATTAATGGAATTGTAATATGGTTTGTGGACGAGGAAAATACAGTATGCATATCATAAGAAAAGAACAAATAAATGAATCTCCTATGTATAAATATGTATGTAGAAAATAATTAGTAATCAGTTTGAAAATTAATTTATCATAGTGATAAAAGGGAAATATATTTATTTCTTAGGTTCAACCTCATCAGATATATTCTAGATAAGTGGTATGTGTATACTATTTGGAAAAAAGAACCAATAACAGCTATTTTTCTCGTAATAATCTCGTGAAATCTTTTTGTCATCGGTAATTACTTTCGCTGAATATACACTGACATCTCATACCCGATGAAATTTGACGGCTCACTGAGTAATATTGAAATGGTAGTAATGTATTAGAGAGTAAAATCATAGAATACGTATATCGCTAAGGGAAATAAAACACAAGACTTGAATTCAGTTATAGTTAGAATTATTTAAATAATTCGCACATACTTGGTTGAATCCTCTCTCGTTACTGCTATAAATTACCTTAAGATTTAAAATTATCTTACTTCAGACTAGAAAAATTCGAATGTTCGAGATTAACACCTGTCCTCAGATTACCATTGTGAAATAAAGTATTCTAATTGATTCACATTATCACATAAACCCATTATGTGAATTATTAGGAGAAGTTGTTTCTAAAGGAAACCGGTGTGAAAAATATGTCTATATCTGAACTCGAACTCCCGCTACTCAATTTGCCTGCCTTCTTTCGCCTATCGTCAGATATGAAGGAAAAGAAAGATTTTGGTTCGTAGTATCAGACATTTTCGTCTACGGTTATTTATTTTGAAACATTTTTACACTTTGAGTTATCTAATTTGTGATAAATAAAATGAATTCTACCTGTATTTGAATAAGTATGGAATTTGACCCAGTACTTGGATTGAATGGAAAAATAACTAAAAGATAACATGTTTAAGTACCGTTTACTCAAGCGGGAAAATAGAAGCGTACACGTACATGCAGTAATTATACAGTCACTAAACTAAACTAAAAATTCTTAACTTATTTTGTTTGTGATAAAGCCGTTTCCCTCAGTATGCTTCTTTCAATATACTAAACTTTTTTGACCGGCTTTTGCGGCCTCTTTACAGGATTCCATAATAACCGCGAAACTTTTGAAAAAAGGAATAATTATAAAAAACTACAATAATGTCTTTTTAAGATTTTTTTCGGGGGACCAAGCGAAAACCGCGCCTTAAGCGGGATAACATTATAATCGGTTTGTGTAATTCTTGTTGCTTTACACCATATTTATTTTAAAAAGTTTGCTCTTCGCATAAAGAGAGTGTCGTAGTTATTTATGTAGTTATAAATTCCGTTTCATCTGTCTCTCAATCAGTTTTGATTTACTTGATAAATTCAGACAGAGTACGTTCATAAAGATGTAACGGATATTACGTGTATGCGCCCTTTTTACTAAATAGGCCGTTCGGATACCACGAGAGAGATCAGAAAAAAAGGTGCTTGAACCAGTCGATTCAAGAATTCATTTTCTCCGAGAACGATACGCGAAAATAATCGACTAGGAAAATAGAGACATAGTGCTTACACATCCTGCCACACGCCGAAAGGTGGCTTGCGGCGTATGTATGTAGATGAAGATGTAAGGCTGTAGTCAGTTTCATTTACTGTATCTTAGAGATTTAAAAGATAAAAGGGTGAGAGAGTGGCAGCAAAGTGAGTAATGGAAGTCCTAAATGCATCCATAAGTTGGTTTGACGCTAATATCCCCATCGTAAAAGGGTTCGGTTTTAGAACCCTTAAGTCAAATTTAATGTGACAAGCGTAACTTCGCGGAACTTACAAATCATTAATATACTCAGTCTGCAGACAACTTTGTGGCAGTGAGTCAGATAAAAATATCACAAATTTGTCTCTCTTTTCTGGCAGACCTCAGTCTGAAACATTGTTCATGAGCTTGATTTAGATTCTAGTGAAGAGATAAAATTATTCCGAGCTTTTCCAGGAATTTGATCATCTGTATCAGTAGAGAGTTAGTGCCACTGTCGTATAGAATCCAGAATCATTTACAATGGAATATTCAATAAATTTATATTTTCCTTACTTAATCAAACTCAAATAACGAAGAGTTATTGTTTGTAAAGTGACAACGGAAAACGAAATATTGTCCTACCGCTTCTTTAATAGCCAGTACATGAATGATTGCTGAAGTTTCTTATTGAATGAAAATAGCTCCTTATAACCTAGAATTAATTTCTTATGAATAGTTAAATAATAAAGTGTCAAAATATTTCTGTAACCTTCAATTTTTACATAAGGCATAAGCATAAACTCTTCCGTGAAATTTTCGTGAAAATTGTTCACCGAATTATAATAACTTTTCTTTAAATAATAATATAGAATAATCATTACGGAATAACCATTCTTTTCTAAATTTAACATATTACACAACCTATGTTTTATTATGATGATAATAGCACATTTCATGGATAGCCAACATATTTCCTCATACTTCGATACAGTCTTCGATGGAATTTGGGATTTACTCGTGAACGCTGAATAACTTTACTTAGTATTTTTGGGAAACACCTTCAAGCTGAGGAGTGAGTTTCTTTGCATTTACTTTACACGCTGAGCCCGAATGCTGAATGGAAACATCCAGTACAGATTCTATGAATTGCACTTTTCATAGTTTCGATTTGGAGTGATCTAATAAATTACTTCGCGCCATTCATACCTTAATTAATTTTATAAGATCACAGCCATGAGTAAGAGTGACATGCAGAGGATCTCAAATGGAATCGCGATTTTGAGACGAGATCAGTTTCAAGTGATAGAGAATGGAATATAAACAATAATTCTCCTTTTGTCCTTGGTGCTTCTCTCCACTGGTTCGCGAGGTATGTTTGTTTAAATAGGCCATCAAAAGTAGCGGATTATGCTGTTTAGATGCTGCTAAGCTTCTCAGCAACAATTCAGCAGTAGTGGTGGTATCGCGAGCTCTCGCCGCTCTTTTTGGTTGGTCGGGTTACGCTGCGATCGCGGCCTATAACGGATTATTTCTCTCTATGTTTAAGATACTTTTAATAAACATATTCGCCTTTTATTAATTATTTTATTAATTAACCAAAGTTTTATCAGCTTACCCTGGAATGCAATCACTGTTTCGTTACTGTTCAATTTTCTGAAATATTTCCAACGACAAGGAAGGTTATGTTTTCAATGTATTTCTATAAATTACTGTTTCATTACAGAAATCCTAAAAGTATATTTTTGCCAATATTTAAAAGATTTAGTGGACATATTTGAAGAATGTTATAAATTATCAAGGTATCTTTCTTTCGAGGAAATTATAATAGTTGTGTTTTTGAAAGTACTTTGAGTTGAGATAATTTCGCACATATGGGCTCCCACCGGGAACCAAAGCCAGGACTGGTGTCACCAAAAGCGAAAATGTTACTCGTATGGCTATAAGGGATCAGGGAAATCATACCGAACCGCCCCCTCCCCTCCCTCGTGCGGTCTGCTGTGATACCCTGTGGGTTTTGACGACTGAATACCAACTTAACTCCCTTGACCGTTAAAGCTTTTTTATGCTTGAAACATAGATGAACTTTCAGTTTTACGATCGGCCTTAAAACTCGAAGATTATATTCATAAGTGTTAAAAGAATCCTTAGGGTAAGCTGAGATTTCTTGTCTCACAAATCAGAACCCTTAATTTGAGGAGAACTTTAATCATTTCTGTATACATCGCACTAGGTTTAGAAGATTTTACATTTCCCTCGTAAAAATTTAACGAAATCATTACGTATAAGCAGAGTAGAAGGCATTAACGAGATGGTCGAAATAAATCAAAAAGTAGTTAAACCAAGCAGCAATTAAATTAATTGTCTCGCAAGTTGGAAGATGCGTATTGGAAGGATTTAAATGTCACACATTTTAAAGTTCCAATTTTAGACAAGTTTGTAATTAAAAAACCAAGAGAATATTTTTTGTAAGTTTTTATGAACGATTGAGAATTTTAATTTCTTAGCATGGCTATCTTCTATTTCTTTCTGTTAAAATCTTCTAGGGCCCGAAAGAGTAAGTTAACGATATACATATGTACGTGATATGTGAAAATGTAGAATATTTTATCGGCTCCAAGTTAATCACCGTATGCTGTAACAACGATTGACATGTCTCAAAATTCACTACATAGCAATCTTTCCTCAATCCCGTATTCACTTATCCCACCCTTTATAAAATCGTTAGTAAATCCAGGTAGGGTGAGAGGGAGGCGATCATTCCCTTTGGTGACATTTAAATATTGGTAATTTGCCATGGTCTGACGAGGAGCTTGCATTAAAATCAGATTGTATTTTCATGTTTATTATAAATCTAATACATATATCCAAATTATCTACATTTACTAAATGACATTTTAAAAATTGGAGATGAATTTATAGGGAAATTCCCTTAAATGCCGCCTCTCCTTGGCAAGTTTCTAGGTCCGCCCCTGGATATAATCCAACATCTTTTTCCTTTGTTTTTCCCTCGCATTCTATCTTAAATTTCTGTATTTTACAATCCTGCTCCCCTTAATATTCTACCAACATCTATTCTCTGCCTTCCATTCACTACATTAGTCAAAACTCTCTTTTCTCCCTCCGTGTACACTTCCTCATTATTTCTCATATCAACCTAATTTTTCCATCCAATGCTACAAAAATCTTTCTCAAAGCCTTCCGAGCCTTTAATTTGCTCCTTTCTTAGGGTCCATGTCCCACCCATTCAGCGCGGCACTGAACAATAAAGATATTTTAAAATCAATTAAGAAGATTACGATTACGTCTAACGTGAACTGTTTTCCATTTTACCCAAAACCCCCATCTCAAAGCCCTCCAATATTTTGAGGTCCACTTTTCTTAGTCTCTACGCTGCACATTGTCTTCTCATAAAAGATTAAAATTCAGTCTAGGAGAATATTTTAGGTTCGGGATATCCATTTTTAGGCTTGGAGGTATTCATTATTATGGAATCCTACTTATCCTTGAGGATGATCGCACCATAATCTTATCTTAGCCTACAACGATATAATGAATGGGACACAAAATTGTTTTTCGAGTCTTCAAAAGAACATTACAAAAAATATTAACCAGCATATTATTATTTCTGTTAATCTTTAACCTATTCATCTATTAAAATTAATTAATTAATTTCTATTAATCTATTAACCTTTATTCACGCCCCATTTCATGCCAAAAGTATTTTATATTCAAAATTATATTTAAAACTTAAAATTTTGATTAATTAATCTGTATTATACCCCAAGTAGAGTATGTCTAGCCACCCTAAATTCTTATGACAGAACATTCCCCATAAGGATTTGACCGATGTTTTTCATCATCAAGGCCTTTCCTCATCAGGTACAACCGTTTCATGAAAGCTTCCCTGGACACCTCTATTATTTTTATTACCTCATCTGTCTTCCTTCCACACCAAAATGAACCCTACTAAGCAAGGGAATAGATCCACATTTATCCCCATCAAAACCTATAATTCAGGGATGGATCGAGATATTCCAAAGAAAATGGACTCGAAAAACGTCTGACGGGACCGGGCGCGGATGCACTTCTAATGTGCGAATATACCTTAACCTTTCGATAGTTTAGAAATTTTACCGAGGATGAGACATTTTCCTAATGAACTCGTTTCCAATCAACTATTAATGCCATTTGTCGTGATAAGATGGACTGTGATCGCGAAAAAGCTGCAAAATCTGATTACTCGTCTAATCATCTGCAAATTTTCATTGCTTTTAGTTCAATGGGGGGTGGGAGCGATCCTCTCATTGGTCATCTCACCCCTTGGTTTCGCCAATGTCTTATTGTTAGCATAGGTTTCCCCTTAACAACTAAACCATTAGAGCCATGAGACTTTCCCAGAGATTATTTAGGGCATAATTTAAATTTAAACTCATTTAACTCCGATTTAAAACTCATCACGTAGTATTATCCGATAAACGTAATCAAGTAAAAATAAGCCTTCACGATTCTACCAAGAAAAGGAAGGATAAGGTAAACTTTAAAACCCATCATGGGAATTATGTAAATCCGCCCCCATAGCGGTAACTTGCAAAACCTCGGACCCTCCTCCATAGGGGAACCGATAGGACTTCAAAAGGGAAAGAACACCCAAGAGTGTCGGGAGAGTGGCGATTCTGACAAATTTCTTACCTCCCGCCCTCGTTCTGCGTGAATTCGACCTTCCGGTTTGTGAGAGGGCCGCTTCCCTCAAAGGAGTCGATGTGTGTGGCCGCAAGAAAGGTGCGGGGAAACAAACACAGTTGGCCTCCGGTCTGAGGACACGCCTCCCAATTAGGGAGAGGGAGAGCGTGAATTGTAGCGTGATGTCAAAGGGATGTGAGTGACTAAAATGTCAGCAGTCATAATGGAGCGCACTACGTCGTGGGCGGCTGTTTAAAAGGAGGTCTATTAACATGAGAGGAAGCGATGTCAAGCCTTCGACATCTGCGGTGTCAGGACTTCCTTCGAAATGGACCCCGATAAATAACTGCCCTATGCCGTTTATGGTGGCCAGAGTAAGGGGGTCCTTAAAAGATGTTAATACGAGGATACATTCGTTTCATATTTATCAGAGATTTATCGCGGAGGAAAATGGAAGCTGTAAACTCAAATCTGTATTTTTTTAATTTCAACGAATGAAGAAATAGAAAAAGTTTACTGCGCATTACTAAATCATGACTTAATGGACAAAGTCGGAGATCTACTATATTAAAGCATAAATTAAACCGAAAAATCCACAGAGGATATTTCAAGCGAGAATTTATAGGGGTTTCCATTTATTTAGAACAGTGTTGCCAAAGGCCGAGGGAAAAATCACCGATCTAATATCAACAAATATTTCCTCTGAAAATTAATAATTTTTATTATTTTAGAAGATCTTCCATACTGCGAATCGTTTATGGATAGGATCATTGGCGTATCCATAGTGAGAAAAATGGGGTTGTTCGTCTCCCATTGATGATTTTAGAAAACTATTAGAAAATTATTTCTACGATAACTTTAAATCTATACTTATATTATAAATTTATACTCATATCGAGCAATTCGACATTTTAACAGTCAATTATAGCAGTGCGGATAGTAATAATATTTTTTCTCCCTTTCTAAATGAAAACATTGAGGATCCGAAGTACAAATGTGAAAACATACTATTTTGAATTTAATATTATTTCCTGTCTGAATGTGTAGAACCGCGGAACGGGTAGCGACTTAGGATTTGTGGATTTTCGCTGTATAGGGAAATGAATCTGTTATTTCTCACATCGCTATTACCCATTAAATGAAATTTTGTATAAGGTCCATCCAAAAATCAGTTAATTAATATTTTTTCGTCCCAATGAAAAAATAAGAGCGAAAAATTCCGATATTTGAGACTCAAATCATCTAAGAATCGCTTTCAGGCGTTATTAAGAAAGATATAAGTAATATTTCTTAAATTTATAGATCGGTTTTTAATATTTTTCATGATTTAGTTTTAGAAAATTTCTATAAACGATTTATTTTTGACTGATTTTCGTTCGTGATTTGGCTTAGTTCCTTCAATCTTTCATTTAAAAATCTTTTATTTCAACTTTAAAATAATAACTAAAATAGTTATGTTTCTGTCTTTTGTATTAATTAGTGGAGAAATACCCTGAATTCATGATTCAGCTTAATTATCGTTTTATGTTCATTTCGAACATTTTCTTCACCATTTTTTTAAATTTCCTCCTCAATAATGACCACTGATTGGCATGTGGTCCATTTTAAATGTAAATAAATATATTCAGCCAATAATATATAAATTATTGGCTGATTCTATGGGGGTGCTAAAGGGGGACTTGATTAACCTCTCTTAATGATTTAGTTGCATTAGCAATTTGTCTATAATCAAACAAGGAGGTTGAGTTGAAGTTAGATTGCGAAATTTTATAATTTTATACCCCTACATGCCGCATTCACAATATATCATACTTTTATCAAGAAAAAGTAGCATATAAATGTTTAATTGGAGATAAGTTCACAAAAGGATATTGTCTTAAATTCCCTCCCACCTTCCTTTCCCTTAACAAGTACGGCCCTCCTTGGCAAGTTCCTAGATCCGCCCTTGGCATAATTACAGCGAAATTCAGATTCTCTATTATTTTCTTTGTCCGTAGAAATTGTGAGTTAAATGCGTGAAAACAGAGAACCAACTAGAGAATAAAATCAGAATAGAATTAAAAAAGAACAGAGAATAAAATCAGAATAGAATTGAGGGATATGTGATAATTCCCAATGCCGATAATGATTACACGATAATCATTTTTATAATTATTCCTAAATCTAAATGATCCTCCAAAATTAAATTTTTAGTCAGGTAATTCTACTTTAAGGAAGGAAAAAGAAAATAAGCGATTAAAGAGAAGTTTGAGGGTGGAAACGCACTGCTTGTTAGCGGTTTCAAATTATTGATGAGTTAAAAAAAATAAAGACAGATGATCTTTATAGGGAATTAGAAAGTATGGAATATCAAATTAAATCGTAAAAAAGAACTTAAATTTGAAAAACGAGTTTTCATTAAGCGCTACGGCACCGATTTGCGATAAATTTGTCTTCCATTACCAGAACTTATTAACGACCTTTGAGCAGAAAAGATCGTGTTTAGGGTAGAAATTACGGTGAAGTCACAGTAGTCATAATTTTGAACAGTTTGGATAGAATGCACACTCTTGTCTATTTTCATATGCATCGATTTCTAAATAATAATTTAATAATGTATAATTTCAGTGCTCTGCGAACAATTGGTAATTTTATGGCTTTTTCCAGTTTTATTTTAGTGCTACGCAACCCTAAATTTATTTATTTATTTTATTTATACTTTAGACTACGATTAGGCACGAGGCCAGGTGGTAGCCTAACTCTTTGACATAGATTATGATACATTATCGCTGATTTTAATAGAAAGAACAAATGCAAGGGATACTATTGCATTAGAAAAACCAAAAGTTATTTCTTGTTTATTTGGGATATTAGAAAATGTTCCATTCCAAAAATTTCTATACTTAGAAAACAGTTAAATACTTTCAGACTAATAAATTGTTCTTGATCTTTAGCCGCATAGAATCTTATACACAATTGGTATATACCCCTAAATGCTGTTTTCTACGAGTTTGTTTAAAAAAGCATTACCGACATCCAAAGCAGATTACCTGGATATTTATTTTCGTGAGTTCAGTTGAAACTCCGATTTCGTTTGTAAGCAGGCTGAATGCCCTATAGAAAACCCATGATAATTCTCCCACTGAAAAATAAATGTCGATATTTTAATGCCTGGATCACTGAACTAGGAGGCAATTCTATACAATCTAACTGTTGAAGAAGATTCGTTTCCCCTTGGAAAGAGTTAGCAACAGAGTTTTTTCAAACGCGCCTTAACTGAGGATAACCTGTACTTTTAGGGGGCTTCTCTGAAGCAATTAGCGCAAGATGTCTGCTGGGTGGGGTTGGCCACCAAGAACAACTAAAAATAAAAGAAAAACTAACTTGCGTGCCTCTTTGGGTGTTTTCCGTGGATCGGATAGGACGAGCAGATGCCGAACTCGTCACGTGATCTCGTGGCCCCGCCTCCCATCGAGCAGAAAAAATCTCTTTCATCTTCCGCCTCGGTGACCACGCGCATAATTGCAGGAAAACATTTGTTTTGGGTTTCTTCACGCTTATCGGGTGAGCCAACTGCGATAATTTCCTGCTCTGCAATGCCCGAATCACGCTGAGATTCTTCTGAGAAGCATTACGATTTTCCTGGGAATTTCGCAGTTTTTCGAAATCCAGGCTTTATTTATTTTATTTATAAATAAATACAACAATAGCCATGACTGGCAACTTACATTTGATACTATGAATTGCGGTGTAATAAATTAAACAAAAAACAAAAAAAAATAAACATGACAAATAAGAATACGAAGGGGAAATTTAAAGCACGAGCTATGGGTGCTAGCTATAATAGAAATAAAAATTAACTTGGACCAGAAAAGGTCATTGGAAGGTGATTTTGAGGAAAAATACTCAACAAGTTTATTCAACTTGCTCAGTAGTATGTACTCTATTCCTTCATTTTGTTCGTTCCACGTTTTTAATGAAGCGAATCATCTTCAGAGATCTGAAGCTTCAAATCAGCTGCGTTTTTCTGTATACTTAACTGATGTCCAGCCATTTTATTATAGACAGCATTTTACTGACGTTTCTAACTATTTTTCAAAAGTTTCTAACTTCCACCTGTTTTAACAATATTGAAGTTCTTACTACAATACCTTGATCCAATGTTTTAGAAATTTTCCAAGGGTAGAGGCAATTTAAGACAATTTCCTGTTAAAATCATTTCCCCTTAACTTTTAAATTTACACTTTTTTATGATATGCTGTAAATTCTTAGTAATCGCAGAAAAACTTCACAATCGGATTTTATATCAAGCTCTCCTTCGCATCGTAGGCAAATAAGGAAAATGAAGTCATGAACGTGGGATGATTGCCTGTAATCACTAATGCTTTGATCGATGGAATATTTTTCATTCGTCTTTCGGTACACTGAAGAGAAAAATTACTTTTAAATTTCCTTTTTCCTTAGTTTTTTGAATCTCTGCTGTGTTAATATGAAATTATATGAATATGAATAATGGTATTAGTGACTCTAAAGCATTAAATTATGCATCCTTGATCTCTTTATAGATTACTATGAAAAGTTTTAATCGTCAGGTAAATAAAATAAACTCATGTGTTGCTCTTTCGAAGCCTTTCTCTCATAGCATTCCAGCTTAGTAAGAAAAGCAAGGGCACATAACCTCATTCCTCATCTTGCCTCGTCGCTTCATTCGTTGTGGATTCAACCTGGAAGTCGGGCTTTATACTTTTCATGGCCAATTACGTATCTTGAGATTCTGGAGAGTTTCCTAGAATTTCAAAAATATCGCCATATAAAAACTCTGGGTGGAACGTATCGTTTTCCTCGTAGACTCTGAAGTGAGAGATTCCTATTCATCTTACTTACTGGTTTCTTCTGTTTTTGCAGAACGAAATACAAAGAGAGCGGCGGTTTTAGAACAATTTAGAAATGGAGTGTAAAAATATCAAAGAAAATTTCGACTCGCTTAGCCACTACTGCTAGAAAATGCTAAATCTGGGCGCTTTGATACCACGATCAAAGATTTTTCTCTAAAGGTTTTAGGATGATAGAATTTAATTCATTCTTGGAATCTAAGTGTTAACTTAATGTATTCCAAGTGTCAAATCTTAGCTTTACGAGCACGGCCTTTTTCAGAAATAAGCAACTGATTTAAAATCGGGTCTTGAACTGAGTTGTGATGTCTTACGTGGGATGATAGGGAGATATTAGTCCCTATGTTTTGTAACACCTGAAACCATTCAGAATAATATACGAATTAATTCATTAAACCTTGTATACCGTTATCAAGGGTTCTCACTTATTCGTTTAGGGTTCCTGCTATCATAACTGGAATCTTCATCGTTTAGTAGATAATAAAGGAAATATATATTTTATCTACTTTCTTCTCAATCTTTTTCATGTTTATTATAATGTGAAAGTTACTGAGGTGTGAGCAATTCTAAATAGTGATCTTATGAGGCGGAAAACATGTTTTAGTATTAGAACACATTAGTTTTACATATCTTCCATAATTTCCCATAAAAATACAACGTGCGGGACGTACGTTTATTTCATTTTTATTAATTTATTCAGTGTTCTCATTATAGAGAAGAAAAGCTAGTATTCATAGGCATCACGCAAAAATTTCTCCCCGGCGGGGAATCGAACCCCGGTCTCCCGCGTGACAGGCGGGGATACTGACCACTATACTACCGAGGACCGCTGTCTTATGTAAAATCTGTTAGTTGTTTTGAGTAAAAAGAGACACGTATAAATACTATTGATAAAATGGTTATTTTCGTTTATAAAGCGATAACAAATTGCATTGTAAAAATTTGCGAAGTTAGGCATCTAGCCCGAGTGAGCTAAAATGCAGGCCAATTATTCATTAATTTTCAAACAGTAATCAATGGCGCATTCAAAACTCCGTCCGGAGGGAGAGTAATAGAATCGCGTATGCAAAGATAAATATTGTGGACGTAGACCAAGAAAGACCTTCACTAACAAAAAAGAAAATGTTTGCTTTCTCTGAACGTAATATTTAGGTGATTTTCCAGAGATAAATCATTAGGTACATCATTACGTATCATTGTATTTATTATAAAAGAAGTAAAATATGTTGCTTATCCCTTGAAAAGAGACTTTGATCCACCTCTTTCAAATTAGGGTCTTATGCCCCAGAATGTATCACTGATTTCTGTGGACTAGGGATGGATTGATGAGATAAAATACACTGAAATAATTGCATAAGTTATTTTTCTTCAGTTAGGATATAATATCTCCTAATCAGAAAAGCTAACACTAAGATAATAATTCCAAGTTATCAGCCTTTGAATCTAAAAAAGAAAATTATAACTTGAAGTTTGGCTAGTTCTTAACTAGCACTTTGTGCCTAAATCCACCTACAGGGAATCATCCTTGAAAAGCGGATATCATAATGGCATTACTTTGTTTCTGAAAGCACCCATGCATATTGATATCAAAAATACTGACTAATGTCATTAATTTCTTTTCTTCTTGATTGCTATGGAAAGTTTTATCCATAGTTCATTGTGCTGCACATACTTGGATGGCTTACTCCCATTGCATTCAAGAAAGCTATCTCACCCCTCATCTGCGTTCTAGGCTTTCTCATTCTCACCATTCTCTCTCAGAACTTTATATATGGATACATTGAGGATCCAGTCAGCCTTCGGACTGATTATTTTTTCAACCAAATTCAGTAGTAACAGTAATTTCAAAAGTGTTTTATCAACTGAGGTCGTTTTGAATGCGGGAATCAAACCTAATAGTGTTACGTAGTTACGAAATAGTATTATCAGGAAATAATCACCAGGACAGATGGCTAATTCTGTTTTTATTTCTTGGGAACATGAGAAGGAAGAAAACATAAACAAGCTCAAAATTCTTTCACTGTCATAAACTCACAATATAAAATGTATTGGTGCGCGTATTCCTTAAATTAATTTTTAAACAAAATTTAAACAAACACATAAATTTAAAACAAAATCCAGCGTTTCTTCGAAATGTAACTTTTTTGTTTTTATATAAATATACTAAGAGTTAAAGAAAAACATATCACATTCATATCCGGCATTACTGAGATTCAATGCTAATAAATTTCCAAACAATTTTGACCAACTTGATATTTTTAAGCACATTTAACGATTGGCCCCCGTAAGGAATACACACACCAATGTGTTTTAAATAGTTTCGGAAGAAAATAGGGTAAAAGAAGAAAACTTATATCACTGCCTAGTCCAGGTGTCTCCCAGAAACAGTTGGAAGGCACAAGAGAGGACTGTTTCTAATGGAGCTTTAATAGCACCCAGATTCGCTCACTCGCACGGCTATCCACCCACTTCGACCCACATATCGCGTTGATATGGTGGTGACATTCTTCCTCATCACACAGACATTCCCTTTCATCTCCTTTCTTCGAGCACATTTCCATCCTTTGATTCTCATAAGAGCCCTCACTCCCTCTCGGCGACCCTTTTTTTCCACCGCTCCCATTTCATGGCTCGCGTTAGGGAATGAGTTCTCCCCGTCCAGATTTGCTTAATTGGGGGAACGGAGGCAATGGGGCGTGTGAGTGGGTGTAGAGGGAAGGGAAGTCGCGGTATGGATTCAAAGGGCGGTCTCTTAAGGGGAAGAAGGGGTGCGGTGATTAAGGAGTTCGGACCACCCGCGTGGGGTAGAGCACACCCGTCCCAATTTTCGGACCAATATCTTTCGGTCGCTAAAAGATGCCGGGAAATTCGATGTCAACTATGTGGCTTTACGATGGTCTGCATCTGAGAGATTTTACGATGGAAGGATGTTGAGGGCGTGCTCTTGACCAATTGGTGAGTGTGCCTGGATGTGGGTGGATGACTTCTTCAATATCACGCTGCGTAGAGGAACTTATGCCTGCTAGAAAAGGCTGCCTGGTCCGAGATCGCCGTAAAATGTTTACGATAATTAACTCAAAGGCGTTAACTATGAGTTTGTCGTAAAATCTTATGGACTTCCATATTATGTTCAGTCTCCATCCCCGTCCAAGAAGTTTTTTTCCTTAAGGGTTTTATCCTCTTCTTATGGTAAATGCCAGTTCCCTAAGAAGGAAAAACGAAATTGCTTCTATTAGCCGAAATGAAAAATTAACTATTAGACTTTTCTTTTAATGGAATAGCCACATTTATAACCTAAATAATTTATTACT
Organism: Pachydiplax longipennis; assembly: GCA_036926295.1. Taxonomy (NCBI): domain Eukaryota; kingdom Metazoa; phylum Arthropoda; class Insecta; order Odonata; family Libellulidae; genus Pachydiplax; species Pachydiplax longipennis. The sequence continues at coordinate 54,596,925 of JAVFKF010000002.1, read as the reverse complement.
AGAAGAGAAAAACAATGTAAATATAATTTGAATTTGAAATTCCACAGGCCTTTCATAGCTGTATGGTAAGAGGATTGGTCACCCAGAATTGACGAGTAGATGTTCACAGATAGAAAGAGAAGTAGCAGGCGAACACTCCCAAATTGAAAGTGAAAGAAAAAATGAAAACAAAGCGATTAAGAAATAATAATTACGAAAATACACGTATATGTAGCTAATTTACTACTGGTCATGTCAAGGATCCTCGGTAGTATAGTGGTCAGTATCCCCGCCTGTCACGCGGGAGACCGGGGTTCGATTCCCCGCCGGGGAGGAACTTTTTACCTGCTTCCACATGATAATTCAGTCATAGTAATTTTCGATAAATAAAATTACTGTTTGAGCGATTGTATATGTAATTATTGGCTTTCAAGCCCCGAAGTAATTTGTTTTTACTGATAATGCATAAAAAGACTGGAATAAGTCAGTTATTATCTGGTGATGTTTAACAACTGTGTAATATATTTGTGTTGCCACTTAAGAAACGGCTTCGTCAAGAGAATGGGCGGTAGAATCGAAGAGGGAGTCCACGAGTGATGTTACTTTACGCTAGTTGTGCCTTTTGAATATGCATAGGTTGCGGCAGACCCTACTGAAAAGTATTGTTTTCGCGAGTAATATTAATGAAACAACGTAAAGCGATACGTTTGGTAAAGAATTGCTTCGAAAAATCAGTGAGAGTTACTCAGATGCTTCAGGAGGCAGAATGGGAATCTTTTAAAGAAAGAAGGTTCAATCAAAGACTTAATTTACTTAATAAATTCATAGATGATACGTTCATAGAATATCTAGCCGTTATTATACATCCTCCATGTTACATAGGCCGTTTTGACACTGCAAAAAGGTCCCGAGAAATAGATGTTAGAAACAAGTCGTTGATTTTTTTCCGCGAAAGATACGCGAAAGTTAAGAAAGAAGAGGCATAGTGTATCCATCCCTTGCCACACAACACGGCAGCTTACAGGGTGCGTTCGTAGGACTTTGTAAATGGATTAAATCAATCCTGCCGTGACCGACCCAAGGTACATGTTACATTACATTAGGGTTTAATGTAAGAAGGGACTTTCGAGTCTCAATCTCACCCGAATAAAGACGATTTATTTATTTATTATTTATTGACATTTGTTTTCCTGTCGGGCAGTCTCACAGTACAATGATTATCAATGTACATTGCTGTTTAAAAACAAATTTTTAATGATTTAATCAAATAAAAGTTATTAATTATTACCCATAAACTCGAGAAAGTGCAGTTCAAAGCGATACAATTTGTAATAAATGCTACGAGTAAAAGACAAGCGTTACAAAGATGCTTTAAGATGCAGGTTAGGAATCCTTGAAAGAAAGGAAACTAAAAGCTCGGTTGAGATTGCTTCATAAATTTAGGGAAAGAACGTTTAAAGAGGCTGGAATCGGTATTATGTGACCCCTATGCTACTTCGGCCATTCCGACAATGAACATGAAATAAGAGATATTGATGCTAGAAGAAGTCATTTTCAGTACTCCTTCTTTCCACAAACGATACACGATGATAAACAAGTAACGAAGAGGGCGTCTTGCAGGTTATTTATGTAGATGGACTAAATATCACAATTATTATTTAACATATGGTGAATGAAGCGAGTAATAGAATTAGGGACAGAAAAGTGTTTGAAATATACGTTTATATTTCCCACAATTTGAATTAACTTCAATTACTAAATATCTTTTTTCAGTCCACGATAAATAATACGCGGCCGTTTTACGCTGCAGGGGTAGCATCACCTATCGGCAAAAAGTCAACGAAATAAATTATTATGGATATCAAAAAATTATTTAATCATATTTTACGGCTTTGAGAAAAGTTGCGTCTTAACATGTTCTCTATTTTCCTAACGCATACACTGATGAGTTAAAAAGATAATTACACTGTGATGGAAATTAAAAATTTCCCCTATTCAAACTAAATAATCTATTAAAATTAAAAATTTTAATCAGTCTGCGAAATTGTTCGAAAAGTTTTTATTGCCATTTAAGTGATGGCCTAACAAAATAACGCTACATTGTATTTTATTTATTTATGAAATGACTAGGTGTTTCGTATTTAAGGTGTATTAAAATGGGATCATCAGTGTGTAATCAGATACAGAATAAAATGTGGGAATTAGATGATATAACCTGATTGTGAAGAATGATAAAAAATATAGGTTCCACCGAGATTTGAACTCGGATCGCTGGATTCAGAGTCCAGAGTGCTAACCATTACACCATGGAACCGCTGTGAGTGAGCGTGGGTGATACAGCAGAAACAAGAACTTTGAGATATCATTACAAACTCATATTTGCTCCTCTATGTTGCCGGATTACATCTATAAGAGGATTGATAGTAAAAGCAAAAAAATTGCCTGGGGGAGCAAAGATTTTTTGTGGCGGCTGAAGCGGATGCTGATTAAGATAATATTCTTTTTGAGTTAATTTGGCATTTGATGGATATCAAGACTCACATTATATTAAGAGAAGGGATGTTTTTGGGAAGGGTTCTTTGATCGGAATCGATCTAAGAAGGATGACCAAATTAGGAGTGGAAATCACGAATTATTGAACCAGAATCAAATTCCTTTCGACTTCAGATCCTTGCATATAATCTACACCGTTCTTCTCCTTAATTTGGCTTTGTAGCATAGTGTGGCTGGTATTTATAACTTTATTACAAACTTCATACATAAATATTATATTAATAGAAAAATTTTAATTTGTGATTATAAAAAATACTGTTTCATCACCGATTTTGATTGGTAGTAATACATATATTAAAGTGTTACGTTTGCGGGCGACGAAAAGGTTGAAGCGCCGAAATACCCTGGCCACACCCGCATGCGTCATCCCCTTCAAATTCATCTTGGATTACGAAAATAAACAGAAAAATGCTAATTATTGCACGCTAAGTACTCTTTTCCGTAAGCCTCATAAAATACATCAACATCCAAGTAATTGGCTGGAGAAAAAATGAACAGGTCCCACCGAGATTTGAACTCGGATCGCTGGATTCAGAGTCCAGAGTGCTAACCATTACACCATGGGACCGACTTGTTTACCCTGAGTACTTCATACGAGGTTCCTTAAAGGGTTACAAATAAATACTTCTACTTCCCCGATATTGGGGATGGCGTGTAACCATATGTAACATTAATTTTAATTTACCTACAATAACTTTATGCATATGTATCATGATACAGTGATGTTAGTATGAGTGTGATTTTGCCGATAAGTCGCTCATAAGAGCAAGGACTTGAGACCCCGGTTCAATGAGACGAACTGCAAATTCAGCATTTGAAATAGATAAAGCAGTAGAGTAAATTGAGAGAGGAAAGTTCTTAATAGAAGAGGAAAGAAATTTAGCTGTTGAGAAGATTGGCTCCTTCCAAAAATATAGAGAGATCAAATACCAGTCCCTTTTCTATAATTATCTACATTACTAAGAGTAGTAATGCTGTAAAAACTGAATTGATAAATGAGGTCATATCACATGTGGGGTCCCTTCTGGGTTCTAACCCAGCACTGCTTTCGCCAAAGTCGAGCGCTGTCCACTAACTTATTACCACTTTTTCTTTCTATTTTTACTCAATTTTATATCCTGTAAACGATACGCCTGAACTAGGAGCTAACAGTTTTGACAATTAACTATAGCTTTTAACTGTCGGAAGACATTCATAACTGAGTAGGAAACAGAACGTTACTTTATTCGACAAAATATTATACACATCTATACAAATATTAGCCAACGAGGGAATATCTGGAAGAAAGAATTCGTAGAAAACATATCCGTGAAAAAGTTATGAACGTTTATAGATAAAATAATTTTTTTATAGATTAAAGTTTATAGTTCTATCCCGGAAGGGCAGAATAAAAAAGACATTAAATATATAAACTGCTAAATGAAAGAAATAAAATCATCAAAACATGAGGGTATCGACTAAAAAAAGGAGATAAAGTCTTAAAAGTTATATTTAGTATCACAATCGAAAAAAATCGAGGTTTGAGATGGTCCATGAAATTTACGGGTTCGACTGAATGTTTTAATTATAAAAGATAGGGGGTAAGGTAAAAATTTTAATAATAACAATAACGTAATTCCTAGCATAAAGCCAGAAATAAAACCAAACAAAGGAACACAGCAATAAGGAAATTTCTAGCATGATCACCAAAAACTAAATCAAGCAAAGGTTCCTTGTTCGGTTACGGAAATGAAAGATAGAACCTAAATTCCCTCTCCGACCCCAAAAAAAAATTCTCCCCGGCGGGGAATCGAACCCCGGTCTCCCGCGTGACAGGCGGGGATACTGACCACTATACTACCGAGGACCTATAGTAACAGAGATAAATTTTGTAAACCGTTTTATATTCCTTAACAACCATTCGGAAAGCAATATATCTTCCTGATTAAAACGTGAAGTCCTATGTGGTTCTTACATGCCGAAGGTATTCGTTGTAGGATATACACGTGAAATTCCTACTCATATAAATAATAATTTTCGTTACTGAAACTACAGCCGGATCCAGTGGACAAAATGCGAAGGAATGCATCCATGCCGTGTTAGCGAAAATGTAAGCAAATAATTCGTTTTATCATGTACTTAGACTCAATTCCATTATTAAAGACAAATGTCGTACACTGAGGGAGACATCAATAAATTTCGAAAGCAAAAAAATCGCTACATTTCATTCCTACAACTGCACACAAAATAGGGACATGCTATACAACCTTCCTAGTCAACCCCGTGAAATGCAAACCTTAATTACACATTAGTAAAGGAAAAAAAATTTTCAGGTCCCACCGAGATTTGAACTCGGATCGCTGGATTCAAAGTCCAGAGTGCTAACCATTACACCATGGGACCGTCGACGCTTCGGGGCGTTCGGAATGATGGATGAAAGGAGGAATTCTATGATAGAGGGCATGGCGATGGAGTTTAGAGCAATTCTTCTTTTAAAATGAGGTATAGGTCATTATTTTAGCAAAATTAGCTAAATGAAGTATTCTTACGAATTCCTGGCTTACGAAGTTAACTTGAATTGAGGATGATAATGAAAACTCGATTTTTTTCATCACACAATTATCGGGTCCTTCTTGAAACAATGTTTGGAATTAATTATCCTCGCATTATTTTCATTTACACCGTACAGCATGTTTGCTTAGTGTTATAAAAATATTAAATGCAACATAAATTGAAATTTGAATGATATACGAAATAAATCTAAGCGATATGATACATATCTCGATGACTGGATTACGGAAAGAATGCCGTGAAAATGCAAACTAAACGGATTTAATATGATTGATTGGTAGGGTTGCCCGACTCTGATTATGAATGTGAATAAGTATATATTTTACGATTAATTACTAGGTGAAAACGGCACATTCAATATTATGAAAATCGTTACAGCTGAGCGCAACTACATTTGTATCGCTGTTCCATATTCAAATTAAAATTATTGCACTGGCAACAAGCAAATGCTGTTAAAATTTACACGAAGCACGAAGAAGTTCATCCAAATTTTATTGCAAAGTTCATATCTGAGTATCTCATGGTAGGACCGCAGCCGACCGGGCTAAGAGGGCGGTTCCCCTGGGCGCCGGGGTATGGATCCGCATGAATTTGGGCGTACAATGTATGGTGAAGCGCGGTAACGGTGGAAACCTTCGTGGTTTCTTGCATTAACCAATGAACTGTCATACCCAACACATTGCAAAAATTCGATGTAGATATGAACCCTCAGTTATGATTACTTTTAATTATGGGGATTGAAAATTGATTGTTAACGGAAGTACTCATTACAATGAGTAGTCAAGAAACAAGCAAATTGTTAAATTATGACTATTTGAACCTGTATGACTCCTAGCATGGGCGCCGACACTCGCCGCCCCTGAGTAAGACTGTGGATTCAAAGGGCAGATCGAACGCAATCCTTTAAAACCACTCAAGAACTCGAAAATAAGAAACAAATAACGTCAAGAATTCTAATGTTATGATATTCCATCATAGCTTAATTTCTTCGTGTTAAGTGATGCTATTTTAATTCATTGCTATTCTTAAGCGGACATTCCTTACATCCCGAATGACATTCGTAGGACAAGTCCGGTTGCAAATGCCTACTTTGGCCCGTTCTTGCATATATATTGCTTGCCATCAGAAAATAAAACACCCCTATGAAGTGGCGTGCCGCAAACTGGGGGCCCGAATGCTTGGCATCCACGGAACTCACCATAGATAGCTACGGCGGATTTTAATAAATGATCCACCTAGGCAGGATAGTCCTCCCGGTTGGACCATCAAGGATTAAAGAATAAATATGAGATTTCCAGATGAAAATCAAAATTGAGGAAATTATAAAATCATTTTTCACTTCTGCATAATGTCGCTCCACGAAATACGGCATAACATGATAGATCATTTGCAAGGCAATAGTCAGGTTAATTTTTTCTTTACTGTATTTCATAAAGTAACGGCTCTGTAGATAGAATTTATAGGAACCATAACTTACATAGTCATTCATGTTAAAAAGTATGCTGTATGTGTCACACCATAGTGGCTCTAAGTACTGGTGCTGTGCATGGTCACTTGCTCCAGTGATTGCATAATTTCAATTTTTGCGTAAACCAATTACACAGCGTATTTTTTTTAGATTCAGCCTGCAAGTTATGGAAAGAATGTTCCTTAATCGGGTGTAGAGTCACCAAACTAACAATAACGTAAGGAATGAGGAATTCAACCAGTGTGATTTATAGCCATGATTAAGATCCACGAAATATCTAAACGAAAAGTATTTCCTTTGAATGATAGAACTCACTGTGTTGTTGCAATCTTTAGAAACATGAGAGTCCATTCGTTAAGCATCTATAGAGATAAATGAAAGTATAATGGATTGTTTGCTATTCGAAAAACATCTATTTTTCATCGTGATAACTATTATCATTCATTAATCGTTGCTATATAACTTACTTAATTATTTCGTTTGCTCATAATATCAAGTTTCTTCGGTCAAATTATATCATTTTAGAGCGTAGGTAATGCTACTGTTTATAACGCGATCATCAGAAAGATTATCCGATGAGTTTTGAAAATACCTTTACGAAATTTTCCAGCCGTGGAATGAAAAAGACATTCCGGTTGGATAAAGAGAGCAACGCGGCCGCAAACACGAAAAGTATAGTTGTCGTAAGGAGCGTTGAAGTGTAAATTATACCTAGCGATGAATTATGGACGAAAGAACCCTCGTGAAATAGCTACTGCAAACATCCACTTTTTTCGTCGTCGGGGAGTGTGGGAACGGAGGTGAGCTAGGAAGTAAAGAGACCTCTCAGTCCCTCGACCTCTTGACCCCTCACACACAGGATGACCAACCGATCGGAACGAACAAAATCCTTTCCCACGGCGTTTCCTCTCACACACTCTTTGGAAAACAAGCCGTTTTTTGCATCCATCCACTCTCTCTATACCCCTTTTTTCCTCGCTTCCAAACTATCCCCTCTTTTAACATCTCCCCCGCCTCCCCTTCGATCTTCTTTCGTGATCTTCTCGTCACTCCTCTTTCATCCCTTACGTTTCCTCACCAAACCTCTATTTATTCAGTCTGGACAATTCTTTCAACCATCCCTGTTCAATCATTCCCCCTCGTTGATCGATTGCGACTTTTCTTATCCTCTTTGTATCTTGTGGATATCTCCACTCAAATTGGATTGTGGCTATGCGGCAAGGTGTTAGATATACCACTACTGATTCATTTGATAAAAAGGAGGTAGCCATCCATCCCATCTTCACTCATCTAGGTTTGGCCAACAAAAAATGAATTTTAATATCATTTACATATTGGCAAGTCTAAAGGGGGAAATCACCACTTCCTATTTATGATTTTGTAGAACAAGCTATTTGCTGAGACCATGGAAAATTCAAACTATAAAGTAATACCTCAGTTTTTACAATAAGTTAACATGTAAAGTATTTCCCTCAGAATCCCCAGAAAATGCCCCAGATTCACTTGGAATCCAAAAGAGAATTTAGTAAACTTTGTCTCTGAATCTGCTTTCTTGTAATTCAAATATCTGGCACAAAATCATTTCTGATGTAAAAAATCAGCCACCTAAATTTTATTCATTAAAATAGAAACATAAAAGGAAAAAATAAAATCTGCAACTTATTTGAATGTGGGAACACAAAAATTTTCCCTTAAAACTTACTTTCAAGGCATACCAGAATGTAAATTCATTTCAATAACCTAAATGGATATAAGTGCTGCAATTTTGGGTGAAAAAGAATTACATTTGGGAGGAAATCTGTGCGATTTATATCGTTAAGTACTTTCAATGACCTTGGTCATTCATGCCTTAATAGTAACTAATAATACCTCCTGTTGGTTTCCTTCTTCAGATATGAAAATTCCCAAGCATATATGGTACACTTTTACTATCCTCCAACCTATATTACACAATTATTAATTGAAGTGCCAAACGTGAAACAGATTTAGGTCCAGCGTTCTCTGGATTTGTATCTATAATATGGATTCAATGAAAAGCAAAGCATCTTTCTATGGTCCTTTTTATATTTCACGTAATATTTTTTATGGTCCTTTTTAAATTTCATGTAAACTATATTAACATTCTTTCAAAAGGAACTTTGGTTTCTTTATTTGAATTTCCTTAATTAAATGAACTATATCCAATCTAAAATCATGCGCAATTAATGACCAAATACATGGCCAATTTTAACAGTCTGGTGATATAATAAAACTGAAAACCTAATATGCAGGAGAATTGAAAACACCATGTAATAAAATGGCAATTTATTCACAACAAATACTTTATAATTACAAATAGAAAGACCATAAAACAGGCCATATGCTTCTTTGCTTGACAAGATATCAATTTCCTTGCCCATTTCAAAAATATCCTGGAGGAGATATTTCACGCTATGGCCAGGACATGGTAGGTGCATTGTATGCAACAGTACAATTCATTTCCTGCAAGACGATGAGGAAGGTTGGCTGTTGTCTTTTTTATGAGAATGGCACACACCACATGTCTGAAATGACAAAAATTATATGTAGGATATAATTTACAACAAAATTAAGAAATATTATATTCATATGATGCTATGATGAGTATCCAAACAAAATGATAAATTTATCACAGCAATCATGAAGCTAAAAGTATCACATTATTTTGAAGATATACATATATTACTCTGAAGAGACATATCATAACAGTCATTCTGAATGTCTCACTCTGAACGTTAATTCATTCCAAATAGAAATCCATCAAGCAGCAGTTTGTAAAGTAATGAATACTTATAGGAGTCATAAAGTTACACACAGTTAGGGAGAGGTAAATGGAAAAAATCTACTATTCATCTCCCATCAGTCTTCTCATAGAATAGCAAATATTTAGCTTGAATTTTATAGCTAAATTTTTAAAATTTTATAGCTAAAATTAAGTTGGCACTTCCATAATAAAGAATAACTGGAATGAGCAAATTCTATCAATAAGACCTTAAATTTAATTCCATGATAGAAATGACATTCCTTCACCAAGGAATCTTTAATTAGCACTCCATGTAACAAGCTTTGAAATAAGTATAAATCAGTTTAAGTACAATCCAAATTTACTCACCAAGCTGTTGAGAATAGGTAAACACTCTTCATGGAATGTGTGCTTGCAATAAAATACAACAACATTGCTGGCATGCCTAGAATCTGTGGAAACAAAAATATCTTACAACATATGTTTTAATTGTAAGTCATTTTTCACCACATGCTGAATTATCTCATCAATCTATATTCTTTCCATTTAAAGCAAAGACCATTATGAAATGAAAGCATTTTCAAACTGTTTTCCACTACTGTATACATTATACAATACCATGGTGTGCTACATAATTGTTTATTAAAATAATATGAACTATTAAGTTATTTTAATGCCCATCTTTGCCGAACAGCAGCTAAGATGTAAACTCATCAAATTCAAAAGTATTGTCTTAATATTTTTATCCCATACTGTTATTTATAAAATACCCTTTACAATTGTTAACATTAGGAAATAATGATTTCATACCTTTGGATATGATAGCTTGATTGCATGCTCCACACAACTGCTCTTCTGTAAAAAGAAACCATTTTTAATTAATATCATGGAATGTTCCATCTCATGGTTCTCTCTCATGAAATACTATGAGATATAACAATAATTTAGGAACAGAAATCAATTAGTAATAATTTAGCATAAAAACAAATTAATTGATGACAACAAAAGAAATCGATGTTCTTATTCTTTATCTATATTATGTTTGGGTACAATTTGGCACACAATACAAATCATGTCAAATAACTGCATTCAAAATATTCTTACCATTAATTTCAATTCCCCTCTCCTGAGTTTTTACCATCTTTTCATGGAGGTTGAAATAATCAGAAACTAAAATTTTTTTACAGCCTTCTTGCACTGATACCTTTAAAAATAAAACATCTATGAAAGAATAATTTCCTTGGAAGTCCCCATTTTCAAAATTTTACAAAAAGCAGCACTATTAGAGATGAATGCTGCCTCAAACACTTTTAATAATAATCTAAATTCTTGAATTTATCTCAAGCATCTGATTCATAAAAGAGATTTGTATTGAAAATCATCAAAAATTAATTAAGAGGAAAAGATATTCATGTGAGATTATCCGTAGACTGATGAGACTTTTATAATCTCAAATGTGATATTTGAATCAATAAGAATCAAAAGATTGTCTAGCTTGTGAATATGAATAGGTGACACGTGATGTTGCTTTAATTAATCCAAAATAAATAACATAGAAATATTAAAAAGCAGTTTTATTGAATGCTTGAGTATATTGCAACAAATGCTTACAAGAAAATCAATAGAGTATACTCTCTAATTTAAAGTGACAAGATAAAAAAAAACACAGTTTATGATTACCTGTAACTTATAGTCCCGCATCATTTTAACCAATGACTCCTTGAGTCCAGGTATTTTCATCTTTGGATCTATTCTTTGTACAAGCATTTGCGGATCAATATAAGTTCCAATCTCATGAAGAAGGTATGTTACAAACTCTGAAAATCAATCATCACGTAAATGAGGAATATTGAAACTTGAATTTCATGCAATCATAAATAAATTAGAAAATAATGAAAGAGTTTTTAATAGCCTCATAACTGAAAAAGTGAGTACATCACACTAAATAGTACTGTAGTAAAATTTGTAGCTCCTACAGACCTGGTTTATCTAAAGAAGAAGAAATGAGATCCTCCCAAAGTTCCATGTCATCGTGCTGCTTACAAAAATTGACAGCTTCCCTAATGTCTTTCAATTGCTGAGTTATAAGATTTAATGCTTCTTTAGTATTCCCAATCCTCCCTAAAAAAAGGAAAATTTTTAATGCTCTAAAAGAGTTCTTATAGACTTGGAAAAAACAATCTTCATGGATTACATACATTATACACTATGACAATGTTAGACTCTATTTAGATATCAGTTCTGCTACTATTTTACCAATTTCATGTATAGCTACTCAATTTTCTGTAATATTTATATACTCACAAAGCACCATAGGTGGCAAACACTTTAAAATAAGCAATGCACATTCAATGAAAATGATTGGATAGCATGTTTGAAAGCAAATGAGAAATATACTGAGCATACTTTAAAGATATTTAGCAACCTCTAGAGCATTGTGGACCTTTTTTATATCCTTTCCCTTTACTTATTCCAACTTCTGTAATTGATACAGTAACATTTTTCATTTAAACATTACCTACAGGCTTTCATGATGAAAGTCCTCCATAGCATATGGATTCTTCTAGTTTTATTTGCATGGGTGCCATCAGCATCCTCAAGCAGATTCTAACAGTAGTCTTAGGAACTTTGTTGGGAAAATTAAAAGAATAATCATGCTTTATTTTTGTGTACATTCAAGTCCAGCAATACCCCTGAAAAGTCTATCTGAAGGTTTTCCTAAATGTTTCATCTTTAGCTGCTGAAGTAGATGTGGCACACATAGCATAGATAAATAGCTTCTGGAAAGAGCCATGTTGGTAGAAAAATATATAGAAATGATATATAGGATAAAGTTTGCCAGGTCTTTTGTAAAATTTAACGTTGTTACACAATACAAAAACTTGAGTGAATGAGTTTGAAGTTACTCTTCCTGAGGTAAATAGCATACATTCCTTATTTAGAAAAAGATTTGATTGCTTAAGTCACATTCAGCTTATAATCTATTAATTTTATTTATTAATGGCACAGATATTAATATAACTCTTGATGCATATTTTTGGGATTTAAACAAGCTACCCATTCAGCTCGTTTTTGGGCATCTTACATCCACTAAGGAGAGAGTAATACCCCTTTTACAAAAAGTAAATGAAAATATATGGAGAAACTTGCAAATACCCTGAATATTAACTCTAGCCTATCAGTTGAAGATGGTAACAATAACTAAAAAACATCAAGGTGATATTTTCATATAGATTTAGATCATTTAATAAACAAGAAAGCAGATAGTAAATAATTACCTAGCAAGTAAACCATCTCTTGGAAATACTTCCGCTCCTTACAAATGTCCAGGGCTTTCTGGATTGGGTAATGATCACTGCGACATAAGAAAGGCAACAGCTTTGGTCGATCAAATTCTGCATAAAGCTTCATCAACTGTCCATGATACTTGCGTGCTGAACCTTTTGAATCTCGGCATTCTAAAGCATCTAGATACTGTAATACAAGAATGTGAACATTCAAAACTAATGCATTTGTTTTAATGCAGCAGTATCATAATATGCCAAGGCAGCTTGCAGGATTCATACACAGATGTATATGATGAGTGATTTTATATAGGTTTAAGAAAACGTCTGCACTTAGTAAAAATTTAAAGTTAGCTTAAGGAATTATCTTTTCCTTACTGGAGTACTCAGAAGGAATAGTAACTCAGAAAAGAAAATAACAGAGTTTTCCCTACTGAACAAGTGATGTATTTACAAGCCATCAAATATGGCAATAACTGTGTATCAATTTCAAAATCAATTAAGATTTAAGTTTTAAAAAAGTAGAAACCAGATTACCTGATATAAATATTGAGGGTGGGGCTTAAGGCGATCAACAATCATGTCGGTAGGCACATTATCTATATCCAAGAAAAGCGTAATAGCTTGATTTTTATCCAATTCCATTAAACCAATAACCATGTCGGGAATGGAATTATACAAGCTGTACTTTCGTATGAGCTGAAACACATCTTGGTGCTTCATTCTGAAAAGAAAAAAAATCAATTTTTATCAATCTGTATAAAAAAAAACAGTAATAGAATAAGAGAGAAGCACTTTATACCCTGTTTAGAAAACTTGCTTAATTTTCTTGCTCTAAACAAATCTTTTTCTTTACTTTGTTCTAATGCAAAGTAAACAAAAAGGATAGATTTTACAAGCTCAAAGAGGAATGAAGAATTACATGTAGGATTACTTTTACACTACTGCATTTTAATTGAAATCACATTCTACTGAATATTACAAGTAGTCAAACAATAAAAATTTAAACAATCTTTTTTAACTTTGGCTGGTACTTTAGTTGTTGAAACACCAACCAAGAAAGTTGGGGAGCTTTTGTTTGAGTACCTGTCCTGTCGATATTTTTTACTTATGATTATCATTATAATCATTGCAAAGTCTCTGGCAAACACCAGCTTAATCTGTGTACTTTGCAGCTAGTATGATTCAAAATACATGGAAGATGAAATTCCCGCATTAGATTCACAAAGCCACTTGAGTAAATTCAGTTTTTCCTTTATACACTTTGAACTATACATTGAATCCAGAGTACTAAGTGACATACTGCTGTCCCCATTGAATTTTAAGATAGCAATATTATACAGCCAATGTTTTGTCTTACAGTTTAGCATTACAATTGGTAATCTAATATGATCTAGAAAAACTTAGCATTAATTAACAAGTAAGAAATATTTAAAAGAGGATTTAGAAGTTTGAGAAACTCTCCAAATACCAATCTTGGTATATGGACCAGTTCCAAGGGATTGAGATTGAATAATTGTAATACCGAATTTCCATTTCCATTTCTTAGAACTGGTCTATACACCAAGATTTAGGCCATCAGAGAGTTTTTCAAACTCTTACTCATCAACAGTCAAGCTCCATTTTCTTTTCTTTCAGATGGGAGAGAGAGAATTATTTAGGATAGCATTCAGATACAAAAATTCATATGCATTAAATATCATTCACAGAGACTACTGAAAATATTTTGAGAGAGAGAGAGAGATAATTGTATCCAATATACTAGAAAATTAGAATTTCAGAATAGATGGCACAATGAAAAGCTCTTCATGAAATGAAAGGTTGAATAATCTCAGATGAAATTGGATAATTTTCAACATTTTACTAAAATACTCACTTGAGATACATTGCCAAGGCACGGTCATATTTCCCTTCGTGGGAATAAAGAATAGCAAGCGCCTGCAGAAGAAGCATTGTAACCTGTCCCTGACCACTGTCATCAGCATGAAGTTCCCCACTCTTGTCCTGCGTGATACCTCCAACTTTTCCAATCACTAACAGATGCTCTAAAACAGCATTCACTACAGCCGGAACATTATAGAGAGTTGGAGACCATTCTTTTACAAGCTTTAGGAATCCCTAGAGTAGAAAAAGAAAATGTCAATACTGATTTCTAGTCTGTAAATAACACTATGTTGACAACCTCTTGACTTACAAAATTATTTTTGGGAGTTATGCTTTTAATATCCACCTCATACTGCTGTATTTTAATAAGACACCAAAATTTTGATAAATTCTTTAGGAAAAGTACAAGGTACAGGAGACAAATTGAGATGTTTACAATATTATCTTTTCATTAATTAAACAATAGTCATATTCTCATATCATACTCTAAAAATCAACTAAGACACAAAATACAAGTTAAAGCTATCTCTTAAATATAAAATGAAATAGGTAATATAACATTTAGAATAAAATCAAATACTCGAAGGCTGAAGTATGCATAGATGAACTGATTCATTTTCTCATTTGGGAATTCCCAAATGATACATAATACAAATCAGTGCATTCTAATTGGGTTTTATGGATAAATTAAATAAAAGGGGTGTGGCCAACATTAATGAATTTCATCCTGACACAAATTCACACAAAATACAAATTTGCCTTCTATCTAAAAAATTATTCTCCCAAAGTAATTTTTAGCCAATGTACTGCTGTTCTCACTTGTTAAATATTCCCCCCTAGCCTCAGAAAAGTTAATTTTCATTTTGAAAACCCCATTCATTTGGCTGGTGTATATAAATTTAGATTGTGAATGGCAGTCTAAAAAAGTAATTTGTGAATTTTTTGATTCCAGTGACTCAGTTTCATTCCAGCAGTATCCCCAAATACCTTGTAGTTACTGCAATCATTATTTCTTTCTGAACATTACCTAATCAGACACACTTGCACATAGCAATGAATTAATTTCAACTGCCTTATGATCAAACAGTTCTATCTGAGAAACCTAATCATGAAAGCTTACGTTAAATATTCTTTAATTATGCTATACCTCAGGCTCCATCTTCAGAAATTCATACAGGACCATTTCATAAATATGAGGATCCAATTTACAATCCTTCTGCCCTGCCACTCCTTCCTCTCCCCTTGGCAAATATGGACTCACTGCTCTCAGCTGACGAATTGTGGCAAACTTGAAGACTTCTTCCTCCCAAAGATTCTTGTCCTGACCTACATTCAAGTAAAAAGGGAAAAGTTCCAACTGAACCTTTCATTGATAATTGTATTACAACATTTATACAATTGCATTGAGATTATAACTCAATTATTTCAGTATTCACAATGGAGTGGTCCATTCTTATCAGCAAGTCATGATATGTAACACATCTTTAGGATGGTATTTTCAAAGATAAAATCACTGTAACTTTAGAGTAATAGTAGTAGTATTATTTTTAAAAGAGCTTTGATAGCTAAGATAATTTTACATATAAGGGCCCCCACTTACAAGAAAGGCAAACATGCTATCAATTCGGCTATTCATGAGATCTAATGCTTGAAATCTATAAATTCAACAAAAAAAAACAACAAATTCAGTAATAAATTTAATCCATAATTTGAGAAATCACATGTACAGATGAGAATGAGTAAATAAAGAGGAATAAAATTTAGGCGTTTGACTTTAAAGGAACTGGTCCTGGGTTCAATTCCTGGTCAGAGACCACGTGCAAAATGACTCCAGCTGTCAAAGCACATTTAACAATACGGTAAAATTTAGAAAAATGAGAATAGAAAGAGAAGATTCTTTTTATTTGAAGATCTTGCTAAATAAATTTAAGAATTTGTCTTCCTTAAGCACTAGTAATTTCTTTGGTCTTTGGTAATACCTGTTAGTGATAGATTTTACCAGTTCATTAACTAACTCTCACAAAAGTGAAAGATTTCATGAATGTTCTCACCAAGAATCTTTTGACATAGTTCTCCAGCTTTTGTGAATTCTTCTTCAGCCAGTAGATGATCAAGATAGGATCTACCAACGCTCAACATGGTGTATCTCTTTGGTTTGTTGAGACCAAATGCTTCACTCACAGCCTCCATAGCCATCTCATAACGACTGAAAAATAAATTCAATGTCCAAGTTACTGTTAGTTTCACTTTCCTACTAAGCTATCAACTTTTGTGCATTTAATTTCTTCATTTTTCATAATATTTTGAAATATAACAATAACTCTAGCTACAGAATCTTTTCAACTCAAAAGAGAAGCAGCAGAACCCCAATTTTGTATTTAAAAGTAGAACGATTAAATTAAATGCAGATAAGCTTTTTTCAACATAATTACTTTTGATGGCAATGGACCTTTAGAATAAGCATGCAAATTATTATTTGCCCCTATAAACTTGACTATGAGTTAGCAACTTGTTTTGAGTTCCACAAGTTCTTATATGTGCAATTTACCTGTGTTCCATAAGCCACTGGACACGGTCATCTGCGTCATAAGGGTTGGCCACAATCACATCCTTGGGATTCAGAATAAAAAATCGGTTTTCTTCTATTAAGCATTCTGTAAAAGAAGAAATGATAATTGATGGTAAACATAGAAAAAAAGGTTTTTAACTAGATTAAACTAATTGAAATTAGAGTAAAACCTGATTTGCTTAATATTGATTAATTGATAATACTTTCCAATTCAAAGAAATGTTATGACCTCTTCAATCACCATAGGATTTACCAATTTACTTCCTCATTCATAAAATCTTAATTTGGTTTGATGACCCACAAACACTTTTTTCTCTCGAATTTCAATTCTAAAAACAAAATTTTTATACGTGTTTTGATGTTTTGGTTTCATTTATCAACATAAGGAGTAATAAGTATAATTCATAGTATGTACTACTAATAAATACAAGGAGAGTATAATGACTTTTGGTGTTCCAGTATAAGTAGTGATTATTATTTACAGTTGTTTTACATACTACTGTATGTTACCAGACATGACATTCAAATATTTAAATACCTAATGATCAAATGAATAACTAGAATTATCACTTTCGGGTCTAACTTCCATTGGAACGTCTCCAAGAACAAGCAAGTTATAGTTTCTTTTAGGTTATACCATAAATATCTTTGAGCAAGTCTAAGTGGCTTGCAATAGAACAGAAAAATAAGGCATTTAATGGTTTTACTCTACAGCTATGGAGGTAATTCAGGAGAAAATAAGGAGTAACAGTAGTATATCTGATTGTTCACAGATTTGTTTTCTTCAAACCCAGATATTTTAAGTATCATTTTTATGCTCCTTGATTACTAAAATAATGAGTTATTACAGTATCTACATTAATGATGGGACAACTAATTGGAATTGAAAATATTAGAACTTTTTTGGGACAAAATAGAGAATTTTCAAATCAATTTCCACTTCTAAAAACAGTTGGTGAATTTTTTATTTAAAACACAATCTCTAATTTCTGGTACTAGATAGATACTTATGGATTTAAACCAACAAACAGCAAATTTATGGACCTTAATGCCATATAAATATGGATTTAATACAGTACTAATTAATTTCATTTATTTATGTCTAAAAAAGAGATCATTGAGTTTCAACTTAATTCTTGAGCTTCCCATAAAATAATTATTACTTTTTTAAAATTTTTAATTCAACCATTTAATATTATAAAATATCAAATTATTAATCATCATTAAATTGAGCAATATAAAATAAAATGAACTTGAATTGATGCTACACCATAAATATTCTTTGTTTATTCATCAATTTTTCTCAAACCAACAGAAATAAAAAATAATGATATTTAATCATAGACAGGATGAAGAAAATAAGAAGTTTAGAGTATTACATATTGGGGAATGTGCAGTAATTGGTAGAATGTTTGGTGTTGAACTCTAACTAATGAATACATTAGCAATATCTCACCTAGGTGATAGTCGTTACATTTGTAGTCCCAGAAATGCTGCATTGAAAGACTGTCAGTGCAGACTTCTATGTAATCTTCACCCCCAGTATTGTCCTCATCTCCACACGTTGGCCACTTCGTACCTTTGGGTTCAATGATATGCACTTGGGGGCGATGAGATTTCCCTTCCTCATCCAGCTCCTTTGTGAAACCAAGCAATACTAACTGATTGTCCCCTAATGGACCAATCCCACAAATAAAAAAATCTGTACGAAAAGTCCACACTGAAAGAAATGAAATATCAGGAATTATTTTCTGAAAACTGCCTATAATTTTATCCATACAGCTATTAAACGATGCAAATGTTTCTCAGAGTTGTCAAAACATTTATTATTATATTAGTGAGTCCAAGGTATCCATAATTTCCTAAATGATAATAAAATGTTCCAGTAACTAACACACTATTTGCTGAATGTATTTGCATCAATAGTTTAGGATATCAATTAGGTTATTTCCAACGATTGTTTCACATCTCTTCTAATGTGTTTAATTCAAATACTGATTTTTAGCCTTTTAGAAGTTATGTAGAAAAAGGTAAATTTTAAGCTCTTTTGATAGAAAATTGTTACCAGAAATCAGTAAACAATACTAAGATACTATGCATGAAGAAAGATTTGTAAGAAGGAAGAATGTTAAAATTGCTTCCTATATTACAAGAAAATACATTCACAGATGTTGTTATTTAGCAACAATTTCACAAAACTCAAGGGCTGGGTAGTGTAATATAAATCAAAGAGGTAAGATGCCAAAACCGGTCATTTCATTTATTTATATTTCTGCTTCTGACATATGGCAGCAATAGGCAACTAAATCAGACAGAACAGAGTTTGCACTACTACTAGCTCAAATGAAAGCTGATAGAAGTTAATGATAGTTAGAGTATATTCATAAGTGAAGGAATAGTTGCATGACCACCTCCCTGAGTATAGAATTTCCTTAAAATAGCTTAGACAATTGAACAAATTCAAAGTATCACCTGGTTCCACCACATATTCTGGTAGTTCTTCGGCATAAGATGCCATGGCTGCTGGTGAAAGAGGTGAGAGGGATGCACGCAGCTCATTCTCTTTACGTTTCCTCACAACACAGACTCGTACTGTATCAACCCATCCCACCAATAAGGTGTGATCATCCCGCCAACAAAGATTGCATCTAAAATCCTCAGGAAGAGCACTAATTCAGGGAAAAAGAATATTATAGGATTATTCCTCAGAAAATAAACATGGAGATCAGAAAATCACATTCTTATATTACTGATTGTCAACAAACTATTTTATATTTTCATTAAATACATGATTAATATTCTATAATTCAAATCTATAAACTATTTATTTTAAAAATTTGGGATAAAAATAATAATATAGATAGAATGAGGAAATAGAAATCGACACTGCAAAAATATATAATAATATTTTCACAGAGCTAAATAGTATATTTTAACAATGGGAGGAAACCATAGCTTCTCTCTATTATTTCACAATTGTGCAGAGAAAAAAATTACCAGTAGCTCTTGATTTACAAGATAATGTTGGATATGGAACAATCTACATCAATTCTTCCTCTTGTTGGCCCAATAATGTACAGAGAACACTAATTTCAATATCGCCAAGTGTTTATTTAGAAGTGGAATATTTATAAAACAATCAGAGTTGAAAAAAACATGTTGTTGAGATCTTGAATGTAGCAGCATATTGAATTCACTTCATAGCAACCATAAAGATTTCTATTAGGCAATTTATATTTATTACTACTGTAAATTAACTGAATCGAGTTTAAAAAGGACATACTTAGAGATAGAATATCCATCATCTCACCTAGGTGATCGGCTCCATTTGATGAGGCCTAGAGAACATCTTGCAATAAGATCATAAACTCTGACACCAACATGTCCTGCCCATGCAACAAAACGCCCTCGCCACTTTAGATTGCCAACTAAACCACCATTATAGCTGCCTGTGTTCATGGCTAGACCTCCTATGCCTTCAGCTTCAGCAAGAATTGTTGGTCTTATCCTGGCTAGAAAGCCTGTTTTCTCATACAGTGTAAGACGCTCATCTCCTGTAAAATTGAATAAATCATCCGGTCAAGAAAATAATATAAAACACCTAATAAATACTATAAGGAATAGCAATAAACAACCTTTATGATTTCAAAGTAGTTAGCTTTCATGAAATTCATACATATCTACAATTCAATGTCACACAAAATGCATTGAATTGTGTTAAATCAATACATTAAACAAATAATTATATGCAGAGATTAGGGCAAATAAAAATTATGTTTTTGAGATCTTTTTCGTTTATAATAAGTATTTGTCTACATTTCTTCTATCACACTTCATTTTCTTAGGTAACCAAGCTAAATCCGAATCATTCTTAGATGGCAATCCATTGATAAACATAAAATCATTTGTAGTTGTATATAAAAATACTCAGGGAAACAGAAGAAACAAGGGGAACGAAACAACCGAGAAACCAAATGTAGCAAAAAAAAAAACATTCTGATGAATGCATACCTGTTATAAACTTTCTTCCAGACCCTGATTTGTAATAATTTGGGTCTATACCTATTGATTTTACAAGTCTTCCCGTCGAAAGATTGTGTGTATTTTCCGTAGTGTATAATCCATAAATAAATACCTACGATAAGATGAATTGGATTAACAAACATCACAATATACACTGCAACTCTAACTAGCACAGACATGGAAAAATAACTAATTTTATTCAAATAGCTAACCTTCCCGTCATCCGAACAACTTGCGATAAAATCACCATTATTGTCAATGCTTATCTGATTGACCATTACAGAATGTGCCCTGAGTTCCTTGTCCTTAACCTTGTTCCCTTGATGATCCAATATATGAATGGTACCAAATCGCGTTCCAAGGCATAAGAACTGTCAGTGAGAAAACATTTATGTGAGAAATAAGAAACACAAACAATCTTTCAATGTAGCTGATTTAAGAAAACATATTTTGAAACCTTTGGGTGCACTGCTATACAATTTGCTTCATCCTTACAAAGAATATTCTGAACATCATTCATCAACCGAGTATATTTTAACTTAGGCTCGGTTTCCTCGGATGAAACGCTCGTTTTATCTTCCCCATCAGAGCTGACGGCGTCCTTTAACATGACGAAGTAACATTAATTAGAAATAAGCCAGTAACCCACTAAAATATAGCATTTAAAAGGAAAACAAATATCATAATACGATAGCAATACTTACAGCTTCGATTGTGGATGACTCTTGATTTTCTTCATCTTCATTAGGTTTTGAAGATGAATCCTTCATGTTTTATAAATTCGTGTTACCTTCTACAAATTAAAACTACATGATTGAAGATAGTGCGTTCCGTCATTTTAACTGCAACTTGTTTTTACGCTCACAATTGCATTAGTCATTTGTCTGCGCGCATCAGGAGTGGATCGAGTGGAGTGGATGAATATGGCAAGAAAGAGATAGGAAGTGATCATATGATACGCTCATCTGTCGATTTTTCGTTTCCAGAGCTCTAGCACAAATTGCCTAGGAGTTATTAGTCTTTCCTGTGTGACGTTGTGGATTTATTTTGATTACCATTAACTTCTTAATTACATCGTTATGCATTTGTGTTACTTTTCATTTTAGCTTATTCACGTTGTCCCAGTTAAGGCCTTGAGAAAGAAGTGTTACGCCCAATTTTTAAATGTTTTAAAGGTTTCTTCATACGTGCGTCAGCCTACGCTCTTACATTTTGTTTGAAGTGTTGAAATGTTGGTGGCTAGAAGTTAGGCCGTTTACATTATAAAATTCGTGATTTGTATTTCTCAATTACTTGTAAAAGTCGTCTTTTTACGTTTCGTATGTGTATAGGCGAATTCCTGAAATAGTTTCATTTTTAAATATATTCATCTATACACAAGGATATTAATTTTTACTTATTCGTATTACTATCAATGTTAATTGATCAAAAGTTAGTTTGGCACTTCGTGGAGTATAAACGAATGATTTGTACAATGATGAAAACGGATTTTCTGTCAAACTGCTTATAACAAATACTCCATAAATGTTTTAACACTTGTACTAAACCATAATAACACGAAATAAATTACCATGATTTCGTGTTATTTTAGTTAAGTAAAAGTTTTAAAACCCTCATGGATTTTTGTATGTTCATAATTACCATAAAGTTAATCCTGACTATGAATCATATTTTTTGCTTCTATTCTTCCTCGATAAGCTAAGATTTAAGTATTGTTTTACAGCTTAACATTCACGGATGAAGTTGACAATTTAGTTTTTCTTAGATTTTGTTTATAGTCTGTAATAATGCGGGATGTTAACACGTCTTGTTCTCCAGAAGAATATTAATCTTAATTTGCACATGCAAAAATATATATTAAGTTCAATAAATTCTTTAATATTTTCCAACTTGCTACTTGAATTTGGGAAACAATTCCGGATGAGAATTACCAATTAGAATATTTTCGTTGACAGAAATGTTCATGAAGAAGAAAAACTGTTTTATTTAAATGAGATATGCATGGACTGTTTAACTGGCTGAAATGGATCCGATGTCGAAAGTTTCTCCTGTTGCCCGATGTAAACAAAAAATCTGGCTTGTAAGACACGTTTCTCGGGGTGGGAGTGACCGCGCCCTCGGGGGACATTGCGTAACGAGACTAAGAATGGAGAGTCTGTAAGAATTTGATCTGTATTCCACACTATTCGATCAGTAGCCGATGACCATTCACCTTTTTTAAATAATCATAAAAAGAGCAAAAAATTTTACTCTACATTTATAATACCACGTATGGTATTGCTTTCCGTTGCAGTTTATTTATTGAGAGACTATTACAGCACGATTTCCGTGAAGATAAATAACTTTAAATATTATCGATAATAGATTATTTGGTTACTGACAGTTAACAGATTTTAATAGAATATTTACAACCAATAAAAGTTTATTTAATTGAATCCTTGAAAGTAATCAATAGAAAAGGTGACCACGTCTTCTGGCTTTTCAAGGAGAACGTGAAGCAGATAGTCCGACATAAGGTTTATGATTTCCGGATGTTTGGCTGAATAAGATCTTATGTACTCCTTTCGTTGTACCTGTCGACGAAAACAAATAAACTTCAATATTTTCTTTATTAAGTTTAATAATTCAATGAATTTACCCCAGATGGTAATAAATTGCAGAAAGATTGTAATGAGAGACGCTAAAAAGATCGTGAGAAATATAATTTCGAAAAAAGACCGAGATTCTTACTAAAAAGAAAATGAATGAATAAAGAGAATGAATGATATAGCTGAGGTTTGCTTCCAAATGACTTACCAAATGCAATAAAGCTGAAGGCAAACTTTTTGAAAATCGTAAACTAAGTTTTTGAGGAAAAATGAAGATATTCAGGTGGGTGTAAATCAGTTGCAAAAAAATTGAGCCTCGAGTGATAAGTGGTCAAACGTGAGGTAAAAGTTAGAGCTGCATAAACTACTACACATCGATGCCCGTTTCACAATACAAAACATTATTATTGGGGGAAATTGTGACTAGATAGTCCCATCTTCCTCTAAAGCTTTGAATGAATGTAATACGAAATACATGAACTGTATTCCGATTTTAAGCAGTGGTGTTAAATATAAACAGAAAAAAGGAAAGAAAGATTGGATTCGGAGAGAGAGAAAAAGTGATGTTTTTGTTATTATAAAATATATATCCACGGTTGAAGAGAAGGGTGAAACTTTATAACAAGGAAGGGGTGACAAGTTGTTCAGATGAAGGAATTGATAGCTTTTAGAAAGAATTTCAGAGAATGCATTTAGAAAAACCACAAAAGACTTAGTAATTTTTTGGGTATCAAACGTATCTGTTCCGTTAGATTGAAAATAAATGAGGAAGGAACCGAATGGATTCTGTGAATCGTTTATTCTTTACGATAAAATTACAGTGTCAGTGATTAGACCAAGGAGAGGATGACTTAGAAATAATTGCGATGAATAAATTATTTACGATAAGTAGAGTTAAAATCAATCAGGAGAATAGATAGACATTGTATGACAAAATGTGGGTATTTTAAATAAGAATTTAGCCTCATTATTTACAACGTAGTAATGCTGTCACAATAACAAATCGAGTAGGTATTGATAAAACTGCGCATTAATTTTATTTTGTGAATTTATATTTTCCTCGGAAAATTTGGAGGTGAATGCCAATGTCATCAAATCTTTAGATTTCAGATTTGTCTTATGTGAGGAATGGAAGCAAAATAAGTAATTTATTTAGAGCTTAGTGTAAGCTTAGTGAAATATAGAGGATGATATATATAATGATGAATACTTGAATGATGATAACTTGATTTAATTTCGAATCTCTGCCTAGGAAATGAACCCAAAGCTAACATATGCATTTCCTATTAAAACAGCGATGATCTCATTCGGTTTTTAATCCTAACTGGAAGTATGAATTGACAAGCGAACTTCAAGGTCTGCAGCTGAGTGTGCATGAACTGCGTAGGCGTTGAAAAACGTTCGAAAAGAGCATTGGAAGGGATGCGATAGCATTGCAAGGGGGTCTTTCCGCTGAGCAATCTCGTAGTATTATGTTCTCTAACCTCACGTGATATCGACCGCTTCCAAACATCATGTGACGGAGAGGCTGGTATCCAAGACAAAGGATGAAATCAAACATTTTTCTGACGGTGAGGAAAAATAAGTCTTTCCACGTGGTGAAAATTCGGATTTCCATTCCTATATGGTTAAGTTCACCCGTAATTATCTCGTGATAAGCCTGATTTTGAGGACTCCATTCTTGAAGAATTATGTAGTGATTTACTCCTCGTGTTTGGAGATTATGTAAAATCATTTCAGTGCGCTTAGAAAACGAGAAAAGTATATTTCTTACAGAATTAGATTTAGATCAGAGACAATAATGAAAGATTCTCTCCATAAAATACTTGAAAAATTATTGGATTTCAGGAGATCATACTCGTGAGTTTCTTATTACATTGCGTAATATCTGTGGTTAAATTAAAATTGCTCAACGTGGCTGCATGCGATTAACCCAGAAATATTTACCTAAGAAATTATTTCAACATTCTCTCATTCCTTTGCATTATTTGAAGGAGTATATTATTATTTGCAAAAACCCGTCTGTATATCACCATACATACATTTAAAAATAAAAGTAGGTAAATTATTTTATAATGTATGCAATATTGCGTGTATTTGTGTATGCAATAAATTGATCTATCATATCGACCGACTTTCGCAGCATGATTTATAGGTTAGCGTATTTCTTGTTTATCTTTTATTGAACAAGTTTTTGAACTCAGCGAGAAATAGGGGAAGATAAGGGTTGTTATGTGTACATGACCGAGTGGAAAACTGGAAAAAATACTTTATCGATAAAAGGGAAAGCTTCTTTAAATAAAAAGCCGTTCACTCGAAAATAAAACCAACTCCACTTAGTGAAAGAGAACTAATATCCTTCATTCTATCGTAGTAGTAGTTCAAAGTGCTTCAAAAGCTGTCATTTTACAGGTGGGCTCTCAGGGGGCTTTGAACTCGGAATGGCTTTTGTCAAAGTTGAACGCTCTCCCAACTTGGGTAACCTAGAGCAATAAACTATTCATCTCTCACATGAACCTAATAATAAGTTTTCAAACTCGGTTAGCCGCGTATAGATACTATCAATACTCCTCAGTAAAAATTCAGATATATATATACCGTACATTATTGAATCTACGACGCACCTGAGTCTTGGACGTTACGGAAGTTACGTAGGGGGAAGACCTTTTTTCCGTTAATGCATTTTAGACCGCGAATCAATAAGTCCCATGATTTTTGGAAGGCTTAAACCACAAAGAATGAGCGTCGTATAATTAGATTCGAGACTGTACGATATTGTAATCATAAGTTCAGGGTCGACGATTACGAGAATAAGGCCTGCAGCACTCTAGTTAGCAAATCTTGCAGTATCTCATTCGAAACGATAACTCAAATCATAGAAGGAAATCGAGAAAGGGAAAAGTTTATCTTCTTTATTTCTGAGCATTATATCTGGTAATCTAATAACTTCGAGGAAAAAGGGGAGAAATGAAAAAAGGTGAATATTCAGCACGCGGTCCTACACTATCTCTCGATCCTTCTACTTGTGTTTTCTCGTCTATTATTGATTCTTAGAATTAAATACTTTAACTGTAATTCGGTGATTATTTAAATAACTACTTAAACAACTGGTTAGTATATATACGAGTATAAATTCTGTTTCTAATTATCATCTCCTATCATTGATATTTTTTCCTTGGAGACAAGTTTCACTGAAATTTATTTAACCCTTATTTGTTGTGGGTAACAGAATTTTAAGTTTGCCATCAGCGATTTAAAATTTAATTTCGTTAGTACGTTTATTAACACCTCCATGCATAATTGAATGTTACGTTTACAATAAAGGCTTGATACTTCGGTTTCTCATGCCGATTAATCAGTAATTCCTAGTTATTTCAGCATCACGTATAGAATTTTTATAATAGATATCCAAAGTAGCTCTAGTAGCTAGTTCGAATGTTTTCTAATCATTTAATCTCTAGTACACATTCTTCTTATAATTATCGTTAAGTATTCTTACAATATCTTCGTCATAATCAATCTTCCTTTAGATACGATGCATTGAAGGGTTGCGGATTCCAGAACGAGAATTCTTGCATTGTCGCAGTGATACCGAATTATAACTCAGGTCACGAATTCACTAAGAGGTCGTAACGGTCATCAGTGTCTAGGTCTTGGTGCCTCAAGGAGCTATCTACGGTCTGTGATTACGGGAGTGCAAAACTGTTTTGGTGCCAATCGAAGTGGCCTTGATTCGTTTCCTTTGAGTTTTCTATGGAAAGGATCCCCTCTAAGTGCTGCGGGGCCCCTATATATCATCTCAGGGCCTGATGATGAATGCAGTTTGTTTATTTATTTATTCAACCTAGACAGGGAGGGCCCAATGAGTTATAATAAAATCAATAATATAAGACATTATAACATAAACAACGGTAAAATCAATGATAAACACAGATGGGGTAGGATATAATAGCTGCGATGGTAAATCAAAGTATGACCTGAGACGATGAAATAACAATCTGCGTTTATTTTTCAGACGAATAATCTGCCGATATATTTCACATATAAGACCTATGTATGTACACTATAATAAAAAGAAAAGGCTTCGACTCTTTCATTCCTATTACTACTTATGCTCCTTCTTTTGAAATATTACGAAGAGAAATAATAGAATTATAGAGCTAGTGATATGCAGATTTCTTCAGATACACCATCTCATCAGTATCATTCCTTACTACAGTTACTATTAAATTGCTGCAAAGTGGAGGCAACGGGCCATCTTCCTGAGCCCGCTTTCCAAAAAGAACTGCTGTCCCTACACCAGGTTGAGGAAACGTTTTTCATATTTACCATTCGGTTGAATAGACCACGTGTTGCCAATATTCGAATAGTTTAACTCATAAATCAAATATGATAAAATGAATTCATTCGCTGAGTGAACTTAAAGAGTATTTTTCATTTTGTTTTTCAATCGTTGGAATTAGCAAGACTGTAAAACGGAATTATTTGGGGCATTTGTTTAAGAAAGTGACTAAAAGGCCGTAATGACCGACCATACATGTCAAATTTAACCTGAAGACCGCAAGGTTCTGCCCTAGACCATTACCATCCATTTTGTATTTGGATTTTCTTTGGATTATTTCGGAATATTCCCTCTTTCTACTATGAATATTTTCTTCTACTGCTATCTTTCCAAATTTTACATTATCATCGTTCGTAATTTTTTACTTCCTTAGCGTGTTATCTTTTTTCTTTTTATAACTCAACTCAAATGTTCCTGGTTATTTCCGGTAGTAGTCCAAAAATGCTATCAGTACGGGATTTTTTAAAATATGTATTTATAAATGTTTTATCAAATTTCTCGAAGGTCTGAGACAAAGTATCTCTAGCTTCGTCTATATACGCAGGTAATTTGCTTTCTTGCAGTTCCAATGTTTGGGCGATTTTACGAGTAAGAAAAAAATTATCCATTTACAGTGCCCAGGGTTAGAAAGATATCTTCGTAAGTTGAAAGTGTTTTTTTTGTATGAGTTATGGCCGTCAAAATAATAGTAAGTGAAACAAAGTAAAGGAATGAAGATTCCAATCTACGATCATAAGTCATGAGCTTTTTCGGACACGTGTATCACTTTGTTGATTTTGACTTCAACTGTTTTTGTGAGATAATTGGGATAATAAAGACAAATAGATCAGAGATGCCGAAACTTTTGTGGAACTTAAATTTCAGAAAATATTAGGCAATTATATCCTGATATTATGACATTGATAATTTTATTTCGTATGTTTTGATATAAAATGTTCTTATCGCCGACAAATATTATTAATTATTGGATTTTACATATTTTTTTAGGAATTTAGGGAGGGACTGAAGAATATAAGACAAAAATATTTGTCAGATATTCTTCGGTTGAAATCATAGTTCCGCGCGGCACTTCGAGGACGAAAGTCATAGAATCGCCACTCCACTGTAGCTGATATACGTGTCATTCTAGTGGTCTGAAGTATGTACCTTTCTGTCTAGGTAAGCGGATAGCAGCTGTTGATCGTCTCTCCACCTGAGTACCAGAGGAATCGCGCTCTGGTCCACTTTTCCATCATTCGTTACCGAGCTTCTCTTGTGGATGGTGATGAGGCGGACTCCATCCGCCAGTTTCCAATGAGGTTTTCTGTCATTTCCTCTCAGTTTCCTCCTCAACTTCTCCTCCTCCAAACTCATCTTCTTCATGCGATTCTTCAGCTTGGCGTTTTCTCTCCTCACTTTTTCGTAATCGGATAGGATGTCATCCATCGCGCGCACGACTATGCCCTCTATCTCCTTCTCGAGGTGGCTTATATCAGGCCATTCGTAATTTGCTCTCTTGAATCGCTTTTCGCTGTCTTCCGACGCATTCTTCTTTAATTCAGAGAAGAATTCCATTGTTACCTCGGACGATTCCTTCGAAGAATTTTCAGAACTTTTGGATTTCTTTTCTTGATCAGAATGGTCGCTTTTTATTGACTTATCATCTCTCTCTTGCTCGTTTGCGGATTCTTCGCGACTCAGGTTGCCACTGACGTAATCTTCTGGTGACGGTTTCGACTCTGTTTCATCGGATTTTGAGGACTGACTACCTCTCACATTTTCATCGCTTCCCACTTCCTCCTAAAGAAAAATGAAAAGTAGATCAAAACTTAAAATGATTCAAAGTAAATATTCTACATTACATAATGTCTCTGCAGCAGACACATTTTTAAATTAGCACAGCTATTTTATTACACTGGACTTACACGTACTTATGCATGCAACTAAAATTCGGTGTACTTTCTGAATGTTCATGTAACGTGCACTACAGTGACCTCTGCCTTCGCCGATTAAAAGAATTTTTTCTTGACCCATTTTCGGTAGAGGATATACTCTTTTCCACAAGTTGTTTTATCCAAAAATAAACATTGCCTCAAAAATACCTTTTCTCTTTAATAGTAAGCAAAAAAATGTAGTGAACTTTTTGTTTCGATCATTTATGGACTTCATTGCGAACGCGAAATTACGCGGGATTAAAAAAAAAATTCATTTGCCCAATCCGTATTCTTCTGTCAAATCCGAAAGCAGCGAAAAATCTATCTGGGTGTTTTGTTTGCTGAAGTATCACTGTATTGGATCTAATTTAATGTAAGATCTCTTCCTTAAGCAGTTGCAAGGACTACAATCTTGTATATCTTATTTTCTTAGCTATGTATAAACCTATATTTGTATATTTTTATATAAAATAAAAAAACAAACCATATGCAGTACAAGATTTTTGAATGCGGATAGTTATGAGAGTCTTTCAAGATGGCTTAATATTTCAGTATAATGAACTCATTTGCTAAATAAATCGTCAGTATGGGTTGTAACAACTGCAAAAATGTGTATCAAATCATCATAAAAAATGACAAGACTAAGAATGCCATTCTATTTCTTTATCCGTTTCTTCAGCCTCATCGGGACTTTCACGCTTTAAGAACTAAGTTTTTCCCTTTTCAGTGCAGTTTAGTTTGACATTTTTGCGTCTTATATTTTTATAATGTAGAAACGATACTTCTCAGACGTTCATAATTTACTCTTCACCTTTCAGTCTCTCTATAAAGCTCTCGTTTTCTCTTTTATCATATTGTTTCTAGGATATCTCGAATCTCTCTTAGGATATCTCGAATTGAATTATCTTTGTTAATAAATGATTAATCTAAGTAAAAAAATCAGAAAGTGAAAGATCATTTTTAACGGATTCAACTCAAACCTATACTGGTCGGACCAAATCTAGACCAATTAGGAGCAAAATCTGACTCGACCCGGGCATCGAGCTTAAAATACGACGCAGTTAATCGGGCAGGTCCGGAGTTGAATTCACCTATGAACATCTATGATTCGAGTTTGGAAAAGAATTTTCGGATCGTGAAAACTCACGAATAAAAATCTTGATTTTTTCTTGTTGACGTAATTTAATAGTACACAATTTTTAGAAAGTATGAGTCAAAAAAACTGTTTGGGAATTGAAATGATCAGGAAGAAAAATTTAAAATACATAAATGATTCAACAAATAAAATGAAATTGAAATTGTTCGACTCCCATCATAAACTCTTTCGATAGCTGTGAGGGATCTACACAGAATTAAGGTATATCAAGATTATTCTCTACTTCAGATTTAATTATGAAAAATATGCACTTGGAAAATCGTAAACTGGAGGTATGTAACGATCTTCTGCTAAAGAAATTAACGCAAAAAATTAAAGATAAGAGCAAATATCATTGCAATATTCTCAGGTAAAAACCTCTCTCGGTAAGTTGAAAATAAATTCTTTTAATCCGGAAATGTAGTGCCATCTACTTCGACATATGCCGATTTTACGCAGATTCCTATTAACTCCTAGTAATTAATTCACTCATTATTTAATTTATGTATACTATAATATCGAGATTATCTTATAAAATTGCTCGATATTAGAAAGCTTATTTAATTTTAAGAAAACCAAGATATTATGAGTTATCGTAGCTATCTTTTCTTGCCTGCTCTTCAGCGATCCCAACCTTGCGCGTCCGATTATTCTTATTCCTCTTCTGGAATGTATCACTGGAGTTTACGGATATTTTTGAAATAATTTCTTCAAATAAATCAATACCGAAAGACCTAGGAGGGTCTCCATTGTCTTTTTTAACTCCGTCTAATGCAGTTTTTTCATTTCCAGGAGTAAGTTTTTCCCCGTCTTTCATCTTCTGGAATTCTTCGGTTTTACCAAGTGCTTCGGGGTTGCCAAACGTTTCGGCAAGGCGATTTTTCTTGTCATCGTCTTTCAGTGGTTTGCCTCCTTCCTCCGTGGTCTTTCTTTTTTCTCCGCTTTCAGGGCTTAATTCCCTGCATAAAATATTCAACCACTCATCATCGGTGAGGTCATCTTCGTTTGAAGAGTCGTTTCCGTTGCAATATCTCATCATAGGATGCGTAATTGAGCCGTTGGGAATCTGAAATGATAAAAATCTGTATAAATAGTTTTAATTAATTATGCTTATATTCAAGACCGATAATCTGACATGACCAGAGCCAAAAACAGTATCAGTGAGAGAGGAAAAGTAGTAACATACAGGTTTTTCGGAGAATTTCATGCTGTGACTTGTGGAAAACACTAATCATAATCTACGGATACTTCCCAAATATCACTTACTTCTCTCTTCTCTTCCACAATATAGCCAGCTCCTTTAGTTAGGACCCATTCCGCCGTAATCTTTCCTCTTGGATTTAGGAGCATTCTCTTGACACACATGGTGCAGACTTCTCTTTTTTCACGGCCTAATTTTGACGCTCCGATGGGCGAAGAGACCTTTGATAAACAGATTTAGATTTCATCTAACAGAACCAAAAATAGCATGTTACGGTATATAAGAAACATGATATATCTTTAATTGTTTCAATGACCATAGAAAAATTATCATCTCTGTATCATACTGAAGAAAAAAAGGAATATTCATTAGTGGCAATGAGCGCTGTGAAACACTTTTAATTGTGGTTCAAACTATTATCATTCAATTTACTCTCAACATAACTGGGAAGCATAGAGAAACCCAATAAATCCCAAGCACTCTAAGAACAGATATATTACGTTGGAGACTAAACCACACACAAATTAAGATGAAAGTAAATTATACCATCATATATCATATACAGCACAACTCAATTTTCTTGTTGTTTAACGTAAATAGAGTGGCTTTAAGTATTCACTTTTCTAGTTTCCTATGATACCGTCTTTTATAAATTTATCAATTTTGATACATTGAAGCGAAAATTTCGGCCCTTCATAAGCAAATACTTCACCCTTAGTGCGAAAATACAACATTTAGAAATCAATTAAGTAATAATCCGGCCGATAAAAATTCCGCCCGTCTTTGATCCGTCAAAATTAAAGAAAAAACTCAAAAGCAGAAAATTTAAGAAAAATTCAAATCACTTCATTTAGACGGTTTTTTCATGGTAACATTTAATTATTCATTAGCTTCGCATTTGCTTAAAACGTTGAAAGCTGATAGAATTCTTTACTTACATATCTACTCATATGAAGACTGCCATCACACAATAGAGACAAGAAGTTGTTCGCTGCACATTTGCCACTTTGGGCCAGATACCTCACGTACAAGTAATTGGCAGCTTCTCCCATGAGCATCTACAAGGAAGTGTACATTTATGTGATGAATTTTAAGTTCAATAACCACATTTGTGATTATTTGTGCAATTTCTCAATGATTTAATTTTCCCTTTATGATTTTTATGAGCAAGAATATTATATTCACAGAGGAAAGTGGGAATTTTAACAATCGAATCGGAAAAATCGAATGGTTTTTGAGGATAAGAATCAAATCAATTACGTTGAATTATTTCTGCGATCCTTTCTTCCTCTAATTAAACCCGAGTAGGCTGATCTTATGTGATACCGGAAATTATATAAATTCCCTTTGGGATAGGATTCTTGAATTATCTGCTCAAAATCCCAGCATATTCATGTGGACTTAATGGATAACCCAAATAATGAACCTGATGTATCTAAGTTTATAAAAGAATTCGCTAAATTCTCTTTGGTAGACTTCAATGCCAGCCAGCAGCCCCAACGCCAGAATTGATTTTTCAGAGCGAGACATCCCGAGATATTGATCTTTTTCAGTTTGATTTCATTCATTCAAGAGAATTTACCAGTGAATCTTCTTTTGTAATCTCCAATGAGTCTCTTTCCCAGTCCTTGCCATCGAAAAAGCTTAAAGAGACGCAATATTCGTCGCCTTCATTCACCAGAGTTACATTGCGTTCGATTCGTTTCTTTCCCAACTGCAAACATCTAAAAATGTCTGTTATTCAACAGTGGAGTGTGAAAAAGAAAATAACTGTGCACATATGGATACAAATAGGTATATTACTGACTCTGAGCGTCTTTCCTCTAAAGTTGTGAAGTCATGAGCAACACGACCAATAACAGTGTTGGTATGCTTGAATCTCTCGATGTATTCCGTCAGAGATACAAAAACAACGTATATTGTTTCGCTGGTGTCCTTTTCTTTATCTATATTGACAGAAAGTTGCCCTATGTTGATATTATCTTCGGAAAATATCTTCAGTGCTTCCCTAAAACAAATTGAATTTGAAAATTCTCCATCTGTAACAAAAACATGGTCATTTGTTACGGCTCTTGGTACCTAAAATCGAATGATATTTCAGATGGTCTTAGAGATTAAAGAATACACGATTACCTATAATATTTTCACGACTTAGATGGTTCTTTCTGAAAGTAAATCCTTTGTGATCGCCTCCCTGATATTCGGAAGCATCTTTCGCGTTATTATTTTCCATCCTTTTCGTTGAGAGCCCCTATATGTATTTTGAAAAATCAATGTTAAACAATGGAGCGAGACTGATTCCAAATATAAAACTTCTCCCCAAAATATGTCGGCGTTCAAAATGTTCCATTTGGAACGATCGCATTGTTTTGATTTCTGTCGTTCATCCTTGCCCTGTTTTTTGCCTCTTGCTGGCAGTTGTTTTGTTGCCATGAAAATTTTTGTTATGGTGATCCTTATACAGAGTTCTTCTTTAATTTAAAATTACTTTTAATATTTTCTATCAGATTATTTTTAGCTAAATATTTTTTAAGTGTAGTAATTGTATTTGATTTGAATTTTCGCAATCAGAGAGCCATGTTGTCATCGTTTTATTTTAAATCTTTAAATAATTTAGAGCAGTTTATTCAGAGCTGTGTACCTCGAGAGATGGCTAGTGTGCCGCGATAATTTTTGACGGTAGCGTATGCTATGGTGGAAAGACTAGTCTGTAGTCCATCCACCACGGTGTATGCTAAATGGTTGTAAACTTTTCTGCATCATCAAGATGGCGCAAAAGTAATATAACTATTGATGTGTGCATATTTCAGCAGAGTCATACCGTTATTGAGAGCTGTTGTAATAAATTTAGTTTAGTAATATTTTTGAGTTCTTTAGACAGCTGAAGTCATTCCGCACACATGGGCCCCCACCGAGAATCGAACCTAGGACAGCTTCCACCGAATTCGAACGAGTTGTGTTATTCATATGGTTGTGTCATACGGGAAACTGTGGCACATTTATCCAATAGACAGTTACTTGTAGATTTAGTAGAAAATTTTCGTGTGTCTGCTGGTGTTTCGTTCACTTAAACGTTGAACAAGAACCATTACTTTAACCTTTGAAAGGGAGGCGTTCCCAATAATCTTCGTGAATGTTGAAATTTGGGGAACAAGCATTTCATCTATGGGTATGACTTCAAAATTTAACGTTTGAATTAAGCATTGTATTATATTTAACAGTTAACCTAAAATGAAATTTTGCTAATGTACCCCAGAACAAATTACCAACCACTAATGTGTTGTGGGGTAACTATTTTGGCAGACACTGATTAACAGTAATAAGGAAAAATTAAGTGAGGATTACTTGGTATCACAAGAAATCATCATTTGATAACTTGTCAATTTTATTCTTCACAAAAAGTCCATGTAAATGTTATTTGAGAAATACTCTCTCATATAGATACGGATATTTGTCTTAAGATTCATTTCTGTATCTTCAGAGCATTGAGACTGCTAAGAGTATGCACTTTGGGAATGCAGATGGGATTGTATTTACTTTTTACAATATCACAGGCATCTATGATTTCATTTCATAATTTTCATCAGTGGATTAAAACTTGATAATAGAAATAAAGAATTAGAGAGAGTGAATAAACATGGAAATGATATGGCCCCTTTAATAAGCCTTGTTATTTTTTATCTGTGTAGATGGCATAATATACATCATATTGTAAGTTTTCATTCCTCAATGGTCTTTACTCAGTTGTATTTAAAACAAATGAAAATCTAGATATTCTCTCATCATTAAGATTATTTTTAGCTTCAAATCTGATATAGTATTTTACCAAACCAAAGAAAATCACCAATTGTTAAGTTTGGGTCATTCTAAAGCACTAAATTACCTGAACTAACCAGACCCTCAATTTTTTCTATTGGTTAATTTTCTTCAAATTTTTCTTTCACACAGGATATAAAAGGAAGCAAATGAATAAAAGAAAACAATTTTAACTCAATATTTACTTGAATAAAAACCGATAAATGTTCAAATAGTGCTTCCATTTTCTCAGGGAAGTCATAAATTTTCATTTTAAATACAAATAATCAAAAACAATTGTTTTCCCAGCCAATGTTCTTCTTCCAGTTTCCTTTGATTAAGAGAAAATAAATTGAGTCAAATCCTCATTCACAAAACCCAATTGAAAATAAAAACTGAGATTGAAAGAAAGGGTAGAAATTGAATGTTGATTTTGGGATGCAGAAGTGTATTATCAGTAGACAATTTATAACCACCTTTACATTATGGTGTCACAAGCAGTGGCCATTATCATCTACACTACAACACAACACCAATATTTCCTTTTTTTCATCATCACCTTTTTTTAAATGCTTCTATATAGAGATAAATGCAGCACAGTGTGGTAGAGATCATGCAAAGGTTCACCTCAATGAGAGTGAACATGTATAACAGACATCCATAAATAACTGTCAATATAATCTATGAATATATAAATTTGTGTACAAATATATTTGTAGGCATAGACAACAAAATGAACAATTAACTTTCAACATAATTTACACCATTTGTTTAAAAATATCAGATTTGGCAATAATTTTCCCCTAGAGAAGAGCCAAATTCTTTTATACCATTTATTAATATATAAAATGAATGTCACAAATAGGAACTTCTAATCAAACAGAAGTGTTCAACTCAACCCATAAGCAGGAAATGTTTGCAGAGAGGAAGAGATTTATGGGTGAGCTGCAGGGTTCCCTCTAAACTGGGTGTTAGGTGACCTCTAAATATTTTTACAGAAAGCCAGCCAAACGTTTTAAAGAGCCCAGTACTTAGAGAAATTTATCAACGACATTTTAGCCAACTTCTTTGCATGAAATATAATTAATTCTCATTCTCAGCTAAGACCTGAGATTAAAAACTCCATATCACCTTTTGTAAAACAAAAATCACTATTTGTAGTTAATTTTTTCCTTTGCTATGATTGCATTATGCCATCATCAATTCCATACCCAAAGATATGTTATTATCACCCTGACAACAAAAACCATTAGAGAGAACAGTGATGATCATGTTAATGCAACATAGTTTATGTTCAACAGCAATCAACATATCTATTTGATAATTTTATATGATTTCACCAAGCATTGCCAGGCCTGAAAAAATACAAGAACAACAGTTATTTAATTTTTTGATTTAACATCCAAATAAATTAATTTTACACATAGGATAATGCTGTACGGTATTACTGGAAAGTTACCAAAGAATGCATAGTTGTATGTATTATCTACTCTCCAACAATTCCCTCTTTCAGCAAAAGTTCATCCTCTGGTATTGAAATCCTCTTGAATCTAGGTGTTGCAACCAGAAACATCACCAAAGCTGCAAATATTATGATTCCCAGTCCCATAAAGTTCACATGAAGTCCTTCAACTGATAAATCCTTGTAATCAGTACTGTGAAGATAAGCAGAGATAGGCTAATGTTACATAATGATATTATAGAATGATGTTGTTTTTGTTGGAAAGTACATTTGCAGAGGAGGAGGAGAAAACTTTTAGGTACATATATCTACTGAAGATTTCACGATTTGAAATAACTTCCAACATTAGGAAAAGAACTTAAGTACCCCATTATGAATGAACACTGTAAGAAGCTGTGGGAATCAACAAAGAAATAATAAAATGCATATTCTTTCCTGTCAAAAGATTGCAGCACTGGCTGCTATTAGTTTCATAATGGGCAAGAGATCTTGGGTATTCCATAGAGTTTCATAATCAAAGCTATACTAATTTTAGTACATGTTAATGACTTTGATAAATATACTAACAGATAAATTAACAGGATTAAAGTAAAAAGTCTTTTTGGACAACAGGATTCAAGGAAACAGAAATTTAACAAGGCAGGTAATTTTTTTTGACAATTTATAAAGAATTTGGAAATGCAATGATAGGATAAGAGATTAATGCAGACAAACATTCCGTAGTTTTTCAATAAAACCTGAGACATTCAGTGAAATCTGTTGGAGGTATTCTAATAAATAATTTCACATGGGGTACTCGATTCCAATACATAGATGGACAGGCACTGAAGATATTCAGTTTTATCAAGGGAAGTGTGAATAGGAGCAAAGCAAAGTCTTCATATGCTGTTACGTTGGACCGGTTTCATTCCTTCGATATTCAAGCACTATATGGAACTCAGAAGACAAGTTCTGAATATTTTACAGGATTCCGAATGAGTAAATGTGCAGAGGGATTCCGAAATTTTGGAAACTATAATGGCTACTGCTCGCATAATAGAGGAGTCTATACAGATTAAAA
Source organism: Pachydiplax longipennis (assembly GCA_036926295.1). Taxonomy (NCBI): domain Eukaryota; kingdom Metazoa; phylum Arthropoda; class Insecta; order Odonata; family Libellulidae; genus Pachydiplax; species Pachydiplax longipennis. Next base: position 54,558,358 of record JAVFKF010000002.1, on the reverse strand, counting down.
TGATAAATACTAATTTCTAAAATTGATTGTCAGGTTAAAATATACAAAAAAGCATGCTTTTCATACTTTGCTCAGCACTCCTGCAGCTATTTATGTATTTCTACTTTTCAAAGACAAACACGCAATCTAAGAAATACAAAGATAAGGATTTCTTTATATTAATAGAATATAAAAAATATATTTTTGTATTTCTACCTAAAGTGACATTAAGTATTCTTATACTTTAATTTCCACCAATTCAAAAATAAATTAAAAAAAGCAAGCTGAAATCAGATAAGGTTATATTTTTTTACTGATCATTTAAACCATCAAATGACTAAGAAGATGAATGCCTAATAATGAACCCTGCCCTTGGCAGTGAGCTCTAGAATCCATTTTTGTTGCTGTTTAAAATATATAATTTACTGCCTGGCATTATCACTCTCCTACCATACATTCATTATTTCATGACTCATGGCAATATTTTCACACTCTCATGTCATTTTGAAAAACCTATTTTCACAAAATTCACTGGTATTTGAAGAGTTTTTGGGAAATTTTCTTACAGTTCAAAAATAAAATATCCATATTTTCATTACTTACATCACCCAATTGGCTTTTTCCAATATTCCAAGCAATGATGCTGTCACAGCGCTAAGAAAGCCTCCAACTCCAAAAAATACATGAACTGGCAGATATGAAGCTCTAAGAGACATATGCAGGCCAGGGTATAAGAAAGACACCAGACCAGATACCCACTGAAAGTAAATGCAATACATCACTTGCCAATTCAAAAATTAAAAGGTTTTACTAACAGTATCTATCAGCTGTTAATTGTAACATGTGATAGCTAAATTTTGAAAAGAAGCTGTATTTATTTCATGCAGTTTTCCAGAAAATACTGAATGGAAACAATGCATATTCATGTAAAGGTCTACTAAAATAAATAATTAAATACAAACTATAAATAAAAATACAAAGTTGATCTACTCAAGAGAAAAGTGTGTACGGAAAGTTAAACATTTTTTTTATTTGAGCTATGAATAAATCTTCCAAAAAAATCACTTCTATAGATTATAATTGTTGATATATTAAAATAAATATTGATATAAAGGTCAATAGCTACCATAATATGTATTAAACTAAATGGAAAGGAACATAAAAATGAAGATAAGTTGACAAATTTTTTGAGCTGAATTACATTTATGATTGACCTTAACATGAATGTATATGGTTATTTTAAAGCAGCAGCTGCTCATCTCATAAATTTATTTACACATTTAATCTTAATCTGAATAAACACACCCATAACACTGTATGTCCATGTTGTTCACTAGAATGACATCTGATACTAAATGTATCCACAAATTAACATAACCTATTTGGCACAAGACTTAAATGTAAAATCAACTATGGCAATTTACACAGAGATAAATATATAAACATTAAGTAGCAATACTAACCTGACAAGCAAATAGAATGACTGCAATCAAGCCAATCCAACTATGTAAAGTATAAAGATTTGGAATGGGAGGGATATTAAGGTTGTGAGAGTCAAAAACTGCTTGAAGACCAACCACTGCCAACACAAAAGCCAGTAGGTGCAGAAATGCATGGGCAATCTTCAGTTTTCGCTTTCTTCTCACTCGAAATATTCGATAAATAAGAATTCCTGAAAGAGATTATTTCTTGTTATATAAAATTTATGTATCAATGGAATCATTCTGATAATGAATATCAGTGAAATCTGATGGGGAGAGGATGCGCAAATGATTGGAAAATATGGATAATGCATACTTTCACTTATATTTTGATAATATTTAAGAAATTATACTGATATCAAAAAATTTCTTCATGGTTCATCAGAGTTATGCTTCATTTATTGGAGTATGTTTTTTGATGGTTCATTGGAGTGTAATTTTTAAATATATCAGTATCTTTTCATCAGTCTCTTCAACAATAATTTCATACAATGTTCACGATTTACGTAAAGAAACTATTTAATATTAACTGCACATATAGTCCTTTATTTGAAATCGTTTCATCAACTCATTGAGAGTTTTCTTCACCCAATAACGGAAGTTGCTAGCAATAATTTAAAACGTGGTTTGAGAGCTAAGGTCTTTCTGCATGTAAGGCCTCTACTGAGAATCGAAAGTGGGACTCTTTTTTCTGAAGATTAATGCACAACCCACTTGGCTATCCAGGAACTTTTACCGATGATAAAGTCTTTGCAGTCCTATCCCAACTGCTCCATAGAAAAGGTCTTACATAAGCCCCACATTATAAGTTGTTACAAGTTCCATTAGAATGTAAAACTACATGTTTGAATATTTTTCAAAGGCTGCAGAAAATACTGACTAAGAATAAAAAATATGCATGTATAATTCACGAAATGGATAATTTGCCCACCGATAATTGGAAGTAACTGTATTGCAATGAATTTAATCAAGAAAATTAATGAAACATATGAAATGAAACTGAATAAAAAATGAAGTTACTTTATATCTTTTGATGAAACATAATTATGAACATATAGTTATCAATATATGATTGTATATTATTTATCATGATCGTTTATTACTTAGAGTCTAGATGTTAGTCAATAAAAGACAGATAGAAAATAGAAATTTCCCAATTAGCACTGAATATAATTTACAATCTTTGTCTTTCTTTTCCATCAAACTATTGTTACCAGCAGATTGACTAAGTCTTTCTTTTTATGTAATATTTAAACATCATACTACATTTCTTCCCTAAGTGGTTACCATTTCTTTCAACCAAAACATATAATACACTTCTAAAACTTCAATTTCTTCTAAGATAATTTTTGTCAAACAAACAACAAGCAATACATTAAATAGCCTTTCCAGTCTCAGTAAAATAAATAATTTTTACCTGCCTAAAATCCTGTTGCACATTTTCAATAGCCCTTTTTCTTGGCCTTTTATTTCTCCTTATTCCTGTAAAATTTACATCAAAAAATATTCTAGATTTTTTATGTCCAGTCTCATGACAAGCTAGCAATCCTTATGTAGCCTTCCTGATTCAATCTATTGATGAGTATTGAAAATGGCTAATTAACAACAATAATTCCTGTACTCTTTCTTTTACTAAATTTCAGCCAAAATCCTAAGGAATTTTTATACTATAAATTTAATTTTTTGAAAACTACTCTCTATATCTCTTTGGTTCAAGATTTCTTCATAGACAGAAAAGCAAATTTTCAAGGGAAATGCCATAATTTTAAACTTATCTTTTGTATGTTTCATCATTTAACTGACATGCAATAAATAAATGAACTGTTCAGTAAGGTGATATCAAGCCCAAGTTCATTTCTTTTCTAACATCAGTTGTCAATACCTTAAATTTGATTAAATGACATAAATAAGAATGGAAAATTCCTTCATGCGCTTCTCATCCTACTTCAAATAAAGGTGACATGCTGTCTCCAGTCTGCATATGAATTTTCAATTCAAGAAGTACACATTCATTTCTAAAATTTCCTAACCTTAATCAAAATGCCATTCTGCTAAATTAAATAAATTACAGCACTTTAAGAAACATCTTTTTAACTAGCCAAATTAGTGTAAATAGCTTGAGGTGCTATTTAATCAAAATATATCCCTAATCACTGTCAGTTTTTAAGTCTTTGATTATGAAAAATGACTGAAAACCCTATTTATCGATACACACATCATACACTAAAGCAGAATGGCATAAGCCTTCATTGTCTTCTGAACTGTAATTCATATAGTATAAGGAGTAAAAAAATCCAGGTTGTGGGCACAAATCAAAACAACTACAATCTCAAGACACTGTTATCTCATTGTAACCCATATGAATTGAGCCTAATTCTTAAAATCACATTATTAATAAAGTTTGACCACTCCAATATTCAGACAGTCATAATGATGATAACTAACAAAAATTGTTAATTAATCAATGGAATGAATGTGGATAAATAACAAATTATTTCTGACAAATTTTTAAGAACATATGATCAAAGAAATACCATTTCCATAAATAAAGATCATTCCAATTGTCATCAGCAATGGATGCCAGTTGAATTCCAATGCAGGATTTGACCTCCATGCAAAGCCTCCTCTGTAAAGTGTTGTCCATATTCCCATTAGGATCAAAACCACTATTCCAACTGCTTCCGTAAGCCATACCGTCAAGTTAAAGCCTTCGAGATTTTGCTGTGGGAATTCCTGATCCATGTCTGAAAATAAATTAAGAATTATGTTAATGATTAATTGTACTTAGCATCAAAATATTGAATTTTCCTGCCATATGATATTCACTTAATATTGATTATAAAAATCTCATGTCCAACTTAAATAGGTTCTCACTTTTATAGGAAAACATAAAGAAATACATGAATTTCAAGCAGGAAACATCATGCTTCAATCTAATGCTAAAGAACTGTTGTTATTCATGCTTCTATTGCTATAAACAGATTACACAAATGAAAAATGTTATGAAAGGTAATGTGTTTGTATACCAAACAAAACTACATTGTGCGACACTTCTCATAACATAGTAATGTATATAGTGTAAAGTTATCCTTTCTTCTTAATAAATTGGTTTATCTTCTGTTATGGCTTAATGGAGAATTTACTGAGAAGCATCCTTAATTATGCTGTAAGAGACATACACAGGGTCTTTATATCGATATGTTAATCTCAAGTATTAGGCTGTTTTGAGTAATATTCGGGATATATTATTACCATTATCTAAATATACCATGATTGATAGTATGACAGACTATTATAGTTTGCCTGATAGTTTGGGATGAAAACGAGATAACGAAAAATATTGACATTTGTTTCTACGGCGCAATAACGTACATTAAGTGATGAAGGACTCTTTTCATTTCAAGTAACTTTTTTCCTCTGAAGCTGGATTAATAAATAAATCATCATTGAATAGTAATTTTGAAGTAAAAGCAATTTTAAAATGAAAGAATTACAGCAGTAAAACAATATTTATATATTGTTCTCCCATAGAAACATGAAGATTTTTCATACAGAATTTAAGTCATTTTGTCATCATGTCAACGTCCACCTCTTCGTAGTGGATCATAGATAATCAATTTTGAAGCCAAAGAGAGTTTACATATTCAGTTTATTAGGTTAACTGTAAGAATTAGTAATCTGCCATTGACTTAAAATCCGGAAATCAGTGACCTACCAGAAAGGAAGTGTGGATTATGTGGCTGAGAGTGAATTAAGTAGAGCATTACCTGGATAAAATAAGAAACTCCTCAGTGTAGACATTATTACTATTTAGGTAGTCAGCAGTAGAAGGAAAAGGCACCAAATAACATCTGAGACCCAACTAACTTGATGATCGATGCACTCAGCTGTTTTAATAATTCAAAATCACGCATGAATGAATGAAGAATAATGCCACCAATAAATTATAACATCATACGCTTTGTTTGGTATTTTTAGGTATGGTATATGAATGGCATGCCGATGAATCCACAAAAAATAATGCCGAACCAACTGTTATCATTATTGAAATCACCACGATTACAGATGAAAACAAACTCACAATCGAACGTTCGGTCGAAATCGAAACTATCGACATTTAAAGTTTCGCGGCAAAGAAATTAAAACATGCCAAGACACGAAGTAAACGAAACAAGACGTAAGTAACCGACATTCAGATTTATATCTATAAAACACTACACATTTGTAAAGTGTGAATCACAAATACCTGTAATTTTAATTCGTATCTTGCTCAGCCGCATTGATATTGATAAAGCCAATTTACGGGTCTGTGTGATATTTCTTTTTGGTTTTCATGTTGTCTGTGAATGAAGAAAGTAATGGTAAATTAGGTCACTGGGGAAGTAATCTTCTAATGCATCTATCGATGTTGTATCTATGATGAAAAATGCATGCTTTTTGTTTATAGCTAACAGAGTTACTTGTGAACATTCCCAGAAATATTGTAAGAAAGTGAATGAAATTTTGCTTACTGCCTTCCTTTCTCGGAAATCCTTTTGCTAGGTAGGTTTAGTGTGTTTTAGCTTTTTTTAACTTTAATTCACTCATTATGACTAAACTCACATTATAACTTAGTGCAAAATGAAGAAAACAAAGGTAATAGTTGTGTTTTCATGCTTAAGTGGTGATTTATTTGTGTGAGAAGAAGTCAGAACTGGATTAAGATACAAATTTACATAAGAGTTACAAATCTCTTGGATTACTGTTGTCCTTCAACAAAGTTAAATTCCTTAGATTTATAAAGCTAATAACAAGGAGAATTAAGTAGTATTTTTTATTGGGAAAATGGAATGAAATTTTCAGAATCATAAGAAAAAGCAATGAATTTAAAAGAATGTGGTTTAATTTATTTTATTACATTATAAGGTAAAATTGTCAAGAGAATCAATTTTTATGGTTTAACAGAATGAGTTATTGTAGATTGTAGCAGTCACCTTAACTTTGAAACTAAGAGTAATATCTGAAAATAGATTTTCAATGTTGCACAAGGGCCCTAAAATCAATGTTTAAGACCCAAAAATTAGGCCAATCCAGCTCTGAAAGATTGTGAAACTGAAAAACGGAAGCAGGAGGAAAGAAGCACCATATAAAATTGAAATACACTCTTGAAAGACTTTTAAAATTAAATTTAGGAATTGATTGGAAAATATTCTGTGCTAGGGCCTATTACTCTGTGAGTGAAACATGCTTTCTAAGAATAGAAGTCATAAATTAATCAGGTAATGTCAAGGTAGGATTAGCATGCACAGATGTAATTTATTAGGATTAAGATAAAACGTAATGAAAAGTGTTAATGGTTGTAGTCTGACAAGTCTGACAGAAGAGATCACTATCAACTTCAGAGATTATTTGGGATATACTTATGAGAGAATAGAGAAATGAAGCATTATAGGATATTATATTATGATAGGAAGAAGAATGCCTCTAAAGAAGGAAGGAAAAAGATTTACCATATACATATGAGTGTTTATGTTTAGGTTAACCTGTAAATTTACATGAAAATCTAGATTCAACCTGTAGAGGAGAGAGCTAAATTCATAATAAACATTACAATTTATGAACTGCATAACATGAATATTATTTAGTACTCCATGATTAGTGAAGGTATAATATTCTGATGGCCCAGTTTTTGATCTTGGCAGAAATATGGTAATAATCTTATAAATCCTGATAAATACCGGAATATTGGAACTTAGGCAATTTATAGATGTTCAAATTGTGATATTACCCTATATTACACATTATTTTATAAAACACACCATAATTTCTTTTTTGAAGTAAATTGTGGTAAAATATTAAATTAAACATACAACTTTTTGGATAACTCTAAAGGCTACTATCAATACTAACAACATTTATATAGCATATAATGGAGGGGGATGGTGTGGAATGGAGAAAGTAAGTTGGGTCAATAGAAAAATGAACGAGGAGGTTCTAGAGATGGTTGGGGAGAAAAGAGTAATCATTAAAGTGGTTAAAAATAGACAAAAGAAATGGGTGGGTCAAATATTGAGGGGAGAGGGATTATTGAAGAAAGCGATCGAGGGAAGAATGCTAGGGAAAAGACAGAGGGGAAGACAAAGAAGTTGTTAAACAAATTAAGGGGTGGGATAAGTTACCGGGAATTGAAGGAGAGGGAATTAAATAGGGAATGTGAGGGCAGATGGACCTACTGAAAGGTAGAACACTTTATATATATAATGGAGGGGGCTGGTTGTGTAAGGGTAATCAAAATAGCTTTTTTGGTAGAACTTCTAAACTCATGGATATAATCCAAGAGATGTTGATGATCATCTAATGTATGAAATAAGTCATCTCTTGATGCTATGTTATCATCCAAACATTCTTTTCATAGTATATTATTTATATTAACGAAAGGCTACAAGAGAGCTTTTTCCAGCATGAAAAGATATATCAACATCAAACAAGATTTTAATGGATAATCCCAGATGAAATTTTAAAATATATATTTTTGGAGTAGAGCTGTACAGTAATTGCATTTTGAGTAAACTCCAATGAAATTTAAATTAATCTATATGAAACCAGGAGAGTGAATTATTTAAGTTTCATGTCCTAATTTAAAGTAACTCATATTCTTACTTTACATTTGAATAAATCTTTCAAACTGTTTCCTAATAAGGTGAGCAAGTATTCTTCATTCAAAATTTTTCTTCATCCTTTCTTATTCTTGCTAAATTTTGTTTTAGACAAAACCATACAATTTTATACATTGCCTTTTTCATTCTCAAGAGGGTATTTTCGATACATTTAACCAATTTTCATCCATTATTTTACATCCCATTATCACCGTCCTTAAGCTCATACTACATTGTGTAAGTCATTCATATTCACACTTGTCATACTGTTATGAGGCACAAAATTTTGAGGGATATTATTTTGAAGAATTTTTAGCATATTCATTATTTTTGTTTAGATATTTTATCCTAATAAAGGTGATTCCTATGATTCTAAATATGAGTGATGGTTATTTATCCAATTTTCTTGCATATCCTAATTCATTTATTGCAATCTACATTCTAAACATTGTAATTAGTCAGACATATGAGAGTTGACTAATAAAATAGTTCAATCTAGAGATTTTAACTTGTCAATAGATTTTATGGATGGTCCTCAGAGGGCTTCTGAATGTATTCCTCTTTTTCATAATTCCAAAGAGTATCATAATGGGCTTTTTCATTTTTTCAGCTTGACATGCTTGTAAAACATAAGATGATACTTTCTTGAAAAAACACATGTTATCCCCTAGATAGAAGGATATATTTCTCAAACATTTCTGTAGAACTGTTGCATTCTTAAAACTTTCATAGAGACCATTCCCTGCGACATTAACTAAATCTAATCTCCTCAGATGCAGTTTTTTGAATTTCCAATTCATGGGAAAACTTACGTAGTAAATGGTCTCCTACTGTCTAATGGAGTTGTGATAATTTTTTGTCAGTTTATCTACAGAAGGCATCAAAGCATGCTCAGATGACACTGATTAAAAGCCATATTAAAGCTAATAAATTATTATTAAGAGGTATGGTTGAATTATGACAAGGAAAAAGAATTGTGACTGAAGAAATTAAATAAACAAATGTGTGTGGTAAGGAGATTCTTGAGAGACTGATTTAATTATGTTAAAAAATGAAATTAGGTGTAAAATATATAAAAGACACTAGTACAGAGGAAGTAGTATGCTGTAATTAAGATGGATATCAAATATATCAGTTGCTCCACATATTGTCATAATGTATATCTTCATTTACTTTATAAACCTCTTTGAGGTGTAAACTAAAGACTAAAAACTCATGAAGTCTTTCAATAAGCTGACATTAAAAGATAGTTTCTATATTTTTTGTGGTGACAACATTTAAAATGTTGGGATTTCATAAAATGAATATATACTGAAAATAAATAGCATTCTAGTAATACCATGAGTAATATAAATATTAAGCTTCTGAGCATAAGGGCTTGAAATGAACTAGGAATTTCATGAAAAGGTATGTGACTATATCACAGATAAATAGAAATTGCATTTTTTTATGGAAAAGCTAAAGATCAGAAGGTAGGGACGATTGGAAATGATATTTTAATAAATCATTGGGCAGTAGTTTAGAAAAAATATTTGACTATTACTGAACCCGGGTCCGCTTTCATTGAAATCGAACGCGCTGCCCACACGGCTATCCGGGAGCCCAGATGTGGATTAATTTGGGAAAGAAACAACTTTATCAGACCTACATACAGGCATTGTCGCGGCTATTATGCATAGTCTTTATTGACCTACAAATCAACTTACCGGTGAACTTTAAGTGAATAGCGCAGTGAAGATCAAAATAAAATCCTTCGATGGAGTAAAATTACTTAAAGCTAGTGTAATCAGGTAATCCTTGATCTGATGAGCGCTAAATTCTATCACCCAAACACATGATACATGAAATCGAGGCACTGTCTATAGTGGCTGTAGAGTGGATGTAAACATCGTGTGCAAAGCGGAAATTTTTGCACCCGGGTGAGCCAAAAATTTACTTTTCAGATAGGATGTAAACATCCGCCTGCCGCGGCGATACTCTGCTATGAGTAATGCGAACATCCGATTTCAGAAATACGTCATAAACCTTGCTTCTAGAATGCATTTTATAGTCTCCGAGGATCGCACAACCCCCTTTTGCGAAATATTTCGATGAAATTCTTCCAAATCCTTGAATTCGTAGCATTCTTTACCAGGTTCGTCAAAGGCAAAAATATAGTACAAGATAGCCGAAGGTCCATTTTGGGTCTTCATTATCATCAGGATGAATTGGTCTCTGGCGCTTGATGAAGTGCTTGATGGCCCATGTTCTAAAGGAACAGCCACAGCTCGATAACCTGATGATTTCATTCATTCAGTCCAAATGTTAAGAGAGCTCCTTTCTAAGTCTCCTTTGCACGTACCAATGAAAGGCAGCGCAATCAGGAATCAACGAATCACGAAATAACTCTAGAAAATATTAGCTCGACTTGAGCTCGAAATTTCCCAAACTCCGTATTTCCAAGGTGAAGAAACTAAATAGGAATTTACCGTTAAGCCGATGTTAAGCTGCTCACTCGCTTCTAATTTTTCTCGATCACTACTTTCAAGTCCGCACGTTGCGGAAAGTGAAAATAATTAGTCCCCATTCATCGGTAGTACTATATAAATTTTATTTGGAGAGAAGCAAATCTCTTCATGGGTAATTGTGGAACGTTATGAAATTCACTGTCTATTTCCTAACAAAATCCCTCGTCTGTAACGCTTCCTATAGCTTGTGACTATTTTCATGGTTGAATGAGACGTCGAAGGAAATTTCTTTTTTTAACTAACTTTTCCCAAAGTTTTCCAAAAAGGGATGTCTCATATTATTGCCTGTATCTGGTTGCCACTCAAGCCTGCCAATGTCCAATGAAAGCAAGCCGTTGTATCTCTTTTTCTGAACTTCACGTTTACTGATTTAACTTGACCTTTATGGCTTCCGGCAGAGCAGCACATCGCCCTAGATTTGTAGAACACAATGTCAAGGCGTCTTTTCTTTTATGATTAACTCAATTTTCCAAAGTCGATAGCAATACATTGAAAACTTTGGAATCCTTCAAATATCCAATTTCATCTTTTCCTAAGGCTTCCTCAGTTTTCAGCATCGCTCCGGTATTCAATTTGTTTCTTAACATAGATATTAAGAATGAGACTCCGTAAAATTCCACAATAAATAGGTTTAATTATCTTAAAACACGACCGGTTTCGGCACGCAGGCCATCTTCAGGTGCTTGTTTCTTAACATTTTCGACAAAATGTTTTTCTTTATGTTGTGGAATTATTTTTGATATTTCCTATTCGAGTGATTCTTTTTCAATTTACGTAATTTTGGCTCAGTGAGGAAAGTAAAGACAAACTTCCACACACCTCACTCTGTTTAGCTGCCTAATTCCTTATCAAGAAGCTTTTTGTTGCTACTAGTGCTAGGGATGATGTTCCAATCTGAGCCAACATACAGATCCATTGCTTACGTACGTTTTACATTTATTACGACTCTGTTTGATAGCTATACTTTAAGAATTTATTTGTAAACATTATATCGAAAGTTCTAAAGCAGTTTCTTCATTTCAAAATTAATAGCAGACTTATGCACCAAAATAAATTTTTGGTCCCGCTTGCAGGTGGGTGGGGCAGACTTTGCTTACCAGAAACGCACATCATCGAAGAGTATTTAATCAATTGAAAATTTCAACCCCATTCAAAAGGTCATGCATGTGTTAATTTTTACTGAAATAAAATATAATAATAAAACTTTATCCCACCACGAAAATGAAAATATCCTCTCGTTGCATATATTTAATTTTCTCTATACCCTCATGAGAAGTATTTTTCATGTGAATAGGGTTTCTGAATTTGGTACTAGGAAATTCTTTTGTTCGAAAAAACATTTTATAAATTTATAAATAAGGTTAGATACAAAAGCATATACGTTTATAAATAAAAAAATGTTTAAAAGTATACATATTTCAACGACAGCTTTTCATCATGCCAACACTGAGTAGTCGGAGAGCGAAGATAATTACAGGCAGGTGTATTTTCTGGAAGGATTTTATGAAAGTTTGCTGTAATTTATTCATCCTAGTTTTAATTTTTCGTATGCAATTCCAAGTACCGCTAGGAATTTCTAATATTATTCATGATTTATATTTGAAAAGTGTGACTTCCGCGGATGCTTATTTTGAATTATAAACAAACTTTTACTTAAGAAATTAAAGTAACAGTACATCAACGATACGCATAGTATTTCAAATAGAGGTCCTCAATAGGTAGGATTGAACGTTATATTATACTTTTAAGCACCAAGTCTTTTCACATCGTTATGCATCTTTGTCTACCTCAACGCGTTTGGAAAGTTCTCTGTAAGCAGAGCTCTTTCTGTAGGCTGGTGCTTAGTGCTCAGTTTATAGCATAAATACGCGAAAGTAATTTTGTGCTAGGAATGAGGACAGAGAGATTCCGAGGTCGGTAAACGTCATCGGTTCGCAGGAAGCAACGGCTTTTACGCTGAAGGATTTTTTCCGGTTCGTTACGTAAAGGTACATGGATTGATAGAAAGGTATCTTGGCCATTGGGGGCCAAATGTTCTCTTGCATGAGTTTCATCATTCTTCGTGCTTTCTTAAATGCTGTAGTTTCTAGAATTTTGGTCATGCACCACCTTAAACTTTCTAAAATTCCGGTTTCCTCCATTACTTATAATTCTTATTATCGCAAATTAACTGCCATTCGCCCTTGTGGCTTATATGATGCCTTCACGCCTTTTTATTGCATTTCTGAACTGCTACTCTTCTCAGGCTCAGTTATCTTTTCAAGACATTCGGCTTAAGGATCTCTGTTAGCAAGTATCTTATTTTCTATTTAACATGCTGGTGGTAATATTGGCACCTATTTCAGTCGGACAGAGCGTACGAGTATTAATTAAACTCCTTCTAGAAGTAAAAATTCAAATTCTACCAAAATATGCAAAACTTTAAATAATTCAAGTTATTTTTTAATGTTACCAACTGACACTACCATGATGAATGTAATATTTATTTAAAAGAAATAATTTTGTTCTAATGCTAAAATAACGAACTTTAAAAGCTGCAGTTTTTGACAAATATTTAAGTATATTTTCCAGAAGAAGTTAGAATACAAAAATCATTAAACATCTAGAGAAGTTTAAAGGTTTACTAAACTCGGCAGATTTCACTAATTTTTGTATGATTTCAACCCCTAAGGATTGCTTCACATTGTAAATAAAAATATTCAAAGAATAATCTTACTGATCTCGATTTCCTAGGGCAAATATCTTTAATTTATTTTTCTAAAGGATTAAACTCCCGTGATAGAACGTGGAGAGCCTTTTTGTGAATTCTAATTTTCAGTTTAAGAATTATAATACAATAAATTCCCATATAATACAATAAATTCCCATAAAATATTTACTAAGAATCTTAATATGTTATTTGTGGCCGATTTTCCCCCAAATGTAAAAGGGAATTAATATGTAAACTTAATAAGTAATATGTAAACTCCAATATGTAAACATTGGTTCATTTACCTTGAAAATACAGAAACAATTTTTTGTTCTAAAACAATCCATCAAAATTTAGGTCCACGACGATTGATATCAAATCATCCGTCGCAAAGGTGTTAACATTGTCTACGAATGTCATCAACTGCATTGTGTCAAATTTTCTTGGCTTAATAACATCGTTTTAGAAAACAGAATCGATTCATCCGGGAATTTAAGGTTACCTCAAATCCCAGGCATATTTATATAAAACACATTTCGGTGTTGTCGAAACATTTGGCACGTTGCTTTGTTTGGATGCCGAAACTGGCTACGCATTTTGATAAGACCTCTAAGCGTCCGGCTTTCGCCACTGTGAGCAAAAAATTGATATGGAGAGCTTCCAAAATGGTTGTTGTGCAGATTGCGTTGAGGTAGGACTCCTGAAAATATTCCGAGATCGCCGGAGGAAGTTTGAAATGGTGCTTCAGGTGGTAGACAAAAGAAACTACTTAATCGATTCAACTCCGTTGATGAGGGAGTCAACAACTTCGCTTAAGTATTTACGGTTCGCCGAGGTTTTTCTCTATATCGATTCCTCAGTTGTGACGACATACGCAGGTTGTCTCTTGAAAAGCCGCTTAATTGGAGAGATGAAATGCCACTTTCCCCGGATGGGAATTTATATGTTTGCGATGTTGATTTAAATGGCGTCGTAGAGGATGATCTGATTGCGGACAAAGACTTTGTGGATAGTAATAATTTAATCATGGATGTTCATTAAATTAGAAGACACAATCAAACAATATTGGAAAGGGACTACATTTTAATCATGACTAAGAGATAGGACTGATTTTACTACCAATAGAAAAAAAAACTGCGACTTTAACTCCCAAACAAAGATATTAATTATGCGACTGGTTTCGACAATTACTTGTCATTACCTTAATGATAATTCGACATGGTAAGTGGATTTCATCGCCCTGCTGATTATAAGTAATTTTTACAAGGCCAGATGATGACAACTTAATTTCGAAACCGGCCACTCGATGAAAATCTGTGAAAAGGTATAGGTATCACTTTCTCATATTCCCTTAATCGAAATTTTTAAGAGAGTATTTTGCGGATAATTACGTTATACCATTTCCAATGTATAGCTTTCTCAAAAAATTTATCAGTTTCATTACGTTATTCGAATTCGACTTTTAATGGTTTAGACCTGAGCTTCTTTCCAACCGGAGGCTGCATATGAAACCATAAAGCTGTTGTTGTGTATTACCTACATTTATATACATTAACATCAGAATTAACATCAAAATGCATAAGAAAACCAATTTGTTCACTAATTGAAATGTGATCGGAAATTCTCCATTTTATCTTCACTTGGCGTCATGGGTAAGATGAGAAACAACAATGCTTAAATACGGGTATTTTTTTTCATTAAGTGACTAAAAGACCGCACTGAACTCTCAAAAGGTCGCAGATTTAGATAAATATCGCCATCCGCATCTTCCAAAATGAATAAATTGCTTTTCAATTTCAATACTCAATTTGTTTTGTATCTTCGAGAGATTACTTTAAAACCTTACCTTAATTTAAGCTCATTATAATATTTCATTGCCATAATTAAGTTATATACACAAAATAAGGGATTATGGTTATTAGGCTGAGAATCAGGTTTTATCTGACTTAGGAGTACTATAGTGAAACATCAGTGTCAACAAAGATACTTACTTCTAAGCAATAATTTCAGCTGTAAGTCATTATACCTAAAACCATTGCTTTTATTCTTACATTATTACGCCATGCTTAACTTTACTACATCATGCTTAAATATTAATTTATCATTTATTTATTTTCGCTTAAATGTCAATCGTAAATAATTTCAGTTAACTAATTGGGTCTGTTGAATGTTTCGCTTGCCACTCACAGATGCACTAAATGACAGAATTTCTGGAAATCAATAAACAACAAAATTACTGCGGAGGTTCGGTACTGACCGGAGTATTTGAAAATTTTATCGAAGATTATGAAAACATATGGATAGATCGCACACACTACGTGACCAAAGCGAAGAATTAAATTATTCACATTTTAATCTAAAATATTGATTTCATTACGGATAACTAAAATTTGACGTGTGACGCTCAGTCAGTATTGGTATACGACAGCACAACAACACTTTAAAACACATAAATACTTGCCAGCAGCGGTGGCAATGCATAAAAAATAAAATCAATGCTCCAACTGCGTCATACCTCCTCCCTGTCGTGGATTCAACAGCTGTTTTCCCAAAATTCGCGACGGAAAACACGCAACTTGGATGCAAGCATATGTTTCGGCTCACCAGACAAGCGAACCTGCGCTACCATAGCCGCGGCTGTAAATAAAGTCGCTTTGCAGCATCAAAACTCGCTTATATACTGTCGATGCCCCTCCCACAACATCTGACGCGTGGATAAACACTTATCACCAATCTCATCGTAAGTCGTCGCATTCATCGGAAATGAACTCGTGCCAACCAACTCTATTACCGGCTTTCAAATAGATACATATGTATAAGGTCACCGCAGTGTTGTGTCCCTACCTGTTGATGCGTCGTCGGAAACGGAGCCACGGGCGCTGTGTTTGCCGGCTTCACTGATCGAGATGGTCCCTCTTAAACGGCCGAACTCCAGATGGAGAATCCGCCCGCACCGCTTGCCTCGTTCGCCTCCCCCGCCAACCCCCCCGTTCCTTCTCTCCCCTCAGAGTACAATCGCGCCCGGTCCGGTATTGATCGCGTTTCATCCCACATGCGCGGCGGCTTACGGAGATGTCCTCTATTTCTCTCTCTCTCTTTCTCTGGGCGAAAATTAAATTCCGCGACGGAATGATGGGAATGATAAGCATGCTGTGGATTCGAAGTTAATATTCTGACCGATATTGATGGTAGGTTTTCCGGAAAGTTCATGAACTTGACTTGGTTAGGTAGTGCTTTCCCAAGCGGAATAACGCGGCACACCGGCGTGATATGAGTAAGCTCTAGGTGCGCCGCGTAGCAATCGCTGGTAACTAACGAATTTCATGTAGAGCGTAAAAAATATAGAATGATTTGATTTCATGATGGAATTAATTCTAAATTATTTATTGCCCTCACTTTTCTCTTATTTAAAGTCGAATTTGTGCAGTCCAATAAACACCAGGGAGTCATTTAAGGTGGATGGTTTCCTTGCCGAATGGGGGAACCGACAACCTGTGAATTCTCTGAGAATCACAAATTTAAGATTTGTGCCACGGACACTCTATTCGTAATTAAACCATTTATTGTTATCGGCCGTGATAATTCCATCTTCCGCTATTACTATATTATTGTCATCATCGTTTCGGCCATCTATGGGCCGCAATTACACAACTTTATTCATTTTCTTTTCCTTCTACTTCTTTTCTTTTCGCCAGCATTTTTTCTTTCTCTGGCTCACTTTTGCTCGTTCAACATCACAGAATACCCTTTTGGTCCTTCTTGATTTCACTACGGACATATCTCCGCAATCATCTCTCTGATTACTGCTCTATTTGCAAAATCTTCTTCCTTGATTCCGTATTATTGTAGGTCTTCATGCAAGTCTTTTTACCCATGGGACTTTTTCTTCCTGTTCTCCTGATAACTGAGGATCTTATTCGCTATTATGTTCGGTTCAATCCTTCTGATGTGTCCATAGAATGACATTCGCCTTTTCTGAATCCTTGTCGAGATTTCTCAAATTTTTCGTACAACTTTTGGTTTGATTTCAGGTGAAATTTAGACTCTGATACTCCCTGATACTTTTTTTTAGGTCCCAGGATCTTCCTTTAGTATGTACATTTTCCATTAGTAAATTCGAAATATTTTTAATGTTGCTCTTTCTTGGAGGTGGTGGAGGTGAAGGTTAACATCCCTACCCCAGATCCATCCATAACAAACAAATGATATGAAGAGCCACGAAATTTGTTAAACTTTACCGCGAAAGAGGAAGGAAATAATTGCGGTGACGGATGAGTTAGTTATTATCGCTGTATTTCTCCTTAGTAGACCATGAGTGCACAACTTCCGGGCCGCGGGATAATCTGGCTCATTTGAGAAATTTATCTGACCCGTAAAGTTAAATTGATCGATGCTTTATCATATTTGGCCGTCGAAGAAGTAATTTTGGAATATTACGGCCGGCAAAAGTAATAGAGCCTAATATATGACTCAAAGCCAAAAATTTCGTAAACCAAGAAGTACCAATATTAAATCAGATTTTTTAAGTTAGGAGTTTAGCAGCGATGGTTGTGGAATTATATTATCAAGACCATAGGATATAAGGAAGTGATAATTCGGTCTGGTGAGACCGGATCACGAACCCGGATTTTCCACTTCCGGGCCGATGCTCTCACCTGACTTTTTTAAATTCCGTTTTTCCTTTGGATTTTAGAGGCCCACAATTTCATGTGTAAATTAAGCCACATTTCCTTTCCTCTAAGCGATGGTAAATTCAGATTCAAATTCAACTGGCAAGTTTGCATCTTTTTATTATGTATCAATACTACGAGCTCTTATCTCCGTTTCCGAATCCACATTGAAATTTTGTTCGCCAAAGATTTTGAGTGTGGGGGGAATGATAACGGAGCTAAGAATTACCAAAAATTGGCTCACTTATTGCCTTATATTTCTTGACCTTCATCTGATCGAGAGCTGTGAGTGAACTTGCTCGTTTACGATCCGTTGAAATCTTTTGCTTTCGTACACATATATACATTTGTTTCATTCAGAATACAAATAAGTAGATAAAATAGACGATTAATTGTTCATGTTAATATTTATTCTATTATTTAAATCAATAATTTTGCGTTTCAACCTTTTAATCAATAATTTTCTAGGATTTTAGTTTGAGAAATATTCTTAATATAGAAGGAAAAGTAGACTTTAAAATAGAATCTTGAAATTTTCTAATATCATACATGATTTTTATTTTCTTTTGCTAAAGTTACCTAAAGGAGAACAAAATTTTATCGTAGTGTTACCAACTATCTCTGTTTATTTGAATTTAATTTAATTTTGTTTGTAGAAAAATTAGAAGTTTGGGAAGCAACACTGTCTTGTAATAGCTTATATTTAAACATTTTAAATTTAAATTCTCAAGTAAGTGGGATAAAAACTTTTGATAGCGATAAATAAACAAAAGCCGTGAAAATGTGTTCACGTTAAGCTAAAATCTTGTTAGTTTAACTGGGTAAAAATTTATATTAAGATTTCCGTGGACCAAATACCTTCGATTACCTCCATTGTAACAGATTAGGGTAGGTAGATCATTTGCTAGTAGTAACTTACCTGCAGACAAAAGTTGATATAATTCGAACAACATCCTGTTGCCACGTGAACGTTATATCCGTTTCAGAAATTCTAATGCGGAGGCAATTACTAACTGATCATCTAATCAAAACCTGCTATTTTCCTTTAAAGTATTAGGAAACTCAGATTGTTTGTTGCGATGATTTCCAGCGAAATTTATTTTTAGAAAATAATTAAGTTTAAGTGCTGATTTTTAATTAGCAGGCGCGGCGTTTCCTTTAAATATCCAACTGTAACATTGCAATGTACGAGTAACAATACTCGTAGTAACAATGTATGCACAATTTACGAGTTGGCTCTCGTCCCATAAATCGATTTCTACTACGTAATATCCCTGTTTATCTTAGCACATTATTCGGGGATATGCTAGAAGTTTCTAAGACGTCGATTGCATTATATTTCACCGCGTAATACCTGTAAAGTACCTCAGACACGTACAAATTAAGCTCTAGAAATAAAAATCTATAAAAATCCACACCTCAGTGAGAACGATTCTTAACAAATGGTTTCGATACAACTGAAATTGTATGCGAAACAAATGGTTTCGATACAACTGAAATTGTATGCGAAAATTAGTTGCGAATTTAAAAATAAAATGTACCAATCAAATGAAAGATACTTTCTGCAGAAAATAATGTCCACCGGTTTTGACACTAGTCTGTCCTAATCAGGTACATGATACCGGAAAATTCTCCTTTATTATACATTTGAGGCAAGGCTTACATCCATGTTTAGAAACTTGGAAGTCTAGATCTTTCTCTCCGTTACTTCACGGAACCACTTTCACTATATTTTTCGGGACAGTTCTTAAAGAATATATCGTTTCTAGAAGATTGTTATAATAATGTTTATCTCACATAGAATAATTCATAATCGAAGTATGAATTATTCTATGTCTTCATTAGTCTCCGAGTGTGCCATTTCTAGGTTTTGAAATCAAATTGTTATCCTTTAGAAAATATGAAAAAATGTAGCCTGTGTTACCCTTGTATTTCGTGAAAACTTCAATATGAGGTCGAAAATTTATAACTTTATAAAGTTTCTCTTCAAAGCTTCATGCTGCTATAAAATCACTCTAATTAATAATTTTATCATTTATCAGAGATTCTGATGGAAAATTGGTCCTTTCAAGCTTTCTTTAGGGAATCGTCTAACAAGTACGTATGAATTGAATGTACTATTATAAACGATATTCGAGAGCAGACCTGCAGATACAAACTCACTGATGAAACTGGTGGTTCATAGCAAGATTGGAAAAGTTTTTAATTTTGATAGAATATACTACATTAGTGTATCGGATTGTGCCGCGCTTCTGCGAATGCTCAGATTACTGAATCTTCATCTTAAAATTGAAGTGTAGCGTTGAGGAATCAGGAATTTAATAATTATAAAGAAATTTCATTTACTGATTCGTGAAAATTTTTAGACAAAGGTTTTTTAGAGGCACTTCCATCAAAATACGAGAATAAGAGTAGTTCAAAGCAATTCGTCGCCTCAGAATGAAAACCTCGTATCTCAAAAAATAGAAAACATTTTATTGTATTATTTAGATAGAATAAATAGTATCTAAAAAAATAATCAGCCGAGATAAGTGCAAATAACATTTCATTTTTAATTAGCCGAGAGGAATAATTATTAGCTGAGATACAAGTTATTTTATCTAAAAAGTGCATAAAACATTTTTCTATTTTTTTTCATCCTAAAGCGATATGAAGAAGGCCAAGAAAAGTTTGCGGAATGTTATCGTTCAGGTCGACCTACAGTATCTTTGACAGAGGAAAACATTGATTAAGTGAAGTAAATATTGGCGGAAGTTCAAAATTCAAGCTTAAAGGGGATAACTTATGATCTAAAAGTGTTTCTTGAATGCATTAGTACCATTTTAAATGATCATCTGGGAATAAGAGTCGTCTCAGAACGGTTTTACTCCACAGAATCTAATTTTCATAAGGGAATACAAAATACACGGGTCTTCAATTGCTCGGTTAATCGTGAAGTCATTTATGAAATACCCGGGTGCTCGAGTGCTCCAAGTAATAATTTATGAAATTTATCGACTTCAAGTATAATTTTCATAATTGTATACAACATAAAAGGGGTAACTTTTATGTATGAAATGTAATTTTTAAAACAGGAGGGTATATTATGTATTTGGCATTATATTGTTTATATAAACTAAAGTAATAAGTAGTAAAAGTTGGACTGAAGGTAATATATTATTTACACAATTAAAAATACTGTGTTGGTTGAATTTCTTTGAGAATTTTTCTCTGGAGTGGAGCTTTTTCCGCTTTCACTATTATCCTTCTCAGTGAGTCACTGTTGGTGATAATTTTTCATCTCTATATTGAGCTTTAATTTTCAGTTCTACAAAATTTACGAAACACTCAATCTTATACGTTTCCTATTAATATTCCGATAGAAAAACGCCTGAAGGCTAATAAAAAATTTCTTTGGTTAAATCGGACTGGGTTCGATTCCCTGTGGGGGCCTTAGGCGCGAAATGGCCTAAGTTGTCCGAGAACTTTAAATAATACCGCTAATATGAAGAACGTTGCAAAATGGTCACTGAAGAAATTCTCGAATGAGCCATACCGGACCATGTATCCATTTAACAAATGTGAACAGGATAAGAACCATCGGTCAATGAGTTTAATATGCAAACACCCTGATAAACTTCAGAATGGAGAGAACAAAAATACCACGTCATGTCTAACGAAAAAATTCGTTGGTTGAATTCAAATTGTATTGACAGTTTCCCTTGACCACAGTGGTGGTGGTGTTGCGGAATTCCTTCCGGAGAGAAAAGCAGATAACAATCCAGGCGTTTGAGAAAGATTACTCGACAGAAAGACCGGAACTATGAAAAAACAATTTTCGGATCTTCTTTCACAGATCAATTCCTGCACGCGAAATTTCGACAAAGAATTCAGTTAATTTAATTTAATCGCCTTACCGCCGTATTCGCTATATCTAGTGTGGCCCTTTCCACTCTTTTCTCTTTTCAATGAAACACTTCTTGTACTACACTGACGTGTATGCCACTACTACGTGACGTGTAGCCCATTGAGGCCATGAAATTGCATGGAGGTAATTGTAATTATTTATATCTAAAATGCTCATTCTCATCTTAACTTCTTGCACTGAAATGACGAGTCTTGCTCGTCATGGACTTCCGAATCCCACAATGACGTGCTACACTTGTCATCAGATTTAAATTATTATAGCGTTACTTAGGCTAACTATATTAATGTTTTGAAAGTAAGAAAATGATAAATCATCTAAAATGCACTTATATAACTCGTACTTAAAAAATTTGATGCAACAGAAGTAATAAAATGGTTTAATACGGGATGTGGTCACTGTGTTCATCATATAATTACAGGAAGATGGTTCCTCAGTTAATTTTTCTCGGGGGAAATATTTATTTCGTCGTTATATTTTAATCAAAAAATGAAATATATCATGTTATTTCTAACCATTCCATTGAAAAAAATTAAAAATAAATAGGGGCAGGATATTCAGAAAATAAATCGCTGTGGAAGGGGTTAAAAGCGGAAGTCACAAAGTAATCAAGTTAGTCGTAGCGTACTGTAGAAGTATCCATTAAAACGGTTGGAATTGTTCGACTTGATAAGAAAACATGCTCCGATATAATATTGGGAAGCGAGAGTTTGTTAAGTGAAGAAGTCACTTTAGTGAGATTTTTCCTTCCGACTACTCAGTGTATTGTTAGGACATAGGTGGCAGATTAGGGGATGGAATAAATTGCTATGAAGAGTAGTTTAGTAAGTCAGAAGACCTACAAAGTCTTGAGATGATCTGGTAGTCATTGTTCGATAGGTATTGCAAGAAAACATATGCCTGCTCCTTTTATCGCCATCCCAATGATGAATCCATAGAGGATCTTACGAGTCATTTTGTATACTCCGTAAGAGTAAACCGACTCAACCGTTTCCGTAACAGATGATTTGGAGTTTCCTAACGTAAACTGGATAAAGCATGTCCGTCGCTAGTTGCTAGAATCGTCGAGATAGAAATAGAAAGCAAAATGAATCGATATGTTCTCAGTCTTCGCCCTCTAACAGGTAAATAGAGAAGCGTCTAGGAGTGAATGCTGTCGGTAAAGGCAATATTCTAGATCTCTTTGCCGCTAGTCATCCTCTCCTTGCGCACAGAATTGCTGTAGATAAATGTATATTCGACCATAAAATAATAACGTTTTTAAGACAGATGCATTTTGAGTTCAAGAGCCCCTCGTATTTTATGTAAAAAAATAATAAGGATATAGTACTTACTTCTTATCGTAATTATTATTATGACTTTACGATGGACTTCTACATCACCAATGCTGCATCGGTTGAATTTACATCTTATACATTTTTAGGAAAGATAACTTCCCTGCGTTCAAAGAATTTATAAAGAAGAAAAGTGATGCCCTTATACATTTTTCCGGATCCATCGCGAAGGATGCGGAGGCATTGCATTCCTTCATGAAGTCTTTTCCACGTAATAGCAGAGAATACCTTCGGCATAAATATTCAGATATCGAGAGTGCAGCCAAGCAATGAACCCTACGCATACAAATTAACTCGTTACGCGAATCCATAGTAAACATTCCTTTGAAATTCTGGTCTTACGTTCTAGAGTCTAGAGGTAAACAGTCAACCGTTTTGCATCCCATTCACAACAGCGGAAGCACCGTTTACGCGGAAAGACAAACAAAGGTTCTAACCAAATCTTAAAATAATGTTTCTTATGATGATTTCATTAACGCATTTCCTATTTGTAAATGCATCCAAAATTATTAAACGGGACCCAAATGAGGCAGGTATTAGAAACCTTTTACTGCAGGTTAATGGTAAAGAAATCTCCCGGGCCAGAAAACATACCTACTTTCGTTATATCTATACTTACAAATGAGCTTTCTCCTCTCCTTCTCGTAATTTTCAACGAATCTTTAGATGAAATTATAGCTCCGGTCTCATTACTTTAGTTCCGTAAAAAGGGTTAAGGGCCGATTTCAGACCCATATCGCTAACTTCGATATTTTGTATAGTTCAAGAGCATATAATATGCAGTTTCTTAATGCGTTTCCTCTATGATAATGTTGCAATAAAGCGCAGTCAACTGGTTTCCGTAAAGTTTGCTCCTGTGAGAGTTAGCACTCAAGCTTTAAACGGGAAAGCCTAAACTGTTACGTATCCAGTCGATTGGGGTCAAATTTAAACCCAAATGCTTTTCATCCCATTAGGTTACTAAGATGATATTGAAAATATTTTTTCATATTTATATTTATTTGGGTTTTTAAAATTACAATAGTCAATAAGAGAAAAGTCAATGAAACATTAAACATACTCATATAAAATTCAACACATATAAACAGTCTTTCCTCCATATTAATATAAAAGGCTAAGATGATCGATTATGTTATATATTTTTTTTCAGTAAAAATTATGTATTATATCTTTGATTATGCTATAGAAAATTATTTATTATACTACAAACTACTACTTGCTGTGCTAACTATGCTATGGATCATTATTTATTATACTATAAACTCATACTTAATTAATGAAGATAAATATTTAAATATAAATATCGTGTCAACTGGAAACAGCTTAATCGTCGGAAACGTTCCAAAAACGGCTGAACGCTACAATACCTATATTAAATTTAGGAATATATCGTTCATTTATTATAACATTTGTATGGTATTTATGTATAACATCATATGATATATTACATAATATCTATTTCAGTATTTTATTAGTGTCATATAAATAAAATAAATGTCGTTGGTGAAGGGTGTCACAGCAAAGCATGAGGGGTAAAAACTATCCCACACAGAATCTTTTAGAGCTATTTAAGATAAACAGATGAGAACAAATAAATTATTTTATTGAATATGTATTGAAATAAAACGGTAATGAAACATAGAAACGACAGAGAATACTTTAATTAGAGAACAAATAAATTTAAATGTGGATAAAATGCGACCCATTTAAAGGTTAATCACTATATAATGCGAGCAGTCGACGAGGCCTTAGGGCAGTTTTCATATTCTTGGATTTGGAGAAAGCATTCTACACGCGAAGTTACTTTAGAAACTCGAGTCTCACGCGATCGACAATGATATCATTCACTGGATTAAATCTTTCCCCACAGACAGAGGTCGTCCCGTGGTCTTTGATAGAATTTTTTTCCTGACAAAGTGACTTCAAGAGTCCTTCTCGGCATTACCATCAGTCCGATTTCGTTCCCATTTTACGTCAGCGGTATAGTAAATAATTTTTAGAGTAATTTCGAGGCTCTTTGCAGGCAACACTCTTAAATACACAGGAAAATATATTATAAAGGAACATTCAAATGCAGAAAATACACCCATATTACAGGGCGGCCTAGAATTTACTTCTAAATGGTGTGAAGTAATGCAGCGGTTTGAACGTTGAAAAATGTGCAGCAAAGAGCATTCTACACGCGATGACCTGCTCTCCAAAACAAAACTTTAGTGAAAACCTTTAGGGCATTAGTGGCGTGTCATTAGAATTCTAAAGTCAATACAAATATATAGAAGCTTTTTCGGTAGTTTCTCTTTATGTAGTTAGGTCAGCTGATAGGACTCCGAAGCCGTGTAACCACGTTCTCTGGGTAAGTCAATCGAGTGTCAAAGAGATGGCTTATTTTTTGCAAGGTCGTCCGTTGCTGGAGTACTGTTTTGCGGTGTGGAATCCGTAAGAGAAGCACAACGTAAATCAGCCCATTTCGGAAAGGAAGATTATACAGCTGATAGCTGTGTATCATAGATAATTTAAACCCTCGTCGGGAAATCTATTAACAATTGATGAACCAAGTAGAGGCACCAGCTGTTGGATAAATTTTAGTTTTGATGTATGTACATGACATCGTGATTCTTGTATTCACCGAGCACAATTTTCGTGTAGAGACGTCTAAGAGATTAAGAGGAAGCGGTTAGTTATTACAGTTTCCTTTTTTCAGATTGTATAAGGTTATATAAAGGCTAATTAATGAGTAGGCCATACTGTGACTTGAGGGGTATAAATGTAAATTTAAATGAAATTAAGTTCGTAAAGCTAGTCGAGCTTCATAACGGAAAAAGATCGGAGAGGAATAGGAAGTGGTACATCAAACGGTTTACCAGTGGTATAAGCACAATGCATTAAATAAATCTGAAATTCGAGCGATTAAATTATAACTAGGTGATTTTGATTAAGGAAACAGGTACCCATTTGACAGAATTTAAATACGTAAGTGTTATGTAAGTTCTATTTTGGTTGATGTCATAATTTGCCACTTAAGGGGCGGAATGGTTAGCTACTAATGGTTAACTACTAAGATCTAAGGTTACTTATTAAAATCCCGGATTCGAGTCCTGGTTGATCTGATTTTCCTGAATCTTGTATGGCTATTTGGTCATTCATTGCTACCGATTAAGTCTCCCACAGAAATTGTTTAGTAAATAAATATTTGTGGGAGTTTTGGGAAATAAAAAATATCGAAAAAAACCCAGAGCCCTATACAGTTTATATATGCTCTTGCTAAAGAAAAGGTGCGTAACGCAGGATTTCCCATAGTATACACTTTCCTGTTTCCTATGGTTTTCTTATGCGGTTTCTATAAAGTAAATTGAAAGTGTTTTATGTAAATTTCAGCGTTTTCCTTCCTCAAAATTTTTGTTTCCCTCGGCCATTTTAAGGTTCAATTTGTAATGAATGCTAAAATGACCTGTAAGATTGCCCATATCTCCCTAATTTCTTATCTAATGCCTTCAGCATGATTTGAGACATGACATGACATGAGACCTAAGTCACTCTCATAGAATCAATGCATAAACAAGAAGAATGAGACAAGAGTAAATGAAAAATGCGTTTATCTCCATTCTTTTCTCGAAATTAAAAGACAAATATTTACAAAGACAGTAACTAGAAAATAGGGGATTAGCAAAGTGGAAACTTAGCAGTTCTATATTGCTGATTATATTCTTTCACAAACATTTATCTTTGTATCATCTCCATGAAGGGGATCAACCACAAAGTCGATGCCGAGTAATTAGATTTCATCCTTGTATTATATAAAATTACTTACAAAATAAACTTTTCACGACGTTCAATTATAAATTATCCGCCTTACGTAACTCCCTTTTATTGCTTGCCCAAGCGTCCGCACGGTTATATGAATTTCACGAAAAAGTGTTTCGGTGGGCCAGGTAGAAAACTTTATAAAAAAGAGGCATATAACGGTTTAAATTGGAAGAGGAGGGGTCTCTGCTCAGGGCTGTATTATTATCATCGACCTTCCTTTTTTAATAGTACCTTTACGTAACGCGGAGAATGAAAGTGATTCAGAAGCGGTCGTTGGAATTGCGGAGAACACAAAATATCTTCTTAGATAAGGAGAAAAGAATTTATGGAAGTGTTATGTAAAGGCTCCTCAGTTTTCAGCGGTAAAAACGCTAATGATGCTGTAATATACTCAATTTTAGCAAGGTGGTATTTGTACTGCAATAGTTTATTGTTTTAGGTAGATGTCACATGTTCTGCAATAGTCGACAATTTTGTATTATGTAATTATTATTGTATGTAACACTGTGTAGTTTTATTAGTGTATAGTAGCAACGTTGCTATTGGACTGTTAGTCTATCTGAAATGAAAGAATTAATAATAATAGTAATATTCAAGGTATTATTATTATTATTCACAATAGAGCGCAAAATTATATAATAAGACAAGTATCAACGTTTATCAATCGATACAATTGTAAAGTGATTTTTAACGTATCACTAATTCAATGATAAATTTTGTCACATTTAATCTGCTGTCAACTAATATAACTATACTTGAAATATAACTGAAACAGCTTAGTACAATAAAATAAACCTTAAAGCTATAAAATACATTTTACATACAGCATCTAGCGATATTACGATAGGTGTTACAGTGATCAATTCTTAAATTTCACCTTATTTCTAAAAAAGCAACGGATTGATGAGTACTTTTCATTTTCTGTTTTAAAGGCGTCCTATCCGTAGCCCTCGTAACAGTTTTTTGTGGTCCTTGCTTTATTTGAAAGTATCTTTCACGTTCACAAATCATTTTATTAGCACAAGTTGAGTGTTCTATTTCATAAATTTTTGTTTCGAAATTAGGATATTTCCGCATATTGGAAAGAATGATAAGGTGGAGTTGATGTTAATTGAGATGCATTCTGAATTTATGGAAAGTTACTTGTTGTTTGGCGTAAAATCATTAATTATAATACTGCAAGCGAGAATGCAAACGTAAGTTTACTTGTCATCTGGTAGAGGATGAGGGATTCCAGTGAGATTGATGGACCAAGAACCTGATCATCTAAGGTTAGACCGCATTCGAGAGTCTTTATTTATATTTGTGGCTTGTGGTCACACACTTTCTTTATAAAGGGAAATTTTTGCTTTAGTCTTTATTAAATTCCATTTTTCTGCATTGAAATAACTCCGCATCAGTCCGTTACGGATTACTTGTGGATTTCACAATGTTCTGAATATTGAAATACGGATTTGGAAGATTCAACCTTTGGTTACCAACTTGAATGTAGTGCAACGTATAATGATTGAAATCCACCCTCAAAAAACTACAACGCTAACCTTTTCATAGATAATATTGCGAGTTAATCAATTAATGGTCAACAATAAATATCGCCGAATAATTTCAAAAAGATACGAAAAAAGTATCCACGAAATCTTTTAAACGTCCTAATGCTGGTAAGAAGTTTAGGGTGACCTAAAAATGACGTATTAGTTGCATTCTGATCGGCTCTCTAAGAAAAATGCAGCAAACGGTATATTGGTATCGCTTTCTATTTTTCAAGATGTAACCAAGTAGAATGCGGCCAACCTGTCATTTTTGCTGCATCCTTTAGTAAGAGATAAGTATATAGCAAGAGAAATATAGAGACAAAATTTTCATATGTGCATCGATTCAGTTATATAGCTATGATTTCCGAGGTTAAGTCTTCGTTTTGGTACGTTATTATTTCATTTTAAAAGGAAAAATGTAGGCATAATTTTCCCCTTCTTTTTTCGACTTTTACTAAATATCTAACGATTTCCGTCGCGATTGCTAAATGTTTGGTATGAATCAAAATGCCGAATGCGGTTTTCCTCTTTCAGCTTCGTTTAATTATAAATTAATACCCTGCGAGCCGCCGTATGGTGTATGGCAGGGGAAGCAGTTTCAGGCTACTTCAAGCTATCTGTCGCTTCCAAAATGAAACCCACTAAATAACTATCTAAATATTACAATGAGAGAAAATTCCCGAATAGCTTTAGTAACCATTTGCGACTGATTTAAAGTTTTACGTATTTAAACTAAAGCGGATTCCGATAATATCGCAAAATGTAATGAAACTATTTCACATGCAAAGGCCTTCAGGTTCCAAATAAAATAACTTTACTTGAGCATTCGTTCTGCACTAAAGAAAACAAGAAAAATTTAATTTCCGGTAAATACCGAATCATTTTTATGGCTAATCAATTGGATATTATAACAGAAGCCAACACTTTCTCGTAGAAAAATTCATGATATTTCTTCTTTTTCAGCAGCATTTTACTTTATTTTATATCAACCGTTGTTGTCAATTAGATAGCTCATTGAAAAGATTTTCTATTAGACTTCGCCTATTCGTAAACGCCTTTTTGATTCATAAACAGCATTAGTTAACAATAGTTAATGTATGAAACAAATATTGAAATCAAAACTACAGCAAAAAGTGAGAGCACATCTTTTCCATTTCTTCATTATCTTCCTATTTTGAAAGTTAAATAGAAAAGTTTCGATGATCACGGATTGTGCTGCGCTTAATTCCAGTAATATCGATGTAGAATACTTATGTAACCTGACATTCATTTAGGAGTAATTAGAATCATTAGAAAAATTATTTATATATACATAGAATATATAATATTTTGCCCAATATATGTATACTTCGTATTTGAACTGAAAAAGAGAACCATCATAGACAAATTTTTATAATAAGCCATCCACATTATAACGCTTAGTACATCGCGATCAAGAAAACTAAGTTATAACCATATTTCGGAGTCTTTCTCACGGATTTAGCTGTAGGTCGCGATCTCAAATAATTCAATGCGTTGATTTGACAAAAAACGCAATGGGAAACTTAACTTGAAGCGTGCCGCTTACGTGAACGATCGAAATAAACGTACCTCGAACCTCGGTGGCGATGACGGTTCGACCTCCTCTGTTTCCCGCGTCGGGGAAAGTTTCGTACATGCTGAGAAGATTCAGACACGATCAGGAATGTAAATTCCAAGAGACGAGATGACAGCAACAGAGAAACAGGTGAGGTGGTCGGGAATCGGTTGAGTCGTTCACTTCGCTCATTCAAAAGCGAACCTCCTGCTCCAGAAGGAGTTGTGAGACTAGAAACGCCGGCTTAAGCGGATTCCCGGCTCAAGAACAACTTCTCATTTCCACATATCTGTGCCTTCTCCGCTTACGTAACGTGCGCTCCCCACGGCCAATGCATGATTCAGTATCACGCGTTACACCTTTCCGCAAAACGCCGCTGAATGGTCAAAAAAGAGCTGATTTTGAGGGGATGCATGTTTTCCTACAACTTTGTTTACTTATTTTCATTGTTAACTTCGTAAAAGGAGATAAGAAGGTCAAAGGAAATGAAAATGCATAGTCATGCAAGCACCGGCCGCATATTTCCTGACTTTTAGGTATTAACCTCGAGCAATTGCTCAAAAGTGGGCTGAAATTCGCCGCGGTCAATTTTACTCCTCAAGTCGTTTCATTATTGTCAGCTTAATCGGAAATCGTAGTATGAAATCCTCACAGTTATCTCTCTTACTGAGTGGGTTATTTTTTCAGGTAGTATATTAAAATAGGCTCTATAACAATATCCTAAACATTATTTTTAAAGTAATGAAACAAACTGAGTTTGGAAGATATTAGTTAAGACTTTTTGGTCAATGTTTATTTACGCGGGAATATTTTTTGAAATACTTTTACTGCCTTGTTACGAAACCGTTCCTGTATCTGTAACATTGTGTGTGGTGTACTAGTAGTGTTTCGTAATGCTTTTATCTGTAGTATGATTTAAAAGAGAAACACACATAGTCTCCGAGACAATTGAAATATCATATTTGTTTGTATAGAAATATTTGAAGACGAGGTACAAGAAGGGAGAGTGTTTTATATAACCCGCAAATAATGAAATAGTTCTATCAAAGTTACGCAGCATAGGAATAAAAATTTGTTGCTTTTAATTACCATTTCTTACGTAAGGATGAACACTAATGCGTCTGATATAAGGCTACCATAATCGGTTTTTTGAATAGCGTATTTATCGGCGTATACGATAGGAAGGTGGCACCATAATTTTACTAGGGAAATTTTGATTAAAAAAGGTAAATCAAATGTGAAAGGATATCGTCTTTTCAATCCTCAAATTCATTTATATTTTTAGTAATTTTATCCTACTTGTTAATAGTAAAATTAATTCGAATTACTAAAAAAGTACGTGAAAAGATAATATAGATAGATATTATTGATACTATGGATAGATACTATTGATTCAATTAACTTTAAAGATAAGTTTCATCCGTCTAATTCGAAGCTCTTGAAGGTTAGAAAGCAACTTGACCTTTAACTGAATAGATTAGAATATTATTATTCTACCAACCTGATGTAAAACCCCCACCTTATCCAGGCTTGGAACAGGCGGTGGAGGCTGTCATGCTACTCAGTATTAAGATAGGATCTCGGCATTCATGGTTTAAAGGAAATAATACAAGAATACAAAATTGAAGAAGAGAACAGATATAACGAAGAATCCCTGGAGGAAGAACGAAAGCTAAAACAAATATGGAAATACAGAGCGAGAGACAGGTGAACTAGGGTTGGTGCAGCTGTACACTGTAAAAAAAAATTGGACAAATGCGATAAGAATCATTGGAACCATAATTGCCAGCCAATTTTATCGTTTTAATCCAGTAATACATTAACATTGATATTTATAGTAGAATCCCAATTCACGCTTGTTATAGCACGCGTGAATTTTTCGGCATGCGGAACTCTGACGGATTTATCCTTGTTATCTATTCTTCACCTAATGAATGAGGTCCTCGAGTGAACATATTTAGATTAAGATCATTAGTAATGATAATTAATGATTATTTGTGCAATTTCAACATCTTAATTCCGCCGTTGACATAGTAAAACAGATAACATCAGCCTCTCTCTATGCTTTGGCACCATATTGGTACGCAAGTCCTGTTGCGTATAAAATCTGCCTTCTTCACCTTATTTTGGCTTGACAGAAGCTTCTGTTGTTCAGAATGATATTTTATCGCGCTTCCATAAATTACCTGATTCTTTTTTCTACTATACTTTCGCAGATGTCAATGACGATCCATGTGATTAGAGCATTTTCAATCATGAAATTCTGCTTTTCGCTGGGGATATTTATTGTCCACCGCACAACACCATTGAGTTCCTTCGCACTCTGTTTTCAAAGAGGGCAGATTTTAGCAAATGAAGTACGTATGACTGAAACCTTTCCGGCTAATTCCGAAGATGGCAAACATATTTTAGGAAATACGCTTCTTTCTTACCGTAGGCTGTCAGAAGAGAAGTACATTTAAACATTCACTTTTGTGTGCATTTCCCAGAAACTGCGCTTAATATGACAATCTATGTTTAAGTGAACGGCTTATGATGTGTTTTATTTACGAATATTTGGAAATTATTCTTAGCAAGGTGCATAATACCTCCCTTTGCCATCAATCAACTATGACTTCTCAATATGAAACAATATTTTGTCCCTTTTTACAACTCTACCACACCCTTAATATCCCCCATCAGAAGCTCTAAATTATACTTCCATGCACCTTGCTATCACAGTTTCATATTCGGCATCGTAGGAAAACGCCTCCCCTCGTTAGCATGCAAGCAGGCTACAGCAGTTGGCCATCATATGTCACATTTCTCCAGTTTATGAAAGAGTACCGCATCCCCTAACCGTGCCCCTTCCCAAGCCCTATCCAGCCTCCCTATTTCACGGTCCCTCTCCATCTCATCCCACGGTTCTCAGTATCCTAAACCCCTGCCCCTTCTCCCATCCTCACTCCTCCCAATACATCCCTGCACATCCACCCCTGAGTCACAAACTAATATCGCAAAGCCGTGAGATTCGACACGCTCTCCCCCATTCATCAAAATAATATTTTCTCGCGATCAATTGTTAGCATCCCAAACATCACGGGCCCTAAGATGTGCCCGCGAGGGACTCGGATTTCAGCTGCCGTGACGGCTTCCCTTGTTGAGGGGATGCGGTTTTTCCTTTTGCGACGGAGGGGAGGGCTAACTGTAGCGAACATCTGCTTCCGAAAGGAATTAATTGAGTTGAGAGGATAATTGCGTTCATAATATCGCGCCTCCGATTTTGATGCTCAGTTTTTCCCTGTTTCGGTGCACGTGGTATCTGTTGTCGTGGGTGAAAGAGATTTTTTGTTAACCTCACGTCGATATTGGGAAGGACTCGTGGTTTCTGATTCATTCACTAGGCAGTGCGCGTGACTATGCGCTGTTGTGTCTAAAGTAAAGTTTTGGTGTATAATGTAACAGTGAATTCCTAACAAAATTTACAGCAAGGACAGTGAACCTTTTTCGGCAAGAATGCTACATTTGTACTAATTATAAAGTACTTACAAGTCGATCTTAAGCTAAGCCATAGAGTGAGATGCTGATATTATCTACTTTATTATTTCATTTTTGGAGTTAATATTTAGCAATTGATCTAAATTATTATTAAGTATTATTATATTTTTAGCCTGACAAGGTCTTAGCGATTACCTAATGAGGAAATTGTAAGTTTATTATGAGTTTATCCTGTTAATATTATTTCTTTAAAAAGTCACTTTGTTCTTTTTTTTAAGTTTGTTGATTTTTTAACTTTAGTGTTCTTTTGCAATGCATATATTTCTCTATGACGGTTCCCTCTGCACAGGTTAACCTAAGAGGCAACTTTACAGCCATCAATGTTTCTTTTTGCCAAATTTTTGTGTTGGTATATTTTTTCGGTGATAGCAAAATTTTATATGCACACCTACGTATCCATTCTTATTGCTAATAAACAGAGTTCTCAAATTTTACTCTGGGACTTAATTTTTTAGAGATGAATACATAATGCGGAAGCGGGGACATAGTGCCGTGTGCCAAAAAATTCTCACTCGTGCCTCTTTGGGCACGCGTGCCATGGGTTAACGAACAATGTGCTATAGGGATACATTGATGATCCGTTTCTTCGAAGAGACGTTTCACCTAATACCGCTTGATCCAAAGCTAGAACACCAAGGGGACTTGGGACTCATAGACCTTATGCAGAAGACTTTCCTCCTGAATGATTTCTCTCCCGTTGGATACTTTTCCAAATGGTATTTTTAAAATTCGTCAGGGAACGCTCAGATAATTTTTGTTGTTTTCTTCTAAAACGCTTACCTTTATTTTTTTAGATTTACAACATTAATTATTCTCCCTTTCAAATTTATTGTTTTCAAGGGGTCTTAGGAATATTGTACCTTTAATTGGGTTCAAATATTTATTGCTTATTTCGTTGCATTTGTCAGTATTTCCTCAAATTTTCTATATTTTTGCTTATTTTGTATTTTTAAAGTATGTACATGACCTTCAAAGCCTTTTCAACCATTTATAATGAATTTGCACTCCTATGCCATGCGGGGGGATTTCGGTTTCCGCATCACTATCTGAAAGATTACGCTTGCTTTCCGCACTATATTGAGAGCTTCCTGCTGTGGATACTCTTTTTTAAGCCTCTGTGTTTGTTAATGCCGAAAATTCTTTAATTATTCCCACTCTATCTCCATTTAAATTAGTTTTCCTGTAGGTTTTGTTATCATTTATAGAATTGATACTTAGATGGAAGAGAAGACTTCTTAGATTTCTCAGTTACTCTAGAATTTTAGACTTTTCTAATATTAAAGGCCATATTTATTCATTTCGTTTACTCTGTTGGGAGACTCCAATGTGCGAGGAGATCCAATTGCATTAACTATCCATCAAACCCTTAATTCTGTTGACCATCCAAATATTTGGAGGAGAGAAAGAACAACGTTAATAGCTCTAACCTCTTCTGGTTTTGCTTAAGATTTAGCAAGCCGACTGCTCGCGTATTTCGCGATCTTTGATGATGAATTCATTGATCTTCAGAAATTTATCCTATTGTATTATGATCTTCTACCCTGTACAAATTTCCATCATTATTTTCTATATTGTCTTGCAGGAAACAAACATTTGCGTGAGTCTTGAAGTCCCATGGGATAATTGGACAAGAAAGAAATTTTGTTGATAATGGGACAGCAATCTACGAATCGCTAATTTTGAGTTCGAAATCAATATCGAATTGAATATTACAACCGCAGAATAATATAATTATACAAATTAAACCGTAGGAAGTAACATTAAGCATAATTTCTGTCTTTCATCTTTTGATACATAATCCAGTAGTGCCATAATCAAAAACACAGCAGTAAGAATCATTTTCATACAGCCTTACAATGATTTATCATCCGTAGAAAGTTTAAAATATACTTGTAACTGATACAAGATATGCATTCATTAAATCAAATGGAAGACAAATCCATACTGAGTACCCCCAATACTTGATCGCTACCTAACTGAAATATGGTTTTTAATCTCAATGGCAAGTTTTGAACACCGAGGATTCAATGTAACATATTGTATCTTAATCTCCTCCGAGCATGTATATCTAGATTCATACCATTAAATTGTTTGACCTTAAAGTAATATAAATGAAAAATACTTTTAAAATGATTGAATTCACCATAAACATAGAAAATGAAGATTATGAACATCATATGATGGGGACCTATAACAAAGTCGAAGCCAAATGATTAGATCTAATGTAAATCTTATTATGAAATATTCTTATGAATTTTATTGATAAGAAAAACATCGATTGTTACATTTTTCCAATGATAACAAAATATTAAGGTAAATAAAGGTCTTTTTTGGGGGACATTGAGTCTTAGAAGTTTAATCTTCCCTCTTTCTAGGTAAGGTGGAGTAACGAGCATTATTTCTATCAATTTCTATTAAAATTGGGAACATTTTAGGTTACGTGCAAAATTTTAAACAATTTAATAAATCGAGGAAGCCGTAACTTTGTGGAACTCCATTACCATGGTTGAAAATAAAACAACCAAGATTAAGTTCCACTGAAGATTTAATCGTGCAACATCTTTCATCTCACTTCATTTTTTTAGTGCCCGATGACTTTTCTATGAGATGAAATATATTGAACGATTAAATGGAACTTATATTTAGTTATTGTATTTTCAACCATGCTATTTAATGTAATATGTTTGTCCCTTAATAGAGCGTTTATTTATGCTCTTTCTTTGACGCAGTTCCTAAGTCCTCTAGTTACAAATCCACCCCTAGGTAGAAGCATGTCTTGTGCCCTTTTTATACTCATACATCAGTTTTCTTCTATCTTTTAGGCTAATTTATTCCAAAGCCTCTTAATTATTACAATTACTTCACTGTCTTGTTAGGGCATCTCCTCCAAGTCCTTTCGCTTCTGTTTTCTTATTTAGAAAACAAAAAAATGGCACGCTTTATTCAAATAGATATATGAATTATTAATTAACGCCAAGAGTGCTCGGCGTGTTCCTGGACGAACATTTCCCCGTAAAAAAGTATTGTAACAGTATTTCTTTACGTATTCTTTACGAATCGTTGGCATACTATGATTTTACTAGCATTAATATCCTTTAGCATGCATTCCTTTCACGTGAATGTTGGAAATATTTTCCAGGAAGGTGTATCTCACCAGCTATAAAATGAATGAAGAAATTTGTAATATTTAATTAATCTCTTTCATGAAAATATATAAGACATTTCGGTTTATACTCATGCTATTTGAATGCTTTAAACGACACAGATTGTCAGAGTCTGTTTGTTAAGTCATCAGCCAGAAGGCTTGTTAGGTCGTTAGGTAATTAAGTCCTGCACCACTAGATATTAAAAAATCTTTGGAGAGGAAACGAATCTTGTTATGCAAGATAAGGAGGTGGTAGTTTGCTCTTGCTTTGCTGACACAGAATACTATGAGTGGGTAAAGGCCATTTAAGCGCAGGACAACGACTCTTTGAATAACAATTTTCATAGCATTTGGTAAGAACTGACCAGGTTGGATTCTAACTCCGTATAACATATACTTCAGTAGCTTTCGTATTTTTACAGTCATGTGCGAGACTGATACGGAAGTGAATGGAAAATACATCGCTCTCTATGCGGTACGAAAAGTAAAATAAAAATGCTCTATTCCTCTAGATATGAAAGGAGGAAATCCATAACACAGCAACTATAAAATATCCGCAATTTCAGCCTTAACTGTTTATGTTTATCATTATGCATCGATAATGATACTTATTCAACTATAAAATAATAACTTTATCATTACCTCTTAATATAAACCTTCCTATAAATAACACATTAAAATTTGTGTGAAGAATGCAGAAGGAGCATTCACGGTATGACTAGAGACTTAGTTGCTAGGGGTTTTCTATTCCCAGGCATATTTTGGTTCATTTAATAAGGGATAAATCTTTCGTTTCGAAGTCAGCAAATTAGCAAAACACCGCAGAGGGATTATGTGAGCGATTAATAAGTCGCTCCCCAAGTGTAAACCGATCCAAGGGGTGAAGCAGTGCAGAAAATCCCCTCCATCCGCTACTAATCGAATTATTCTTCACGGCCTCTGAGTGGCGACGGACACAGGAAATTGGTTTCAGTGTCGAGATTCAATAGAGAGGGTGTTGTGTGGAAGATGGAGGGTGTGGAGTTATTAGAGGAGAATGTGTTGCAAATGGCGGTGGAGAGGGCGTGGAGGGAGTAACTCTGCCCCCTCGTGGAGAATCGATTGTGACGACACAAAAGTCATATTAAGGAATCGCGCGCGCGCCAAGGATTCCCGCTCCGATTGGTCGCGGACCTTTAACTCGCCACGCCCCCAACATGTGCATACAGGTATCGATTAGGAATTTGTTGAAAAATCGCATAATTTTATATATACACGAGATGTTGGTCCAGAAATGGACATATTTGGTCTTTTACCTTTGCCCGATACTTCGGAGTAACATGGCTGATTTCAAGACTTCAAACCTACCTTTTAGTTATAGTCGTCCTAATGTTCCATTATTCTTTTATTGCGTTTACGTATGCCTAAAAAATTTTTATAAATTTAAGCATCTTAGCCTAAAGATATTCAATATAATAACTTAGGAAAATTCCAATTTTGGGATTGAACCAAAAAATCTTCTTGTCTGTCTGTGAAAACATGTCTTGTTCGGAAGAACCTAAGTTATTGGAAAAGCTGTCAATTAGACAAAAATTCGCTGGAAGTAATAAAACAAACGAATAAAGAATAGAGGGGTTAATTATACATCTTTCGCAAAATAAGTTAAATATATCTGGCAAAATCAATGAGTAGAACAATGGTCATGTTTTACAATACCCTTGACGTGATTCCAAAGTGGTAAACAAGTGGTTCTTATCTTTTAACCCTTTTTAGACATGACTTTTTAAGGATGAAAAAATTCCACAAGTATAAGAATATATTATCATCATGTATCTGAAGATATCAACTCGTTGACGAATCATGTAGAATTCAAAATCTATTGTGAAAGTTACTAAGTGTTTCTCCTTTCAAGGTGGTGATTGCGGAATTCTAAGAAATAAATATTGACCAGATTAATTTTAATAAATATTGCGTCCAATATACTGGACACTGGGTCCGAAAGAATTAAATTAAATGGCTCCAACATCTCTTTCATCATCAACCTGCTGCTGATGTCTTTTCTTCACGATAGCGCGTTCAGACATCAAGATACACACTAATAAAAGTAAAACTTTTAGATCAATAGAATTTTTTTCAAATACCAAAAAACCGAATAATATCGTCATAGCATCATTTCTTTACGATAACGAATGGTTACATTTTTAATGTTTTATATATTCAAAAAATATTATCGTAGTTTTTCAATGATAAAAAGACTTTGGGAGTTGGTCCTGATAGAATGACGTTGGAGAATGCTGGAACTAGGAGAGACAATGATAGAAAGATTTTTGAAGTTTTCACTTTCTCGAGTTTTAGCTTAGCATATGATTACCTAAAACATATACTACCTCCCATTCTTTACTTAACATACATAATAGCAAATTACTAAGGCAATCTAAAACGAACCAACCTATCTTACAAGTATACCCCAAAATAGGGTCACACCAATCTACGATTATATTAATAAATAATTACTTCAATATTTATTATTGTTAGAAGTTATTTTAATTTACATTAGACACCGACAAAATATATATAAAAGTAAAAACTTCTTGATGAATGACAAAACCAAGTTAAATTTACTTATTTTTACTGTAAGATATGAATATGTATTTTTGTATAAGAAATATTTATAAAATTTGGTATTAATAATATACCTCGTATTAGATGTGCTCAGAAGAAGTTGCAGTTAGTTTAGGTTAGCATATTTCAAGCCTTTGCAGTAGTAGCAGAACTGTATTGCAAGCAGGAAATGGTACTGTCAGTGTACTAAAGAAAATATTTCTTTGGTGCGAAAGGAATGAGATGATATGCCAAACCTTAACGAAATCGGAACGAATACTAAGTTATATCGGAGAAATTTCCAATGATTCTAATTTACAGGAACCAACTGCATTAAAGCCAATGTCAAGATTTCGATTTTACTCTTTTAATTCACTTATGCCTAAAATTGAGGGTAATTGAAGTAACTTACAGCTTTCCTTCACACTATCATATGAAATCTAATCCATTTGAAGTTACATTATTTATATCCATACACATGAAATTAATATTTAGCTTGCGGAGCTCTATTAATTTTATGAAAGATACATAATTCTTTTAGAAACGTATGCGAATTTTTCCAAACTTTATTTTACAGGCGAAATATCATCCTGAATGTAATATAATTATGAGTTGCGGTAAGTCACTATTTCACCGCCGTAGTTATCATGAACTTAAGTAAGAGGTAAAGACATTTTCATAACAAAATATTAAAATGCAAAACTAATTCAAATGAATCCTTTGTCAAATATCGTTACACCTTAATTTTCATACTATTAAAAATTTTACAGTATAACCGGAGACTTCATCTGAAATACTACTGCTCATTCACTCTATGAAACTTTTTCATAGAAAACTTATTCCGAATAACTTTAAGCCAAAGTTAATAAAATTGCTATTGTAATTATACTACATCATTGCGAGTTCCAGTCGCTTAGAGTAAATTAATAGCTTAAACTTTGTTTTTATTTCGTGAAATTGCTTGTCTGCAACAAACTAACAGTTAGATGTAAAAAAGTGAAGTATTTCTGGAGTTGGAATCGTGAAAAGGAAATCAATGTGTCCTCAAATATTTATTAGAACTTCATTAATCAAGGGAATTTTGAAACCGGAGGTGTTAATCGCTAATTTTTCCGTTTAGACATGGATAAGGTGGAGATTTTAATGCTCGAGAATGTTTTAGGATATGTTTATATTTATCTCTATTTATGTCTTTGAAAATGAATATTCGGAAATGTTTAAAAGTAATGTAATACAGCCATACTTCCATGTGAAATTCCATTTAAAAATATAATAATCAGGTAAAATATGCATGAATGATGGTACATTTTGTCTTCTGAAATATTCAGAGCATATATTGTTTACCTAATCGAGTACCCGTACGAAAAATGATTAAAGTTTTCCCTTTGAGTATGCACCAGGATACATACACCGCTGTATGATTCTTTCTAAACATATTGTGATGTAAAATACCACTAGAGTAATGCATACTGTATGTGTGGAATACTTACTCTATAAATTATACTTCATAGATGGTAAATTACAATGGTGAGGAAATCATTTTTACTATACTGGAGAATATAGAGCGGCAAAATGGTTGTCAATCGATGAACGTGGGGGCGTGGTATACGCTCAGGTGGGGAGTGGGAGAATGAGGGAGGGAGTGGTGGGGGATAAAATTAGGAGTGGGGGGCGGAGCGCTAGGATACCCCTAGGGGTACAGTCTCTCCAGGGTAAGCAGACAGAGAAAGATTTCCTCAAAACATCCACTGACCTGACAGTGTCATCATTAACATTGATATCAAGTATCCTATTTGGAAGCAAAGAGATTGTGCTGTGAAGAATGTTGTCTCAAATAAGGATAATAAGTGAATTTTAGTGGCATCAAGAGATCGGATTGCAAAGTGTGTGCAGTGATTTCTGAAGATAGTTATCGATTAGGTGTTCAAGCAGAAGGATTCTTGTCCGGAAATACTGAACATGAGATCAGTCAGTGTCGTTGAAGTAGTGAAAAAAGTTTTCATGAGACAAGTGCGTATTAAATAATCTAAGACCAAGAGTGAGAAGGTTCTGTCCATAGAGATTTTTGAAATTGAAGGAACAAACTCAAAGAAGAGTGCGAGATTTTTTTCCTGGCTCGCTTTACAAATTAAGGATTCTTGATGAATTAGAAGCTTCTTCGTTGATCAGCAAAGTAGACTCTTCATCGAACATAGGAATCTTCA
This sequence comes from Pachydiplax longipennis, assembly GCA_036926295.1. Classification (NCBI taxonomy): domain Eukaryota; kingdom Metazoa; phylum Arthropoda; class Insecta; order Odonata; family Libellulidae; genus Pachydiplax; species Pachydiplax longipennis. The sequence continues at coordinate 54,516,781 of JAVFKF010000002.1, read as the reverse complement.
TGAATACGACCAATTTTTCACTGCAAGTTCTATCCATTGGGTGCTTCTTCTGCATCCATGTCGACCGCACCTCATCACCCCATCTCGTGCTCGCCCTCCTCTGCCACTGCACCCGTCGGATGTCGTGGTGAAGCTCCATCCCACGCTGCCGCACCCAGGCATCATCACCAACACGTCACTGGACCACCCTGGGAGCAACCGCCCGCCGATTTGAGACGATACGAAATGGCTGCTTATCATCACCATGGGGCCGCGTATCTCGGAGGACCAGGAGGGCTAGGTGCTGGAGGAGGAGCCGCTCTGTGGAATGGGGTGAGTGCAATATGATTAAAAAGAGTGAAAGTTACGTATGTGATCTCAAATAGGTCTTACCGATGTTCGGATTATTTCCAAGATGAAATTCAAAGGGAAGAATTATCAAATTTTTATTTATGCAATACATTTTATTTTTGATCCTAACCGTTGATAAATGTTTATCGGTCTTTATCCCACTCAAAATAATGAACTGATTCTCCCTTCAGACATTCTAATCTGAGAGATACGTCTTTTCTTCTTTATAATTCTTAATAATAATCTACTTAAATTCAGTAGTTGTGATTCATAACAAGGACGTATTCAGAAAGAGCAAAATGAGTGTATTCTTTCCGTACCGAAGATACTATGTTATCTATTAAGTTTTTAGCTATTTCAGCTCCGTTTTTATAAACATATAATAATTCTTTTTTGGACAATATCCTTTGCAATAAAAATTCATATTGAGTTTCAGTCACAGAAAAATAAGTGAAACATTTCCGCCCGTGTAAACCTTTCTGTTTCTATTTGAAGTGTATATATTCTAAAAACGAATTCCTTGTTCTCGCCTTTAATAGACGGACAAAATCTCAGAGATATATCATTACGTCACATAACTTGTATAAAGTTGAGTGACAAAAGAATGATTCCAAACGTATAAAATAGCCATCCTCTTTAGAATCATAACAGCATTTAAATGTTATAAAATTAATAAACGAAAACAAAGTTTTGGATTCGAGGTTAATGCTATGGCTTCCCATGATTCCAATTCGTTCGCCATTTTGTATCCGTCGCTTGAAGTATTTTCATCTCTGTATTTCCCGGATCGTTTAAATTGGATTATAAATCCTAGTTTTCTTTTCAATAAATTTATTATTCAAGGGCTTCTTTCACTAATAAGGAAGAATATACTGAAATAAAGTGACGAGGATCACTGACATTAGTATTGATTACTCAACGAACGCATATGGCTAGAATCATTGTTAATAGTTATTTGATGATACTAATTAATTACGTTATCTGGTTTAAATTTATTGTCCTATTTTTAATTTAAAGTATGTAATGTTATATTGCTTTTTATTTTCCGTCTCTTTCTTCGATAATTTTTCTGGGAGTTTTATATGAATTTTTTTATTCTTTATTTCCCCGTCGTTTTCACTGTTTCTGCAACGGGGATTTTTGTCAACCGTAAATTGAAAGGTTTTTTCCCTTATTTCACACTTTTTGTATAAATCTTTGTAAATATTGACTTAAGTACGAGGTCAGGTGGAAGAAAGGCTCACATGACCTAATCTCACCAATTAAGGGGTATACCCACCTCTATATCTATCTTCATAATAATAAAGTTCAATTTCTTGGGTATATTAATATGAGAAACATGACAAAAATCCAAAATAAGTGGTATGTTTTGATTGAAGAGTTAGTTTAATGATTCCTTTAGCTTTTAGGAGGAAATATGTGGGGAATCGATTTTAATAATGAAATACTGGATACTTTCCTATTAGCATACTTAAATTGAAACATTTACTTCTGTTACCACTTCCTTGGGGACTAAATATATTCGTTAAGTGAAGTTATGTTTTGAAAATTTTAGTAAAGATAAGTCTTAAATGATAAAGAATCTCGGAGGTATGTATAAAAAATAGTTAGTAGTATTAGGTATGTATAAAAATAGTTAATAGTAGATTTTACATAAGTTTTAACTTAATTTTGACCCTTATGTAAAGAAATATAGCTTTTCTCGTGACAGAAAACGTAACGTACGAATTTTCTTTTTTAACTCATAGCAAAAACATAAAAAACTGTTTTTTTTCGTTCTACAGAATGGAAACAACTGATTATTAACTTCGAATATGAAAACTTTTATTAAAATCTGAATTAAGCTTTTGAAGCTTTAAGGTTTGAAGTTCATGATCATCCCGAAGAATTTCCATGACTATCAATTTACAGTTGCTTATACTTAATTCATGCACTATATCTTTTACTTCACATCTTCATCTTCACTCGTAGCATTCTGGGTCAGCGGAGAAAGCAACTATTTCACTCCTATCTCATAGACTATTTCACTCCTATCTCATAGACTATTTCACTCCTATCTCGTAAGAACTAATTAAGTTAGTAGGTACTCAAGTAAGGAATGATTAAGTAAGTAGGAGTAAGTAATTCCCTCTGTAGAGATTTTCATAGTTACTGGTAGAGAGATTAAAGTTGAAACCGGTCTTTGGACTTCGCAGAGAACAATTCGATGAAGTACTCCCAGGATTTTCTATTTTAATCATAGATAATAGAGATATGGAGATTTGGAATGTCCTTGCGGCGGTCTAAGGCCGTATTTCTCTCTCCTGTCTGTGTAAAAAGTGAGAGATCATTTTCCAGTTAACCTAATATTTGAAATGCATTGAAAAAGTCTCCCCATCTCCAGGGCCATGGTGGAGGGCGCGTGGTGTCTGGAGGAGGCGATGGCGTGGGCGGGGGGAGCCCTTTGGTGCCTTACCATCCGCACCATCTGGGCGCCCCGAATCCCCTCTCCCACGCCGGCCCGCACCACCACCACCACCCCGGCGGCCACCCTCAACCACCCGACCTCCTCCTGCAGGGACACTGCGACCTGTGGGCTGCGGCGGCGGCAGCAGCGGCCGCAGCTGCAGCCGCACATCACCACTCGGGGCCAGGAGGAGAGGCGATGGTGGCCGGAGGTGTGGGTCCTGATTGCCCACGGGGAACGCAGCAGCCGTTGTGCGGACTTTCTCAGCAACAGCAGGTGCAAAGGTAGATGGAATTCATTGTAATAGGAACTTAGGAAATACACAATCAATTTATGATCAAAATCATAATACTATCAATTTCCGAAGGCTTGGAATTAATGCAATCTGTACTTACAGATCAGCATAAGAAAATAATTTAGCAATCTGTATTGGCAGCAGTTGCAGTACCGACGTCAGGTGATTGGCCACCCTGAGGCTACATTAATCACTGCATCGCCGATTTTTGTTTTCTCTTCCGAATCACGTTTTGACATTTTGGTTATTAACCAAAGTAAAACTACTTTCTGTCTTGGAAAGAATTTAGTAGAAAACTAATAACTTTACCGTAAATACTGTTTCTATTTTTTCATAGGACTGCCGGCAGATACGGCGGCGGTAGTGGTAGCGGTCCCTCCACCCCTTCCTTCTCCTCAGCCTCAGTGACTCCAACATCTTCATCTTCAACATGCATCAAGAAGCCCAGACGGAGGGTTGCAACTGTGGCTCAACGCAGGGCAGCCAACATACGAGAGAGAAGGAGGATGTACAACCTAAACGAAGCTTTCGACCGATTGAGGAGAAAAGTGCCGACTTTCGCGTACGAGAAGAGGCTTTCGCGAATAGAGACTTTGAGGCTGGCCATCACGTACATATCCTTCATGGGTGAGCTATTGGGAGGCACACATCCGTCTCCAGGAGGACCAGCGGCTGGAGGTGGACCCCCTGGGGCTAAGAGGAGGAAGGTTGGAGCGGCAGAGCCTGGACTCCTTCTTCCAGTTCAGCATGGCGAATATGTTCCATACACCCTTCCATGATTTTAGGCGGAATGCTGGTGTAATTAAGTAAACATCCAGCCATAGGAATGTGTGAAAATGGTAGTCTCAAGTTTGTGGTAGATGTTTACTCTGTGCTATTCATGGAAATGTGGTGAACCGTAAACGGACTACTTCACCTTTCGAAGTTGCTGCTGTGTCTAGTCAGGAAAAAAGGTGCTAATTCGCCATTTTCAGTTGGTGTATATTATTTCTTCTGAAGACGATTGTGTAATAATGTGTGCAATCTTTGATTAGATCGAAGTGCGTGACTTCAGGGTGAGACCTTGGCCAGTTAGCATAGCACTGGAGAGCTCACGAGCCAGGCCCTACCCCCTGAAGTGTTCCCTGCGCGTGGACGTTCTGAAAAGTAATGCTTTCGTGTGATTTTGCTACGGGGGAAAAAAGGATCTAGAGCAGGAATTTCTACTTCCCCTGATGACTTAGTAGAATCGGCACTTTGCCTATGTTATGAGAAGAGGTTCTGAGTTTTGCCTGAAAATGATATAGATAGAAAAGTAATTCTATAAACATTGTGCTTGTATTGCATTTATCAGGACAAATGGCATTATTATAGCGTTGGTAGATCGATATGGTACTGAGACTATTATTCTTTTAAGATTATTTACGTATGTAAACTCTTTTAAGGGTTGATAACGACATTTACATACGTAAATGACAGTTAAGCAAATTTTTAGATCCACTACTGATAAGGGACGCTGAATTCGCAAGACAACCATGGAATCAACCTTACGTACATGGCAATTAAATTGCATTGCCCATCAAAGATATTTAAGATATTTCACAAACATGTTCTGTTGAGAAAATGAGGGAAGATTCATATATTTGAATGCTAATCTTTTCCTCTCCTCCATGGAAAAATAATTTTGCTAACTAAAATCTCAGATTTATTGTGGTAGACATCTACTATCCGAAAAAACTTAACAATTCAGTAACTATAGAAAGTAAATCGTAAATCGGATCGCTGCAGTTATAAAATGGTGTATTTATACTCAGTTAAGATACTATTGATATTTAATAGATATCTTTGTCTCCGATCGACAGTTTCCGATTATTCTTCTAACTTTCAAAATTGTATGTTTCACTCAAGGATTACTAAATCAAGGAACACTCGATAAAAATCCTTGCCTTTTTATATATGCTTTTCCAAGAACCCACTCCTGCCTCCGTCATTCACCGGAATATGTGCCATTTGGTATAGGATAGAGAAAGTGCATCTTTCGTGTTATGTGTTATTCTCGTTCATGATAATATGAAAGAACTGAGGTATGATTGATCCTATTTAAAGAAATTCATTCTGATCAATCCATATCGAATGTTATAAAATGTTTTGACCACAGGGTCAACGTGCGCGTGTGAATAAAATTCAAATTTAGTTTCGAAAACAAGGTCATGTTTCCCTAGAAATTGCGCCCGGAATCACGTGTGGGACTAAGAGGAGAAAAATGTACCGATAATGGAATGGTTAGGGAGTAGCAGGTAGGCGATGGGGGCTCACTGAATTCCGCGTATATAATATAATAATAATAGCGAAGTCTAAGGAGTAAACAGCGGGAGAAGAGGTGTATTCAATGGGATACGACAGATGCCAGTCGTGAAGGTGCATTTTAGAACGTAGTATTTCTAGGAAGTAATCAATGAATATGAATTGCCGAGAATCCTCTCCCAAAACCATCTGGGTTTTCCACTCCATTCATTTTGTCTATTCTAATCGATGGAATCTCAGAAACGCTGAGTTCTTCACTCGAGAGGTGCATTGCAACCACATTTCACTTATACTAAAACATATTTTGTTTGTATACCATACTAATATATGTCAATTTCTCACTCTTATTCTCATAAATATAGATTACTTGTAAATGCCTCTTCTTACGGTGTTACCGAGGGCATAGGACACTGCGAAGTTCTTCCTTATCGCTCAATTTCTGTCTAGTTCTATTCCAGATTATTTTCTAATACCCTCCTTACCATACACGGATTGAATACTTTTCTTTGTGCACCACTGTTCGGATTTTTATTTTTAATTTTCGAAGAATAACCTTTGCAAGATTCATTTTCAATCCAAATAACATGTAACAAGTTATAATCGTTATCATTACTCATTACTCATATGAATATGGTATTAAAATATAATGAATTAGATTGCCTATGCATTGAAGTGGCAAGGACTAATTGTGATTCAATAAGTACACTAATCATAGTTGATACAAGATTTTCACTTTGAAATATGCTTACCAGAAGATTCCTTAAAAATATCATTTTCTGTGATTCTATGGCATATCATTAGCAATGAGATTTTAAAATATTATACACTTATGGGTGTGTGCGTCTGCGTGATCCTGAGACTCGTTTATATAGCTTATTATCTTCGCAAATGCTTTTCAATGGGTTAGCTAATAAATAGATTCTCGAAGCTTGCCACTTTTCAGTAAATATTCGACTTACTTTCCACACTTTTCCCTCCCTTATCATCGTTGCCCTGGGCCACCGCCCGACTCGCAGTGTCTCCTTCTGGCTGTGGTCAAATATGTAAGCGATTCTATCTGAGAATTTCATACAAGAAGAAGGAAACAGACTTCGAAAATTTCTGGAGGTCATGAACAGCCCTCAACTTCATTGCTGTTTTCCTCCCTCAGATGTGGGGGAGGGGAAGAGTCCTTTCCCGTCCTTCACTACCCACTCCATTTTTCCCTGAAATGCTCGGTCGGAGCACGGTCGTGAAAATTTGTGAAAGAGTTTACTTTTCCATTCATCCCCTCAGATGTTTATGCAAGCACGGATATTATCAAGAGAGTTACAGAATAGGATCTCAGTATTTTCAAGATAAGTTTTGCATTAATATCTCCAATAATTCGTTTTAATAACTGTGGATACCCGATGACAATGGCTTGCACTTTTCATGGATTCATCTTCCGAAAATTGTCCTTGCAACAATTGTGAATTCGCTGGAGGTCATGGTTCGCATACTGAACACATTCAGGAAAGCAGGCAGCTGTAGGATCGAGATATATCTGCAGGTCATCAGCGTATAAATGATTCTTGCAGAAATTAATATAATTTGTATCCGCGTCAACAGAATAGAAGGCTTTACTAAAGTCCAGTAATTCCATTAATTATTCCATTCCCTCAGATGCTTAGGAAGTTTCCTAACGCCTTATATAAAAATGAAAATTGTAAATTCAATCCATGATTTATCGCGAGAACTAGCTACTAATATGCAACGTGCCCAGAATGCGTCTGTTTGGATTATATTTAACTTGAAAAGGTATGACCACAATTCCGATACATTTAAGAAAACAACTTGAATTTAACTCGAAAATCCTCATAGAATTCATGTTCTAACGCCAGCATTCAGCGACTCGCGAGCACAAACTGCGGAACATATCTTTTCTGGATTTGTTAGCTTAGAATCTGTCCATAATTGGAATACTAGAGGGTGAAAAATCTATAGTAAAACTATATCTAGGAAACCACTTTTAAACTACCGAATTAATGCATTCCGACCTCCGTTTCGCTATAATATTATTCTGCCATATTAATGCCATTAAAATCGAAGTAATGAAGATATTTTAATAACAATAACGAAAAAAAATCTTTCCAAACGCTGAACGTAGACCTGCATAGCAGACAATGTTCATCTTTATTTTCTCTCTCTCTATTCTGGAGGCTCGCTCGCCCGAAATGTGGTGTCTGCTGGACGAGTTGCCCCTGGAAGTGATTACTTTTTTTGTAAGTGACTGTACATCCTAAGAATAGAGGAAGTCATTCAGACTGTAAGCAAAATCCTCGACTTCGATTTGACGGCGTAATCTAGAAATTTGCGTTTTTCAGCGTGTCATTCTTTATTAAATTATTTTCAGCGTATAAAACTACTATGGTCTATCCGTGTACCAAAAGGCAAGAAGTATTCAATTTACGAATATATTGTAGCAGGAGCATGTATTCAAGATAACTGTCTAAGAGAAAATACTTCCGAGGAGAAGTATTAACTAGGGTACTTATTAAGGGCCACTATTTCACTATCACCATTGTAATAGCGATTCTTAATTTGATGATATAGATTTATGCAGTTTTAGCTTCTTTAACGCAAATTGTAAATATGTGAAAGTTGTGATAAATTACGAATTAAAATATGAATAGCAGAATTGAGTAAATTCTCTATGAAAATATATGGTACTAAAATACTAGTTTAAATTTAAACGTCCAATTAATCTGCGAAAGTTGAAAATGTCCCGTAATTATTTTTCTTATACGAGCTTTACGATAAAATTATTTAGATACAAGTGACCCCACCAGATTGTTAAAGCTGTCGCTTGGAAGTTAGTGGCCATAGGCTTTTACGGCTTTGTTGAATGCCAAAGAGACCAAACTGAACATGCGCAACATCAACAATGATTAAGTCTTTTTAAAAATGACCAAAGTTCTGTAGGCAATAACAATAGTTCTCTCGTACATTCTCAAACGGAAGTCTGAAATCCTAAATCGATAATTCCGCGAAGCTCGTCCCCGAATTCTATGACAGAGGTGGAAAACCTGCGATCTTCGAATTGATCGCGGCTTTTTCTACTTTCTCAGATACACATGTTCAGTAAAACTATTAAAACTAATTTAAGGGCCTTTTAATACACCCAAGCTGAAGCATTTTTGCCTTTCATATCGCAGGATAGTAGGCATTATCGTCCTTATAAGCAGTAGTTAATTTTAGATTGAACTGTGAAAAAAATGGTAGCTTTTCCTTTTAGTTAGGTCGTAGGAACAAAATGCCACTAAGAATCAGAACAGGAAATTCTCAATAGTAACTTTTATTTCACTTAAATCTCCCTGTGATTACATAGACAAAACTAACCAAATAGCAAAACAACAGTATAAGACATCACAAGGAAGACCGGAGGGGAAGAACAAGTCTGCCTGGCATTCGCCCGAAGTTGGAAGGAAAACCCCTCCGTAAAAAACCTCCCAAAGGCAGCCAAAAACCACAGAAGTTAATCAGGAAAACATCTCAAAATCATTGATTTACAAACGAATTATTTAACTTCAAGCGATTCCTCTGATACTTTTACAATAACGAAAAACCACGTTTGATTCCATCAAAGCGTAATATAAATACATTATCTGGTAATGCAAGCTGAAAGCTGACAAGATTCCAAAAGTAGGCAAAAATATTTGTACATATATAGAGAAAACGTAATAAGTATGTTATAAAACATTTACATGAATAGAAAACTTGGTAAAATTAAGTTCTTCACTGGATCTGTAACCTATTGTATTATTCATCACTCACTTCTCCTGAACTTCGATAAGGTATAGCACCATAGGCCACAACATTTAAGTTCACACCATAGATTAATTGCTCCATGAAGAATGAATAGTACAGGGTTAAAACAATAGTTGATAATGCGGTCAGGTCTTTACGAGCACATGGGTTAATAAGCACTTCAGCACGTTAAGTTCAAGTATGGCTTCACTGGTGGAAGAGACTATAGTTCAAGTAAATGCTCCGCAAATGTATCTGAACTTGCCACACGTCAAAAGTCACTTAATGCACACGAGTGATTTGGTGTCCATTACGGGCGCCCCTCTGGAAGATGACCGTGGATATCTTTGGGCACCTAAAACGGCTCAAACAGCACCTCCTCCACTAAAATTTCACCAGCAAATGAAAATTGTGGCTAAATACGAGGCTGGACCTGGAAATTCTGAGCAAATTACACGGAACAGAAAATGCACCAAACAGACCTTTCAAAAACTAAAATAGTCATAAGCGAAGACTGGAAAAAAGATTAGATATTAAATGCAAACATTGATATGCGAACTCTTACGGAAAGGAACGATACACCTTACAACCTAGCCTATAAAATTTCAAGAAAAATACATCTTATCAGTAATTACAGATAATGAGAAATCACGAATTCAAAGAAATTCCTTAAAATGTTGAATAATTCCTGTAAAAAAGGGAGAATTAACCATATGGATTACCATATAAAATATTAGAAATTTAATACAACATATGATACTCAAATTCTCACAATAAGAAAAAAATTATAATACCATATAACACTTAATGAAAATAAAATCATCAGTAATAACATAACAAAAGACATACAAAAACCCTCAATAACTTTACTGACATCCAATAAGAAATTGGGTATAGTATCAAAGAGATATAAAAACAACTTATAATCTAGCAGAAAAAGTTGCTTTAAGGATAAGGCGACATGTAACATTAAATGAAGGACAAATACAGCAGGATCTTTCTCTGTAAGTTCATGAATAATAACTTAATTCGTAAAAACCAATTACAAAAACAAAAAGGCTAAGTCATATACAGGCGTTATATAGGCAAGTCAAGTGAGGATAACGAACGCAAAAAAACTTTCATAGTATAGTGCGAACATCGGCTACAGCCGATGGTGACTGCGACGGTGATCGTAGGCATCACGTCGACACAAGGTAATTATATAGTATGATGATCCAGTAATTGAGAGCACGCAGATATAAAAGAAATGTTAAAAAACGCAGCAATCAATCGCATTTATTTATTGGACCCTTTATTAGGCGAGGTTAGGCCCGAGTGGGCCTCTCTTCCACCTAACCTCTTATGAAGATACATGGTTATAAAGATGTAAAATAATACTAAGATAATAAAAAAAGAAAAAACGAAATAGAAAGATTTGATTTGTGGGAAAAAATCCACCGATATGTTCGCTGTGTCATATTCGCAGTGTTCAATCGCATTATGTGGGCGCATCGTCTAAACGTACTTATCAGACGCATCGTGGACGTTTCGTTTCGTGGGATCTGTAGAGACTAAGTGTTGCCGCTGAAATTCGGATTCGTGTGTGAAAATCGTCGCAGGCTATCTTCGTTGCTTGGTCCATAAAGCAATTTATGAAAATAAAATCATATCAGTAATAACATACCAAGTAAACACTAATTCAAACAACTTCCTTGTAAGCTTAACGAGTTCGATTAAAAAAATTAAGCATAGTATCGAAGGGATATAAAAGCAATTTATATTCTAGCAGAAAATTAAAGCCTTTAGGGTAAAGCGACATTCGATAACATATGAAGGAAGAACACTGAAATGAAGCAGGATCTTTGGCAGTAAGTACATGACTAAAAACTAAGTTCGTAAAAAACAATTGCAACATCTAACAGGCTAAGACATATAAAGACGTTATACACATAGGACTACTGTAGACGCCGAATGAGGAAACATTGCGTAGTATTGAGAGAGCATGGGCTGCAGCAACTGGTGACGTTGATATTTTTCGTACGCATGACGTCATCCACATGCGAATACCACAAAATATTAGAATATAAAAACAACTTGTGACAATAAGAACGATGCACAGATTATACCAGTCCATGAAGCAATTCATGAAAATAAAATCATATCAATAATAACATACCAAGTAAACACTAATTCAAACAACTTCCTTAAGCTTAACGACTTCATATAAAAGCTTATACTCCATCATAAAAAATAGCCTTAAGGATGAGGCGACATGTAATATTATACGTAAGATGGACACCGAAATACAGCAGGATCATTCACACTAAGTACATGGCTATTAACAAAGTTCGCAAACAATCAATCGCAACATCTAACAGGCTAAGACAATGGCGTTATACACATAGGTCGACTACAGATGTCGTATGAGGAAACATTGCGTAGTATCGAGAGAGCATCGGCTGCAGCAACTGGTGATGTTGACACAGATGTCATACGCATGATGTCGACGCATGGTGATGATATGATAATCCAGTAATTGTGATAACGCAACGCTCGAACAGTTTAAAATCGCTGTCTTCGAAAACGCAGATTTAAAAAACGATGTGTTCGCTGTGTCATATTCGCAGTGTTCAATCGCATTACGTGAATGCAGCGTTAAAACACTTTTTAGACGTATTGTGGACGGTTCGTTTCGAGAAATATTTGTAGAGACCAAGTGTTGCCGCTGTGTATTCGGATCGGTGTGTGAAGTTCGTCACAGGCTATCTTCGTTGCTTGGCTTCGCCTGCAGTTTGCAGGCTCTTCTTTCTCTTCCCTCTGCACTGCATTCGGGCTCTACACCTGCGGCCACCGCTGTGAGGCTCAACCTGCATTGACTTAACTCTCCTCCTACGGACGACAGATACGCAGGCATTACTTACCGGCACACCTCACGCGTACGGCCTCAAGTATCGACACGAAAGCCTCGCGTGCAGGCCTCGCTCACACAGCTAGGCTCGCAGAATCGTCTCGATGCTTCGGCTCCCTGACCGCATCATCTGCTCGCAGAATCTTCACTGCGTTGAGGTGAAAGCTCCTTCCTCAGGTCCCTGCACAGCCTCCCTCCGCACCTAATACATTCGACTGCCGTCCCGACACTTTTCAAACGGATCACAAAAGACAGAAATAATCTTACAAATGCATAACATCTAAACAAAATACCGAAACATACTGAAATTACAGATTTGTAATTAAATTCTAGTGTCCAATCTACACTATTATAAAATTTTGCAATATTAAAGTCCAATTCATCCAGGCTCCATGAAGTACATCGAGTCTTCTAGCACAACTTTTTGCTTCTAATGGGTGCTGCTGTAGGGATCCGCATTTGCTGCTTGAATTCAGTGTTCCAAGGTTTGTCTCCTTTAATAGCCTTGTCAGTTCCTTTTGGAGGGAATATTCACTTTATCCTCTTTCCAAAGGCGTCATATGCAGGCTATAACCTCAGGTTCTGGAAACAAATACGATGAATATGTTGAAATCTATAATAAACTCAGTAAAAGCAGGTTGAGAGGGTAAATAAAATGAATTTCATAAATGAAACAAAGTAACAATACAGTAAAAATGGAAACCACTAGGCATTAAATATCTTGCAGAAGTTCAGAACAAGTACGTTGTTATCCTTAGATACGCATAATGTGCAAGGTAAATTAATTAAATACGCATAATGTGCAGGATCATGAAATCTGAATATATAAAACTGCTAGTTTCCACATTCAAAAAAGTCGCAGACAAACATACTCTTTTCCCCACCCAAATGTATTTAAACAAACACTCCGATAACTACGAACTAATACAGAAATACTAAAACACCCAAAAACGCCTTATCCTGTATCAGTGTTCATTTTCTCTATTTTATGTATCTCTTTGTCATATTAACAACATTCAAAAGGCTTCTGATATATAGTTTACCGGAAATGTTTTATAAATACAGGTAATACATTTTCCATTCCATTTTCACCGAATCTAATAAAGCATTGTGAGAAAAGTCATGCATAAAACCATGTAAAATTCAGGAAGAGAAGAAAAGCTGGTACTGAGTGACAGAAAGGTCATACAGGTTGCAGGCTCCCCATCCATGGACTAAGTAACTATAATCATTGTCGAAACGGCACCTTTTCTAATTAAAAGCTATATCCTTTCGGTGAATACACTTTTTAAACTTGCATAAAGCAAACTATTTAAAAGTATCACAAATAAAAGTTAAGGTACAATATTATTGCTATTTCATTCTACCATGCAAAGCTATGCTATATGATATCTAATCCAAATCTTGAAATATATTTGCTTGAAGCTCTATCTTTTTTCTTATAAGCGTTACTTCTGGTGAGTGAACAATATGAGAGGGCTTGAGTTACTGTTCAAGCCAGCAGCACCACTGTCCTTACAAGAATTGCAAAACTCACTTTAATTCCTCTACACAAACTTAAAGGATACAATTTAATAAGAGAAAAAACTTACCCCTTGCGGCCCCCAACTGCTTCCTTTATTCCTTGATCTTTTAACTGCTCAGTATGCTTGCCTGATGTGGGGGAAGAAACCTCTGGAAACACCACTGATTCCCTCGAGTCTTCCAATGACATCCACTGAAGTAATTTTACTGAAAGTGTATAACATAAGATTTAAAAAGTTCAATTTGTGTTTTGATCTGAAGTTGCAAGCACTACGTTATCTATAAAGATGATTTTGAAAAGTTTGCTGAATTACTACAACTCTTAAATTAATCAACAGCATCTGCAGAAGATGTTTAGCATATCCCCTCCAAAAATTTGATTAACTTTAATAATCATTATCGATATTTTCCGTTAAAAATATATCTGCTGCTTTAAGGTGATCCAATAAAGGTTACATCATAATTGAGGGTACTCAAGCAATGTAATTCTCCGAGAAAGTGACTAAATTTAGACGTATTTAAATATACGGAAATTACCTTGAAATAACTCTTTAGTAGTAGTACCCTGACCAAATGGAAATAAATATTAAAAGTACTAATTACGAAGAAAACTAAAGGGGGCTTTATATTTAATTACGTTTTCGTTGAAGTTAAGAAACACTAATTTAAGACAGTTCCAGATAGCCATGTGTGCCGCGCGTTCTACATTGGAGAAAACAGTCACGGGTTAGATTCCGGTGGGAGACCACGTGAAAATGATCTCAGCTGTCGAAGCACTTAAACCTAAAATACTACCATATTCTAATCTAACAGGTACCGGATGAATTGAAGCTCCGAAAAGGCAAAAAGGAGAGTCTTAAAATCACAATACAATATGTATAGGGGAATAAAAGCGGTACATAGAAAAAAGATCAAATCTAGAACAAGAAAGCAAGCCTACAAACAGATTCAAGATTTCTTAAAGTATGCCTTATTTACGCATTAGATTATAGACTAAATTGACTGAAATGAATCGAGAAAAATACTCTATACGGCCATAAAAACCACCAAATATCCAAATTATATTTGATGGAAATTAGCCAATATAAATAACTTAGGAAAGCTGAAAAGTCTGAAAATCACAAAGCTGTTCACATCGAAAGAAATAATAAACTTGCTCAAACGGGAGAAATGTTCAAAACTATTCCAGCCGAAGCATATTAAAAATTCATTACACACTGGAATACCTATTTAGATCAATATTTAAAAGCATCTGTCAAAATCTTCCGCGATAAGTGGATTTGAAGCAAACCAAAGGATGGTTTAATTACTGTCGCAGTTTTCTTTAAAAATACATCAGAAGACCTTAAATTTGTTCGAATATGCAAATTGGATTTTCATTTTCATTCTAACGGGATCCCTCAGAATACACACTGAATATATGTTAGATACCATACGATTGCTAAATACCATAATCCATCACCAAATACACAAAAGAGAACACCTCCAGTCTCATCACCAGACACTCCATTCTCACTGAGCAGACAAACGTAGTAAACCAAAACCAAGTACATGCACTCTCAAAATTAATGAAAATGAAAATCCAACTTAAATGAATATATAGAAACAAGTCGTTTTAAGTCAAACAATCCTCGCTTTGCTTCAATAAAAATATTTCTATTCACTCATTTTGGAAATTTTACCATATTTGAAAATTTGAATATGACTGAATGAAAGGAATTAGTGATCCATTCCCAAATCCATAGCAAATGATTACTTTCCATTCATGGAATAAAAATGCACGAAAAACAAAATATAGATTTAAAAAGGGTAACTTTTATGATTTACGTCTGTATCGAATCAAGGACAAAATTAAATCTAAGAAGCGCCGACAGCTTTGACGTCTTGATTTACAAGCTTTTAAGTCTCGTACTATTCTCCAAAGTACGAACCCACATAATGTGGGCGATGTTAATGGCTTTGTCGGATCAACCAAATTAACATATTTAATACCAGTTGTACGGTTCAATGTGTTTAACAGCAGAGGTAATTTCGCGCATATGATATACCAAGGATAATCGAACCCGGGAACGTTATCACCTAAGTATTAAACTTTGCTATCCGAGTGTTCGACGAAATAAAGTAACTAAAATCTGATGGGGCATATTGATCTAAGGAGAATATGAGCAGAGACCTACTCGAAATCTATTCTGTGTGATTTTACACATCTCATGCTCGCCAAAGATATCCCTGATCGACTATTCTTCGTGACTGAATTTAATTTCGGAGGAATGTGGTAAGACTTTAGACTTTCCTAGTATGGAGATATTTCGACAATCCTTAAATCCCACTGATACCTCGACGTAGTATAAGTATTCCGTAGGGTTTCTGGCAAGCAAATCTACGAAAGCACGTGTAAACCCTGACAAGCATCCCGTAGTAGGTGATTATTGAGTGGAAATGAATTCTCTATCAAACGGAGCGACTGAGGGAAATCTTACCCACGTGGGTCATTTACTTTCAACAGAGCAGCATACCCGAGAACATACTTCAGACCGAAGAAATCTTGGCAAAAATTATGAGATTTTACATTCATTGAAAATTTACGGTATAGGAAAATGAATTTACGAAGCACGCCGAAACCTTCGAAAGAGTTCGAATGGCTCAACGCCGGTCCAACCATTTCGTCAAACGCCAACGATTCAGATCGCTATTTCTAAGGGATGCCTGATATTCGAAAATGTGGTGCGATTCACCATGAAAATGACGGATTTACCGAGGAAAACCTGGATAAAATTACTTGGAAATAAGAAGGGATGACACGCTTTAGAGTTCATGACTGGAAGAAGTCTGGAAGAAATGTTCGAAATCACTTAACTTCTAATTGTAAGTCTCATTGAAGCTCCCTCGGCATGGCAGAGCACATGGTTGGCAGGATAAGACTTCCGAAGAGCTCGCGATGTGAGGACGACTGAGGTTGAAGCGTTGAAGTCCAGAAATGAGGAGGAGGAAGGAATCTATGAAGGTAAGTGGGGGGAGGGACTACGTAATGGTTTGGGGATACTCTCTACCAATAGCGTGGCACAGAATATGGATGAGTAATATCGGAGGAAAAAAAATGGTTTAAACTTTCCCAAATATATTATTCACTAAAAATGTGGAATTTGTACACATAATTTTATAATTTATATAATCGCGTTGAATATTGACGAATCAGTTTTCATGTTATTTTTTCTTTTGAATATTCTTTGCTCTTTTTCGAACCCTTACTGTATCTGTCTACATCGTTGCCATTCTGTCAACATTGTTGCTATAATCAACAACTCCATCTTTTCTCATGATCTTGTTTTCTTACTTAATGCTATCATTTTCATATGCAAGCTTTCCAGTATTCGATGACGTATTTTATAATAATTTTAGGTCGAAACATATTATGACCTTGTTATCAACTTCAAGATATGTTAAATCAATATACTAAATATAAAAGAAATATTTCTCAGCGAATATGAACTCCATTCCCTCTCGTGCGGATCCCAATTATCTATAATTGTAAAAGAAATCGAGATAATTATTATATATTTTCCTGATCCAGATACCTGATTGCCTCCAACTTAATCAACCCTTAATGTACTTTATTTATTAAGTAATTTATAATATATTTTACCTAATATACCTTTACCGTACACCCCGTTGAGGGAATCGCTGGGTCTTCTATCTTCGTAGTGGCCGATAACTCTCCGTAGATTCCAGGGGACATAGAACGCCGCTCTCAGGTCATTAGGAAGCATTGTCCCAATCTATAGGAGAGACTTCCGAGGAAGGGGATTCTCCGCCATGAGAAAGGGATTGTGGAGGATTATTAGAGGGAAGGAGTGATTTTACGGAATGAGAAGATATTTGGTTTTCTCCTCAAGAGGTCATCCACCATATCTAGGCTGTATCCGTTATTTATAGCAATCTGTTAGATGATTAAAACCTTTTTAAGGGAATTGGCCGGTGACATCGGAATGTGGGTGGATCATACTGTGGAAAACTGGTAACTTCTGGGAAAAAGGATGAGAGGAATGAGAGGGGATGGTGAGGTCAGAATAGGTGGGTTTGCTGGAGGGAGTTGAGATGATGTCTGACCGACGAAACTAGTTGCCGATTAATTTATTTCTATGGAATTTACAAAGTGTGTTTTTTCTTTGCATAATGGCACCATTCCACAAAGTTGGATGGAAAATGTCAATTTTAATATTATATCTTGTTTGTATACCAAACTATTATATGTCGATATGTCGATTTCTCATTCTTTTACTCATAGATATAGAATACTCGTAAATGTCTCTTCTTACGGTGCGACTGAGGGTATAGGACACTGCAGGGTTCTTCCTTATCGCTTAATTTCTGTCTAGCTCTTTCCCGATCATTTTCTAATACCCTCCTTACATTCCACGGATTGAATACTTTTCTTTGTGCACCACTGCTCGGATTTTTATTTTTAATTTTCGAAGAATAACCTTTGCAAAATTCCTTTTCAATCCAAATAACATGTCGCAAGTTACAATCGTTATCATTACTCAATAATCATATGAATATGGTATTAAAATCTAATGAAATATATTGCATTTTCACTGAAGTTACAAGCATTATTTTTCTGATTCAATAAGAGCACCAATCATAATTGATGCAAGATTTTCACTTTATATATGTTTACCGGAAAACTCCTTAAAATATAATTTTCTGTTATTCTACAACATATCATTAGCAATGAAATTTTAAATTATTATATACATATGGATGTCTGCGTTATCCTAAGACTCGTTTATACAACTTATTATCTTCGCAAGTGCTTTTCAATGGGTTTGCTAATAAATAGATTCTCGAAGCTTGCCACTTTCCCGTAAATATTCGACTTACTTTCCGCACTTTTGCCCTCCCCTTTCATCGTTGCCCTGGGCAGCCCCCGGCTCGCAGTATCTCCTTCTGGCTGTGGTCAAATATGTAAGCGATTCTACCAGAGAAGTTCATGCAAGAAGAAGCAAAGAGACTTCGAAAGTTTTTGGAGGTCATAAATAGCTCTCAACTTCATTGCTGTTTTTCTCCCTCAGATGTGAGGGAGGGGAAGAGTCCTTTCCCGTCCTTCACTACCCACTCCATTTTTCCCTGAAATGCTCGGCACGACTTCGGAGCACGGTCGTGAAAATTTGTGAAAAACTTTACTCTTCCATTCATCTCTTAAGAAGTTTATGCAAACACCGATATTATTAAGAGCGTTACAGAATGAGATCTCAAAATTGTTCAAGAGGTATGCATTAATATTTCCAATAATTCGTTTTAATAACTTGGGATATCCGACGACAATGGCTTGTAATTTTAATAGATTTATCTTAAAAAAATTGTCCTTGCTACATTCGTGACTTTGTTGGAAGTCGTGGTTCGCATACTGAACACATTCGGTGAAGCAGGCAGCTGTAGGATCGAGATATATCTGCAGGTCATCAGCGTATAAACGATGCTTTCAGAATTTAATATAATTTTTAATAGATATATCCGCGTCAACTAATACGCGCGCTTAGATTTAACCTGAGCCACCTGATTGTTAAATCCGGCAGAAGTGATCGAATGGGGGCGCCGTTATGATGAAAGGCGTGCGGTGGCGGTCTTAGGCTCATTCTACACGAGCGGTTGACCCGCGGCGTTTCACCCGCCCCAAAACCGCGTCAGAAACAGATTCATAGTAAAATCTATCGATTCGGCCGAGATGTGGTGGAAACAAACTTTGTTTGTTTGTTCGAACCTGACGATTGTAGTTTGGTAGGAGGCGTTTGAGAGCGGTCGGGCTGGTCGAACGCCGAAGGAAGCCTTCGGCGTTCGCTGGAACCGCGGGTCATTCTACACGAGCGGTTCGCCCACCGCTGTTCGGCAATCACAATGTGAACTTGATGAGATTTGTTCATGTTCGACACCTAAAAATTTATTTCCGAAGTAGAGGCTCGTCCTCCTTTGTACTATGTTCAAAGTAAGGAGTTCATCATGTTTGACGCTAAGTGAACTTAGGTTTTCAGAGAAAAAGTCAGGATGCGAGTCTATGAGATTAATGTTGAGGGACATATTGTAACCCAGTAGTCTGTACTACAGGTGGGCGCCGTGCCGCCGACAAAATAAGGCACGCCGCCGCTGGAAATTTTATCCGCGTGGCGTGGATTTAAAAAAAAAGTCCCTTACTGTTAGTCTAAAATGTGCTTACAAGTGGTTTGAAGAGATACGCCTTGAACAGATAAAGCTCATCTCGGGCTTTCCATCTTTATACGTGATATAGATACGTGTTACGATTAGGATTAACTTTCGCGAGCACACCCCTCCCACTGCCAGTTTGCTTGCTTCGTGTGTCCGCGCAGCTTCGGTTGTGACTTCGGCATGACTTTAAAAGTGCCTGTAGACGATGTAAAGGAACACATTAAGTATATGGTTGAACCGCTATACAGTTCACGTAAGACGAGCTTCATTAGAATTTATCTGCAATCACAAGTGTGTCAATATGCCTCGCCGTGTGGCTGTTGAAATGCGGTTCATTTTCTTTTTTAGAAGCAAAATTTCATCGGTCCTGACGGATGTATGCCTTCACGCTCTACAGTGGCTCTACGTTCTTGTGTATCCCTGCCACCAGCACTCCTATTGATAGGAGTTTTAGTATCTGTGGGCTCACTCTCAATGCTAAGAAAATCAGACTAGAGCCACAGCGTTTAAATAAAATGGAATTCATCCACGAAAACTATGCCTTGTGCAAAGATTTTTTTCACAGAGTTTAACCTATTGCTGTCTTTTTTATATTTTTATTTAATTTAACACTCTTATTCGTTCATTTGCTTATTATTCTTTTAGTTTGTTTAAACCAACATTTTTTGATTTGCGTTAATCATTTATATATTTAGCATTCTCTGGAAATTTCGATTGAACGTCAATGCCTAGATTCCATACTTGAAAAATACGGCTCAAATGTCATGTTAAAACTAATTCGCAACAATAGTTCTTCGATTGATCGACATTCTACTGGCTGCATGTGCCCAATTTGTGATGCCGCTCTTTAAACGTTCTTAAAGTAATGTAGCGTAATTAAAATTAGCATGCTTTTGTGAAAATAAGGAAACAGACGTATTGCTAAATTTTAATTTGCCAAATTAACTCCTTTACGGCGCGCAGTGAGCTAGGATCGAAAAAAGGTGGCCAAAATAAGAAAATAATTTTTTTGAGTGCGGACTTTGAAACTTCGCATGACCATACTTCAACAAGTTCAGCACATAACATTCCCAGACAGCGCCTTATGAGAGCTCATTTTTCTTAAAACGGAGGGTTCGAGAGAGGATAAGAGAAATAAATACATCTTAAAGGGGTAGGCCACCTTGGCCTTTTCAAATAATCGAAATAATTTTTATTGTTTTTAAATATGGTATAAACTTTTAGCTACGTAATGCTCTAGGTCCGATGTAAATATTCCACATGTTTACGAAGTTACAGCTTATTTCGGCTGACGGTGCACTAAAGCTGTAGGGGCGATTACAGACGATCTCGACTAACGTCAACATATCAGCTTATACGGACTTTAAATGTCTCTTTGATGTGAATGTGAAATGTCTCTTGTATGTAAAATCTCTTTCTTTCTGGAATCTATCTAAGGAGAATTTTGCCTCAAATCGAATAACTTTAGACTTTTTAACTGCATGTACATTATCATATCAACTGTGCGGCTTCATATTTTCTACTTCTAGTCAATCGATCGTTAAAGTACATGCTGTTCATGGATTTTCATTGAAATGGACGAAAGTAGCCGCACATTCTCTACTCTAATGAAGTAATTTTGAATATTTTGAAGAATCTCTTTTTGTGGAAACGCAGCCCAAGACCGGCGATAACAAAATGAAGAATGAATGAATGTCGACAAGTTAATTGGATTTAATTTTTTACAACAAAGAAACGGCAAGGTTGACAGCATTAGCTAATCATGCCCCATGGTCCTATATGGTTCCAGCAAAAGACGCTCATCAAAAGTCTCGTAAAAGCCTTTTTTCCAACTCTATAGCTGAAGCCATTCCAACTAGCCCTGTAGACGTACTAACGTGTAAATTAAATCTATAATATTGAAATTATTTATTTAAAGAACAAAATTCTTGTTTGAAACTAATATTTTGATTAAACTGGGCGCCTTACCTAAAAAGCAAATATACATCAAAAGAAACTGTGCTTAACATCATAAAGTTACGAAATTTTTCCCCAAGATATAAGAAAATTCTATGCTAAATGCTAACGAATACGAGCGAAACTCAGTATTTCTCGTATATTCTTAGTTTATTTTCTATATATTTTTTTCGTATCGCACGAGTTTATAAGACACGACGATTCGTTAAGAGATTCGATGTCGATATTTTTTGGGATAAACATAAACTGTTTACAAAGGGCGGTTCCACTGGAGTTACAGACAGTAAGTGAAGTGAATTTCGCACTGAATCAGAAATAAATCTGTAACTGATAAGAGTTTTTATGGGAACGTTTGAATCGTCTAGAGTCGAACCGGGGACCATTAGCTCAAGTAAGAAATAGGGCTATTACATGTGTGGTCCTGATTATGATTAGTTTGAAAGTTTCCTGCATCCTAGTTACCGATTTCCGATCATACACATCAAGGAAGAAACCTTATCTTATCAGAATCAAAAAATAAATTGATTGCATCATCTTTAAAAGGGGACAATTCTACTGCCAACCTTACTATTGAGAAGATGCTGAGACAGAACTAAAATGAATCCCCTTCTGTGATGCTTCCACTGTGGCATTTTTACCTGTGACACATTCACCTTTGGCCTCTTCTCCTGATTCTGTCTTGAGAAAAAGTGTAAACATTATCAAAACATAATAATATAGATAATTTATTTTCGAATTTCCGTGGAATGGTC
Organism: Pachydiplax longipennis; assembly: GCA_036926295.1. NCBI lineage: Eukaryota > Metazoa > Arthropoda > Insecta > Odonata > Libellulidae > Pachydiplax > Pachydiplax longipennis. The sequence goes on along the minus strand of JAVFKF010000002.1, from coordinate 54,494,336 downwards.
CATTCCTCTTTGACGCCTATCACGTAAAGCAGGACTATGGACATATGGATCATCTATGGACAATACTGCGAAATTTCGCTTTGTGGAATAAATAAAAAATTGAAAAATTCGTAAATTCCTTTTTTTATCAAGATTAAGTCCTCATCTCTTCAGTAGAATCAGACACACACACACATTCTTTAAATTTCTCATGCAAGCTATACGGAGGTAACTCTTAGTGTGACGATGGTAATACGAGTATGGCGATGAAATTTGGCACCCATAATTTGAAAAATCGGTTTAAAGGATCTATTTATATATATATTAGGAAGAGTCCAATCGAAATTATATATAAATAGAATACGGAAAGTAAGGGATGAAAATATTTCTGTGAACATTTTGTATTGAATGTAAAATCGCTTTGCTCACAACAGCGTGATAAAAATAAAATTAAAAAATTGCCTATTCACGATAAAATACATTCAATTGATTTTTTTGTTTGATTGATATTTTTTATTAAAAAGATATTGAAACGTAAACTTTACCTTTACATGTATCGTTCATTTCTGCATCAGGAAAGGTTTTTTAAAATCAAAAAAATAATGTTTCGCAACGTTTGGTGCCTTGTTCCTTACGGGGAAATACACGAGTCTACATAAGAACGGGTACTATCAACTTCACGAGGAATTAATTTATTTCGTGCAAACGAGGACACTCCTTTGGTCCTGGGTGTCTCACTGCCCGTCGTTCTGAGAAACTTTAAATTGCTCGACATTGATAAGATAAGAAAAATCGTGCGTATGGAAAAGAACCCTGAGGCAAGGGACGAGGAGCCACGTGGCCTTATCTATCCCAGGAAAAATAAAGGATAAATTAGGGACATTCCTAGAAGTCAATGACAAAACTAATGCCATCCATTATAGAAAAGGCACGTGAAAATTCATATCACTTGTATATAAAGGCTGGCCCTCTATATTTACCCATTTACTATAAGATCCAATCCCTGTAAGTAAGTAAAAGCGAACGACCACTCAGTCATCCTCGTACGCTGAAGCAGGTCGTGGAAAGGTGGGAATGTTTGGTATATACCTCTGGGAATAGCGTCGATTCTTCCACTCTGTGAATTCAAATCGAAGTCGTATCCATCGCACACACAATGGCCCGATTTACGGTGGCCTTTCTTCTCCTTGTCGTCCTCGCCTCAATGTCGAGTTTTGCAGAATCCCAAAATACTTTTGGCGCCGACAGGACGATGGACCTATGCTTTAGTTCGCGGAGAAATCAAACCGGTCATTTTTTTAACAAGTGGTCTGTGAACAAAGGAGCATATGAATTGACGAACAAAATGAAGATCAATATGACGAGCAGCGTGAAAGAAGAGCGGGGAATAAAGTATTACCAAGTCAAGGTGGATATAGCAGGTAATTAAATTCGAAGTTAAATTTACCACTACCATGTAGCAGTGGTTCATAATCATTTCAGCTGCCGACACTCCCTGAATTCTGAAATGCTTTCTCGCACCCCCTCCAAAAATATCAGATTTTTATAATAACATCAATATATGTAGCTTTCACTCTGCGGAGAAGAGTTCCTTATTTCAAAATGTCTCAAACTCCGTAAAAAATTCTCTGCCATTCCCATAAGTGAATACACCCTGGGTTAAAAACCATGATAAATATGAATTATTAATTTCAGTTAAGATGAATAATCATTTATTTAAAAATAAAACAAAATGTATTGATTTATTGATACTTACGTAGCTTGAAATTATTATTTACTGCATGTATCTAATCTATTTACACAATGAATTTAGTTCCACCTCCTCGACCTCCAAGTTATGAACTGTTCCCTGGTGTTGGATACTATAAGTTTTATCCGGATGGAGTGTCAACATACTATCAAGCATCCGCAGTTTGTACGAATGACGGTGCACATCTTGCGATCGTAAATTCAGAGGCAGAAATGCAAGTCATAAAAATGCTTTATGCAAGGTATCCACTTGCTAAGGAATGGGCATATGTTGGATTCAACGACATAGCCGAGGAAGGCAGATACGTTACCATATTCGGTAAGTTCACTGTTTACTTCTGGTTCTTTCTTAAATTTATCTAGCCTTTACTTTGGCGACTTTAGCTTTCGAGAATGCTATATTCCCTGACTGAGTAAACCCCAAGTTCTTTACAAGGGATGTTTCCTCATGCCATTGTTCTCTAAGATAAATTATGTTTTACATCCTACATATTCCTACAATATTCTTATATATCTTATAACTATACCTCTATCCAGAAAGAAATCCGCTGCGAACTTGTCATCACTATCATTTCTAATGTATCTTATGCTTGATATAAGCATCATCACCGAATTTCAATCCGCATTCAGGTATAGAAATTCTCCAACGTTTCTGTTTGATTAATTAATAACTTTTATATTTTATCAGGTGATCCTCTTGAAACTACTGGGTATTCACAATGGCAAACAGGAATGCCTGATAATTTTGGAGGAAAGGAAGACTGTGGCTCAGTACATCGATTTGGAAAATTGAATGATCTGTGGTGTGATAAATTTGGACCATGGCCATTTGTTTGTGAATATGATCTTTCCTGGGATTCATAAAATGATTAATGTTATATTAGTTGTTTTATAATTTATCGTGTGAAATATTATGATATGCAAAAAATATTTGCTCCAATATGATATGTCACCTTGAGTTACCAAGTTTTTTTTCTCAGTTTCTCAGTAGAGAATACAAAAAAATTCTCTCGTTTCAATTTTTTTATTTAGTTTATTTCCATATTTCATCATTTACATGTTATCAATCGGCTATTAGCCAATGGGTGTTGGTTTATTTGTAATTTTGGGTGAATAATAAAATCAAGTGAAATCTTTCCTTTTGGAATAATAAGAATCTCTTAATTTTTTCGATGGCCAATGAACATATTTCGAACAACCTATGGTTGTGATGAAACTCATTATTTCAATTTCTACGTGTATCTCAACCACAAACTGGTTAAAGAATACACGAAAACGTTGCCAATAAATAAATCCGCCTTTAATTGGTTGCTCCGGTAGTTGTATCGACATTGTAAATACACGCTGAAGCTAACCTTTCCTACCTGAGGGAATTCATCCATGGGCATCGAAGAGCGTCATATGCCCATGAATATGCTGAGGCCTAAGTGCACTCCCCCACAATATCGCGTCTTTAGCATTCCTGGGGGTTATTGGGCTGATTCAGTAGGCGGAAATATTTAAACGGAATTCGGAAGTATAAAATCTAAGCGAAGAGTCGAAGCGCCCGACCTCCGTTGCCGACGGAATCAATGTAGTTAACCGAAAATGCAATCTCGGTCGCACTCAAGGTATCGGTTGTGACGGAACTTCCACATATATTATATGATTCCAGAGGCTTCGCCAATAACCTCCTTGATCGACTAGCATTGCAACTACTTCATGGGTGGATTAGGCGATAAAGCGATATACAGGATCGTCATCTGCACTGATAATAATAAAATGGTTGTTATTTTGACCATGTGGAGCTGACTTCATCGCGACTTTAAAAATATTCGCGTATGGATTTATGCATTAATAGGAAAAGGTGGAGTCATTAAGAAAGAATCTTGTAATATTCATTTTCTTTGATGGCAAATTAGCACCGCATTTAGGAGACATAGACGCATAAATTACATTTATATTAGCATAAATTAAAAGTGTCAATGATAATGATGGAATGCATATATTGCATTTTTACTCGTTAAATACAGTAAGAACTAGGGTCAACTATAATAAATATATCGTAAGTTCCTTCTGAGATATATTATTAGTGGCTTGTGTAAATATATCAGCAATTCAAATTAACCTCGATGTGCCGCCAGATGGAGCATAGCCCTGTCTGACTACAGAATAATCCCCATCTCTACATATTTACGTGTAACTCGTAAATATTGTAGCTATACGAATGTCAAATGAAATTTAAACTTCTATTAATATAACTATTGTTTCGCTGCGAATAAGTAGAGAGCATTAGAGGAGAGTTTTCTTTAACGCGTCTTTGTTTTATACTAAGGTTACATCCTAGTATGTCGAAAAGGAACCAAAGCCAGATACTTTCTCAGCAAGCCGTAATGCAAAACTGATGCTCACGGTACTAAAAGACTTACGAGAATCAAGGTCTTCTAAAAAGCGAGAGGGGCCATGCTCCGTCCGTTGGCACATAGAGAAGGTTAATTTAAATTTGAAATGAACATACGGAAGCAATAAAGTATGTACATGTCTCAGAAGGGAGTATTTGAGTTTAAAGTAATATCGTATTATTATTTTCATAAGATAAAACGAAAAGCCAATGTATAGAACTACAAAAATACCTCTACGGCTGTGAACATGCTGTAAATACGAGATTCTCTCATTTACGTACATGGCTTATCTCGGATCGTAAAGATTATCAGCGCCATGTTATCAATAGTGCTAAATGTTTTTCCTTATCTCAATCGCTAGAACGACCTAAGAATATCCGCAGCTATGCAGTGCATGCTTGATAAGACGGAGGAAAAAGAAACGATAAGGTGTCTATTTTTAGCAATACCAAGAATTCGGTATTCAAATAATTACTTCCTTTCTTTGACTTTTATATTTCGCATTTCCTTGCTATAAATTGTAATCGAATCGCTGGTCATAAATGTGGTCGACAACCATAAGCAACGAGCTTCCCTTTAAAACTTTTAAATTCCAGAATAACTTCAGCAAAATGGCATCTGACAAAAACCGAAAATTGGAATAACTACATGGAAAAGTTTGAAAAATATTTGTTTATGACCCTTATAACCTAACACAATCTCATTCTTCTATTTTGGCTTTTGCCTTGCTTACACATTATCTACAAAAAAAGCTTTCAGAGCATCAGGAAAAGGACACACATTGCCCGATATGCAGACAAAATATTGTGGCATACGAAACTGACTACAAAAGTTTCCTAATGCCCCGAAATTAAGGTAGAGAACTTCATACTGATTATTTTCATATCTACTTAGTCCTATCACTAAGGGGTTAACGAAAGAAATGATAAAATGGCACAATAATAAAAAGAAGCCTCCAGTTACGTATGTAAACGCATTACTTACACGTAATTAACTCTATTTAAACTAAACTAGCTATAAATTCAACTAATATAAAACATAATTTAACACTTGCCAGTTCAACAATATTTTGTTCGACTCCAACGTAAGGTGACAGTTGGCTCATTTCAGTTGGATATTTTAAACACTGATTTGAAAATCCATATTATTTAGAAGATATAGATAACAGGCGTAATTATTCATAGAAAATTCATGAGGGTCCTGTTTATGGTATGGCCCAGCCTGCAATGGAGACTAATGAAGCTTCAGAAGAATTCGAAGAATGGAAAGAGCCAACATATGAAGATTGCAATGGTTTGAATTCCTAAGAGATGATGAACAGAGATTTAAGAATCCTCCGCACGTCTTTGCTTCTGGTCCGGAGTCAGGAAACGCGGCACCCATCGCGCGATAAGCTTCTTCATTCCCAAATGTTCATGCAGAATATTTCCAACGCGTTCCATCGATATACCCACAGACTCTGCTATCTCACGCAACTTTGCTTTACGATCGTTCAAAACGATCAGATGGACTTTTTTATATTTTCTGAAGTGGTGGCCTCGGAGGGGCGTCCAGGGCGTTCGGCGTCTTTGGTGCTGACACGACCACGTTTAAAGTCCGCGAACCACCGTTTCACTGTCGCTTCCGAAGGCGAGGATGTTGGGTAACATTTATCTAACCAAGTTTTGGCTTGGACAGTGTTTTTTCCCATCAAGAAACAATGTTTAATCAAAATTCGAAACTCGTCTTTTTCCATCGTTCGCGAAATGCCTAAACTTCGTGAAAACAATCAGCTGCCATTCGGGAACTAATACATGAATTGTCATGAAATTAAAAACAGTGCCATCTTAAGGTTGGTTCTCAAGTGAAATGTGCAGAAAAAGTTACTAGTGGCGACATCTCTATGTTAGGCTCGGGACTTTTCAGGCCATGTAGTAGAGTGTCCTCCCCAATCCCCCCTTCCCTCCCTCATCGGCAAAATCAGCGGAGAACTATCAGGAGCGACGGTTTGCTGCACCCAGGAGTACGTTGGGTATTAAGAAAATTACAGAGCCTATCGGAAGAACCGGGATGAATTTGAAAAGATTTGAAAGATTTAGGTCGGCAGTCATCTGGGAGTTCGGTAGTTTATTTATCAAGTATTTTCGGTAGTCTTAATTTTCTCCTGAATTTGTATTTCGAACCTTTTTTAGTACAAATTAATGGAGAAAACTCTGAATATTAGTATTTTGATGATAAAATTCTACATTCGAAAAACTTACCTAAATTCGGAAATTGATAAAATTTGAGAACTTATCGTGATCCAGGATTACACCTCACTCTAAGAACTTCCTCAGATATTCTTATTTATCCACTCAATATAATATTTCTTAAGAGAATATCAATTCGCCAAATCATTTTCAATCAAATAACAACTTTATATTTTACGGCGATTAATTTTTGAGATGCACATTTCCTCAATAAAAATTACAATTGTAAATGTAGTTTTCTCTCCGATTTACGCAACAAACGACAAGAAATTAGAAACCCAGATTGCTCACGCATATGTGTACAGTACGTGCTCACCGAAAATCACGGTTTATCGGAAAAAAGATTAGAAAGATGTATTTGAGGATCCGTCCTCCAATCTTTAGTTACAACCCTTCTATTATTCCAACTATTTTCAATCATTACGTTCCTGCATATCGTTACAGTGGAGGACAAAAAGTATCCGAATGTCATTCCATAAAATTGTAAACTGCCTGAAATAGCTATTAAACCACGCTATTATTGTAACGTACAGTATGTTCCTATTAACTATCCACTCGATCAGGCGGCAATTATACATAATAAGACCAGACGCAGCATTTTTTTTCAGTATACATAAAATCTAAATTTTAATGATGGATGCTTATATTTTAAAACAGACATTATAAAATAATCATACATCAATTAAAGGTTCGCACTGTTGATTATAAACACCTCATTAATTTTTTCCCTTTCTTTAAAAATGCTTTAGCTCACGGAAGAATGGCCAAGGTGCACCCTTTTCGCAGCAGAGATCATGCAATCTTCCATTTCTATCCATAGCGCCGCAATTTTGTCCTTTCTCTTTTTTATCAGGTTGGGTCCATTCCCAGTTTACATAGCCAGTGTGTTCAAGACGTTGACCTAATATATAAATATTAATTTTATAATTAGTTGTGCATAAGCAAACAAATCTCAGTTATACACCAAATACATCACTTTCACGTAATTATAGTATTAATAAACACATCATGACAATGCAATGAGAGAGATACACAATTATCTGTAGAAATTGTACGCGGTTTAAAAACCGAGAATACTTCCTACAAGCATTTCACTGGGAAAGAAGCTTTTCTTACTACAAAATTGTCTACTTATTAAAGATCTCAATACTCAATAAAGATCTAAAGAGGAAACTCAATGAAAGATCAAAAATATCTTGAATGCGAATACATCGCATAATTATAAATTTAATAATATTAAACCTTGACACTTTTATAATGGAAAGCTTTCACTAATATTTCTGATAATTGGATGTATGATCTAATAATATTTTTTACGATCTCTTGCTATTATATTGAGGAACCTGCACTTCCAAAGAAATCAAATTTCGCGTAATTTGGTTATATGGCTTTGATTCAATTAGCTGATACGTTCGTTATGTATTGGTTGCTAAATATACCTATTAGGTAAATGCTAGATATATCTTCTTGAATCAGTATCCATTATGCGAAAGCTTACATTTGAAGATGAGATATCTTTTGATAATTTTTATAGTAAATGCAAGAAAATATACTTCAAATTTAATTTACTTCATTGTAGAAGTGTCATGAAATTTCTAATAATTATTACGAATAATTTGGAATAATTATTACAAAGCTTCGTAATAAAACTGCAGTCATAGTCAGTCACTTCGCGAAGTCCATATAAGAATGACTAACGTATCAGAGTTGTCACTATTGTCCGAAATTTCTATAACTTCTTCCTCTACTATCACACTGGTTTACCGGAAGAGTGCGGTTGATTTAATTTTCTTTAATTTCTAAACCAAATATTCAGCATCCGTAACAGTCTTCATTAGTCATCATTAGTAGCGCCAACTGATATCTATAATTGGACTGTGGTATAAGGCTTAAAAAATCGACATTGAAGTTGTTTTGAGCGGGACTTGAAACTAAGAAGAGTCAATTACCGTGATAATTCTGAAAACACATACAAAAAACAATCCTGAAGATAATATTGTCTGCATTAAATGTATATTGCTATATATGAGCCGTTCATTCCATTTATTATTTTAAACACACTCTCACATATTTATTCGCTTTATAGTAGTAAGATCGTGCAGACTAGAGAGGATGAATGAGTGCTTAAATATATATTAAGGCGAGGTAACACCTTTATTACCGACGAATAAACTTGGTCAGAAAATATTGATAAGCCAAATGAATTTCATGTAGGAAAGGTAGTTACCAGATGGTTTTCTTGCGATTATAAGCACTATGTCTTAAGAAATGATTGTGTTTTGTCTGCACCGGATAGAAAACATAGTGCACTCAAAAATCTCAATAAAAATTTTGGAAAACTGCAAGGTAATTTTAAGATAGAATCGCGCTTTTCAATAAATACGAAAACTCAAGTCTTGAAACATTTCATAGTTATATTAATTAATATTAATATTCAAAGACTTTACCGAAATATCAACGTTTACCATGACAGGATAATGCTGTTAATTTATCTCGGAATAAATGGAGGGTGAGAAATTCTAGGTTTCAATTACTCCATTTATAATGAAGTAAACGACACGGATCCTTCTGTAGTGAGGAGACAGGAGGATACGAAATTGATCGTGTTTGCTTTAAGACCTATTTAAAAGAATAAATAACAGTAATTCCTCGAAAAGCTCTCTAAGAAATTGGAAGTTTTCCCTGCTCGGTAAGCAAAGGAAAAAGGGAAGTATGTTAACAGTCCATGGGATGGACTCTTGAGAAGGATGTTGGGCAGTCTGTTTACTAGCTTCTGCCCAAATATGTCATTTTTGCCGAAATTATAAATGTCCTCGCGCCATTGAAATAATTCTGGTGAATTTTTTTATCCGCTAACCTTCGATTTCATACTTTTAAGACGAAATAGAAGAAGAGATTCTTCTCTATTATTAGTATTTGTGTGGATAAATAGGACTTCGCTGCGTCGCCCACCCGTAGTGTGTGACAATTCATCAGAAGGCCTAAAATTGAACTTCAAAAGGTAATATATTACCTGAAACCTCCTTCCAACAAGCTCGGAATTATTTATGGATTATGATATTTAATTTTACATAAAACTAATTCAATCTGCAAATCGCTTATTACTTTCCTTCTATGCACCTTATATCAATATGGATTGTGTTATGTGGTTTGCCTGTAACCCCAATTTCAAATTTCTTGGAGGTGAGATATAAGAGTATTAATATATTTTAAAGGCAATTGACGTACAGAGGAAAATAGAGAAACAAAATCTAGAGTAAGGAAGGTGTTTGAAAAGGTTAGAAATATCTACTTATTAGGCAGTAAAAAAATTTAAAATTAAAAGCTTCGAATAAATCCATTTGGGTAATCGGGAGGATGAGTTCTCGGGAAACCGAAGACGTTTTGGCCGTCTACTGGGTAACCTGAAGGATTTATCCATATCATTCCCTGAGAAAAGGTTTTCTTAAAAAAGTACTTACCAAATAATGTTTCGTATTTTCCTTCGATGGCAATGTCATTGAATCCGAGCCATGCGAAATTCTTGGCCTCGGAATGATCGTCATACATATGTTTTAAGACAGCCATTTCCGTCTTTGTATCTATGATTGCAAGATGTCCTCCATCATTCTAGAAGGTAGATAATGCTTGATAATACGACATCGCTCCCTCCGGATAAAACTTGTAGTATCCAATATGAGGGAAAAGTTGGTAACCAGGAGGTGCAACTAAATCAGTTAAAAGAGTAAATTGAAAAAAGGGTGAATAACCCATCCAAATTATGCTAGCACGAATGAATTTAGATTAAGTTTTCTTCTGTCATTCCAAAATAGATAATTGCCAGTTTAAATATGACTAAATCTTGGTTGATGGTATTGCCAATTATAGTTATGAATTTATTTACCTTGCCTTTTGTTTATGCTGCTCCTCATGTCAATCTTGTATTCCTCTTGTGCTCCATCGTTGAGGGACATCTTGCGAATGAATAGACCGTTTTCATTGTTTTCCGAAGGAACAATGGTTTCCAAATCCTCTGTGTCCTGTCCTTGCTCGAGCTCTGAAGAACTCACAGACGTAGTAAATACGCCTAGTAGTAAAATAAGGATCGGAAGTCGAGCCATTCCTTTGTGTGCTATATACTACTTTGTTATGGATCTATAACGTGTCAGAGTTGTCACTATTGTCCGAAATTTCTAAATCTTCTTCCTCCACTATCATCCTGGTTTACCGGAAGAGTGCGATTGATTTAATTTTCTTTAATTTCTAAACCAAATATTCAGCATCCGTAACAGTCTCCATTAGTCGTCATTAGTAGCACCAACTGATATCTAGTTAGACGGTGGTATGAGGCTTAAAAAATCGACACTGGTGTTGTTTTGAGCGAGCTTTGAAAGTAAGAAGAGTTAATTACCGTGATAATTCTAAAAACACATACAAAAAACAATCCGGAAGACTATATTCTATGCATTAAATGTATATTGCTATCTATGCGGCCGTTCATTCCATTTATTATTTCAAACACACTCTCACATATTTATTCGCTTTATAGTAGTAAGATCGTGCAGACTAGAGCTGAAAAACCTTTTGCATTCTGAAAGACAAAATTATGGGAGTCAGATCTCAGCAGGCACGTTTATGAAAAGTTAATCACATTATTCCAGAGGATTCTTGAAGCTTGCCAAAATAAAAGATTTATGGAAATGTTTGCAACATTTACCAAACTGCACACTTAATTTTAATTCTGTTTTCATTTACAATTTATTTATTCCGAGAAATGAACGAAGTGAATAAAAGTATACTGAACAAGCCTTGAAAGGAGACAGGATGAATGAATTCATAAATTGTATATGAAGGTATGATAACCTCGGTGTTACCGAGGAATGTACTTTGATTATTTAGCTAAAAGTAGGATAAGTATCTATAAGTATCTAGTAAGAAGAAAGATATGGTTTACCCCAAGATAATTTATGACATTAAAAAGTAGCGATGCAAATAAGGACGTAAGATTCAATTAAATATGCTTCTTTCAATTGTTCTCTTGACGTATACTTCATTTCGCATAAAGATGTTCGTATTTTTATGAGTTTACTCCGTCATTATCCGAATTATGAAAGACTCCGTCATAGTTCCGCTATTCGTTAAATTTTAAATAGCCAAGAACATAGCAGGCCATACGTCAAAATTATTCATCGACACCATTTCTTGGATATACGAATTAATTTTCCATTCCTATTAACCATGTAATTTATGGAGTAGGCTGATGATTCTTTCAGAAGATGAATTTAGTATTTTCTTTGATTTTTAAGCCTTTCAGGACAAATACACACAATAATTTCCTGATCAGAAAATTGCGATTAGCCGGGGATCAGGGATTGGAGCGCTAGAACGCTAACCAATGAGGAAATAACAAATGAATTACATTCGAATAACATTAACCTTAATTTTGGCAGATGATCTATTTTCCATCACATTTTTTACATCTCGAACAAGTCATCCACTTCGTCTGGTATGTTTCCTGAGCATATAACCAATCACAAGACAGATTACATTCACAAAAGAATGGCTAGGGACCTTTAGTGTCACACAGGAGATCATTCAATCCTCCATGGCGAGAAATAGACCCACAGTTTTCACTTATTCCACCATCAGGCATTCCATGGACCCATTTGGTGTAACCGGTAGATTCAAGAGGTTGGCCTATGAAGTAGTAATAAAGCATTATTCGAGAACGCTCTCAACTAAATACTTTTCAATGATACACTTCGGACAACTTACCAAAGAATTTTCCCAGAGTTCCCCTCCCCTGTATTGTCGCAGTCGCCAGACCATGCCCATATCTTGTTAACGTCCGAATGCCTGGCATACCGTGTTTTTAACACTTCCATTTCCTCCGCGGAATTAACTCTTGCAAGAATTCCTTCTTGATTCATACATGTTGAGGCTGCTTCATTGTAGGTCATCTCTCCTTGAGGATAAAACTTGTAGTCTCCGACACCAGGGAAGAATTCCTTGCTTGGAGGCCGTGGAGTGGGAACTTTAGCCGATAGACAAATATAAATTTAAATGTAAAGCGAAGGTAGTTAAATACCTGGGAAACAATTATTAAATCTCTTTCACTGATCATCATAATAAATCCCTTTTGCATTTATCTCTTCATTACTCTATCGATCGTATTACATCTTGCCCTCTGTCTTCTCCTTTAGACGCTAAATTCAGTTACTCTGTTAAAACATTTCTCTTTCTTCAATGTTTGAACCATCTGCTCTTTTCTGTTGTCCCCTTATTATCTTAATTGAAATTTCCTCTCCAGAATTTCATTTTTGTTTCTTCATACGTCACACTTGCACATCGAAAACCTCCAATCTAACCTTACGATCTTATTTCACATTCCTTACCCTAACCGTATCCGTGCATCCTCCAGCCAAAGAAATTTGACTACCCCAATAGAGGAATTCATCCAGCTGTAGAGCATCAACTCTGGTCTGAACCTGGATTCTCTTCTGTTATCAAATTTGATAAACGCCGATAGATCTTTGCGGAATTCCCTTTTAATTAGAACATATATTATTACGCACCTGCTATTTTGCTAAAGCATAGAATATTTACGCGCAACGATAATAGACATATTTAATTCTCGTATGAGTAGAAGCTATGGTCATTGTTGCATATTAGAATACTCTAACAAATAAGGTTAAAAATATTCGGGAATCTATAACTGGAGAGGAAAATTGTCTGATTCTCCTGACCTAGATCCTTCAGTCGATCGACTTCTGAACGGGGAAGATAAATGGCAGGCATGTTGAGGACTCGGGCTGAATTTCAGGGATGATAATCTATTTGCATCAGTTTCCCTAAGAAGCACTTTCTCGGAATAAATAACTTAGTTTCTGTTTTTAACGAGAAATCGATGGAATCCACCAAACAAGGAATTATCCTTAGCTGTCGAAACACGCTGACGTTTGATATTTTTCTGTGTCTTTTTCATTTATTGACGAAATAGAAGAGAGAAGAAATTCGTATCTTAATTTTACTGGCTACGTAAGTTTACGTTCGCGATCTGGGGACATTTTTTAATTACTGAGCATATTTACCTGAGAGAGTGACTCGATTGTAAATTAAGACGGGAAACGCTGCACAATTCATTTAGTTAAAGCGTGAATATTTTCCAACAGAAACGGACGAGAATCGTAGTCTTTTACACTATGATCGTTTCCACGCTGATCTGTATAATCTTTCGAATAAAATGTGTATAACTCTTTCGTGGATAAAGTAGCCCGGACCTCTGTGGATCTCTGAAACTCCACGTTTGATGTTCATGAAATCACCGACAAATACGTGTAGTTACAAATACGAGCAGTTGCAAATTTTAATTAGCTAAGGAGTATAACAGATTGTACGTATAAATTAATCTTGGACACAGTATCGAAATTTCTAGGCAATTAATTTTGCATTCTATCTTAGCCTTATTTTCATAACTTATGGGGTCGGATGATGATTGTTTGAGAAGACGAATCTAGTATTGGCGTTGGTTTTTAAGACTAGATGTCCTGCCGCCAACCCTTATTATCTGGCATACTATCTTTTCCTAATCGGAAAATTCCGATTAGCCAGTTCGCTACCCGGGGTCTTCGGGTTGGAATGCTAGCACCCTAACGAATCTGGGATGTAACATATGAATTACATTAAAACTACATTATCCTTCAATTTTTGGCAGAGAAGTTGTTTTCCGTCACATTTTTCAAAACTCGAATGAGTCATACATTTCCCCAGATATGTTTCTGGAAGTAATCACGAATCCCAAATAGAATTTATTCACAAAAAATGGCTATGATCCTTATATATATAGGATCCTCATATATAGGATTGTCAAGAACGCCAAATAAAAGGATTAAAATCGGAATTCAACCTATTTGTTTGTGCCATATGCTCCGACTTTTTTTAGTATTTTATAAGTACAAGGAAGATACATAGTCTCGGTGATACGATTCGTACACTTACTTAATACACTCAACCAATCGTCTCTCGTGGTTATTTTCCTCGGAAGATTACAGTAGATTGAGATCTGATAAAATTGAACAATCTTCTACCTTTATCACATTCTATAAGAGCATTCTAATAGCACAGGAAACTCCTAAGCTTAAGAGAAGTATCTTCTCGGGGAATCTATTGGAAGTAAAAGAAAAGGAGAAATAGGGTCCACTGTGGACGTGACTATTCCTATTCTACTGCAAATTGCGGGTTTATTAAAGATGATGTTTTACGAGAAATCTTGAATAAAAGTTTCTTACATGATTATTAAGAGTATCAACGGAAGGAACATGAATATGTAAATAGTCAGGTTCTTAAACTTCTTCCTTTATGATTGATGTTGCACTCACACATCAAGATATTTGTCCTTAGGGGGAAAGTTTGACTGTGTACCTTAGCCCCTGAAGATGTTCTCATAGAGAATAAATGCGCATTGGACTTATTCAAATTTTTGATGTTTTTCGGTACTTTTAATTTATCATATCATGACATCAGTGATTTCCTATATTCTATTATCACGATAGTTATAGTAAATAGCAAGTAGAATATTGTTTATATTAGCAGATTCATAGGTTTGACATATAATATCAGCTACGACTGGTTAGTTAAAAGTTTTATTCCATATGGATTTCAAATTTCCACCAAGTTTGAAGATTGAGCATATCAACTTCATGTTTTTATTCGATGGGATGTGCCGAGGGATTTTCGTAAGAAACATCCTGATAGTTGCGTTTCCCGCAGTGCAGAATGTATTTCTGGTTGCATAAACCCTTGGATAATATATTGTCTACTATTCCTTATACGAGTAAAAGTTGCTTGCATACTGCAAGCTAATTGGTACAAATTTAACAATAAGTTCCCCTTACCGGTGTCATCTTCGAAGCTTATCCAGCAAAATTCTTAAAAATTGCCGCAATGCAATTCTTACGTGAGAAATTTTAATCCATCTGGTATCAAACTCTCGGTCAAAGGTAACCTTTCTTCCACTGTTCTACAGAAAACTACTTCGAACGCAAACGCTGTGATTTTGAATAATCTCCTGCATAGAGAAAGGCCTCAAAACAATTTTTAAAAAATCAGTGTAAATGACCGCCTGGCGTCGAACACAGGACCCGTTCGTGAGAGACAATGGCATGCGAATGTTAGATAAGTGCCACTCTGACGTGTTTCAAAGTTTCAATTCAGTATCTTATCGGGAAGGTCCTAAAATGAGATTCCGTTCTTCCCGCTTGAAATGCATTGTAGAATCGGAATGACGCTCTAGCATAGAACCAAGGACCATTAGAGAAGCAGTGGACGTCATGAAAGAATCTTCTCAAACGCCTCTGTCACCATTCCGGGTTTTATCTTTGAAGCTTATCAGGAAGGCATTTAAAAAAATCGTCCAAAATTTCACCAATACATTTCTTACGGAATCATTTCGGACCCACCTGGCGTCGAACATACGGCCATTGGTAACATTTCTTCCTAAAGTACTATGGAAGACCATCTCATCCGCAAACAACGTGATTTTGATTGCTCTATCTCATCGAAAACGGCCTCAAAACAGATTGCAAAAATACGCGCAAAAGACCGCCCAGCGTCGAACTCAGGAGCCTTCTGTGAGTGAAGATAGCAAAATAATATTAGATAAGTGCCATCCTTACTTGTTCCAAAGTTTCGATTCAATATCTTATCGGGAAGGTCCCACGCCTCTGTCATCATTCCGGGTTTTATCTTTCCAGCTTATCGGAAAGGCATTTAAAAAAATCTTCAAAGCTTTCAGCAATGCATTTCTTATGGAAGAATTTTGCATCCACCTGGCGTCGAACACACTGTCCTTTGGCTACATTTTTTCCATGAGAAGAATAGAAGACTACCTCAACTTCAACCTCCGAAATTTTGGTTCCTCTATCTTACCGATTAGTGCCTCAAAATAATTTTCAAAAATCCACGCAATGCATTCTTATGGGAAAATTGCGATTTTTGGGAATTTCTGGCATCGAACTCATGATAGCTAGCGTCGATGTCTGAATTATTCTGGCGTCTAGAGTGTAGGGCCAGTACTTCGAAAAAATCTGACGTCGATGGCGCTTGTGGAACATGGTCAGAATTCGTATCCCCTATAAATATATAGGTATATCCGGAGAGTTAGCTATATATAATAGATACGAGTAAAAGTTGCTTGCATACTGCAAGCTAATTGGTAAAAATTTACAATAAGTTCCCCTTACGGGTATCATCTTCGAAGCTTATCCAGCAAAATTCTTAAAAATTTCCGCAATGCATTTCTTACGTGAGAAATTTTCATCCATCTGGCATCGAACTAACGGTCAAATGTAACCTTTCATCCACTGGTTCTATAGAAAAGTACTTCAAACGCAAACGATGTGATTTTGAATAGTCTCCTGCATAGAGAAAGGTCTTAAAACAATTTTAAAAAAATTGCGTAAATGACCGCCTGGCGTCGAACACAGGACCCGTTCGTGAGAGACAATGGCATGGACATGTTAGATAAGTGCCACTCTCACGTGTTTCAAAGTTTCAATTCAGTATCAAATCGGGAAGGTCCTAAAATGAGATTCCGTTCTTCCCGTTTGAAATGCATGGTAGAATCGGAATGACGCTCTTGCATCGAAGCAAGGACCACTAGAGAAACAGCGGACGTCTTGAAAGAATGTTCTCAAACACCTCTGCCGCCAATCCGGGTTTTATCTTTCCAGCTTATCGGGAAGGCATTTAAAAAAATAGTCCAAGATTTCACCAATGTATTTCTTACGGAAGGATTTCGAACCCACCTGGCGTCGAATACACGGTCATTTGGTAAGATGTCTTCCCTTGGTACTATGGAAAACCATCTCATCTGCAAACACCGTGATTATGATTGCTCTGTCGCATCGAGAACGGCCTCAAAACAGATTGCAATAATTCGTGCAAAAGACCGCCTAGCGTCGAACTCAGGACCCTTTCATGAGATAAAATAGCAAAAAAATATTAGAGAAGTGCCATTCCCACAAGTTCCAATGTTTCGATTCAATATCTTATCGGGATGTTCCTAAAATAAGATTCCGTTTTCCCCGTTTGAAATGCATGGTGGAATCGGAATGACCCTCTTGCATCGAACCAAGGACCACTAGACGAACGGTAAAATTCATGGAAGAACGTTTTCAAACGCCTCTGTAACCATTCCGGGTTAAATCTTTCCAGCTTATCGGGAACGTATTGAAAAAAAATCAAAAATTGCAGCAATGCATTTCTTATGGAAGAATGTTGCACCCACCTGGCGTCGAACTCACGGTCATTTCGTAACATTTCTTCCATTCATATTACAGAAGACTACCTCAACTTCAACCTCCGAGAATTTGGTTCCTGTATCTTTATCTATTATATATACGAGTAAAAGTTGCTTGCATACTGCAAGCTATCTGTTGAATACAGTATCATACCAAGTACTGCCTCAGTTCAAATTTAAAACTTCGCGCCAAAGACCGCCTGGCGACGAACTAAGAACCCGATCGTGAGAGAAGACAGCAAAATAATATTAGATAAGTGCCATCCTTACTTGTTCCAAAGTTTCGATTCAATATCTTATCGGGAAGGTCCCACGCCTCTGTCACCATTCCGGGTTTTATCTTTCCAGCTTATCGGGAGGGCATTTAAAAAGATTTCCGCAATGCATTTCTTATGGAAGAATTTTGCATCCACCTGGCGTCGAACTCACTGTCATTTGGCTACATTTTTTCCATGAGAAGCATAGAAGACTACCTCAACTTCAACCTCCGAAATTTTGGTTACTCTATCTTAACGATAAGTGCCTCAAAATAATTTTCAAAAATCCGCGCAATGCATTCTTATGGGAAAATTGCGATTTTTGGGAATTTCTGGCATCGAACCCATGATAGCTAGCGTCGATGTCTGAATTATTCTGGCGTCTAGAGTGTAGGGCCAGTACGTCGAAAAAATCTGACGTCGACGGCGCTTGTGGAACATGGTCAGAATTCGTATCCCCTATAAATATATATATAGGTATATCCGGAGAGTTAGCTATATATAATAGATAATAGATATACGATTTCCCGCAAGTAAACAATTAGTTGGATGACAGTGGAAATCCTTGATTAGAAATCAATGGATGAATTTCATGGCCACATTACGGAAATGAAAGGATTTCCAAAGAAAAATAGCAGTCGTTTTACTGAAACTTGTTAAAGAACTAAAAGGCAATTCATGATAACTCAAACTCTGATAGGTAGGAATCAGGATACAAGTTTACTCATTGATTTGTAAAGTGAGGTTAATGGAATACTTTTGAGATTTGTTTATTCCAGTACCAAAAAATTTGGCGTTTGTGCTATTTATCTAGGAAATAATCACATAAAATCCAACAACAAGAGAGTGCTGAAGTACTACACGTAAATCCTTTTGTTATATTCATTATATTCTTCAGAAAAAATAAACTGGAATTCTACGCTATTAAAGATCTAATACTTTCATTAAATGTACTGTTAATAATACAACGGAATATTTCGGATTGGGAACTCCGGCGCAGATGAAATAATGGAAAAATAGGGACGTACTTTTTCCTGTAACCGCAAAAGAACATGAGCATGGGATTGTCGACGCCTTAATTACTCTTTGGTATACATTGGGCCTCATCGAGAACATTTCCTACATTAGAAAATTAACCATTAGCTTAAGTTTCAAATGAAACTCGTATTATGCAATCGTGTTGGCCGTAGGGAGTTTGTCCCAAGAGAAGTAACGGGGTTATTTCATTCCAAGCGAAAGTAAAAATAGGTCTTTGCTTTATTTATATACTTATATATTGCTATATTTATATATTTACCAGAAAGCGTCATGATTTAGCTCGTAAATTTTACTGGGGATAATAGTGAAGTAGTTTAAATATTACAACTTCAACGTTATGACCTTTTACATCTTAAAAGTTATTATCGATCGACGTATCTATTCTATTTAAAAGCCATTACAAAAAAGATTGATTGAAATCACAGAAAAAAGAGTCACTACCTGTAAAGAAGGGTTGTGATGATGAAAAGGGAATTTCTTATTGATATATGACTACTGTTGGATATTGGCAATAGTATCAGAGCTACTTTTGAATGCTACAACCAATTTTATTAGTAAAATCATTATGTTGCAGAAAAGGACTTCATTCAATTATAGCTTTCTGGCTCACTAATGAAAGTAAGGCCAAACTACCTAAATCTTCAAATTACTTAATGAAAATTTATACATCTCCAAAGACATTGGGAGATTTGTAGTAAGAGGGATAATTAGATGTAACGGAAAACCAATGAGGAGTTAAAAAAAATTATTATAAGGTGAATTATTCTTTTGTATAAAGTCCTTCTAACAAATCTCTATTCTCAAGCAAAGATTCATTCTGTAACATGTAATATTTCGCAGAATTTTTCGAGGGTCATCAAGTTTTACGGGAGAAAACTTCAAAATTACTAACTTTTTCCTAATCTCAACCCCTACATAGAACGACCAAAGAATATCCGCAACTATACGGTGCATGTTAGGACAAAACGGAGGAAAAAGAAACGATAAGGTTTCTATTTTTATCAATACCGAGATTTGCTGATTCAAACAATTACTTCCTTTCTTTTGCTTTTATATATCGCCTTAAACTTTGAAAGATTCCATATTGCCATCATATATTACAATCCACGAATATAAGCATCGAATTTATCTTTAAGATGTAATACAATATTTATTTATTTTATTTGACACTTTTGACAATACCTTTTTTTTGGCTTTATATGACACAATCTCTTTCCTGTATTTAGGCATTTGCTGTGCTTGCACATTGTCCATTACAACTTCTTTCAGGGTATCAAGGAAAAGAAGGCACAAAGCCCAATTCGCAGAGATGATTTTGCGGCTAACGAAACACACTACAAAGGTTTTCTGATGCCTGGAAAATAATGTGATACTTCATTTCGAAGCTTAATAATTTAATGCGTACTATGAGGTTACTCCAAGTAATCACATCCACATCCCAACCCAATGGGTCTTTAAGATAATAATGGTCAAGTGGCACAGTAATAAAAAGAGGTCCGGAATTACATGTGTAGACGCATTACTAACGCATACCTAACTCTACTTTATTACGCTAGCTCTAAGGGCAAATAATATAAAACATATTTCAACACGTCACTTCAACAGTAGTATCCTTTACTCTACGTAAGGTGAATGCGGCTCTATAAGAGTTGGATGTTTGGATTACTGATTCGAAAGCTACGTGAATTGGAAGATGGATAACAGCACTGAATATTCTTGGAATCCGTGGTAATCCATGGAAGTCCTCTTAAAATAATGCCTCAGCCAGCCTTGGGGAATAAGCAGATTTCAGGAGGATCCGAAAGAGCCTATGAATGAAGATTTGGATTTAAGGAATGATAAACAAGGGTTTTGGTATCGATATGCGATTTTCTCACCAGTTTAACTTGAAATTACATTTGCGGATACCTTAATGCAAGCAATCAACCCGATTTAACAAATTCGGTATCGATGCTTAATCCTTCCGCAGATATCAGATGGAAGAGTACTAACAGGACAAGACTAACTTCGTCAGCTCAATGACAAGGAAGGCGTATGCAACATCGATTGGGGACACTTGGCGAACAGAAGCAACAGGGACTCGAAACCTCGGGAAGTGGGAGATCTGCCATTTAGGATCCCGAGGTTGAGGGGGCTCTTTTTTACTAATAAATTTGTTACCTTCTATTGGATGAATTGTACACCTGAAAAAACCATTGTTACACCCGATATACCGCTCTATGAATTCAATAGCACTCGTCGCACTGGCGAAGGAAACGGAGAAAGTACTTCATGTAAATTAGGGCCCTCTTACGCAGATAACCGACCCAGCTAGGACCTAATCGAAAATTCCTCTCGAAAAGTTTTTGGAAAATGTCTGAAGCAAAATGATTTATACTGGGATTCGTGCGGGTAAAAATTTCTTAAAAAGTAATTCTTATTATTGTACGTAATACAAAACAGGATCATAACTTAACTCACCTTTTCTTTTGACTTGAAAAGATGCCACCGGACTAAATCTTTCATGAAATCCTTTCATTGTACTATTCTCAGCGCTATAGGATAAGCGATATTCATTTACTCTAAATTTAATTACCAAGGCATTTACACAGATAATGACACGAGATAATGCCAAACCTAGTTGTACAAAATCTAGAAAGCATGAACTTGTCATTTCACAGATAATAAATATTGAGAAAAATTGTGTGTATTGAGTTCTCACTATCGAAACCGCGAACCCGTTAATGAAAGTTTGAAGTATTTGGATATTTTAATATTAAACATAAAACTGGACTAAGTGCTGTAATCAGATATCTTGTACTTTGCGAAGCTCTATGAAAAATTAACTTTTAAAAGACCGTGTGATTTCTTATTTTTATGTTGTGTATCTTTCGTTAGATTCATTTTGCATAAAATATAGAAAATAAAGAATTAAGACAATGATAATCCTAGTATAAGTACTATCTATGGTATTTGTCGTAATTTTAATAACCCTCATCTTTCGCAGTAGAAAAGGAATAGTTTATTCCTCGGCGACTGTAATAGCATATAACCTATTAATAGCCTTCACTTTAGCGGAGGAAATTTTTCCTGTTGCTTTTACGACTGGAGTGGTACGCGGATATAGATAATGGCCGTATCTCAGTAGGAGGTTTATAATGATAACGATATCTTAAAATTTTAAATATACGAGGAGGAAGACAATCTGAAGTGAGCTAGATAACCCCGGACGCGTCATGCACCGTAGCGTTCTAAAATCTCACTTACAGCTGCAAAATTGAAAAAACTATGGCTAACTTATGAGTTGCTGCAATAAGGATGTACTCTAATGGAATCTGTAACTACATGTTATACGGTCAGCTTCTTGTAGTAACTTGGAATAAATAAACTGATATGATTTGATGGCAGTTAATATAGCGACTAATGCTCTAACACTGTCTTAAGTCACTGTAAAGTAAATAACCTGGAAATCATTAAGACGAACTTAGCAATCATAGAAACGGAAAGTATAAAGGAAAAATATAAGATATGAAGAAAAACAAGACCTCTTGGGAGCGTAGTACTGACCACCAAACGAATATAGGAAGGGAAATAAATCGAAGGAACTACATCGTCGCCTAATTATGGAAATCTCGTGTCTCTAAATTAGTAACAAATGCTTTATTGCACTTTTAGATAAATTAACTCCTATCTCAGCTATTAACTAACTGAGAGGAAGTCATTTTCACTATGAGGTGCTCTTCTCAGCTAGTTAATACTCGAGGTACTAGAAATTCTATCTTAAAATGCGTTAAAATATTTTTTGAGATATTCTTTCTAAAAGGACGATGTGTTTAATGAAACACTACCAGTTCCAAAATTTCATCGCCATCTTCAGCTAAAGAATCGGAAGTAGTATTTTTAAAAGTTCTTCGACACTAAAGTTCATCATGTGGGCTCCCACAGGGAATCGAACCCTTGGTTCCCCAAAGTTATTACAAAATCGCTACTCACTTGGTTTACCGGGTAGTTACGTATTGTTACGCAATGATTATTTCATTGTTAAAAAGAGAAATTATGGAGGTGTTGTAATAGATGTAGAAGATGATTGGCACTACATGCAGTTAACTCGAAAAAAATATCCATGAAAATTTCGTGCCGCTGCGACTAACGTGACGATTGCTCCGAAGCTACGAGGCTGTCACGTCTACAGTGAATTCTTTTCCTCCTTTTATTGTACTCTACCAATAGATAGCACACGAAGATACTTTCCTTAAGCTTAGGAGTTTCTTATACTATGAAAATACTGTTAGGGAATTTGATAAAGGTAAAAGATTTTTTAATTTTTACCAGAAGATCCCAATCTACTATAATCTTCCGAGGAAAATAACCGCGAGAGAGGATTGGTTGAGATTATCACATCCATGGGCAAATCACACCTGTGAGATTCAGTATCTTCCTGCTTCTTGGAAAAAAGTCGCAGCGGTACTGCACACAGAAATGGCTCGAATCCCTATTTCTATCATTCTACTTGGCGTTCTCGACCGCTAAAGGACCCTGGCCATTTTTTATGAATTGTTCTATCTTGAGATTCACGATAGGTTCAGAAAACATGCCAGTAGTAATTTATGACTATTCGAGTTGTAAGAAATGAGACGAAAAATAAATTCTCTGCTAAAAATTGAATAATAATGTAGTTTTAATGTAATTTATATGTTATATCCCAGATAGGTTAACGTGCTAGCTCTCCAACCCCAAAACCTCGGGTCGAGAATTTGCTAATCGGAATATTCTGATAAAGAAATGATTGTATTTATGTGTCCGATTCCTTATTTTAGGGTTGGCGACAGGGACCTGGGAAACTAGTGTAACAAATCTAGGCCAATAATAAATTTATCTTCTTAAACAATCATCAGACGACCCCATAAGTGATGAGAATATATTTCATAGAAATTTCGATATTATGTCGAGGATTAATTTTTACGTATGGTCTGCCATACTCCTTAGCTATTTATAATTTGCAACTGCACGTATTTAAATATTCTCGTCGGTGATTTCATGTACGCCAGACGTCGCGTTCAGGAATGCAAAGATGCAAATGCAAAATCAAGGCTACTTGGTTCTCGAAAATATTACACAGATTTTTATTCTAGAGATTAGACAGATCAGCCTGGTAATAAGCATAGTATGAAATATGATTCTCGTCTATTTCTGTCAGAAAAAAATCTACGCTTTAACTCTATGAATTGTACAAAGTTTACCGACTTAATTTAGATTCTAGTCACTCTCTCAGGATGGTCAATATTCTCAATAACTCAAAAAATTTCTCAGATCGCCAAACGTAGATTTGCGCGGCCAGAAAAATTAACATATAAATTATTCTCTCGTCGATTTCGACGATAAAAGGAAAAATATCAGACGTCACGCAAAATTTAATCAATTTACGCATTATCTGCACCATATTATATTAACTAATAATTTGAATAAAAGTTCCTAGGTTATTATGGTTTCTAGGTGGAAAACTTCGTGAGATCGTTCATAATCCTCGTGTATGGCGTGGTTCTTGATTTGTAGTTGCTAATTTTTCATAAACAAAGACCCATAGAGTTACACGGTCGGACACTTGTCCACTATTTTTAAGCAAGAAATGTGCCCTGAGAGTCTCGAGCGAATCGCACAAACATGGTGTTCCCTTTTTTAGATCTTGCTATGGGATATCTATTTATTTATCTAGAAAGTAAAACCTCACTCTTCATGATTGGAGTTGTAGTTACATGTATTGGACCTATTTATAGAACGCATTTCAGAAATAATTCTGAAAAGTTTGATTCTTTGGGGCGTATTAAAAGACTACCATATATCGAGAAGAGTTCCTTTTATCATCATTCCATGAATTTTTCTTTCAGCAAGTGTAAACATACTGTCTCTTTCCTATTTAATTAATCTGGATGGAAAACCTTTGGAAGGATATTCCCAAATACAACGTATCACTCATCATATAAATATTTCTAAGATAGAGTAACCTTTGGAGAAGTAATAGGCAATTTTCAATGATATATTTAAAAAAATCATGGTGATTATCAGATATTTTAACTTGTAAAAATTTGAACGTAATACAGAATACAACTTTTTATTAACCAATCGTAGCAGATATTATATGTTGAACCTTACTCTAAATCTGCTACTATAAATTATATCCTGCTTGTTATCTATTATAACTATCGTGAGAATAGAATATAGGAAATCGCTGATGTCATAATATGATAAATTAAAAATACCAAAAACATCAGAAATAAGAATAAGCCCAATGCGCATTCCATTCTCTATGAGAACATCTTCAGGGACAGTACAAAGGTACAAAGTCAAACTTTTCCCCTGAAAAGCAAATATCTTCTTGCGTGAGTACAACATCAACCAGAAAGAAGTTTAAAAACCTGATTATTTACATATTTATATTCCTGTTCCTTCGGTTGATACTCGTAAGAGTCGTGTAAGAGACTTCTATTCAAGACTCGTCATAAACCTCATCTTTAATAACCCCCTTCGTTCACATTTGAATTGGAATATCATTAGGTGACTGTAATGACATATAATTTAATTTTTAGTAGTCTTCACTTTGGCGGTGGAAATTCCGCATGTTACTTTTATGAATCGAGTGGAATGCGGCTATAGATAATGGCCGTATTCTCAGTGAGAGTTTTAAAAAAATAACAATAACTTAAAATTCTACGTATATGAGGGAACTTCTACAGTGAGCTAGACAAAGCCGGAACCAAGCGTCATGCACCATAGCTTTCTAAAATCTCACTCACAGCTGCAAAAGTGTAAAAACAAAGCTGTGAGTGAGATTTACTACAAGAAGAAGTATGAGCTGCTGCAATAAGGATGTACTCTAGAGGAATCTGTAAATACATGTTATACGGTCAGCTTCTTGTAGTAACTTGAAATAAATAAAGTGATATGATGTGATGGCGGATAATATAGCGATTAACTTCAAAAACTGTCCTCAGTTATTGTAAAGTAAATAACCTGGAAAGGATTTAGACAAACTTTAATGGTCATAGCAACGAAAAGCATAGAGGAAAGACATAAGATATGAGAAGGACATGACTTTTGGGGTGCTAGGTAGAGACCACCAAACGGAAAATAGGACAGGAAAGAAATCGAAGAAGCTATATCGTCACCTTACTATCTTAAATTGCGTTAAAATATATTCTATTATTATTTATGGTGTTTATTGAAACACCAACAGTTCCAAAACATCATGGCAATCTTCTGTTAAAATATCGGTGGTAGTATAGTAAAAAGTGCTTCGACAGCTAACGTGGGTGGGTTACCAAATTACATCGAAACCGTGATTCCCCAAAGTCGTTACGAAAGACCTCCCCTTTTGATTTTCCGGGTGACCCAAGAGTTACGAATAGCGCAATTGTTGATTCGATGTGAAAAAGAGAGATCATGGAGGGGTTGCATAAGATGCAGATGAGGATTGGCACTACATGAGGTTACCTCGAGAACATCTATATGGAAATTTCGCGTCGCTAAGGCTCACTTGACGTTTGCTCCGAAGCTAAGTGGCTGTCACGTCTACAGAGGATTCTTTTCCTCCTTTTCTTGTACCAATAGATTGCACACGAAGATACTTTCCTTAAGCTTAGAAGTTCCCTGTGCTATTGAAATACTCTTATGGAGTATGATAAAGGTAAAATATGGTTTGTATGTAATCTGGAGATCTCAATCTACTGAAATCTCTCAAGGAAATTAACCGCGAGAGACGATTGGTTGAGAGTATCACATATATAGACGTATCATACCTCTGAGATTCAGTGTCATTCTGCTCCTTGCACAAAGACAGTCGCAGAAATGGCTCGAATCCCGATTTCTATCATTCTACTTGGCGTTCTCGCCCATGCTGCGAATATTTCAGCATCCCAACAAGGACTGGAACAGAACAGGAATTTGGACTTTTGTTTCAGCTCTCGAAGAAACGAAAGCGGCCATTTTGTCAACAAGTGGTCGGTGAACCATGGGGCAACTGATTTGCCGGACAATTTCAAGATCAACATGAAGAGCAGCGTAAGGGAAGAGGGAGGAATGAAGTTCTACCGGCTCGATGTAGAAATAGCAGGTGCGTAAAAACATATGCTAAAATTAAACGGGAATTTCAGGAAAGATCTATCGCCGTTTATCAATTTTCAAAACAGATGAGATTCCAAGTTCAGACCAGGGTTGATGTTATAGAGCTGGATGAATTCCTCTACTCGGGTAGTTAAATTTCTTGGGTTGGAGAATGCACGGATGAGGTTAGGGGAAGGAATGTAGAATGAGATGAAACTTTTATGAAACGAATGGAATTCCTGAGTTGAGGACTTACTGATATGGGAATCAGGGAAAGATTGGTGTTTCAACTCTTGGATGTAAAACGCATACCCTAAAGATATTAAGTAAAGCAAAGATTGGAGATTCTCCATGTGCAAGTGTGGCTCGGAATGGAAAAAATGGAGCTAGGTTGAAGGAAAAGAGGGATAAAAAGGGGTAGAGATGGCAGGATAAAAGAGGGTCTTGATTGCAATAATTTATCGACAGCAGAGGAAATGAGTGGATCAGGGATTGGTAATTATGGTATTTACAATTACATTAACGATCGAATTTAGGATGCAGTGGAAAATTTAGCGCAGGAGATATGGGAAAAAGATGTCAGATGGTATAAATGTCCGCTAGGATGTGGCGTAGAATGGAACAGTAAGTTTGGTTTACTGAATTAACTAAAATTCAAGTTCTGGCGAGGAAAGGGAAGATTTCATTTGAGACAATAACGAGACGGCAGATAAAATAAGTTTTTTAACATTGAGGGAAAAGGAATTTTTGAAAAGAGTAACAGAAGTTAGGGTAAGGGAGAATCTATACGTAAGGATGTTAAATTAAGATTAGAATAATCTTGAGATAAATGAAATTAAAACGAGGAATCTAGAGGCACATGAAGCTTGCAAAAGGAATTTTTGATGAACAGTGAGAGCGATTTCATAAAAGCTGTTTCGTTTTTCCCAGATACATACCTACATTTATAGCTACATTTAAATTTATATTTGTCTATCTGCTATAGTTCCCCCTCCTCGGCCACCAAGCTACGAACTCTTCCCTGGTGTCGGATACTACAAGTTTTATCCACAAGGAGTGATGACCTACAACGAAGCAGCCTCAACATGTATGAATGAAGGGGGACATCTTGCAATAATTAATTCTGCGGGGGAAATGGAAGTGTTAAAAGCACTCTATGCCAGGCATCCCGATGCTGTCGAGCCATGGGCATGGGTTGGATTCAACGACATTGCAGAGGAGGGTAACTACGTGACAATTTTTGGTGAGTTGTCCGAATAATATCATTGAAAAGTATTTAGTTGAGAGCTTTATCGGTTAATGCTTTATTACTACTTCATAGGCCAACCTCTTGAATCTACCGGTTACACCGAATGGTTCCATGGAATGCCTGATGGTGGAAGAAGTGAAAACTGTGGGTCTATTTATCGCGATGGAGGATTGAATGATCTTCTGTGTGACACTAAAGGACCCTGGCCATTCTTTTGTGAATATGATCTGTCGTGGGATTCGTAATATGCTCAGGAAACATACCAGGAGAAGTGATGACTTGTTCGAGTTGTAAAAAATGTGACGGAAAATAAATTATTTGACAAAAATTAAGGATGATGATGTTCTAATTTAATTCATTTGTCTTTTCCCTGATTGGTTAGCGTGCTAGTGCTCCAATCCCAAATCTCCGGCTAATGGCAATTTTCTGATCAGGAAATTATTGTGTGTATTTGTCCGATATCTCTGATGAGGGTTGGCGGCAGGGCATCTAGTCTCAACAATCAAAGCAAATACTAAATTCATCTCAATCACCAGCCAACTCCATAAGAGAAGTGATAAGAAAATTTCTTAAAGGGTTGCAAAATCATTCTATATTTCCTAGAAATTTCGATATTGTGCCATTAGGATTAATCATGAGGATTAATTTGTGGATACGGCCTGCCACAATGTTTAGCTATTGAAAATTTTAACTGCACGTATTTAAATATTTATGTTGGTGATTTCATGCACTCCAAGTGTTTAGAGAATTAAGAGTGCATACATGTAGCATGAATATAGAGCCGTTGATGGTATCTGATGTCTTTGGTCAAAGAAAATATTGATCTCCCTTGTATACTCGCCTTATTTGTAAGGATGGAAATTTTGAATATCCATTGAACTCGGACTTTCGACCTGAGGAAGCCAACAGTATCGTTGGCGAATCGTCGTCACCCGAAAGGAGCAATGCTGCGATCCCGAAAAACCTGTATTTTCCGTTGTATGTATTATACAAAGAGAAGAAAATTGAGTTTTGGAATTCTGCTATTGTCCGACTATTTCCTCTACATGCATTAAAGATGCAATTTCATACTCTGTGAATAATATTGCTTGACTGGCGAAGGAAATACGGCGATCCCAAGTCTTACCGCCCCAAGGTTATTGCTTAAGAAGAGGACCAACAATATCGGGGAAAACACGGCAGACCTTGAGCTTTCTTCCAATACATCTTCGCGTTACAGAACTCCTGTGTGAATCGGTGAACGATTAAGAAGGCGGAATCGGCATTATGAGATCCCCTAGCTACTTCGACCTATCCGACAATAATCTTGAATACGAGCGATACGCGGAAGGACAAATCGTTTTAACAATGCATTCTTTCCACGAGTGATACGCCACCGCAAACCCCTTATACACGCTAATGGCAGGCTTGCGGAGTATTTATGTATATGTATACGAAGATAGACTCAGTAAGTTAATTTGGTACGAAATACTTTCATGGGCATCTTGGTGTTGTTCGTAATATTTTTAAAGCATACATCGTATTAGTACTCACCGAAATTGGAGAAATATGTGTGAGGAAAGCTTTTGAAAAGCTTCTTTCTGAAAAGATATTGAAAAGGAACACATAAAATATGACCTTCGTGACAATCTCCCTGCTAACTTCATCCCTTGAAAATATTTCGCTAAATGTCGGGTTCTGGATCCCATCCTACGGTCACTGCTCCGGATAGCGCTCTTTCGTCCAAAATGAGTTGTCCTTGAGTGCAAGATCCAGAGATTAAAGCAAATAAAAGAGACCAACCACTCTGGGCAGTTAGCATCGTCTACTGAAGCAGGTCGGGGAAAGGTGGGGAAGTTTGGTATATATACTTCTGGAAATCTCATCGATTCTGCCACTCTGTGAATTCAAATCGAAGTGGTATCCATCGCAAACACAAATGGCTCGATTTACGGTGGTCTTTCTTCTCCTTGTCGTCCTTGCCTCAATGTCGAGTTTTGCAGAATCCCAAAATATTTTTGACGCCAATAGGACGATGGACCTGTGCTTTAGCTCGCGGAGAAATCAAACCGGTCATTTCATTAGCAAGTGGTCGGTGAACAATGGAGCAGCTAAATTGCCGACCAATTTGAAGATTAATATGAAGAGCAGCGTGAAAGAAGAGGGGGGAATGCAGTATTACCAGATCAATGTAGAAATTGCAGGTAATTAAGTTCGAAATTACATTTACGAATACTATGTAGCAGTGGTTTATAACCTTTTCAGCTGCCGGCACCTCCTGAATCCCCTGAATTCTAAAAAATTGTCCTCGCACCCCCTCCGAAAATATCAGATTTTTATAATAATGTCAATATATGCAGCTTTCACTCTGTGGAGGAAAAAGATTAAAAACAAATCATTAAAATACTTAGTAAAATTCCATATGATTTATTAAAACAAAACGACTGGTTTAAACCACTGTGTAGTCATCATCAGGTGATCATCACCCTATGACAGCTGTATAATAGTTGAAACCAGTTGTTCCATTAACCATTAAATCATATGGATTATTTGCAAAGCATTTTTCCCACTTTTCCTAAATTTCTATTAAGTCTGGAGAATGAAAATTGGCGCCAAAATTATAAATAAGTCGAAATACTCTAATAAAATTCAAAAGCTGTCACTGCAAATAAAAGCTTTTACTTTTTTGTAACAGTAATTATACCTGAAGAAGTTCCTTATTACCATAATATCTCACACTCCCAGAACAAGCTTCCTCCACTCCCATAAGTTAATGCACCCAGGGTTGAGAAACATGATAAATATGAAGTATTTCAGATGGATAATCATTTATTAAAAATTATTTACTTATACTTGTGTGACTTGGAATTGTTACTTACTTCATGTATCTAATCTATTTTCACAACGGATTTAGTTCCACCTATTCGACCTCCAAGTTATGAACTGTTCCCTGGTGTTGGCTACTATAAGTTTCATCCAGATGGAGTACCAACATACTATCAAGCATCCTCGACATGTATGAATGAAGGAGGACATCTTGCAATCGTAAATTCAGAGGCAGAAATGGAAGTCATAAAAATGCTTTATGCAAGGTATCCAAATGCTAAGGAATGGGCATATATTGGATTCAATGACCTAGCTGAGGATGGTAAATACATCACTATATTTGGTAAGTCTATTGTTAACTTCTGGTTTTCCATTAAAATTTCCATAATTACATAACTTTAGTCACCTTTAACTATAAAGAATGCTCTTACTGAGTGAGCCCCTAATTGCTATGAAATGTGGGTACTTAAATGGATAGCTACAGTAAGTATTCTTGCTCAGCAAAAAAAGGGAAAATTACCCTTGTCCTCTGCATGAATAATCAATGCCTTACCTTGGTTCGTAACTTGCTTTATTCCCTCTGAGGATCCAACCAGTTATAGTTATGATAATTTTCCAAACTGACATATAACATGTAAATTCATTATTAAACATGAAATTTTTCCCTCTGATCACAACAGAAGAAATGTATTTTTTAAAGTGTATGTTTGTAAAAGTGTGGGACATTGAACAGAAAATAAAAAAAAATGAAAACATGGAAAAATGTAGCATATGTAGACATATATAGTATGAGCTGGTTGATGCTGATCAAATTATTTTAAGTATACTAATGTGAAGAGTTTAATCATTCTACAACAGAGGTGAAGAATGGCCTATGGCCTTCAAACCATATAGAGCCTTTTTAAGTTTTCAAAGGTAGCCCTTGTATCAGTTTCTAAACAAATGTCCTTATTCAACTTATTTTGCTTCCCAAGCTTGCTAGTGATGTCAGGTGACATTAAAACGAATAGTATCTGTTTTGGTTCTCATTTTGAAAGAATCCATTTCCTCAATCTCAGATGTCAAATTATATGGATGTAGGAAATATTCTGTTCAAGTACAGCTTAATGACTTCTCATGAGGTCAAAATGCACATACAATAAGCCTCCTGATGAAAAGACCCTACCCCTTCTCTAAAACCAACATAAATAAACTTCTTAATAGTTTTCCTCATTATTAATCACCAATAATCTGAATGGAGTTGGAAGCTTCCCATAATCATCTAAATGATGAGCATCAATTTTGATATCGCCCTAAGAAGATTGATTCATCATTCTTTTGCCTTATGAAAATTACTTTCTTCACATTTCACTGTTATGTCTATTTTGACTATTTGAGTAATATTAATTTTCATATGTGAAGAATATATTTGATTTCTGAAACACTTTTCTATAGAATATGATTTAAATTTCCTCATTCTATAACATTTGGTCCTGTTAATACATTGGCATGAATGCTGAATAATATAAAATTAAATTTTAAGTATTTAATATTTTGTGAGCCAAAAAAGAGGTAAATTATTATATTTAATGATCACTTGCTCTTAATGGTGGAATGGGACTAAGTTCCTTATATTGGAGTAAAATTGAGAAAGGTAAGGTTGGAGAGGCATACAAAATCTTAGCTGGTTTTAATACATGTATGGAATTAAAGAATAATATATGTATACCATACCAACTTACTGTATAATTTTGACATATCTATGAAGAATCCAATACTATTATTATTTCAAATTACACCTATCAGAGGTTTCTTTATGTGTGATTTATTAATAACTATTATATTTTATCAGGCCAACCTCTTGAAAATACTGGTTACTTACAATGGGCCTCAGGACAGCCTGATAATTCCGGTGGAAATGAAGATTGTGGTTCGGTACATCGAACTGGAAAGTTGAATGATCTTTGGTGTGATAAAAATGGACCATGGCCATTTGTTTGTGAATATGATCTTTCTTGGGATTCATAAACTGATTAAGATTGTATGAGTTATTTTATATTCTGTCATGAAAATTATTATGTGATGCAATAAATGTCTCCTTTTTAAAATTTTACAAAAACAATTTACATCAAATGAATAAGTTAAGAAAATTGCAATTAAATATAAAAGATCAAGCCTTAATAAATACTAAAAAGATTCTCTTCATCATTTTCAAGATTTGAGTACTCTAAGTATTAGAAATTACTCAGATTATTTTCTTAAAAATATATCGATTTACAAAAATTTGGTATAAAAATCAGCTATGACTCAACAAAGTCACCTTGATTGACAAAGTTTTATTTCCTGCATTGAGGTAACTGAAACCATAGGTCTAAGGGGGAGAAAATTTAAAATTCTTTCATTTGAATTATTTTCTTTAGCTCAATACCAGGTTTCATCATATGTATGTTATCATCTGGCTATTTGCCAATTGGCATTGGTGTATTTGTATCTTAGGATGAATAATAAAATTAAATTGAAACTATCCTCATGGAAAAAAGAGGACCTCCATTTCTTTAGAAAACCAATGTACACAAACATCACAAACAACCTATAGTTTAATAGCAAGCAAAAATAGGCTATATTGTGCCAGAAACATTGGTTGCAGATATTTTCCTCCTGCCTTCTGACTATTCTCATGACAGGACTAGTTTAGGAGCTTGTCCACATAAGGTGCAGATTTGAGTTATACTCATGAGTATTACTCCTAGAAGTTCAATTGTATCTACTAAGTTTTCCACCGAAGGTTGAACAAATAATTATAATAGCCAATGATTTTCTATTGAGGAAGATAATTATTAAACTTTTACATACCTTGATCTCTTATTGTATATCAGCACACCATTTAATTTGCTGTCAAAATCCTTAGACAAAATAGTTTCCAATGTCATAAATCTGTTTGAAGTATAGATGAGAAAGGTGAAAATGGACATTTATATGATGATGCTATTCACTAATATGCTATGTCCAATGCAAAGAAAATGGAGCAAATTTAATCTTAATAATATATAATTAAGATACTCATGGTGTGAGAGAATCTAATCTCTCATAAGATTATTGACATGATAGTTTTTATAGTTTTACTTCATGTAGTATTTTACATATTCTTGCACACAATGAATGTTATGCATGCACATTATTTGATCTTAATTAAAATATATCGTTATCATAAGAGGAAATTTAATATGTACCTTTTCTTTTAGTTTATAGTTGATTTTTTTACTTAACTTACATCCAAATCTGTTCCTCTTTATTTATCCAATACTACTAATTGTTGACAGAATGAGTCCAAATAATTTCTTCCTTTTTACTTTCCATTATTTATCTTCCCCTGACTTGCAAGATCATCTGAATGATATTTCACTTGCATTAGATGGTACTGAAATTCACTATGCAAATCGAGTTCTGCTGAGAAAAGTAATTAAGTGCATCCTTCTCAGAAAAAGCAGTTTATACTCTCACAATCGTCTTTAGATAAATGTTTTACTATTCAAATTAAGAAAAATATTACTTAGGTAGTCATAGCAGACGCAATCCTCAAAAATTAGTTTCAAGATTAAGGTAATTCCTTCAAAAATTGGTTTGAAGGAATTTTGAAACATACATCACTCCATTATTTATATCGATGTCATAACTTCAAATAGAATAAATAATATCATGATGCCTACCCCTCCGATAGCACTTGAATATAAAAGCTACTCATAAAATACACATCGTTATGGAGTCTGTTGCTTCGCGTTCTTTCCTTGAGTTTCTTTAACTTACATCTGAAGAAAAATTTAGGATATCCCTGATAGTTTCTGACCTATTGCGTAACGTTTTCTGCTTTCATCTTTAAAGTAAAATCATCAGAGGAGCATCATTACAGAAAATTTAGGGAAATTTAATTTAAGGTAATTAAATTAAGGAGGAAATTATAGGATTAAAGCGCGAATGCTGCAAGGACTACCCTCGGTCAACGAGGACATTTCCTTGTTCAGATACCCAAATTAAGCTATCTTTAGAAAAAGATGGCGTTGCGGTAACGTTACGCCATCAACGGCTAGCAAGTACTAATTCTCTCGTTTTTCGGCTGGAATAATTGTTTTTCTTCTTAAGTATGTCGAGACTTGATTTAAAAATTTCTAATTATTTATATATGATTGAATGCATCTGGTTCTTCAAGGCTATAAATCACGAATACTTTGTCTTTTATGACTTGGAGGGGGGGGGGGTCGGATAGTATCGGACGGTTAACCCCTACTGCTAGTTTTCAATATCTTAATAGCTCAAATGGTCTAGGCACTCGAAGACGTTACTTTTGAAGTCAACAAGAAGTTGGAGGGTAATATCGGACACGATATAATGTTTAGAAAACATTTTTAGTTTTAACATTTACGAATATTATCTTTCGTATTTCCCAATATCGACCTCATATATGCACTTATTCTCTGCCTGAAACTTTCTATAAGCGGTCGCCAAGAGCGCTTTTCGGCAATGAAAAACGCTCTCTTGCCTACCTAATTGACATCTATTTCAATATAACTTTCTCAATTGCTATTTTCATAAATTCCCCTTGCCAAAGTTGCTTTACGTTCCTTATTTTGCCATTAAAACGAAGAAAAATATCATTAGAATTTGATTTTATAGACGCAAAATTAATGTCCTATATAACCCTCCAAGGTCCTGCACGTTGATAACCGACGGCTACAATATGGATATTTGGATGTGAAATAACATTCTATCTAGGCATGATCAGATAACATACAAAAAGCGAAAACATACAAAAAAGAATACTAGTTATTATAATACACACAGAAGGTGATTCTGCTTACGTTCAAATAGGATACAGCTCTTCAAACTTATCTACATTCACAAAAATACCCTCTCCAAACAAAAAAAAAGCTAACCTTTCAAACGCCGTAAGAGTGAGATTTAATACGGCGTGCACGTTCTTCTACTTTTCAATAATATTGCAGCTTATATCTGTCCGTAAATGATGTTTGCTGCCAGAAGAATAAATTTGGAATTTAGAAATTTAGAAACCAATACATAAATCATTTGAGACTTTGACGTCTGTTATATTTATGATATCAACATGCATAAAACATTCTATTTATCATTTTTTGCAATGATTAATAAAGAAAAAGACTAATCTTCTCACAAGATCTATTCGGTGATACATTTCCTTCGTATTCTTTTTGAGTAATACGGTGAGGTGGGCATGGCGTTTAATTAACGCCCCTTTAAACGTAATGATATAGAATTTATCTATATGGAAACAGAATATGAAACTTATTACACCTATAAATGTCTTTAAAAACCATTCATGATCAAATTTAAAGTTGAAAATTTTAGAGGAACGTTAAAAATTAATTGAAATATTTTTTAATCGTTCGATTATGGAAAGGACTTGAACTTACATCAAGAAACCCTCTTTGAACACTTCATTTTTGCTATAATTCTGTACGCCACCAAATTCAATCCTTTTTTTACCCTTCGTTGATAATACTTATCGCTTCATCCTTGATCGTGGCAAAGAATTTATTTTGATAATTTCATTGCTGTAAATGCAATGTCAATAAATCTTGATCCCATAAGAAATTTAAATTTCCCCTTGGTATTATTAAAAGAAAATGCATGTATACTTAAAAATGGCTTGGTATTTATGGATTGTTGTTAGATTTTTAGAACAAAAAATACAAGAGTTACGTTTTAAATTCCTGCCAACTTCGATCGAAAACAATCCGACATCCAAACAAAAATCTTTCTTTCAGTTTTCCTTGAACATCAATCCATATACGCTTGGAGTGGGGAGCTTGTTGGAAAGGGGATTCAGGTCATACATTACCTTTTGGAGTTCAATTTTAGGCCTTCTGAGGAATTGTCATACACTACGGGTGGGCGATGCAGCGAAGTCCTATTTATCCACACAAATACCAATAATGGAGGAGAATCTCTTCTTCTATTTCGTCTTAAAAGTATGAAATCGAAAGTTAGCGGCTAAAAAAATCCACCAGAACTATTTCAAATACGCAAGGATATTTATAATTTCGGCAAAAATGACATATTTGGGCAGAAGCTAGTAAACAGACTGCCCAACATCTTTCTCAAGAGTCCATCCCATGGAATGTTAACATCCTTCCCTTTTTCCTTTGCTTACCGAGCAGGGAAAACTTCCAATTTCTTAGAGCTTTTCGAGGAATTACTTTTATTTATTCTTTTAAATAGGTCTTAAAGCAAACACCTTCAATTTCGTATCTTCCTGTCTCCTTACTACAGGATCCGTGTCGCTTACTTCATTATAAATGGAGTAATTGAAGCCTAGAATTTCTCGCCCTCCATTTATTCCGAGATAAACTAACAGCATTATCCTGTCATGGTAAACGTTGATATTTCGGTAAAGTCTTTACTGCAAAAAGTTTAATTTCTTTAAATTCTAAGTCGCACTAATACATCAATGCATACAGTTATTGTTGGATAACCTTTTGATGTTGGGAATTAGTCAACTCTGTCACTGACTGTATTATCAGTAGAAAAGAGTCAAGCAGAAGATCATAATTTTTCTTTCTTCGACTAAAGAAGCTACGAAAATAACGAATGATGTCCATAGAAAAGGTAGTAGTCTTAGGAAAGCATTTCTTATTATTTTTAAGTAGCCTCATGTGTAGTACTCCTGTACATAACATAAAAGACTCGCCGCTCAAAACATATCGCCGTAGGGAGAAGTCACTTTAAGGATTGATAAAAAATTAGAATGATTCTTTTAAGTAAATGCTTATTCAAGCCATAATTATCATACAATCACAACTCTTGCAACCTTAAAGAAGAGTCTCATAACCGGTATTTAATCAGAATGTTATTTATGAAGCCGATAACAACATTTAGAGCAGTTATATCTCGTAATCAGCAGTAGAGGGGATGTTTCGAATAAAAGGATTAAATAATTTTGATTTTAATTAAAAAATTTCCTCAACGAATTGCTTTACCTTAGGAACCGCAATCGTACCTACAACGAATCTTTTCCTAGTTCTATTAAAAGACTGAATTCCCACAAGAGAAATGCCCATTTCTTCAATCACCCCCAGAATAAGAGTTGAAAATCGAACTTTCATACCATCACCCAAACTGAAAATTTTTCGAGACCTTACATTTAACGAAAAACGCGATTATATATAAAAATAACATTGCAGAATTTCAAAATTATTACTATATGTTCAGTAAACTCTATTTACTTCGTTCATTTCTGGGAATAAATAAATCTTAAATGAAAGCAGTATTAAAATTATGTGTGCAGTTTGGTAAACGTTGAAAACATTTCCATACATCTTTTATTTACGTTAGCTTCAAGAAAAGTATTCTATATTAATATATATAGTCTATATTAATATGACTCATTATTCATAAACGTGCCTGCTGAGATCGAATTCCCTAAATTTCGTCTTTGTTACTGTAAAAGCTTCTTCACATCTGGTCTACACGATCTTACTACTATAAAGCGAATAAATGTGTGAGAGTGTGTTTAATATAATAAATGGAATGAACGGCGTCATAGATAGCAATATACATTTAATGCATAGAATATAGTCTTCAGGATTGTTTTTTGTGTGTGTTTTTAGAATTATCACGGTAATTAACTCTTTTTACTTTCAAGTCCCGCTCAAAACAACTTAAATGTCGATTTTTTAAGCTTTATACCACAGTCCAATTATAGATACCAGTTGGCGCTACTAATGATGAGGCGACTGTTACGGATGCTGAATATTTGGTTTAGAAATTAAAGAAAATTAAATCAACCGCACTCTTCCGGTAAACCAGGGTGATAGTGGAGGAAGAAGGTATATAAACTTCGGACAATGGTTACAACTCTGCCACGTTATACATCCATAACAAAGTAGTATATAGTACACACAGGGATGGCTCGACTTCCGATCCTTATTTTACTACTAGGCGTATTAACTACGTCTGTGAGTTCTTCAGAGCTCGAGCAAGGACAGGACACAGAGGATTTGGAAACTATTGTTCCTTCGGAAAACAATGAAAACGGTCTATTCATTCGCAAGATGTCCCTCAACGATGGAGCACAAGAGGAATACAAGATTGACATGAGAAGGAGCATAAACAAAAGGCAAGGTAAATAAATTCATAACGATAATTGGCAATACCATCAACCAAGATTTAGTCATATTTAAACTGACAATTATACTATAACAACTCTAAATTCATTCATGCTAGCATAATTTGAATTGGTTATTCACCCTTTTATCATTTTACTTGTTTAACTGATATAGTTTCACCTCCTGGTTACCAAATTTACCCTGGTATTGGATACTACAAGTTTTATCCGGAGGGAGCGATGTCGTATTATCAAGCATTGTCTACCTGCAAGAATGATGGAGGACATCTTGCAATCATAAATTCGAAGACGGAAATGGCTATCTTAAAACATATGTATGCCGATCATTCCGGGGCCAAGGGTTTCGCATGGCTCGGATTCAATGACATTGCCATCGAAGGAAGATACGAAACATTATTTGGTAAGTACTTTTTAAGAAATCTTTTTCCCAGGGAATGATATGGATAAATCCTCTCATGTTGACCCAGTAGGCGTCCGGAACGTCTTTGATTTCCCGAGAACTTACCCTCCTGATTACCCGAAATGATTTATTCGAAGCTTTTAATTTTAAAGTTTTTTCTGTGTAATAAGTAGATATTTCTAACCTTTTCGGAACACCTTCCTTACTCTAGATTTTGTTTCTCTATTTTCTTCTGTAGGTCAATTGCCTTTAAAATATATTAATACTCTTATATCTCACCTCCAAGAAATTTGAAATTGAGGTTACAGACAAACCAAATAACACAATCCATATTGATTTCGTAATAAGGTCCAGAGAAGAAAAGTCATGAGCGATTTGCAGATTGAAATAGTTTTATGTAAAATTAAATATCATAATCCATAAATAATTCCGATTTACTGTTTCTTTGTATTAAAAAAGTTGCACATTATTACAAATTGAATTTCACTTCAACAATGAAGATAACTAATTTTTTGTAGGATATTTTCATGCATTCATTATAAAAACTATTAAAAGTATATCTTATCTACAATTGTAAGCCATCATGGATGCTATATAGTATACCTAGTATTTTGCCTCAGAGGTATGTACATTTAGCAATCAATACTTAACGCACGTATTGCAGCTAATTAAATCAAAGCTATCTACTCAAATTGCACGAAATTTAAATTCTTTGGAAGTACATACATAATGTGATTTGGTGCTAAAATATTTTGAAAATCACAGTTATTTACTCAATCTTATGGTAAGAGGCCGTGAAAAACATAATGTAAGGTTATTAGACCAATAGTCTGAAAGTCTAATAGTAGTGGAAGCTTTCCAAAATAAAGGTATCAGTCTTATGTTCATAAATTTACTCAAGATATTATAATTAGAAGATAATTCAAGATTTGTTTGTGTTTTTTTTTGAGTTAGTCAATCTTTTATAAGTAGTAGTAGAGTCAATCTTTAATGAGTAGTAGTAGCGTCAATCTTTAATAAGTAGATGATTATGTAGTAAGAAGTGGTTCTTTCCCAGGGAATTGCGTGTAGGAAGTATTCTTGGGTTTTCAACCGGGTACAGTTCCTACAGATTGTATATCTCTCTCTCGTTGCCTTTTTATGATATGTTTTATATTAATACGGTTATAACGTGAAAATGACACACTTGATGTATAACCAAGATTTGTTTCCTTACGCTCATCTAATTACAAAATTAATTTTAATATATTAGGCCTACTTCTTGGAAACACTGGCTATGCAGACTGGCAAAAGAACCAACCTAATACAGTAAGTAAAGGAGAAGATTGCGGCGCTATGGATAGAGGTGGGAAATTGCATGATCTCTACTGCGAAAAGGATGCACCATGGCCATTCTTTTGTGAAATTGAGCTACAATAATATTAAAGAAATGGAAAAAATAAAAGAGAGGTTTATAATCAACAATGCGAACTTTTAATTGATGTATGATTAATACATATGATATCTATTGTAAGATATAATTATTCATCATTAAATTGTACTGCATGTCTCATAAATGTACCAATAAAATATAAGTACACTATTATGTTTGATTAACTATCTAAGGTATCTCCTCTTATTATGAAATTTAAGAATTCATAATAGATTATACAGAGTACATTTTTCGTTTACAAAATAATACTCTGGGGTTCAATTAAATTCTGTCATTTTGATTACTTAATTGATTGATTACTTAATTAACGTGGTTCGTATTGTTCTACTTT
Source organism: Pachydiplax longipennis (assembly GCA_036926295.1). Lineage (NCBI taxonomy): Eukaryota > Metazoa > Arthropoda > Insecta > Odonata > Libellulidae > Pachydiplax > Pachydiplax longipennis. The sequence goes on along the minus strand of JAVFKF010000002.1, from coordinate 54,452,999 downwards.
GTGTAGTATTTATAGAATCTTATAAAAAATATGACGTAATGCATACATCAGCGTCATCACTACAATTTGTGGCTTCCGGTGTGGCGCCTGAATTTACCGTCCTACTCAAAACACATCAAATATTCTCCGAAACAAAATACTAAAAACATTATTTTGTTTAAACAATTCAATTTTTAGAGAGACAAGCAATCTTTTGAAGTACTTAACCTGATGTTTTATTGAAAAACTTGACACTTTCGCATGGAAAGTCTCAGTATAAAGCTGAAATACACGGAAAAAAACCTAACGTTGGGAATTCGACTCGAATTGGATCTTCATTCTTAAAATTTTTACTTTTAAGCTTGCAAAGGCATAATTACCTCAGCTATTTTTAATTTTGTAAACATTCGATATCCGGTCTCCCACCCTCTGTAGTTGACTAAGTGTCTGAAGAAGCAAACTAAAAGAAGTGTTGCCAGGGGCAATCTATCCCGTAAATATCCCTTAGCTATGGCCCATCCCGCTTATGCCAGGGGCATATTTAGCATATGCTCTTGATAAAAATGTGTTGTTACCATAAAAGCATTATGTCTTTTCGTTTCTAGAGTGAATCGTTTGCTTTACTTACATCCAGATTGTTCTCTCTTTCTTTTCCCAATGCTACCAATTTTTGACAGAATTGGGTCCAAATCACATCTTCTTCCATGCATTCTGTTATCAATTCACAGACTTTCAAGATCATCTGGATCATGCTTCACTCGTATTCGATTACTGAGAGATTAGAGATTTATCCTAATGCCTGCTCTTTTCAGTTGAACCTGCCGTGCATGTTGTAGATATTTTTCTCTTCTACCTATCATTCATTCATTCATAATAAGACGAACATCATTAGAGAAAATTGAAGGAAATTTAATTTTATGGTAGTTAAATTCAGGAACTAAATTAAAAGATATTTGACAATTACCGCAAGTAACCGGAAACTCGGCCTATGAGGACATTTCCTTTTTCAGATACAAAAAGTACTTAATCTTTACAAGATTTTGCCGGGGAGGTGAAGTTACGCCGTCATCTGCTAGCAAATGCTAACTCGCTCACTTGATGGATTGAGTTAGGCGTAGGTTAAAAAATAACTAATAGAACCCTAAAAACCTTTAGAAAAGAGTCCTCTATCATGTTCTTAATGCATACGTTATTCAAGAAGCAAATACCATCCACCTTCGATATTGAAGACACTTTTATCTCCTGAATCGCAATGTAGGAGTTGCTATGCGATAAGTTTTGGCTTAAGCGTAAACTTACTATTTATTTTTATGTCAAAATTGTAGTACTCTATGAATCAAAACCTCCAGAGTCGTATTTCATTGACCAATATCCTCATTGAATTCCCGTAGGAAAGCACTGGTCGTGACCTGATGATGATGCTATGTAATGGAACCTTGGTTGTGTGTTTCTAATATTGTGCAAATTGAAATTATTTGTGCCTACCAATTTTCTTTGTCGTTTTTTATAACATACTACCAGGTGAAGACTGAAACCATCAGAATTAATATGTATAGAGTTAGATCAGAATGTCAATGCTCAATTTGTTAATGAATTAAATTACAAAATGCACAGAGATCAAGATCATTGGCTCATAGAAAGTTCATAAAGCAAGCATTCTATCTACAAATATCTCTGTTCTAAAAACGCAGCATAACCTCGGGGATGCAGATTTACAATTTTAGATTTTGTTAAAATATGTCATGATCTCTCCTTACATAGTATTTCTCACATATAGTATTTATCATATATTATGATCACAATTGTATGCAATTTCTCTCTTCCTTTACTCTCTGTAATACTACATCGAAATCATTTTTTTATTCTTTTAACCTTCAGTTAAAATTTGCCATATTTTAATAAACTTGACTTCAAGCAATGAAGGAGAACATTTTGAACAGGTAGAAATTTTCATGAGTAAAAATAATATGACAAGAATAACAGGGCCACTGGATAGTGTACAGATGTTTCTAAGCATCATGATGGCCCAATCTTTAAGGTGCTATCTGCACACCTTGATCCTTAAGAATTCTTTTCCCTCTACAAGTGAAATTTTTTTCCGATTATTTTCTTTCAAATTTTTAATGACCACTTGAGCAAATCCTTGGTTAACCAGACAATAGACCTTAGGACAAGTTATTCAGTTTTTGGATTTTCAAGATGGATACTCTGATAGTAATATTCAAGGTAATAATCCAAGCCAAAAAATTTTTACAAGTACTACATAAACTTAAAATCTCACATCAAAAATTTTACTATCCACTTTTAAGACTGCTATATATATCATATAGACAATATCTTTCACTTTTTAGGTATGATTCCTAAGGATAAATATCCTAACTAAAATAGGTAAAATTTTAAGAAAAAAAATGGATGCTTCTCTGTGTAAATACAGTCTGCCTAATTATCTTTCTGTTTTTCCTATTGTGTTTCTTGGAAAAAATTTAGGCACCCCTGTTGTAGATCAGCATCTCTAAGGTATTAAGTAGGTATTATTAATTAAAATTCTTCATATCATTTTTATTTATTTGCAATTATTATAATTCACTCCAAAGAAATTCACACTAACTTTCCTGTACAAACTATTTAGACTTTCAGTGGTGTCTTTTGCTATATCGTATTGCTCTGATTCAATTTCACAAGGGTGCCCATTTTCTTTCTTTCCAAATAAATAAAATAGGAAAATGTGTTAAGGGTGCCCCTATCTCCCAAGCACATTGTTATATACTTTACTAACTTCTTGCCTTATTGATTATTGCCTATAATTAGCCAAAGTAATAGTTTCTGAAAGTAGTATTCCTTATCATTAAATATATCCAACTCCAAACATGCTTTTGAGAGACTTGATTTTTCTGAACAAACAAAACATGACAAAACTATATAAGGATAGGAACCACTCCCAATATCTAATCTTTAAAAATCTGTATCATGAGAGGAATGGATTTAGAACAGCAGTTTCCAAATATTTTATTTCTACCTTCCGTCCATCATTTAGAGGTACTGTATGACCTACCACCCATTGATATTCCAAAAACTTGATTCAGTGCCTGTTTAACTTATTTCATAAAGAAATTTATAAGGAGGATGATTTTTATTGATTCAATACATTCATATAATTCACCTTATTGGTATCTCCATCTTGAAGTAATGAGGGGGGCTTGTATGCTTTATTGATTCTGTGAGCTATGCTGGCAGAGACTTAAGCTCCTGCCGGGGCAACCCAAGCCAGACTGGCCAAAGGTGGTGGGACAAATATCCTATTCCCCTAGATTTGGGGTTGGGGATAGGGCTGATAACCCTATTCAGCAAAAAATAATTAACAGATATGGAACCAAGACAAAAGTCTTGGATAATGGATGGAACTAATAAAAGATGACATTGGTCACCAGCAGTGAATAATGATATGTTGGTTGCTGCATGTAATGTTTGGACTTTATTAAAATGTGGTAAAATTAATAAAGTGGAAAATGAGATAGAAAAATACAAATGGGATGAGGTAACTTTTCAAGAAATAAGACAGCAAAGGGAAAGAAAGAGTAGATAAGCTGGAATATACAATGTTACATAGTGTACCCATAAAAAAATGTCCGGTATATATGACTTGGGATTTATAATAAGTAAAGGGATAACAAAGGATATAATAATATAATAGAATTTGAAGCAATTTGTGAAAGAATGAATAAAATAAGACTGAGAGGAAGATACAGGAATATGGCAATTATAGCAATCCTTGCACCAGCAGAAGAGAAAGGGATGAGAGAGAAAGAAGAATTTTATGAAAAGTTAGGACAAATATGTGAGAAGACACAGAATTATGATATGTTAAGGTTCATATGAGATTTTAATGCTTAAGTGGAAAAGGAGGATTATCAAAGGAATTCTATGTAAGTATACTCTACATTAAGACACAAAAATAGAAATCTGCTAGGTTAGTTTGCAGCAAGTCATAACATGATCATAAAATGTGTCATAAAATGAACTTAAGATCATGGAAATTGACTCATAGAATGCTTAATCAGATTGATCACATATTAATTTCATGCATCATTAGTCCTTGATGTAATAGCCTACAGGGTACCAAATTGGTCTTTAGAGGCTGTGATGAAGGAGAAACTAATGGGTGTGCAATAAGAGAGTAGCACCAAGAAAAAGAAATGGAACATGACTAAAATGAGAGATGAAGAAACTTTGAATGAGAATTCCTTTACAATACAGAATAAACTGAAACCAAAGGAAATTAAAAGGTGATTTGGGATTCATTAGGAGTGGGCAATGATTGAAGAAGTGACAAAGGAAGTAGCCCAAGAAACTTTTGAAGGGAATACTGGAGTGTAACCAGAATGGTTTGTTATGCAGGCAAGCTGTTAAAGAGAAAAATACTGCAAGAGTGAAAATGCTAGAGGGAGAAACCTGAAGTAATACTGAAAAGTATGAACAATTAAGAAAGAAGTCACATAAAATATATAAACAAAAGCAGAAGATACTGTATACAAAGAAGATACAGAAAATAGAGGAATTTTATCAAAAAAGTGAAATAAGAAAATTTCCAATTCATAGTTGAAGTGATGAATATTAACTCCTAAACTGCGGGAAACGTACTTGTACGTTCTGTCAAGGCAACTGTGGGAAAAACGTTCTTATACATTTTGACCTGCTCCTTCAATTTTATGCCCCTGCCTCTCAATGCAGCACCCAATCACTCACTCCTCTTTATTGTTCTGGGTTGAGAATATCTCGAAAGGGTTTTCCCTTATCCAGAAGTTTAACAGGTTCCATCTCTCTGTGCATTGACTGCCTTTGAGCGTGTTTTATTTTCTTTGTGATTAGTTATGAGGGTCTATATCTGCTACCACTGGCCTGTTCAAGAAGGAAAACAGTTCCATTACTTTCTTCCACACACAGTTGTAGGAAATTTAGCAGCGCAAAGCAGCTCCCGTAGCAGAAGGGTTAAAGAAGATAAATGAACCTATAAAGGAAAACAACAAAAGGGGAATTAGGTAAAACATGGTGGGCTCCTGATAGCCAAGTGGGCAACACATTAAACTTTTGTGAAATAGGTACAGAGTTTGATTCTCAGAGAAAGCCTTCATGCAAAATTATCTCAGCTGTTGAAGTACTTTTAAAAATACTACTACAACCAAGATACAACGCAGAGCTAGTTCATTAAATTTAAAGACAGGACATTGTTAGATTTTCAAAAGCTTGTATAATGGAGTGGTTGGATGATATAAAAGAATATCTGAGGAAAGGATGCCCATAAGAATAATGATAGAAAAATTAAGCCATGTGAGAAGAAAGGGTAGACCTAGGCTCTAATGAATGGACAGTGTTTCTGTAGCCTTCAATTCAATTAAGGAAAGGAAGAAAAGAGCTAAGGATAGAGAAAACTGGTGGCAGATTGTTGAGGAGGCCAATGAAAACCAAGGATTGTGGTGTGATAAAGATAAAGAGAGAAAAAATTCCCATAATAAGGCCAAATTTGGTGTTGACAAAATTTTTGTCTTCATTAAGCAAAATGTAAAATACAAGTGTAATTTTCTGAAATATTCTCTTCTTTCTTATTCCAAAGAAGTATGATTCAAAAGTAAGTAAAATATTCTTCTTCTTCTTTCTTTCCTCCTAGGCTTATGCCTGTTTCCTTCAGTACCACGCCCCAATCCTTCATCCCATATCCAAGTCATCCCTCCATCTTTTTCTTGGTCACCCCACACTTCTTTTCCCTTTTGGAACTTTATCTCTTGCGATTTTCAATATCCTTTCCTCATCCATTCTGTCTATGTGTTCATTCCATTCTAGTTTTCTTCTAGTAAAATATAATAAGGAAAAAATATTCAAGAAAATTTTATTGTGTTCGATTAATGTATTTATCCATTTCTTTAAATTCACAAATTTGATAATACCACTTACTTATGAGAAAAATTTCATCTTTGTCCCTTCAAATTTCATTTAGAATCCTTAATGGTAAATTTACACACATTGTTGGCCTCAACTGCTTATTTTATCATCTCACCAGGTACCAAAAAACTAGGGGTGGATAGGACCAGATTGGTGACCACAGTTTTAAAACAAAAAGATATCATGGATGTCTGGTCAAAAATAAAATAACTACCATCATCAAAGAGGATTCTAGTGCAGGACACTATGTACCTGATTATCATTTTTCTGTAATCTTAGGGACATTTCTAAGATTCATGTCTGATATATTTTTTTAGCACAATTTTTCACCTCTCCTCTTCTATGATGTTGATTGTATGCAAGTGATTTATTTCTTTTATCCATGGAATTTCTTACCTGAAAAATTACTATCCAAAAATTTGCAGATAAATATATCTCTTAAGTCAGTAGTAGAATTCAAAATTTTAGTAACAGGTTCTTATCAATTTAGCGTCTGCAACCATGCTCTGCAGTCTTTTGCCTATACATTTTCCCAATGTATTATTAGATTTTAAAAATTTGTTTACAAATCTTTCAGATGAAATAAAAAACTAAGTATTTCATGATCCAACTTTGAAATTATATTCTCATTGGAATGAGCAAGTTGCTCTACTAATATCATATCAGATGGATTTAGGAACCATTTCAGCAAAGTCAAGGAACTCTAATAACAGGTTCAGGAAAACTGGCTGAATCACACCACTTCCTTTATGATGCCTAAATACTGAATTTTTGAAACTGTGAACAAAACTCATTTTTAAAAACAAAATTCTTTTTATCATTAGTATAGATGCCATTATGTCATCTTAATATGTTTCAACTAAGATGATTAGAGTGATTTTGATTTGATTTTGTGTTCTTATAATTTGATATTAAACTTTAAATGGTGGTAACAGCCATATTTTCCATTTTATTAATATTAATTATTCTTTGCATTTGATGATTTTTACTTTTGACACATTGAAAGAGGAAGTATTGTAACTAACTAACTATAAGAAGATGAAAGATTGATTTTAGCAAACTTGTGGATTATTTTTATAGAGCAGTAAACCTAGTTTTCTTAGGTTTCTCAAGAGCACTGAATGTAAATAGAAGAGACAAGGAGAGAAAATGACGACAAAGTTGGCATACATATAGATATTCACATAGGAGTGCCATTGCTCTCTTGGTCATTCAGTATGCTCAAAATATAAAATTGAATCTATATCTATATTCAATAATCAACAAAAGAACTTTTATAGATTCAAAAGCTAAAATATTTTCTTTTCATAAATTTTATATTATTTGGGCATCATTATTTTCTTGTACCAACTAAAAATTGATTATACTAAGAAGTACTTTATACTGATTATTGATGGTAACTGCATAAGTTTTGTTAATAATTTATATTTATCCTAAAAGCAACTGTATAGGTGTGAAATGAAATAAAAATACATATATTTTCTATTATAATCAAAATTTTAAAAAATAATATTTCTTAAATGTCCAGAATAATATTATTTTTTATACAAGGCTTTCTGTTTATGACATGTATACTTGTTTTTATGTACAGGTTCTGTTTAAAATGCTCTATATTATCCCCTTATTTATCTTACACGGCAGTTCATAAATTCTCAATCCGGTTCTGTAAAGACGATTAATAATTAATAAAATTGAAAATTACTATTGATCTTTTGTCGAAAAAATCCTGTAGGTATATGTTTAAATAAATGTAAATTTTCTCAAATAAACTTCCTTTCCATTTGATTTTAAATGTGGGTCCTACACAGCATTTTTGATTATGTGTAAAACAGATCTGAGAAAACAGAGAAATTAAAATTCATTATATTAGGTATTCAAGAGAAAAATTTAATCCTTCCTGAAATATTCAATAGCTTCAATTTCAATTGTATTGCTTCCCTTAGCAAAAGGAGATATGCTATCCATCTGATGTCTTATGAAAGGGAAAAACTTCGCAATAAAACTACTGGATTGAGTTAATAAAGAACATCATTAGGCGTTTTTTGAAAGGGCCTCGATTTAATTGTCCTTATGCTTAGTTATTTCATTCGATAGATGTCAGGGAATGACTTAACGAAGTATCCCATAATGCATTATGATTGAAACGTTAAAATGACGTCATTGATGAACGCTTTGGTTTGAGTTCGCGTTGATCTGCGTAGCCATCTTGACTTTGTCGGTACGAGGGACGAAGGTAATAGAACTCGGCTTTGTCAGAATTTCTTTCCATTTTCATCATTAAATATTATATTCTGCTTTAATTTGCAATCTATTTGTATACTTACTCGTCTGTTTAAGTTTAGAAGCTTTCCCTATGCTTGTGCTGGTTTTGACAATGAATTGAGTTTTATCTTAACCTTCATTTTCAGACCGAACATGTCGCGGTATCGGGACTCAAGTCCTACAGACTGCAAAGTTTACGTCGGTGAATTAGGTGAGGCTTGATTTTTTTCTCTCTTTGTGATATTTTTGAAAGTAGCACCTATTGCGTAGATACAGTAAGCCAGCGGCGTGCTATTTTTATTGTTGTGTTTGTACGCATGTTATTGACCGAAACATAAAGTATTTTATATTTTCATGCAGCGTTGTTAAAAATTACCCGGGTTTTATGTTTGTGTTCGGTAGACCCACGTTATTGCGCATTTATTGAGAAAAGTTATAGATTATGGTCACATGTTCATTGCCGGGCGTGGGTGGTTACTAGTATATCGCTATGATTATGTATTTCACCGAACAAGTCAACTAAACAGTACAGTATCCGAAGTAGGCTAGTTTCCAATTTAAAATTATATCGGAATTCCGGGGCATCATCACAAGTGTGCCGTATTTGCACTTTAATTTTATGTAACTCTAGCATCGGCCAGGAATTGTTTAGAATTATATCACATATATTAATTGAAATAGCAGAATAATATACTTTTGTTTGTAGTACAGTTGCAGTTGTTTGGACTGTATTCATCTAGGATTGTCAATATTTTTTGCATGGTAATCTTCACAAGGATGTAATAGATTGTAAATGTTCCTATGTTACATAAGCTAAGTATTCAGTTGGTTTTTGAGAATTGATTCTTAACAAAGTGTCTTATCCACCCCCTATTCCGTTGAAATTTCCGCCTAGTTTTCATTTTTAATTGTGGTCATAGTGTCTTGAAATATTGCCTAATAAGTGTAAAGAAAATTATTTATATGTTATTATTATTACTACTATTCGACAATCTTACATTGAATCTCCTCGTGTGGATTATGCTATATCGTCATCGGTACTTAAGTCTTACTTAATATTTATTTTTACTGGAAATGAATGTATTTCTTGGTATATTGTTTTTTACTCTCATATGGTATTTTCTTGTTAATCTTGAACGTTAATTTTTTGTCATGCAACTTACCTTATTTTTCAACTTTCCATGCCCATCTGCTGTTGTATTTCAGTTTAAAAGATTTAAGTGTTTGTTTAGTTCAGTAATGGAAAGAGTAATTGGAAGTATTTTCATCTTTAACAAGCAGTTTTGCTTTTTGCACATGATGTTTTGGAAATTAACTCAATTTTTGATTCATATACCTTGTTATTTATTGCCAATTATAAAGTTTACCGAAGTTGTAGGATAGCGTTTACCTATCTAAATTCAGAATTAGAGTTCAGTCTTTTGGATTGATGTAATCATGAAGATTATCTAATATTATTTGTAAATTAATGATTAATTATCTCTTGCTAGAAACTAATACACATTGTAGTTCTATGTCTGTTTATTTGAATTTTCAAAGCCTCGTGCTTTTGATGATGGTACTACCTTCGTATTCTCTATAGTAACACTTATCTGTTAGATAAGCTCAGTCTTTTGCTAGCAAATTTCATTTGGGTATTGAATACACTCATTGCCAGATCTGGAAGGTCAATTTTTTGTTATCTTCATTTTAACCCTTGCAGTTGATATAATAGATGTGCTATGTTATTAACAATAGCTGCAATCATTCTCTTGTCTTTTAATCAGCACCTTTTTGATAATTGTAATCAATGTTTCTGTGTGTGTTCATTTTTTATCCAATGAATATTTACAACTAAGATAACACATTATCTGTTAGTTTTATTTTATAAGGTCTACTTTTATTAGCTCATACATAAGAAAATAGTGTTGCAATGTACATCTAAATCTGATAGAACTTAAGGGGGATTTGTGATACTCGGCAGGAAGATGAATGTAATAAATTGTGATGGATACTCAGAAAAAGTGGTATGTTTTATCAACCGAAGATGATTTACTGAAACTGAATAACGTGATTTTTGTTGTCCATTTCATTCTATTCTCGTGATGTATTTGGAATGTGATAATCACTCCATTATCTGATGTGGATGCGTCTGTTTTTAAGGACATCATGCCTAAGTTAATTTCCAAGGAAAATTTTGTGTGCATTAGATATTTGGTTATCAATTCAGCAAAAATTTATTCCTCAGGACCATTCTCAAAGCTAAACTCTTATCATTAAATATGTGTCTAATTCAACCTCGTCTTTCAACTTAATGGTATTGTATGTATCCAAATGTATTAGAGTCCTTTGATTATTGTCAGCTGGCAAAATAGGTAGGAGAAATTGTTCCCATTATCAAATGTTTCTGGCTATTTTTGGATGTAGAAGGCCTTCTTTATATGTAAGTGTTATTGCATGCCCAGGTGACTTGCTGGTTCTAGACTTGATGTAACCAGAACCAAACTGTAGTTAATATTTTTGGGCTAGCCTTCTGTGTCTCACATTATGGGTTAAAGAATTATTCTTCACTTGTGAAGATTTCTATACTTGGCAAGGGAACCTTATCTCCACATTTTTCATTAAATCTCTGAATTTTAAGGGATGTAGCTGTTTTTTCACCTTTAATTGTAGTTTTCATCTGATGTTAACCTATACAACTTTATTAATTCTAGTTTTACTTGATTTGAAGGGTAACTAAATCGTTTTATTTATCATTGCAGGATCTGGAGCTTCAAAACAGGAATTAGAGGAATCATTCTCTTATTACGGACCTTTACGTAATGTTTGGGTGGCAAGGAATCCCCCTGGTTTTGCATTTGTGGAGTATGAGGATCCCCGAGATGCTGAAGATGCAGTGAGAGGGTTGGATGGCCGGTAAGTTTCTTCATGGAACATTTCCTAGGGATGCTCATTACATATCTACACTCGTAAAGTTTGGTTTTTCCATATTTTTTGTTCACTTTGAACTTTCCTGCTGCAAAGTCTTAATCCTAGATAACATTTACTTAAAAGCTCAATATGAGAGCAACACTAATTCTGCTAGCTTTGTTACTATTACTCAAGCCATTAAGTTATCTTGCACTGATTAATGAGCAAAGATTTATATGCAGATTTGAGAATAATCTTTTTTAGGGAAATTATGGATCGTATTATTTTCAACTCTAGTTATCTTTTTTGTGAATTTTTATGCAAGCTTCCAAGGAAAGTGTCTATGGAAAGGGACGTGTCATTTCTCGAGAGTTCCGTATTTTCTGTTTTTTTATGTAGGGAGCTGCTTCTTTTTACATTTTCTAGTTTTAGTATAATTACAATATTCCAGATTGTTCAGTTATCTTCTCAAAGATATATCAGTGTACCTTTTCATGAAGTTAAACATACTGTGGATGTGATTCTTTCGAAGTTACGGCTTTGGTAATGCGGAAATTTTGTAAATTTCCGCAGTCTAAAAGTTGTTTTTAAGTAGCAATTGAATCGGATTGATTAACATTCAATCATTTAGGAAGAAGTTTCGAGTTTCTTTAGCTTTTGATCCCAAGGAAAAACTTATTTGAAAAAAGTTCGAAGGGACCGCGAAACGAAACCGGGAGGTTGCTTTATTAGTGTGAGCTATCGGGCCAGAATTTTTATCAAACTGTTTACAGTACTTCGAAAGCAAGGGCAAGTGTAGTTTCGTCCGACAGTGCGGTATCGTCGGTGACACGACCTCGGAGAGGCCTCGACCAAACAAAGTGATGTTAAGGAGAACCCTTAGTCCGTTAATCCTTGAGATTTTTCCTTACTTTACCTAACCCTCATCCTTAAATTTTGTTCTTTCATTTACTTCGTTCATAATTAGTCTGGTTTAAGGTTGGCTTGTATGATAGTTATTTTTTGTCTTGCATCTTCCATACACGTGAAGATTCATAACATTCACTCACCTTTTCCTTGGGATTTGCGACATTTTGTTTTTATTTAAAGCACCATCTGTGGGCGAAGAGTCCGTGTAGAAATGTCCACTGGCATGAGCAAGTCCAGATTCAGGGGACCTCCAGTAAGGCGAGGCAGACCATTCCATCCAGAGGACAGATGCTACGAATGTGGAGATAGAGGACATTATGCTCGTGACTGTTTCCGATACAACAGGAGACGGCGCAGGTAAGCAATGTTGGCTTGTTTCTTAAGCCACTGGGAAAGAAAAGAATATTTTCACTCATGTGTCCATGTTGTCCAATTCATTCATTGAGGAGTGCTAAAAGAGTTGCATCATGGCAATGTTCAGAAGTTTCTTAAGAGAAAAAAAAGCTTTTTATTTTTATTACATACTTGAACAGGAATTAAAGTAGAACTTTTTTTTTACTGAAATGTGATAATTTATTCCTGACGTTTTTATAGGAAGTTCGGCTGAAAGTATGGCCTTCAAAATACACAACTAGAATCTTCAGAGTAGCAACAATTTGGGTGACTACTAAGATCTTCTGTGACACGCCGCCAAGCGTTGAGCGAGTAATAAGCGTCGTAGCTTTTCGTCGCGTCGGCCTCCGGCGGACATGACATCTTTCTTTTCCCCGTGAACCCGCACGGCGTCGTCCGCGGCACACTGGGCAGCCGGCGCTTTGTCGATCGATTTGGTGGACATGCTCCCGACGAGCCGTTTGCTCGGCCGGTATCCGATGCCACTTGATCGAGAGTCGAAACAACGGCCTGCCCATGAGCCCGGCCCGACCACGCGCAATCTCTCCCCTGCCCCCGCACCCCCTGGGGGAGATCGGGATGCCACGTCACTCCAATGCCTTCTTCCCCACCCCTTCCGGTGGCCTCGCTGCCCGGACGAAAACTTCGTAGCCACGTTTCGACATCATGAGAGCGCTTCAAACAAGTCGAGTTTTCTCCTAGCGTCAGTTGGTGTGCCCTTGGTGCGCTGTTCACCCGAAACAACTTCAAGCCATACATTAGAAGGTCTCACTTGCATCGAAGTGAGTGGTGTGCCCAAATGCGCTTCATAATCAATATACAAATAACTAGCTGCAAAAAAATCTGTACTTACAAAAAATACAAGTTATGCATGATCCCACCCATTTGAAGCCTCTTCTCAATTTCATACACGATTGCATTTCAGAGGTTCTCTGGTTTTTGGTAGGTGTATCGGGAAACTTACTATGGGATGTATTACGTTGTCTGTCACTCTCTATTGATGAAATCTAATTTAAGTCATCAAGGTAGTCCTTAGATTTCTGGGAGGGAAGTCTTACCTTTACCAGTTACCTTTCAGAGGTTTTCAAGAAAATCAGTGTTACCGTTAAACGACTGATTTCTTTTTTACTCCAAACTCCTCACTCCACACACTATTTCTTCCCAGAAGGGGCAGACCCCATACCCAACAGCGACCTAATTGTTTGTTCGGAATACTTTGTTTTTGTGTGTGTCACCCGTAATGATTTGTGTAATTGGAAGGTTTGCTTCCGAGGTTGACCAAGGCATGCAAGACACATGGTCTACTACTGTCTGGTTCTGTTTTCCACATGAGCTCTGAAATGTGTTTGTACCCCTTCCATCCTTCTGCTTTATTGTGAGCAGCAGGACAAGGTCCAGATCAAGGTCCCGCAGCCGCTCCCGTGATCGCAGAACCCGGTCCCGCTCAAGGTCCCGTTCCCGATCCCGTTCACCCAGGAGGTCAAGGTCTAGGTCCAGGTCTGGAACTCGAGACAGAAGATCGCATTCTCGTTCCCGTTCTGGTTCACGATCTGGATCTCGTTCTAGGTAAGGATTTTTTAAAATTACTTAATCTTGTAGATTTATTCTATTACATATTTTATCAGAGGTAAGAAGAGATGGATTTGCTGATGGGGCTGTCAGTAGGATTATCATTCCATGTTCATACATTAAGCTTAATTTGCTTAATATCTATTCATGTTGTCAATATACATTAGTTTTGATTCCACTAAACCCTGGATTTCAGAAGATTGCTATAAGGTCATGAAGTAAGCTAAATTACTTGTTCAACCGTGAGAAGGTGCTTGTTAGCCAGTAAAATGCTAGGTAGATTTATGGACCAAGTTTTAGTCATCTGCCAAGTATTCCTTGCTATTTAAAAGTGCTCTCTGCAAATGTCCTAGCTTTTAAAAGATGTTTGAATTCCAATTGTATTATAGATTTGATCATTGCCATTTAAGTGAAAGATTATCACAAAATTCCATTATGCTGATTTATTTTCTTTACATTATTTTCATAGAGGCTGACAAATTTTCATATGGTTACTACTCAGGTTGATCATGTGTGTTAATTTTTTAAGTTTTATTATTTAATGTCGAGTAACACTAACATTTTGGTTTGGTTCTTTTTTTCAGAACACCCATTTGAGAAATAGGAGCCATCTTATCTTTAGGTAAATACGGTAGTAAATATTACCAAAAGATCTCCCTAGGGCTTTTTGATTATGATTTGTCATTATTTTGTTGATCTGTAAAGGCTCTTCCTTTGTGTTCTGGACCATTAATTTGCAATAAATTGTATGGTTTTAATGTTGTGTATCATTTTAATTTATTTTCTTCATTCAAACTCATTAGTTAGGTGTCTGTTGTTTGAATTCTTCAAATATGTCATTCATTGTCATCATTCACATTTAGGTGTTTCATATTTGGGTTTTTATGTTTTTATGACAATATTTCTAACTGGACATTTGCATCCATTTCTTTATATCACTTCTTAACGTTGAGAGAATCAAATTCAGTAAAAAATTTATTCTATTTAGTAGTTCAGGGATATTATTTACGGTTGTTTGAAAGGCAAGCTCCATAAGCAATTATAGGAAAATTCTCTTCTAGATGAGTCAGAATTAATAGTGCAGAGAATGGTGTTATTATATGTCAACATAATTTTGCTTGTTTTTTGTTATCAGTAGAAATTTAAATGGAAAGTGGTGTTAGTCAATGCTTTCTCTATCTCGTAATTTCTAAAAATACTATAATCTACTGAGGGTATGGAACTTGTTATGCATTTATGTTAACAGTTAAAGATATTATGTTCCCCAGCTAGTAATGACAGATCAAATGAAGCTCTTTCAGATTTTAATTCATAAAATAAAGTTTTAGATTTCTCTAGATAGAAAGGGAAAGGTTATCTAGTGCTTGCTTAGTTTGAATTGCTTTCCACAGGTACACATTGCTTCATGCATTGTTTCATGTGCTCAAAACAGTGGTTCATAAATTAAGTATGATGAAATATTGAGATGTGCTTGGAGTAGGATTTATAAATTTCTTATAAGCTTTGTAAAGAATTACAGAACCATGCTTTAACTGCCTTTTACAATAATTTTCTCTTGGTGAAGACTCATAATGTGAGCTGTTTGGTTAACTATAATAAATTTTCGGTAAATATGGAGAAATAAATGTTTGTTTAAAATGTTTATTTTAGCCTAGAAAAATTCATATAAACAAGTCAAACGGACAAATGGTAATTAACATTTACATTTTCTTATCATTTTGGACCTCGTATATTAGAGCAGATTGATTGTTAAGAAAGGAAATTTACATTGAAAATGTTTAAGAATTTTGAAACTGAAGTACCTAAAAGAAAGGTTTTGTTAAGGGAGATGCACCTATCTGTGCTGGATATACCTGTGTGAGTTGAACTTTTTTGAGTGTTCTGCAAGGAGTAGGGCTATAAAGTCTAACACAGTTGAATTTTTTGTTCTTATATTCATTTCAAAGAATAGGCAAGGTTTAATGATTACCCTAATAAAATGACATTGAAGTTATGCAATGCACATGAATCTCGCATCTCTATGGCATGTTCTTTTAAATATCTATTGCAATTCAGATATAATTGAGTGATATACATTCATCATAGTGATAGTTCATCTTGAAGTTTCATGAAATGATTTTCTGCAACCATTTTAATTTCCTCCATATATCATTTAGAAAGTTAATGTATAAAAAATCAATTCTCTAAAGTTTCAAGGAGCAGTAGCAATGAATCCAGGTTATGCCAATTAATATTTTTTCTCCAAGATCTTGTGTTGTGTACTTTTTGGAAATTATTCTCGCATATTGCAGAAGATTTCATGCCGGAAATTCTCCATGTCACCCCTCTTAACTCAATTTTTATTTATATTAATAGCTCTTTTGAGAATCTGCTTCAAAGAGCAACTCTCTGTATACATTTAAATAAATCCTGTGATCCTGTGAAAAAGAGAAATCATTACTTTTAGTTATCATTGACATCCCTTATTAAACCACATTTTAATTTTCAGTATTTTCTATTGGTCATAAACTTCCAGCTGAATAATTTATATATTATGATGTTCTGTGTAACTGCTTAGAATGATATTGTAATTTAAATCACGAGAGAAACAATTATATAATATGATAGGTAACCATGAATTCTTCATCATTAACCTAAGCAACATTTGACTTGAATGAGACTTAACCCTAGTTTGGTTAAGATTAAGTTCTCTAATTTTGGAAACCTTGATATGCTCTGACAAATAGCACTTGAATAGTTAGTCAAACTTAATGCAGGCCTGAGTATTTGAATAAAAAGCCAATGAAAAGTTATGGTTGGGTGAAGGTTATCTGTCCTCTTAAAACTGGGGCTTTAGTTGAGGCGAAGTCATAGTCTTTTTGAGAGCACAAGATATGATATAGGATTAGATCATCGTAGGAAAGAGAGATTATCAATGAAAAAGTTAATAGCAGTAGTATGCACTTAGCTTCATCATACATATACCTAGTAATCTCATGGAAGTGATGGGAGTAAGAATGGTGATGATTGGGGTGAATTTTTAGAGTATTCTTCTGAACTTCAGTTCGTGCTAGGAAGTGGACTTTCATCCACAATTTGTGGTTCATTTTGTTGTTTTTTAGAAAATAATAGGATTTTTTAAAATTCCTCAGAGACCTAGGCATTCATAAGCTTGTATATGTCTGAATTAGAAAGAATGACGTGCATCATTGTGTAAAAGGTTTAATTCATCTTAAGTTTTGAATCATGGTTTTTCAATGAAATAACTATTAGACACAAGTTTACACATAGATCAGAAAAGGCAATTTGGTTAAAATCATTTAATCAAATTCATAGTAATTTTGGACGATATTTTCAACTTGTACATTGATTTCCCTGCTTTGCATTGTGCTTGATCATGAAAGGATATTGATGTGTATTCATATTGCAATGGAGGAATATTTAGTTGACTTCTGAAGAGTTTCCTAATATTAATGCTTAGGGGTCTTCTATTAGATAATGCTATCAAGGCTTGAATAACTATTAAGTGAATTTTTGTGTGACAACTTCATGACAATTATGGCATTGAGATAGTGCTTATCTTTTAATAGACATACTTAAAATAACCCCTAATCTATCATATGATTATTTTAGGTTTCTTAAGTAACGTTTTACTTAAGCGAATTAACTTTGAAAAATGTCAAATTTTAATCTTTCCAGGTTTAATCTATCTTTTTTGGTGCTTACCGAGGTTGAAAAATCAGATTGCCAAAATTTTACTTCTTTGTGAAAAGGATTTCTTGCAGCTGGAATTAGAACATAAGCTCATAAAATTACTCAGGATAGTAATAATTATCTTGATACATCATGTTAAGTCTATGACTGTTAATTTCTTGATATTTTTATCAGGAAAGTTTTTGATGAGTGAATTTGGAATAATTGGGAGTGTGTATTAATTGTTATCTACTGATGTAGTAAAAAAATAAGCTTAGTTTCTGAGAGGCTCTTACAAAAATTTTTCCATTCAAACTTTTTCATATTCCCCCTGGACATGCTTGCTAAGGTAAAAGCAAAAGGGAAATAAAAATAGTCCTCCATTGTTTTAAGTTAAACGTGTCTTGGAAACTTTGTGAGCGTCCACTAAGTAACTTCACTATTCATGATGTTTTTCCTGGAACAGCAATTGTGTCATGAAATTCTTGCGTTCAGCCTGGTAATTTGAATTCTTAAATTGGTAGCATCTCAGTTCTGTTGAGAGAATTTCTAGGTATCTCAATATATGTAGACAGTCAACTGGTAAAAGAATTAATGTATTTTAGTGTTACAGTCAATTCACTTTGGTTATTGACCTACATATTTATTGAAATACGTGAAGCTTTGTTGAAAATGATAATAATGGAGCATATAATAAGTTTCAAGGCATGGAGTCATTCAACTCATTTTATATTTTTATTTTCATAATTTAATTAATTTATTTTCTAAAAAATGGAAAATATCTTAAAAGATTCTTGAGAACTGATTTTTTTAAATGTATGTATCTGTGATAATTATATTTTTGGTGGGCCAATTGTAGTTCAGCTCTAATCTTTCTCTGTGTGTTTACTGTCTTTTCCTATAATTTGAAAGCATGTAAAAGTGAATAGAAAAATATGCATTGCATGGAAGGCATATTAGCATATTTTATCTGTTTGATGTTTTGTAATATCTTCTATTTAAACAGATGCTGGTATAAGAATGAGTGCTCTAATCCTAAATTTGACGTATTCTCAATTTCTGTCTTTATAGGAGCCCTAAGAATGGTGGCAGAAATAGAGGCGGATCTCCAGGCCATCAAAATGGAAATGACGATGGACAAAAATGAATTCAGGATAACATGGGCTTTTTCATTTTCACTTTTTGTTAATATCCTCTGTTTTTTCTGAATTAGATACATAAGATCTAATTCAGTGATTTTTGCATTCCTGGAACCATTTTGGTTGACATGATCTTAGTTTGGCTTGATGGCTGTAACTTTTGCAATTAGGTTACTATTAATTTCAAACCTATTGTATTGATAATTGTAGTTCTAGTATGAGATGTTTTTCCTTTGAATTAGTGTTTCATGTTGTAAGGAATCTTAGGCTAAGTCATAGTTGGTTTGTGAAGCATTGATGCTTTTGTTTGTGTCTTAAAAAAACTTTTACGCTCTGCTCTGTGTACTTGCAATCGTATTTACAGTCACCTGATAATTGTTTGAGCTTGCAAAAAGCCTCCTGAGAATTGTATCCAGAGGTGTTGTTCTTATGTAAGTTACCATGATGTGCAGGAATAGTGTACTGCAGTCTCAGGATGTAAAAGTTTAACATGCATTTAAGTTAATTGAAGGCATTTTAAGCCAAAATATTTCGAATTTGTGCTGCAATCTCTCTTGATCTTAATGTTAGATTTGTGGCACGTGTGTAAGAATATATATTAGGACGATGAAATTTTCACCAAAAAGAGCTTGTTGCGAGGTAGGAATCATAAGGTATCTGAGAAGAAATCCCAATCTTGCAACACAGATGGAAAAGCTTAAGCTCAAACTATATTTTAATGAGTGGGATTTTGGGTAATTTAAGTTTTTATCTCCTGCTAATTGCATGTTCTCTCATTGTAACATTGATTCATGTTCAATTTTGCACCCTTCTGGTGCAGATGTTCACATTTCCAGCCTGAAGATGTTTCATACAGTTAACCTAAGGCATATTTTATTGATGTCACCTTTTGTGTGAGGATATATAGAGGTACAAATAGCTATAGCATATTTTTTTATTTAGCTTATCACTGTGTGAAATCTATTTGAAAATGAGAGAAAATAGTTTTGAGGGTGCAGATTTATATGTCTGATATTGCAGTTCTTGAATGTTAGTCGTTATTTGCTCTGACAACTTTTGAGTCATTTGATTTATACTGGCACTGAATAATTTGTGTTTCTATGAATAAGATGTGCACGACTTAGCGTGGAGCAATGTGTAAGTTGCTGTATTTGATAAAAATTTCTCATGACTTAAGCATTATTTTAATGCATTGTGTGTTTTAAAGGGTTTTCTTAATATACAGAACATGTATACCAAATTTTCAGTGTTTGGGCAGCCATAAAGAATTTGGAACATTGTAATTCTTATGACATTTGTATGAAATAGAATTTACTCCCAGTAAATTTCCATTCAATGTATTAAACTTTTCATTTTGTTATTATTGGAGAGTATTTAGACTTTTTCTTCTTCATTTGACTGAAATGAAGAAAGTATCCTAATAGGTTGGCTGAGTATATGTTCTTTTTTTGGGACTATCCTCTTTCAAACCTTCCATCCCTAGAAAAGGGTTCATATATTTTCTTTCTTTATTCAAGCTTTTTTCTATTTAAATTCTGACATCTCTATTAGTTGGACATGATTATTATACCATTTCTCTGTTATGAAAAGCTATGTACCATTTAGTGTATGGTGGATCTCTATTCATTTGCTCATTGGTTCATTTGCTTAGTATTTTACTCAAATCTTGTACTGGATATTTTGTTAATTTATTTTCCCAATTCATATTGCAAATTTCATATTATTTAGCATTTCTCTGGATATTAGCAATCTAATATTACCATGGGGAAAATAATCATGCTTTAGAACTACTTTATTCTGGAGATGCTCAGTAGTTTGCTTAATGGTAAATAGATTTTATGTTTTTACAGTTGACCAGTCCCTGTTAGGCATGAAAATGTTGGCACTCAATATAGAGGTACCTTTTCCAGCAAGGTTAATTAGTTTATGAACCAATTTCTTTAGCCTAAGAGCAGATTTTTTGAGAGAGTCTCTATCCTAAATTTAATGCAAAATTATCGAGAATCTACCACACATCTGAAAGAAGGAATAGGTACTCCTCCAACATGGTGCATGTATACATTGGCCAAATCAGAGAAGTATCAGCTTCATAATCTACTGTGTTTCAATCAAGTCTTATAAAAGAATTATTTAAAAAATGATGTAGCATCTTTTGCAGTATCATATGAGCTATTTTTGGCTGTATGTAAGTGAAGAACCCGCTTAAATACATCTGAGTTATTTCCTCTGCTCACAAGAGAAGTGGGCTTCATCCCGAAATGGTAAGTACTTTCCCAAGCATCTATTGGAATAGGAAAATTGTCTAATCTCTACTGACCTATGTTCATGGGACATTTTTGTGAATTTTAAATTACACCCAAGATAATGGGATTATCTCTACTCTTTGTTTTATTTCAACAACTGACTGAAAACCATTTAGTGAATATGTATCTTTGCACAAGCCATATTTATTGCTTTTTAATCAGTCTACTATTCTCTTGGCTCACAATATGAAAAAAAAAATGGAAACTGCAGCTGACAAGAATTCCTCTAAGCATTTTCTCTTGATCCAATCTTATGGCTATCACATGCTTTTAAGAAGGAACATTCTCTTCGATTAGTTCTATTGCATATGCACATTCTCAGCTCCATCTTCAGGGAAGTAACTACTAATTGTACTTAATTTTGTCCCAATTATCACTATATTCTTCCATGCTTATGGATCCTCTCCCAACTTTTCTTTTGATAAATTTACATTTATTTAAATCTTTTGTAGATATCTTCTTGACCATTTTGCATAAGTTGCATATAAGTGAGGAATCATCCTCTGAAGTAAGATTTAGGTTCCAATATCGCAAATCAATCAAACCAGAAGATGGAATGACACTGACTGGATCACTCGAATGTTCTCAGCACCACAATGTATGAAGATCACACTAATGAGTGGAGGAAGTGTTACGGTTACACTAAGGATAAAAGCTTCACCTAAATAATTTATTTGACAGGTTGAAAACAGCATTGATGTTGATACATGTTCACAAAAACAAGAAATATATGAGGATGGCTGGAGTTTAAAGTCTTGCTGATACTCCAAATGACATAAGTAGTTTGTTGTTTTCTGATTGACCTGCATTCAATTTTTGGGCTGGTTGGTGATTTGAGTAATTTTAAGTGGGCATTAAGTGTCAGCTCATTTGTGTTAACCAGGACAAAGACAACTTGCAAGAGAGGACATAAGTGAAGGTGAGGGGGAACATATTAGGGGTATCTACCAAAAATGCATCATGACTATTTGGTGATTTTGATTTGGAGTAGTTGGTGATAATTAAGCTGTTTAGCCTTGGCATTCCTCCTCTTAGTAAGTGCTCGTTTCTGTTGAACTATTCGCACTTGCTTGGTAGATCTGTCGGCCAAATTAACATGAGCTATACTCCTCAACAGTAGCAGCCTGAGTTATGTAAAGCTAGGTATTCATTGAGGGGGTGACATCCTGGCCGTTTCTTTGTTTAATGGGAAAACTACCCATTAATTTTGTTTTTCTGTCGCAGTGAAAACCTTGATAAGAGAACTCTCATAACACTTGCTTTTGAATACTGAAAAATAACTGTATGTCAATTAAAGCAAAAGTGGCTTTGTTAATTCAGATTTGGCAGAATTACTACATTTGCCGAGTTAATGTGAACCTAGAGAGAATATAAGTAAATTTAATAAAAATAATTGG
Organism: Pachydiplax longipennis; assembly: GCA_036926295.1. Classification (NCBI taxonomy): domain Eukaryota; kingdom Metazoa; phylum Arthropoda; class Insecta; order Odonata; family Libellulidae; genus Pachydiplax; species Pachydiplax longipennis. The sequence continues at coordinate 54,430,553 of JAVFKF010000002.1, read as the reverse complement.
AATTTCAGTAGGTTCAACAATTTGGTTTCTGCCAGAATATGAATTTATGCAAATATGGGTATATTTTACTAAGTTTTAAAATTTGTTTTGTATGAGCTATCTTGTACTTTAACATCTATTGGCCTCAGATGGATGTCAATTTTCATAAATTTTTATAATCTGTATTGTAAATAATGTTTGATGTTTTACATATGCCAATTACAGTTCAGTAAATTGATACAGTTTGGATGATTAAAATTAGATTTATTGAAAAGTGCTTTTTTTACGTTGGTGGCGGTGGTACATAAAGAAGCCTCTGCCCAGAGTGCCATAATACCTCAGGCTGGGTCTACTCAATCTTATACACAGCAATGTAAATGCAGTACAATGTGTAAGGTAGCGGTGTAAACCCCTTAATCATAACTCTCACAACGATAGACGCAACAGTTGACCCCTAAACAACATCAAAACAAGAGTAAGTTGATGTGCATGCAGACATTTCATTCAGAAGAAAGGGTAAAGGTATGTGAATATAAAAATGAATAAAAAATATATATAAAGCAATATTTAGCCTCATGTGAACCCTGCGAACGTGTCCAATTTCCTTGGTTTATTATGGAAGCTATAGTTTGCAAATCGGGATTTTGCGTGTGGCACCTTGCTTGTAGTTTTGAAACCATTCATCTATTATATTTTTGGAATTAATCGAATCTGTAATTTTTCTTGCATTTTGGATGTGGGACCAGAGCTATGCAAAATACCATATCAAGGAATTGCACATGAGTGAGACAAGAAAAATATTTGTTTTATCCGCAGCATTTTCCAGATGAATTCCTTGGAGTTTTGAAACCTTAACATGAGTTAAGCGAGCAATTCAAGATGGAAACTTTGGAGGAAGAAAACTACAAAGCAGACTTTCCCCCGGAGAACAAGATTTACTGCTTAATGTTCCACAACTTCTTCGATATGCAATGGTTAACAGCAAAATTAAATAGGGAAACCTTTCATATCGTAAAATGTGGCGATTTAGAAAAGATTTATTTTATTTTGAAGGTAAAGAAAGATATTTTACATCATAGATGGGATTATTAAGAAAAACTCTTGGATAGAACTGAATGTTCATCGACAAAAAACCAAAACGGAAACAATGGCTAGTAGCACTTAAACTTTACCTTCTTTCACTTAATAAAGAGGAAGAAGTTCAAAAAAGCTGAAAGGATACTATTAATGAGGGAAGCTTGTATGAATCAAAGAGAATTAAAGAAGATAAGCCTCGCAGTGGGTATCAGGGTAATGATGATGAATTGGATCAAAGACCAGGAGGAAATTGAATCCAACGATAAATAATCGAGGATAGGATGAGAGGTGAAGCTTTCAAGAAGTGAAATGAAATATTAAGTATAAGTAAGAAATGTATGGGTTAATGATCTTACGGAAAGGTGGAAGTTAAACTCAGTTATGATTCGTAATCCATGAACGTAGAGGTGTTAGTAGATAGAAAAGCAAAGAGTGTAGATATTACATACATGCAATACATAATGTACTCTAACTCCGAGATCGGGAGTATTCTTAAGTATCCTATGGAGAGGTTGCAATTCCCTCTTCCGAAGCATAACAACAAACATCAATCTTCCGTCCCGCCGATCGCGATTCTTTTGTCTTTACACATGAGGCAGGCTTCTGGAGACCAACGTGAGGTTGGTCGATAGCAATATAATTTTTGACACTTTAAATTTTGACAATGATGGCTGATTTTGGCGACGATTTGTTCAGTGTATTCACTGAGCAAAGCACTCCTGCTGAAATTAAACCTGAGCCGGCGGATGATACAGCTTCTCCTGAGCCAAAGTAAGTTTTATTTGAACTGAGAGTTTAGTTTTCCTCTTCTGTTTAAAAATCATACTATACCTTTCAGACCAAGTTCTTCGGTTTCTTCAGCAGTGAAGAGAGATTTAGAAGACGAAGATGATTTTTCGAGCAAAAAGCATAAAACCGAATCAGCATTGGACGAATTAATGTAGGTACTAACCGTGAGCATGTTGTGTTTACTTAATTTCCGCTTTTAAGTTTCCACCTATCACTTATTATATGTTTTAGTTATTGCTCAGTTAGAGTCCTTTATAATTTTGTAGCTACCAGAAATGAAATGTCATAATTTACGTAAATTATATACTTTCATGATGAAAAGTTAGTGATTTAAGATGGTTTTGAATTCTTTAATCTATGTAATATGAGTTAAAATGGTACTTGGGATCAACACAACCCAGTACCCAAATAAAATAATTAAATTAGATCACAAGAAAATAATTAGACTAAAATCCTCTTTTGTTGATATCAGCTCAGAAGTGATAATATTAAATAACACTATGTTTCTGCGATGTATAATGTAAGATATTTTCTTAAAATTTATTTCAAAACAGTACTGAAGAAGTCCACCCTCGTATCAAGGTGCACACTGTTGAAACTATGGAAGCATGTACCCATGAAGTTGCTGTTCCACCAAATATGGAATATGTTCCTCTTCCCACTCCACCTCCTGGAGCCAAACCAGCAAAGCAGTACCCATTTATATTGGATCCTTTTCAAAAAGAGGCCATTTTATGCATTGATAACTCCCAATCAGTCCTTGTCTCTGCTCATACATCTGCTGGAAAAACCGTAGTTGCTGAGTATGTATACTGCTTTATTCTCCATAGTTTTTTAAAATTCTTATATTATTCTCTATCGTCCAGGTAATATTAAATTTATTTTCTCCTTGATATTTTTCATTAAATAATGATATTTAAAACATTAAAAATGGTTTCATTTAAAAATAAAAATTTTTTTTCTATTATAAGACTGTATAGATATTTTATTTGGTTTAGCTATTGCTACATCTCAAGTCTTTCTGTCAATCTTTTAATATAGTATTTCACAGACAACTGTGTAGTTGATGTCAAGATTTTACACTACTTGCTTGAGGTTTATTATCACACTACTGTGACTGCAGAAAGATTCGTATTTATTGCTAATATTGCTGCAAAAATCAATCCATTTTCTGTTAAAATAATTAAGTATTTTCTTCCCTAAATTGTTTAGTAAAAAATATTAGAATTAAGCCTTTGTCTTGCCAATTTAATTGATTTTAAGTTAATCACAGTTTTCATTATGTTATTTGTTATGTATTTTTATGAAAATAAAATATAAATACCTGTTGTAGCCTCTGTGTTGTTTTGTTTTTCCTTCTGTGAGTAAGTCTTGGAACTATAAACATGAGCATTTGAAAACATACTTTTCATGTATTATATTTACCTTCAACATTATTATTTTACTTCTGTTACAGTATGTTACTAGACTCAGCCATCTTCATTAACCAGAGTTTTAATTCTCTTTTTAATTCTTGATGCATAAATTTAGTCTGATTGATGAAATATATTTCTGTTCAAAGTTTCAATTCCTTCATTACAGGTACAGTATAGCTATGTCACTCCGTGACAAACAGAGAGTGATCTATACAACTCCAATCAAAGCTTTGAGTAACCAAAAGTATCGAGAGTTTTATGAAGATTTTAAGGATGTAGGGTTGATAACAGGTGATGTCACCATAAATCCATCTGCAAGTTGTCTCATCATGACCACTGAGGTAAAGAATTAGTTTATGTTGAATTTTATTTTGTACTTACAATTCTTGTGTCTCATCAAGCATCAGCATTTTTGGCTATGACTCTAGTGCTTATACTTATTCAAAAGTATATTTATACTTCATTGTAGTAGTGGTTGTATGGTTGCTTCCCTTGGTTGAAGCCCCCAATAAACTCTTACTGAAAGCATAGCATGGAGTATAGTCTGCAAATATTGGAATCCTACCTCTGATTCCCATTAACTACTGCTTTGCTCTGTAAATCAGTTGTAATATTATTCACTGTATGAAGTACTTTCACTTTCTTCATGTTTGATATTTTATTGTTCCAGGATGTTTATTTCAATGAATATTTTCCTTGTTGTGTTTTATGCCCTTTGACCTTGGGCAGAGAGAAGCTGTTTGTAAAGTTATAGATTCTGATTTATTATAGGTCCATAAAGTTTATAATTACTACTTTGTAAATTATTAAGGCTTTCAGTTTATTAATATTATGTTTGTTTCTTAATTTGTATTTAGTTATAATAATTTGATTTTTTATTAGGTTATGGTCACAAAATTTCTGTTCACTCATTAAAAATGCCTATTTGCTATTTTTTATAATCAACTATGCTATTTTCATAATATCCTAATTAAGAGTGATCTATTTTCAATTATTGATCATTGTAGATATCAGTTATCTTGTAATGTATGATAGAGGGAATGTCCTAAAATTTAGGATATAATTGTATTATAGCATTATAGCCTTGAAAATGAAATATAAATTGATTTGCTCTAATTCATTCATATTAGCTTTCTTAAAAAAATCATGCCTTCTTTTTTGTCTTACAGATTTTAAGAAACATGTTGTACAGAGGATCAGAGGTGATGAGAGAAGTTGGCTGGGTAATATTTGATGAGATTCATTACATGCGTGATAAGGAACGTGGTGTTGTGTGGGAGGAAACTCTCATTCTTTTACCAGATAATGTTCGCTATGTCTTTCTGTCGGCAACCATTCCTAATGCTCGCCAGTTTGCAGAATGGGTTGCCTATCTGCACAAACAGCCATGCCATGTTGTATACACTGAATACCGACCTGTGCCTCTGCAACATTATATCTTCCCTGCTGGAGGAGATGGAATCCATCTTGTTGTGGATGAGCAGGTAAGGCATTCTCAGTTTTTTTTGTTCTGAAAAGTACATTTATAAGAATTGGTTTAAAGAATATCTTATCCTCACATTGTGGGGTACTTGATAAGTACATTTTCAGTTCAGTATGGTTTTGATTAGTAGCTGATGAATTGCAGCAATGTTTTTCTTTGTAGGATGATAAAATTTCAATTTTATACATGAATATAATAATGATTTTAGTTGTCAGTAATAGGCTTCAAAGAGAATAAGTTTTGTGTTTAAAATGTATTCTTTTTTATTGTGCTAGGAAGGTGTACGATTTTGGGTTATTTTTTTTGTTATTATTATTGTGATCTTCAGCTAAAATTCATGTTTTTGATTCTATATTAGCAGAATAATATTATAAGTAAGTATTATGAAAGTTGAATTTTCTTAACCCTTAAGATGCGGGAGTATATTTTTTCGCGACAACTGTGTGTGGGAGGAAAGTTAGAGAAACCGTCCCTTCTCCTGGTGCGACCGACTAGTCGCAGCAGGTAGAAAACCCCCATAATCCGGGTAGACCTTTTTCCGATGACTGCGGTCAACGGTTATTGTTTTTGTTGCTTCTCTAACATAGAAGCAACTGCCATTGATTTAATTGTTTACTAACGATTTTTGATTAAAATTGGTGTTCTATTTCTTTTCGTTGCTGTTTGCTGATTAATTTGATACCAAACAGTTAGTAGATACATTGATATTTGGAAATATGAAAGTACGTATGCACTTTCAATTTCTGCAAATCTTGGAATTACCCGGAGGCTGGAAATCCCATAGATAGGGTTTTCCACATTTAGGACAATGAAAAAGATTTTGCGAGGGTGCGTCTCGTTCACAGGCAGGGTCATAAAATTGGGGAAGGCCAAGTATGGGGAAGGAAGAGCAGGTCAAACGTTTAAAAACGTTTTCCCGCAGTTTGCTTAGGAAAACGTTTTTAAACGTTCCCTGCAGTTTAAGGGTTAATTTGGTCTAAATCAAATCTCCAGTTCAGCCTTCTTCAGAGATGTTAGATATAAAAATTGCTTTCATTGTCCAAATTATCATCTTTAAGAATTTCTATCGTTGTAATAAGGATGTGCATGTATAAAATGTTTTCATTTCTCCTGTTCACAAGCCCCATTATATGTTTCCATGTCATTAGGAATGTTTTCAAATAATTCTTAATAAATGAATTATTTTAAATGAGTGAATTTTGCACCATTTAGCATGGAACCCATGCTTATTTTGAGATATTTCCTTATTATTTCTATAGAACACTGTGTCTTCTAGGACCTTGGTGATTTTGAATTCCATATCCTACCTGGAAGTGGCTCCAAAACTTTCCTGGATAATTGTGCAATGTATCCTTGTGGTAAAATTTGAACCATTAATCTTTTTTTCCTGAGTTGAGACAGTCTTTAACCTATAGAAAAGAATTGGGAAGCAAATGACCCCTATAGTTTAGGCTGTGACTTTGCATTATATATTTATATATCTCATGTATATCCTATCGAGAGAAGCGTCTATATGTAATAGATTAGATACTTAAGTTTAAGCATAAAATGGTGATATATGCTCCATTATAAAAATTCTCCCATAAAATTCTTTAGAAAAAGATTAAATTTTCAGATCTGCATATGATTTATTGATTACATGTATCTAAATTTTGCTTGGGAGCCAATTTCATACATATGTATATGGTGAAAACGAATCAAGTTATCATGTAATCTTCTTTCTTTTACAGGGCCAGTTTAAGGAGGATAACTTTAATACAGCAATGGCTGTACTTCAGAATGCTGGTGATGCTGCTAAAGGGGATCATGCTGTACTGGGCAAGGGCAGAGGAGGGGGAAACAAAGGAGGAAATGAAACCAACTGCTTTAAAATTGTTAAGATGATTATGGAAAGGAACTTTGCACCAGTCATTGTTTTCAGCTTCAGCAAGAAAGAATGTGAAGCATATGCTGTACAGATGGCATCTTTAGATTTCAATAATGGTAAGCTATGAATTTTATGATCATTGATATATCTCATGTGGAGTTGTGGAATATATTTTGTGTAGAATACCAAAATGTTTAGATTACCACATGCGAAGATGTACCCTGTCTCTGCTACCACATTATGCAGTATGGAAAATGTTCATATTTAATATTTTTGTGTCATGTACTTCTGTCTCAGTTATTTCATGGCTGTGGAAATATGATATCCACTGTGGTATAACTAATACAGAACAATTGCGTTCATTTAGCCTCTCCTTATTGAATGCTTTGATAATTCATAATGTCATTGAGTTGCAATATATGGATGCTCATAGCCTTCTGGCATTGTGAGAGTCAGTTGTTTAAAGTAAATTAGGAAGTTCTAATATAAAAGATTAACTTACAATAAGACTGCAAGAGTGTAGTAATGTATACTATTTTGTGATAGACTTTGTCTTTGGCATACTGTTTATGTCCTTGCCAAAAATCTATTTTATTTCTTTTTCAAATGTATCATTATGTATTTGATCTCATTGCCAAGGTGAATGACAACTTGAACTTACCTTTTCCTTATTTTGCAGCTGAGGAAAAATGCTTAGTTGATGAAGTCTTTAACAATGCCATGGATGTTCTGTCTGATGAGGATCGTCAACTCCCTCAAGTTGAAAATGTCTTGCCTTTGCTTAGGAGAGGAATAGGAATTCATCATGGAGGTATGAATTTTTATGGACTATTAATTAGAAAATTTCTTATTACATGTTAATGTTAAGAATGCATACCTACCACCTATTTTTACTATTCACTTAAATCTTCCTAATGCTATCGATAATATGAGTCTGGTTATTTTTGTGAACCAAGTGATGTTTTATATTCACAAAAGTAGACTGTCTATGATCCATTTTCTGTCTGCTGAAAGTTAATTTATGGACAAGTTAGTAATGGAATAAAGTGATTGGTTGTGATTTAATCTGCAATATATCAAAATAAGACAACAAAATAATTTATTGTTATTTGATTGTCTATTAGTGCTGTATTGCACTGCACTGCAATCAAGAGATTATATGGTTTTTACAGGAAAATATTTTACTTGGAATTTGGGACTTTGATTTCATCAAAAATTTCTCCTTGTAATATCATTTTTTATCTATAAATTTTTCTTTTACTTAGGTTTGCTTCCAATCCTCAAGGAAACCATTGAGATATTGTTCTCTGAGGGGCTTATTAAAGCTCTTTTTGCCACAGAAACCTTTGCTATGGGTCTAAACATGCCTGCCAGAACTGTGCTCTTTACTGGGGCTAGAAAATTTGATGGCAAAGATTTTAGATGGGTAAGTTTTATTTCCCCATTTTTTACTCTTCTCAATTGATTTCTTTTGAGATATTTATTTTTATTTTGTAGCTAACATCGGGAGAATACATCCAGATGTCTGGGAGAGCTGGCAGACGTGGTTTGGATGAGAAAGGAATTGTTATTTTGATGGTCGATGAACAAATGGGTGCAAGTGTTGGTAAAGAAATTGTAAAAGGCCTGCCAGATCCTATAAATTCAGCTTTCCATCTTACGTACAATATGGTGTTGAACCTACTGCGAGTTGAAGAAATTAATCCAGAATATATGCTGGAGCGATCATTTTTCCAGTTCCAAAACTATGCTGCAATTCCTAATTTGTATGAAAGTAAGTATTTTAACTTCATAAAAATTTGTGTTCTTTATTTTTCATTTTCTTCCATTATATCAAATAGGATATATGTTTATCAACTCATCTGTTAGCTTTCGTCTTTTGCCCTCTGCCACACATACATAACTCAAAATATGCTGCACATTAAACGTGTACCTTTATTAATGTCTAGTTATTAAGTAATGTTTTGGCATTATAATTATTCCTATGGTTGATAAAACCTATTACTGATGGTAAAGTATAATTATAAAAAACCTCTAATAAACCATCAAAAATGGCTATCTTTCTTATATGCATTTAGTCCTTAAGAGCTAGGGGAGGTATAGGAATTGAATTTTTTTCCTTACCCCTTAGGATGTCTTATTGAGAATAAAATATGTGAAATAGATTGCTGGTTTTTTATGGTTTGTCAGAGGAATTTCATAGTTTATAACTATTCAAACTAAAAATAAATTGCAGCATTTGATGATGTGTTGCTTTTATCTGCATATGAACCCAAATTTGCTACAATTGTCTTTATATGTAGCTTATTTCTGTAAAAGTTCTAATAGTTTCAGTTTTGATATTCATTGAGTTTCCATGTATAAATAATTCTTACAAGCAGATAGAACTGAAAGCAAGATGTCATAATGTTCTTTTTTCTGATAGTTCAATAAATCTTAGTAAATCACAACAATCATATTCTTTTCTATCTGAGGTAGGAAATTATTTGAATTTTCTATAATTTTTTGATTTAGATATACTTAGCCTCAGTATGTCAAAGACTTAATTGTATCCCTTGCAAAGTATCTTTAGTTATGTGCTTAAATATCCTGTATCCTTTTGTAATGTAACTGAATTTTCTAGTTTTTTGGCACAATGTTTCTATTGATGACACTACTTTCCTCCCTTATTGTTCACAAAGCTTGTTGTATCTACTTGCTTTAGCTAAACTAATTTTAACCAGTGACATGTTGGATATTTTATTGGAACACATTATTTATAATTTACAGTTACTGTTGATTACTCATAAAGGGTAACCAACCGGTTGATAAGGGAGTGTGGGTGGTTTGATTGATTAAATGTTTTCTCATGTCTTTCTATATAACCTCCCCAAATAGATCTCATCCAGTTTTTACTTATGAAAGACAATTTTTATAGAGGGCTACATTACATGATAACTTAGCTACTATTTAGACTTTTAGACCTTATTAGTTTTATATCATTATTTGGCAGTCAGTTTAAGGGACTTGAAGATTCACATGTAATAAGAATGGGGTCCTTGATATTTTAGGATTAGTCTACATCTAGAGAGAGAGAGAGGATAGAAAGAGATAGAATACCCAGATTGACTTGCATAAATGTACTTAATCCTTGAGTACTCTGGCTCAGAATGCTGTCATTAGAAATCAAGTAATGTAGAATCAGTCTGACCAATTCCTAAGTGGAATAATGATCTAAGGTTCAAGAAAAATAATTATTTATAAGTGATGGAAAATTTTCATATTAAAAATAAAAAGTAAAGAATTGTAAGTTATGAATTCTTCAACAATTTACTTACTAGCTAAAATTCTAATGCCATTCATTCAATAGTACAGTGTCCTGATATATCCGTCTCCATACATTGAGAAGCAATGCATAAGAAAAATAAATTTGGCCCAATTGAAACTACTACTAGTTGTTATACAGTATTTTAGCTCACCCAAGTTATTAATGAGATAGTTTAATTGCTTTGCAAATATTTCTTGCATGCTATCTTAATGTAAGAATGTCATAAAAAATTGGAAAGATTTGAATTTTATTTTGATTATCAGCATTTTGTTAGTGAAAGAGCCAAATGTTATGTTAGATTATGAAATTTTTATGAGACATTTTATTGGAAGCTAAATTAAAACCAATCATTTCCTCTATTGTTTAAATATTAGCTGAAGATAAGCATCTGTGACAGTTTATTGCCATATCTTTCTATTTATTTAGTGGTATCTTCAAAACCTTTTTAAATTTTATATAATGAATCATGATTATTACATAGATAAAAGCACGTGGTTCTAGTAAATTAAGAAGAAATTCATTTTCCTGACTTTCTTGCAAATTGTCATGCAGACCACCAAAATCCTTTTTCATAATTATCTTTTCAGTTTAGTATAGAAATCCATGCACAATAAGTTCAGAGAGCATTAAAACTGGGCCATTGGAAGACATCTGTCATTATCAGTTATATGAAAAAAGTTGACTTTTGAAATCTATCTTGGTCAGTTAGACCTATCTTAATTTATCTGTGATTCAATCTATGGAAACTCTTGTAATGCCTGGATTAACAATATGCCTGACAATCTTGAGATGCTCTGTTATATTCTAACTTTGATTTTATGCTTTCATATGTTGCATAACACTAACATATTCAATACTTTGCTTTCATAAAGTTAAACTTTGAACTCAATATGTAAATCATTTTAAACTATTGGCTTATCTTGTTACATTGCATGTTATCCTTGAACATATTGTTTTGGGGAAAAATCCATATGCCTAAGAATTTAGCTCTCATCTTGGCAGTAGGCAGTATTTGGCTTAGTTTTATCATGAAATTGTAATTCTTATTTTATTTGGAAAGTCATTCACAGAATATAAGATGTTTATATCTCTGTTGTGTTTTATTGGCTTTAGTTCCTAACAACAATACAATATTCATAAGCCATTCTTAATTTTTATATAACATCAGTGTGAGAATTTTATTGTGGAAGTTTCTTCAAAAATTTTAAGTTTGTGTTTATAAGAACTTGTGAGAGTCCCCAAATAGATGTAGATAAGTAGTAACGCTTTCTGCAAAAGTGGTCCTAGGTTTGATTCCTGTTAGGGGCTATGATATAGAACAGCATGAAAAAATTGGGGAGCTATCTAAAATAATAGGTAGCAGGTCCAAGCGGTTTAGTTAAGCCAGATGTGGTGAATGTGTTGACTACAGTGAATGCTGCATGGCTTGGCCATATCCCTCAAAGGGATGTTGTGCCATGGTCTTTAATCAGATCATATTGTAGATGAATGAGTTAAATTAATTTAATGTGGCTATTGGAATTAATGCCATGCATTTTACTTGCCAAGTACATATTGATTGGTTATTTATGATTTTTTTGTGAAATGGAAATAATAATGAAGATTAAATTCCTTGAAATAATTTTATTTTGTAGAAGTAAAATCAATCCAGGAAGATTTTGATACTATTGAAATCCCTCGAGAAGCAGAAGTGGCATCATATTACAGGATAAGAACACAGTTGGATAGTTTGAGTAGCCAGTTTCAAAAATTTATAACGCAGCCTCAGTATATTGTACCATTCTTACAACCGGGTAGAATGGTTAAGGTAAACTATACATTTTACAATTTATCATTACCTTTCAAACCAATGAGACTTAAATCATTAGTATATAAACTATTATTTTTGGTAATGCATGACAAAAATCTTCACTTTGAACTGCTTTTGAATGACATTGAATGTCTTAGTATTATTTTCTATTTTTGATAACATTTCTTTTTTCCTGTTGTATTTTTTGATGACATTTCTTTTCTCTGATATGAAGCTATGGCATTTTCATCAAATGTATTTTGCAAAATTATCAGTCTCTGCTTATAAATTTTCGTTTATGAACTGGAGATCTTTGGTTGAATTTCAGAAATTATACAAATGATTTTTCTTAGATGAATGATGTTAGGTAATAAGAAGTTAAACATTTACAATACCATCATATCTCTAAAGAAGCTATTTCAAAGATTTAGTTCTAAGCCAATGAGTGAAAATGACAACATGTTAGAGAATATACAGAGACTAGTTATTTCTCATAAATTCATTCTCGTTGATTATTAAAAGAAATGTTCTTTTATTCCTCAATTTGGCAGCTCATGTTATTCTATAATGAATTAATTATAAGGATGATGTAAAGTGATGCCTATTTATTATTTGCTAGACTATTGTCAAAGTCATGTAAATAATACATAAGCTTATACGCCTATACCATGTGATCTTTTCCTCTATGCAGATGTATGAACAAATATTTTGCTTAGTTGTTTAGTGTAAAAATTGCTTTGAGTAAATTGAGGGTCTGAATCTGGAGGACTGGCTGCATAAGTCATTTTAACTTTCATAATTTGACCTCATATATCTTACCACATTCTCAGTTTTGTGAAATAGTTATTTAAAAATTTACAATTCAGAATGGAAAGCCATGATTTTTTAGAGAACTCTTAAATACCTTGTATTTTAAAACATTCAAAATTATTCTACTCTAGGAATACTATTTTGAATTATTTGTCAGTACTATTGTTGGTAATAACTTCTTATAATCCCTTGGACAATTGAAGGGAAATTAAACATTGATGTAAAATTATGGTCAAAATATTTGTTATTCATAACTAGTAATCTTTTCTCTGATTCATTAGGGAAATAAATATAAACATCCAACAAAGTAGTATTTTACCTACAACACTTAAACTTAATTTTACACCCTAACATAAATGTTTTTCCTTAATTTTATGACCAATAGTGTTTATCATTGAAATTTGGCTTCATATATTGGAGCATGGGTCTAAATTCGCTTGATTTTCAAAACTTCTCTATATTCTTACTAATGAAGAATATTTGATTGATCCATTTTAGATAAAAAATGAAGATGACGATTTTGATTGGGGCATAGTCATTAACTTCAAAAAGAAAGTGGAAAAGGGGAAGGGTAAATCAAGGGATGGTGGTGCTACTTACGTTGTTGATGTGTTGCTTCACCTTGCCAAAGGAACTGGTCCAGGAACGCAAAGGTAAAGTTTGCTTAGTCCACTTTTCATAATGATTTCAATTTGTATATCATTAGCAAAATATTCATGAGTACTGTTATTTATTTTATACCAAACTCAGTTGCTTAGCTGTTAGTATGCTAGAAACACTTGAGATTCAGCTCTTGAATCCTGGCTAGAGCATGCTTTTCTGTCTGTATTGATAAAAGCTGAATTGTAAGAGCAGTCAGTCTTAGTATGCTAAAGTTTGCAGTTTGTGATATAATTTTTAGCATCGTATATCTGGACAGTTGTCAGCTTCAGAAATTTTAACTCATGGAATGAAACTTTCAAGATTATGGTATGTAAATAATTACAGATGTCACAATTTTTCTATGGAACCAACTAACAAATGTATCTATGTTTAATGTTGAAACTTTTACCAGTATATTATCACAACATTTGTGGAATAGAGAAGGTTTTTCATTAACATAATCTTTATTCTTCTCTTGGAGTAGTGATTTAGTCAGGTTGGCTGCTGCCACACCATCTAAGAATTGCTTTTAATTAACAGTAGTATTGGTTTTATGTTGAAGTGCTGGAGGAATTCAGCCAAAGCCAGCACCTCCTGGTGAAACTGGAGAAATGGAAGTGGTACCTGTCTTGTTAACTCTCATACACAAAATCAGCACTGTTCGCTTGTATTTTCCTAATGACCTGAGGCCTGCAGACAACCGAATGTCTGTTCTAAAGGCAATACAAGTAAGTAAAATATTTTGAAGCATCAGCTGAAAACTATCTTGCATATGAAATAATTTCAAATTGTGAAATACCAATGATGCTTATTTTACTTACTTTTATAGGAAGTACACAAAAGATTTCCAAAGGGTGTACCTCTTTTAGATCCTGAAAAAGATATGAAAATAAGTGATGAAAACTTTTTGGGAGTTGTCAAAAAGATTCGTGCATTTGAGGAGAGGTTGTATGCCCATCCCCTTCATGGAGACACAAAATTGGGTGTGCTTTATGACCTATACTCCAGGAAGATGAAGGTATATAAAGATCTTCTTAACTATCAATAGATTATTTTGGTGGTGCATGTATTCTTGTATACACCATTTTCTCTATGAACAAAAGTACTTATCACTTATTATACAAGATTTTCTTCCCCTGGAAACCCTAAATGTTGAGTAAGAGAAACAGCTTTGTTCTTATAATCACAAAACTCAAAATCAAGGAGTACGAGTAAAATAATGTTCTTTATTTTCTATTGTATATGCCACAACCAGCCCAAATCCATTTCAGTGGTCCTTTGTATGTAATGTCAAATAATTGTACAATCTTGATGCAGGAATCGCATTTCCTCTTCTGATGCTTTCAAGCTTGCAGCATTCGGTGATTCTTTGTATTACTTGTGGATTTGATTATTACAGCATTTAGTTGCATTTCTGTAGGCCAAGAATGGCAAGATGCATTAATGAAGGCCTTCAAGACTGAAGGAATTTAGACCTCAGGTTATAAGCATTCCTTTCCTAGATGCTCCATCCTGTGTAATTTGTATGTTAGTTTCATTAATCCTCTTGTTCTCTCTTATTGATGCTAGATATCCTATTTTTATTTTGAGCATTTATCCTAAGGTATCTCTAAAATTTGCATTAGTTCTGATGATTCAATGGAATTATTCATTACAGTTTCATTGGCTAAGTTTACCAGAATTCCTACATATTAGTGTGGTTATCGAAATCTGCAGAACCCAGATGACTGATGATCTCTCCATTTATCCACCTATATTAATCTTATCTTTGGTGGCAGTAAGCGTAATTTGAGTGAAAGGAAGTTGTACATTTGATTAACAGTTTTGTAAGAATTCTAGAACAATACCTGTTAGTGCTGTTAACTAGAATTAAGCCCACAATAATATATAGGTTAATTTTTGATAAGAGAAATTCTTGAAATGAGCTATTGGAAATAAATGTACTTTATATTCAATTTCATATTCATGTAATGTACTATTGAATTATTATTTTAGGCCATGAATCTTTTGTTGCATGCTTTTCATTTTTACTGTGATAATGATATTAGAGGCATATTATTTCAGGTTGGAAATGAACTGAAGGCTACAAAGTTGGAATTAAAAAAGGCTAAATCCCTTCTCCAAATGGACGAACTAAAGCACAGAAAACGTGTTCTCAGGCGGCTTGGTTACTGTACTGCTTCAGATGTCATTGAGTTAAAGGGACGTGTAGCTTGTGAATTAAGCAGGTACTGTGCTTGTTGAATCTTAGGTATCCATCGAGGAAGATTGTGATTTAACTCTGCATCTTGAAGTATTAATGTTTTGGTTTAGAATAATTCACACTGATGGTATGACCATTTTTTTCTGTGGAATGGCTGTTTTGTCTAGGTTTATTTGCTGTTTTATTTATTTTCAGCAAATCTCTAAAAGAATATTTGCCTTTCATTTGAAGAATGTAATGTTTCCAAGGTTAAGTTAATGTGAGAAATTCTATTTTTTTTAGTGCCGATGAACTCTTGATGACGGAGATGATGTTCCAAGGAATGTTTACTAATCTCACTCCAGCTCAGTGTGTTGCTTTATTGAGTTGTTTCGTTTGTGAAGAGAAAAGTAATGAAGCACCCAAGTTAACCAATGAATTATCAGGGGCATTGCGTCAAATGCAGGTATGAATTTTCAATAGATCTTTCACTCATTTAAGTAGAGCTCTATTTAATATTTAAAGGTTTAGTACACAAGAAAGTTAACCTGTTTAAAGTATGTTCTGAGCAATAAGTTTTCTTGTGTGATTCATAATATTTTATAGAAATATGCACAAATGGGGAAGATGGGGTTTCTGAAATTTTTATTTTCATTTCTTTAACATGATGAAGGTAATGAGGATCTTCATTAAAACAAACATTTTTATTGATAAAACAAGTGATCATATTTCATCATTCACTAATTTTGTTTTGGAATATAGTGAAGTGAAATTTATTATTTTTTTTAGGACTTGGCAAGGAGAATTGCTGTGATAAGTAAAGAAGCTAAGTTGGATGTAATAGAAGATAATTATGTTGACCAATTTAAGCCTTTTCTCATGGACATAGTTTATGCATGGTGTAAAGGAGCTAGTTTTGCTCAGCTGTGTAAAATGACTGAAATTTTTGAAGGTATGTTATCTGTAACTAAAGGAACATTCTCTAGTGAACTGAGATTGAAAAAATACATAAAGGTAGAGGTATTTACTTCCTTCTTTTTTGTGATCTTAGCAGTTAATTCCATTCTGTGAACGAATATAACTACAGAATTCAACAGACTGACAAATGAAATTATTCAAATTGAACTAACTGGAAGGACGTAGATTATTGCACCCTTTTGTTATCTTTGAAACCTCTTTGTTATCCTGTCCTTCTATCTGGTTTCTATTTTAAAGTCAGCACTCTAAAATCAGATAATTTTCTGTTTAGTCCCCCTTGTATCCAATCAAAATTTTCCAGTATGAGATAGTATAGATACCTTGGGAAAAATCTTTTGAGAGTCCCTCTTTCTTTGATCTGAAAGCTTTTACCCCCATTGCATTATCAAGCAATAAAAAGATAGAAAAATGAAGAGCTTATTCACATGAGTAATTTAGGCATCTATAAATGCAAATCCTTCATTGGGATAGTCCTAGAATTGTTACTGGAGTTATCTGTTCCAGCAAAACATCATGTGAAAGAAGCTCTTACAGTTTTCATACGATTATAGGTTGTAAATTGTTCTTGAGAAGATCTACAAACAATGTTTAGGTCACATTTCTTACCTTGACCATGTATTGCTCCAAATCCAATCCATTAGAGTAAACATACTTCCTCACCGTCAGCTTTCTGCAAAATGTCTGTTTTCTGTAATGAAGAATAATATGATATATTCTGCTCAATGTCATTCTATCCAGTTGATGATGATTTACTTAAGCTTCAGTTTCTCCACTTGTTATCCATTCATAGCATTGTAACCCATCATTTTATATATCCTTGTAAAATGTCCTAATCAGGCATAAGCCTGAGCTGCTAAACCAGAATTGGCAACAGCAATGTCACTGAAATAAACCTGTTGATTGACTCAAAGTTTTTAATAATATCAACTGAATATTCTGAGAACTTCATTTGCATTATGTGGAAGTATAGTTTTATTTCAGGATAGTTATTGAAGTTATTTACCATTAGTGTTCTTGATCAGTTCTGCTTCATGTTTGTAAAATGAGGAAGGATAGTGACAAAGCGAACATTTTTGACTCATTGTTAAAGTATAATTTATTATGAATATTATATGTAATCTTGATTTGCTGTAAAATTTTGTAATCTTCAATCAAATATTTTAATTTAGAATTTAATATTATTTCATCCACTGATGTACTTCTTTTTTGAAAACTATTGCTTTTACACTTTGGGTGCCTTCAAAATTTTTTTTTGGAAATATTATTCTTGTGAATGGCAATCATTTCTGTGATTTTCATTATGTCTATAGTTTCTTTAATCCTGTGACTCTTATTTCAGGTAACATCATCAGATGTATGAGAAGATTGGAAGAAGTTCTGAGACAACTTTGTCAGGCATCAAAGAACATTGGTAACACTGAATTGGAAAATAAATTCAGTGAAGGTATCAAGATTATGAAGAGGGACATTGTGTTTGCTGCCAGTCTCTATCTTTGAACGAAGTTAATTTGAATGACTGAGTAAAAATTAAAGGCAAACTTGCTCACTTGTTGTCAACAGGAAGGAAAATGAGGCAATGAGTTTTCAACCCATGAAGATTTTTGTTGTTATAATATTGAGGTTAACAGTGCCTATTGTGGCCTCAGTTGTTTACCGTTTTTATTTAGCAAATTGCTGAAATTGACTGTTCTTGAGTCCAAGCCATTATTATGAGTGATTTGAAAGAAAGAAATTTTAAGAAAATTTCAGGCCATCGATTTTACATTTCCATTGGAATATACTTGAAAGTTTGGACGGGTCATGAAAGTATAATGATATGGAAATTTTTATCAAATTAAGCCCACAAGATGTACAAATTCATCTTCTCTTTATTGTATTACAAGAAAGCTCTCAGTTTTTTTGTGAATCTCATAGAAAAGTCTTTGTAGAAACATTGTGCTGTTGCAAGGAATCATTTCATTTCTCCTCTCATCATCCATCAATTAAATGAAAGTATTAAAAAGCATTAGATGATACAACACAAATGACAACTTAAAACTTCCTTTGAATTGCATTTTAAGGGTAAATTACGGTTTAATGGAGTCATAAACCAAGGATGTTGATAACGAAACTGCTGACACCTTTAATATTCTTACTCTATAAGAAATGAAATATGAAAACAGCAAAATCATATTTTCATTTCAAAAACTTTCCAAATCATACTGTAAATACTGATTATCTCATATATGTATAAATGTCATTAAATCATTTTTGTGGAGGATATCAAGTTGGAGTTTTTTAAGCTATGTTTTACATGAAATGCTCTTTCACTCTTGTACTATGCCACTTACGTGTGATATATTTTTGCAATAGGTTTGAAATTAATTGTTAAAATTATGAGAGAAACGCAGCCTTAAGAGTTAGATTAATTTTATCATAATCCAGTGAAACCTACTCAAGATACTTTTCAGGGGATGGACTGGAAACTGCATTGTACTCGTAAGTAGGGTAGAATTTCAACTAGGAAATGACAAAATTTCTTGTTCAGAGAAAAAAATATGGTAGTGGTTTTTGGCTCTTCTGAAGAAGCTTAGTGCTTTAAAACTCAAGAAATCTTTTTTAATTTTCTGTAACTAAACAATATTATTTGTTAATACATAAATATTTACAGCTTTTATTTTTTAATCTTTACAAATTGGGCTAAATTTATGTACATTACTCTCTCTTACAGCTAACTAATTCAAGTATACCATATTTGCTCAAAAGATATCTAACTGTCCCTAGGGGGTGACGTGATTGACCTTTGCACTTATTTATGTCTTGTGATTGGCAGGTTGCAATTAAAATGAAGAACAAAATATATGGATTTTAGCTTAAGTATAACATTATTATACCTTTCATGGGGTGAGAATGAGACTACAGCTATCATTAAATAATTATCTAGAATCAAAATGGTCAGCTGATCTTTACGAGAAAAATACAATAATGAGGAAACCTTATCGTAATTCTATGACTTCAAGCTTTGGATTCTTGGCAGTATAGCTTTTCCTTAAAATAATCAACTCCATCTTCTGTCTTCATTTCTTATTTTTCTCTCAGTAATTAGTTCCTTTATACATTTTACAATGTATTTCCTATTCATTTTCTGCTTGTTTCTATAGTAAAACCAAGAATTCCTTATATGGGACAGTCAAAGCATGTTGAATACACTGACTTGATTGCGGGGTAAGCTAAGCTATTCAATCACATAGAGACATAATTCATTGATGATAATGATGGATGGAACAGTGGAAACGAATTGATAAAGATGGAGAAAGGATAAAGAAAAGGTTAGTGCAAGAGATCTGAGTAGACCTTAAACTTACGTGATTTAGGGAATACCTGTATGTATCACGAGGAGAAACAGAAGTGATAATTCATGCAAAGTTTTAAAATCTTTCCCTCATCCTAGGTCTTTGTGTGTATTATGATGAAGCAAAAGCTGAAGAAAAGAAAATGGAACTGCTATTAATGAACAAGAGGTTCTAAGAACTCTCAAATCACCAATATACCAGTGACTGTCAGGCAACAATTCCTTGAAAGGTTCATGGAAACCTTAGATTACTAGCTCCTGAGAAGGGTCCTTCTCAGAAATATTGGAGGATTTTATAAACCTCTTAATACAAATGCTCTTGAGAAGTGAGATATGATGCTTTACTGTAGCCTGGCCAGCCTTTCTCTTGGGCTCTGGATGAGGCATTATTTCATAATCACAGAAGGAATCAATAAGGATTAGGGTAATTTTTCTCCATGATTTTTTTTAAGTTATGATTTATATTCCAAATACACTTCAACATCAGAAATTGCAAAATGAAAATATTTTGCACCTTTTGGTCAGCTTTTGATTGTGAAGGATGTGAATCATGTCCTACACATAACATTGTTCATCATGGAGGAATATTCATACAAGGATACAAGTTATTTAGATAATTTTACTTTAAATGTTTTAGGGAATTACCAGTTTTCTTCCACAGCATCAGGAAATTATTCATGTTGATATTACCTATAGAAGTTTATTTTCTTAAGTATATCGTTAAAGAATTTTATTGAGGTTTGCTGGGAATGATTAGAAGAGGGAGTGCTACTCTGCACTTAAGTATTCCAAATTGATACTCTAACTGGTTTATGATAATTTGATCTTGTACGAACGTAAGATTTAGTTGGAGTAAAACAATGTTTAGTCCCCCTTGTATCCAATCAAAATTTTCCAGTATGAGATAGTATAAATACCTTGGGAAAAATCTTTTGAGAGTCCCTCTTTCTCTGATCTGAAAGCTTTTACCCCCATTGCATTATCAAGCAATAAAAAGACATAAAAATGAAGAGCTTATTCACATGAGTAATTTAGCTTGCAAATTAATTGTTTTTCGCTCCCTCCTCACATCGGTTGAAGGCAGTGAAAATTCGTGGCATTTTCCACCCTAATTAATGAGAGATTTGTAATGAACGCTCCTGCGAATCACGATTTCCAAGTCAAATGGCGCCTCAGGTATCTCAAAGTGCTGCCACCCATCGTAAACGTTCACACCTTTGCCTCCGCTGGAAAGGGATTCCTCCCCAATCAGGCCATCTGGACGAAGACTGGGAAACTATCCGCGGATCCGGAGCGCGCGTCTTTTGCGAAGCGTAAGGATGAAGGATGCGCGGTTTACTATGCGGCGACGGCAAGGGAGGGCGCTTTCATCGAAATAGAGGAAGGGGTGGAGTCCATATTCCGCGAGAGTAGGGGATGGCGACTCTGTCGGATCGATAGCGTCGGCCGCGTAGGGTGAGGGAGCCACTGTCGTGGCGGGAAGGGACCGGTAACGTATGGAGGGGATGTCAAGAGGAGTTTTTTCGTCGGCCCGGGCGTGGACCCAACCAGACTATCTTCTCCACATGGCGATATGTGCTCTTCTTCCAGGAAAGTCCTCGGTTCACGCCCTGTGATTTTCCTTCCGAGGTAACCGAATGAATACGATGCATCTCTACCAGAGGAGCTACTACGATATGATTATGCTAAAGATGTAAAGTTGCCTCTCAGAATGAATGGTCCATTCCCTTTCCATTTTGACATTCTTCACGAATTCAGCTCCCGTTCAATTCACGTACACAGCGGAGGTACGGAGTTCTTTCGCTTATCGATCATTAGCCCTCCAAAATATCAACGGTGGCGGGCGGAACGGAAAGACGGAGCGGGGCGAGGTAAAGTTACCAAGTGCTAGAGAAATGGGGCGGAGGGAGACGGAATAGTAAAGGCGGCAGACGTGACAATCGTTAGTGCTTTCGCGCGATTTTTTCTCATTTTTTTTTCCTCCTCGCTCCAGTGCCCGATCCCCTCTCGTTTGTATTTGAATCGCATCGGGAGAGTGTTTTATATCCCATTTTCACTCACTACACAGCCCGACCATCCTCCCCTACTCTTTTCATTTACCGATTTCATTTCGCTCCTCCCGCCGCCGTGAGCGCCACCGTCGCAGCTGCCGGCAACGCCACCTTCGCCGCGAAGGGGGAAACCGTTCTCTCCCCTCGCCGCGGCCCCTCCCACACCCACCGCGCCGGGAGAGAGAGAGAAAAGGCACGCCGTGTGCCACTGCTGCAGCAT
Source organism: Pachydiplax longipennis (assembly GCA_036926295.1). Taxonomy (NCBI): domain Eukaryota; kingdom Metazoa; phylum Arthropoda; class Insecta; order Odonata; family Libellulidae; genus Pachydiplax; species Pachydiplax longipennis. Next base: position 54,408,633 of record JAVFKF010000002.1, on the reverse strand, counting down.
CCGAAGGTGCCCCAGCGCCCTCTTCTGCTGCCCATCGGACCCGTGCATCGCTCGCCTATACCCCTTCGGCGCTACACAAATAGTTAAACCTTTCTCTCTCCACACGCGTGACCTCCTCCCCCTCTCAGATTCCCCCGGCGTGCCCACGTCGAGTAGTAGTACGAGACGTCACGAGGGATCGTACTCCCCTCCCCCTCCCCTCCCGCCCCCCACCTTCCCGATCCCTCGAACCCTTATGCCGGGCGGATCCTCACATTCGCTCGCCACGGAACTGTCCGCGATCGCAGTGCGGAGTGCTGGGACGACGCTCTCGTGAAAGACTCTTTTGGAGGGTGGGGAATGGTGCCCCCCCAACGGATCCCCGCCCGAAGCTGAGGAGCATCTCCCGGTGGAGGATAACAGTGACCCCCCGCGAAGCAGGACTTGATATCTCCCTCGAGAGAAGGGTGGTGATCTTCTGGTCTGGTCCCGCCGTGCACCAAAGCCTCCCTCCGGAGGACGCGAAGTTCCTTCCGGTATCCTTCCGGCAAGGCCGCGGAGGACCTCAAAGGAGGATGTTGGCGGTGCAGTGACGGTGGTGTTGACCGGACGGAAGTGGTGAAGCCCTTCTGAAGGGAGTTGGACAGCAGCACGAGGATGGTGCTACTCTCGCGGTGGTTGGCGCTCTCGGCGCTCGTGCTCTCTGCCTTCGTCCCATACACCCTGGAGCAAGACGAGGACATACCTCACAATGAGTAAGATTCATTTAACCTTCGCCTAGAAATGGGTTCCTCCATCTAACGCGCATTTCTCCTCGCGATCATTCCAGCCTCTTTAGCGGTGGATGATGCGGTTACGCCTTCTCTCTCTCGGATGGAGCCGATGCTATCCGCGTTTATGAAATTGACTCGGATGCAGTTGCTCGGTCGATACCGCGCGATCCACCGCCGAAAGAGAACTTTCCTTTGAACCGCTTTGGAACAGAATACGGGTTCTGTTTGCGTTGGAATCTCGCCTTCTTTTCGACGCCGTTTCGGGTGTGGTGTTGATTTAACGTAATCGCTGGTGGTTCTGAATGCTCCAGTGAGACCTAAATTCGGTTAAAATACACTATGCTCATAATCCTAAAGGATCGCTTACATGATAGCTTATGGCTGGAAATGGTTTTTTTTAACTGGATGTAAGGCGAGAACACGCATGTAATTTAGGCTACTGGTGGTAATAATTACAGCTAAATTCTGTACAATTCTATGCCTTAAAAGTGATCTCGCCGGTATTGTGTGTCACTGGAGCATGCGTATTCATTGGATGCCGTCTTACCTCATGTAATTAATATGACCATTTTTTCACTCGCAATGAAAGTAATTCGTCGACTTTCAATTTGTGAAAAAGAATTGAATGTTTATACACTCGAATCCGTAAGATGTAAATTTAAACTGGGTATAACGTTGATGTCTAAATTTCAGCTTGATTAACATTTGCCCTCGTAAACCATTCCGCATCTAAATTTAGCATGGTTGAGCTTAAAGTGATGTTTACCCTTTGAAATGATTCAGTGTAGTACCTCCATCACCGTCATTCGTGAATTAGAACGAAAGAGATGTCTTGAGAGCATATTACGTCATACATGGAACTGCGTCGCATCTCAAATGGCTAAATGAAGAAATGAACCAATTTTGTGTTGGTAAACATCCGTTGACCGTTCAGCTCTGTGAGACAATAGGGAATACAAATAAAGTAATAGGGAAATCTAGACTACATTTAGGAAATCGTTGATGAATGAATGTTAACGTATTAGTAATAAATCAAAATATTTTCCACGTGCATGTAAAATTACCCCAATTTACCGTAATTTACATTACTTATAATATTCGATAATACTTATTATATTTACTCTACGTAATACCTCCTTCCTTAATTAGAAACTTAACGAATGTTTTAGTTATAACTCTAGAAGTCTATCCGTAACTTATTATAGAAGATATGCACAAGTATGTACAAGTATGTATGTTACAAGTGAAAGATAGTATTTCTCTTTAGTGGTTTTTAATGAAAAAATTAATTTTTGTGTACACCCAAAAAAAATCTTTTTCATTATGTTAGTATATTTCACTCTCACATGATTTCCAACTCATTGACATTCATTTTGAAGCTTGGTCGAATCCGCAATTTGCAACATTTATGTTTTGCGATAGCTTAGTTTGAGAGGCTGTTTCATGGCGCAGCTTTCTCTCCGGTCGAATGCCGCCGCGCATGCATTCGTACGAGAAATTACAGCCAGTGCTTAAGACGCAATTTAACTAGTATTTGCGGCAGTGGCTACTCGAGAACCTTAACATCCACTTGACACGGCAAACGTTTTTCTCCGTCCTTTTCTGGAGTTAGCAAATATTTTCTCTCGCAGTTCCCTCTCTTTAGCTTCTGTACCCTCTTCTAACCTTTAACTCCACCCCTTTCTTCCAATTTAACGGCCTTCTTCGTAGCCATTGCTATTCGCGTCCTGCGGATCCTCACAGATCTCAACGTTTAGTTCATCCATTTTGCTTCGTTAAATTGGCCTTATGCTAGTAATCACGCGTTGTTTTACCAATAACTTTATCGTTATGATATGGTGCCCAATTACCCTTATTTTCGTCTCTCTAAGTACGCAGTTTTCCTTCGGCTAACAGTTACGTAATGATCCGTCATATCTACGAATGTAAATAGTGGTAGACAGTTTATAGTCCTTTACAATCTAGTTGTCTGCATCTAATATTTGGCTCGGCCAATTACTTCCACTCTTCTAAAAATTCTTCTAAAACTAGAATCTATTTACAGAAAATATTTTCAAATTTTACATCTAAATTTCTAGTCAAATGGAATTGTCGTAAAATTTTCTCTTATTTTGATATTCTAGGCTTTCTATTTCCTTCGGGCGTCTCACATTTTTCAAATTCTTCGTTTTCTTAATTATTTTTCACTTTTTGGTTCATCTACGTCTTGTAACTTTCGAAATCTTTTATCTATATTTCTGTTACATTGAAGGTTATAGTTACTATCTTAGATTTGGAGTTTCATCGATTTTGATCTGAAATAACTAGTTTAACATATGGTCTCAAACAAAAGAGTTATGCGTTCGTCTGCGAGCGATGTGTTATCGATAAAAGATTGATCTGTTGATTGCGGGTGCAAAAGTTGCTACCTGTAGGCAATACAACCGATGTAGCTGATTTCTTAAAGGAGCTTATGGGATAACGAGAATCCGCGCTGTTAAAATTATTTTGACGAAGCAGTTTAACATGCTGACTGAATTAACCGTTTTCTACTAAAAGTTTTCCATCAAGTATCATAATCAGAGATTCTGTTCGTAGGTTTCTTAATTCAGCGTTTTTCTATGTACTTAAATTAGTTAAATATAAAACATTCAGGGCTATATTAAATGCAGGCGAAATTATGACACATCTGCCCGAAATGTCACTGTGAGAATTCCTTTTGTATATGAAACTGTAATAGCACCAACTTAATTAATTAATTATCTTGAAATTATCTACATTCTAATCAAAGACAGGTAAATTTTTGATTGTGTTATGGAAGCTTCTAGAACGTTCCAGATGTCTTTTAATTGTAATTTTGCTCATTGTTTTTCCTTATTGGCATTTACCTTTTCGATTGAGGCTTACTAGCATTTGAACTTATTCTTTACTGATTATATGAAGGGTCAATCAGGCATATCTTTAATCTTAATTCAGTAGCGCTTTCTTTGAAGATCTGTCTTGGGCACTATACCATCTTGTTGAATAGAAAACTATATTTTATTCACCTCTATGACTGAAATTCTAGTGCTATAAATGTTTTCATCTCATTATTTTCGCTAGATCCATTTCACGCTCTACTTTATTTTATATCTATTCCTGGTCAAAGGTTGCATGAATTTAAGTTTGAATGAATGTAAGATTGAATCGGTAATGGTTCCTTGCGGTGATATGCCTTTTGATCATATCTCTTGCCTGTATAAATTGATCATATTCTTAAACAAATCGTTGATGTTCATACTTGAAAATCAAGCACAGAATCAGGGATTTTCTTTGAGGGATCCAATGGGGGAGAGGGCGAAGGGGCAGTCGACCCCCCCCCCCCACTGATGACTTTGTAGTACCAACAATATCCTGTCAAGAAACTTGAATTAAAATCAGATTGTAAATTTTTCCAAGATCACTATACATCAACTTCATTTATCACCACAAAATGGCATTTTTATAGTTAATTAGACATGAATTCATAAGGAAATTGTCTTTGATCTTTTCCTCGTAGGCTAGTTCGCCACCCCTAAGTATGTTTCAATATCTGGCCCTGTTTATGATATTTAGCCTTAAACGTGACCTCAAATGTGCTAGAGGTCATAAACGTATGAAGATCTTGGAACTCTTTCACTGTATCACATCCGAATATCTTAAGCACACAAAAATCGGCTTAAAATTTCTTTTTATGGAAATATCCTAAAATAACAATGTAATTTCTGATGAATTTTATAGATGAGTTTATAAATTGATTTTTATACGCGAATGCCACTCTTTTCATGAGATGCTTTGGTTAGCTCTTTGTAACAGTATGATAATAGTAATAGTTTTACTTATCCGTTGTCAGTTGATGGAAAATTCTGGGGAAACTCTACACTAGTGTCAGTTTGTCAGATATGGCCACTCTTACTCGAAGCTTCCTTCAATTCTCCCTAATCTATTTTATATAAATTTTCTCTTGTCACTGGATTGCGTATTAGTTGTATTAACTGATTGAAGTACTTTAATAATGTCTCTGTGTTATTTCGAAATGATCGTGCCATTAAATATCCAAACATGATATGGAATGGTATCGTTAGTTATCGTAATGGTAAGTTTCATTTTCGACTACTGAGTTACCAGTATTTTTTGGCAGTTTTGTATTACAAATAAGAAATAAGGCGATTTCATGAAAACTATTATGATAATTTTATGACGATGCTTTTGTGATACACATACAGGCATCTCCTCTGTATTTCTATCTCTTGAAAAGTATTCAGTATTGCAGCCTTTATTTTTACCGTTTGAAGGCAATTGTCTCCCTTGCTTACTGATCTACTTACCGGCTACAATCCAGGTCGAACTAATTAAATCTTAATCTCTTTTATTTCCTGTTTCCCTCAAATTCACTTCCGTCAGCTTTATTCATGTTTATTATCTTTGAAATAACCAAGAGTATTCCCTCATTTTTTACCAATCGTCTCCCAATATTAAGGTATTACTTGGGTTTCCTCGAGTATTCTCAGAACTTTCGTGAGGCCGAGATCTAAATAATTTTCCAAATCCTTTCATATATACGAAATGAGTACGAATTCAGCAAAAAAATCGACGTATATACATTGGTTGTTCATTTGGTAGTTTCCCATCCTTAAGTTTACATATGTTTATGCTTCTTTCCAAAGATCTATGAGTACTATTAAAGATAGCAGCTATTTTAATTTACGATTTCACTCTGAAGAATTCATTTTTCTGAAAGGGTAAGGTGTGTTAGAAGATTGAATGGTCATATAGAGAGAGGTGTATCAAATGGAGTTGAATTCGATGGTTAAAATTCTGCTGACAGATTCTGATAAGAGTCATTTATGAGGAACATGAGAGTTTATGAAAAGACACGTGTCTGAAGAAAAAGATGTGGAAAGGAATGTAAGCTTAGGAAGTATGGAAATGTTACACGAACTTTTTATCAGAGGTTATTTATGTGCTCACCTCGGTGCCGATCACCGTGACTGATATGCCTTTATTTTTGTTTACGGTCTCTAGAATTTATTAATCTCTTTACTATTCATTAAACGTTCGTAGAATCTTGTGCAATCTGTCATATATTTCTTCCTACAGTGAATTTTTTATTTCTCACCGAAATCCAAAGGGCGATTGCGTCAGAACCCAAGACTGGTTAGATCCTCGCAATTGTGGTTAAACAAGATGAAGGGTGAGGAAATGTGATGAATATACAGCGCAATTGGATTAAACCATAAAAATTATATATAAAATTATTTCGGTTATATCATTTTTTATCAGATTTATGGGTATAAAATTAAGCCTATTGAACTTAGCCGAGATTACCTAGTTGAGTGGAAAAGTACATGGAGGATTAGTATAACGACCCATGTGAATAACACTTTTCATAGCATCAAATAAGGAGTGATCAGAATTAATGTCTTTATTCAGCATCACCCACGACTCAGTAGCTCTCATAGTGTATTATCATATCCATGATCAAGACTGAGAGACGGATAACCGTAAATTTTTCCTATCCTGCACCAAAGACAACTGATAAGGTATTCAATTTCTAAAGATATGGTAGGCCATATTACAACAAAGGGAAAGTAGAATTGTACTCCCCGGATGCAAATTATCTTTTAAGATCCTCGTTATAAATAAAAGTATAAACGGATCAAGAGAAGAGGGTATTTCAGAGACATTGTCCCACCGCTACGCTGCCTGATCCTCAACCGCTTCGGGAAGCCTGTACCTCACGACCGATTAGGCAGCTCGTGTCACAGCGACTGCGCCGTTTTATTCTGTATGCTTTTGCCGTAAATTGGCTCCTCCCTTCTTCTGATGACTCTAACCACCTGAAAGATTTGATCTTCGAAAGGAAAATCACTCCATCGGGCTTTGTTGTCCGGAGAGATGAGCGAATAGTTGGATGAATCCTGTTGTTTCGAATTTCACTCATGTGACAATGTTTTGAGGCTGGTTCGAAAAACATCTCCTATACCATTGACTAACAATTTGCTTTGTAGAGGGAATCAGGTGCACAAGGCAAGAAGAGAAGTGAGGTAATTTGCACTTGCTTTCCTAACCGAGCCAGAATGTTATGAGAGGAAAATGTTCACGTAAGGGAAGCACAATGATTCTAATGACACTTTTCAGTGAATTTAATAAGGAGAGACTAAATGAATACCGCTTAACTATTAGCTCAATAGCTTTCTTATTATGGCTTTGCATTGTGAGGGTATTTACATCAAAGTACGGGGTCACCAGACGTCCGAGTTTAGAGTCCGAGCGAAAATAGCTATCCTGTACAAATAATGTTTTTTAGGATTTCCATAATCCAATTATTTTGTAGCCCTCTGCAAAAATTGTTTAGTGTCAATCAGATCGATATTTGTAACAGTATCGATTATCTTTTTTTATTGCCGATCTACCTTTATCGACAAAGGTATTGTATAATTTTTATTGCTAGTAGGTAGGGGATTAATATGAGTATTAAAAATTATTATAAATTATAAACATAAACTAATTCAAACTTACCCATCCAAGATTTTTCACCCAAGTAAAAATTTATATCGTAAGATGTTCGTTTATAAATCCACTTACTTAGCCGAAATTATAGATCGGTTCCCAAAAGCATAGCGTGCCAAATGGATTAATTGACGCTGCTATGATATGATATTTGAAATAATTCTAGATGGCGTAATCTAGTACGGGTTATTTATGTAATTTCTGATTTAAACGCGCAGTTAACTTTTAAATTCATTGATTGTAAAATGTTAGAATAATCAAAAATGATATCGAGATGACTGTTATTTGCTTACTGTGTATTTTTCTCAAAAACGTAACTCTGTTCTGATCAATACTCGAAATACTAAGACTTGAGAGATTGATTAGCGTCGTATGTTTCACTTTAGGTAGGCATGACCTGAATGATTTTCATTAAAATGTTAATGCAATCAAAACGGTGAATTTTAAGAAAATCTTCCGGTTATTCTGCATATACAAAAGCACAACTGGCGATGTTTCTTAATGTATGTCCAATCTTAGAATTTTGGCCAGGAGATCGAGTAGAGATGGATTAATTTCTCTTCATATTTATATACTCCCTCCTCTTCATTCCCGTTAGCAAACTTTCAAAATTCTTATCTCAGATGTATTCTTAAAATTAGAGTATCCTTTTGAAAAGATTTCATTTAAAATAACGAATATGCTTTGGCGTAACTCTCAGAAAGGCCATCGCTCTGACAGAAAATAACTTTGTATTATAGTATTTATCAAACGAAAAGTCTCATTACCCTGGTAGCATCATTAGACACTAAGAAATATTTTTAAAATAAAATTTGGTTTTATCGCGGAGTACTATACACAATGAGATATTACATGTGTTAAGCATGTGCCTAATGATGCTAACGCGGAGTTGAAATCGTTTGCTCAATGGATACTGTTGATGCAAATTCGAAGTTTTGTCTTGTTTGTTCATTTATAACAGTCGAAGAAATTTATTCCCACTTAGCACTGTGATATTCCTCGATATATCTTTTAAGATAATCTGATTCTAATTCTATAATTTTCGATAGGGAATGAAAGAGAATAAATCTTGATCAGCAAATCCACCTCTGTTCCTCAATTGGAGAAATCTTCGCAGCCATCAAAATCTCCGTCGGTGACTTAATGGCCGATACTTATTTTCTAGGGTCATTTTTCTTACTTCTCCGTCACAAAGGGCCTTTTTCATCCCTTACCATCTCTTCCAAAGAATCCTTTCTTTCCTCGCGATGAATTCAACCCCGCCTTAAATCTCTCCTCTTTCAAAGGTAAGCTTCGATTGTCCTCTCCAACCTTTTTACTTTTCATATTGTGGGTTTATAAAGGTAGTATTTTTAAGCCCGGAAAATATTGCTTTTAGTGATTTCGCTCCACTCAGGGACTGTAGATTTCTACAGAAGTCGAAATGGAATTTTAGGATTAATGAGCGGATAATTTTTTTGTGGATCTCTCTTCAAGTAAGTGAATTAAATGGATTCAGAAAGGTCGTTGGCCGCGAAATATGCCCCTGCTAGATACAGTTAAAAATAACTTTAAATAATGGTTTTAATGGGCGGACGTCATATCGTACCTAGGCATCAGCTATTTTGTTCTCATTGTTCATTTTGTCCACAACAAGAGGCATGATTCTATACCTAATGATGACTATTAAGAGTTGACATTGGTTAGTAGACCATTGCTGTTTTAAATTATGTATCCGTTGTAATTTCCCCGAAATGGTAGTTCTTTGATTTCTACTCAGCGAATGCATTCAAATTTTCGAATAGTGGAAAGGTATGTATGTGAGAAATCCCTGCTTACTTAGCACTCAAGCGCACCGTCCGGCAAAGTATTATACACGGGTAAAAAAATATATCTTCTCTATTTCAATCCCTCTCCACGTCATTTTCTCCTTAATCCTTCCTCCCTTTGTTCCTTTTCTTTCTCCCTTTTATTTTCCGCCCCACTCCTATTAAACCTTTACCAAATAAAGACCTCAATCAATCTCTCTCCCTTTGTGCGGCTCAGATGCCTTTTATATGCCAACTTGATTCCACCTCTCACTCCACGAAACACTATTCCCTCCCGTTGGCGAGACGCACATTTTGGGGATTCCTATTGTTTTCCCTGTTTTGCCCTCTTTTCCTTCCATCCGCAGCAATTTTTCCGACCAAGCCGATATGCTTTCTCGTCAGGCTGCTTTCCGTCCCGTGCATAAGTTCCTTAGCTTCAATTCCATCACTTAGAGCGAGGGTTCTAAACCCTTCCCAAGGTGAGCGCCACGATATCCAAAGGAGAAATGTATCAGTACAAGTTGCCCCTGCGAACATTTCGCAGACGAATCACACTCAAAGAAAAACTCACTTGGTGGAGTCCACTAAACTTTTTATTAAAACTACCTAGGTTTCGTTACGGAGTAACATTCTTCTGTAGATCATGAAGGAGTTCCATCATATCTCACCTAAATCCTTCATGTTCCGCAGACGGACACACTATTTCCTCACTCAAATACATTTCAACAAACATTCCAATCATTACAAACGAGTACGCAATCACTAAACTGTAACTAAACAACACACCTTCACATTTTGTATGCTTTTCCGCTTCGATATACCTCGTTTGTATCGATATATTTCGATATGTACACAGAAAATAACGAAACTCTATGGGTAAATTCACCGTACTATACGTAGTGTATTTGCTGTTGCTTGTGAAGGATTGACTTAATTGACTTTGAATAGATCAATATTCATTGATTGAATAGAAATTTGACGCTTATGATGACAAGCTGTGATGATGGCGATGAACTTCGGTATTGGATTTCATAATTATGGATGCCCTTCCATACATGAATTTTTATGGGATTAATGGAGCTCATACCGGGAACGAACCAGGGACCGCTTCCACCATAGGCTGGTCGAATAGGTAGGATAAACCCTTTACATTTTAAACAATCGGCCAACTCAAAAAGTTTCACTAGTAGTAATTCAAGCTGATATAAACATTACATATTCTAAAAAAAATGAAAGATGGAAAATTGGTCGATTAGGACGGATAGAAGAAACCACTCTCTAGTACCGATGTCTATATAATTACGTGTTTATCATTATGCTAGAGTAAAATATTCAGCCCGGAGACCGCCGACTTGAACCTTGTCTCAAATACCGTTAGCTACCAATAACTTTGGAAGGAAGTAGTGCTTTCTGGGTAAGATGAGTAGAGAGATAATTTGCGTTGGTATCCTATACTGAACCAGAATACCATAAATAGAATATTTCCTCGAACATTCAGCACAATCACCCCAAGATTATTTTTCACTGGGGGGAGGTCAAAATGAATGCCATCATTCTGTATCAGTCGTAGCTAGATAGCCTTCATTTTATCCATGGGCAAGACTAAGACAAAAGTAAGTCAGTAAGATAAAATTTTCTCTATCCTGCACCGATCAGAGTACATCTTCTCCAACAACCATTCCGTGCAGGGGTCCTGTATTTTCTTAGTACAGTCATAACTCGCCCGTATCTCTTGTAGGTCTGAGAAACCCTTGCCGACTTGTTAGGCCTGTTCCCGAGAGCTGTACGCTTTATCGCATTGTCTCCGTTACTTTCTCTCCATCTGCAATTCCGTAGCCTTTTCCATCTCGATATTCGTCTTTATGGAAGGTTTGTGAAGAGAGAGGTGCTTTTGTTTGCTTTAAAGCCGAATTTCTCCTAATTGACGGAAGGCATTCTCTCGGCGGCGAGGTGTTTTATACGTTCTTCTGCCTCGATTAATTCGAGCCGTAAAAGCCTAGTTTGCGCACCGAGGACGATCAAGCCTCCGCCAATGGCGGCCCACACACCTTTTCAAAGTCTCCGAGCCAAGGAAATGGGTTGGCTTAATTTATTGTGAGTAATATTAATATTAGCCACTCTTCCAATAGAATTTTAAAAAGGATTGCAAAAATTAGCGTTGATTATTCGTTTACATACATATCATCATCGTCAACTGTTTCCAGTTCTATATTTGGTGTAGACCTCCGCATGGGTCTCCCACATATCTGTGGGAAGCTTCTTGATGCCACTTCATCCTCTTGGTATGTACCAAATACAAGGTGACATCTCTGTTCCATTCGGTTTTCTTTCTGGCCTCCTTACATCTCTAGGTGTGAAGGTGAGAATCGCTGATGACCAACTGTTGCCTTTTTTCTCGCAACATGTTCTGTCCACATCCTTGTGAACTTATTTTGTCTATATTGTAGGTCACTTCTTCTTCTATCATCTTCACTCAGGTGTTGCGTTAGCCGTCTTTCGCTTATTACTGTCGGTAGTAATACTTATAATTCCCTAATATTTATCGTCTAGTCATTCTTGGCTAAATGTAGTGATTAAACTCCCTATAATCTAAAGTATATATTTTTATGAAATATTTTAAACTCTAAAGAGACGTGTAATAAGTCACTATCTAAAGAATAAGAAATATAATTTGATGGCGTCTGCTGAATTCATTTTTTGATTCTGGTAAACCTAAAATGAGGAATTTTTATAAGTATTATTTTTTTCGTTGATACTAAAAAACCAAAGGGCAGCAAGTAAGTTTGGCTTCATTTGTTGGTATAGGTATACAAGAAAGGGTATCGTACTTTAATTGCACTATTGTTACAATGTTGGTTACTGGCTATATTGTTTGGTGTAAGATATTGGTTACAATATTGGTATTCGGCATGTCCTTAATTGCTACATACATTCTGAATTTCCAGTGCTTTCTATGCTTGAAGATGACCGGGAAATTATTCCCGCAGCTGCGTGATTTTTTTCTGTCCATAAAGAGATTTTATTTTGCGAATATTGCAGTCGTTTTAGTTTTAAAGCTATCCTTACTAAAATCCTTCATGTATGAATATCAGTTGGTAAAATAAAAAACAATTACGTCCAAAGACGTTCACGGCAGCCAAAGGTTAAACACCAGTGGTTTGGTTAAGGGTTAAATAAGCCATTTAACCCGTAACCCATTTGGTTATGGGGTTGCAAACTCACTAACGGGAGCCATATCCATTGAAATAATTTTTCTTTCCCTCTCCCCAGGGAAGAGTTATTCAATGACCGGAGAAAGTTCCAAAGAAATAAGCCAAATGAACTAATTTGCAGTCATTTTCGTCACCTCTTTGGAGGGGGAAAAAGGCCGCACGTAACGCAATTCCCCAATCCACTTAAGGGAGTCCCATTTGACCCCTGAACGCTGCTTCCCATCTGACGATTAGTGCTGCATTTGAGATCAAAGGCAGGCGGAGAATAAGAGGGGAAAAAAGGCGAGGGGTTCTACCGGCACCCCTTCCATTCTCATCTCAACTTACTCTCCTATTCATCTCTTCCCACTCTCACGAACAACACTCCCTTGCCATAAATGCTCCCGACGTGTTTATCTCTCTCAAGAATCCAAACGTCTGCCGCTTTTATCCTTCTTTCTCTTCTCCTCCTGATCCCTTAACGATTTGTCAACAACCGGCTTATTATTCTCGCATCCACTTGGTCTGCTAATTGGAGCTCCATTTTTCGTTCCACACCACTGAATGAATAACTTTATAATTTTATTCGATAACAAGGGACATGTACACACCAGAGGGCTTTAATCTTTTTGGTAGAGCCCCTAGAGATGTGAAAATGTGTTAACATCACAATCATTTTTATGATTAAAATTGTGACGTGCGGATTGCGTTTACTCTTTTGTATCGAATTAACGAAATATTCGATCCGATTCTTTTTGATTCGATCGTTTATTTCTCGTAAATTTCTCAAAGTAGAGCTCACATATTCTTCGTCTCCTGCTCATTGTCGTCATCCGCTGACATAGTGTTGCATATTTTTCATAAGGATATTTTGATTAGATATAATTTTGTAATTATCTATAGTAATTTTCATTAGTGAATGAGTTTTTTGTTAGAGGCTTACTTATACAAAATGTGCCATATAAATCTCGCGTGGAAAATAAAAAACGAAATAAAAAAAGAGTATCGGAAACAAAATTTTCTGCTAATTAAATATCCATTCAATGTAAGTCTTGAGGAACATGCTGGTTCGTTTGGAAATTTTTGTCGAAAAAATAATTATTAGATTTACTTCAAAATTTCGAACATCAAACTCATCCTCTAGATTATAATGATTGTTCATTTATAGAAAACAGACAGCCCCATTTGTACTTGAATTAATAACATTGAACAAATATACACTATGGTAAACCATAGCCAGGGAATCAGGTTAGTCGGCACTTGGATCTGGAACCTTGTTGAAATGAGGCTTGTTAGCTAACCATTCCAATACGGAGGTCGATCCTCGCATCCTTTGTAGACATTACTTACAATTCGTCATTAGGATGAAAAGGGATTTATGCATTATTTAAAAATTTAAATTTATATTATTTAAAAATGATCTAAAAATTCTTTTGTTTAAATATATTTCACAGGGTACATTTTGTGCACCTAAAGACTAATATTCGACTCCACATCACATTTCATGAGTTATACTCAGAGAAGTGTCACAGTAAGTAAATTGAAAGAAATTTCTTTTGATCATCGAGATCAGTCTTCGATTTGAAATTGGCAGAACTTTAAAAATCCATCCTAAAGTTTCCCTCAACTATAGTGCCATTTAAGAAGCGCCCCCTTAGCAACCCCTGCTGTAAAAATTCTTCACTTCAAGCCCTCTCCCTCTTAACTTCTTGATAAATTATCCTGTCATTTATTTAATTTAACTTTTATGTGTCTTCTCCTCTCTCTTTTCCTCTGCATCCTGCCTTCAGTAACTTTTCTTGGTAATCCCCTCTTCCTTTTTATCTTATCCAGCTATTTATAATCTCATTTCTGACTTCTCTCTATTTCTTCTATCAAAATCTTCAATCCCATCATCTCTGGTTTTTTTTGCTCTTCTATCAATCCATCCTTTTTCATTCTACGCCACAAGTACGTCTCAATGACCTTACCTCCTTTTTTAGGGTCCATGTTTTGTTACCTTACAAACATTAGAGTCAAGATTTTGTGGTATTTTCCTCAAAACTTTCTCTGGATCCTCCGTCATCCAGTCCTTCTTCTCTAGGAAAGCTTTCCATTTTTCCTTATTTCTATCTTTCTTTTAATCTACTTTTCTCCAAACCTATATGCTTTCCTTCCACTCTAAGAAAAACCTCCTAAGTATTGCCCTTGACATTAGTCATCCTGTACTAGTTACTGTACCCTTCGACTCTGATTGTTACTCCTGCTATTATTTAGTGATTAATATAGTATTTTTAATATTACTTTAATGTAATATATTTGTACCAGGATGCAGAAAAATATATGATTCATTTACTTTTATTTCAATCCTGTTCATGGCTGTAATGGTAAAGCTCCTGATATATGAGTTATGCTAAATGAAGGGATTTATTTTGTCGCCACTCAAGGATATAATGAACTTTATACATTGGGTCATTATGCTGCCCATATGTGTACATTTTTCACTAACGGCATTCTATCTAAGTGACTAAAGTAAGGAAAAACTATTACACTCCTCATCTTGTTTTATAAGCCTCATTCTCTATACAGGACAGTAAAGTTTGTATGAGGTTCAAGCCGGCCTTCTTGAACCTAGCTTACCTCCTTCACTGAAAATCTTGACTTGTTTAACTGATGTTTATGTCCATGCCTAAGTCCTTTACTTTGTCATTTAGTTGACTAAAATAGTTGTTGTAAACATTCATAGATATTTCTTTGCCCGAGACATCATCAGCTACAATGTATTAGTGCCGAAAAATTGAAATGAAAATCCCGCTGGGAGTGGAAAATCATGCCCGTGTCTTCAAAAGAGCGCCATAGAATATGCTCTAAGCCAACCGATTAATGCAGTCCCTCATTTGAAGTTTAAATGCCTGGGATTCGGCAAAGTAGTTGGGCTCTTTTGTGTCCGCGTTCATTCCTCTGCTTAAAATATCCGCACACCCCCGTCTCTCCTTCTATCTCAGTTACCGCCTTCATTTCTCCAATTTCTTTTTAATTTCCTTCTCCATGGCTCCTTCCTTTCATCGCTTGCAGTGATTCCCAGCCGTCTTCCTTTCATCCCCTTGCGTAATCCCCACCTCATCCTCTTCTATTCTGATTAATATGCCTCCAAAGTGCGTGCTTTCTAGGAGATAGCGTTCTTGTGTCCACGCAAAGGACGAGGGAATACTCCCTTCCTGCTTCTTGCAATAACCCTCTGCGTCTTTTCCTGCTGTTTTCATCCCGAAACCTTAGAATGTTTACGCGCGATCGCTGGAATTCTTCCGTGTGCGACGTAATTGTACAATTAAATTAATGGTTCGTAGAAACTGTAATGCGGAGGTGGGGAACCTTCGGTGCGCGAAGGAAATTTTTGGCGGCTTATGTTCGATATAGACCACTCTAGACATAAGCACCACACTGTGGAAAATTGTGACTACTTACAGCTCTTGCTGGGTTGAGTTGGGTGTTATGCAATTAATTTCATTATTTTGATGACATTTTCAAACACTAGCTACTTTCGTGGGTATGCTATTCTTAGCCCTTTAAAAATAAGTTAATATAATTTATCTTACTTGATAATTATTTTCATACTTGCCATCATCTTGAACAGCATCTTGATATAATCATCATGATCTTGATATAAATGGATACTTATCAATCTCATGGCTTGAAATTATATTCTCACGCTAGCCTTCTATTTAATCAACTAAATCACCCAACGGTAGGGTCACCGTAACTGCAATAGTATTTAAGGAGGCATCAAAAGTTCCTCTTAAAACAGAAAACCGTCTTTTAATTTATCCGAATTTTCAACAAAATTTTGCGATTCTGCACCAGAAATTTAAAAAATTAAAATTTGATATTGATGAAACGATATCATTGCACAAGACATCGATGGGTTTATTTTTTAACGTCTTTGCTCGTTTAAATATCGATTACACGAAATAAGTTTGTTATGACGAAACGAGTCACTGTGTTGTTATAAACCTCCAGTACAGTTTTCATCACGTACACAAACTCGTTTTTATATCCATGTGCATATAAATAAGGCAAAGACAGGTTCATGCATTGATGCTCTTTCATCACCACAATTTTCAGACAAACAAACGTAGCTGTCTCTCAAATCGTAAGAATTTTTGTAATTTTGATAAATTGGTACTTACATTTATTCCTCTTGATTGAAATATGTAGCCTGTAGATAGTAAAGAAATGAATACAAAACTATTTATACGAAAAAGTCTGTAGCATACATTTCTCCGAGATTACTCGTCTTCGACCTTTATTGATAACATCGGTCTCTGGACATCCTTGTGTTGAGAATAGTTCTCCCTTTGAACAATATGACTTTCCGTGAGATATTAAGGAGAGATTTAACTATTTAATGTACCACAACCCAATTAATCTCAATCATCGTGTTTTCTATAATTCACGTGGAACAAATCACGACATTCTTCTCTTCTATAATTCAAGGGCGTAACCTTCTGACCAACTCCCGTATCGCCTCATGCGCTCGTCCCTTTCCGCATTCGAAGAGATCGCATGTTTCTTTCCTATTAGCGGAAATGAAACGTTTCTTTTCATTAACTTACTATGGTGATTGTCATTAGACTGTTTTGAACGTTTTTGGTCTGAATGTTCCCCGTCCATTTTAATCTCTTAATGGACTGTTTTGCGCTGAAAACAAGAAGACCTCCTGCATGTAAAATATTGCGTCAACATTCGTTTGCACCTTAATCTATTTATGAATGCTGAAAGGCTTATAAAAAATTTCAATGATACCTTCGCTTATGGGTAACTTGGCTAAAGAAGATTTTGTCGCTATTTTTCGGACTAACTTTCGCCTTTTTTGGCCTACGAATGTTTTAGCAGTTGCGCGAAGAGTTGTGAGCAGCCGGATTGAAACAATCGAATTATTCTAATGTTTGCTTGTATCGCATAATTTGAAAGAAAACCTTCGAATGTTCACTCTATCCTTAGCGCGCCGATAAAATAATAATAGAGTATTATACGAATTCAGTAATAATAGAAATCGCCTCTACACAGGAGCCTGAAGAATTCAATATCTTTGCATGTTATATAGCTATAAATCATATCAGGCCAACCAGTTACCGTCCCTGACTCCGGTAGTCTTTTGAAAATGCCAAATTTCATCTGTTACTTCTGTCATTGCCTTCTCAAACAGCAAGAGAAACAATTATTTTCAGCAAATTCCAGCCTTCCTCTGATCGAATAAAACTAATGTGATGTTACAAAATTTCATGTAATGTTTTTCTTCCCTTATTAGGCTAATGAAAAAAAATTACTATGAAGATAGGTAAGGAGGAATCGGTTGCTTGGTTAATCTGAAGTGCCATGATTCATATATATTAATATTAAAATGTACCAGGATAATTTTCATGCTACTTTTCATTCACCTCGACCCAATTGAGTAACCCTTCATCACAGCCTTTGGTTAATTGTTCCCATTTTATATTGTTACTTTCAATATTGAATAAAATCTAAGCAGTGGGAAGAATCTACAACGATATTTTAAAAATTTTTCTATAACGAGCGATTTTCTATAGAAACCTATGAAAATGACGTTTTGGTTGACAAAGACTTCAGTTAGCAAATGTGATTCCAAGACGAATTATCTTCGTTAGTCGAGATATCACTGTATTAAATTACTTAATTTATTCTATCCTTGGTTCTGGCACCCCTCGCTGTTGGTTCACTCTGTTAACGGATAGCCAAGTGGGTAGCGCGCTCGCTTTTGGCGAAAGGGTTCGCTTTCCGGTTGTGCGAAATGACTCCAGCCGAGCCAATTTAAAAAATTTCTAATATTTTTAAAAATAGAATTTATATGATGTGGAAGATTCTTTATAATGCAGATGGAATAGAACGAATTTTCGATACTTTTATCTGTGAAATAATAGTGCGACAGTCAGATAAGCAAATTATTGAGTCGAATCTGCTCGAATAGGATTATGGAAGAGAAAGTATTTTTCAAGATTCAAGTATTAGCCCACCAGTATTTAAATAATATGAGCTATTAATTTGGAGCTATTACTTCGATAGTGTATTTTTTTCCATAAAGTCGCCAATTCAACTGTCGCCGAGTTGTTCTGTCGTCGAGTTCACTTTCGTCCTCCCGTCGCTGAATTTTCATTGCCACTATTCCTTAATATGAAGAGTCTTGTGCAATTCCTTATGCGACCGGATTTTCCTAACCTATGAAAGTTAACTTGTGGAGGGAATAAACAGGTTCTTAAACGTACCTCCAGAGCAAGGCTATTAGTGTGAAGTGTGTAAAATAGAGAGTAAAACAAAGGATAAAAGCGGCTCAAATTGAAGAAAAGAACCAGAAGTATAGAGAAAGTGTACCGACATGGTAACTAGGAAAATACTAGCGTGACTTCAAGATCGAATGGTTATGCTAGTCGTGCTCGTGCATGCTCTAGTTGTACCTTTTGTCTTTTAAGTCCCACTAGCGACATGCGTATTACCGGTTGGAAAACAGTGGTACTACCCAAGTACAGAATTAGATACAAAAGAAGTGTTTGCTAAAAAGATCAAAGGGAAATGAAATAGCTAAATGAAAAAATAAAGAAACCATGCGAGGAAGAAAAGTAAAAGCTTCATGGTAACAGAAACTTTGTTTTGTAAAAATGAATGAGATTAATGAGAATGAGAAAAAACTCGTGATGAAAAGTTAACCTCTACTTTGCCAAAGCATATCTCTTGCAGCTCGAACAAATATTATACAATAGGAAAGTTGATAAATTTTATAAAGTCTCAGAAAATCAGCTAAGATAAACAAAGCCGACTTCTTAGCAACACTAATTTACGGCCAAAATTGAACAAATATTCGATATTAAAATTTAATGTTACGTGAACTGATAAGGAAATATTTACCTTTATTGCTTAAAGTATTAAAATGCTACCAAACCAAAACGTTGATAAAACGTTTTAATGATGTATGGGTAACATTTTTATGCTTTATATTTTACCATCTGCGGTCGTGGTTATTTTAAGCTTTATTGTTTGATTTTGCTTTAACCAAGTTTGAAGGACTTCCGACATCTGTTAAATATGATGACTTCTTTCTCTTAGAATTTCTTCCTCTTAGAATAAACAGAGATTACCATCTCTGCGTGACTCATATCTGTTACAAGAAAGTGAATTCTTCTCTCTGTATCTTTTCTGAAGTATGTGTATGAGAAATATTCCTTCACTCTCAGAAACTTGGGGATCATCGAAATGCATAAAAAGGTTGGGAGAGTGGGAGTAGTATTTAGAACACTGTTTGTTTCAAGTAGGCTCTGATATAAAAGAAGGGTACTTGAGTCATCTACACTTGCCCGACCAAGTTTTATTATTTCCGAGAATCCCTCAAGTACATCTAGAAAAAAGAAGGAGAATGGAAGCCTTGAGATGAATCTTAGTGAATCCAAGGTCAGGTGGGGCTCCGTCGCTCTCCGGGTAAAACTTGAGCTCAGAGAAGAGGAATTTTTAAGTTATAACACAATACTTAAATTCAGGTCAGCTCGCTAGAATTCCAGAATCACTTGTTGAGGAGAATTCCTTAATGCCGAACACGGTATGAGAAAAATTGTGAAGGTTTTAACCTCAAGTTGGGGATCCATATCTAGGAATCTTCTTCACCGCCGGGGAATATACAAGTATTATACATAAACCTATGGAACATTCCTACCACGTAAATAAATGACAGCAGGCGTAACGGTGAGAGGAAAACTTTCTGGATAGAACACAATTTGACCCGTTAAATTTTACGAAAACTTTAGTATCGACGAATCACTTAAATTTTTTTCACGACAAGATTAAGACGATATTTCTTTGGATGAACTTTGAAAATCTTCGGTGAAGCTAATACGAGTGAAGTTCTAATTTATAGTTATAGCCCGTATAGTATAAATATTTTTATTTCTTGCGTAAGGAGTATTCAGGAACTGGAAAGAAGTTTGTCCGCTGAACTTCTAAGATTTTTATAACCTCCCGTTCTATGAGGGAGATACATAATTAAAGTCTTTCATACATTATACAGGCATCATTGATGTTGATTACTTGTTATTCTTCTTGTTATACCGTAACAATAAACAAACTGAGTTGGTAAACTTGTAAATCATAATTGAGTTAAGGTTACATATGTTAAAGACATGAACAATTCGTATGCGGTTATTTAACTTAACGTAAATTGTAAATAATTGGGTTGCGAGGGACCTTATAACACTTCTTGGAAATTCCATTCGTACATTCCCCGTGAGTAAGTATGAATTAAGAGAGGATATAGTTGGTAGATGTGAATTTGACCCAAAACACAGACAAGAGCCTCAAGAGTTGAAAAACGTATTATATTAGAACAAAAACGGGAGCAGAAAAAGTTCCGTTTGGATGAATTTCTGTAAAATTGCGTGTGGCAACGCCCTTTCATGGCCTTTCGATTAACTAGCGGTGACTTATTCAATAAGTCATTCATAACAGTAAACAAGAAATAATATAAGTAAAAACAGCCAAAAGCCAAAAAACAGCTGGGAGATGAGTTCCTATAGCACCCTACGACTTTAGTTAATGGTTGCATGAACTATTCTCCATGCGGGCGATACACGACTGTAAGAGGTTAGAGAAATGCTTGTATGCACTCCTTATTACGAAAAGCGTATCAAAGGGCACATATTTAGAGAGATATTTTTCTGATAATCCAAATTTTCCATTATCTGTCGAGCAATATTTCCAACTTGCCCGGATATTCGAGATTCTACTGCACCAGAAAACTGCGCATTTAGATAGGATGGGAATTTTTATAGCAAAGGCGATCAAATTTTTAGTTAAATTTTCTCAATGGATTCAGAGATAATGCGTTCTCGGAGGACGAGGTAGATATTTTTGTCCATCCTGTTAAGTAGGCCAGTTATTCCAATAGTTATACTATAGATATTCCGATATTTATCAGGTTGCTAGCACAATCCAGTCCAAATATTCATTGGTTTCGAATGGCATAGAGATTTGTAAAATCGACTGATGATGCCGCTACCAGAAAAAGGCGACCAATAGGGTACATGTAGGTGTAAATATGACGGATTATCCGTCAATTCCATTATCCGTCAAACAATGCCACCCAACCTAGATAAGCAGGAGCACCAAAGAATCGCGTAATTTGGAAGCAGAGGTCGTGAATCGAAATCTCTCGACGCCCTCACAGTCGCAAGAAGAGTTTTGCGGATGCTGTAAACAAGTACAGTGCTCTTGGGGAGGGAAGGGAAAGAATGGTAAGTGGGAGAAGAGGGGAGACGGAGGATTGACGGAGTGAGAGCTCTTTTCTGTCGGGAGGTTCACACAACAATGGCCCACGTCCCACAATCTTTTGAGTGCCCTTTCCGCGGTCGTAATTAGAAACCTCTTCAACCTGCCTCCCGCGGAACAATGGCTGCCGTACGTTGGTCTGGGCTCGAACGCGCGTAGCGCCACCATCCGGAGCCGGTGAAACCGAGGGGAGGGCATAAAAGAGGATAAAAAAGGAATCAAGTCGAGCACAAAAGAAGAATTTCCCCTCGCGTTTACACTGTATCGCTCTCGGTCGTTGTAAATTTGGTAAACGTGATTCCGTCGCGGTTGTTTGCGGATTATCTTCGAGCTCTTTTATTAAGTATCGGCCGAAATGGACTTGACTAAGCGTCAGAACGCGTGTTTCCGTTGAGAGAATAGTTTTGAGAAAGGAAAAACTGACACGGGCGTTATGAAAATGGAGAGTTAAAATACTTGTTAAGCCAAAATGCTAGTGGCCAAGAGTCTATGCTGTGACTAGGTTTGCGAACTCCTAAAAAGTTATTCCGATAGTTATTCATTCCAAGAGAAAATTCAGGGAGATTCCGGGAGATTAAGTTTAAAAAATTATCACAACTACCATATAATGTCTTTTTATCATTGATGAACATCATTGATATATTATTAGATTACAACTGAATCATATATGCGCATTTTAATATGATTCCACGAAATTCTGTCTATAAAATCATAGAACCCTAGATATTTCCAAAATATTTCCAATTATGAGAGTGTGAAGATGGAATAAAATTTATGGTCAGGATGTTTGACGACATAAAAGTATAGGAGAAAATGAGCCATATAAAATATGAGAAAAATAAACAACAGGAATCTAAAATAAAAGAACAATTATTGTGGTACATTTACCTGTGGTACATTTTTGTCTTCAATATACAGAAAAATTCAAAAAATTCTGTTCTTATTACAGAAGGAGCAGTATTGTCACAAAACATAAAGTTTGAAATATATAATGATGAGATCTTTTATTGCTTTCATGAAACCTATCCACTCTATAAAAAGAGGCCTTGAGTGAAGGTCTAGGAGAGTCTGTTGAGGTCTTAAATGTGATGCAATGGATTGTTGGAAAAAATATTCATCGCTGGGATTGTTCATTCAGCCGTAACGTAGGCGGGAGTTTTTGTTTCCGAAGAAAAAAGGTATTCAATCTTTGGTAATTTTTTGTTGAAGGTTAAATACATGAAAACAATGGGGAATTGGGGATTAGAGAAAACAGATCGCAAAGAATGTTTATTTCTGAAAATACAGTGTCGTACAAATAGATGTCCTTGCTATCAATCATTATGGCATAAAATGTCTGAGGTTGGAGAAACTAGGAATGACTAACAACGCAGAAAATAGTTGACTGGCTAATAAAAGAACGTATGTATGCGATTCACAAGATATTCTTTTCTTCTAAGTGGAAACTACTCTAATTTTGCGTTTTTGATAGCGATCGGCCATGAAATTGATGCGTTATTTATAGTCATGTCTGCAATGTTGCATTGTTTATAAATACGCGCAAAAGCATTATAGGTGACATATCCAGTATTAATTGATGCGAGTGCGAGGGAATTGTTCAAAATAATTAGACATGAGATTACTATCCGCTTTGATTATAATATATAGTACAGTATATGGTATAGTATAATATATAGTATTCATCCTAAGTATTTTATGCTGCCTTAGACATGAATGTCGAATTTAATATTATTTCTAACAACTTATAATATGTGATTAACGATAATTACAATCATTAATTTCAGCCTTTCAATTGCTATGATAGTATGAATTCTATTGAAATGTTCATGATGCTGAGTAATGGCATTAATTTTGATCACTCCTCGAAGAGCATAATTCGTTGAGTCATCGAGCTGCAATTACGTGGACGTTCTCCTCTCATAGTATCCTGGCTCGGTGAGACAAACTACCTCATTCCTCATTTAGCATAGTAAGCCTCATTACTTCCCCAGAGATTTTAGTAGCTAATGGTGGAAGAGATAGATTCAAAACCGACTTTGGGCTGAGCTCTGTACAGAATAACTGAATTACAAGTTCCAATTCCAGCGTGTTGCCCCATCATTCTTACTTCTCATTTCTTCTGATTCTAAGAGATTCTTGTTTAAGCGGTGACTCCACAGCTTGCCCTTGGTGTAGATTATTTCAACCTTTTCCATCCGTCATGTGTTTCGCCGTAATTCCACGTCATTTCGCACCTTGAAGAGTCGCTCGATAACGCACGTCCGATTGCCTTCGTCCATGTCAATGAGGGCACGGGAGTGCGTGCCAAAGATTCACGTCGAAGAAAAATTAGGGCCGCCGTCAACCTCGTGAGACGGGGGAATCCATTTTTGATGATGGCTTTTCATAAAAAGGATAGAAATGATGATTATTTTCGTATGTTTTTTAGGAGGCCTAAAAGGTTTGGCTGACATGGCGGAGTAGTCCGTGTCATGGCACTGCCTGTCGCCCACGGCTGACGACGTCGCAATTGGGTCGATGTGAACGAAGAGAAATGATTCACTTTAGAAGCAGTCGTTTAATCTGCTCCAGACTATTCTTTATCGTGCATCTCGACGGGAAAACGGTCAGGAATCGATGCAGTTCCGTGTTTTCTAGAAAATTAATGTCGCAAGACGCAGGAGCTTGGGTTTTTTTTTTATCTACCTCCCGTATAGTTTTGCCATTCTTTGAGAAGCGCTCCCGCGCATGTTAAGTCTGTTTATATGGGCTGGAATCGTTTTAAGTAAACGATGGAGGTAATATTTTCTGGGCATTCCTCTATTAGCCGACACACAGTTGCTACACATTCCACCTTTCTTACAGCACACTTTACTGACTGTTTAACCGACTCCATTCTTTGTCAGTTATCTTTTGTTTCATAACATATATATCCGGAAAGGTAGTTTCCAAAATTAACAATGTCAAGACATTTTCCTTGCTATGTAGAATAAGTCAATAGGATTGAGATTTTCCCCACTCCAAGAAAAGTGATCTTACACTCTGGTCTGTTTGTAGAGGACCACAGTTTTAGCTATTACTGCTTCATTCCCAGGTTATAATCAACACAAAAGTGTTCTAGTTTGAAAATAAAACTGGTCGAAGAACTGTGAGCTTTTTATGGTAATTAATTATAGCATATTATTAATAAATTTAATTAAAATTGTTTCATTAGCTTGGAAAGTAAAAGTAGGTATATTTTTTCTTTAAAAATATTTTAAAAATAGTTATGTAAATAAAAATTGGAGTCAGTACGAAAGATTTACAATTAATTCCTCTTCTTAGAAACAAATATTAGAAATTAATTTAGATGTAGTCTTAAAACTCGTAGGTCTTGTCGTTCACGTGGAGACCTGTGAAGTGAGTGTATATCGGGTGAGGGTCGGGAAACTCCAATATTTTCTCAAATGAAGGGGAAAAAGAAGTGAAAAATATCGACATTACTGAGACTCGAATCCAAGTCCCCTACTTTTCGGGCAGGTTTTCTGATCACATAAGATCCTTGATTTCCTTGCTAGTTTCCTTAGCTCTAACCATCACTGAGTAGTTTCTTTAGCTCTAGCCATCGGATCTCGATGGCCTCACAAGACTTTCCGCTTCATTGAGTCTAATCTTTTTTGCCTCTACTTGATCGTTCCACTGATTTGTCTCTAAAAATCGTGAGTGCAATTACAACTAGCGATCGAGCGTATCGAAATGGAAAACGTTACCAATTTTATCGGAAAAATGTTAATTGGAACAAGCAAGACCACGCCATGACGGTCTGATTACGGTGTTACTCGGTAATCTTAATTTTCTTTTTCTTTTGTAGCACGGTGCAAACATTTTGTTGCACTATATCTGATGAAAATTTTAGAATTGAGATCATCTCCATAGAATTATGGAGAAATCCAAATAATCTGCGTTTCGGGAGAGAAAAAGTTATGGAACGACGTGATGGCTTTGTGTCAAAAGTAAAAACAATTTGCCTTGTAAAAGAAATGCGAGAAACTCTGCAGAGCTTTTGGTAGTTAATGGAAGAGGAATTAAGGTTCTAGCCGATCTCTGGGTTGAATGCTAAGGAAACAGATTTTTGAATCCCAAGAATATCCATGAATAGCTCGTATGTTTGTTTCGGAGAAACAACTTAGTTCGTCCATAATGACCGAGAGAAGAACCCGACAATTTGAGCGTTCTTCAGCATCTAAGAAGCCATGCATATGAGAGCTCCGTTTCCGCAGAATGTGCCGGAAGTGACTCGTGATACGTGGTGCAGGCTGCATCCTTGGCAACTAAGAGAAACTCCTCTATATTCACCGAAGAGGCGGAGGTGTGATGCGGCCATATTCGCTATCGCGGAGTTGTGAGGATGATGTAGTCCTTCTGACACTAAAGGAAGAGTTATGTTTCGCGAAGGGTACAATTTATGTGATTCACTTGGGCAACTATGAATTTGCGAGGTGTGCTCTAAGGTTTTTGGCCCATTTCCCGCACCAAAATCCTTCCCTATAACATGCAACACCACATAAACATAATATTCCCATTTCTTCCTTTTCAATTGTTCAGAAGAAGGTAAGGAAGTCAATTTGATTTATTTGCATTAAACTTGATCATCCCGATCTTTCATTGAGGTCTTTCTCTGTTAAAATGTACATAAGTTTATGGCAACGGTGACGGTGAGGAATGGCTCATTTTAGTCTTGGAAAACTATGATTTACTGTTAGACAAGCTTAGATAATTAGTTCTACTGGGGAGCTGAACTCAGTGTAGAGAGATATAGCTAGTGCAAAATATTATTACCTGTCAACTTATCCAAGATTTCGTAAATTTTAATAATTCAACATGGAAAATCATTACTATAAGTGATACCATGCTCTCCGTCTAAATAATGCCACATAATTGCATTTGTAAGTGAAAAAGCTTTTTAGTTCTTCAAAAAGCACAACTTTAAACAAAAGTAGTGTTTAAAAAATGCCATGATTTCATGTTATTTCTAAATGTTCTACATTTGTAACAGGCATGAGTTATTGACATGTAACTTAAGGAAAGTGGTTTCATGCCAAGTAAGAACTTTCCTCGTGATGATCGTGAGATTTTATGGCGACGAAGAGCTGTTTCATTTTGATATGGAGAAAGAATGGGGATATGTTTTTTCGTTGACCTCTTACTATGGAAAGGTCATCGACACAGACACTCTTTCATTCATCTCAGTTTATTCTTTAAACTGTTTGCTTATCTCAGTATGTCATTATTTTCAATATTATTTTTGTACAATACTAAAGTGAAGCGCTTAATTTACATAAATGGACTCATCTTGGCTCTTACGGAAAATCTTTTGGTAACACGATAGAACGAATCAGAAAAAAGAAAACACCTCAACCGCCCTGTATTTATTTTTAAAAGTATAGTATAGAGCTCCAGAAGAAGGAAATTCGGGGCGTTCCTAAAAAAATCTAGACACGCGGATAGGTGGTTAAATCAGCGACAACCGGAAGTCTGAGAAGTTTGAAGACCCTTAGTTTTAAATAAATGCTCGCATAAGGGGAAGCAAATGCGAACTACCTCACCCCTCACTTTTCCTATTAGTTGCTAATAATGATGATAGTTTTGTAGCTCAAATAAGGAATTAAAGCTGGAACAAGAATCGAAACCGAAAAGTGTTTTTACCCGAGTTAAAACCGAATGTGAGCCGAAAAATTATAATCCTTGAACCTGGATTCAATTAAAAAAACCGTTATTTGCTCCACTCTTATTTTCTTCTTAACATTATTAAAATATTATATAATTTTCTCTATATTAATTTATCTCACTGTTGTTATATTGGGATTATGAATTTTATTCCGTTTGCATCGTATCTTTTAAACTTAACTTTATTGGTATTTAATACTTCTGCAATCAAATTCCCCAATCTTATTTTATTTACATTTTTTATATGTTATCTATCAATTTTTTAAATACAAATTGGAGAGTTCTCACTGATATAGAAATCTTCTTTCACTCTACATACCTACAAAGCGGCATAACCTTTCCCCTTCATTCTTGCATTGTACACGACGAGTATCCAATACCCCACAACTTTTACTACATTATGAATGCGGCATCCTTCACAGCATCAGGACTAATGCAGAACATTGTGTCTGTCGTTGATTCCTTTTTAAAACCACTATTCTTTCTAACATTCAAATTAAGTTTGTATTAGTAATAGTTCAATTATTTATTGGCCTGATGTATTAATTTAACTCCAATTAAAAAGATCCAGTTAATATATAATTTGAGAAGTACTATAATTTTCAGAAAAATCCCGTCCTAACCTGTTCAACGGTCGCTGGCTGAGCAAAACCGGAACAGAACCGAAAACTTTCATTGAACCAGAACGAAAAACCGGATCTAAAAAAACCACTCTTCCATGCCATAGTTCAAACCAACCTCTTAGCTGACGACTGTCCTCACATTATAAACGTATGCACAATTTATCTGAAATGTGTTGTCCATTGAGAGGATAAGTTTGCATGAGCATGAATATGCAGCGGCGTGGGCGTGGGCGGGAGTGAGTGATTGGGGAATTTAGCGTACGGAGAGGGGAAAAAAGAAGCATCTGATCCAAACGGGGTTGTTGTTTGAGAGGTGGGATGGAAGAATGAGTTTGTAGTATATGGGATTCCACGGGCGGGCAGACTACGGGAGATTTGTTTTCAAATGGAATATCCAAAGTAAGATAGGAAAACAAAATCATAAAGCTCTGGGAAGCTCCGGTGCGGTTTTCATCATTTTTTCGTCCTTCCCTTCTCGTTCCATTTCTCCGCTGCACCTAAAAGATGTGTGCCAAAGTTGCGCTTTCCTCTTTTTCCCCTTTTTGCTCTTTTGAATTATAACAATGGGTCCACTGCCAGCGCTCCCTCTTTGCGGATGACACGGGGATAAAAGGTTACGCTTTACTGCGGTTTTCCTCCGTATGTTTTACCTAGAGCGTGAGTATCGCAAGTAAGCATGTAAATCAGGGTTTCCTCAATCGGTGAGACGCGTCCCGCTAATGGGACTTGGATGCTCTTAAAGGAGAGAAAGGTATAGGAAATCTATTGTGATGATTGCTGTCGTAGTGGTTGTATTGTTAAATATGCTTCGACAGCTGAGGTCATTTCTCACATGAGCTTCCACAGGGAATCGAACCCGGGACCCCTTTCATCATGCTGCCCACATGGCTATCCAAATAATTACTGCCGTGTAAATAATTGTATATTTGTAGGTATATCTCTCCAGGGTCAGTGACTTCGTGAGAGAGACATGTTAAGTTGATTTTATTTTTTCCTCGAAAACTTTTTTCTTTTGTGAAATTTAATTAGAATTAATGGCTGTTCAAAATCGAGAGTACGCAAAGAGTGAAAATTTTACAGAGGATTATATTTTTGACATCAAATGTTGTTTTCGATTTGAAATATCAGAAGCCTAGCAAAAACGAGCATTCTTTTTGTGGAAATTTCGAAGTAACTATTCGTTTCTATCATTAAAATTTTGGTTGCTACAACAGTAGTTTTCGCTTAAATACCTTCCACTCTACGCTTAAAATATGTTAGAGTTTATAATACTCGATGGTTAAATCAGGAAAGAAGATCTCCGCAGCAATTACCGAATACAGTAAGAACTTTCAGAAAAATTTCTCAGCGTTTTATCTTACGGAAAAATATGATCAAATTCCGGTTTCGGACCCGTGTTTCCCCAAAGATGACAGTATTATTTATGGATTTTTCTACTATATAGGAGTCTGACATAGCAAACACAGGAAATGTCACCGTAATTTCTGACGGGAAGTGTAGCTATACCTCTTTTCATCTACCTTCTCGGTTGAAGAGAAAAAGCAAGACAAATTAAAACCTATAGGGCGCGGACTAAGAGAGCATTTAAAGATGATTAGACTAAAGCGATTTGTTTGTAAGCGTTGAGAAGCTTATTAACTCCTTAGAGTACAATGAGAAATCAATTTCTCTCAACTTTGTGCTGCCACTTAATACATTGCAGTTTTCGGTCTTCGGTACTTTAATAGTAAATTAAAAGCAAGTAAATTTGAATTTACACGTATCCATCGACCGTTAGTGTATTGCCGCGCTCGAATCAACCCCTAGCAATATCATTTAGACTCCTGAAGGTCGAATTCAATACAGTGAGAAGAACAGTATACTGCACGTTGCTGCATATAGTTGAGAGATACTGATTTCTTATGGAATCCTAAGGGAAATAATGAGCTTACAGATGATTCGCTTTAAATCTATTCAAATTTGATTGGTTTCCATCCTTAAATAAAGTCGTTTTCTCGCTCCTCCTCTTCGATCACGAAGATAAATTTAATAAGGTATAGTATCGTAAGTGGCGACGGTTATTTCCACCTATAATGATTTCTTATTTTTATGTTTGCTATTTTTATAAGTGCTTTTCTACGGTGTAACCAACAGGAGATTCTCTTTTAATTATCACGAGAAGTACAAAATTACATATTTACATGATCTTCCTGCCGGAGAAAGGTTTCTCATGTACAGGCAGATGAAGGTGCATTATAAGTAAAATTTTTGTGGACACCGATGTTTCAACAGTTTATGAGTCTATATACCTTTATCTTAGTGATTCATGCTGAAGACTGCGTAATTGTGGTGATATCACGATATGAGTACGATGAAGCAAAAACTGAGATTTCTCTCTTACGTTGGAGGTATTATCATGTCTACCTATATTCCATCTCTCATCGCTGTCTTCGTTTGCTTCCTAGCTTTTAAAATTTCTAATGTTGTTACAAGAGAGGAAGAAATACAAGAAGTGATTCTATGCGCTGATATTCAACTCCACTACCAGTCAGCATACATAAAAGTTATATCTAAGATTAGAGATTAGATTAACCCTTTATATGGTGAGATTAATTCCGTTCAAGCAATTAACCACCTAACCTCCCATGTTGTTTGAATATTTTTTCTAAATTTACGTAAATGAAAGTGTGGGAAGTCTCCTCAATTGATGGTTAACAAAGAGAAAACCCACGCAGCGGAAAACACCCACGGAGAAAGGGGTGAGAGGAATCCGCAGAAAACGGTTCAGTAAGATATAAAATAAAATTCAAATGATAAGCCAACTACCAACTGAATGGAAAAATTAAAATCAAACCAAAATGCAATTTAGAATAACCGAAAAATGGTAAAAATAGAATTTGAACCAGCATGGAATATATGATGTATTTATAGCAATCTCAACTTTAGACATAGTATAATACTATGAGGAGTTTCTATAATGGACTATATTTAACATTCGATGAAAAACAGAAATTTCCGTTCACACAATGATGATAGTGCGCATCGCTTAATCACCTCTTATCAGTTTTAACCCTCCAAAAGAGCTATAATTATCTAATTTAGAATCGATCCTGTGTAGTTATTTCTTCCCACGAGTTGAATTTATTTTCTAGCATATTTTCAGAGACAGGCTCGTCCATCCTCGAATTATGGGCAGTTATGAATGGTAATATCTCAAATTAATATCATGGCTCTCCATAGGCTGGAGGTTACTATGGTAATTTCCTCATTTCTAATGTCAATACGAGATCCTCATATCGTTCGATAATCCAACATATAATTTCCCCTTAATTGTCAGACCTCGTAAGACGTAGAATAACTGTTCACCTCCAGTCAAATTCCCGCGATTTTCTGTCCGCCTCTTCGATCGTTTTTACTGCGTCGACTCAAAGTGCCTAATAATCCAACCGTTTGATTTATGATCCATCCAAAATCCCTTTCCTCAAAGTCGCTATCAGATCGCGGCGTGTCCTTCGTTGGCCGTCTACCCTTTCGACGTGGGCGGATCCCACTGTCCGTGCGAGGGAGGTGATTACAATGAACCCGACGGGAATTTAACGTATGAAATTGCTTCCCACGTTATGTAATCGAGCATCAGAATACGCGTGGGAGACCATTGGTGTTATTTTCGCCGCCTCCGTGTTGCCTCTATCACGGTGTTTAACCCGCTGCAAAGTACTCCCACGCGCTCCCCAAGTGTTAGCTTAGGTGTCCGATCGTAAGTGGCGATGAATATGTCAGTTTGCTTTGGTATGAACTTAACTTGCTTGTTGAACGAATTCAGTCGATGTAGCAGTAGAATACATCGCCGAAATTAGTAGTGAAACCTATCAGAAGATAATAAAATACTTACGTAAAACAAGCAGGAAGAAATGAAGGATAAAAAGTCCGTATCCTGGACTCGAACCGAGGGAATTTTCTACTTAATTTCCTTCTCTAAATTTAAGCATTTATATCATGCGATTTATAACAAAGAGTTTATTATATAGAGAGTATAAAAATCACTTATTATCCCCTTAAAATATAGTTAACTATCTGTAGGTCTCGCGGTTCTGTTACACCCCGTTCCTGCGCGGATTACCTGTTGTGGTGCATTTTTTATTAAGTGCAAACTTAGGAAAAAATCCCAACGTAGTCTTCTTGTTTTCTCTTTTTTCAAAAGTATTTATTTCTTTTTAATTTTATACAACGACGGGTAAGATGAGACCGAAAGAGAAAAAGATAGAGTTTTATAGAAAGTTCAATATTGAAAAATATTTATTTTCGAATATTGATTTCGATTTAAAATCGCGAAAACTGAGCTGAAATGTATAGGTTTTTCGAAAATTTCGTGTTTATGAGAAATCTTCTGCCTATCTAAATCGCGATCTCATGTATATCCTTTGGCTATGGGGATCCCTACACTGAATAAGGAACAGAAAAACTATTTCAATTAATTTTAAGGAGTTATTTAGTCTAAAATAACAGTCATTCGGTGTTGGCACATAATACGATTTTTCTGATAGTCTTTTGGAAAGACACTTGATTGGAACATGATCTCAATCTTTTAATTGAAAACCACTCAAATTTCTGCGATCACTGCTCAACGTCATCGCAAAAGATATCAATGACTGTTTGCTTGGATGTGGTTCGATTTCATAAACATCATTTCCGTACATAGTAAAATTTTTTACTGCCTAAAAGTTCTGGAATCAATTTTTATTACGTAGAGTAGGACTAAAAATTAGAGATTGGGGTAATTAAGTAATCTTAGCCTGATATTAATTTCTCCGTCATTGCATCATTATTTTCAAATATAGGTCACACATGGAACCGTTCAGCATGTCTTTCAGGAAAAATGACCGTTTTAAAAATTCTTATTGCTAGATTGAAATAAAAAGTAAAATATTCCTGGAAAAATTGAAGCTAGATCATTAAAAATTAATTTTCTTCACTGTTCTGATTAACGCAGTTGGTCCAAATATCCGCTACATAAATTTTAATAAAATAACATTTTGCTAAAGTTACTTACCTACAAATTTACTAAGGCAAAACGAAATTAAACAAAACGTTTACCCGTACCACAGAATTTATTATGAATAAATCCCGGGTTACCGCAGATATTTTTGCATACTATATCCTATGGTACGGGTAAACGTTTTGTTTAAATTCCTATTGCCATGGATACCTACCACAAGGTCTTGCTTGAATCCATTGATAGAATCTATTTGGTATTATTCTGTAGTTATCATTATGTCTTTAGTTTTGTAGTGGTTTCTAAGATGAAATGTTTGAAAATTAACACCATTTTATTTTATTAAGCCCATCATATATAAATGCGCAAGCTAAAAGTCGTTTTTATAATCGTCATATCGGGATACACTGTATAGAGACGACCTAGAATTAGAATATTCCTGCAATGCAAAAAAGTGCATAAGATTTCATTCTCATATAATCCGTCATTACTGATTTGAAAACGCAGGAATTCTAAACGGAATCGAGAAACAGTTATTTTTGTCGGAGTGAAAACCGAACCCAAACCAAAAAAGAAGAACTTTTTATAAACAAGACCCTACCGAAAACCGTTTTAATCAGTTCCGATATTCCGTTCTCTTCAATGCACATTTTAGTACAGTGTAATAGAAGGAAAATTTACTAAGAAATCGTAGGGCAAGACTTGCGAGTAAGTAATAACAAGTTCTATTCTAAAATTAAGCGTATAGTAACATAAATGCAAACAGCTAAAAGTAATGAAAAAACCTTTCAGAAAGATACAATACTTCAGTGGTCGGAGCGAAATAAGTAACGGTTAGAACCGGTTCGACGTCGGTTGAAGGAAATAACTTGAACTGAACAGAAATTTGGTCCTTGTTTGTTTAACCAGAGCGAAAACCGGTACGAAAAATATTACGGTTCGATGTCCTGCCGGGGAGTTTCAATACTTTAACTGGGATCAGGAATCGACTACCCTCCATGCTGATTAGTTCACAGACAGAATGACTCTCAGGATTACAGACGGACATTCATAGCCGAGGTGAAACCACCAGTGCCCACTTACATCTTCCCACAACGCAACCCGGCAAAAGTGAAAGCGACGGATAGGAAAATGGCTCGGATAGACGGAGAGAGAAGAACGCGAAAATCCTCCGACGGGTGGATCCTGAGGGATGGAAAACGATGTGCAGGAGCAAAGCGAGAGAATACGGGAGTGGAAGAAACGGGGTTAGTGAAACGTAAGGTGAGGAGTGTCGGGGGAGAGACGGAGTGTGGGCGGCGGGGAAGGGGGGTTCATAAGGCGTGGGTATCGAGCGCGTGGCGGGCGAGAGAGTGGGGAGCAAGTGATGCTGAGAGTCGTTCGATCGAAGAGGGAGAGGAAAAGAGTTTTGCAGACCTACGGCGATCCGAATCCGAAAGGACTTCCTCCAAATCCCCCTCCGCTCTTCCTTCGCTTTCTCTCCAAACTTCCTCTACTCCACCCTTCCTTCCCTTTCCTACCTACCGCACACTCCCTCCTCTTGTATCCTTTCATTTTTATCCTCTCTCTGCAAACCTTTTCTCTCCAATTCATTCGTTTTCCTTCCCACGTTTCCCGATCCCTTCTTTTCCACTGTCTTACCATCTGCCTCCCTATCCTCCCGGCATTCGTCTTCCTTTCCCAAACTGATTCCTCTCTATAAGCACGAATTCTATTATTTTCCGCTTTCTGTATTTCCCTCCCGTTGCGTACGTGCTCTTCCCCGTCAACCAGCCGGATTTATTTCCTTCGCAGTTTATCGATATTTATGGTCGAAAGAATACTCGGTATTTTTCGCGATAACGATGCTATCTCTCCCATCATCGTCTGGATTTTCCCTATGTTTTGAGTGTTTTCAATTTGACTAAAAGCTAAGTGAGATCCTTTCAGCAATATGTGCTCCATTCGTAAAAGTTACGCTGCATCATATCGATTTCATATAGAAATTCATTTCAATTTTGCCTCGCCGATCGTTCTTCCATCGAATTTTCTTCCACTAATCTTAATTTATAGGTTTAATTCTCCATAACCCGATTCCCGAGGATCCGCGCGCAATCATATTCCTAATACGTTATTTATTCTCTTAAATCCCATCAACAGTAATCATTGGCCAACTGCGACAGAGGCGATTGAGGACGAAGAATAAAAATACCCTTTTCGGAATTCCTGGTAATATAACGTTGGTAGGCTTCTATCTCCTGGACTGCTATATGAGAAATACATTTCCTTCATCGATCATGCATTTTCTAAGCACGAAGCACCAAGAAGGCGATAAGATGTTAGTCTAAAGTGATTGAGATCTCTAATTTATTCATGCTTATTGCTTGGGTGTTTGAGAACGTTATCAGATATGTAGTGTTTGAGTTGTTTCAATTACTAGGTCTTTACCGTATACAGCAGTTATAGATTATTTTTATTTGTTTTACTTACATGAAAGAGCCTCAGGTAATCTGTAAATAAAAAAGTTACTCCATATTTACCATTTCGACTATCAGTCCTTTTCCAAAGTAGTTAGTTCTCAGAATTGGACTTTTTCCTATATCGATGTACATATTAGCACATACAATATATCATCTTTTTCAGATAGAAAGGAATGCAAAGTGTGTTGTTAGGAATTTGTGTTGATACAGAGCAACCTGGTCTCTACCGCCCACTAGTGAGCAATTTGAAGTTTTCAGGTGGGCAATGGGAATTTCCCAGACGATAAAAAGGGATGATAAAAGGACTTTCATGTAATAATGTGAAAAATGTTTCACATCGTAAATATGTCGCATGAATTATTATAAATACATTTAATTATTCTGTAAATGCTAAATTAAGTAATCGAGACCGCCGGGGAATACATAAAGTTACAACGGTGGGAGATAAATAAAATAACGTCAAATGATGTAGAGTATCGTTACCTACACATGCTAGGTATCATTCCTCCAGATTATTGGAAATTATGGTATGAGTGTACCTATGATTTATTTTATTACTCTATTTTCTAGAGCATTTTCTGGACTAAAATGCATTTATTTTAGACGCGATAAAATATAGGGTAAGGTCAAATGAGAGCTCCACTTTTAGGATCGGGGTTCGAGTCCCTGTCATGTATTACTGTCTCACTTCCATAAATAATTTTCATGGAGCACGACGCTTTGCATAAGGTCATACCAAAGCCCCTTTCCTCACCGAAGATTGCGGCGACCTGCAATTCCCGTAGTTTTCATCGCTGTTTTATCCGTACAGAATTTCCGGTTTACAGCTCTCACCGCCTTTCCTGGTTTTCATTTTCGCTTTTTGTGGTTTTCCATCCCTTTCCCATCCACTTTTTCCCTCTATTACTCATTCCCCAATCTGACATCATCTCTCCCCTTTCTGCCCACACTTCGCCATTCCCCCTCTCTCGTTCAATTCCTGTCTTTTGTTCCCCATCGTATCATCAATTCTACCTTTTCGAACCGCCCTAATCCCGTGAGGTATTACGGCTGCTTTCCAGCCCAAGTTTAAAATTTCCGCCTCTCACATTAACGTAATCTTATTACATCCTGCTTGCTATTGCGAACAATGGAGGAAAAGTTCGCTTGCCGGAATCTATCATAAAGTTATGGCGTAAATGTGTTCCCACGATTCAGGTGGGATACTAATATAAGCGTAAGCTCGCTTTAAAAGTTAAATCCGCGAACTTTCATTTTCGCTTCGGTTGGGAGAAGTAAACCGTGTAGGGATTTTTTTATCCGCTCGAAATGAAGTTAAACGCTCAAATCCGTTAATTCCTCTCCATATTCTCTCAAACTGTTTGTCTGATTTTGCTAATGGTCAGCATTGCAATGTGGCACATCAAACCGAAACGGAAACGTAAACCGAGACTAAAAATACCGATTTAATATGAAGGAAAGCTGAATAGATAAATTGGACATAAACTAATCTGAAGAAAATTTAAACTGACCGAAACCGGTAATCACCGGTTATTTTTTCTGTTCCGATTTTCGGTTCGCATTCTAATTAAGCGTGTAGGTAATTCAATCATTAGTGGCATCGGCTTACTACTCACTTTTTACTTTAAAAACACGAATCTCATGTATCAATTTATTTAAATACAATGTCATTAAAAGGTA
Organism: Pachydiplax longipennis; assembly: GCA_036926295.1. NCBI lineage: Eukaryota > Metazoa > Arthropoda > Insecta > Odonata > Libellulidae > Pachydiplax > Pachydiplax longipennis. The sequence continues at coordinate 54,371,668 of JAVFKF010000002.1, read as the reverse complement.
CCACGCAATAATGATCCTTCTATGGGACTCGAATGTCGATGGGAAAAACCGGTTCGTATCGATTCTACGAAAGTTTTCGGTTCTAATCTGGAAACTAAGCGAGATTTGTAGCTTTCAATAAGCCAAAGCGAAAAAAACTACAGTTCGATGCATATATTTCTCGTTTCTCCCAATTTAACAACGAACGTTGTCCATTCTTTACAAATCAAAGATTCTGTTCGCTAAGGATCGTACTATTTTGATTCAGTTTTTGTAATTTTGCACTCGTTGTTGCGAAGAAACGAAATTAACATCACGGGTGATTAATACCTTCTCAACATCATGAATTAGAGAATAGAATCAAATTCATACAAAATAAAAACAAGAAGTTGAGCGCTTTCGTCCTGGCCAGCAATAGTTCATTATCATTCAATCACACATCTTTTGTTTAATTTTGGAGATGCGTATCTATTTAATTTAATGCTACATTTTTACTAACTATACAGTCTCATTAAATGGCTTTAACCTAGCTCTAGCGTTATTCTTTCACCGCGTGCTGTAGAAGACGTAGAACATGAATGCTCAATACCCGTAGGATTGACAGACTCCATATTGACAGGAAGAATAGCTTTTTGCCCTCAGCAAATGAGACAACCATCCTTAATAGCCAATTTCGATAGATATGGAGATCTTTTCCTTTCCTTTTACCAATATCTTTTCTTTTTTCTGCAAGATTTTATACTCCGTCTAGCATTTTATGATACGTAGACTCTCCTTTAGATGATTAAAACGTAATATGTTTGACGTATTATTGAATAAAAGTTACCTTTAGATCTTGAAAGGCCAAGAGTTCATTTTTTACATTTCTTGCCTCATATAAATGGACTGATATTAGATTTATAAAGCGAATTTAAGCATTCCTTAGCTTCCTTTATGGTAATATTTTTCGGGTCTTTTTTCATCTACTTTTGAGGCTAACTTCACTGACATATTCAAAACAGAATATCTATCCGCTAAAACCTTAGGACTGCAATCGAAGCAGTATTAGTACTTTAAGTGTAAACGAGAACGCCTGGATGTGAATATAAAGAGCAGGATCATTACTGGAAAAGTATTGCTAAATTAAGTTTAATTTAATTATTGTAGAAGTTTCGATATCTGTCAATCACATTGAACCTGCGAAGAATAAAATCCGAATACAGTTGATAGCTGCAACTGATGCAGTGTTACATACTGATAAGTGATACCGAGATAGTAAATATATATAGAAATATGACGGCCAGGCTTCTAAATCTGATACTGAACATAGATGGAACAGATATTTAGTTGATGACAGTTAACGTTAAGCATTACCATAAGTATTCTCTGGCAATGGTAAAACCAACTGTCGTTGAGGGCAATCCGTTCAATTTGGCATATTTTAAATAAAATAAGTGGATACCATAGAATTTCTTAGAGCCGTACTTCCGAACTTATGTCCTTAAATGACATTCTAATCATTATCTTTTTACCGTTGCACATTAAATTTTAATACCGAGAACTCTCCATAATCCGGGCTAATGATGGAGAAAGTATGCACGAATAATAAGAAAAAGGCTAGTCCTAACTTTTATTTCTTATAGTGTTCATAGTTTAAGCGAACAAAGAATTTATTCTTATTAGTGCAAAAATTCTATTATTTTCGATTGTTTATTTTTTCGATTTTTGTTTCGATGGACTCTTTAAGAATTTTCTTCGCCTGACTGCGGATTATGTCTCTGAAGTCGTATTACCACTGTTCCGTAGAAAAGGTCTTACGTACGTCCTGCTTGTATCAAAACGCAAAAATACTTGTGTTTTTTGTGCTTGAATTTTTATCGAAAGACCGCGGAAAATGTTAACGGAGATTAAAAATGTGTCCACGAATAATCTTCCAAAGGATGATTAGGATCTTAATTTTGCAACTCCATGGATAATATACCTCAAAAACGAAGCGAATATATTAAAAAATATGAAAACATACGGCACTCATAGATACAGTCTTGCTTCACAAAACTCACCAGTTTTCAAGGGGTTTTCCGCTTGGGAAGCACTTAATTGGGGAACCAGTGAGAAGTCCTTGGTATCCTTTTTCCCAGGGTTTCCGCATGTTTTACTGCGTTTCAAAATTTATTGGGGGAGACCTTCGTCTCAAATTTCGTAAATTGAGTAAATAGGGGGCAAATAAAATATTTCGAATCGGGCCTTCCCACTTACGGAACTGACTTATTGCCATCTTCCCGACATCATTAACCGCTTCACCATCCGCCTCTGGTTTCGATTCGAAACCTTCCACGAGTTCCAAATTTTTCAGCAACGCGATGGGGGGGAAAAAGTTTCGAATGGGCCTAAATCTTTTGCTCATTTTCAAAGTCCCGCACAATAAAACAGTGGAAGGGATGGCGCTTAATCTCCGTAAGGGGGGGACCATCCCTGATTCGGAAGGGAGCGGACTCAGGATGCTGCGGTAGAGGATGATGCGGGGAAAAGAGAGAGCAAGTGGCACGCTAAGAATCTGCGGAGACCCGATTTAATATCGCATTTTTTTCTCTCTTGCGGTCGCTACGGAGGAGGTATACATAACCCTGGCGAGAGGAAAAAACCCGCTGACGGTTACCAGTGAGTTATAACCCAAGGATAAACAAGAAGGAAAAATGCAGAAGTTACTGAGACTCGAACCAGGGCATTCCACTTTCTGGGCAGATATTCTTACTTATTTTCTATATTCTTAAACTAGCTTATTGTGCTTATTCACATCCACTCTGTTGCAAAGAATCACGCAAACAAGGGATGGCTACAAAATTTCAGCCTCCTAGAGTCAGGAGGTTTCTGTCCGCCTCTACCTCACTCGCGTTTCGTGATGGTTAGAGAAACACACTTATCTGGAAAGTTAATATATAGAAATACCGTCTGATATATTTCATCTATTTTGTTTAGAGATTGTTTTTCTTCGTTTAATTGCTGCATTTACCTTATTCATGAAAAGCAAAAGGAAAATATTAATTTTTTGGGATAAGCCGATGAGTAGAGCAGAAAAATTGACCTCAAACCTTAAAAACTCCCTTAATTCCTTTTGACTTGATTTTGGTGCATATCAAGTTCCTCATTTAGCCAAAGGTTTAGCTGTAGTTGGTTAATCTTACTGCGGTACATAAAGTGGTGAGCAAGACGTAAGCTATTCTAGTAAAAACCTTGACCATCCCATCTAGTTTGTGACCTGAGATAACTTCCTCACTTTCTTACTGTTCGTAATTGGTATTGCCGTAAGAAGAGTAAATTTCTTTAGAACAGGACATAGAGAGGCCATCCCTAAAGGGCATCCACTAGAAGTAACACATCACATGGCTATCAGTTCCGCATTTAATGCTTGGAAAATATTAAAAATAACTTCCTTACACAAGTTACATATACACACAGAAATACGCATAATTACAAACATGGCATAACCCATGAAATATATCAGGATATTATTACTCTTTATTGTTAAGTATTATAGTAGCTGTAATTTTTATAGTTTGTGGTATATCGTCGTAGTTTCATGGCGTTTCTCTCGTATAAAGGACGCATTAATGAAAAATTGATCATCACTGGGTAAAAACATCAGCCCGGAAAGTGGAGGGTCTCAGTTTCTTGGTATTTTCAATTCCTGTTTACATTAGAGATTAAGACGCATCCTATACATGCATGGTATTTACCCTCCCTGATCCTCGAGTGAATTAAAGTACAAGAAAGGCGAAGATTTGCGATAATTTCCACAGGAGCATAACCCCAAGGGGTTGAAACCTTAAGAAAAACATCGAGCTGACGTTTTTTGTCACTCCTCCTTGTTGGGCTTGGGGATTTAAGGTTGCCGGAGGATTGGCCACGGGGGGATGTTGAAGTGGGTGTGTGGGAGACAGATGGAGTGGTGAAGGGTGTGCACCATCAATGGGGAGTATTCGGGGCTCTTTCGGGGGTCCTTTTCCTGTGTTCCGCGGAATATGTACTCCTGTTAGTGGAGCGAAACGGTCTCCGACAAAGGTTACCATGACAACGGGCCAATCCCGACCGCACACCCATCTCCCCTCTCTCCCTTCTCATTTTCAGTCCTTGTTTGCGTGCGGATGGGGTTAAAGGTTTGCGCTTCAAAAAAAGCTCTCGATTAGTCAGTTATGGTATTTAAAAACGACCGGCTTTTTTTCTGGCCGAAGTTGACTCAACGTTTGGGATTAGGGGTGAAATCAATGAGCCCCAGTTTTAAAGCCAGCGAGTTTGGATGGGTATTGACTTTTTCAGGTGGTGTTTAAGTCGCCGTTGGGTTGAAATATTTATACAAGCGATGTCTGAGTGGAAATTCCGTCATTTTTCGGAATAATTTGGCCTCTGGATGTTTATACTTTCTTAAAATATATACTACTTTTGTCCAATCTCATTAGATGGTAGGGAAGATGTCTTGAAGGGGTATGTTTATGGAACTTATCCTCTATTTCATTATCATTATTATTAAATTTCTCAATTATTTTGGAGAGTTAGATTTATTTAGGATACAGCATAATTCAGTTTCATTTAAATAGTATAAATATAAATATGTATTTCTTAGCTTAATGTGATTATTATATTACCGATTTTTACCTCAGCATGTCTTCAAAAGTAAACGTCTGTCTATGCATTTTTCAAAACTATAACTACGAAAGTATTAATAATTTGCTCATTTTTCTACTAATACACAGGTTTAGACTCATACTATGTTAAACTACATATGTTGTACAAAACTTCCAAAGCAAATGTTATACATTTCTCTCGATTTCTCGTTAATATGTTTTAATTCACAAATATTTTAAAAGGGAGTCAGTATTTTATACTAACTAATGCCATTGATATTCGCTTGAGATCCTTTATTTTTCTCCCAGGAAGAAATCAGCGATGTTTAAGAATATGCCTGCAACTATTGCATCGACCCCTGTTTGTATGCAACCAGCATTCCTCTAATGTATCGCTTTGACCTAAGATATAGGCGTTATTTTATGTTAGGTGATTATAGGATATTTCACATGAATATTTAGTCCCAAATCGGTTGTGAAGTGTGTATTTTGGAAGTCTGACTGAATATTGTCTTTTGCGCGTTACTTTGTGATTTATTTATTATATTTTAGAAATTTATTATCAACACCACTTAAAGGACATCAGTTCTGGCTTAGCAACTGGTGCAATGTTGAATACTGATTATAATTGAAACTCATTATTGTACAAGTAATAATTAATCGGTGAAAATAGGGTTCAATCTGAATTTAATGAGTAGGAATACTTCTTAATTAATTAGTAGGACCGGAGTTAAGTGTAGGACTATAAGTTGAAATAAAACGAGAATGGTATCTGAAGACACTAAAGAAAATATCTGATGGAAAATGTTTGAAGAGCCTGAAGGAAGAATGTTTGTATTCATTTACTCGGTATCCAATAATGAAGACTTAAATGTTGAGGGAAAAGTGGATAGTGTTTTTATGTGACTGACAGCACTACCTAAACGAAGAAAGTGAACTTTTCCTGAGTCACAGTTGACTTAAGATCCTCGCAACATTACGCCAGAGAGCCAAACGCGGCTTTCTAGAGTTCCACCTATGGCCGGCAATCGGCAGAATTTCTTTCTTATGTAATTTTTATGGTAGAAGTTAATAAAGAATAGCGATGATAAAAAATATTGAATAATAATTCGTTGATGTCAATGTATCATTTGGTGCATAGTCATTGTTTTTCATCCCCAATGAGAATTTGGAAAATACTTTTCAAGAATATCGAAGTCATATTTAATCTATAATCACAGAGGGATTTCTGCTGAAAATATTAAAAGTTATCACATTTTTATATATCCCAGTTTTAATTATATTTGGATAATAATCCCTCTTTTATTATAAAAGGCATTCGTTTTTCTAATATACTCAATTTACGGCCATGGCCATTATTTTCACATCCTCTTAGCCCTTCCATTCTCGTAAATTGCGCAGGACTCATCCATACTATTCTATGCCTATGCAGGATACCCTCCATTGAGTGTCCCACTTGAATGTACACTCTGCCTGTTACACCCCTTTTACTCTCTCCCTTGTATCAAATCATCAATGACGTACGTTGCTCGCAACTAGTCTTTCCTATCCCCACATAAATGGAAATACATTCTGCATAAACACGCGATGGATGCCAATTGTTGAATGTTTTCCGGAACCGATGTCATCACGCGTGATCGAGACGGTGAGCCTTCTTTTTTTAAAGCATAACCTATAGACACGCGATCTCTGAGTAATTTAATGGCGCTGGATCGTTAATATCGACTGGAAGTAGTCGGCATGTGTCGTTTTCGCTGCTTTAGGATCATGGCGGCCCGGGACGATAATTTCACCGCTATCTGGCCATCGCCTCATTCACTCTGCCAACTAATGCGCCCCAACTTACTGCCGCTGCCGATGTGTTTGACTCGTCGAGACGATAAAGTGATCTTAATGAGCTGATTTCACTCACGCGAAACATCAATCTGCCCGAGAGATCTACGCTCGCCGTAAAGCGCCGACGTGAGCTACAGTTTTGCGTTCGCCGTCCGATCGAGGATTTTTCATTCTGTAATAAACGGTAGGATTCGTCGTCTGCGCTACACTCATTTTGCACCTGAATTTCTGAAGGGAAATTTGTATAATATAAGTTGTATCTCGGGTTTTTTAATATTTTTCCTCATGACTCCTAGAGATTCAGCCTGTACTTTCTGTTCGTTTACGAGTTTGATGGAACAGGAGGGTTTTTTGTCCGTAACTCTCAGTTAAAGACTATTTATAATTATTCATTATATTATCAATTTAACCTCACAATTTTTATATTCCTCATTCATGATCTTTTGATTCTCCTCATCGGAGATCACTGTAATTACGTTAATGAATTTGTATTATCAATGTACTTCAACTTTAACAGAGCATAGAAACAGAAAAATACGGAAAATTTATATTTATTAAATTTCATAGGTTAAAGATATTTATTACATGCCATTCCTCAGAAAATAACACCGCTAAAGAGTTAACAAGTAAATTATAAATTTTTCAATGGTTTCAGCATCAAATAACACGGATGTGTTTTTTAACTACTTCCGGAATATTTTAAGAGTGTTGACATTTTACCCAATATTTACCATACCTCATGAGCTACGGATGCCAGAAAGTTAGACTATGTGTTGGTATAAATTCTTCTAGACTATGTTTATAATGTTTTATAAACATTGAACAGAGAAATACCATGTGTATTTCTCATACAATCATTAATGTAAGTATGTTATTAGTCAACTTCGGGTCCAACTTTTCGCATTTGAAAACTTGCATGGAATATTATAGAATTTTAAATTTAAGAGAATCTGTGGTAACTATAGGTTGTTTTAAATTTGTCTAGCTTTCCCTTAGGTTTTTGAACTGAGTTTTTATGAGAAAATCGAACAATAGACTATTGCCAATTACTCAAATCAAGGGCATGCATGTTTGCATTTTATGCATTTTTCAGTCTCACTTTTCAAAAATCTGATATTTATCAAAGATTAAATCTAATGTGTCTATTTGGATTTTTAGGCAAATAATTTATTACTGTCCATTTTCACGTTGAAAATCTTAGTGTCAGAGAGATGAAACTGAGCGACCTCGACCGGGAGGCTATATGTATTATACCACCGAAGAACGTGTTTCATAATCTCAATTTAGAAAAAGTTTAGTATTAATTTTCTAATATTATAATGATAAATGAAATTCCGGTATTAAAAGGTTGAGGTTAATCGTATACTTGTGGATTCGATGATTATTTATTTGCCCCGAAATCAGTCAATAAATATTCTATGATCTAGGTGCTTGAATTCTTAAATAAAGTGTGCTATTTTTATTACAACTGCGAAGTTATTTTTAGCTAACTCAACATCAGTTTATTCATGCAGTGATTTTTCACCTCTATGAAACCTATATTATTCAAGGTGGCATTATATAACATTCGACATCATTTTAAAGCTGAATACATTATTTATAAATAAAGAAAATAATTTACTAAACATGAAAGGAAATGGCGTACTAGATAAACACGTGCATCAAGGTGTGAATGCTTCTATACCAATAATATGTATGGCAACGTTTACCTCTAAAGTTACATCACCTTTAAATACATTCCACATTAATAAAAAATATGGGTTTGGAGGTAACTGAACCACCAAAATGCTGTTCAAAGCGATTCTGATGCCAAGTTTTGTCGAAAATGGCCTTTTAAAGATGAGGAACGCATCCAAGCGCCGGGACTAAGTTTCTTCTTATGGGTGTGGTCATAGAATGTTACGAACAAAATCGTTGCGAAACAAGCATTTTACCTTAACTTATTTTACAAATTCGAGATCCATACCTATTACTATAAAAAGTTGTGACCAGTCAACAATTTTCCGCGGCGTTTTAAACTATTTAAAGAAAATGATGCTTTCATTTCACTGCTATTATTTTGAGGACTATCTACAGGAACTAGAAAGCATTAAGTTAATGATACATCATCGCTGTGATAATCCTTAGGAAGTTCGTCTCGTATTGATATTCTGATTATTTGATATTGGGACCCCTCTTATTATTGGAGTTATTTTAGCGCGCTACTTTTTTGGGCTCTAGTCCGATTCCTAATTCGAGCCAAATATTTCCACTTAGAATTGCTGGAAGAGAGTACAGCTTTAAAACATTATCAATGGCACCATCACTGTAATTACCAGTTGAGCTCATTAGTAATAGACAGAAAATAACTAAAGTAAAGAGAATGTCTGCAGTATCTCAAGTTAAAACGAACCTGAAGATGGTCAGACAAGAAAGGGACACCTGACTTTCAGAGCGAATATTCTTGCTATTGAGCTATTTCACCAAAACATCTAGACATGATTTACCTAAAATGTCTTCCAAACGGTATGTTCGCAGTTTGCTTCACGCTTTGTAGGAAAATTATGTGTAAATATTCTGGAAAGATAAAAGAAGTTAGAATGGGCTAAGTGACAGCTATGAACAAGGGAATAAATCGCTAGAGCTGGGACATGTGAGCTGCATGATCAGTATGAAAGGGGAATTCAACGTTGATTTTAGAGGGTATGTTTAGGATGAATAGAGACAAAATGATGAGGATGGTCTTTCCGTGTAGTATTCACCCTGGAGGCCTGTTTGATTCTCAAAACTTCCACCACCAGCTAGAAACAGCTCTGATGAGGAAATGAGACTTACTATACATGATGAAGAGTGAGGTGGTTTCCCTTTCCTTTTCTCCCTGAGATGGAATGCTACGAGTGAAAAAATCCACATCAGTGCATCACTATAGCCGTTATCGTTTCACCAAACAGATTAGTAAATCCCAATCGTGTTAAATTTATAATGTGTTGACAATTCAAGGAGAGCAAGACTGCGAATATGGCATAACATAGCTGAATGTGAGATCCTATATACATGGGACGTGAGGAGTTCCAAGCATGAAAGAGAAACATAGAATAGATTCATTGTATCATTGCAGGGATATGTAAGTATGGGCATTATGAATCCACATACTCATCTCGTAAACGTGATTGCTATACATGCTCGTTACAAAAGGGGTCCCAAAGTTAATTCTTCGCGTCTATTCTTTCGGTGGTTGAAATCGTCATTCTGGGCTCGGTTTCCACTCAGCATCTCTGCTTCCTCGATCGACTTTCGGCAGCATTCGAGGTCTAACTTTCAATGCGAACGCCGTACAAAAACGACCTTTGGGGCTCAAAGTGATTGAGCATCTGAGAAAACGGACTCAACAATCGGAGAGGATGAGGGCGATGGATGAGGAGATTCAGGAGGTTGTAAGCTTTGGGAAACGGCGGCAAGAGAGGGAAACTAAGGATTAATCCCTTGTTTGGGAATAGGTGAGGAGAGATTGAGTTGAGACCCGAACTGGGAGATCTATGAGGGTTAAGATGAAGGCGAGAATGGGTTGGGGTATTGAGCAGTTGAATGCCAAAGGAGTACTCACATATTCCGAATAACCAGCTGTCTCGAAAGTTACTCAGCTTGCTCCCTTCATGAAAAATACGAGAGATGCGTCTACCCTATCTTTTGGTTTGTACCACCGAATCAAATTGATTAATTTTACCGTGTTTTTCACTGATGTTATCTATTTTTACATTTTCTTCTTCTATTTCACTTTATAACTGTTATAATTTTGTTATATTTTATTTTGTTGACCTTTGCCACAAATTTCATAAAATTTTTGGAAAATATCAACTCAGTGTCACAATTGTTAATTTTTCGACTCATGCTTCAAAAATTTCGGCAGTAACGATCATTACCTGCATTACCTTTGAAATAATCATTACGGAATTTGTAATCAAGACGCTACGAAACTTAAAAAAATATATTACGATCGGTTTCAGCCTGCTAAGAAAACATATTTTGGGACTCTATCATTTTTAATTATTTCGCACCAGAATAATATCGCTGTAAATGCTGAAACTGGTGCTAGTGCTAGAAATTTCAGGGAGCTATGAAGTACTTTGAAACTTTTTCTAGGTGTTCCTTATAACACGGCCAAAACACTGATTATTATCATACTCGGTATTCGATAATGGAATATGAAGGTGATTAGTACAAGATATGTTGAAGCAGCAATTTACTATGATGAATGATGAATAATCAATTTCGCATGAACCAAAGTAGTAACCAAGAGCTAGAGGATATTGCTGAATAAAACTATCGTGAAGATAGGTTAAAAGATTGAAATAAGAGTAAAGTCATTTGAATGATATAAAGCTTTCCTAATTTCCAACTGTGATTACTACAAAATAAATCTCGATGGTAGCATGATAGTTACTTTATGTGTTTACCGATCTTTATTTTATAAGTTACTTTAGTAATTATACAATAAATGGATGTTTGTGAGGAATAAAAGAATACAAAACCATCAGCATAGGATGTATACGATTTTTCATCCAAAACTCTTACAAATGAAAGTTGCACCCGAAGAGAATAGATGATGTAGAAACTAAATTCGTAAAGCAAGTAAAATGTTTAACACATGAACATCGTTAGCATATCCAACACGCGTGCTCAAGTTGCAATTTGGGTCAGGTTATGTTTTCAGCGCGCGTGTAAACGAAAATTGGCGCTGTTTCCGATCCGCATCTCGGGGTGTATGCCAGTCAGGTGGCCCGAATTTTCAGAAATAATGCTCCTTATATGAATTGGCGTAGTGAGCCAAATAAGGTCTTGCTATCGACCTGGGAGCAGGTGGGAGGAGGCTGATTTTGACAGATGATGGAGAATTCTAAGAGAGCGAAGGAATGGCGGCCCGTTCTTGACGTAGGTCACCCCAATGCGGGCAACCACACAAAAAACCGTATTGCGTTGCTATTCCGATTCTTTGCCTTCGGAATGACAATCGATAAGGCAAGCTGTCATTTGCCTTTGACGCTTTTCGCTCTCTTTAAATAGAAATACCCCCATTTTGGGGCTTTTATAAGATGGGTATAAATATATTACAATAAATGAAAAGGCACTGTTTGGGGAAGGAATTCGCTTCGTGGAGGAACGGCGTATTGCGTTGTTGAGTGAGGGAGACGCACGAGAACGTAAGAAACGTCCATTGGATACAACCATAAGAGTTCAATGATAATAACTTTGCAATTTCAAGGCGCTGAGGGAATGAGTAAACATCCATTATCGCTCTATCAGCGAACTTGATTCTTTTCAAAGCGTATACATCAGTACTAAGATAAAGTGACAGGAAATTAGTATTTTTTTGATTGAACCCCCTCGTAAGTTGATGCATAGGAAAGATTCCTTTCAATTGCATACAGTCTTGAGACTTTTTCATCATAGCCACCGTTCCACAGTCTTCCGAAACAATAAACCCAACTGCCCAACCAACCCTGTTTTGAAGTTACACTATATATCCATACACTTGCTAAAGTTAATGCCAATAAAGGAACTTCCCAAAGGAAAAAGCTTATGGTATCCTGGCACATCCTGGCGTGCATCTAGGAAAAATCCAAAGGACTTCTTCTCCATTTTAATCGCCGTTTTTCAACCGTATGAGTTTATTAGTGTAAGTAATCCCATCCAAACTTCCTCAGGATTTACGAGGCATTCGATTCTTGAATTTATTATGTGATGATAAAAAATGGTTGTATTAGATATGCTTGAATGGGGAATTAAGCATTAAGAATCGTCAAAAACAATGATGTTTGCGTTTTTGTATTAATGGCAATTTTCCCATAATTAGATAGCTATTGTGATTATTTTTTCTATATTTTACCAAAAGACACAAAGATATCATGAAGATATACTTGCAGTAGCAAGTTATTACCAGAAACATAAATTATTTCATGAATGCCTATTTTCTTAATACTGTCATTTAGCATCCAAGAATGAAAACTCGTGTATAATCTTTGCCTTCTTGAGGTAGAGATACACGAATTCAGCGCCGCAGTTGTATTACGTTCTAGCAACAGATGCTAGATTTTTAAGGAAATAGTAATGAATGGAGAGCAAATGACATATTTCTATTTATTTTACATTTCACGTTTTATTGCATGTAATTTGCATCACAGCCTAATTAGACGTTGCCAGTTCATGTTTCAATCGGAATAGCTCTCGCTATTTCCTTTTTGACCTCCGTTTTTAGGCAAACAGTGATTGAGCGGCTCTTTCTGTGATCTGCACCCTGGCCTCAATCTAAGCGCTGATAGATTATTCAGTCTACTTGTCCTCGGCTTGCATGCCATGTTTACGTTGCGGGAGTTATTGCAACCTCCGACTCGCTATGGAATTTTAGTAGACTGTGTTGTCTTCGGTGCAGTCGAATACTGAATAATCCGAATCCCATCTCGTCTGTAACATTTGTGTGTGTGTATGCATGGCGGCATTTCTTGACGGATTCAACTGTGGGAAGGGTATTAAACCTTGAAGGTTTCTACTATTTAAGGCGTAGGAATATGGAGGGAGAACTGACGAGAGAACAGGGATATATTTTTGTGCCGAGAAATTTCTTATACCATATGTTCTTCTTGTGAATTGAAAAAAAACTTTCTTTAACTCTTTAGAATGCTCATCTTATAAGAGTTAGAAGAAAAAATGGGATCTTTTGAGGTTACATGGTTCATTTTAACACGAAGTTCTTTGATCAGACAAAAAATGTAATCTTTCCTCCTATTTGAAGGTACTCAATAGTTTAGGATTTTTCTAATATATTTAAATACACTAATTTTTATAGAACTCAAATTTTACGTCCATTCAAACTCAGAATAAAAAGGTCAAAATCTTTATATAGTTTTTCTTTATTCTAGACTAATAAAATAATTGATTGAATTCTATTTCATATGGCTTAATACTTATAGATTTTCTCATTTTCTTTCAATTTTATCTTTTCTTCTTTTCAGGTAAGCCCTTTTCTATTATACTTTCCGCGCGTCCTTATAATCTTCCTAAGCGGTAAGTTTATGGCTACCTATTATATACGCTTAAGTTTCTTTAATTGGACGACGAATTTTCGTCAAGAGTTTTTTTACCGACAAAAGAGTAATGATGGCCGCAGAAGAACGAAAAAGTCCATCGAAGAGAGGTAAGTCTGTCTGTGGTGATAATTTTCTCACATCAGTTTCTCCTAAAACAATTTTTATTCCACCTATTTTGACATTGCAAGAGAAAGAAATTGATTCGCTTTTCAGAATAAAAGATCTAATGTCAAATCTCATTCCTTCATCTGAATGGAAAATTGAGGAAAAGAAAAAAATAAATGTTAAATCGCGAAACTTTAATATATTTAACATTCATACATACGGGCCAAATTACAGTTCGGAATATAAGATCATACGCAATGTTGTAAACATTTAGTTGTGTGCTAATGTTTGTACACAACGAGAAATATACATCAGTTCTAGCTTGAAAATATTTTCTTTAAGAATCAGGAATTTCGCCGAAACCCTGAATTCGTCTCGTGGTTCACGAATGTATTCACCCTTTCGGAAAAAAGGAGCTAGAGGGAAAACATTTAGCAGCCATTGACTCCCTTTGGCATAGCTGTCCTCTTTTCCCGAGTTCCTCAGGAAAGAGTTTGTGCCATCGAATCTTTCTCTTAAGACTCTAACTGTAGTCCCAGAGGCAAAGGTTTACGCCCTTGCGAGATGGTCTTTGAGAAGGTATGGCTTGGGTGTGGTGGATGCAAGGGTGGGGCCGAGAGGGGAACAGATTGGACGCTGTGGAGGGGAAAGATACGTGGGCAGAGATAGCAGAGGGGAAGATATCTCGAGGGAATCTTAAGGTTTTTTTATTTTTTCCCCCACTCTCGATTCTACAGTGTCCTCGGCTGTCGAAACACGCAATATATATTCCATGTTACGATGCATCTCGATCTCCATGGCTTGCACTTTCTCTCCATCGCTACATTTTTCATGCATCTGATGTGTGCCGCAAGCTTTCTTTTTTTCCACCGCTCCGAATGTCAATGGTCGACATTTCAGAGCTTGGTTTGCACGCGATTTTCTTCTATCCGAATGGGGAAGTAGTCGTTCTCGCTCTACTTTTTGTTTTGATGTTTTGTTCCTCTGCCGAATTTCTCTTTTTGTGGTTGTATACGTTAGAGACCAAAATAGTAACTGGTATTGTTAATTCATCGATAATGGTTAATGGAAGGATAAAAATATATACGGATATGTCGTTTTGAAGTTGCCCAAATATAGTTGTCTAGGATTTTGACCTAATCTTGAGGGGTATTTTCTTTGTTCTTGTTACAATGACCTTGTTTCTTCGGTGAGCATTAAACTTCTTCTTCGTTTATCAAGCACAATATAGTTTTATTGCTATTTCTTATTTGTGTAACAATCTTTTTTAATTATTTTATTACTAAACGTTGGTCTCATGTCTCTCGAGTCAAAGTCGTGAGAAACGAAATTAATGATTAATTTTATACGTATATTAGTTTATTTTAATCTAATTAGCAACTTCACTTTAATTTCGCGTATGCTACGAGACTCTGCGAAACAGGAGGAATGAGAATATGGAGGACTGTTTTCCTCTTTAGCTCTTCAACAGCTAAGAATGAAAAAGATAAGGAAATAAACGAGGGAGAACTGAGGAAACATTGGATTGCCAAGGGTAGTTTTTCTCCGTGTGTACTTTCCCAGAGCCAATATAATTCCAATTCCATTTTTCTCGGCCGTACGATGGTCGCTAAACAATCAACGATTACTGCTGGCGTCTCCTTTGACCCACCGCTGCTATTCAAAACGACCACTTTTATGCTATTGTTATCATTAAAATCGATCGAAAAGTTTCACTCGTAATTCTCATTTCTCCGTATTAGCTTCTCGTAAAAAACTAGACACACAAACAAATTCATCACGCTGTGATTACATCAAATGCTGTCACTTTGTGAGTAATTATGGATAATTGATTGTAAGACTGCAAGTATAAAAGACCTGATTTTATATGCAATGCCAAGCAAGGAAAGGAAACCTGCAGCTTTCTCTGGCAGTCAATGCAAAGTCTTCAATTATTGCGTCGAATTTATACACGTACGTATTTTAATTCCCTATCCACGTTTATTTCTTCAAGTGAAAGTAAAATCGGTGAGTTTACTTTAAGTACGTTTACTTAGCGATTAAATTCGTTTTACTTCGTAACGTTCAGATGTTTACTCTTTGATTGCATGCAATATGTCGCTCTATTGCAGTCTGGTGGTTTCGTAAGCGGCCGAATAGTGCTTGCTGCCTTCCAACGAAAATAAGATATGTGCTAGCACGCATGAGAAAAAGATTTTTAATATAAAAGGAATCTATTAAAATGGAAGTTGAAAATAATGATCTTTCCCACAAATAATTCCTGGTATGGGAATCTCAATAAAAGTTTTATGAAGCCTTGTTCATCTCAGAGATGTGTTCTGAATTAGAATTCAGAGGAATGGTAAATTAAATTAAACGAGATTTAATCTCTTCGTATAAATCCTTTTAGCTTCATTATGTTTACTTCATGATGGTCCAATTCAGGATATCAATATCTCTGATTATTTCTTACTATATTTTTCTGAATAATTTCAATGTTTTATCATTATTTATCCTTAAGATGTTCATGCGTAAGACGAGTAACGTTGGAAACGGTATTTTCACTCCTTCGTAATTAAATTCCATATTTTAGGTTCTTTTTCAAACTATTAAAAACGCACATGCTTAATCGTATTATAAATAGTTTATTCTTGTCAGTCAATCATTATCTTATGTGTTTGGAGTTTAGAAAAGAATCGTGTAGGAAAATATAGATTAATATTAATTGAGAGTAGGAAAGTCTAAGAAGGCTTACAGAAGTAAAAATCAACAGCAAGTCAACGGTTCTTGGGTACAAAACATTTGAGAAAATGATTTTCCAATCTAATAAACTTCACTAATTAATACTCTTTCTCCCAGCACTTTTGTTTCGAACAGTCCCCAATTTAATACATAAAAGCTTTTCGCCCCTTAATGCGCTCTCTGTGATTCCCTCTCAAACCTTAAGGGTGCATTGGAAAAGGCGATCATGCCAATAGGGCTTAAATTTTCAAAACAGCGTTTTCGATATGAAAGCTTTTTCGGGGGAAACATCTTCGAAAATCCTCCCAAAAAGGCCTCGTTTCTTCTTCCAACCAATACCCTTGGCGATCATTAAGTTCTTTTGACCCAATTCTACGCTTTCTATCTCCCAAGAAATAAAAAAGGGGATTTTCATCCGAGGGGATGATTGAAGAGGGAGTGGAACGCATTGAGAAATTGACTTCAAAAATCTCTCCCAAATCGCTCTATTCCCAACATGCTCTGCCACACTCTTCTTTTCTCCCCTCGTTTCTTGGGCAATAAATATCAGGAGGTGCAGCAGCAGATTTAAGGAGGGACGTTCGGATGGAGAGGCGTTTATGGAGAGAAAATGATATTGATAGAAAACTTCCACCTTCTGCACTCGTATTAAGATCCACTTTTCGATTATTCTCTCTGGTAATTAGGCACTCTTAACCCATTTTCTCTATTCTCATTATTTAAGACTACTAACTCTACATTTTACGGCTTCGTTGGCATAGGTTGCTTCACCTTACCGGAGAAACAGGTCCAGGAACATAAAACTAACTCAAAAATCAGAATTCTATAGTGCTTTTAATTTTTAAGTAATTTATTGAATACTCCTACCATTTCATCTATCTTGTACCAACTTCAGTGAAACAAAGGTTAGTTTCCTAGACTAATAATACTGTAGTCCCGAGAACATATACTTATTAAGACGGAAAATGGTTCCAAGAGGGATTTCCTTTAACCATAATTCTCCGAATAAGGATGAGGTTATTATTTCATTTAGTACAGGATACTGAAAATGTTTATTATTTACTTCTTTCTTTATCTTGTTCGCGGCTGTGGTTATATGAACGAGATGAACTAATTTACGTTGGGAAATATTCGACTTTTGTATTTTAACTTAGAACCTGCGAACTTTCCTCATTCGATAGTTAATTTCTTGTGGTACGAGTTTATGCATTTGATAGAAATTAAAGGAGTTGTGTTCGTCAAAGTATAATCAGCCGAAAAGCAGAGTACTATGTATCGTATATGAACATGTGCGATGTCACGCATCTAACCCTGTAACTGGTAACTTTCCCGTATAATCAGATGAGTAAATTCTGGAATGAATTGGGCTCAGTATCACATTATTATAGGAAAAATTTTGGATTACAAATGGATATCAACTGGCGTGGCAGTTAAATTTATTTATTCTAATCGAGGATTTTAAATAAATTTGATCGAAAAAAAACTCTGAATAGAACCCCCGATGGTCTTTAGTGGAACAGTTTGCTCGGGTGTATAAAGAGGACGTATTCAAAAGTTAAATGGAAATTAAAGCGGTGTAGTTCATACAATGCAATAATCTACCAGCACTATTCAAAGAATAATGCTAGATACCAGTAGAGTACATAGGAATGAACATTTGACACAGAAATTAAATACTCCTGGGAAGGAGTAATATAGGAAATAGTTTCCGTAGCGTAGCTCCAAAATGTCTGTTGTTGGAGCCTCATCATCCATGGCGCTCGTACAGATGGCAGTCGATTTCTTCTCACTCCGAAGTTTGCATACATTTTATGCAACTGACTCAGACGCTATGGCAACCAGGAGTCCCAATTCAGAAGCGACGATTTTTGCTCTTTTACCAAAATTTCTAGGATTACCACTGTTCATTAAATTTCTTCTTTGGATGTGTATACTCAAAACTACGATGATCATTTGTGTACACCCTGTATGTACACATTTTTATCGAGAAAGGAATGGAAGATGATGAAAAATGGAAGAATTCGGTTTAGGAAGAGAAAACTGTGGTTTATCTCCGTTTGCAATAGATTAATATTGGTTTGCGCAAGGTTTTGGGCGGATTATGAGTGTTGGAGGAATAGAGTTTTGCTGGGGCAGGCGACGGGGCAAGTGCTGGTCGATTTGGACAGCTGTGTCTGCCTCACATCTCTGCCCCATCCGCCATTTTAACTCGCTACCGTCTCCCCCTCCCGCCCCCTCCCCATAAGCCCCTCCTAATCCCCATTTGCCACCCACCTTCCATTTCTTTCTCCCTTTCTTTTTACTTTCATTTCGTTTTCCTTTCCTCACCTCACGTTCCTCCTAGTATTTTTCACTTCCAGTTTCTCTTTTCCCCTCTCTGCTTTCCTATCTTCTTCTTGCAGTGTTCTTTCTCTCGCTCTACTTGTTCCTTTTTCCACTTCTTCCCCCATCTTGCTCCCCTTCCGTTTTTCTTATCAGTGCGACCTCCACACCGAACACCTGTTCCTACCCCTCTCCCTCACAATCCTCAATCTATTAGCGTCCCCTGATTCTTAGATGGTACTTTTTTGTCTCCTTATCTGTGTTTAAGCTTTCAAATGTCTCTCTCTTGTTGCTTAACCATTTATCTCCAGTATCTCTTCGAATCTATTTGGATACTTCAGTCTCAATTTTGATTTTTGTTGAAATTATTGTGTTTTCGTCATTGCTTCCTTCGCATAGCTTATTTGCTTTCTCCGCACATTTCTACTTCTGCACTTAGAATTCTAAGATTACTTTTAAGTCTCCAATTTCTTCTTTGCTTTTCTATTGCTTACATGTTGTTACTCTCTTGTATTTGACCTCACTTTTTCCCAAATTCCGTTATCGTATGTGCAAACATAGGTAAGCACTTCTTTCTTCTTCCTTTTTTATATTTTTCTTATATAAGTGCTCTCAGCATGAATATCATAATAAAATGGTGAACTCAAAGACTGTTACAAATCATCAAAATAATTAAACAAAAAGAAATACTATAAACTGCTACATAAAATAATTAATACATCTAAAGTTAAACAAAGACTCTATTACATCCTTACGCTAGTGCTCCTAAGACTTATGCTGATGTCCTTGCATAGGTTGTTATACGTTTCACAAATTTTATTATGGGTTGCGTTTTTGTAGTAATTGCTACTAACCTTCCTTATATATAAATCCCTCTAAGCCTCCCCTCATTAGTTGGGATTTTTATGCCTCAAATTTTGATTCTCATGGAAACAAAACACTCGAAGCATGCGAACACTCATCCTAAATATCCCTCGGTGATAAAACTAAATAAGGATCCATTCAGTACAAGTAATAGAATATGTAGTTTTTCCCTACCATTTCTCTATTTCCACTTTCTTTATGTTGAAATTGAAAAATCGATTGCGGAATGTCCACATTCATATCTCTTAGCGGAATTCCCATGGTAGGCACGTTTCTTCCCGCTTTTATTGAAAATTCACTCTCCCCGTTCTCCTGAATATATACTAATAATTCAAAGTCCCGTACTCTCTATATATATTTGAAAATATATTGTGCTGCTTGTAAGCCGCCACTTTCATCTTTCGGTAGAACGGTCAACATCTCTGTGGCCTCATCAATTATCACTCTAGAGCCTTCTTTATTATTTTCTCACCACAAAAATGTGTAAAGGTACAAGATAGTGTTGTCCCATTACTTTGGATGAGACAATTTTGTGTGGTACTTCTGAGTACCTAATTTTTCTTTTACTGGAATTGTCAATCTCTACCTAACCACATTTCTTAACACTCTTGTCTCTACTTCCCTACCACCACACTCCTTAAATACAAACCGGTACTTAAAAGTCCCCTCGTTTGCTTTCCCAACGTAAACCTCCTCGTATTCCCGATGGCATCTTTCCTCCACGATTCCCTCCCCTTCCTCCTTATCTCTCTCCCCCCTCTCTGTCCATCTACTTTATCTCCCCCCTTCTTCCTTCCTTCCTCGTGCCACATCGGCCTCCCCGAACGCCAGAGGGAAAAAAGAAACCCAAAGAGGAATCCGGGGAATATATAAAAGCAGGCAAGAGAAAAGATCTTTGCAGTTTGCCAGTGGGAATTATAGAAAGTAGTGCCATCGCTTATGTTCTTTTCTGTCCCCGTATTTTAAGCGTTGAAGGAAGGATAAATGACTTCCACTGCGGCTCATGAGACCAATGACACCAGCACTGTCTCGCATTTAAAGGAATTCCCACTTTTCCGGGGCTGTTCATTACCCCTTTCAATTTCCTCTCTTTGTTGCATTCGTTCGACTTTTTCCCTCGATCGACCTTCCCTCGACCTCGTCCCGTATTTATTTTCTTCAAACGACTCCGGTGACCTCCGTGTCGATACGTGGCCACTGGAGCTGCTCCAGCACCTTGTTGCTCCCGCTTTGTTTTTACCTTTTCCTCCACTTGATTCTATATGTGATCGGTGTGGGTGGGACGTGAATAAGACGGAATGCTAGCCCGATGCATGTGTTGATGGTTTTACGTCAGGATTACGTGATCTCAAGGTTTTCATTGAGGGGAGCGAGGTTTTTTTTTCGAGGGCTTTGACAATGTTGCATTGTTTAGAAAGTAGCGTGGCCAGCGGGGTAACAAACTCGATGGTTTTCGAAAGACAAGCAAAACGCTTCAGTTTGCTCGAAATCTAAAGGTTATGTTGACCTACAAAAGAGGGCGAACCAAGTTTGATTTTAATATGGCTCGGTTCCAAATATCTATTTCTGTTCAGAAAAAGTGATAGCGCTACGGAGGTTGGTGGGAGAATTCGCGGAAAGATGCTTCTCAGACACGAAACGAACTTATAACTAATTCCGCTAGAGGATAGATTGTCTTATGCAAATATGTGAAATTTTATAGAGCCTGACTTTGAAATATTTTTATCAAAAGTTGTAAAAACATCGGTCTCAAGTCTTTTACTAATCTATTACGTTTAAACGTATTACGTCAAATACGTTTGTTACTGTAGGAACGGAAAACGACGCAGTGTATGACTTCGTTCAAACACGAAATAATCCCTTCCTACTTTCCCTTTCGTGAAAAATGTTTCAAATTGTAGTGATCTTTCCTGTACACACGTCTAAGAATACGGAAGTAAATGGTAAATTGAGAACGAAAAGTAAGAAGAAGAATGAGAATCTAAAAGAGAAAAGAAATATCGCATTTTGAAGAAAAAGAATAAAAATGAGCCTATGTAGTTTTTTAACATTTTGATAAAATATACAGTCAGAAAAATGCAAATTTTGATTGCTAAAGAAAATTTATGAATCAAAATATTTTTGTGAATTCTGGAAAAAATACTGAGACGATATTAAAGAAGGGATCTGATCGAACATTTCTTCCTCTTATTCAGACTTATCTTCGTAAAATGAAAATTAACGTATAATTTCGTGCCATAGATATTTCCCTGAATGCTCATTTATAGCGTATCAACAACTTATGAGTCAGCAGCTTAATACTGCCAATGCTTCAGCATAACAATATTTAAGTAATATGGCTAATATTGCGTTTCTAGCGTCCATTATTAACCAGAAGTTTACCTCCGGAACTCATCCTTACTGCCTGTCGATCCTAAGCTTCAAATTTCCAAACAGTTCTGGCAGGTGAACTACCGAAGCTGGGCATTGAACTCTCAGTCGTCTATACATCACCTCAACGGCAATCAGGCATCCCATTTTAAATAATCTGCGCTTTGTTGCGAAAGAAAATTCTTCCAAGTCCCAAACATCATATTTCTTGAGTTAAATTAAATTTACCAACGAACATAAGATAATTCGGAATACCCAAAATATGTTATTCTATGGAAACTGCATTTTCAGCTAAAGATTTATTCTGAGTGTAAATCTTATATATTTTCCCATTCTTTAATTTCTCTTCTTTCATTTTCTATGCTTTCTTAATTACTTGACCTCTAAGTATGTGTCAAGCCCTCTTTCTTGGGTCCTCTCTTAGAATTACAATCATCAGATAGAAACAAACCCATATTCCCTCTCAGTCGCCATGCTTAGGCCATGGTTTTTTGGCCTTGTGTCATGCCAGACCCTACCCTCGCGTTGTTTCCACTTAATCACGCGAAACCCCTTCGGCCATCGGAAATACAGGCAACCATTGGTGGGGGTCAGTCTAAACAAAAACCATACAGCATTATCCTCAGTCATTTCCTCCATCCTACATTCCAGAAATCGTTGGATATTTGATTTTATTCGAGTTTTGGTGATGTTTTGTGTTGAAATCAGTCTTTCTATATCTACCTCTACCCAAACTCCTATTCCATTACATCTTTCTTAGCTTGTAGTATGAGTAAGCTTGTGCAGATTTTACCCACTTCCCTCCTTTGCGGGCGTTTTTCCTGCTATGAATCTTTTCCTCAGATAATACCTTTCGTTTTTTTTTACATCCACTCCTTCTAATGTTTGTCCACTCTATTTTTATTACATTACTTATGTTTTCATCAATATCACTGACAACAGGTTAGATTGAAGAAGGGACGTTTAAGTCTCAGTCTCGCCTTAATAATAGCCTTTAAGACTCATATTAATAAAATACTCCGCCCAATATAGCATGATTTTATTCGTTCATAAAATTGAATACAAATATTTGAACGAGATGAGTCGAGTCATCGTGACATTTTTGATGAAACTGGAAAAATCTATGTTTAAGGTTATTTCGGTAGCATCAATTTCCACCCTTTCTTTAGGTATGATATTCAGAGGCATGCAACGACGTTCGTATTCATTCTAGCTGGGAATACGGCCTTCAACGCGCTACCTTCCAATCAACCAATTTGTCAAATTCTCCCTATCTCCATGTTTTGTTTCCGAAGAGCTGTGCATCAGTGGAGGACATCTCCCTTCCCCATATCATTCTATCAGCCTCCGTCCCGACCTGCGACATCTCCTCTCTGGCAGACACCCGCACCTTCATCTCTCCATCCCATTTCGTTCCCTCATCCTTCTCCCTCTGCTCTCACATCCCATTTACTCGTCTTTCTCCATTTCCTCGATTCCCTTTTCATTCATCTCAAACACCTCTACTGTTCATCCTTACATTTCTTATTCTCATGGGTGTACTACCTTCTTCCAGAAGTTTATACATGAAACCAATTTATTTGTAAGCATTCTTTTCCTTCTTTTAATTTCCTACTACAATGAAATTGCTTCTAAAATGTAAGGAGGAATACGCGCATCATAAATTTTATTATTATCATTATTATTAGGTTATAACTGTGATGCATGTTTTTGATATGTAATGGATTCAGTATTGTAACTGCATGGACGAAATGAATCTATCCACTAAGTAGAGGGGAATGTGACGCCTTAATTTCAGAGACTATGGTAGATCAGAGATCTTGCTGCAATGTTTTGACGTATGTAATTTTTTCATTTTTTTGGTACAGAACTGATAAATGAAGTGTGTTCTCATTTACTCTTGTCTCTGTTTTGTTCACGACTCTAATGATGTGAAAACTTCCGAGGTATGAATGATACTGATTAATGGATTTTTATAGTAATTCCTTAATGAATGCAAAAAGTGCAATTCTTAGGGTCATTGTGTAGCCATTATGTGGAGTTTTCCGCTCGTAACATTATTCAGCGAGGATAGGAAAGGCAAATTACGTAACTCATCCATTAGCAACTACTAGTGAAGCTTTTGTTGCTCATACTGGCCACCGGGCTGAATGCTACACCGGAAAACTGAACTGTGAGGTATAGTTACTTAAATGCCTTGGGATTTTTTGAAGAAGTCGCAGTTAAGCCCCTGGAAAAGCCGAAGGTACCTCGCCTTTGGTCCATAGTTTTGTACCCAATTCATGAAGTACATCTCGTACCTCTCTCAAGACATCCTGTTTATGCTTCCATCAGGTTCTTCCATCCGGAACGAACCCGTTCATCCGGCACTCCTTAGATCCTCCGCATCATTCCAGCGTACCTTTCTGCACTCCACACCCCACCGGCCATACCCTAATTCCGGTGTAGCCCAAATTCCATACCCTTTTGAGCGCCGCCGCCTCTCTTTCCTACACTCATTCCTCTCCACAAGCCCACTGCGCTACGCCCCCCCACTCCCCCCCCCCCCAAACATCTCTCCGAGGAAGAAAGGAGGGTACATTGGGGGGGGGGGCCGAGGGTGGTTTCGGTAGGAATCGTTCGGCCCGGTTAAAGGGTGCGGAGGGGGGGTTCGGAAGATGGGGAGGGGGTAGACGGACGGCTGGATGGATGCAAGGGTGGATTTGACCTTGGGAAGCGGGAGGCCTTCAGGATGGCAAGGTGGTCTCAGGGGGGAGGGTGACGAGCTGCGTGAGCTGGGTTAGGGGGAAATCTGAGGGAATGTGAAAAGGATGATGGGGGGGCGTCGGAGAATACAGTGGATGATGCATATTTCCCTCCGCGAAGGATATGTCGCAAATTAACGGGGCAAAAAGGAAGAGGTGAAGAAGGAGGAAAGAAGGGGAAGATGGATAGTAAAAGGAGAGGACACCGCCGCCTTTGCTGCCCTCTATCGATTGGGCGAGTAACTCCACGAGGGCGGCGCACAGATCTCCTTATCTCCTGCTTTCTCTACATTTCTCTCCCTTGGATACCCCAGCGTGCTATGGGACGACGTATATGCACATATGCGCGATGTACAAATATGCTGCAGTTTAGGTTCTTCGTATGGCTCGTTTTATACGCACAGCCATCGCGATCGAAATGGAAAGGAAAACGATTTCGAATTGTTTTTGTCGAATTAGATTTGAGTTTTTGGGAGCAGCAGAATGGCGTAGTTGGTGATTTGGATGTTGAATATGGAAGATGTAGTTTTTGGGGTTCGCAGAAGCTAATTGGTAAATTGCCATCTACAGAAGTAGTAAATGAAAGATATTTGTAAAGATACATCGATGATTTCTCATGAGCAATTGAGTCTGTTTCCATTGTGCCCCTGGGATCTTATAGTATACCGATTTTCCTAAATACATCAGATGTACGCATTTAATTAAATATGAGTTATATGAAAGCTATTTTGTTTCCCGCAAAGCAGGGTTTGTAACATTTTGAAATTACCATTTTGTTCGAAGAATTTGTAGTTTCTCCGTAAATGTATTTCGAAAGATATTTAAGGGAAATGTTCTGATTTTGACCCTCCAATCATATCTAGCTAGACAATTCAGAAGCTACATTCCAGTACTTCCAAGATTACCGGCAGGATGAGAAATTCATGGGATGTATCAGACCTTCAAATCATCAAAAATTTTTCTTATATACTTTCTTTTCTTAGAATATTACAGAAGGAAAAGACGAAAATACAAGTTCTTAATATTTAAGACATCTCCGGTGGTGTGATTAGTATGTTAGTTAAAAAAATTATAGTATGGAATCATGGGATGGAATTGTATGGGAATGATTGTCATTACTAGTTTTAGGGGTGATTCTCGAAATTCAATGTTCACACATATAATGAAACGTTTAATTATCACTGTTGTTACATAAAAGAACCTTTTAAGTAGCGTTAGAAGGAATTAACTTTAGACACAATTTACTGATGCATCATTTCAAACCGACCAAAATATTGTACCGTAACACAAGAGGAAATTCAGTCTTTGTCAGACAAAGGAATGAATGGGTGGAAATTTTTCGAAGGCGGAACGAGGAGACTAATCCATTGAGCGAAGAAAATCTAGCCGTATTTTTTTCGTTCAGCGACACTTTAGGGACAACCTGGTACGAAGACTCAGACCATTCATGCCTAATGATTAAAGAGCGATAGAGCCAGGGGATCGAGCAGACAATACTACCACCCTTTTTACCGTCTCAATCGATAAGATTTGTAACCTCTCGGCACTCCCAAGGCAAACAGAGGATTTCGTTTACACAAACACCACCCTCTTTATATTTTTTCCGTCCATCACTCCTTCTCGATGAAGTGATCATAATCCAGATGGCAGGCCAGGTGCGTCCTCGTTAGCATATCCCAAATCGAACGGGTCGCGAATTAACTGTCTAGACCCTCCCTTCCTTCTTCCCTTTCTACGACTACTACTACCTCAACTACTGCGGCGGCGCCGTTTTTACGGTCCCTCTGTCGGTGTGGTGAGGAATTAAAGGATAAGATACGAGGAACACGGGAACAATGCCATCCGAGGTTGTACGAGGAGATGTACCGAGAGTCCGTTTTTCCCTTGCCATAGTCGCGTTTTCTTTCAGCATAAGCTTTCTAGAAGCTCTTTCAAGCCTCGTTTTTCGCACCTTCCGGTCCATTGTCGTTTGTTCTCCGGTTTCTTTTCGTGCATTTTCCGGTCTTTTTCGACCTCTCGGTTTGCGAAATATATTCACGGATTCGCCTCCTCACCCATGGCTTATGAATGAGGCAATAATACTGATTCGAGTTGTGCCTGATTAGTTCGCAATCTCTCGTGATGTAGTCGAATGGTTGCGCGAGGATGTTCAGTATCCATTCCAAATTGGAGTTGTCACCAGTGGCATACTTGCATTTATTTCGCCACAGGAAAGTCCCGGTTTCTGCTCCTTTACCTTCCGGCGATTTTGATAATAATATTTTGGTAGTAAGATCATTATTTTTCAAAATACTTCGGCAGCTAAGGTCATTAAGCACATATAAGCCTCCAGCAGGAACCCAATCCGGGAAACTTGTTAATTCTGAAAAACTAGTACTGCAGAATAACGTTTAATAATCATTATAGTACGTTTTATAGCACACAATATATTCACGCAACCGATATAGACTGATTCTATGTTTCAAATTCGTTTAATTGCAGGAATTTGTCCTTGTCAATCCACGTGATGCAAATGAGTTGGTATGCTCCCACTTGTCACTATCAGGGGTCTCCGTTTCCTCAGTAAAAGTGATATTAAAAATATAGGATCTTTCCAGTTGTATTTCGCTAAATATATTGCTATTGAAGTATTTAGTTCCACTTGATGAAAATTTAACGGAACATTTTATCATATTACGGCAAAAATAATATTAAGTTATAGTATGGAATTGTACAAAGTCAAGCCTTACAGTAATACATTTTTAAGGTAAACCATTACATTAATTATGTTTAAATAGAGTACATGATTCTATATAATTCTTTCCTAGTTAACTCACAATGTTCGTACGATCTTAATTTCCTTAACGGAGTCTTTTTCAGCTTTTAGTTACAGATTTTAGTTTAAGGTTGTCCTATATATTCATTATTTTGTATTTCAGTGTTCTTTCTTAAGAAATATTTCATACCACCCTCGACTGATTTATATAAAAATTTTACCTGATTTTATATTCCGAATGAGGCATATTAATCTAGAGGCTTATAACCCTTTCATCTGCTTTTTATCTTTTGAAGCAATTAATTTACGAAAAGCAATATATCGGAGAAGTGAACGAAAGGAAATTTTAAACTTGCGGAAACGTAATTATTTCCCTCCCGTTGAATAGAAGTGATAGTCTCGCTCACTATTGCAACTCGCGTGTTTCTTTTTCTTTCGTTTCAATTCCCGCCTCATATCTTATTCCACATCATCTCCCTCATCATATCTCCCAGCTCTTATTCTACCCGCTATTCCCTACCCTCCATCCCATTTTCTACTTTATTCCTACGCTTACCATTCTCGTCCAGCCTTGTTTTTCTACTCGACTCGCTCGCATTCCACTTTCCCAGCGCACCTCCTCTTCCTCAGGCCATTCTCTTTCCTCACCTCTCCCTTGCCTCCTTCCATTCCTTAGAGGAACGTGAGAGGATTGCCCCAAGGGACGTCCGTCGGAACGATTTTTGTGTGACGTCATTTTCCGAATATTCCAGAAACGTGCGTACGCAGCCTTTTATCAAAAACTTTCGCCAGGGAATTAATAATAAAAAATAAGGGAGAGAGATTTTTTTCGGGGTTGGTCGGGGGAAAACATCGCCTTTAGATCGCGATTTATTGCCAGGTGTTTGACTGATATCGCTTGGGTGTTTTACTTTTTCGCACACTGCAAAGCGTGGGCGTTAGATAAGGATTTCCGGCGGAAATGCGCTAAGCGCGTGCCGTAGGAGTAGAGAATGAGTAATGCGTGTCGTACTTTTTAGTCCCGCTTTAGAGGAGGCAATCGATAAAGTGTTAATTTTATAGGATCGCCGAGGCATACGACGAAGATGGTGGATTGCGAAAGTTTTGCTATATTTTTCGTGTTTAACCATCGCGCTAAAAGAGGTTGTTTTTTGATGTAATACGCGAAGTGGTCGTAAAGCTCCCCGTAGGTTTTGTGAGGAGGACGGGTTTAAGGAAGTTACTATAAAATTTTCCGGCGTCAATGACTTTATTCCGTTACGTGTCCTAAATTTATTGGTCAAACAAAACAAAGCTGCACGGTGGAGGAAATATTCGCGTATGTGCGAATTCTCCTAATTATTGGGTTTTCGTTTACTACCAGCTTTTTCGGCAGCTGATACCTGTCGCAGAAGGCTCTTATAACTCCCCACTAGAAATCGAATCCGGCTTAGTAGTAGAACAGCTTCTACTAAGGAGGGCTTGCTACTTACATGGCTTTCCGATAGTCCTAATATATTATTCTTTTCTAAAGTACTTATAAAATAAATTAACAATTAGGTTAATAAGTGCTTATAAAATGTGTAACAAATACGATAATCCTCTTTTAGGTAAAGATTTTAAAAGCCTGTTTTCCTTGCACCACTCCTAAATTTTCTGTTCTTTTATGCTTCATCACCCTTCAGTAGTGTCAATATTTCATAAATTTCATTTTTCCCTCAAACAACGAATCTTTTCTTTTCAGGATCTCGCCAATACCATTCAGTTTTCAAAATTACTCTAATTTCTGTATCCCTCCCACCATTCTTTTCGTTCTAATTGAGAATAGAGTAAGTGATTTTAATAATTGATTCAACGTAGTATATCTATGGTGACGGATAAGAAAATTAACTACTTCTTTTGGCGGCTTTTGTAAGCAAACTATAGCTATTCTTCTCAGAGACATTTATTTCATCGATCAAATCTTCACAACTGTCAATGTTTGGTTTCGGTTTATACTCAATTTCAGTAAAATATTAACTTAATATTAATTAATTAATAGCCCAATTCCGGTTCGGTCTCGGTTTCGCTCTTGAAGTCTCTCAGAACCTACTTGAACGTTTTTTTTTCGTTCCAACTACTAATTATTTTATCCGCATTCAGTATTATTTATGTTTAGCTTTTTTCAATTTAATTACCTTAAATTATTTTCAAATTTGTTAATTTAATTTCAATTAATCAAATTTGAGAAAGACCCTTATGTCATTAAAGAAATAATCGTAGAAATAAGGGATCAGATAAGAGTAAATTTCATTTAATTTCTTATTACCCTAGGTTACAAATCGCTGTTATGGTACTGATTACTATTTCTTGATTTCATTTTAAGTAAAGTTTTATGAAGTGTATTTGATCTGGCGTTACTTTGTGGAAGGTCACAGCACAGAAAAAAGATACTTGACAAATTTTCCGCAGACATTTTAATTTTGTGACCAGTTTCACTACCGGAGTAGCATTATCAGATAAAGGGAACATGAAGAAAAAGCATTAACAGTATTACAAATACATAGAAATAGCAATAGCATACAAACTTAGGACGGTAAGAAGGGGGTTAAGGGTTAAGAGTAGCGGAACTGGTCGTAAAATAAATATTCAGTGAAAATTTACTAAGTTTTTTTTTCTTTAGTAAAATAGTATTTGTTGGAGACAGTAAGTTAGAGTAGAATAAATAACAGTTTTTGGTTTCGGTTCAGATTAAGATTTTTTATTTTTGCTTCCCGGTTCCGTTTTAGATACCACAAAAATAATTATCTTTACGCTTTTGGTTTCGGCTTTTTGATTCCTTCGATGAAATCGAAAGAAATACGAATTAAAAGAATGGGTTTGGTTTCAAGACCAAGTAATCGGTCGTTCATTAGAATTACCGATAAAATCACCTCAGCACGCTTAAGTGCAGAATCTGACACCACCCATCAATTGGATGAATTCTCTTAAATACGTGTTACGCAATGGGTATCTTATCTCCTTCAAAACCCATCGGAGTAACTCATAAAGAACTCCGAAAGAAATCTGGAAAGCGATTGGGAAATTAATAACGCGAAGACGATCGGGAGAATGAAAAGAAGCACAAAACAGGTCGGTTAGAGTGGAGGAACGCACTCATCTCAATGAGAGGCGATCCATTGTGCCAAATCTTCCCTTAATGGTCGGAGGGGAGAAAAAAAACGAAAATACATTCTCGCGGTGAGGTAATTCAAACGACTTTTGTCCGTAAATTAATTGTGACGAGGAAAGAAAATATCCCTGAGTACTCAGCTTTATTCCATAATCCCTTTTCTCTGCCGCCATCTCTCTCTCGGCGTTCGTCAATTGTTTGCCAACATCTCCTTCCGTCGCCTGTCTTCTTTCTTTCTCCCCCCCCCTTTCATACCCCTTTCTCCCCCCACGACCGAGATCTCCTCGTTTTCGGGATTAGGGTAGCACCAACGCTCTGGAAAGGAGAAAGAGAAGACGGAAGGGGAAGCGGAGGGTCTGGAGAATACTTAAAAGCATGATGGAACTTAATTTCTCTTCCTCTAACCGACACACAGTGGGAGGATATGAAATATAACGGAGCTACCTATCTCGAAGGTATTCGTTAATAAGAAAGTTCGGGAGAGTTCCTCCTTTTTTATTCTTCCACCAATTTTTCTCATCACAATTTTGCTTTTTCCGAAAAAAAATATCCCTTCCGCTTTTTTGGCAAAGATCTGCCAAATGTTATGAGGAGGATTGGGACGGAGTGGAAGGAAGGTAGAAAGTGCGCTGGGGGAAAGGTGAAGGATGTGTTTGGTGGCCATAGGTAAAACTGCGGAATTGGGTGTACCAATGATAGTTTTTCGATCGCAGTTATTTTTCAGTTCCAAGTACAAAGGAACGAGTTTCATTTGTCATACAGTGCAACCATAATGTTCATGTCCAATTCTAAATTAAAAAATTAAAAAATTCAAATTATCTATGATATAAATAATATGTCATAAGGGTTAGTAAGCTTAATGGACTGATATCAATTGTGTTATAAGAAAAAGGGTGCAAATTATTGAGGTAAATTTTAACGCGTATGTGATAGTATCTGTGAAGAGGATGAGCAGGTTAGGATCATTTTTTTGTATTTAGAAATTTTATTTAAAAAAATCAACTTGTTAATAACTCATTTCTGCAAATTAGTTTAACCCTTGGACTCTAAAGAGGAAGAAGTTAATTGTGCTCTTTACTTGGCTGATCTAATATCTACTGCTGCTGTTCAGATAATATTTAGTAGAGAAAAGGTATTATACAGGGACCCATTTTTAAGTATATAAAAGCTTTAAATGTAGGATTTTCTGATTACTTCCACGTCTATTGTAGAAGGGGCAATCAGTTATTTCTATGAAAAATTCATTGTGAAGTAAAATTTCTTAAAACAAAATATATATAGTAGATGCATCATACTTTCTAACAATCTATACTGATTTTATCACATCACTAGCATCTTTATTAATATTTAAACCTAAAACTGTTTCTTCATTGAATCCTCATACTTTTACATTTATTAATATAATGGTAATTTAGTAGGAGAAGTAATTTAATAGTTTTGTGATTTCACACAGGTCTAGATATAAAGCAAATATGAAAAACTTCTTGGGATTCTGAAAATGAAGAAATAAGTGATGAATACTGTGGAAAAACCTCGAACAATGTACGTATGTTATTAAACTTTCCTAAATGTATATTATATATGAAATGAGGTAAATGCTTTTGTTGATAATTTTTATGAGTTAGTGATAGAGATATAGTTTGATGAAAATTTATCAATACCGATATAGTATCATGTTGTATTCAATGAAAAAGATGTGGATGAAACAATCATTTCTTTTATTGAAGACAAACGATATGCAGATTTCGGTCACAACCATTTCCATTTATAAATTTAGTGAAGTAATGATCCGTATATGAATTATTAAGTGTTTGAGAATGAGTGAAATTGGGGTTAGTAGAAGATTGAGAAGAGGCAGCATGAATGGATTTAATTTTGATATCAAGTTCTTGTTGCGGAGTTTCTCTTTCATCAGCTATCGAAACAAGAAGCAAATTAATAGGTAACAGAGACGTAAAATACTGAAGAAATTCTTCTCGAAGTTTTGTCGGTAAAATTTGACGGTGCTACGTAAGTAAGGCGCTTGCATGTAAACTAAGTTGAATTAATCCCGAAATCATAGGGCGAAATCTTGTTAACTCATTAAGGGCACTAGAGGGTCTAGGAACAAGGATTACAGAGGAAATTTCCTTCGTTAACAACTAGCTGATGAAATCGATGTATACTAACACTGTGCGGCATTTATAGGAAAAAGAGGAGAGAAAACTTGTATTCTATTGGTAACCTTGCTATTACCTCCGTTGAGATGCTTCAGCTTTTATGAATATAGCGTAAACAACAGATAATCTCCTCCACTGTACATTTAAAAATGCCTATTTAATGCAGTCAGCTTGGCCTTTCGTAGTTACAGAGTTACAGTAGTTACTGTTACAGAGTTTCAGTAGTACAGTTACAGAGTTACAATTTCGTAGTTACAGAGAGTTAGAGTTACATCATATGAATATGGAGCACCACCGTTTCTGGTTGACTTCGAACAAAAGTCGCACTTTTCGCCTAAATATTCTTAATAAAGGATAGAAATTTGTATGAAACCTTCCTAATAGAATTTGTACTTACATTGTAACCATATTTTTGTATAGAATATAACATAGACACTAGAGCCCCTGCATATCTCTGCATTTAAATATTAGGCATAGAAAATAAATAAATAATTATTATATAGACTATACGTTTAGAATCTCAACATTAAAATATGATTCGCATTAAATATTATTATTCATACATTTTAAATAAAAAGTAAGAAATAAAAATGGCATTATATATATTTGCGCTTTTCAATCATAATGCCGTATAAACTTTTAGCTGTGATGAATTTTTTACCTTACGATTTACGTGCGTCTGCGATTTTAACCACTCAACACACAGTGAAAGCATGAAGCTTTGCACTTTAAAATATGGTACAACGTGTGTAAACTCGTGGAAAGTCGTTGTGATGTGGGCCTTATTTATGATGAAAATAGGAACTTAGAATGCATATTAAAATCCGACGCACTTCGTCATATATCTCTTGAGGATACCGAATCTGAAATTGAGGTGGACGGACGGCGAACAATTTATATTTAAAGACTTCAATCATCGATTGGAATCGATTCTTTCGTTGATTAGAATGGAAGGACGCGCGGTTATGGCGAAAATATCGCCTCTAAATATCGGTCAACATATTGAAACCTGATATCGGACGATGGAAAGATGAAAAACCACTCGATTATTTATTTTATTCCAGCAATAGAAGAATAGTCGATTTCGAGTAATTCCCAATGTTTTACCTCGATCCTATTCTTTTCTATCTTCTCAGCTACAATTCTGCCCGTACCCTCTTCAGGTCGAGTGCTAGTTTGAACCTATTCCCCTCACCATTAGCTAAAGAAAACTTTGTAGAGTAATGTGAGTCAACTAGACAAAATGAGGAGTATGGTTGTTCGTCATTGCTTTCCCTATTGAGCCGTAATACTTTAAGCGGAATAAGTTAACGTAGGTGAAGCAGAATGACCCTTTGACTACCAGTTTTTGTAGCATTTCAATATGAGATACCATAATCAATAGCATGCGGCATTAATCATACCTCAGTAACTTTCACATCACCATAGCCTTGGACAAGTCTGAGACAGAAGTAAATTAAAAATACATTTTATTTATTATGTACGATAAGGAAAATGACAAATATTCCATTCATCAGGATATGGTTGCTGGTTCAAAGTACAATACGAGTCTTCAGGATAGAGACCGTATACTGGCTGTATTGATGCGACTCAAGGGAAAGGGTTGCAGGAGATTTGGGATGTGAAACATAAAGCAATATGTTCTTCGAATGTAAATTTTGGAATAATAATCACAATGAATTGTATATTCTCAAAATTTCGGCGTTCACGTAGTAATTGGAAATGTAATCCTTACTAAGTTTAATGTGATGGTGTAATTGCTCCAAAATCCAAACGGAAGAAAAACCAGTAGATGACTCAAACTTTTATGCACAATGTAAGAGCATCTATTTATTCAATACATTTATTAAAACAGCTCACTAACCGGATAAATAATAATTGAACAAAACTGTGGAAATTTGCAAGCAAGGGCCCCGATCAAACAAATAATTATATTCGAATTTTAACCCTATCCTCCCCATCTAATGAACCATTCGATATTTCACTCGTTATTCAATATCTTTAAATAGTGGGCAGCATTCAGAACAAATTAAATTATTTTATAGAAACTTATGGGAAATCACGTTTACTCAACATAGATTTCAGCTTACGGGTATGATTCCAGAACAAATTTTCTTCGTTAGCCGAG
The DNA here is from genome assembly GCA_036926295.1 of Pachydiplax longipennis. Taxonomy (NCBI): domain Eukaryota; kingdom Metazoa; phylum Arthropoda; class Insecta; order Odonata; family Libellulidae; genus Pachydiplax; species Pachydiplax longipennis. Next base: position 54,336,896 of record JAVFKF010000002.1, on the reverse strand, counting down.
GTACCACGGTATTCATGTAAATTATGGAAAATCCAAAAAAAAACATAATTAAGATTACAAAATTATTCGTTTACAATACTGGTTAAGGGAAATGAAACTTACCTGTCGCACAAATACATCCTCATTTTAAATGGATGTTTTATATTGAAATTTCTTTGACTTTATACGTACATACCTTTCCGAACCCTTGTTATATACCTGTGTGCCTTACCGTATTCGTAAAGAACCCCTGCTGCGTCCCTAGTCACCAATTAGGGGATAAGAGGGCTGGACCCCTCGGAAGTTCTCAGCCTGGGGCACTGCTTTGACCTCCCTTTCCTCTAACTTCATTGTTCTGGGGAATATATCCAATACCTACTTCTCATTGCTATTGTTCCCTTCATTATCATAATCACCCAGAAGTACAATTATCACCTCTCTATTCCTATTATGTTCCGAAAGTGAAGAAGAAAAGGGGATTCGTTTCATATGAATTCCGTACGGACCGATGGAAGAAGTAAGGGAGGAAATGGCGATCTCGGACAGGAAAAGGCCCTTTGTTTAGATGGGATACAAGAGCAAGGAACTTACTGCGTGAAGAGCGGCACACGGTTTTGATTAGGGAGGCCCGTATTTCGGATTGGAGAATACTACGTTTCAATTCTGACAGCTGAAAATTGTATTTGGAACCTTCTTATGTTAAATAAGAATCGGAAATTTAATGGCCATATTGAAGAACGTCGCATAAGGACGATGTGGAATGGGACTACTCTTGCAGTACAGAGAAAAACAGATTGTAAAATCTCCAAAAGTTATCGTTTTAACTTATGGCCTAAATCAATTAAGCAGTTCTGCTTGAAAAATATATTGTGAAAGGCCTCAAAATAACCCCGGGTAAATATTCTGCACCAAAGTACTTTTTTAATAATTTTTTGTAACGGTACTTTTCCGCCTAAGTTTCATTTTCTAACAAAGACATTTTTTAAGAGATACAGGGATTCTCCAAGCGCCAAATATCGGCAACTGTCTGGGGCAATTCCTCAAAAAAGGGTTATCACGCGGATGGCCGCCAGTTTTCAGAAGCACCCGATGCGCATTTCGGAAACTATGTTTCCATCATCAAGGGGGTCAAATGCTGAACATTTTTTTTACAAAGAATTCCCGCTACTCAGTTAATTTAAAGCCTTCCCTCCCGTCACTACCTGCTATAATATTATAAATGCAACTCAGTCAATTAATTTATTTTCCCTTTCTTCTCCAGCGTTTCCCAACACATATATAATACTTGTCAAGATATTAATTAAATGAAGATTCAGTTGCATAGAATTTTAATAAATGTTTCGATTCGCAGTGTTCAAACAGAGAGAGAACGAGAGAAAAAGTCTCGTTTTATTTTGCCCAGTTTCCCCACGATTCCCCAAAAGGCAGAGGTTGAAAGAGCGATATGTGCGAGACTTGTGAAATTGTGTCGGACGAGCCGGGAGATCATCCCTTTCCCTGAAGAACAGAGGAATTATAATGGACGCACGCAAGATTTATACCCCTATTGTCTCTCGGTTTGATAATACGGCCTGCACTCATGATTCTCTCCGCAGAAATACATAATCTCGCATTCCTTTTCATCTCGAAGAAAAAGTAGTTCTTGGATTCATCCGTAGACATTTCGATCATACACTCGCTCGTAACAATAAATCTCCATTACTCCAGCGATGATTTTTAATTCTACCGTGATTCTATAGTGAAAAGCTTATTATTAAATCAGTTATATTGAATTTCCAGTAATGATCACGTTTTTGACCACATTCTCTTGTTCATGTATTTTGAACGATGGATAGTTTCTCCGGATATTGATGCAACTATAAAGTTTTAATTTTTTCACCAAAAAGTACGTCTGAGAGTTACCCATCGTTATTCTACACATATTTTAAATAATATTCATGTAGTAGTTTTCTTTGGTTCGAAAATGAAATTTTAAGAGCATAATGAATTTTAATAAATGCAAGAAATCAGATATTTTACCCTACTTTTAGGCTATGAGACATGAATTCAACAGAACATGAATTTTTTAGTTAATATTTTATTAAGCTTTCAATGGATAATTGTTATACAGATATATCGTATTTCAAATGAGATTCTACTTGTAATTTAAAATTCAAGTTTTGTACTCTTATCAAAAGATATGAGATAAAAAGTTTTCAAATTTACGTAAAGGTTATCTCTACAGTTCACAAATATGGGAGAAGGTATTTAAAAATTGCATCGACAGCTATATTAATTTTGCACTAAAATACTAGCCCTCCACCGGGAATTGAACCCGGCATCGCTTAAACCTGAGTTGAACGCGTTACCAACTTGGCTAACAGAAAGCCAATACAGGACATAGGTCAGTAGAAAAATAGAAATGGAAAAAATATTACACCATATGTCGCATAACACATTAATGTCTGCGAATGCGAATGTCTGCAAGCCGCAGTCATACGTTAACATATCAAAAAATATATTTATGTCAATATATATTTAAAATTTCTATCATTTCTCTAAGTTTTGTGTGTGTGTTATTATTAAAAGTACTTCGATATATGAGGTCATTTCGCACGTGGGATCCCATCGGGAATCGAACCCGGGACCGCTTATAAGTTGTTTTGCTCAGTTGTTTGAATGCAGCTATCGCCGTTGATAGGGGAAATAGTAAAATGATAAAATAAAAACAAATTTCTAATTGTGTGATGTCTTTACGGGCTACATTAGACCCTAATAGGCCTACTGGACGTATTTTGTGTACCTCTGTTAATTATACAGGTATTAATACACATAGTATAAAGATAATGTGCATATACTGAGCATGAGATCATACTTTAAAATAAAGGCATTGGTATATATAATATGATGTACATATATAAATCGTAACACGAACGAATCTCGTCGCGATATTCGAAACAAATTTGAATTCTCTTCTCGTTTATCTCAAGCCATTAAGCGATTCGGTAACATGGTTAGCCTGCGGCATTTTAGTAGTACGAGCATAAACATGTAGACGCCTTAAGAAATTCTCCAAAACGGATTAAGCGTCGCCGAGGTCGGGGTCCTCCAATCCAATAATGTCCGTAATATGATCAAATCCTCTTTTTCCTCAACGGATCGCGAGCAACGCCGCGTCCTCTCACGGACTCCCGTTTTCAGATTTTAGGCGAAACGACGGAGATCCAAAAGAGAAGATGTAGAGAAAGCGAAGGCAGCGACGTCGGCGGCTGTGTGCGGTACCACACGCCGAGCTGCGTGGCGTTCTGCTGGACCAGGCCGGGCTGGGAACCAGGCGAAGCCAAGAGCGCTGGCCTGGCGGAATCGATCGATAAACTAGTGTGTGTGTGTGTGTGGAGGGAGATGGGGAAGGGGAGGATTTGGAGAGAGGGTCGGGATTAGGTGTGGCGGGGGTGGAGGAACTACTTCCCCCACCTTCCCTGTTGTCGGTGCAATTGAAAACGTAATGTTCCTGGTGGGGGAGGCGAAATGTCTTCGTTCAAGTCTTGTAGGAATCGATCGTGTTCTTCCCCATGCCCCATATTCAAATCCGAAAAAAGCGTGTGTCCCGGAGGAAGAACGTGGTCATCCGAATGTCCCGATGGTCCCGAATGCCTTTTCACGCGGCCCAAATTTCCTCCTCCAAATTGAGGTTTTTATCGCCGTCGAATTTAGTTTCGCCTCCGCGCTCGTTATTTATTTCTGCTGCGAAACGAGAGGCTGCGGCCTTGTTGGTGTGAAATACGGATTCGGAGATTGAATTGATAAATCTGGGAGTGTGATAAAATGGTCGTTGCAGGCAGAAATGGAGGAGTAAATACTCGGCGGACTCTCTCCAGTTAGCGAGAATTTTCTCCTTTGACTAATCGTTATCGCTGGGCTCCGTGAATAGTCTAAACTGCGAATTCGACGGGCAGATTCCTTGTACCCGATTTAAATTGCTGGAAGTTCTTAGGCAGGGGATGTTAACTGCAAGGGATTCTTTATATTTATTGAAGCATTCCGTTATAAGGAATTGTTGGTAAGTCTTAGCTCGTCTTCTGCATTTACATAGGTTATAGTCGAATCTGATGCTAGATAGACCTTCTTCGTGTTTTCTGTAACTGAGTTTACTTAAAAGAGTTGTACTGAAAATCCAGTTATACTGTATTAATAATTATGATGAGTTGGAGTGTAATCTGAATTTTAATTCTACGAACTATGATCCTCCTTATACATGTATATATGTAAATATTTTTAAAATATGTGTTTTGATAATCATTTTACTTTCATGGAGATTATCCATAATGATGAAATCTAAGGTAATAACGATTTTAAAAATTTGAAAACGAAAATCTTTAGATTAATTAACTAAATTAAGTACGGTTAATGGTTATATTTTAGTTAGAAAATTGACTGATAATTGAGAGTAATGACTGATTAATCGATGCTACGGTAAAGTGTAACTGCCCGTATAATTATTAAATAACTATTTTGTCGTTCCCGTTGATACGAAGGTTGATTCTAATCCCAATTAGGGATGTTAATGTTCCTCCGTTGTAGATACAGTATAATACCAACACTGTTTTCAGTCAACTATATGTGTGTACAACGATAAATTGGTAAACTAATTGAGCCTCATAACACCCATTTTTACTTTCGTTATTTTCGAGCTACCTAAAGCTTTGCAGTAAACAATAAGTTTGCTGGACTCATTGTGAAATACTGTTTACGGTGACAACTTATCTTTGAATGTATATCAACCTACGGTTGTGACCAATTCCCATTGAACGTGGAACAATTTCGAATTACTCCGCGTATTATTAAAAAAGTTTGAAATCGTGGTGAACACTGAAAGCTTCTTAGCGCCGAGCCGGCAGAAAAGCGACTGAAAAAATTAAATTATCGAGTAGTTTCCTTTGGGTTGAATGACCCGTAGTATGCTATGAAAAGCCTTGAATTACTATGCAAGTGAAAGTGTATTGTAAACAGAGGATGCATTCAGGCGACTCGATGCAAAATCACAGGGTGGCGCTTTCGTTTACAAATTTTTGCATCCGCTACAACAGGAGACGTGTATTCAGTGCGTTTTCCACAGGCTAGCGCCTTGATTCTTTGTCTACCATCAAGAACCAAATCTCATTACATAGTTTTATATCGCAGCTTTAAGCTTTACTATGCTTTTATTCACTGATACGTTCTTATTGGCGACTGTACGGGAAAGGAGCGGAGATTAAGAAAAGGGGCGGCAGTGCCTTCGCCACGGAAATCCCAGTACATCATACCGATCCAATCGCATAACTAGATAAGAAAGAACGCGTTTAAAAGCTTAATTCGTTCATGAATTGCCTTATGATTAACCTTTTAATCAAGGTTACAACGCATTATGGGTAGATATAAATCGAAAAGGTATTTTTAAGTCGAGATACAAGAAGGTCAGCATAAATATATGGGGCTCTCACATATGGGCAGCGCGTTAGAGTTTTGCAAAAGTGGTCCCGGGTTGGATTCCTGGGTGGGAGTTCACGTGCGAAATTATCTTAGCTGTTAAAGAACTTTTAAGAATACTACTTCTACACATAGGGTTACAGGTTTGTCTTGGCTATATAACCAGAGAAAATGAAACAAAATAATGCAAATCGATACGTTGAACTATATTTTAAATAATGTAGGAAGTTACTTTCTTATGCAGATGTTGAAGTGGCGGACAATTTTATCCTAAAAGAAATTACGTCGCAATCAACTGAAAAAATTGGGTTATATCCGGTTGGGTGGAATTGGTTGGAGTTGTGGACTCATTCCGTTCATAACCGTTATTCTTGCAAGCATAATCCTACTGTTATGGCGATAGATCTTAAGAACTAATTCTACCCATAAAACCCATAAAATTTCATTATGTTTGTTCCTTTGTATGTCGCAAAGTCTACCGTTGCCAAGTAGTCATGTCAACCAGTTGCCTTTTCGACCAGTAATCAGTTGCCGAGTGATCTTTTCAACCATTGACTACCGCATAGTTACTTTTTGCACCAATCAGCAGTCGTCCGAGGGCCATTGATCCATGCAAACGTTATAAAGTATTAACAATGTCGTCTTTCGACCCTAACGTTTAAATATTTAGACTATCCCTCTTACGGTAAACGAGAACAGGTCCACTGCAAGCCATCCGACTGTTTGCTTTGAACAAATCTGTAACGCACCACTTTTCCGGAGGCGAATCAATATTACCTTATTATAGTCCAATTCCCCATTTCTCTCTCTCTTCACAATCGCTTGGCGCCTCTTAAGAAGAGGTCTCCACGGATTATTACACTGACAACTCCGAAGCGTACTTCCCAAAGCGATTCTCCCATCTGCAAAAACAGCTCCTTGCGAAGCTCCTCTATTTTTCGGCGCAGAGGACGTGACTTATTCTTGTTCAATGGACCACCGCAAAATGACTTCTCGTTTGCAAAATCCGTTGCGCAATGTGACGTTGCAGAGGAGGGATGGGAAGAGAAAGGGCTTATAGGAAAGGATTGGAGAGAAAGAGGAAGGTAATTAGAGTCCGGTCAGAGACATCTACGGAGCAAGCGACGCTATCGGATTGCTAGAAGCGAAAGAAAGGCGGGGAAGAGGAAGATGTAAAAGGATTGTTAAGAAAAGGAGCTGGTGGTCTGAGGAGGACCCCATGACGGAAAGGAGGGATGTAAGGAAGAGATGCATAAAGAAAAAATGTGGGAAAGATTCGGGAAGAATTTTGGGCATACTCTTCACTGCTCCTGTACAGTTGTGCTTATTACTTGGTATATGGTTAGAAAATGGAAGATGATCCAAAGATTATAAATTCGTTTATGTAGCAGATAAAACCCCGAATTTGATATGAAATTTCTGATTTTCTCATGTCTCTTGTACGAGATTATAATGAAACACTTCTATGCTAATACTAGTTAGAAAATTTCTAAGTATTTGAGGATAAAAAATAAAAGTTTTGTATCTGGGACTTCAACCCTGAACTCTACTGGTAGTCGATCCATTATTGAATGCTCTGTCCAATTGAGATATCACGGGGAACTATATCGTTCCATATTTCTGGTATCCTTACAGTCTAAGAGGATATACTCGAAAGATCTGGGTTCGAGTCCAAGTCACTCCAGGCATTTTAATTTTAATTTTTCCAGGTATTTTTTTAGCGCTCGAGTATGCCAAGTGTTGTGTAGTTCGTGCTACATAAGATTCAGGGGCAATGCATTTCTAATTGCATAACATCTAGGATACACGTACATATCTTTTACGAAATAGGAATATGTATCTCCAAAGCAGCACGTAAACCGGCTCTCAATGAAAAGCATCATGAGTTTCATCTTGAGAAATGAACGCAATCTTATTTATCGGCGTAATAATCACATTATTAGATCATTAAGTAGAAAAAATGGCGCGAGAGAGCGGGAAAACCAACGTGATTTAATCGTGCCCATAATTCTAGAGATAGTTCAACTTTTCATTCGCAAGGGGTGAAGAGGCACAATTCCCGAGTGCTATTTACTGAGTTGAAGGGCGTATTATTTGCCCATCCCTTCCCACTGCGCACCAAGAAAGCAAACATCGTCCCTTACATCTTAACGTACTCATTACGAGTCGGGACAATGCCTAGAGCCCTCTCTCTCTTTCTCCATCGCTTTAATGTAATTCACGCAAAGAGAATTTTTTCGTCTACTTCTTCTACTCGGGACTACGTGCGCACAATGCACAACTGCCTTCTCGAGACGTAGTTGGAGTAACGGTCGTGAGTAGGAGAGGACAAAGGCTAGAGAGTTAGAAAAGGAAACAGTCAGTAAAAGGGATGAAGAAATGTAAAATCGCTAAAGTTATAGTTAAACATACCGGGGTAAATAAACAAACACTTCTTTGTTTGGAAAAGGTTAGGACTATATGGTCTCATCTTGCATCTGACTTTAGTCAAAGTTACTAATTCAATGATTTTGTCACCAGCGACTTTTACTTTCTTTCAGCAGTTATTTTTTTGTTTTGGCGACTTCTCGTACTCAGTGGAGCATGTTCTGTTATGTTTTCCCTTCTCTGGGACTCGGTACATAATATTTTTACTTGTTTTAATTTTAAAATAGCATTACGTTGACAAAGGAATTACGGGAAAATACAAATTTTATTTGCGAATAAAATTACTCATCTTGCACATTTAATTTTTGTAATTTAAGGACCGATGCTCTATTTTTAAAAGCTAATTTAAGAAATATTTATTTCTAACTACTTTGTAGCGATTTTGCTTCTGAAGTCTTTGATTATTTAGTTATTTGCGGGTCAATCTAGCGACATTTTCAAAATTAAATTGGCATCTCTACCCAGAGTCATTGTTGGTACATTTATATACAGGAATAGTGAGTAATTTCAAGAGTTAGACAAGGAAAATGTTAGAAGATCTTGTTTGTTTTAAGACCTAAGGAATAATTAGAGAAAGATGCGTAAAGAACTCTGCTGGTGCGAGAGTGAGGCTCAGTAGACAAGATGAGGAGTGAGGTAGTTTGTTGACTGGGTCAGTAGGTTTTGATGGATAAAGTCCACGGAAGAATACTGACCTTATGAGAAAAATTTTTCATTTGGTTGCGACCAACATAAATTCAAAGGTCAGTATCACACATATCTCATCAGCTTCCACAGCCACGAAGGAGACTGAGTTAAAAGCAAATGGGGGATAAAATTTCCTCAACCATATGCCCGTAAAACTCAAAATTCTCCGCGGAATATATCCCGTAAGATTCTGAATATTTACTCAAAAATCAATTTATAATGTCGGAGTATCGTAAATGCGCATATAAAAGATGAAGAGGGACGGGAATGTGTCGTAGAAAGGAGCGAAAGAGAAGGAAGGATCAATTAGGGTGGGGAAGCGTTGTCGGAGACATGGCGTCCACGGATGATAAATAGAAGTGGCAAGTATAGGGTAATTTTAACTGTTCTCTTTCCCAGCTGACCCTCTCCCTCGCGCCCCTAATTTAACAGCCTGACTCCTTTCGGACGACCCCCTCTTCACACCCTTTTTCATAACCCATCCCTCCATATCTCATCCTTCCCTTTAATCCCTCACTCTGCTAACACTCTTTCCTGTGACTCTTTCAAAATCTTCCTCTTTCCCGCATCTTTAAATTTATCGCCGAGGGTATTTCCCCCTTCTTTCAGCACGTATTCCTTCGGCGTTGCATCCAATCCTCATTCGTATGTGTGGTGCTTATGTTATCTCTCCTCAGTGTCTAAGTGAAAACTTCCATATAACAAAGCAGTCAAACCTACATCCCTACACGGAAGAGCCTTTCAACTGGCACACTAAGTCAGTAGCATACTAACCCGTTGGCGTTGGGGGATTGGCCAAGGGGGGACCAAGGAGATTTCATCCACTTCAACCCCATGGCCGTGAAAATAAATGCTATGTATTTCTCTGTTAAAATACTAAAATAATAACAAAAGGTTTCTGCATACAAATATTGTACAAATTACCAATTTTGACGTGATGGAAAGGCGCGGGTGCCTGGATTTACTTCAGAGACGAAAGACAGGGTAGAGGGTAATATTGATATTTTAGGCGGAAGTCACTTAAAGGTATTATAAAAAGGGGAGAAAATAAAAAAGATAAGGAACCATTAAATGAAAACGACATTAATGGATTTTGCCAGGAGTAATCAGAGAATACATATAATAATATATACCACGGAACATCAGTTGAGCGACCCAGCTCCTCGATCATTACTTCATAGAACTCTGATTCTTAGTTTCGGTTATTTATCATTTATACGAAATGAAAACCGAGTACTATCAAAAATCCAAGAATGGAATGCCAATAGAATTAATGTATAACTAAAACTCAAAGCCTAAGCCATAAGCAGATTATCATTGCTATGATTAACATTTGGAAATTTTAAGTGTCCCCTAATAGTGAAACAGAAAAACTCGGGATGAAACTGCACTACGAAAAATTTTGCTGTTAATTTTAAATATAATATTTAGGATTGCGAATGAGTTACATCTCGAAAAAACTTCTAGATTTTCTAGTAAATACCTTGGTAGAAGTATTTCCTCAGGTTCATTACATTTCCACTCTTCGAATATGAAAAATTTAAAGGACATAAATGCGTCTTTAAATTTTTACCTTCAGTCTTTGTTTTAAGACCTGCAGTAAATTCATAAAGTCCAAGGGCAAAAGAATTTAAATTTGATTATACTACCTGTGTGACTTCGTGGTTGGATTCCAACTTATTCAAAGACAAAACAGTCAATGCTATAAAAAATTATTAATGAAATGTTCTCCATGAGCATATAAATTCTTTCTATGAAAAGCGTAAGTGCTTCGAGATGATAATGCACACGGTTTAATGGAACGAAACTTTATTTGCAATTTACTATTATTCAACACCATTACGACCATTATCTATGGGTTTTAATTTAGGGAAGGTAGAGAGCTTGCATGATATCATAGCGACCCCATGATTAGTAAAAAATTCAACCTTTTCATTCACCGACTTCGAGCGCTCCCTCATCAGAAGTCCTGACGATAAAATCTGAGTTAATCGTTTCTTCGGCTTAAAAAGGGTAGGATGTTCACCTTTAAAGATGTAATTATGAAGTCGAGAGAAAACTCAGTTATTACCTTAGAGCCATAAAGCTATTGGAGAAAATATTACTTTACGAGATTTGGCATTAATGTTCTCACTTTCATGTCTTGAAGTTAAGTTGAAAGTTGATTTTCCAGTAGATATCCCAGCCCGTTATTGGCTTCGACCTCTAACAAGACACAATTAGCTTAAATATTATTAAGGAGAATGAATTGTTCTCGTAATTACTTAATCAACTCCATCAGATTCTCCTCTGAAAGTGGTGCCCATTCCGGAAAGAGATGTTACGAAATCTTATCTCCTCTGGGAGTGCTAATTTGAACCCTTTTGCTTGGCCCAAGTAAGAGGCGTAAAAGCTTTTACGAAGGCTCTTCTCGATTCTCCTTAGAATATCTCTTCACTAAGGCCATCTTCTTGCCAGTCAGCATAATATTCTCTACTCGAAACACTAAAATTTAGTACTTTCGCAGGACATTGCCGAAGATCACTAATCCGGAGTATGAAATTGAAATGAACCAAGTGAATGTTCATCTTCATTTGTACCTCGAATGATAAAAGAACTTGATAAATCATTTGTTATATCGTTTTGTCAATTCAATTAGACAAATGTGTATCGATTTATTTCCGAAATACAATTTCGGCGTTGTCTTATTATGGTAGGATAGTCTTGATCTTAGAAGATTTAAGATACTTCTGAACGAAACAACGAAAAATGGTGTTATGTGTGTTATTTAAATTGCAATGAGAATTTCACATAGAAATTTGATTGGTCTTGTTGAGAGAAAGGATTAATGTAGCTTCCAAGGAATGCAACCTGCCTAATGTCAGCTCCACTATCTTTCAGGATAAGCACGTTATTTTTCTCATTTACAAGGAATACCCCTTTTTCCATAACCTTCTTTACATATTTGTGCTTTGTAGACTCATCCATATACCTTTCAGTACTTTCTTTAGGCTACATATGCGTTTTATCTTCTGCATCTCTTTCAACAACCGTTATTTCGGTCTACCTCTGCCTTAAGTACCACTTACACTCTCCTCGTATTCCTTTTAAGTGATGTTCTTCTTCCTAGCAATTCTTTCTGTATGTTGAAACAGACGTAAAACACTTTCATGAGATTCTCTTAGAGTATGAGTCTCATTAGAGATAGAAAGTAAGAATCTCAATCTTTGCGAGAGGAAAGACGTCTGAGCCTAGAAATTATAGCGTTCTGAATATCTTTCTTCTCCATAAATATGGCTTATATGTGAACATTTTCTCCTAACATAGATTAAAGATCTCTCCCTCGTGTACCGATCGCTCTAGTATATTTCATTTTAGTAGTCGAATGATGTGTACGATTGTAATGTGTACGGGTAAAAGAGCGTGTACGAAGTCAAAGTTCAGGACAGTTATGTCCGTTTAAGATGTTTTTTTCTCTTTTCTCAACAATCTTGGCTTTCTGTGCATATGCGTATCAAAAATAGATTTACGAAAGAGTATACCAATGCTTTGTTCGGAGTGTTATGATTTATGAATGTAAAACGTGGGCGATACAGTTACATACATAGGGAGGATAAAAAAGATAAAAATGTGCATATGACGCAAAATGTTTGACATATGAACAGATCGGTTGAAAAAATTAGAAAGTCTTGTTAAGAGTAGGAGAGAAAAATACAATGATGGAAGCAATGAATTAGAGGAAGTAGAATCGGATGGATCATACAAAGAAATTTTTTGATAAAAATTTAACGTAAAACTTTAAAATTTACATTATTATTTTTCTCGATTTTTGAAAGAATTTAAAAATATTAATGACTGCACATTGGATACATCTTTTTTTATATCATAGAATATTACTAAAGTTTAGGAAAATTCCAACAAAAATAATCGTCAAAATGGAAGTAGATGTATACCTGAATTTTTTCTCAGTTTCATTTATTTCCCCAAAATCAAGCATGTGAACCATACTTTATATATTACTTATTTTTACTTATCTTTTAGCTTAGGAGCAGCATGAGGTCCACATTTTCCCCACCTTCGTCCTAGAACACTCCCTTATACATCACCGATGGATATCGTATATTTTTTGACGAATTACCAAAGCGTGAGTTCTATCGATAAAACAATAACCCCCATCATAAGCACGGTGGCGTTGAAAACCCGTCAAGTATAAAAACTCGGTTCCGAAGCAGCGGAAAGTTGACCAGCATTATCGGAGGATATATTACGGGCCATTAAGCCGAAATTTTATCAGTGGGCGAAGATGCGACAAACATAAAGAGGTTTCCACTCGATACTAAAATCCTCGCCTTACTTTCATAACATCCCATATAATATCCGCCGGAAATTATCGCAGCGTATCCGGAGAGAGAGGTGACACGGCTCCATCGACCGCCAAAAAACCTCCGAATTCGATCTCTCGAAAAGGGTGCAGCTACTCCATCTATTCGGACGTAAGGGCGTGCGTATATCGCTTCTCGATTATCCGACTCCAATTGCCGCTGCGAAATGCTAGAGAAGAATAGAAGCCGATCATGTTTCGTCCCATGTCAGATTGTCCTTTTTTTGCGACACGGGAGGAATACGTGTACGGCTGTCGACTCCGATAACAATTTTCGCGTTTATTATTCCTGTTTCGTTTCCCCGACGATTCCTGCTCTTTTATCTTTTCTCCCGTCGAACATCCCCGTATGTATTTATGTATGTACGAGTATACGTATGGATGTCGGTGTATGGATCGAAATTTCGAGACTTCGGAGGTGCTTGGCATGTATGTGTGCGTCTGGCGGTACATAATATATAATGCTGAAGAACAGTCTGTAATCTTACACTAATTTGGTTTTTATCCGAATTTGAAATGAATTCCGTCGCCTAAGTATCCGTTTGATGCTAATCCGTCTAAAATAAAAAATGCCTTTCTATCAGTCATGTGTGAATATCTGGCGGTGACTCAGTGTCATAGGCAGTACTCGGTTGACGGAGTCGGTGGCATAGGATTTAGCGTTTTGTCCCTGGTTCGAATCCAGGACATGGTTATTTGGATGTGTTTATTAAGCATTAATGGTATGAGTGATCTCATTACGCTAAAAATTGCCTCAATCATATTATTGACTTGCTATTTACTTCGACACAAAAGTATCTTCTTATTTTCAGATATTAATAAGCATACTTTATTATACTTTGGATTTTTTACTTCGGTCAGAGGATAACCTGGATGCCTGTTTATCACATAGATTGAGTTGCATTTCGTATACATTCAAAACTTTAATCCTAGACTTCATCGTAGTTCATACCTGGTAATGATTATGTTAGTTAAAGCTTGTAAATACCAACTCTATTCCAAAGAATGATTTGAGTTTCTTGTTCATTCTGATAATCGCCTTTATACTATATTAGGTGTAACGGCACGATTCTTAAAAATAGGAGAATATATTTCCGATTCACCCTATTTCCAGCTTATCAAGAATAGCATTATCTTAATCTAAATCAACTTTTCTGACTGTCTAAATTAATGTATAATTTTATGAGGAAGAAGATTTCCTTGCTAATGGGCTTTTACCACCTTTTACCTTCCTGACTCTTAAACCATAAGATAAATAAGCGCCAGTTAAGATATATTTTACAGCTTTTATTCTTCAATTTTCCCTACTTTGAGTTTCTTGAAGTAATCTTCGTGAAGTAATTTCACCATTTAGACTCGTGTACCCAAGAATGCAATTCTGCAAGCAGCCTCGTTTTACATTCTCATTCTTTTTCGTCAACAAGCTAATACTTCATGTAAGATAATTTACTAGTTACTACAACTTTGAAGACGCTCTTAGGCTAGAAAACACATGTTTATAATACGTTTACTATAGAAAACGATATAACAATGAAGGATTAGTGTTTACTCCGTGAGATTTTCAGACGGGAAAGAAGGGGAAGGACAGTCCTCGAAAAGTGCGTCCACTCCAAGGATAACAAAGGCTAGGTTTATTTTCCGGGAGAAGTCCTAAAAGTAATTAAGCCAGAGGTTTATCTTTGTGGCACTGGATGCCGTTTCTTTACCCTGAAGTTTCGCTGCAATGTCTCTTCATTGTCTATCTTAATGCGAGGTTTGCCATTTGTAATCTGGAACGTAATCCTATCGGCATCACTTCATTTCCACCCTCAAGAGTTCTCTTCGTCCCTCAAAATCTCTTCTCCATTTTTATTACTCTCGCCCGCCCTCTCATCCCAGACCTCTTTACGAGTTTCTCTTGCTCTTTTGCCTCTGTGTTCCGATGCGTGGAGCTCTTCTGTAGGTGTATTTTTTATTACTTCAATCCGATCGTTAAGTAGGTTCACAAGGAGCTTTAAATAAGTCTAAATATGTGTACGCTATCTGCAGGAGTCTAAGACTAAGATGTATTTCCCCTTTTGTGCTTTCAAAAAGAAAGAGAATTTCGTCTTGCAAACTTTAGTGAAATCCCCAATGTCAACTAAGTTACATAATCCAGAATTTTACAATTTTGCATTATTTTTAGCCTGAAATTTAAGTGAAACGGCTTAAGCATTTTCGTTTAAGATTATTATATTGAAAATTTTCTTTTTGATCTTCTATACATTTATAACCAACGATTGAAAAAACTCGAATCCTCATTCATTTACAATATAAAGCCACTCTGTTAGTGAGGCGTGATTAATTTCTTAGCTTATTATTCGGAAAGATCAGATTTATGCGATAAGAGTAGTACATTTTTCTATAAATCAAATTAATTTCCGTCATTTTTGAAGGAAGAATTCACTAGATTACATAGATAAATCCATTTTACATAGTCCAATGATACAGTGAGTTATGGGATATAGATGCTAGAGCAAATCGTTTCTAGGGTTAATTTGTTTAGTATATTAATGAAATAGAATGCGTGTGCCCTCTTCCATACGCTCAAAAGGGTTACGTATTTAGATATACGGATAATTACATAAGTTTCATAATGTTGTACGTATACCTCGTTTATACATGGTATGTATGGTATATGGTATGGTATGTATACATGTACAAAGAAATGAGACAAAATGAGAACCAAATTAAAAGCTTTATGAATTATATAGGACGAAATAAAGGTTAATATTGCAAATATATTGGAATAATATAAGTATAAATTTATTTTCGCGTACTTACAATAAATAAAAGCTTAATCATGCAAATAATTGCCTTATTAAAGGAAGCAAGCCGTGAAAACGTTTTAGCTTCTGCTTATGAAGCTTCTCAGCAAACCTGAAGCTTAATTTTCTGGAAAAATTTTCCTTGAACAGGATTCGAACCACTGAGGATAAACTTTTGGATTAATCTTTGGAAACTTGAATCAGACACGCTAACCACTCGGCCAAACTGAAGATGATGTTATTATGTAATTAATTGATACTTTTGTTTATAAATGAATCGAGATGTGTATATTATATGAGAGAGTAGCTGCCATCAGACATTCGTCTAACTGCGACGGAATTTTGTAAGTAAATATGTTTATATGTATACATACTATATATATAAACACGAAGAAGGCCTAAATTCGTAACAAATGAACATGCGCGATACACATTAGAAAGATAAGAAAAGTAGGAGAGATACGAACTTTGTAATGAAAAAGGTAGAATCAAAATTCATCTAAAGGCAAAGCAAATCATTTGAAATTGCTTCTGTGCCCATTCTGTGGTCATTCACGATCTGTACATAGTAACTCTACCGCCTCTTAGCAATGCAATTTATCTATACCTTATGAAATGACAAGGAAATTTTCGGGCTGCGCTTTATCTACTGAAAAATATATTCTATTTTATTAAAAAAATTGCCATTATGGAGTTCCAAACAAAAGGTAATCTTATCTCATCCAAACACGGTAATTAAGATTGAGGGTGTGGGCGTGAGTGACTGTCTGCATTTTTGTCCCAAAAAATAAAAGCTACACGGCTTCGAGATTTTGCAAATCATAATGTATCAACGCCCTTCTGCTAGTAGCACAATTTTTATCTTCAATTTCTTCTTAGTTCAAATTCAGTTTGTTCAACGCCTTTCTTAAGAAATCTCCTTTCATCTCTTTTATCGCTGGCAGAATTAGTTTCTGTAGCTAAAATTAATTTTATATAAGATAACAGTCTCTTGGGAGCAATTTCGAAAGTGTTAAATTCGTGTGAAGCGGAAAAACTTAAGAACCTCTACTGATTTGCGCAAGTGGAAGCAAGCGAATTCTGGTAATTTCAAAAATTCCGTGCTATACTATGTAACGAATGAGGACTAATTCGTGATTGAAAGCAGTCTTTCTCTCCATTCTCTCTCTCTCTTCTTTTCTTCTCTACCTTTTTGGCCATAATTTCCTCTGAACAATCCCAGGTCCAGTTACGCCTCCTTAAAGTTCTCATGTTCCCAATTAACCCAACCTTTCCTTTCAACGCAACTCTCCTGCCCAACGGGTTGCCAATTCAGCTTATTTTACACCTAAATATAGAAATTTTCATTCTTTTAGGGGCAGGTTTCAGAATGGGAGACTTGTTGCGATTTGTAAGAATTTACTTTTATTGTCGACTGACGTTGAACGTGAGGATTTTTGATGTTAACTAAATTAGTAATGAATATGATTAACTCTTAGTCGTTCCAATATTACCTTTCTATGTTTACTTTACCTCTTCACCTTGAAAGTTAGGCTCATCTTCATTGATATTTTTTAATAAAATATTATTTAAAAGTTTTAAAGTTGGAAACAATACAAAATTTTCTTAAATGTAGCCCTCTGGACATACTGATGCCCGATGATGGTTTTAACCAGCTTAGGCCATCTTACAAAAGTTTTACAGAAAATTTTTTGCCCATTAAATTTTGACCACAATAAGTGCAAGCAATCAACATAAATAAATAAATCATACAACGAGAGCTTTCATATTATTAATGGCATGAATTACACTGAGACAAAAATATAGAGATGCATTTTATCAATCCTACACGAGGAGGTATTTTAGCTAAAACATTGCAATCTTTTACCAAACATTAATTATGTGTCAAAACTGTAGTTTTTAATAGTCATTGATTTCAGGTTTGCAGCCATGATTAAGACCATAGAGCAATTAAGACACGAAAACCCTACTTTTCTGTCATACTCCCCACTTTATCATTCCCTTCTTTGTTTTCGGCTTCTCTTTTGCTGATCTATTTTCCCTTCTTGAAATTGTACCGTCCTCAATATTTATCCCATCTCTCTGTATCCTTTCTCTACCATAATTTGCCACGTGGTTGCTTATCACAATTTCCATCGCTGCTCTGTGAAGTTTCTCTTTTTTGTTCCCCCGTCATTCCCTCGCCTACTAGACCCTCCCCTTTATTCCCGGCGTCACATTTTTTATTCCAACTACTCTCGCACTCACTGCCTGCCGTTTTCATTTTTTCCGTTCAATGGCGGATGGCAGAGCTCACAATGGGAACAAAGTTTCGGTTGCAGCTGCTTGCAATTTTCGAAGTCTAATTCTTTTACGGTGGTTCTAGTTTCGAAAAAGAGGCTCTCGTTATTTCTCTCCCTCCCCTTTCATGACGGTAAAATTCCTTGAGTTTGCTTCGGTGAACTGCTGATGAGCGATAAACTTGCGGGGCTACTTTTTCATCAAAAAGTGATCAAGATCTAAAAATTGTCCTTTTTAGCGTGTTAAGGTTTTTCAACGTTGTTTACGGATTGTTGTTCATTCAAGTTGCACCGATGTATTCGAACGTCCACTTGGATCGATCATTTGATTTTAATTCTGAAGGATGACCTGTCTTCTGCCGTCAGTTCTGTTTCTCCTCTCGTTTGATCGACATTCGCTCGCCCGACGTTCTCTTGATCGACAACCATTTCATCGACATCCATTAGAACGACACCTAATGTAGAGGAGCCCGTTTCTCAATATCCCGCGATATGAGTTTTTATATGTTCTTAAATTTAATTGTATGAATTATTTACTAAAGAGCAATTAAGTAAGCTTCCGTAGCATTTATTTCAACATAATTTACAAAATTCCTATATGCACAGAATATTAATATATTAATGATTTTAGTATTCAATAATTTTGGAAATTATGAATTACTTAAAGAATTTTGTGTCTATTTACTTTTAAATAACTCACATTAAGTTCATACATTAAATATCAAGTACAAATCTACTATCTTTCCGTGACACTTATTTTTAAACAAAAAGAAATTCCTGTTGAAAAATGTTAGCGGATGTTAAGCTGTCCTATATATACAGAAGAGAATAAAGCATCCCTGGTCATCTCTCAGCTTCATGAAGAAAGCAAGATGTCCAAAAGACTACCTTCATTCAGTAAATGTAAAATCTGCTTAGCTTAAATTAATGGAATGATGAAAATGTAGAAGGAGAATGAAGTGAAGACCGCATTTAAAAATTATATCTTCTTTAGTTCTTTAGAAAGAAGGATGGAATTATTAATTTTTTAAGGATGATGGTGAGCACACTTTTTATGTGCCCCGACAGAAGATTCAAAAATTATATGCGAATCAAGAAATACCTACAACTATCATAATTAGAGTAATAGTAGAGTTGAGATCTTAAAGCACAGGGAAACAACCTCAATCCTCACCGGGCCTAGTAAGCATCATTCCCCTTTTCGTAGCTGATGGTAGAAGGCGTGAGATTCAAACCGAGGAATGCTTTACAGAGGTCTCCATCCAAGTAGCGTTAGGCCAGTGCTCTAATTCTTTCCTAAATGTAAGCTAGAAAAGGCACTTAACATTTAATCATCGTTTTATAAATGGCTGCTTACTCGTTTATGTTTTATCGCTCATTTGGAGAGCGTCGCCGTGGGGACGGAAAATAGGCGCCATAACTTCCATTTGAACGGTCTTGTTTTCCCCCTCCTATAAATCCTTCATCCCCACGCCATTCGACTGCTAAACAGTCCCCTTCCTTCCATCCCTCGTGGAAATCGAATCAGCGATCACACTCTTCGGTGGACTCTTTCGCCGACAAATCTAAACAAACTAGATGCTCCACAGCCGTTGGAAGTCGAAATTCTTATTCATCTTTTTATTGATATTTTACGGCGAAACTTCTCGATTTGTGCTCATCGGCGCATTGGTGTTCCGCATATTCTTTGGTGACTCACACTTTTCAACGCTTCTTCGGTTTACAAGATTCTTTTACTACTTTTTCATACTACTTCAGCGCAGCCGCCCTACCGATGAGTCGCAACATACTGGTATGCTATAATACCTTGTTGTACTAGGTAATATCCGGGAATAACATATCCTTTTAACTTCCAACTAAGGATTCACGTGAAATTTGAAATAATAATAATTCTGCAAGTGACACAGACATAATGTATAAAGAGGATTATATACTTTTGTGATTTAGGTATGATTTTTTATATATGATGTTTTATATAGGTTATATTTATTATCATTATTTTAGTCATTTCCTTCAAAAATGCTTTACTCTTTTTAATCTAAGAATGAAAGATTTGTGTGCGCTTCCACAGAATAGAAATGTTCCTTTTTTGTTCCAATTCGTATTCCCGTTTACGTCAAAAGAAACATAAAATTAAAGGAATTTTTTATTAATACCGTAACGAATGATCATAATTTGAAAGCACTAGAAAGGGAATAAGTATACGTAGGATAACTGAGGGGTGAGGTTATCTTCCCTAGTTCTCCTCACGGTGCCAGAATACCATAATTGATTGACGTCTACGTATAAATAGTATAGTAACTGTATACTGTAAATAACACTTTCATAGGATTCAATAAGGAGAGATATAAATTAAAACTATCATTCAGTATAAAACATACCTTGGTAGCTTTCTTAGTAGTCAAGAAAAAGACTAGGAAAAAATTAAATAAATGGTTGACATTTATCTATCCTGCACCAAACCATAGATGAAAAATATTACACCCGTCAAGAAACAGTAACAGAAGGGAATAGCCAGTTATATTCTGAATTTTGTGCCAATTAAATACCAGTTCACGGCGCCTGTAACGGCAGAATGATACACTTAACGCTCCCCACCGTTGAGGGGTCAAGAAAACCTGTTTCTTTTACCGCTATCAAAACCCCTCTTCAGCGGTCCCCGAGCGACTACCCATTTTCCCTACCACTTGCACCTAATGCGTCTTCATCTCACACAGCCTCTCCTGCTGAGAGATTTCCCTCCCCTCCAGATTGAATCATCGATTGTTGGCTGCTCCTATCCTCTTTCTCCCAGGACCTCAGGGGGGAATGGACGACATAGGGACATGGAGGGCCGCCACCTCGATACTCTTACCTTTTTCTCCTCATTTTTACCTTTCGAAGAATTCTTATAATTTGCATGCATTCGTGTTAAGTATCTGCGAAGCCTCGATTTTCATCGGTATAAATGATTCGAAGATTGGTGAATCTAGATTCGGCGCCATCTTTAACACATCGAATTATCAATGTATCTTTTCTATTCGGAACATAAATTAGTCAAACCATGGTTATTTGATACATCTCTTCTCTTCAGATCATAAATTCGTCTACTACTTTTCATTAGAAATGGCTATTTTTCGGTTGTTAGAATGGTGGTGGTGAATCTATGGCGCGTGCGCCATGACTGGTTCAAAAGTGTATTTTTTGTAAGCAGGACTGTGATGCTGTTATATGTTCTTATCTTTAGCGTTCAAAGTTGCTGAAAAGAAAATGCCTATTCTGTTAAATGATAAAGTAAAAGCGATCCAAGTGATTCATCTTGTCCAAGGAAACAATTCAAGTTCATCTTTTACGTTATAGGACATAAGATTTCCATCTCGCGTTATAGCTTGGCACACCTCTGCATTTAAGTTGTTTTTATTTTACGAATTTTGGCATTTTTGCTTTATAACGATGCTCTCGGGCGCAGTTTGGGAGACCTTGAAAGAAAGGAGACTAAAGCAAGACTGAGATTACTTGACAAATTTAGAAATAGCGCGTTTACAGAGGACGTAATTTGTATTATGCGATTCCCCTGCTACTTCGGGCGAAGTAATACTATTTTTTTTATTTCTCATAGTACATGTACTAGTATTTTAAGTACTTCGGTAGTTGAGGTCATTTCACACGTACAGGACCCCACCGGGAATCGAACCGTGGTCCACTTTCACCGAAGTTCTGCCACAATGACATGGTTTGTTTTCAAGGATAACTCTTCGAAAGCACTAAATTCGCATAATGGAAATAGAGAAAATGAGGAATTTCAAAGCTGAAGTGAGGAGATAATTCTATAAAGCGCCGCAAGTGACCCCGTAGCGATACGTTGCCAACGCCTGGTCCAGGGATTCCAAATGTCCTGATTTACCGAGATTTGGTAACATTCAAGCGCATTTAATCACTCTCCCGGTTTCCCAAAATTGCTCACTTTGATCATTTTCAAGCCTTTAAAATTATTTTAGTACAAAATAGCCTGATTATATTTTTCGTACCACTGGACCGTGTTTACCGGTAATCCTTCAATGAGCGTTAGAAGGATACTTCGTACAGATATGGAATAATATATCCATACTTGCGTAAATAACAGAATCATGCTTTAGACTCAGCAATATGCCAAAATGTTTGTATCCGAATCTAGACTTCACAACTCCAGCCCATTCCAGCACTCAATTATAGTTTCTGCTTCCATTTCTTGTCATAAGGAAATATTTCATTTGTCTGTTCGTACAGAATAAAGAAAAATATACCGTCATTTTCTCCATCTTTGTTTCTTTGGAGGCTATGATAAAATGAAAGCCATTGAGATAAGTGTTACTTCATTATAACATTCATGAGATGAACTCCTTGAGAAAACGATTTCTAAACTACAGTATTATTAAAATGTATGATCATGGTTTCGTAGCGTCACTATATCATCGCCATGGTCGTACCTTTTAATAATCTTGTAATTTAGTGAACGATTTCTCATGGAGTGCTTTTGCATTAATAAGTACAACAAAGTTACGCTTGGTTTTATATAATTTACCTTACTAATTCTTGTAAAAAGCTATGAGAGATGTCATAGCATAACCATAGGGTCATTTTGTTGTGTTTGCCGAAACAGTAAGTTCTTATAGCATTGTATAGCATCTTACAGCATTGTAACTCAAAATCAGAACGCAAAAGCAAACTACTTCACTCCTCCCTTGATTGGAATACTACAGAGGTTTTGTTAAGTAATGGAGAAGGGTTTTAGATTCAAAATTAAATTTAAATTAATTTCAGAATCTATTTTAAAGGAAATAAATGTTAAAGGTATCTTTCTACCACACAATTTTTAGATTTTCAAGAAAAGCATTCATGTAGTGTAAGAGGTTCAAAAAACTATCCAATGTCCGAATATGCCGGTGACCGTGGGGCCAATACCGCTAATGGAGAAAAGAAACCGCGGATTAGTGACCTTCTGGGAAACACCCAATATGCTTTTCGGTAATTATGCCACCATCCTCAAGGGTGTAAATGCATAACTTTCAATTCAGCTACTTCTCACTTGAGGGAAATTTGTAAAGGATTAAACTGCTTCATCACAACAATAATAATACAGAAGGAACGGTGTGAGAATTGATGTAAGGATGAGGGAGGGTATAGGGTGGTCTGAAGAAGGAGAAGCATCGGATGACGCGATGGTTCTGAACAGCCGTACGCCACTGTGTGCGGAGAATGGGAAAAAACATGGATTGGGGAAAAAGGAGTGTTCTGGAGGAAGAAAGCGGATTCATGGGTTGAGTGAGGTATCCTCCCCTTTGGGAAAGAGGATAATATTTTTCGACGAGGCGATGGAAGAAGAGTGGAAAGGATTTATTTCAGTTTCTTTACTCTCTAAATGTTTCAGAATCTCTTTCCCATCGCTAAATATATACCTGTTCCTTCGCCCCTCCTTGTCATCATCCCTCTTGTCTATATATCCTTCGTTCTTCCTTCGCTTTCCCTTCTTCTCTCATACAAATTCTTCGAACCTCTTCGAGTAACATCATCCCCTTCTTTCCCTGTTTGCATACTCTCTTCTCAGCCCCTTCTTGGATAGCGCCATTGGACGAATGATGAGAATTTGATGTCTCAATCTCGCCTGAATAAATACCCTCGGCCATAGCCTCTTTTCCTTATATTCCGCATGTAATTGAAATTCATATCCAATCTTTATTTCCCTAGAGGTTTTCCTCAGAGTCCACTTTTCTTTCCCGGGGGTTATTTATCTCGCATATTCTTATAAGCAGCGCGGTGAGTGCTGCGGCTAAATAAATAAAATAACAGACTCAATGAAACCGTTGGGTACTGTAAGGAAATTAGTTTGGACTACCCTGTTGAAAAGGAAACAAAGGCAATGGACGACCCACTATTCAACATAAGTGTATCCAAAACCTTTTTATTAATGACCCTATAAGGCCTAAAAGAATCCATTATGTGTGCAGTTAAGTAATGTATGAATTCTATTAACCGCATCTGCATAAATTTGAGGAGAAATCCGAAGAAAAGGCGGCCTTATAAACCTGAGCAGAATCTACGATCTCATTTGTACAAAATCCAGAAATGTATGGAAATCAGTGATCTATATTTATTTATAATTGAAATCTAGGTGCTTAGGCGTTACCTTGAGGAAAGCCATTACCACTGTTTCTTTTCCTAATTTATTAATAAAATTATTTTGAACATATTAATGAAGTCACCAAGCTGAAGCGATTTCATTGAAAACTCTTCAAATTTAACATCAGTCTGTTGATCTTTCAATAGTTTTCTAGCCTAATAACAATTGTACATATTCTTAAACTTTGTCAAATAAATTTTCAAGTATTTCATGCTCAAACAAAATCGTTGATTATCTCTGCAAACCAACTAATATTTTTCATGGAGTCGTAAAGGAAGAGGATCATTTTATGATTTGGTTCACCTTGGATCCGTCCAAATAAGGCACATTGATTTTTCAACGATACGTTCGTCTGGGTAGCAACTTTAAGGAGGAGTCGTTCACATCACCTTCTGTTGGCATTTCCACCGATCATTGGGAAGAGAGGATAATCTGAACATGAATACTGGCGGGACGAATCGGATGAGAGAGTGGGCACAGACGCAAGGGGGAGCACAAAAGCTGGTTACGGAGATAAAGAGGAGAGGTTTAGGTTTATTCGACCCCCGATCACTCAAATGGCGGACTCTATGTAAAATGGAGCCGAGGAAGACAAGACGTGGCGTCTTTCGTACGGGAAGAAGGGTTTTACGACCGTAGATATAGATTTATGAACCTATGAAACATAGGGATCCGTTCTATTGTTATATCATACTTCCCGTTGAAAAATATTTTGGTTTACTACCAAAAAGGGGTGTTTCTCATCTTGCACCCTTTCAGTAGTGTCCTATTGTTCTTCTTTCCCAAAAATGCGAGCTTACACAGCGTTATATAGTCTCTCATAAAACGAAACATGTATTTTCGTGTGGTGCCTGTTATTCGAGTACATGTTTAGGTTTGGAACAATGCAATATTACCAGCCTTTTGAAAGGTATATGAAGTAGATCGAGGTGTTAGGCCATCATAGATTATTTTTAATTGTTTATGACGATTAGAAGCAATTGAAATGAGAAACATTTTGAAAATGGACCGACCGAGTAAATACTGAAGAAGTCTCTCAAAAGCAAGCGCAGAAAATTCAGTGGTTTACAATAATAAAAAGCAGAAAAAGCTAAATCTAGCACGCACAAGGGCACGATAGTCTAATGGAGACAGTATTTTTAAGAATTATGGAAGGAAGGTAATACAGAGGAAGCCCTAGCATACATCATGAGAGTCAAATAATGTGTTATGTTGAAGTGATGATTATTGAAGAAAGAAAGAGATTGTCTGGGTGCAGAATGGCACCGAGAGCTGCAACATCAATCCACGGATTGTTAACCTGTGCAATGAAATTTTTTAACATTCTTTGTTATAACACCTCTCCTGCTATTTCATTTAGTACCAAAGAGCAGTTTCATAATTGTATAAGGTACATTACATTTTACATGTGCTCGTTAATTCAGTCCATGGTAAGTTACAGTTATCATTAACATTGATCTATCTTTCATATACCTACCTAAAATATCAATCGATACATTCAATGAATAAAGTCATTCATCATTTTTCAATCTTTTTATAATATTCTTTGATAATGTACCATGCTTGTTTTATTTTTGATCAAAATGTTTCTGAGGTAATATATTTGTGATAGTAGAGCGTAGAAAGGGATCTCAATTCGAAATAATGAGATATTTTTGCAAGATGATGTAAGATCTTCTTTTAAATGTTGATAGGGTGACAATAGCTTATAAGGTTTGAAACCACTTATTTAGAATGTGGAGATTTTTGTATGTGCTGTACATTTTGGTCCAACATGGAAAAAATATATAATAATTTATCAGTTCGTTTTACTGATATTGTTCTTTATATCGAAACATTCTATGAGACATACTATCTAATGTGTATCCATATTTACAATAATACTCTGCCAGCCGCATATCGGCTGGTGTGATGTGCCAAGTATTCGACCCGTTCCTTTTCTACATTGCTATCAAAGATCGTTATTAGGAAGAAGAATCAGTGATGCAAGCAAAGACACTATTTTAAAATGATAAAAACGATTCGTCATCGCGTCTACTTCTTTATTCTCTTTATTCACTCCCTTGTACCTTGCTTATCTCTCACATTCTGTAGAGCCACATTGATGGCAAGCAAAATTCATCACGATGGAGGACGAAATATTCACGGAGGGAAAAATAATTGCAACCGGACGACGTTTTCAGAGCAGCTTTCTTTGAATTCGATTCACACGGCAGTCATAATGATCGAAGATAACAAGTGGGCATGTTTACGGTGACACGGCACGACGAAGTGGGCTCCCGATGAAAGAGATGATGAAAACCGAGGGAAATAAATGAAAGAGAACGCGGGATACAAGAGGACTCGTCAAAACACCAGGCGTAATTCTGGAGGATCTTGCCTATGTAATCAAGAAGTTGAAGGGTGGCAAAGTGCCAGGAGATGGCATTGTCACGATGTAGGTGCTCAAAGAATCTGGAGAGAAAGTGTAAACTTGCAGAGCTATTCACGAGTTGTGTATCATGATAAGGAGAGCCTTCCGAGAGCGCGAAATAACCCCTTCCCGGACGAAGAAAGGGAAAAGCCCAGAATACACAAGCCCCGCCGACTTCCTGCGCGTTATTTTCCCTCGCTCTCTTTTTTTCGCGAAGATCTGCGTTAAGCAGCGACGGATTCAACGTCCTTTTTCCTTTTTAAAGCTCTTTAAAAAGTGAAAACGTATGAAAGTGAATTATGGCAGTAATTCCTGCGAGAGAGGGCTGAGCCGAGGATTCCTACATCGATACCGAGAGGAGAGTTCTTTTTAATTCCACCTTAAAGGGATGTCTAAAAAAGAGGAGAGGTTAAATGTTTCTCTCGAATTGAAACCGTGGCTTTATTTTTTCGTCTTCTTTCTCCCTCTCTAATTATAGACGAATTTTTGGGATTTTTAATCCTGTTTCAACCATCGCGATTTGGGCTGTAGTCGCGTAAGCCGCAACGATCTCTATTACAGCCACCGTGTTACGATAATGGGGAACCATATTGGGGTGGGTTTGATACGAAATAAATGATAACTATCTTAACCATTAAATAAGGCTTAAATCTATAGAAATCAATAGCGAGTCATATAAAGGGACTAAAAATGTTAGATATTTTTCATGAGCTTTATTAAAAACACTCCTGTTTCTGGCGTATGTCCCCTATCACCATACGGATAGTTTTACATCGGAAAGATTATCTTAAAATACTACACGTTAGTTCCAATTGATAGTTATGGGAGCCTCCGGATAGCCAAGTGTGCAATTTGTTCGACTTTGGTGAAAGCGGGCTCGGGTTCGATTCCCGAGCTCTCGAAATAATATCAAATGTCGAAGCACTTGTAAAATGATTACTACTACGTAAATGTCACGAAAATTGTATTGTAATTCATATTCATTCACCGGAACTTGATTGTTGTGAATTTCACTTCTTGCAAGTTGTACAAGTTGTTTCAGAAATTCATATCTTCCGTAACTGAAACGCGTCAGTAACCGATTAGAGAAATCGACTGATGGTGCAAACACCCCCAACCACACGACGATACTTGCTTCGGAGAACTTAGATTTAGATATAGAAGTGAACATCCAGTTCATCATTTGGAAGAATTTTACCTTCTTCACAGTTTTCTTTCATTTAAAAATTATTTTTTCCATGAGATCATTTATATACGGGCTATAAACTGTCAGAGAATCTTAAGTAGGATCTTTAAAATCTTCAGACCGTCTTGGTTGGGATAATCTCATTGATTTCTTTTTAGTATAACTGAGAGTAAATGGTCGGCCTGCGGTGGATATAACAGATAAGAACCAATTTTGTTCCTTTTTTTTAGATTTCGTATCGTTTAAGCTTCTGGGATAGGGAGGTCATGCTCTATATCCGTTGATTGGAGATAAGCTGAGGTCGATTTTGGAGAGGGTTAAGTGCTCATAATGAGGAGAAAAAGCTGATTAAGGATAAATCGTTACTACGAGAACCGTCGTAGAATTTAGGAAATTAAATCCACTGCCGAGGAATCATTCATAGTGTATGTAAATAAGTCACGAGCAGACCGTACACCGGTAGAATACGAGTTTTTAAATAAAGATACAATAGCGATCGAAAATAAGTAAGATATCCTATTCCAGGCAGCAATATCGGAATGACTTTTATCCTCGAGCGTTTATTATTGGGGTTTTAGTTGAAGATAATCTCATCCTGAGAAAGTCCATCTTTGCGTTTTAGGTTATCTTTTACAATTTCAATCTAGATCAGAAACGGAAAATAAACAACTTATGTCTTGTATAATTCATCGAAAAAAACCATCTGAAATTCACGAAAATTTTAATCGGTGTATACATTTAATTCCGGTAGCTTGTTCTCTGAATAAAAGGATCTGTGTCTCCATTTGTTAGGGTGTGGGGAAACACGATTAAAATTTGGAATTCCCTTGAAAGTTGTGGCGGGCATCAGCCCCCCTTCCCATTCACCACACTTGCTGAAAGTTGTACTTGAGTAAATGCTCGTGCCTACTAAAAATAGCAAGGATATTTTGCTGAATCTTTATACTCTTTATACTTTTTTATCTTTCACTGCGCTCCCTGAAAAAGCTTCCCGTACCCCTGCTGTTCTAGGTTGGGCGAAATTAAATAGCTTAACCTCAAATTCAGCTACATTTGATGATTTTACCGCAGAATTTAAATGCCACAATGATAAAAAAGTGTATAATCTCAAGTGAGTAAATGTTTTTCTGTATTCAGGGGGGATTTCATATTAAAAATGGGATTTCACTGCATTCGTGAACCATGGTAGATATAAAATTAACGCGCCGATGTTAACGAAACGTAAAATTTCCGGCTCACTATCTAAAAGATTTCTCGTTCGGCTGCGTCCATGTTGATCTTATCTAAAAATTGTGAGTTCATTCACAAGTTTCGTGAATCATGGCACTGCGGGATTAATATTCCGCACACTAGTGTTAACTTACGTTTAGTAAAGTCGTCAGCATAGTATCAGAAAAATGGCATATCTTGTTTAAAGTCTTGCGGATATGCTGACGCGTGTCCTTTTTCCCTCCATCTCTGGGGAGCTCTTCCGATACCGTCCCGCAAGAATCGATTAAATTCGTTTATTAAATTCATCCGTCTCACTTCTCCTTTAATTAATTGATCTCCTCCCTCTCTCCCCTTCTCCCTCCTTTTACACAAATCGATTCCTCCACTCTATCCGCGCGACGAGCCCTAAATCCTCCGACTTTCAACTGTTTACCCTTAACCGTCTCACATTAATTCCCCATCAACCTCTAAGATTCTCTTCCGCATGCTCTGATTAATTGGCAACTCTAGACTGCAAAAGAATGACGCATTTGTTTCGAGCAAAAATTTTCCTCTCCCTTCATTTCTCCCTATCTACGAAAGTATGAAGAATAATCTGGTTGTTAAGGAGCGAAGATTGAAGTCCTCCTTAATTACCAGCTCAAATTCAATTTATGTTTTGACTTATGTGCGAACGTTAGCGTGGAAGAATGAGAATACTTTTGGGCAGTTACGTTCCGCAGATTTATGGATCAGTTTTAGCCATGCTAAAAAAACGAAAATTTGTATTATAACTATTAATTTTTGTCGTAGGATTTCTATTTAGATTATTGCAGATATTTACATTCATTTTTCTCATCAGCGTTTGAAATGAGTGGGGTGTATTCCCTGGTTTTATAACGCACCAGATTAAGGTAAAGGATTATTCACAAATATCTTGCATTAATTATGTCTTATAAAATGTATACATGAATTTTCATAGCATTCTGGTTCCGTGAGGAAAGCCAGAAAGAATTACCTCACTCCTCATCTTGCTTCCTAGTATGCCTCATTCCCTTTCCAGGGCTTTCGATAGCTAATGATAGAGGAGTTGAGATTGAAACATGCCCTACTATGCAGACATCAGCAATTAGAAAGATGTTATATCTGAGAAATTAAGAACTACGCAGTTTTACTTCAACATTTTTTATCATAAACTACCGTATTCTATATTTTTAGAAAATTATTTTCCTGTTCAGAAATGATACAAGCAAAAATTATACCAGTTTAAATCAATTTAAGAGTGTTCTCGAACTACATTTCTACATTTGCAGCAATTTGAATATCCCATTTCACATTCATCCATTACATCATCTCACCATGCACTCTTATTGATTCTTATCTAAGCGCCCAGAGCTGACCATGTAGCCTCTAAAACCCGTAGGTTTTTCATTTCTTGTGATAATTCTGTGACCTGTAGAAAATTGGGAGCTCTAGAGTGATTGCAAGCAGTTAGTGGAATCTAGAATATGTGAGCAAACATAAGCAACTCAAAGGAAGCAAAATAGCAAAATAAATCCCTGAAGCCTCAATATAATGCCATTTCTTCCTATCTTGTGACATTTAGTATTTATAGTGTATCCTCTTTGTATAAGGTCAATTTTAGCATCCACGTTTCAGTCATTTTATGGAAAGATAAATCAGTGTGAGCTGGTTGAATGTGCTTTAAGTCGACTGCTCTATATTTTCAATGATTATTTTAGCGTTTCCCTCAGAGATCGTTTACGCCACTCTGGCATATATGAAGATGTGCTCAAGGACCTCTCCCACGCAATTGTTCTAAGAACTGAAGGAAATATATGAGGATAAGTTATTGACCTTTGAGTTGAATCAACATTAAAGGTCATGTGATGATTAAAATTCCCTCGAATAGCGCGTTTAATCGAAACTGAGCAGTTGGTTCTCTTAGAGCAGAGTGATAAGAGCAACTGAAATTCTCATTTTAGCATATTACACTCCTTTTAATTTCCAACTTTTCCTTTTGTGTGAAAAGCTTCAGTTATTTCCTGTATTTCCAACCACGTGTGTGTATTCACTATTTTTTTCCCAGATAAAGAATTTATAATAAATGGAACTCACATCTATTGAGGACGCTTATGCGTGACCTTTATTTGCCACTGGAAATAGCACTGGAATGGATGAATGTGTGAACCACGGGTGATAAATGTCAAATAGTGGATTGTAAATTTAACTCAAATTCTACGGAGAAGAGTTGTTTAATTTCAGATCTTGTTAATAACGTATTAAGTGTGACTCGTGAAAATACTCTTGTAAATGATACGTATATGAGAAATTAATTGGAGAAATCCGTCGACTGAGCATATCACACCATATCTTATATTAAAAGCCGATGATAACTTCGAAACTTTACATTATTATTTACGTAATTCTTTTAATTTAGGATACGTACTACAAAAGTAGCAATATGCAAGGTTTCTTCACGATACACGGCCCGTAGAACGTAATTTCATAAAGATGCGAGCTCTTATACGTTAAGTTAAAAATATCAGATTAGATTAGTTTAGATTGAATAAAATAGTAACGCGTATAATTTGACAAAATATATATCCATATTTAACCGCAGAAAATAATTCAGTAAAAATTAGACATTATTTCGGATCTTAAGCTCTTTTACCTTCAGTCCAGGAAAAATAGTCTAGGAAATAGAGGAAGTGTATCTTTCTTTTGTCACCTACGTATTACGCTCATGGATGTGATAAAATGAAAATTACAGGAGCATGAGTGGTTCTAAAAGATGCCCATTTCCACCTATTGTATGATAAGAGAAGTTATATCCTCAGGATTATTGTGCTGTACTTGGACGTTTTTTATTTGTAGAGTTCCATATCAGATAGGCTGTAGCAGGGGTGAACTACCTTATGCCTCATCTTTTCTTGTAAGCTTCATTTTCTCACCAAAGCTGTTTGTAGCTAATTTTGGAGTGTTTGAGGGTTCATCCAGCCATGGGAATGAATCTCTTTTAGCAACTCTCTGAGAAAAGGAGAACTTTACCCTTACAATATTAACAAAACGAATGCCGCTGTTTGTGTGTCTGTTACTTTCAAGGAAAATATTCGCAGGGCAATCAAATATTTCTTTAAATTTTAGTAGTTTAAAACAAATTGTACGTTAACACAATATGGGTATCTGATGTGGGCTTTCTCAAACGTTTTCCAATCCTCTTCATTGTAAGCCTTTCGTTGCCATTCAGCCCTACAGTTGTTATTAAAAATAGATTTAATATAATCTTCAGTTAGTATGCAAGTGGTCGAGAGACTAATCTGTTGCTTATTTAAGGAATGTGGCAAGAGCTCTGTAACAGTATTACAGTGTAACACAGAAAGGCTTGTTTTCCATAATCGGTTCCTATGTTCCTTTAATCGGTTACAGCGTAGGCTTTTCGTCACCTGCATTATCTCTAACCTACCTTTCACCTCCGTTCTATCTGCCTTTCGGTCTTTTTCTTGGTTTCTTTACAATTTTTCTATATAAATTATTGTGAGTATATGTGTTCATATATTAAATAAATAAATATTAATATTGTGCATATGTAAACACATATATACATATATAATAATAATATGAGAATAATAATGACCAAATTCCTTTCGTATTTTTAACAGCCACTTAAACATCCGCTATTGATCCTCGAAGTGGGCTCGAACCCCCTTTCGATTTCATCAAAATGGAGCGATCACGAATTATTAGGTATCGGAAAGAGCGTTGTCTCGCATCATTTGATTGCAACTATGCGAGAGTCGGTTGAAGAGTGAGTCAACGCGGGCGAAGGGTTACTCAAGTCGAAGAGAGCAAATTCCATCTGATGATCCTTCGCTTATTACACTTCGTAGGCATCACTGATCAATCTCATCACTCCCCTTTGTTCACTTTCCCTCTCCACTCCGCCCTAATTAAAAGAGATCTTCACTGTCTAACCGTATCCTACTAATTGTGAGCGTTATACACTCTATTTGCCCTCTATTAAAACTTTGATCGAAAAGGTTTTGATCTCTTCCTTGTTTACCTCTAAGCATTCTTGTTTGCACGGCGAAAATGATTAAAAACGCTGTTTGCTTAATGGGAGCGATTTCGGTGCGACGAGTCCGTTTGACATTAAAATCATCGAGAGGCGAGCTTTTTCATCATTTCGCGAGTGTTGACTTCTGCGGTTTGTGTAAATATTAGCGATCGCGTTCCGAACGGAAGCTGAGAGGTAAATTGACTTCTAATACAGCATTACAACTTCGAAATGAGGATTGAGAGAATGATGGGAGAAATTTCGAAGAACGAATGCACGATTGAAATATGTATCACTTAATATCCAAACTTAAACCTATCATTCTTTGTTTTGCATGTATTTCATGTTATATTAACGTTGATAGCTGGGTGCGAGTTATGACCGGTGAGATACTCAACAACATGACGGAACAATAAAGATACTGAGTGACTATTTAGCCACGAAATAACATTTAAATTCAAGGAGATACCGAATGAATACTGTCTAATATAAGACGCGCCCAAGTATTATTGGGGGAACGAAACGATAACGTTATTGTTGGACGCAAAAAGTTTATCACCTCGATTCCAGATTTAATCTTCACTATAGTTTCTACCATGATATCGTTTGGCAAAACTTATGAAACCCCCAACAATTTCTAAAACATATAAATGTCAAATTAATGCGAGTTTCGTATATTTGTTAAGCTCGATGTCTCCTTTTTATTACTATCTCTAACTCCTATTTATTACTAGTTACAATATACTCACAAAAATATTTAATAAGATGTGTTTATTAGGTCTAATGTTAGTCTTTGTGAATTATTATGTTGTATTATTTACCATAAAAAACAACTCAGTGGCTTGACTACCGTCATTCCTTAAAGTAAATTCGGATAACGAAAGCTGTGAAATTAACCCCTGGGAGTGTTTTAAACCCTCTCTAAATTGTTCCGAATTTTAATTAGAGCGTCTTTAAATTGTAGCGAACCGTCGGAAGCGAGGCAACTTCGTTGACCTGAAGATTGCTGAGCATCGTCTGTTCCGATTCATTGGCTGAGGATGAATGTCAGTCTGTGGGATGGTATTGAGTGGCGCGGATCTTCCTCCCCCGCTATTAGGATAGGAAATGAAACCTCCGTTCAATGTGCTCCTAGAGCAATAGCCTCGAGCTCCTTCCCACACCATCTGAAAAACAGGAGTTCTCTGCACTTTCTAATCCTTTTTCCCTCTAATTGATGCGCTGCTCATCGACATCAACATCTTCCTACCAACTCTGAAGATTGTGAAATCTCGGAATGCTTTTGTATCTGTATACAGGAATGAATCCGAAAATTCAGGAAATTGTTAGTCCGTAGTTAAATATAGGGTTGCAGAAGGAAAGCGAGAATTAATTACAAAACAGAAAATAATAGAAATTAGTAATGTAACATGAAGAATTTGGAAAAATAAACCTCTGGCAATGAGAAAAATGATATAACAGGAAACTCTTACTATGTTCTTAGGTGTTCCTTATCTAGAATATAATGAAATATATGTTTACATTCTGTTGATTCTCTATCTATATCTATAAATTGTTTTGTCAAATAAAAATAATTGCTCAAAAAGTTGTAGTTTTTCCAAAAATTCAATATAATATTCCAAATCTTTCCAAACCCCTCACAACCTAATTATGCATTCCAAAATTTGCAAGTATTCTAATTCTGAAATAAACTTGGTCATAGGAATTAAAAATAAGGGGTACCCATCCTTAAGCTAACAGCAACAATCAATTCTTTTTAGGTGAATTTCAGGCTATTCAGACCTCAATCAAATCCTTCGACGCACTCTAGTAACCTAACACTACCCAAGACTCGAACTCGGGACCTTAGCATTAGCACCTTGCACCACCGAAGCAGGGACAATCGCATAACGAAATCGTGAAGAAGGAAAAATTAGAAGAATGACGGTATAGCGGAGGAATTTAGCGTCAGGATGGCATTGGAGTGCACGACCTCCTTCCGCCATCTTCCATTTCTCTATGCAATTTATTACTCCGAAGCCATCAGTGCTCATTAGAGCCAACTATTGTCCAAACCCTCTTTCTCTTCCTCCCCCCCCTGCGTCACAAGTCATCTGGGTCGACCGCCCCTCTCTCCTCCCACGTATCGATTTGAAGTTGTATTCCTAGCGTGTTTGCGACATCCACACCGTCTTCCTACCAACCTTCTTTCTCTCAACTCCCTCTAACAACCTCCCCTTCCCACATCAAACCCAATAACGCCTTCCCTCTCCGCCTTATCTCTTCTCTTCTTCCTCAACACTTTCCTCATCTATCACCACTCTCTCTTTCTTCCTTCCTCTTCTCTCTCCGCCTTCTTCCTCCGCCCTTCTCCTTTCTCAAACTTTCTATCTTCTCTTTCTAATTTTTTTACTTTTTTTCCACGATGTCTTCCTTCTGAACCTCCATTCGGTATTCAGGTATTACGTAGCTGAAAACTAGATGCCGTGTCTAAGGTCTAATATATGCTCATATTTCGACGTCGATAATATCTTTGATGCAGTTAAAATTGTTTATTTCTTCTATCAGCTATACCGTAGATTCCCAAATAATAGTCGAGATTTTAATTCTCAGTATTCAATTTAAAAGGATGACTTTTATGAGAAGATAACTTCTCCAGGGACGAAAGTCATGTACAAATTCATATCAAGGTTGAAAGTTTAATCAAGATAAACCTAATTTACGTATTAATCATTACTGAACAGAAATATGAAAATTAACGGCAATTTACATATAATTGGATACATCAAAACATACATCCCATAAAAAAATTTTTATTGTCGAATTATCACTACCGTGACTCTTGCTCTTATGAATATTTAGCCTTTAAAATATTTCTCTTAAATAGAACGTATAATAGCTTTAAGCTGTAATGGAAATACGCGATTGAGTTTTCGCGCTATTTATAGTAATATCTGTACGGATTGTTCCATTATTTTGAGAAACGAAGCTTAATTGATCCTGCCTTAACAGACTAAGGTACGAAAGATTCTACAATATTATAAGAGCCGAGGAATCAACTCTCGAACAGATACAAATTCCTCCTCCTGTACCATTTATTGGAGATGGTGGAAATCAGAAAAGATGTGAAAAGTAAAGATAATGAGGGACACGCATGGAACCTCAGATAATTTCCTCCTAATTGTTCCTCGTGAGATTTTCGTCTATCTGATTTTCCCATACATACGATACTCGTATATGACACAATATATGTGTATATACTCGTATATGACACAATCACGGTCGACTTTAAAAATAAAAGAGATATTTCGAAGCATTTTTGGAAAATGTGCGACCTGTTAATAGAAGCTAAATCAATTGAGCATTAAAAAATATTTTGTGAACAATTTAAATTTTTTAAATGTATCTTTGAATAGTCATGTTTATAGAAAGTTTTTACTCGTTAGAAGTATATTATTTCATTCCGTTATTTCATACTATAGTACACTGCAATCATAAATAGACCACATACGTCATGAATTTAGTATTTCCTCCTGAATTCCCGTATTTACTCTTTCTTTTCGTCTATTCTTTAGATCTTCCTTTCCTTTTGCTTCACTACGTCTTCATCCTGCCTGATTCACTTCTCCAATCCCACATTCCCTCTCCCTAAAGTATCCCTTAATATTTCCTTCATCCTTTTTTAAGGTAGCACATCACACCGTCGCCTTCTTTTTTCCCCTCATTCTCTACCTTTCACTCGTTCTGCTTTATTTATCGCACGTGAAGATTATGCTTCCTTGCCGTTCCCCACCTCTTTCTCTTATCCTCTGATTTTTCCCTCTTCTTATTTTCTCAACGACTGGATCTTCTTCGCTTCCTCGGGTTACGTTTCCGTTCTTCCAGCGATGCTGTGGCATTCGTTCCTATTTACTGCTCCTTTTAATGCTACAATACCTTACTACGTTTATTTTGTACTAGCTGAATTACCCGACGTTTCTCGGATGAAAAATAAAATTTATCTGCCAAGTAAAATATTGTCTGTCTGTTATGTATTCCGCACAAAGACTGTTTTGAACCTCAACCCTTCTACAGTTAGCCGCAGATAGCTCTGCAGGGAATGAGGCTTACAGGGAAAATGAGGAGTGAGGGAGATTGTCGTTTTCCTTTTCCTAAAATTCCTAAAATTAAACCTTAGTAAATGCACACCAAGTACTCTGCCCAAACAGAGATTCGAATCAGGGATGTATTTTTAACCCAGAATGCTAACTCATTAACTGACTGTCGAGACCGGAAAATAAGTCAAAAAGACTATATGAGTGATCAAAATTATACTCTTAATCATCATCACTCTTACCTCAGCAGCTTCCATATTATCGGAGCTATAACGCAGCAAGATATTTGGGACTGATCTATAATGATAAATACCATGGAAAATCTACTCTACCATAAGACGCACCCTGCTTTTAGCCTTTTTATATTAATTTTTGGAGAAAGAAATGCGTCTTGTACGTGTGTATATACACTATATATGAAAAATACATTTTCTTTTATCCTGTACTAAAAGACGGAAAGTATTCCATCCACTAAAGTATGGTAGTATGATCAACAGAAGGTTGGGTTTAAAGGAACGAATACCAGTGCCACGTTCTCTATTTCCTGTTCAGAACAGTTTTTCTCAAGTTTTTGAATAGCGAGTTTCAGCAATACGTGCACAATTACTTGAATAAATTCCACATTTATACGGATCCGAAAAGGGCACCGTCGAATGCTAGAGGCAGTTTTTCTAACCTTTTGTCTTCCACGGCACACTTATGTTACCGCATTACCGTATGTTTTATTCTCTACGAAAAACGGTGATGAAATACTATGAGTAAGATATCTAACATGATTATTGCTTATTTAACGAATGCCTCAGGCTGAAATGGTGATTATTAGTATAAGATAACACATGGGATTCAAGGATTTGTTCATCTTACTTCGATTGATTTATTTTGCTTTTGTTATTTTGTCATTAATAATTCCATTTTGGTTTTTAATCATCCACCTCTTTTAAAATTACATTTTTCTGTTTTGTACTTATATAATTTGAACTACTTTTCCACAATTGTCTTAATTTCTGCCGTGTACCTTATTTTATGTATATCATGTATTATATTATACCTTTCAACTTATTTCACTGTGTTTTCGCGGAAACTTTACCAAATTTTCTTTGTGGGTGTTTTTCTGCATCTAGGGTTCTTTCTTAGTCATTCTTCACTTAGTAAGGAGTTTTCTCTCTTTGTACTTTGACTTTAGATCTCATTAATCTCAGTACATATTATAATGATATGAAGGTTAGCTGAAAGAGAAGCACACATTGGCCTTACCATGCTAATGGAGTTAACCTGTCTCTCTATCTATCTTATACGTCAACTCAAGTATCGCGGCACACTAAACGAACCCTTAGCAAGCCCCAGTTTAAATTTAAGTAAAAAAATTCAATGTGGGAAAACACCTTAGTATTGAAGCTTGAAGAAGAGAAAGCCCACATGGCGGAAAAATCAGAAACATCTCAACTGCTGAGTAAAACATTTTAGTGTTATGATAATGGTCTGATAATAGAGCTGCAATTCGTCCTTTGGGTTCAATACTTAACGATCAGTCGATTTCTTTCCTAAAAACATCGCTTTTTATTGGTTCGTGTTTTTGATTCAATCCTCTCTAAACAGCGTCCATCACAGTTATGACGGTGGATCTGCTTCCGGAAGTCTCAAATGAAGGATCTCTCTCATCATCGCTCGTCTCCGTTGATTTATTCCCTCCATTCGTTTCCCTTATTAAAAACCTTCAGTCAAAACGTACTCTCAGGGAAGGAACGTAAACTTTGAGTATCACCTTGTCTGCGTACGAAAGAGTGAAAACGTTAGTCGTTCATTAGAAAAGAATTGCGTTGTTTCGGAGCGTAAACTTTTACCTCAACTCCGATGTCAAGAAGGGCGTGATGGGGAGTCAATGAGATGGAGTAGGATGGGATATTGTGAAAGGGAGAGATGGTTTCCAGGAGAGACTTCGCTCCAAACTGCCGCCGCGGGGTTCGGAGAAGAAAGGGGTTGTAGAAGAGATCTTCTCTCCACCCGACTGTCTTTCCGCTCCCTGGATAACCCGCAATTCCTCAGCCAAATGGCGAACTGTGGGTAAGCCTTGTCTCCACGTCTTTCTTTACTTTTTTCACCTCAAATCTCTTCTTTGTGCGTCTTCCTGGTTATCTTTCTCTACGTCGTACCCCACACCCATTAGCAACGTTAATATTAGAGGCTTGTTTCCGTAATATTTCATTCTCGGTCTTTTTGAACGCCCAAAAATCTTTTTTTCGCAATTTACTTCGACATTTTTTATGCATCTGGGGACAAATCTTTCCATCGTATCCTGCGTAAACTGAATGACTCTCACCATACTGTTTGTGATTTTGTAATCCGTATTTACATCGTCATCCAAGTTTGATAATCTGTAGGCTGTGTCACAACGAAAGACAGAAAAAAACACTTGACAGGACTGGGACTCAAACCCAGATCTTCCACCGTAAGAGGAAGACAACTAAGCTATCTAGCCAGAACTTTCAAGCATGCCGTTCTCGGAGACTTTGCATGCAAGGGTTTGAGTTCGTTCGTCAATATCTTCCCTAATTGTATTGCTTCCGGTCTCTTCAGACTTTCTTCATGTCTGTTTATCTTTGGAAATTTTCCTAGGCGCATGCCTTTACATACTTAGTCACTTCTATTTTCCATCTGAAGGTTGGTGTGTTGCAGATCTCGAGGCTGCTCTGACCCAGCCATTGTTTCATTATTTATTAATTCGTAAACGTGACACTGTCGTTTATTTTTTTCTTATAATGTACATACCCTAGCTCTTCCTCGGTGAGTCCTTCCTTTCATCATTACTTGCCTGAATAATTTTTCTGTTCATTGTATCCATATTCTCCTGAGACTTTCCTATTCATTCCCACAAAGGACTTTATATTAGTTATCCGCCATGTTCATTTTATAATCTATTTTAGTCATTCTACTGTAGCACATATAGGGAATGTGGGGGCACATGAACCTACCGAAAGGTAGAACACTTTATATATACTGTAGCACAACTACTCTATAACTTCTAATCTTCCAATGAGTACAAAACGATCACCGAAAGATGCCTTTAAGCGCAACATTTTAGGCATGCCAAAAATATACTAAATCATTTTAGATAATGAGATTATACCTTGAAATATTAGTCGGATTTTTACCTTTTCTACGTGAGCAATTTTGTCGAATTACAAGCAATCTTTCATCGTTAAATGAAGAACCAGCCTAGAAAGATATTACCAGAGGATGTAAAAAAGTGGAAAATTTGGGTAGCATGCATTAACGCACTTTTTGAAGAGATAGCGTTTCATTGTAATGAGTGCAAGCAGAGTGCCCATAAAGCAATGCTTGTAATCTCGGGAAAGGAACCATTGTAACAGAAAAAATCATCTTATCATTTTATGAGGACGTTCCTCTTTCAAACGCTTTATGGATAAGTAGTTGGGGAGTAGTCCACTCTAAATTGCAGTAAATTTCATGCAAAAAGAGTCGCTAACTGAATGCTTCTTCGGCAAATACCCTTAAGTATTTCATCCCTAAGTAACTTAAGAGTTTTGTGGTAACTACCCTTTTTCTTTAGTTCTGAATGAAACTTGGATTTCGAGTTGGAGCTTAAATCGATGCATAACTAGCTTCAGAGCAAATATTCAAGACGCTGTATTGAAGTATAGAGATGAAGTAGTATATGAACTTGCCGTAGAAGTAGCTTCATATCTCTTAAGCTGGAAATTCTCCAGTGATACGTCACCAACGATATATCCGTTATTACGACCATGGAATCTTAAACATAGCCTCGGATTTCAAATTATAAACATATCTATAGTCTTACAGAGGTCAAAGACGAGATTGAATTAGTATTTGAGGGAAGCAGTTAACAGCCTAAACTTCTTTTAATCCATCAAGAACTATGGTGTATTACATCCCAAGTAGAGAGTACTTGAGTTCAAAACTTACCCACTAAATTGTTCTTGAGCTTCCTAAACTCAGCGGCCGCCTCTGCTTTCGAGGCATTTAATAGTTTGAAGCTCTTCCAGAATCTTTAAACCACTCTTGTCCTCCTTTTAAAAATCTCTACACCTTTACCTTATCCAAGACGAGTATTCTCTTACAGTGGAAGATACGAGGCAAATGAAAATAATCTAGCAAATTTTGAAAACTGTTACCTCATAGCTTGTGTTAAAATAGAATGTAATGCTGTGTTTAATGACAGAATGTGACTTATTTGCATGACAGGAGAGTTTCGACACATACAATCATGAGCTAGGACAAGGGCTGTTTTGTAGAATATGACATCTTTTATTTTATATTTTCAATTCACATATTCGTTTGCAAACATTATAAGTCATTGAAGAGTTAAAATTTGATCTCTTAAGAATTTGAATTTGCAATTGCACTAATTGATGATTCAAAGTCAACGAATACTTTTCGATTGCGTTATTGTTAGGCGGCGTTCATAGAGGAGCGTTAACAATGTGGTATATGTATTTTATATAATATATCGTAAATGATATAACATTAGTAAGGTTCACGATAGAACTATTTACAGTGTTGACCATATCCACACGTTCAGATATCGCACAATGAAAATCATCAAGGGATGAGAATACTGCGTGACAAGCGGTATGTCATAGGGGATGAAGCAAGAACCTTTTTTATCACCATCCATTAAACACAATACATCCGCCCGCCTAGTATAGCTGTATTATATCACTGACGTGATATAATTGTGTTATTTAAACACAACTATGAGACTCAAACACATATTCAGGAATGCAATCCTCTGGGACGAATTTTCCGGGAGACGCAGTTGTCCATGACGTAATTGCCCCAGTTCTAACTTATGATGCAGAGGTGGAAGGCATGAGGAATATCAACTCAGATATTGCATCCGTTCGGCTAGTGAAAGGTCCTGCTTCGATTCCTGATCACGTCGGACTTTCACCTACATTTTCATGTTTCTCTTATCGTCCGAAAAACGTCTAACTTTTTAGTGAGATTAGAATTCTTCATGAACGAAACCAGAAGGAAGTGTAACATGCTACCATCACCTATCTGATTCATGGTCTCTGCTGCTAGAATATTGATCTCGTATATGTCTACGGACTTTTGTGAATATAACCGCTTCGAAAAATTAGTCCTTTCGTTTTGCAAGACGAGATTATTCCGAAAGAAATTCATACAGTAAGAAAATTCATACGATAATTTATTCATGCATACATTTCCCTGAAAGAAATGTATACGTATTTTCATACTACGCC
The DNA here is from genome assembly GCA_036926295.1 of Pachydiplax longipennis. NCBI lineage: Eukaryota > Metazoa > Arthropoda > Insecta > Odonata > Libellulidae > Pachydiplax > Pachydiplax longipennis. The sequence goes on along the minus strand of JAVFKF010000002.1, from coordinate 54,294,631 downwards.
TCAAATTATTAGCGATTTATTAATAATATATTTTATCTGAAATTTCTCTTCTACTAACTGAAATAAATTTACGCTGCTACATATGCTGAATTTTTAAATTTACATTGAAATGCAGTCAAATATGATCATTCAAACCGATAGAATTTAGCCTCACAATTACCCGCTCAGCAGAACCAGTAAAGTAAACATCTTTACATATAATAATATTTTTGAGAATAATTATCTCAAGCCTCGTAAGACTTTTTCGGGTAATAAATATATTTTTTGACATTTTTTACTTAAAATAAGGGAATTTAGTGCTTTTAGATTGTACGCATATATTAAAAGAAGATCTTAATTAGACGATATATTTTAGGAATGTAATAGGGGCGTGTGTATAAATTCTAGATGAATAGCTACCCGTCCCTTTCGTTTCGTCGCTTTCTGTCCCTGACGCATGGAGGAAACTCTCGGAGCACATCTTAGCAGGATTTCTCCTTCGAATCCATCAAATTCAATATTCCTGCGACCGAATCTCCTCGCGGAAATTTTCGTGGAGAGTTATAACAGCGACGGCGGAATATTTCCCCACACTTTTTCCATTTCCTCCATTCTTCGAATCGCCTCCTTCCGAGCGATTTTCCATTGCTTTCCTTAATTGCTTCCATTCGTCGCTCTTAATTCCCCTTCCCTCTCGCAAGTCACGCTCCACCTCCCCCCGCCGCCTCCTTCTAGTGCCACTTTGACCTTTTCCTACCAATCAACGAACGGTGAGTCCCCGCTCTGTTTGAAATCCCTTTCTGCCCATGGTCAGATCGACCCCTGCCATTGTGCTCCACTTAATTGGACCTCATTTGCACCCACTCTGCCCACAAAACCCTCTCTTATGCTCCCGTTCCTTCTTCCCTTTCCTTACGCCATTTCTCTCTCTCTCTCGCTGCAGCAGTTAATTCCACTCTAGAATAACTTCCCGATCCTACAAGACGAGAAAGGGGAGAAACTGTATCCACCCAGCGCTCTCTTAGTTCTCACTGCTTCTTTTCTCTCCATTGTACCTTTATCATTACTGTTTCTCTCTCTCTCTTCTCATGCGATTCTTTGTTGTAGCATTCTAGCGTATATTACATATATCTCTTATTTATAACGTTCTTTTGCTCAAGGGACCGTATTTTTATTTTACTTTACATTGTATATGGTCGTATATGCATCTCCCGGCTTTTGCATAGGCCCGGTATACCGGGATAAGATAATTGATGATCGAAGAATAAAACTTTTGAGTTAAATTATAGGTATTTTAACACATATTTTTTGATTTTCAGATATTTTTATCACTAACCTGATATATTCAATTTATACAAAAATGCCAGACAAATTAAAACAAGTAAATTATTTGGATAAAGGATAAAACTCTTTATTGCCCTGATGCTTAGTTTCAGAAACTCGAAAATTTGATAATACCTTTGAACGAGCTTTTTATGCGAGGAAAATAATTAAATTTTCTTTCGTTTAACTTCCAAGAAGAAAGGAAGTACATATTGTATTTTGCATCTGGACAACATCACATGGTACACTTTCTGTAACATACCAAGAGGATAAAAGTTTTGGACCTACGATTGCAGGTCAAACGTTTATTTAAATATAAAAATATATTGTAAGAGCACTAGGGAGACTGTATGCAGTCTAAAATATGTGATCGGACCGAAGGACCTGACTTTTAAATAGTTGCATGTAATTTCTATCCTCGGGACAATTTCTCATGCCCAATCATAACGTATGACCAATCGGGATTTCCCGAGATACACTATCCCAAGAAACTGACAGTTCATTTTACCCCCGGGATCTCGAAACGACAAGCACTCCTGTATTCTACTTTTGTCCTTATTTCCTGAAAATTCATATGTTATGGTTTTGTCGTTCATTCGTAAACTTTCATGAATATAAAACTCAATAAGCAGATTTAAACTCTCTTCTGTCCTTAAAACTTACTCTCATCGGATTTAGGAAGTAACATTGCTTTATTATGTTGAGGTTATTAAAATTAAGATAATTAAATTTCAAAAATAATTCCATAGTCATTTATAAATATTTTTCTCCTCAGTTTCGAAATTAGACTAAAACCGGTATTAATCCCAATGCAAAATAGATCTCTTTGAAGAATAACTGTAGATGAAGGAGAGAGTTTCTATTGATTCTTATGCAATGGTAAAATGTGCAATGCTTTCCCTACTCTTACAAACTTACAAGCTCGTCGTCATCTTGGAGAAAATAATATGTAACTTGAAAATTATTTTCCAGTTTATCCATCGGCAATCAGCCTTTTGTACTATAACCTGAGTAATGATGATTTTTTTTTGGAAAATATCATATCTATGTTTTGTTTTGAAAGCTAATAACTAAGGAGCTCAGACGTCCCACTTTTCCAGAATTTGCCACGTGTTAATCACTCGTCCCGTGATCCGTATTTTCAGGAATCCAGGACGCCCTACTAATGCTGCCTGAACACACATTTTCCACATATAATACAAATTATAATTTGTTGATTATAACATAAACTGAATTACAATAAAGCTGGTCGTTTCATTTTTGCTCCCTTGTAGTACTCTAGAGCTGACTCCAATGTGACATCGATTAGGAGAGATTCAACTTGGATCGTTTCAAGACATAAAAATCATTACTCAAAGTGTGTCAAATTGGGTTTAAATTTCCTGCGCAAATTAAGTAAAGAAACACTTAACACTGTTTCGATTCATAAATTACTTTTGAAGGCGACTTGAGAGTTGTTGAGATTTAATGGAAAGCCTTTTCTGCTCCTGAAGCGGCAAAGGGGCCCTCGAAATCCGCGCTGTTTCGCCCTCACCATCAGTTATAAATTGAACAACTTAACAACGCTTTAATCTACCTTTCAGCTTCAGGACTTTGTAACGGAATAGAACATCTCGCCGTCCCTTTCCCCTACATCTTTTGTCACTCACAACGCGATTTTAGCATACAATTCCATCCCTTTCCTTACAATACACATTTTCCTCCGTTCATTTTCTCTCGAAAATGATTTGAATATTAATGCAGTGACTTCGTCAAATAGACTAACTTTGATGAGATATATAAGTAGTCCATAAAGTTCATCTGAGAGTCCATAAGGTCTAGTCGGAACTTAGTTAACATGTACATGAGAAAGAACGAGTAAAAAGAATTGGAAATTTTATTTATCTAGTTTTTTGTCTTCAAAAATTATAATTTTAGGAATTCAACATGAAAATGAAGCATCAATGCATCGAAAAATCTGGAAATTCATGGCTTAAACAAGATTGAAAGAAAATCTTGATTAGCAGAATTTAAACGTATCGCTGTTGCCTAAAAAGTATTTAGACCGCAGTAAAAGATAGAACTTCCTCGCAAAATTTTCATGATTAAAAGAATGAGAAAGCACCATGTATCGTAACGAATTTTTAATTTCCATCATTTCAAGATGTAACGAGTTTGATCTCCCTCTTCGGTGATAAATTAAATATTCCATTTTCATTAATGCATCACTGATTAAATGAAAGTCTTAAATTTTAAATTATCCCACGAAATTGAGTGGAACCACTTATTTTGGTGGATAAGATAAAACAACATGAAAAAGTTTCCTGAATTTCTCCCGCGATGACCATAATTACAGAAACTTTATCTTATACTGCTCATCGATTATTAATTTTTTAAATAAATGATGAGTAGTAATTCCTACGGTAATTCTCAATTTCAAAGGCATATGGAAGTCGTTGCAATCAAGATTTCCATCAGCCATCCTTTCCAGTACAATATCTTCATTTAATTACATGAGGTTCATCATATTTCCTTCATTATTACTTTCAAATAGGAAATCGATCTCTCAGTTTTTTATCTAGAGTATTTTCTTCCTATATTATTTAGAAGACGTATTTGTGCATGAGTAAGACTCCGACGAGCTATAATTTTCTTATGTTTATCTTTTACAACGTTTTTCCCTCAGGATATTCAATAGCTATGTTATATTAGCTGTCTTAACCCGTAATTCAGTTTTCTTCTGTATAACTTTCGAGCTATCCTCCTTGTTTAAATTTTGTATGACGGATAATTTTAGGTAAAAGGAAAATTGTTGGTCTCAAATCACCCTAACAATATCATTGTAGCATCATTGTTATTCACTTCTTTTGGTCTTTGGATTTTAAAGCACACACGTAGAGCCTTTCCCTGATCTTCACCGGATACTGTTTTTGCCTGAAATTAAATTAACACATTCTTTATATTTATTATGTGCCAATCAATTTCTTGTAAATCTCCAAAACCAGATTTCCTCAGCTCCGAGCTTTCTATCTTTCACTCTTTCTTAAGGTCCACGTTTCACATCCACATGTTAGTACACTCCCCGTTACCTAACCAGGCGAGTTAATTTCTAAAATTTCCTGCACATTATAGTTACTTTCCGTCGGCTGTAATGTTTTTAACGCCACTTCCTCTTCTTCAAAATCCCTCTCGCTGCTTCTGCGCTACCGTTATTGGGTCACAAAATTCCCGCAAAATTTCGAACATTCCGTGGAATCCCCTCCCCGAAATGAAATCATCCAGCGAGCGAAATTTCCCCAGAGCGAAAACATCGGACGGGAAGAAGGAGACGAAACAATCGCGATCGGCGATCAAACTGATTGAATTCTCGCAGAGGAAGGGAAACCGTCGGAAACTGCGTGATTCTCTCTCTCAGGGACGAAAAACAATTACGGGCCGCCAGATGGAGAAAAAAGAGAGGAAAATGATGGAGCTCGAGACGCTTTTATGTCTCGCGAGATGACAAACGACGTTTTCCTTTATCGGAGGGAAAAAATTAGGGCTGTGGGGCGCGATGGTGAAGGAGGCATTTAGCGGCACACGTCGGGTTGTTTTGGCGGAGAGGTCCTTCTCCCTTCCCCACTAGTAGCACCATTGGCATCGATTATCCAAATGGCGGACGCATAGGATTGGCTTTCGGCGTGACCCATATGTCTGCGAGGGAGGGAGAATCCGACCAATCTTCAATACATTCCTGCGACCCTCACCTTCACATTCCCATCCCAAATCATCTCCTTTCCTCCATAACTATCTTCTCTTTCCTTCGTTTACGGGTCGGATATAAGAAGTCTCAATCTAGACCAATAAATTCCCTTATCTTCTCACCCCCGAGGCCTTTCTTTTCCTCTTTCCCCTCACATTTCAGCGCCCCTTCACCTCCGCTTTCTTTAACCTTTGTCTTCTCTGCCCCCTTTTGTAACCCTTCTCCTTTCCTTACGCTTTTCTTCCCTGTCTTACACCTCATCCGCCTTTCCTTACACATTCATTTCTTCATTACTATTTTTCTTTTCTATTCGAAGAAATTTTTGACGCCTCACGTTTCGCAAATTCCTCCTCTTTTATCTAAGATTATTGCTCCTATGGAGATACCCTAAGATGAAGGAGGCGAACCTATGTTCCGTCCAAAATGGCACACGAGAGAATTATTTTGCTCCGCGGAACTCCAACGGTGCTACATTCCTATACCTATTTTACACTTAATAGCAATCTTCTCTCAATCAAGATTAAACTTCAGATTAAATAATTGCAACAAGCGACAGCTAATTTTGGCCTTCGTTAATAACAACATATCAAGGCCATTATCGGTTCAATGACATAAATAATGTCAGCATCTCTTACTATTGTTTGGCACTTTTCATCAGCTATGGTACTCTTCCGCTATTCATACCCTTAGACATGGTGTCCGAGGTGTTACCAACAGAGGGCATTAGTAGCTCTTACGAAGATTTCACGTGCCACAGACAACGCCTTTCGATATGCTTTCTCAATTACACTAATTTATCTCAAATCGTTTCATCCCGATGTGTATTCATACAGATTGTAACTTTTTATTATAATATTTATACTATTATTATTTACACTATTAGCGAAGCTCTTCTGGTAACTTATAATACAGTTCGGGTATAGAATACTTTTACGACAACATGGAATTTCCATTGCTAACTGAAAAGAATTATTGCACTAATTTTGTTGTTAATTTAAGAATTGTACATAACCGCACCATGGCAAGTTTCCAGATGTGCCCCTGTATTAAATACAAGCGCTTGTAAATAGAAAGCAATCATGTATTAACATGTGATACTATAACCACATAGCACATATAGAATAAATGTATACTAAATATTTTACACAAATATTTAGTTTTTCAAATATGACGTAACCACCAGGTACGTTCGTACATCCAAAGGCATAATCCGAGCCTATAACTTCTCTTCCCATTCTTTTTTTAAACTCTTGTATTTATTTACTTTAAACACCATCCTCTCCTCTTCATTTCCACTCTCACAGACGCTTTCTCCATTCCACTGCACTCCCTAACTCTTCCCTCCAATTCCCGCTCTTCTCTTAATCCTCTCTCTCACCCCCTCTTTTGTTCACTAACCGTACTAATCTCTCTCGCACCCCTCCCATTATCCCCCTCCCCTTGACGCCCACCCCTCTTATCTCTGCCTTAATTCTCACGATAGGATCAGCACAGAAGAAGCAAAGCCATCCATAACGCCATATCACCAACTCCTCCCAACGCGATCTCAAGGAATACCGCGCCGGATTTTATGTTTTTAAAACGATTTTTCCTACGGCTAAAGAGGAATCCGACGCGTGTTTTAATGTTCACCCCGATAGGAAAATGATAATGTATCGAAAATCAACCGTAGGACTTAAGAGCGGTGGTCGAGGGAGAGGAAATGCCTCAAAGGTTCTGATTTAATTCGCTCCACTCGATTAAACGCCGCCTAACCCATTTAAGGGCTATTTTTCCGCCGGGAAAATCCAGTTCTCTCACGGCTATAATAACATTCGATCCGCTCAACTGATTCCAATTAAGTTTGACTCGAATCGATGCAAGAATATGCGCGTCGCAGTCGGAGTGGGAAGACGATGTTCTTTTGAGGGCAATCGGATTCCATTCCTGATTCGGTCCAAATCAGCGATTGCTTATCGGTGATATCGCATCAAGTAGTGTTCCGGGTCAATTTTTAATTTCCGTAATATTTGGAATCTTCAAGGGATGGTTTGGTAGGACTGTGTGTTTCCTTCAAGTCTTACCTGAAGCATAATGATGTTAGTACTTACGTACTAGTACTTACTTACTAATACGTTAGTATTTACGTACATCTTTGGTTTCGCTTTCCATTATGGACTCCACAACATATCGCACACCCTTTTTTCTGTTTTTGTGTAGTCTTTATCTGGAACTAATGGATCATCAAACTCCGCCATTGGCTACCAAAAACTCTGATAGAATCAGTGAAGGCTCACTAATTTTGTATGAAGAGTGAGGTAGTTGATTTCCTCACTGAACCCGATCATTCTATTCGAGAGTAGTCCACGTGAAGTGAAGTGCAGGGCGTGTGCATAACCCAAATCGGGTGATTCCTAGAAGCCAGAAATCCCGGCGCTCCCCAGTTTCCTCGGTATCTAGAGGACGCTGACCCGACAAACGACTATCGGAGTTTTCTACCTCTGATTCATGAACAGTTACTCAAACCTTCATATTTTCATAGAATATGTGGGCACCGAAGAAAATGTATCCGTGAAATTGATGACAACATATTTATAATATATCTATTAAGATAGGATAGCAGGAAAATTAAGTTCAAATCAACTTGCATGTTTAGAGAAAAAACCAAAGCAAGAAAAATGAGGCTCGAGAGTCAGTTCTCAATATTTTTTACATAGACGTTCAGCACACAATACCCCATAGCTTAAATAACTACTACATTTAAACGGAAACTCTTGAAGTCAATAGCATTTCTTTTATCAAAATATATTAGCAGGAACATCTCTTTTTTGACCCATTTTAAACCTTTAGAAATATGAAATTTTTATCCTTAAAATTTCACACAAAAATTTCATACAAAATTAAAATCTTGTTAATTTTAATAAAGCTGAGATAATCTCAGCGTGAAGTGAAATTTTTCACAGTGCAGTGAAATGATTTAAATGTGCTTCCGAGTTTCATTTTGGATGTTTGTTTCTCTGTGTACATCTTTTTTTGGGTTCATTCATGGATATCTTTTTTATTTCTGAATATAACTGATAAAAATAGAATCTAATCTTATGAACCTACTCGGTCTTGTTTCTAACATTAGAAATATACGGATAAGACAGGATATAGGTAAGGATATGCCTTGATTAGATGTGTTACAGGATAAGTAAAGATCACGTTAAGTAAATCTCTTGTTCGTTTATTTTTGTAGAAATTTTTCTTTCTTTTTTATCCATTGAGCCGAATAAATACCATAATTAACTGAAGATGTATTTGTATTTGTTGACGACTAAGGCTATTTCTCCCGTTAATTCGAATTTTGTAATCTTCCAGTTTTAAATTTCCCCATTCTTTTTTAATCCTTATGGAAAAAGTTTTCCAATCTCCTCGAGAACATTGTTTTTAACGAAAATCCGTAGATATCTTTTATATCTACAATTTCTTCCCCGACACACTGAAATTTTCACTTGCAAATTCATCGCTGGGACTGTATTGAGTTCTCACGTCCTCTGGAAATAAATATCTGGATAAGATCAGGACGAAAAGGTACGGAAGGCTTGGGAAATGCATTGAGGGTGCAAGATTTTGCAATATAGGATCGGAATGTGCATAGAAGAGATTTTGAGAGCGGAGATTGTATCGAACATAAGAGTGGTTTTATTCGATACAGATCTTTCCTATCAAACCTTTCACTTTGCCCCCTCCCCTCTCTCTCTCTCTCGGATCCATTCGTCTGCATCCTTTCACCCACGTCCACCCCTCTCTCCATTCCCATTATCTCGCCCTTTTTCGAGTACTTTTATCCCTTTAAGCAGGAGTTCGACCCGTGCGGAAAGGGCGTCAATTATTAACGAGTCTCCGGCAAGCAGAAAGTAAACGAGGTCTATTAATCGGACCCCTTCTTCGAAGCTAATTCTTTCACTTATTTATCACTCGGCGGCAGGGTAAATATTTAGGGAAAGATTTCAACGCCCGGCGGATCAAGTGGCGAATTACACCTCTACCTGACCGCATAACTAAGCTTAGTGGACGGGCAGGGAGAACGGTAATTTGCGGGAGTCCCTTTACTGAAAATTCTCTTGAAACAAAGGTGCGTTTTCTGAAGGATTTTATGAAGCATCCTATAAATTTATTTGCTATGAGAAAAAATTTTAAGTAGATTTGACTACGTACTTAATTCAATTTCTTTATACAAAACTGAATACGCAGCATAAAAATAAATATTATGCGCACGAAATAGCCAGCCAGCCATAGCCAGGCATCCATGTTATAAAGCTATATGCAAAAAATATGCTTTTACATTATGACAATCGCATACGCTTTTTATTTCTCATACCTGTCATTTAAACAAAATCAGATATATACTTTTCTTAGTATAAATAACCAAACTATACACAATCATATTGTTAAGGTAATGACGAATAGAAATACTTCATTATTCTACATATGGTATTATTTTATTGTCCGCATCATTTTAAATCTCTAATGCATACTCGAAAATGCAATGGCGGTACTATTTTAAAGGACGTTTGCAAAAATTTGCGCATTATAGTTAATATTACCGGTCACCTGTCCAACAACAGTGAATATTGTATTTCTGAATTAAATTTAAAATGGATTAAATTAGAACAAGACATCGTTGTACTATTAATCTATCAATTGAAATATTTTATATTTTTCATGTATAATTCATAACTTTTAACAGTGACAAATTTTCAAAGAATTACTCAGATAAAGTTCGCATGTAGTAAAACATATTGCATGGGTTGGAGTCTTGCACAAAAAAGAAAGAAGTGATAAAGTTAAAGGAAGATGAATGTAAGCTTAAAATTGGAATCACACCACGAGTAATCTGAGAAGTTATCGTGAGTGTGCGGTTCAATCCTAGTTTTAGTTATTTCATTTGTTCACACATTCACCAGGATGCAAGGAGACTAAATAACGAAAACATTTTTATCGCTCAATTACGACCCTCTCTTTGGGCTCATCTCTCCAACTAAAATCGCTCCCACCGAAGGTCCCATTCTTTCGCACCGTTTTTGCCCTCCTCAATAAGCTTCACACGCTCTTTCGCAATTCTCTTTCTTTAAGGTGACCCCCTCTCCCCTGCCAATGCTCTCCACGTTGTTTTCCACTTACCATTGGCAGAGAAAGCACTCCATTTATTCCACGCAGAGCTCGCCATTCGTCAACCTACCCGAGGCGTGCTCCCTCTTCCTTCCGTCCCCAATTTGACCTCTTCATTTCCTTCTCCTCCCATCTCATTTCGCCAACTCCTTTACTCCGTTATCCTCCCATCTGCATTTCCACGTCCCCTATTCCCGCTCTTCTCCCCGTTTTGCGTCATTTTTCATCGTTCAAGTGCGTTTTCCCGCCTTTTTCCTTTCCATCGCCATTTTACTTCCTCTTTCCCGCCTTTTTATTCCAATTTCCCGCCATTATTCCTTCCCCGCCGCTCTTTCCTTGCAATCGTTCTCTTCTCCTTGCTCGCTGTATCTCTTAAGCGTCGCGTTTAGCAATTTGCATTACTTTTCCTCTTCCTTTCCCCTCTTCCTGCTTTATATTCTGCCCTCTGTCAAATCTAACAAGAACCAAGAGAGGGCTGAAGAAACTCCGGTTACTTTCCTCCCTATTTATTTCTCGCTATTGTGTTCTCTGGCATTTTAAAGAGGGCTCGCTAAGAGGGGAAAGATGACATGACGTTTCATACGCATATCAGGAAAATAATCTGCATAGATTCAAATAAAAATCTCGGAAAATAAGCCATAATCAATGACTGTTGGACACGTCCGATTATCTTGGACTCTTTGTCTTTATTATTTCAGAAAATATACATTTTTCAATATTATTTACATCTTGAAGTGAAATTTACATGTGAGGATGAGTTACTCAAAAAGATTATGAGAATCCAATTTCTCATTCTCAATTTCACGTTCATTGCATTGCAGGATTTTCAATCAAATACGATATTCCATTAACTAGATTAAAAGTATATTAATTTGAACATAAATATTAGCGATGAACATGTAATATGTTAGTATCAGACTAAATATATTAGAGGAATGATTTTAGAAAAATATAAATCTTACAAACACGACTGCACTGGAATTAAAATATGAAAGTATCTCTTTAATAAAATATTTTCAGATGTAATTGTACCATTAATTTGGATTTTTGAAGCATTCCGTGCGGCGTAATTTTTTAACATGAAGCATGCCTAATATTAATTTCGTTGAGCAATACTTTAGTGATAGAATTAATATTTTTTGCGTTCACTGTTAGTGTCATTTTCTATATTTTATGATGTAATCGAATGTGTGTGCGACAGTGACTGATAAGCATTAACATTGTTCTTATTCTTATCATGAACGCTGTTGCACAAGCGATTTATCGAAACGCCCTTCCTGAATTTCTTCTCATCCACGAAATTTTCTTTTCAGGGTCAAAAATTGGGCACTGAAGTTCGGAGTTGACCTGTGGGAGTTCGGGAGACAGTTCACGAAGATGAACGAGATCCAAAGGGTAAGAGTACTGCATGCGACATACGTGGTCTTTGCCTCCGAAGTCAAATTAGATCTAGTTCCCGAAACCTTTGATATATGGCAGTAGTCGCGCTCTTCCTTTCTTCAAAAAGCCAATTCTGAAGTTTTAAAATACTTCGTAACGAACGTCAGCCTAAATAGAGGTCGCGTACAGCGAGAGACAGTTTCGCTTGGCTAAATACACAGGAGCCGAATGTATCTTCTCAAAGGGCATGGTTTTTTTCCTCCCCTAACGAGGGTTTCTATCCCTCTCCATCCCTATCCGAGAAAAAGTGAAAATATTTTTATTCGGCGGTTCGGCTGAAACTTTCGCCGAGATAAGTCCGCGTTGTGCCTGTCTCGACTTAAATTTCCTTTAATCTTAAAATGAAGCCGCGTCGGGTTCGAATAAATTCGGGGATTTTGAACCCATATTCGCGGCCTGTTTTTGTTCCCAAAATTTTTGAGTATAAATAGCCATGTTGATGTTTGGAGAAGACTATGATGGATGGGCTAATTAGGGTGTAATTTTGTCAATTTTGTCATTCACTATTTATGTCCGAATAAATCCTGCATTCAATCTCTAAATTAACAACTAATTCAGTTTTATATAGAATTATGTCAAAATTATTCTCTGCGTTTCAAATTAATTGTATGTCGTATTCTTAAAAAATCATTTTGTTTGTGTCGATATTCGAAGATGTTAATAGTAACTGATAATTGTGGAGTAATTTGTAACTGTGGAGTTTCTCTTTCTTTGTTGCTATCTTAGGCATTTCTTTTGGAGATCTTGAGTGTAAAAAAGAAGTGGATAAAGGTAAATTCTGAAGCTATCAGTGTAATTATGAATGTTGTGGAAAATTTCTGCTTCACTGAAGATCCACATGCCAAATACTACCACCTGCTCGTCAACCTGCATTGTATCATATATTAGTAATGATAATCATAAATAACGGAGTAAGAACGGTGGTATAAATTTTTCAAGATTTATTCATTTCTCCCACCAACATCCAGGCATAAGAGAATTACAGTGAGGTACCCAGTAATGGTTGAAGATAGACATTCATTCCCAAAAATGAAAATTTCGGCAATCCGGGACTCGAACCCGGGACCTTAGCGTTGAAAAGTATGCTAGCTACTCCGCTACCGAGGTCAGCTAGCTATGTCGGTCTTCAGTTCCTCATTCATTAAGCGTTGTATATTTCTTATTAAAAAGCTAGCAATATGAAAGCGGATTCTCACCCGTAATTTACATAAAAATCCAATTTCATTAAACAATCTCGTCCACAAAGAGCGAAAACGCTGCATTTTTTAATAGCGAAGCAGCCGTTGAAAATGCACGGCTCGTTCTCTCCCTCACTTTTCAATTTCCCTCCAGAGAGAGTTTCTTCTTTTTCTCGCGATAATTAATCCCCCAAATATTCTCACTCAATGCCTCTCGGAAGTTACTGAAGCGGAACGAGCTTACGTGCGTAACATCTGCTCTCGCCTTTTAAAACTCTCATTAATCGCCTCTCTCCCGCGAACTATCAATGGGTCCATTGCTCTCCACATTCGGTGCTATGCGTGCCGCTCGGTCGATAAGATACGGCGAAGGAAACGTAATGTGGTCCAAGTGGGACGCTCGTGATTCGAGGTTGGGATTGGTCCACCCCAAGTCGAACCACGCCCCCTTCCTCCTTCACTTTGATTCCCCCTGTACAACTTAATTGTGCATGTACCCAGAGTTTTTGCCGTTGAGATTCTCTTTCCCGCGGAGGATTAACGGAATTACCGCCGATTAACCGTCTTCTTCGAGCAAAACGGAATTCCCTCGAAGATTGATACATCCGTTGTCACTCGGTGCTGATGCGCATTTTTGCTTGTTCATAAGTGATTCCTAGTTTTAAGTTGTCTCCCTGGAAAATTATACTGGGTTAGATTAATGTGAAACTTACGTTAAGCTTTGCTGAAAGATAGTCTGTGGCTTATTTTCAGAAGTTGTTCTTTCTTAGTAAAAATTTTCTTTAACCCTGAACTAGGACTAATATTTTTGAAGCACTGCTTCGGTGATGTAGGAATTACTTCACTATCATAGCAACACTAAAATCACAGATTCAAATCCTGGTTCTGTCATATAAGTTTTTGCTCACTCATAGTTATTATCTTTATCTTAATTGTCTACCGATGGCGGTTAAAGGGTATTTTATAGAGTAAGTGAATGATAAAGCACCATATCCGTGTATTTCTCTATAATATACAATTCAGAAATTATCCATGTCTCATAAGAAAGAATAACTATAGAATTTTTTGTTTACCGCCTTAAACTAAGATGCTGGATATAACAGTAATTCATCAAATACCACGACTCTAGGGTGGGAAAAACGTCATATGTCCAGGATTTATTTGTTATTTCAATGCATAAAATTGCATTTTTCTCTTACAGAAATACCAAGACCGGGAGGTGCAAGTTGCTAGAAAAGATGGACTGCTCCTGATTCGGGATATGGCGCAGGAAGTGAAGAATATGATGGAAATCAAGATGAGCGCCCTTACGGTAAGTTACTTTTTTTATTATATAATATTTTACAATCCCGTTCAGATTGCAATCACATTTTTAGACTTGGATTTAGATGGCAAAATTACTATCCATCCTACGGTTTTCCATTCTCTTTCCGGCGTGTACGTTCTACATTACCGCAAGTGCCTGAGCCAAAGCGCTTCGATAAATATTCTCGCTTATACACAAAATAATACATATTCGGTAAAAATATTTATAGAATATAGCATGGATTCAAACATTCACTTTGTCTAAATCTTTTCGAAGTAACTAAACAATTTCGAAGGAAGTGGTAAATTTCAATATAATGATATTTAAAACAATAGATTTTGGAAGGTTTTACCATGTAGTAATAGAAATCTACAACAAGGAAAAGTGCGAATTAATGACATTATTCGGATTTCCTAATTTTTTTTACATATTTTAACACGTCACGTATTTGAAAATACATATTGTTATTTTACTCCTATATTTTCCTTTTCATTGCTAAATTACTTCACATCAGGGTAATGACAGAGCCGAAATCTGGAAACCCTAAGAAACCGTAATTTTTAACGGAGGGAAAACCGAACCAGAACCAAACTTAAAAATGAAAATCTTGAACCTAACCGAAAAAGGACACTGTTATTTTATCCGTTTTGATAACCATTTTGCATTCTCATAAAGTGTATAAAAAGTTTTATTTAATTATTATAAGAACGAAAACCACAAAATTATCACAAATCGAAACCCTGCTTCCAATTCATGTGAAAGCAATGATAAAGGCAAATACCCTTGATCACTGTTTGGATGAAAAATTGTCATTGGTTAGCATACCAAGTAATAAATACCTGGATATTGATAAAATGAATTAATACGAGGTTTACTGATTTCATATTCTAATGAAAATTGCTTATAGCTTGCGTTTCACTTGAGAGCGGAAATAATGGTTCCATTTCTTCAGCTACCTACCCCTATCTTCACTCAAATCCTAAGAAATCTTTTCCTTTCATCTCTGATGGCGTCTCAAAATTTCTCTTTCTCTTCTCCAACTTTCGTATTCCATTCGTTCCTCTGGAATACAAGAAATGCTCACTTTCATACACGCTACATATTGAGGCGAATGCATATTCTGCCCGCGTCCTCCGTTGTTTTGTATTCACACGATCCAACGGAATACTGAATAACCGAAGTAATTTCTTCGATTTTCTTCCTCCGCACGAACTGATAGTATACTGAAGCGTATCATAACGGGCTAGTTATCAGAGCTTTCTCTCGCGAGTCATTCCTTTCGCATTCTTATAATGCTCTTGCACTCACAATTTTATAAAATTTGATGATGATAGTTGCAATCTAAACCGGTTATTTTCAATAAATCTATGGAAAATACGAAGAACAATCTTTAATTTGTTTCGCTTAAATTAGCTAAATATTAGTCAAAACTCACTAGTTAACATTAAAATATATATGGATAAGGGCAATTTAAGGTATTATCTTTAGTTTGTCGCTTTAGCTTTCATGATGACATTTCTGGCTGCAGATAATGTTTCTCGCCGTATTTCTAAGTGCTAAGGATATTAGTTTAATTAATTTATTACGTAATCATAATTTTTATTTTTATGATTAATCGTGATTGGATAATTTTTTCCACTTCGGTTATCAAGATAGAGGATGAGCGGGACTTTAGGGGAAGAATTACCTACTCCGAATTGATGAAAGGAATGCTGGTTGAATGCTCCTTTTGTAGATCAAGAACCATGATTTTTCCACCTAAAAAGCAAAAGATCTAGGTTTGACTCCACTCATGCATAACGTTTCACTTGCGTTTGTTCCTTTAGTTTTGCTAACGCTCGTTGCTTCTAACAAAGCTGTCCTTCCACCAATTACCATAGAAAACTGATACGAAGAAGTCTCATATTACCTAGACTTCCCGGACCCGGATCTTCCAAGCTGCTACTGCAACCAATTGAGGTGTTTAGTAGAACGTTCAGACATGCCATTTTAGGAAACTATGCAGATAAAAGAATTTTCTGCATGGTAGCTCAACTGGATAGAGTGGCCGTCCGTCAAATAAACCTGAGTTCTAATCCTGATATTTTCAGACTTCTATATAGCCAATGGTAATCATCCTAGATACACACATTAGCGGGCTAAGTTACCTGAAACCTCTATCGTTCATCTAATGCAAGGGCAGCCAAACTTTCATAGTCAAGCGTCTATTATTAAACTTTTAATTGAAATACGCCATACATACCGCAATAATGTGCCACAAACCATAATGATTCTCCATGAACTATGGTAATAAAGTATAGAAGATAAGATCTTCATAACTTAGCAGTAGTTTATGTATGTAGTAGGTGCACAATTGTTTACTTGCAATTTTTTAACTGTGTATTATATTTATCTTTAATTTATTCAATGCGTCACATATAATCATATAATGCGCTAATTTTGTTGGATGCGCCAGAGGTTGGCCATCCTTAATCAAATGTTTCTATGGTTAAGCGTTGCTGCGGAGAAATACTAGCACTATTATCATGCAACCAAATTCAGCCTCTGGCCATCTCTTTGTTGCAATTCTTGGCAAAATTTTCCCTCTCTTTCAGCCTCTACTCCCCCACTCCGACTACCTTACCCGTTCTCCTTCCCACCTTGTTTCTCCATACATTTCCTTTTCTGCCCTCAACTCCTTCCCCACTTGCCATCGATCGCCCCTCCCTCCACGTCTACTTCCTCCTTTTCTTCCCATCTTTCTTTTCACCCCTTTCCGACAGACGGACACCATTAGCAGCTGTCCCTCTTTTCCC
This sequence comes from Pachydiplax longipennis, assembly GCA_036926295.1. Lineage (NCBI taxonomy): Eukaryota > Metazoa > Arthropoda > Insecta > Odonata > Libellulidae > Pachydiplax > Pachydiplax longipennis. The sequence continues at coordinate 54,277,756 of JAVFKF010000002.1, read as the reverse complement.
TTACTCTCGACTTTTGCCCTCAAAAACCGACACTTTTTTCTCCCTTGTTAAATCCGAAAGACAGAAGGAGTTAAGGATGAAAATATTTGGAACTTGTTGGAAGCGAAAAATCTTTACTCGGTTCGAGAGAGGCTGGAGTTATGTTTCCCGTCATAGTTCAAAAGTTTCGGGTATCATTTTCAACGACTGGGAACAAAGGAGGATGGGTTCATTGTTTAAACTTCAGCGCTGAGGAAAAGAGGGCAAGAATGAATTTCGACCTCGATCGGAGAACCTTGGAAATGGGTCTTGCACAGATGGACTGCAGAATGTGTGTACGTATTTTCCTCTGCCAGAAATAGCCTTTGCTAACCTGCTGCTGGAACACAACTGCGGCGTTAGAAACCCCGTAGATTTAGGCAATTGTGCATGCTTACATGTACTGCACGTTGCCTACGTACACGGGGCTCCTTCGGTATCTCAGAACTCACAGTTGCCGATTTTGCGATTTTGTCGCTGATTTAGCGAGTTTTTCTTTCTTAAGAGCCTTTTGTTCTATTTCTTCCATTTCAGAGATTGCAAAACCTCCTTTTTAAACTCGAATTATAGCATAATATTTTGAATTTCTTATATATCTAAATGGATTTACGTTCGGTGGACAAAAGACTTAATTGGTATTAGGTGCTTAGTTCGGGTATATCTGTACGGATATAAAATATGCAGGAAAATTAAAGCTATTTCTTCATGAATTACTTTTTAGCGATATTTTTTTCTTATAGTTTGCAACGTTTTTGCTACTTTTTACGGCACATCTAGTGTCGTTTTGAAATACATCTCTCTGTATCACTACATATTCTGATCTCTGTCATCACTACAAATTACAAGTAATGACAGAGTATATCAGAGATATCTAAATAGATATCAGATTATATTTGAATTCAGAAATAATCCTTTACCTTTTCCGACTTCTTCAGCTACAAGAATGAATCCTTTGATAACCGTTTACTAGCTTCCTCTTCCTCGTTATCTTCTTTGTAGATCTGATGCATTGATTCGCCAGTAAATCCAAAATGACCACTCCTCAGGGATTAGACAGAATATACTAAATACAGTAAAACCCATCGAGGACGCCATCGCTTAACATGCAATTTTCCCCGGTCCCTTTCACACGAAACACCAGGTAAAATACCGCGTATGACGCCCTGCTTCCCGCTTAAGACGCGAATTATTCCTGCCCTCAGATGAACTGCAACCCACTTTAGCCAATCGTTTGCCTCATCCGATAAACCCAATTTTTTGCATCATCTGTGTCGTCCTCAAACGCTTTGCCTTTTCTTTAGGATTGTTCTTCATTAAATTTCTTCTTTGGAATGACCGATTTTATGAAAAAAAATTAAGATATTGCTAAGTAGAACGATCTCCATCCCACTGTAGGAGTTGATACAATCTCTGAGTTAGATTCAGATCTTATTTATCACCTGTCTCACAATCGAAGCAGAACTTTAGATTAAAAAATCGCATGGCAGTGTTTCCTTTCATGGAAAACTAAGTTATAAAACAGACTGAATAAACAAGAGAGGGAATGCAGTGTTTCGTGAGCGTAGTGTTGGTAGTATTGTGCTCTGTGATGCCCTCTCTCTACTGCTGCTAAAGAAATTCGTTGTTCTTCCTTAATTGACTATCTGGTGAAAATTTCTCCATTGTAGAGTGGAATATGATCAAAATTAAGTAACTAAGACCCTCCCTTTGTGCAAAGAGAAACCATTCTTCACAAATATGAGAGGCTATCAGCATTACACAATCCGAATATAAGATCCTCCCTCATAAGACACCGGTTTCGCTTAGTCCCCTGAAAAGCATCTTATCCTGGTTTTACTGTATTTTTCCTATATATTTCTGAAGAATCCCATATGATAAATCTTGCAGAATTTTGGAGATTTAATGAACTTCTAATTTTATTAATATGAGGTATTTCGGTTTTGAAAATATCGAATTTTGATGCGTAACGGTCTAAAATCTCCAACCGTTGCATGTTAGTAATAAAAAAATGTAAATTCAAAACAAGGAGCATCCTAATGTCGGAAGTTACCGTCATACGAATGGGCAGAGTGGATGAATGTTGATTTTGCGGTCTTGAATCAAAGCGTCGGCAGTGGGACGCAACCTGCTCTCCAACGGATAGGTTTTGGAATTATTCCGACCAAGTTCAGAGCCGTACATCCAGAGTTCCTTATGTTCCCCAAAACGGAAGAAATAAGGCGTAGAGAAGGTAGCATGTTACGGAAAAGGATATTTTTATTCTTGCTCGAAAGTTTTCCTTCGAAAATAAGGAAAACGCATAGGAAATAAAAGGAGAGGGAGTGAAAGGAAATTGCTATTGAGATTTTCCATGTTCCTCACGAAACTTTTTCGGACTTTGGGTCAGTTTCCTCATAGACCTTTCAGAGGCATAAGATTAATCCTGTTTCCTGGTTGGAACTTTTTCATTATTTTTCAAGGATACACATCTTGAGCTGTATACTGCAGATGTGTTTTCAGCTGAATGAATATTATTTAATTATATTAGATAACGTACGGAACAAATAATACTGGATTCCCATTTAATTTAAATAAAGATTTTCGAAACGGTACTATCCAAGATAAATTAGCTCAAAATGAATCTGTTGAGTATACTAATGTGAATCAAAACTAGAATGCTGCGACAATTTACTTTTCAAAGCCGAAAATATCAGGCGAAATTAATTTATCGAGGAAAATTTGCTTACATTTACAGAATTATAGTGATTTTTAATCCGTAAGACTTTGTTGATTCACCTTCTAAAATCTCCTAAATCAAACTCATTTATTAACTTAAAATAATGCGAATTATTTTATTCTGGCTGTATTAACCTTTCTTCCACACTCTTGAATTGAACTTAAACTTTTCTACTCGCATTCATAATACATACATATTTCGTTTTGACGTTGAAACTGGTAGTCCGTTAGTTATAAATACTTTTAAAAGTCATAATAATCTGTTCCGTTTTTCATGATGAATGAAATTATTCATAACATCGTTTGCTTATAACTCTAATAACCAAATTGCAAAAGGTCCGGAAACACTATTATTATTATTATTATTATTTTTATTATAGAAATCAAACTTGTTCTAATTTCCCGATGGTATTCCCCAGAAATTGGTCTCCTTAAATTCGTGTCAACGGATTCATCCAACACTAAGGAATCCAGAATCACCAAAAGCTTAGAACACTCCGAACTTAAGTGCAATCGAAAAATCAACCGTTAAACTTTGCCTAGAATCATCCACGCAATTTTCAAATAGTTTAGGAGGATCTAACTCTTACCCGATGTGTGGGAGCAGAATTCTCTTGGGTGAAGATAGAGAGAGATAGATGCAGGGAAACACAAGTCTCCTGGGCCTTTCAGTGCATCTTAGATGGTGAGTGAGTGGAGTGGGGTGTGTGCGACAAAGAGAAAGGTGGTGGTGCAGCTAGGTCGACTGGAAGTGTGGAGAGACTGGGAAGTTGGGAAGTTCGCCTACGTCTTGGTGGGTGAGAACGTCGCAAATTGTCTAAAAGAAAGGAACTTTGGGAGGTGAGGGCATAGCAAAGGAGCAGTGGCCGAGTGGCGTGTTCAGCCGAAGGAGCGAAGTAATAGAGGTTGTATGTAGATGGGGCGATGTACCACAGCGAGCTGATGCACAAAGGGATGCACTTGCGTGACTTCCGCATGCATCAACTTATAGCCCTGAGTTGCCGCCTTTTGTCAATTTCCGCCTTGCGACGGTAATATCCTCGAACACACAAGCGCAGACGAAAATAAAAGCTTTTAGGAAGGCGGAAGAATGCGTAATGTCTTCGAGGACAATTTACGTCTAAAGTGCGGCTCTCCCTTATGTTTTTACTCTCCGGCGATAGTGACGTTAGTGCGCGCTTTACATTAGGGTGCGGCGATACGATACTCAAAAGGGAACATAAATTATAAATTTGCGTTTTTCATTCTCCAAAACTCCCTCTCCTTAATCTCAGTAGAGTAAATATGCCCAGAAGACACTAAGGTCCCAGGTTTGATTCCTAAAATTGATGTATTTCTTTGAGTGTTTTCTTTAAGTTATTTGTAATTGGAGAATTAGATGTGTAAATTTCAACCACAAAATGTGGTGATTATGATTAGCGTTAAAAAGCCGACTAGATTAAGTTTATATAATTATTAATAATATCTTTTCAAGAAGATTAATAATACATATTCTTTTAAAAATAAAATTATTCAGAGAAAAGTAAACGCGCAATAAAATGCTATTCAACATGAAGGGTGATCAATCCATTGGTTTGTTTGTGACTCTTTAAGTCATCAACTAGACTGACATAAACAACAATTTTGTTTTAAAATACCTATATTTATAACTAGAAAATATCCACATGACTGGAACTTAATCATTTAATTGATACATAACCGGAAAGTGGGAGGCTTAGATTCGATTTCCAGCCCTATCGATATTTTTCACTTCTCTTTATCCTTGGTTTGCACTAATATGCACACTTACACGTGGTATGATACTTCTTTTCCCTCATATTTATTATATTTATTTTAACACAGCTTTTTATCCTCTCTTGTCCCTAAACTCGTCTTTATTTTTCTTTGAGAATTAGTACAATTAGGAGAATTACAAGTAGGAGAATTAATAGAACCCCTAATAGGGGAAACACAATTAGACGGGATTCAAACTTGGAGCATTGGCGTAAGAAGGCTTTCATTCCGATACCGAGATCGGTGAATTTTTATTGCAATTTTTAACATTTTAATTTTTTTCCCGTCGAGCTTGAGGTCGCCTTAGCAGAAAAGCATCTCGCATGCACAGAAAGGTCAGACAACCCCGGCATGCATTTTCAAGCGCATGCGAATGATCGTAGCCCTTCTCAGGGTATGAATGCCGTCTCAATTAATAGCAAATTAAGTAATTAATAGCGCCTCCTAAACGGCTCCCCATTACGGTCCCATTGATTGGCCCTCCAGTGTTCGAGACCTCGGCCGAGGCGACCCTCGACGGCGCAGGTTAGGGAGCAATTTCACGAACGCTGGCGCTTTGGCGCGGTGGGCAGAAATATAAGAAACGAGGAGACCGACATCATGCGCGAACAAGAAAATTTGATTCCCTCGGGGATGCACGGGGACGAACCTTCAGTTAGCGTGAAGCTCGAGCGAATTAAAATACTTCGCCGGGATCCCTCCCCTGTCATCAGCCCGGAAAAAGGGTTTCGCGACCGAATAAATAGTCGGGGTTACGCTATTTTTTCATCCCCGCGTCGTTTTTTTCCACTCGCTTATGGGAAGGGATTTACGGCGGAGGAGAAAATACGAATGCCTCTGCTCCGCCCACGGCTGTTATGACATGCTTGAAAAACGGTCGCATTGGAAACAAATGCTTGCGTGACATTCCATCCAAGTCGGGAGCAAAAACTGAAAAAAGACTTGGAGACGAGGAGCACGACAAATTAGCTGAAAGAGGAATCCTCCGTGGGTCACCCTAAACGGATAAAATGTTGACCATTATATCGTTCGGATGAAGGCAAAAGGCAACGATCGCGTTTTTTTATTGTAATTAATATTTAAAAGTAAAGCTTGATGGTAACGATTTATATTTTCAGGTTAATGCTTTACGCTGGTAACTGATGAAGCTCTCTTAATCCAAAGAAATAAAATAAACTTAGTTTGCTCCAGTTTTGTTGAGATTATTGGTTCTAGACCTTTGGTTGAAGAAAGTTATATTATCATCAAGGATGATGCTCACTGAAACTGAATCCAATAGTTTAATCGACGCTAAATTGACAGACAGATAACGGACGATTTATTTGAAGGAACTCGTGTTATGGAAAATTCCTCAAAACAAAACACACTTTAAAATGATTCGTACATAAATTTAAAATAATATGAGAATGGTTAGATAATCTTCATACATTTGTATAAAATTACCTATGGACTTTCGGCGAGATGGAGAGTGTTTCATAAAAGTGACTTCAGGAATACCTACTTCAAAACTTCAGGTCTGATAATAGCATCGGTTGACAACACCCTATTGTTATATCAGTTACGGAAACAAGAAAACGTATAATCTCTAACATTTAGTTATTAATCATGAAAATTACACAGGAAAGGATAATGCTGGCTATGAAAAAAGTAAATACTCATAAACCATACGCGGATACTGCCATGGACCCTCTACTCGATATTCCAGAAATATCGTAGTAAGAGAGACTTACCAGTAGTATATCATGGTAGGTAATAATACCTTTGTGAAAGAGGCTCACTCACTCGCTACCTTTAGCAGGGAAAAAAGTTAGGGGATTTGCTACACGTTAAGGATCAGAGAGTACTCAGACTCAGTTCTAAGAAGGACAATCCCGATAAAATTAAAAAAGTTATGTTCCAGATGGCGTATTGGTTATCGAGCCAGTCTCATGACTAAATGATCCCAGCTTCGAACCTTGGTATGGCCGTGGATTTCTATATTAAATCATGCATCTCGTATCGACGTAGTGGAGATCACGATCATTTTTATCCTTCTCTGTCAAACTGTAATGCTTCAGAAAAATTTCATTTCTTTAAATAGGAGCATTCTTAAAATATTGTCTTTAATTTGATTCTTTCTATTTTAATTTATTTTGCTCTTATTAATTTACTTCTTCTCTAATGATTTTGTTATTGTGATGATGACTTATCGTTTCTTGTTTGTTAAGTATAAATTCTGGTATCAGACATCTTAACATGCCTTTCAAGTTATGTGATTATGAACAATTATATGTAAAAAATGATTATTAATCATAGGAAATTTTAAAAACTATAAAGTACTAATAAATTCATCGTAGTAGACAGAATAACCACCATTGCAATAGTTTTTCTCTTCATTTCTCGAAATGAAAAGATCAAATCTCCAAGTTTAAAAATAATGCAATATGTAAGGAGGAAGTTGGAGTAGTAGGGCATCTTTTTCCTGGCAGAGCCTAGAGTATGAGCGGAAAACCACGTAATTACTTAATTAATTAGTTGTACTATGGACCTATCGATAAGTTTTCCTAGCTTTAACAAGAGAATTATGGGAATCATTGATAGAATTAAATCATTATTAATACTTCAATAGCTTTTATCTTGATTACATTGAATCAAACTGTGAGAACATTAAACAGAGGTAAAATTTTTCTGCGCTCCAGAAATTGAATGAAAAATATTCCATTTGGCAACATCAAGTAGCAGAAGCAAACTATAAATATTAAATTTTTATAGAATGGCCATTTTATGATAGGTATATTTTAAATCTCAAGGATGAAAATTATTGTCTGATCAGTATCCTTTTTGCTTAGAAATTCCCAAGTTCTCAATTTTAATAAAATCTCATTATTATCGGTCCATTAAAAAATTGATCGAAGTCTAAAATATGATTTCGGATTCCGAAACGGTTGCTTAAACATTTGACTATTATCTGCACTTATAATTTTATTAGTAAAAAGGATGCTCATGCTTTACTTCGTCGAATGAATCAGCACACATCTTAAAGAAAAATACTTTGCTGCTTCTCCAATAGATATTGTCTGACTTCACCTGATATCTGAAGATGTTTCGTTGAAGAAACCTGTAGATTAAAAATCTATTGAGATAGCTACAAACCGTTTTTCTTTAAGATATGTAAATGAAGATCATTAATCAGCATCATCATACCTCAGTAGCCCTCAAATTACCACAAATTTGAAGGAGATTGAGATAATATTAAATGAAAGATGCATTTCCTCCTTCTTGTACCGAGGGACCATTGTAGAACATCCTGGGAAGAAGACCACCTGTAAAAGCACACGGAAGGAGAATCTCGTAAAAATATGCAGCATTTATGGAAAGATCTCTCCCCCGCGGCGATGTGTTTTCTTATTGTGCCTGACCCTGCGATAACCACGGAGCCCCGTGAAGGAGCTGGGCGGAGTGAGGGCAAAGCGCGCCGGCGCTCTCGCCTCACGCTACTAACAGCAGAATCACGGCAACGTGGGGATTCCCGATCGATTCCCGGCGCTGGTTTTCATTGAAGGCGTCGATCGAAACAACGACACCATTAATGAAAATCTTGAGACTTCAAAGGACGTAACGGAGCTCTTTCTCACACTCCCCCGCCTTTAAGGACCCTTCCTTCAATCACCCCATCGATTATTGAAATTCGCCAAGACAGGTAGCGGACTATCCGTCGCAAATTAGTGGTTTGGAGGTGATCCAATGTTCTTTTTTTCGGTGGCGTGAATATGGACTTGAATAGGAAATGAGTGGTGCCACAATGAATATCCGTTTTTTTCATTTCCACAGGTTAGAAAAAAGACCGTTCCCCCGGTTGATTTTTTTCGTCCGCGGCAATTTTTTTGGATTCGGGAATAATTTCTCGGAATACACTGGAAATATTGACTCCGGATGAGAGATTTATATCTAAATCCTACTTCGGTGGTGAGGGTCGATGAAGAATCTGCAGATGGGCCTCCGATAAAAAATAAGACGTTTCCGCGCGTGTATTGAACGTGCGGTCAGATGGACTCGGCTACAAATTAATGGAGAAATAGAAATGTCGTCTATATAATCACTGAGTATAGAGATAGTTTCGGTGGGCGATAATGAAACGGGAGTCGATTGCTCTACATGCACTTCGTGAAATAGCAAAATGAAGAGAGCTAGAACGATAACCCATAGGGTAGTATCTCTAATAATAGAGATTTAACGAAATCTAAATGAAATTAACACAGGAGAATACGAGATTTAACACATCATAAATACCTACGTTTTATAGGCAGTTTTCTTCTTTCCTGAATATTTTGCTTAAAAATAAGATTTTCAAGTCTGCACATCGCACAGGGTAATATTGAATGCATTTGATAACGTATTTATGAAGACGAGAATGAGATTAATAACTCTTTCCTCTAATCCGATCCTTCGACGTATTTCGTTCTGAAAAAAGTAGTAGCGGTATTGGGATTGATGAGAAGGTAGTATGAGACTAATATGTGAATTTAAAGGAAAAAACTTTAGCCAAACACCAACGATATAAATTTCCCAGCACAGGAAAACACCCACAAATTTGTGAATAACCTGCTAAAACCGCTGATATTAACTCTAAATTATAAAGGAAAATTAAAATGTTTTTCTAAGACAAATAGGTTAAAACGTAAAAGAGACTACTTTACTTCGACTTAGATCTGTCAATGGTCACTACAAACAATTAACAAAAGGAAACTGCAGTAAAATACTATAAAGAAACAAAATGTTACAACAATATGGAAAAATGATGAAGATACAAACAAAAGCAATAAAAAATACTAAGCCAGAGAAAAATTCTGCAATACAGAATAAATAAATAAAAATTACTTACACAACATGCAAATACCATTTAAACAGATACCTAAGGCTCTTGATTCCTAAATATTAAATCATTTTTCTCGTAGTTCTTCTATATGTACGACCATCTTAGCATATACAAGCTCGTTGGGTTCTGTTATGTTAGAATTGACGTTTCAACAGCTTGAGGTCTGTATCTCGTGTAAACTTAATTTTAATGTTTAGAACGAGGTAATGAATCGGCAGCGTTCATCTAAAAATATAAGTATAAATAAGTAAAAGAGATTGATTACAGTCCGTGGACAGTCTTTTTAAACTCTTATTCCACCCATGAAAGGTGAAAACTTTTACAGCATTGTTTCAGGAGTAGTACTGAATGAATATGAAATGTAATGAGAATGGAAAAAGAATATAGAAAAAGAAGTAGTGAAAAGGGATCAAGATAAAGTCTTTAGAAGAAGGTGCTGACGTTTGGGTTGGAGCGACTTACGGTATGGTTGTAAAATATAGTTTTTCAGGGAGGAAGAAATCTTGAGATTCGACGCCTTTGGGGTGTGGTTATGGCAGATGTTAGAATATGAGGATATGAAAAATAATGACGTTATTTTAAAATATGCATTACGGTATGGAAAGAATGGGTATTTGACAAAAAGGGATAGAAAAGAATTGGGAAAATGTTAAGAATTTAGCGAAGGAGAAAATTTTTAGAGAGTAGAATTTCTTAATAACACCTTCCAGGAAGTTCTAAAAAAGCTTTTTAAATGATCAACTGTCTACCAAAAATAATATAAAAGAATAAATAATAAAAAATAATAATAATATAAATATCAATTAATAGAAATCGCTATTTTATACACAATATTTAACAATTTTATGTTTATGTAACACACAATGTTTTTTAATTATCTTTCATATTTCAAGATACCCTCTTTCTCTTAATTTGGAATTTCTTTTTATTTATTAACTGACTTTCAGTCTTAGAGGCGGTTAAACCCTTTGCATGGAGTGGTTCTTCTTGATAAACCTACGAAACGCGTTGCGGCTACTTCTCCCCTTTTCTTTCAAATGTCCTCTTTGGTTTTTTAACTTCTTTTATGATGCCTACCTAAGTGATTCTTTTCTATGCACCGCTGTTATCAGCTGCCCGTTCCTTTCTTTCGATCGCACCTAGATTTTATCTATACTAGTAAAACCAGATATACTAGTTAAAACCGGTCGGTTCTTTTTAATTAAGCCTCATGGAATTTTACTAAGTGTGCTTATTTTTCTTCTTTCAAATGTCCACGATAATCACTGATAGTTTGAATGCAAACACTTCCTTAAAATCACAAGTTCTTTTTGATAGCTTTTCGTATCAGTCAGTTTTGGAAGACTCTGGATGCAAATGCTGTTGATGGTGCTTTATAAGTGTAAGATCTTTTCTTAATATGTTCTCTCTATGGTAGAAACTTATAACTTTTGAGAATCCAGCGTCTCAGGTTTTTTCTATGTACCAATAGGAGGATATCGACTAAATGTGTGCTTTGCAGATAAAATCCATAAGCACCACTGATTACGTAATTCACGAGCCCGCTACTTAGACCGGTGTAAGACACTCCATGGACGTAGGAATGCTTTCTTGTTGTAAGTCTCTCTCAGTCCTTTTCCACGCAATTTCAACTTTGAATATTGTCAGAGGGAAAGGACTTCACTGAAAATACTGCCGATAGAGAAATGGCCGGTGAAGCACTTCCCAGTGAGAGGTAGTCGATAGATCGTCATTATAAGTTTTCTGTTCTTTGACGGGTCCGTGACTATCTGCTATTCCGAACTTTTCGTTTTTCCCAGTATTCTGATAGTCTTTAGATCTAGAGAAATCTCTAGGTTTCTCTGCCTCTTCTATCTACGGAAATCTTTTCTACCGATGCGATGGTTCTCCCACCTTTCACCTTTCCTTCGATCAATTCTTGGATTCTCTTCGAAAATATTTTCCCATCGAATTAATGTTCTCCTTCACTTAATTCCTCCTTCTTTCATGCTAAAGCCTCTTCAGTCTCTCAAAGATTTTGAAGCACCGCAACATGTACTTCTTTACTGATTTTTGGTGAAACTACACAAAGTAGTGTGTGATCTTCTTCCTAATACTTTTCTTGACTTTACTCATTCATATAATCTTTTTCGTATGTGCGTATCTTTTATTTTTCTAATCCATACTTATTGTCATGTTCCCTCCTTACCCATTTAACTATTAATTAAATACAAGTAAATTCATGGGAAAGTAATTAACAAATATAAAATGAAGATGTATGATTAAAGTTTTCGAAATTAAAGAAGCAATCGAAGTATGATGTCAATTATAATAATTAAATTAAACACGAAAAATTAATTATATGATAAATTAGGAAAACTATTCCTGAATTGAAACTCACTGTTACACATGATTATTGAAGAATACTGCTTTTTCGTCTAATTATAATTCAAACAAAATAAGGTTTTCGATTTAAAAATTTTAATTTTCCGACTCGGGATTGGTTTTCATTCCGGATAAAGTAACAGTATTTGTTATAATCAATATTCTTGAGTTCTTCGTCAGCTAAAATCGTTTCTTAAATATACTCCGCAACCGGGAGTCGAACCCGGGACCGATTTCGACAAAGTTAAACGCGCTGGTCACTTGGCTACACGGGAGTCAATGACTGTTTACAAATATTACGGCTTTAGTGTATTAAACGGGATTCCTTGAAGTTGGGTCAACTCATTGATTATATCCTTCCTTCATTTGGATTATCAGTTTAATTCTGTTGATTTATTGTATGTATGAATCGTTATATTTTGCAGAGACTAATGGAGGCCGCGGAGCAAGCCGCCCTTGCGCACAAATTCGACCGCCATTCCTCTTTGAACTACATCAACTCTCGCCGTCTGAGTGACTTATTTCTTGGCATGGGAAGGACAGGAGGACAGGGCGACGGACCAGGAGGGTCCTCCGATGGCGAAGGAGAAGGTGCGGCTAGAGGTCCTGGGGTGGACGAGGGTGATATAGACTTGATGATGGATCCTCATTTCGGTTACCTCCCAGTAAACACAAACTTCAGCTGTGTCCTGCTGCCTTCCGGAATACACGACAGGGGTGAGTAACATCCCAAAATTCATCCCTTCCTTCCAAACTAATCCGTGGTATCGATAATATCACAAACTACGTCGATCAACGAAAAATAGTTCCTTCTAACACATTTTTTGAGTTGATTCATATAACAGTTTGGCTATTTTATATACTGTTAATAGTCAACTATTTCTTTAGGTGTTGCTAACCATTTCTTGAGACGAAAAATATAATTTTTGTGCTCAGATAATTTATATTTTCAATCATCCACCTCATACCGTGAAATCAGCGCTTTACACTTGTAATTAGTCCATAACCTTTCCTTCCTTTGATGCCAAATCATAATGAGCTAGAACTTTTAAACATATATCACTGGTCGCAGTGTGAGAAGTTGGAAACTGTAGAAGAGTGAATTATTTTATTATCTTACTTCTTCTTGGTTGCATAATTTTCAGGGTTAAATAAATTTAAAATTAATTATTTTTCATTCGCTTGTAAAGATGATGACTGATTTATTATAACCAGAGCTTCCCATAAAAAATATTTTACACTCTTTCATGAAAACAGTTGTATTTTATTATGCTTAATTACTAATTTCATTTATTGAGAAGTTATTGAGCATTGAATCAATTGTGACATGTATGAAGCTATATAATGTCTCATATTTTTTAATTCTCTTTTGTCCCCCATAGTATTCCTCCCATCACTTAAAACTAAACTTATCTCATATAACTAATATAGTCTTTTAAAATATGACACTACAAATTTTGATCAATTCTTCAGATGTTTTGAATTAAATCCCATCATTAATCTTGATTCATTATTTTTTCTTTATTTAGCTGCTGAAGTGAGAAATGCCATCAAATGGTCAGAATATTTGGATCAGGTGTTCATTGGAAACTATGAATTAGACCCCACTCTAACTTGGCAGTACTTTGGAAGCGCTCATGGATTCTTAAGGCGTTATCCTGGTAAGTTATGAATATTTAATGATTTGTTTAAAAAACTATTTCTCCTATGGCTATTTTGAAGTAATATGATATTAAATAATTTTAAAATAAAATTTCTGGAATGAACACAAAGTACTATATAAATACCTCAAATACTGTGTATTTCAACTATGGAAAAAATTATTTAAATTAATTTCCATTATATATATATTATTATATCTTTCTGATACATTGAGCATTAAAAGATATCAGAAAAATTCATCTGCTTAAGTATTGGTATTTTAAAATGTAAAGGGGCCAACAAAAATTGTTGACTATTGTCTCATTCTGTTTCAATTCACATACATTATTCGTCCCAAATTTTTTATTAATCCTGGTAATAGTCTAATATGCTTAGATAACTTTTCTAAATGTTCCTGTTCTTACTTTCTTTTATATCTTAAACTCAGCTTATGAAATAAATAATTTTAAAAGGCATTATTTACAGTGAGAAACATTTCTCAAAATTATTACTTCAAAAAACATGTAGTCATAGCAAAGCTATGTTAACATGGGAATTCCGATTAGTAATTGTTACATCATTTTACAAATATAACATTATTCCATTCACATGAGTGACAAATATTGAATTTAAATTTAATATCTTTTATTCTCTTAATATTTTAGCGAGTAAATGGCCCATAGGTGGGTCATCTGGTGGGGATGAAGATTTCAGAACTGCACCGTGGTATCTCTCTGCTGCCACAAGTCCAAAGGATCTTGTGATACTTGTTGATGGATCAGGATCAATGAGTGGATCTCGAAGAGACTTGGCTAGAGCTACTGCATCTGCTATTCTTGACACCCTAGGACCTGATGACTTTGTAAACATACTTAGGTTTGCAGATACCACTGAAAGCATTGTCCCATGCTTCAAGGACATGCTGGTGCAGGTAAGACATAAATTTAAGTGTATAAAAATTTTCAGTTATTATCACATCACTTATCACATCATATCAAATGCTTGTTGATTTATAAGGGAATAAAATATTCTATTGTCACACTTACATTACTGTAATAGTATACTGCCTCTTTCTCCTTCTTAGATACTTCTGCATAGAATAGTTCAACTTAAAATTAGTTATTTTTGGATTTTGATATTTTTATTATTGTTTCTTTTCATTTGCTGCATTGATATTATAGTTTCAATACATGTAACAATACTGTTATTGTTGACTTGCTGTTTAACTCGATGTTTTAATTTGATTCAGTTTGTAATCCATTATAAAGGCCATATGCTATTTTTTGGTTTGCATTAAATAAATTAATTCCATACTATAGTAACATGGTATGATCCTATGACAATGTAATTGATGTGATGATGATGAATACTAAGATTATAAATCTGTAGTTTTTGTGGAATAGTATGTTTCTTAATCATTTGCGTATTATTTGTTCTCTTTTCAGGGAAACAGAGCCAACATCAGGGAACTGAGAAATGCACTTGACAATGTAAAACCAGAAAATATTGCCAATTTTTCATCTGCATTAATCACGGCATTCCAATTGCTGCATAGGGTAGGTTGACAATGTTTATTACTCTTCTGGATTTTTAGTTTATCAACTACTAAAATCAATTCATTATGATCTATAGATTATACAGGAGAATAAATTCTTCTTGGTACAATTCTACTTTGAATTCTATAAATATTTTAGGAATTTTCATTAATTTATTAATTTTTTTCTGAAAATATGTATTCACTGGATAATATAAGCAAGAGAATATGTAACCACATTATTTTTCAAATGAAAAATGTCATTGAAAATACAGGAAATACAAAAATATTTTTCCTGACATGGCATTATGATGTATGATTTTTTTTAATGATGAACGAATAATTTTGAATTTTTGAATGATGTATACTCTTTGAATTCTTCTAGTATAATCGTACTGGACAAGGATCTCAATGCAACCAGGCAATTATGATAATAACTGATGGAGCCCCACATAGTTTCCGTGAGATCTTTAAAGAATATAATTGGCCTCATATGCCTGTAAGGGTATTCACTTACCTTGTTGGGAAAGATGCTGTTAATGCACCTGATCTGAACTGGATGGCTTGTGCCAACAAAGGTAAGATTAAAAGTCAAAATAATGTTGTATTTATTAAGTTATCTATACAGTTTAATATAACTCACTTTATTAAACATTCCTTAGTGAATACCATAAATTAAGTCTGAGAAATTGAAAGAATTTGAAAAAAATTACTAGCTGATGAATATCATGACCATAAGCTTACATACACTCAAGTACTCAGTTACCTATGAATCCTAGTCTTCAACTTATTTCTTCTGATGGAGTATGATTATGGAAAAATGTCAGATAATCTCCAAAATCATTCATAAGTGGCTTGCAGCTATTTTGCATATTTTGCTATTTAAGCCTGCCTACCCATATCAAAGAAAAAAAAATCTATTTGACAAGCCTTGGATAACTGAGAGGCTGGAAAAATGGTTATATAATGCACTTTCATTGTTATAACATCACACATATTATTGAATCTATGAAAAATATTTATGCTCTTAATTCAACAGTCTTCAAACAAATTTTAATGTTAATCATAAAAATATCTTTTTAGGCTATTTTGTGCAAATAGGCAGCAATTATGAAATCAGAGAGAAGGTTTTGCAGTACATTGAAGTGATGGCTCGCCCAATGGTTATGTACCAAAATGATCACCCTGTTCAGTGGAGTCCAGTCTTTGCTGATACAAAGGTATTTTGTCTCTGAAAATATAGTTTATCTCTGAAAATCCTTTATGGAATTCAGTTAACTTATATTAAAAAAAGATAGTTCCTCCTTGATTAGCAAATACTTGTCTCATGCCTTTTTTAGTGATAATTTTGATAATAATTAGGAAATCATGGAAACTTTGTAATGTGGAATAATGTTTAATAATCATTATACAATGTCTTCATGGTACAAAATATATAATCTCTGCAATCAATAGCTTCAAGACAGTTTAATAGCTAGAATTTAATGTCCATCTGACTGCAGTACACTTGGCAAAGTTCCTAATGTTAAGGAATTGGCAAACTCCTGAAAATATTACAGCATTTCATAATTAGATATCCTAAGCTTGTGAAGGGAGAAAGAAGGAATATCTGGATAATTTATTATGTTTTGATATTCAGGGTGGATGTCTGCAAAACACTGGAAGTGGGTGTCCAGAATATCAATTGATGACCTCTGTCTCAACACCGATTTTTGATCGCCGCAATTACTCGGTAAGCTGATTTTCTAGCGACATGCATCAAAACACCATTCAGATACCAATTATGTTGATTATTGTTACTTCTATAAAAACCTCTTATTTCCTAATCAGGTCCGTGTGGCCAACTTGCTTGGTGTGGTTGGTGTAGATGTTCCTATCCAACAAATTAAAAAATTAGTCCCACCCTACAAGGTAAGACCATGATTATTTATTTGTAATTATGAAATTATGATAGTACTATTATGAAGAGATATTACTCTGAAGTATATTTCATTATTGTTATTCAATTTAAATTTACAATTCTTCTTTGCAGCTTGGAGTAAATGGTTATTCATTTATTGTTGATAACAATGGGAATGTACTTTACCATCCAGACTTGCGGCCATTGGTAAGAATATTTATTTACTTTGAGCATTATTATGTATTCAAATTCAAACTTATGAAGTACTGGTAACACTTCAGAACTAAGATATTAATTCAGTAACTCAGATATTGCTTATAAATTTTAAGTAGCATTGCAGTGGTTTATAAGCAACTTATTCTATGTGGCCATTTAAATGAATCCTGGAAAAATGTTTTCTCTTAAGTTGGCAGTGTGGAAATAATCATACTAATTGAACTTTTAAATAGATTTAACCAGTATTCAAAGTATTTACTGAACATATGGCTTTTTTAATATTATGAAAGATAGATATTAACATTAATCAATAGATTATTTTTGTTTTATTCCTTAGTATTTGAAAATTTTATTTCCCTTATATACATTTTATATTAACATTAAATTTTCTAATTACAAATATTTCTACCCCTATCAAACACAGGTTAGAGGAAGTAATAGACAGGTGAGTTCATAGTGTATTTAATGAAGTAAATAAACTTAGATTAAATACTTTGTTTTACAAATTAAATCTTTAACAAAAAGAATTTTTAAATTTAATAAGATGTTGTCTCTCAGGGGCAAATGTTTATTTCTCTTTTTCTGATTGATTTTAAATTAAACCCCTACTTTACCTATTACCCTGATTACCTATTAGTCCTATAATATACAATCCCTTCTATCTAATTTTCTTCTTGCCCTGTCATTAAAAATCTTCAATATAGAAAACTATTCCATAATTAGTAATTTTGGAGATTAGTTAAATCTACTTCCAAGTTGTTGATAAAGCTTTAACAATGTCTAGTTTTTGAGATGCTCTTTTGAAAAATGAAACACCTGAAAGACAATTGATAATTTAATGTAATTGACTTAATAAATATAGGTCTATGATTGCTCATGAAAATGAATGATGATATTATTAAAACTATATATAGCTTTGCATCTCATTTTCTCTTTTCATAATTCATTATTATTTACTGAACAATAACAATTTATTTCAGAATTCATTGAGACCAGAGTCATCAGGGGTTGATTTAACTGAAGTGGAGCTAATTGATAATGGAGTGAGTCATGATGGTGACAAAGGGGGCTTAAGAGAGAATAACTCACTCCTTTTAGATGTAAGTTGGAAGACAAAACACTTTCAAAGAATTCTTTAAATATTAATATTTTGCGAAGAAGGAATTATGAGATGCTTTATAACTAACTTTTTTTATTTGAATATTGCAGATGCGCCATGAAATGATTGATCTAAAGGAAGGAGAGACTGAGCTCAATGTAAAGGTCCACTGTGACAACATGGTAAGAAAAGACTTATAAATTTATATTGAGCATTAGATATCAGTAACTTCATCAATGAATCACTGAAATCTTGCAGTTGACCTATAAAACAATATCAGTATTATCTAGGATTGATTTCAAGACTTTCTAATTCCACAAAGTATAAAGGAAAACTGATTTTTAATAATATTTGATTTGGTTTTCATCAACTCTAAATATTGAAATCATTTTGAATAATATATTACCTGTGCACAGTGTATTCTTTATGTACTTTAGATGTTTATCTTTCCTTTCTCGGAACTGGTATATCATGGTTTTACTTGTCCATTTTACCATAATTTCTTGATTTTATGTTAATCCTCTAATACTTAATTCATTCAGAAACGGGTAACCACCAGGCGCCAGAAATACTTTTACCACCCCATTGAAGGCACCCCATTTACATTAGGGATTGCCTTACCTGACGGATATGGAATATATGAAGTACAAGGGGAAGAGGAAATCAAGCATAGCCCCTTCAATGGTAACTTATTATCTTCTTAAAACTTATCAACAAATTTTTCCTTTTAATGTTGAAATTAAATTATTATTATGTGGCTGTTACTGACTGCTTGGTTATTTGCTCTATCTCTTCTTGTTACATGAATTCTGGGAATATGATTTAAGATAATTGAATTGGATATTCATATAGAAAATTTACATGCAACTGGAAATTACCATATAAGTCATAGTCATTAATACTCTTAATGTAGAAATTGACAGCTCTGTTACAGCTGCAACACAATTTTTGAAATCACTTTTGAGTATTAAAGCCTGTTTCATGAAGTGTCTTAGGGTTTTGAATTTATTCTTACAAGCATACATAGAGTCTATGTTTAATCAATATCCTATTATTTTTATCATTTGTTTTGAGTCATACTTTCTTTCACTTATCGTATTTTTTTTTTAAATTCCTTGATTTGAAATTACTCGTAACCTTTTAATGAACTGAGATGACTTCAGTCAATTATTTCTAAAAATTTCATTTAATTATGGTTCATGAATGAAAAAATTGTGCCCAGTAACCCTGGTAAATTTATACTTTTCAATATTTTAAATATTTTGATAGGTATAACCTGATTTCCTTTTGATCTTTTAATTAATTAACAAAAATTTATTGTGAGAAATATGATTCCACTAAACATTATGAATCTTTGCTTGTTCCAAGAGAACAGCCATATATTTTTCCAGATTTTATTCTGGATGTAAATTCAAATTTGTTATTGGCCTTGGGTATAGATGGGAACTTCATAATCCAAAATTATTTCACTTATAGATTTAAACATATCATTAAATCCTTCCTTTCCAAACTGCATGTTGTAGAATTATCATGATTAGACTTAGCTAGGTTTAACACATCTGTTGTAAATTTGTATTAGAAGTTGATATAACATATGTGAATTTATTACATAACTTTGAAGAAATAGATTTGCTAGCTTTACTAAAAATGGGGAAAAATGAATGGGATCATAATTAATTTCCTATTCATCCTTTAAAAAGTTCATTTGTAATAGTATTTTATTGTCAAAGATCAAGTATGCAATTATAAAAAATTTGTTGCATAATTTCATTACAAAAATGAAATATTGTCTTAATTTTCTACTTTATATTACAGTAACAGAATATTTCAAAGGTTCAAACTGGAAAGTTCACCCAGATTGGTAAGTATAACAATTGTGTTTTTATTCTTTGTTATATTTATCCAAAAGATGCTTATGCAGACAGAATGCTTATTTCACACATATTTTTTTTTCATAGGGTTTACTGTGAATATAACCATGAATCAGAACATGTATTTCATAGTCCCGAAGAACAAGTGCTCCACTTTATTGCACGAACTAGAAAGCCTGGTTGGAAATGGATGTCTCTCCGACCAAGATCTCCTCAGCGAGACAAGGAATTAGGTAAATACCAATATTAAAGTCAAATAACAATAATCAGTATTTATCAGTTAGTAGTAAACCATTTGTTATGGATAAATATCAGAGTTATAATTCAGTGAAAAAATACAAAAAGGTTTAAAGACGTTTTTCTTCCTGTAAACTTGATAGATTAAAAATTAATTTCTTAATATTCTAAATAATAAATTTCAAATGCTTTAAAAATTAGTATTGATTATTAACACATGAAAAAATTAAGAAAATGAAATATATTGCCTAGAGTAATCAGTTCTCCATTTCATACTTAAATGAAAACCCAATCAAGGTCCCAAAATTTATACATTAATAGTTGTTGTAAATTTTATCATAAATAAAATTAGAGAAAAATTATTTCAGCTTGATACTTTTTACTTTGAACACATTCTACAAACAATTTTCTGATTTTTGTGTTTTTCTCTATATCAAGGTCACAACAGCATGAAAAAAGTTGAGAGGGACTCCTACTACTGTGAGTAGATGATGGATATTACAGCCACTTTCTCATGTAAAATTGTGATTTGCTTTCTGAATATTAAGAGAAAGACTATATAAACATTGTTTATAAATATATGAAGTTACACAGTTGGAAAAGATAACACATGTAAAGGTCAAACACATCAGTTATTTTCATTTATGATTGTATTATAATATTATTTTTAATTCTATCTTTGCAATTCAATGCAATTTCATAATTATTCAACAATTCAAATGTCATTCAATCTTCGGTAATTCTCAAAATGTAGTTCAGAAGAGTGAAATCTAAAGATGCTTATAAATTTCTTGTTGCTGATGTTCACACCTTAGTCTATGAAAAACATAATCATATTAACAAAATTATTTATTATTAGTACTTATTGCTAGCATAAAATCATTTACATAATTTATTTCATTTTCTAGGTGATAAGACCCTTCTTCAATCCTTAGTGTTTGATGCATTGGTAACAGAAGGTCTTGAAAGGTCTCCCCCTGTCAAGGAGGAGTTACAGTGAGTTAATTTATGTTAATTAGTCATTCCCAATAATTCCATTCATGGCACCAAGCATCATGATGCATTTTGCTCAGTGATTGAATCATTGCTACAAAAGGCACAATTGCTAAGGCCTTATTCTTTAAATGAATCATTCAAAATGAAATACCTAATTTTGAAATGTGAGCACTTAAATTAATCCTGTCACAGTACATTTCTCTGCTTCTCTCTCTCATATGTCATATAATAACCACTACTGCATAAGTATGATAATAGTAAATGATGTCAGTAAGCAATGCAGCAACTGACATCATTGCATGATTTTTTTAATACTATCATTTTCAACTCCAAATGCACCTTAAATGGAAATTGGATGTGAAAACTTTATAATTAAAATTGATCATTAATAAAAATATGCAGATAACAAAGTTCATAAAGCTTTGGATTCATTAAGGAAAGAATCTATAAACCCCAGGGAAGAATAGACTTGAAAATAGTCCAACGGGACCAGGAAAATATAGGAATTTGTAGTACATTTATGTCATAACTCTTTAAAGATATAAAATGAGATTAAATGTCAAAATAAAGGAAGAAAGAAAAGTTTGTCTACTAAAAAGGAGTTTTCTTTTAAAGGCTTTTTGATAGACATTATGATAGCAATTTAGGTATTTCATTCTTTGCAAAAACAGATGAACTAGCTCAGTCAACTAATGCCTAGAATACTTAATTAAATGTCTTCTGGAGTATGGAGAAGTATGTACAATAAACTCAGCTAAGATAGAAATTCAGGTCACTTGTATGAGGTTTCACTGTGTAGGATTTTATCGGTTAATGTTGTTGTTTCATATACCTCAATTTATGGAGAACTGTTTCGAAAAATAAAAATGATATTTAATTAAAATAATTGCATCACAAAAATATTTTAATTAGTTCATATATTTGGGTAATCTTTAGAACTAAAAAAAAACCCTGATATCAAATATTTTGCAGTGATGGTCAGCAGCTTGTACAATAGTCTCTTTTTTTATTACTGTATAAGGAAATCCAAATATTGACACTTTTAAAAGATAAATTAATTTTTTCTTTAGTGGGTAATTATGCCAAATTTTCTATTCCAATTTCCTTCTGATTCTATGAATATGAAATATCTATTTTCATTTATAGTTTATTTCCATTATCCTAAAACTTATTTCTTATGTTAATGTTAGCCATTTAATTTAGTTATTTGCAAGTTGGGAGAGTAATTTTAGTGACATTTCCTCGTTCTCTCCAAGAATTATTAACATAAATCCTGGGAAACATTAATATGTTAATATTTCCTACTGGAGTAGATGTTTCATAAATATAAACTCACATTTTCATCATCAATTTCTTTAGCAGTCAATGAGAAAATTAGATGACAGCAAATCCCCACTTCTCTTGCTTTTTTACCAATCATCATTCTGTACAAACAGGACTGAATCTTAGCAATCAGAGGCCCTAAGCACAAGGACAACATGAAAGCCCC
The DNA here is from genome assembly GCA_036926295.1 of Pachydiplax longipennis. Taxonomy (NCBI): domain Eukaryota; kingdom Metazoa; phylum Arthropoda; class Insecta; order Odonata; family Libellulidae; genus Pachydiplax; species Pachydiplax longipennis. Next base: position 54,255,048 of record JAVFKF010000002.1, on the reverse strand, counting down.
ACCTAGAGATCTTTCACTGTAAAAATGACAAAACCCTTTATGCCCCCTTAATGGTGAGGTTCTCTCCTAGCACCTAGTAGGTCTAATGGTAAATCCATCCTTGTGAACAACTTCATCTCATATCCCTTATTACCTGTCTCAGATACAGCAGCTATTTTCTTCTATTCCTTTCTTTTTTTTCATTTACCTCTCAAACATAAATTTAAGGACTTGACCATCTCAAAAGGATACAATTTGCTAAACGCACTCCTGAGCTATTCTACACATTAATCTCTATTTATATCTTTATTTATTTATCTTTTTAATGTCTGCCTCATTCTTCACCTAACCAACCTGAATGATTCTCAGACTTTGCCTGTGACTGCATATTTCAAATTAATGGTAGCTATTTTTTTAATTTTTAACAACTTCTTGAACAGTAACTCTTTGACAATGTAGGACAGTTTCTCATTTCTATGTAATGCTACACTCTACAGTTAGAGCAGCATTTTCTCATTTGTTAGATTTCCCAAAGCTTTGTTTTTTGCTGAAATTTCTTTTGGTATCTTTAAATCTTCTTCTTACGAAACTTCATCTCTTCTTCCACTGTCTCTTGTAGCTTTATTTCCCAAAGAGAAATGAATCCTCATATTGGAGAAAAGTATTAGTGATAACAGTTCAAGCTTAAAATTGCCCTACTTCATTTCATAGCCTTGTCTTTGCTCTATGTTGTTATATTGTTCACCCATCCTGTCCATTGTTTATGTAAAGGTCCTCTTCTTTTCTTCAAGAATATCAATATCATCTATGATTATAATATGTCTATCCTTTCTCCTAGCTTTGTTACTCACCTTCACCTGTTTTCTCATATCATTTAAAGGCTCTTATTTACATGGACACAATGAATACAATGGGTAATGATGGAAACCTTTTTCTTACCCCTACATGGACTTTTGTCCTTGCTTATTGTTTCCCTTTCCCTATGTGGCTATTTCATTTCTACAGATATTAAGAGTCTCTGTAGCTATTCCATGCTTTCCTAAGAGATTTTATCTCATTTAACATTTCCAAAAGGTTCTTTTTACATAAATACGTGTTTTCCTTTAACATCCTATCCTTTTTCCAATGATGAGTCTTCAATTTAATAGTGATTGACTGATTCTTCACCTGCTTCTAAATTTGAATAAATCCTTAGGGAGAATTGCTTCAGTTTTTGTTCTATGCAAAGAAATAATTAACCAGTCTTAAATACCATCTGTCATCATCACTTCTTGATATTATTTGGATGGTTATTTGTATCATCAATATTTTCATATCTGTGCCTTCAGTAATATTTCTCTGAATATAAAGCTGACATATAGGTTAAAAAATTCAATTTTTATTTATAACTGTTGTCTTATGTTTTTCTCATTCAGTTGCTGTAATTTTCTATCTTTCACCAATGAATTAAATTAGTAATGTTAACAATACTTTTCAGTGAAAGAGGAAACCTTCGGCTTTGTAAAGAAAGATTTTTAAGGTATTTTATTTTTTTTACATATAATATCACTTGAAAGTCTAATCACTCTAGAATTTAGTGCCAAGAGATTCAGAATATAGTGATCAAGAATTATATTTTAGATTGGAAGCTTCTTGTGCTTTCATTAACTTGCAGTACAAAAGGAATGACATATTTTTCTATGCTTTTATTTATTGAATTTCATTTTTATACTGATACCTTTTTTACTTTTGTTTTTTTACTTTCAAGTATACATATTGTTTAGTTAGTTCTTTAGTTCAAGGCGACCTATTATTCAGATAGAATAGTATGAGAATTCTTATTTAACCATAATATTTAGCCATAAGTACAAGTCCTATAGAGAGTTAATAAACTCTTGAGAGATGAATTTATTTTAGAGTAGTAAATAAATAATTAAATAAAAGTAATAGAACCAACTTAACAATATAAGCTAAATACATACTATATATAAGTCAACTATTGTGTCATGCACCTCAGTAAATTTGTACATTCTTAAGTTATAATTAGCCATATTCTAAAATGAAACTATAACATTTATTAATCTAAAATGGACTGTGGATAAGATCTTAGGTCAATTTCAAGACTAGCACTTTTCATTTTACCAACCTTAATGTAAAATGTTTGTATGTATGATATTATTGAAAATATTCTGGTTTTAGCTTTCACATTATGGAATGAATTATCGATAATTTTTTCTTGTCTATTCATGATTATATTTTCGAAATCTTAATGCTCTATTTCATCATACTGAAAATTTCTCGCTATCAATATTGGCATTCATTTGCCAATCAGTCTCTGCTTCCCTACTCTTTCGATATTAAGATGTTTTCAGTTTGGTAAATTAGAGGACCGAGTCCCAGATAGCTAAGTTGGTAGAAGAAAGAAAAAAAGAACTCGGCGTTCAATGGATTCTGAGTAACTGGTGACCGCCAAGCAGTTATCCATTTCCCGGTAATCGCCCTAGACTCTTGCCTCTGTCGGCGCTTGGAGAACCTTTGTCTCTTAGTACTTAGCTAAGTTGGTAATGAGCTTGCCTTTGGTGAAAGTGGGTTGGCTTCCTAAAGGGAGGGAGCCCTTTTGTTTTAAATGACCTCAGAAGTGATGCCCTTATGACAGTACAACAACTACTACTTAATTGTATGGGATCTGCTGTCTCACTAGGATATTGGATAAGGATATTGTCAGTATGAAGGAGCTACTTTCAATTATCTACAAATCTGAATTTGACTAATAAATATTCAGTTTCAAATTATGAAAGAATGTTGAAAAATTGTGAAAAAGTACTAATTTTTGTAAGTTTTTTGATAGCTGAGGTCATTTCCTATTTATGGTTTCCCTCTAGGAATTGAACCCAGGACCCATCAAAGGAAAACATATTGTCCACATAACTATCTAGGAACCCTTTATTAATTTTAAAAAGATATTAATTGTTAATCAAATAAAAAAAAGAAATTTTATAAAGTTATTGATTTAATTTAAAGATGTAAATCTGTATGGAATTATTTTCTGTTACAAACGATGCAATGAGATTATAAAGTTAAGTATTCTTATTTATGAAAATTGAAATTATAATTAACTAATCAAATAGATTCAGACTATGTGGATTTTATCCATTTTGTAGACATTATAATGTCTGTTTTGTTATCTATAAACTTCCTGTTTAATTTTAGTTTTTATTTTAAAATCAAATAAAAAATACATATATTGATTAATTTAAATCTAAATTTATATAATATAGTCAACTAAGAATGAGAGAGAGAGAAACAAGAAATGTAGATGGGACTCACAGTAGATGTGGTGCACTATTTCTGTTTATCACTTGTCATTTGATGCAATAAGCACTTGCACTTCAGGCACTACTAATTGCATGTAGTAATATAATGAAGATCATGAGCTTTTAATTTACAGAGCAAAAATATAACTATTTAAAGAAGCATGTAACAAATTTTTAATTTAAGAATTAGATTAAAGCAGAACTAGTCTCTATGTTAAGGTTGATCAGCAAATGTCAAACAAAAGGTTTCATAAGCTTATAAATTTTTCAGATAGAAGAGGCCATTGATTAAATAAGAATTTGATTTTTAAATTGCTGAATTAAAAGTGTAATTATTTCTGGTTATTCTTGCCAAAGAAGTTCATGCTCAACTACCAACTTCTTGTTTAACATATTAGAGAATGGAAATTATTAGTTTTTTACTTGAAAAGAATTGTACAATTATGTAATTTAATCTCATATAAGTCCATTCATTTACTTTTTGATCATAAAGCTGTAATTCATGAAGTTACTTTTGTTTTAGTCTAAGTATATGAAAAACATACATTTAGATATGTAGTTGTTATATACTTCTCCGTGAAAAGAAAAATAGCATTACTTTAATTACCACTTACTTAAGTACTTTTTAAAGTCCTGAAACATTTATGTTAAGGAAGGTTGATAAATATCATTAATTTTTTATTATAAAATTAATTTGATTTTGCAGATGTTGTTACTATTACTTAAAGATTATTTGTGTTTATATTATCTAAATTAAAAGTGGCAAACAAACTTCATATACACGCACTTCAGAATTTCATAAATAGATATAGTTTCTCAAAATCATTATTATTACTTTAATGGAGGCTGTCTAACGTGTGATTAAAAATACCATCCGTAAGATAATGAAACAACTTGTGCAATGTTGCATACACAATTAGATATAAACTAAAATTAGCTTAAAGATGTTATATTGTTCCTCTTAGGAAAATCTGTAATTATATCGTCATTCTCATTTAAAATATTACAACGATGAATAAAGCAGCCAAAATAAGATAAATATCACCTAATCCCCTGTGAAATAATTTTGACTGTGGGGTAAACTTAATAGAATAGAGAATAATCAAAAACTGATCCTTTTATAACTACTAAATTATTTCCTATGATGTTTGAGTGGTAATGTTAACATCATTCATGGATTAAATCTTTTAATGATTATATTTTCAGTTTCTTTCCTTCTGTCAATTTTTTGCACTAATCCTATTGATCTTGATTGGTTTATAAATCAGTTTCCAACCTAGACTGAGTACGTCTAGTGTTACTGTGAAGGCATATTCATAAAAATTATGGTTGAAATGATGTGAGAATCATGACATAAGAAAAAGAGTGGATAAGGAAAAATAATGATTATTGGAGGATAGGAAATATCAGGATAAGAAGTTTTCCTTTATTGTATCTTTCATGGTAATATTTATTAATTAATAACAACATGGTAAAGTGCTTGATCATTACTTTTTAAATGTAATAAACTCAGTATAATACTTGTTTGAGTTTAAATATATCATTTTGTATTTAACATTTTTTTTAAAGTTATTAACTAAAAAAACTTAGAGATTTAGATGATTATGTAAAGACATGTTTTATACCCTTTGTACAAATTAACTGATCATCTCTTTTTATGATAATTTTTAATCCATTGATCCCTCTGCAAGTATTTCCACCTAAATGAGCTCCAAGAAAATAATTGTAAAACTCTATATAAAATTATATTATCCCTTGGAATATTTTCCCCTGAGATTTCATAAGTATACCAACAAGGTCAGAAACCATGGTTATTTTGTATATTTTATTTATTTTCATTATTTATTTATTCAATTAATTTTCATAGTCTCAACCTCTGAATTGGGTTTGTGAAAATTAAGTTTGAAAAATAAGAAAAGATTTCATGGTCCATAGTCAATGATTGAAAAGTAGATATACATTCAAATATAAATCATGATATTTAAAGGGAAATCATCAATGGGAGCAATTTACGTATTATTTGGAAGCCTTATGCTCATATACTTCATCAAACTAATAAAATAAATTGGCCATCAATCATTGGAAGTAAATTTCTGTTCAAAGACCAAATGATTGTGTAGAGTCTAACTTATTATATCCTAAATAATATTGACTAAATATTGAATATGTATAATTTTAAATAATCATGAATACATTCTATATTAAAGTGGGAATAAATTTTTCTCTCGGTCAAAGTTTATAAATTTGATAATATGAAAACTATAGCAGCTCTTTCTCTTTATAGCTCAGTTTTTCTACTGCCAATGGCTTTCTTTGGAATTAAGTTCAATAAATTCATGGAAACATGTTGAATAGTTAATCTTTGCTGGTTTTTAGCATAAGCAGCTAAGCTGCTGAGTTCTGCATTAAAATGACCATGGGAAACATTTTGTCCTATTATCTTAAGAATTTTATTTATCAGATATCCCCAGAAAAAGATTCAAATGATACTTCTTAGCAAGAGCCTACATAAACACCTCCTTTCTCAAAACTTGAGTTCCAACATAACATAAATCAGATATATTTTAACCAACAGTTAAGTTTGCCACTTTTATAAAATAATATTCCTTGCAGCTAGTGGATTTTAAGGTAAGTTATATAATTGCTAGAATTAAGTAATTACATAACATTTAGATTTTAAGATAATCAATCATTGAATATAACTAGACATGTACCCTTAAAGATTTGAATAAGAAAAGGGGTGGAGGTTGAGCATGACCAAAAGAGAGACTAGGACTGATTGTAGAGGATTAACTTGCACTTTTGATATGTTTACTGTATATATATTATATCACTTATGCACATTAATTGATTTTTCACTAACTGTGTGACTCCTGTTTTATGCAATAAGCCCTATAGCCACGCTGATGGCTCTGTTGCGCAGGTAAAGTACACAGATTGCATTTTGTTATTTGTGTGTAGCCGTCCATTGTCATTCACAGTGTATGTTTTGGCAAAAGAAGCACATTGTTTCACGCTTATTTGCAAAGCTTAAGTTGAACAACGTAAGGGCTTAAGGTGCTTTTATATGTTATCCACTTCCTTACTCTTTAGATCATCTTTGAAGTGTATACTTGTTGTTGTTCTGTCTTTTATAAGTACTGTGAAATCTATTACAACTAAGGAAATCACATTCAACTATCATTGCCTATATTGTTGATGGAATTAAGTTTGTTGTCATGATGTTATTTTTAATACATCGAGGCTTTTGAACATAATATCTTTTTAAAATGAAATATATGATAAAAATTCATTTTTCTCTTAGGAAATTCTTGAGGTAGAGTTTTTGAATTTTATGTTCATTGTTATCTGTAGTTGGCCTTTTCATGAATAAATTACTAATTAGAATTGTTATATCTCTTTTGCAGGCTTATGGGTCTCTGGGGGTCTTATGGGTCTCTGCCAAGAAGAAAAACAAGTATAATATCATTTCTCTATAGATACATACTAATTCTTATTAATTTCTCTTTTCTCTCATAGATGGCAAGGATATTAATTCATATTTATTTTTTTACATGCAATCAAAATTTTCTGTGGATTATTTTGAGTACAAATTAACTTGTTCTCTCAATACACAGGAGCGATTATTCAGAAATCCAGGGGTTGTATCTGGAGCTTGCTGCACTTCTCTCCTGAAGAAATAAAATATAGGTCTAATCTATCATGAAAAGGTCAACTCAAACATTCATATGTAATTAGACAATGATTAATAAAACCCAGTATTAAAATTAAAAGAAGTAATGATTAAAATTTGAAGAATATAGAATTCATCTTTCATTTTCAATGAATTTTTAAATGTTTCATTGTTGAATGCCATTATTTTCAAGTTTCCTTTATTCCTTGAAAATGTATCAAGGATAGAAAATGAAGGTGAAATTAATGTCTAATTTCACTTCCATTCCTGGGCTCCTTTCCTTATCCCCTTGACCTCTATATTTGACCGTGTACCTAAAATTCCCCTATATTGGCCTCATAACCTTGAAAACCTTTAATCGCCCGTAACTCCAACCCACACCAACAATTTATCATTCCAGACAAGGATACCCAATGTTTGGAGTTACTAAGTCATTTATTGCAACTAGAAGTGGACTCTTGAGGTGGCAAGACCACAAAGAAACTAATGCAGGAAGGGGAAATCCTCCCACCACAAATACTGAGGAAACACCAGATAGTAGTTCGTAAGTATGAGCTAATAACAGGAGATATTGATTGAGCCATAATGTTTCAGACTAGAACCAGCAGAATGGAAAACCATTTTTTCCGTCTTAATGATCACTGAATTGGAACTGAAAAAGAAACCTATCATTAATTCCATCCCAAATTTTGGCTTATACATAAATTATTTGCAATGATGTATTACCTATTTATATTTAACAATGACTTATAATTAGAAAAAATGAGAGCATTACTGTTACATTAAAAGTGCTGATCTTATATGCTCTCTCCATACCATATTGATTGGCTTATCTTAAATTTAAAATAACTACAATTAAGGATCAAAAGTGGTAAATTATAGATTTGAAACTTTATTTAGTATTTATCATATAATCAGAATATCAATTTATACACAATCAAGAAAAGCTGCTAAACCAAGATACAATGGTAAATGCTGGTAAATATGATATAAGGAGATGTAAAATATTTAAACTTATAAGATATAAAAACTTTTTAATTGCTTATTCTATTTCTTTTACTATGAATATATCTTGGAAACAGGTCATTATTATAAAAACTAACAAATATAAGAATAAAAGGAAAGTAATATCAAAGACAGTTGAGATGTATTTATCACTAATAACCACTAAGTTATGAAAATTTTATATATAAAATTATGTGCATACTGTTAATCATGGAATAAATGATTTTATTACAATTTTCATCATTATCAGTCAGAAAGTACTCTTTAATTCTACTTCTATCATGCAAAATACACTACTATGCTGATAGCTATAGTCTGTAATGAAAATATATAAGCGATGGAGTAAGTTTTTTTGCATGTCTTAATTAAAATGAAGAAATAAAGCAGAAAAATTCTGCCATATCTTGGACTTGAACCAGAATCTCCTACCTGCCTGGCAGTTGTTCTTACCACCCTGCATCTTGCTTATATATATTGAAGGAAAGATTTTTCTGTTGTGGTAGCTTAACTGGCTAGAGCAACTGCATTGTAAGTTGGAGATCTGGGTTCAAGAACCAGTTATGTTGGACTTTTTCTCCTCCATTTTTTCATTTTAACAGAATGTCTAACAAAACTGGGGTGAAATGAAAAACTAATAGTTGAGATAGATATACAGAAACAGAGTGGTCTACCACTCATGGAAATGGACAACCTGATAAAAGCTTTATAAAATGCTACTACTTGGAAAATAGCAGAGAAAAATGTATCAATTGTACACAATAAGAGATATGTTATTTATGCTTATGAGATATGATAATTATCTTAATAATTAAATGATATTTTTCTATTACAGCAGTCTCTTTGGAGAGAGTAATCGAAGAGCAATTGATGAAGTTTGGTATAAACGAGCTGTTGAACAGTATGCTGTGGAACCAGAGAGTTTTGTTTTCACTGTTGATTTTGAAGCTGGAGATGCAATAGTATCTGGTTAGTGGAACGTTTTTCATTAAAAATGATAAAAGTGGCATTTTAAGTGATACAAATATCAAGATTTATTGAACAAACACAAAAGCAGGGTTAGATTACACTAGCAAGGTTATGTCTTTCTTTTTATAGGTTTAATATTCTAGACCTTTGAACTTCTTTAATTCTGTTTTCATATTTCAATTGCTTATTTTCTATGTTGAATATTTCTTGTAAAAGTTCTTTTAGACAGCTTTTGTAGATCATCATTTTATGGTGTACACCAAATGTATGATTTATGGAACACTGAAGTTTAAATAGGAAATAAACTTTCTATAAAAACTAGTTAAAATCAATTTAAAATTCATATACTGTTGTATCTTGAAAATTGTTTGAAATTCTGAGCCTTCCTGTTATACCTGTGGATTTTACAATCTTTTAATTCTTTGTATATAGCTCAGTTTAAGTATCATTGATAACTGCTGTGCAAAATGACCTTAGGGTTAAAGGTCTTTCAGAAATGCAACTTGTAAGTTGAAGCAGTTATTTCTCAAGTTAAAAGACTATGAACTAAAGAATTATTCATATTGTAACAGAATAATTTTCAAAGTAGATTAATATTTTCAATAATTGGATGAATATTCTAATTTTTGGATTTATTCCATTATTGCTCATAAACTAAATTATTTTTTTTATTTCAGGAGACCCAAGTCGAGTTCACCAAACTTTGGTTACAGCAACTCATGCAGTTTTTGTAGAGCATAAAGGGTATCGTGCTCCAGCTGCTGTAGTCGGACTACAATTTAAACACTCAGCTCTTGCCTCCCAGTTTCTCAACATAACATCCACTGTAAGTGCCAACATAGTCTCCCTAAAACAGCATGTTGACTGTACTGGCTTGGTAACTTGTTTGGATAGAGCATCCGCCCAAAATGTGGAAGATCTGGGTTCAAGTCCCAGTCCTGTCAGCCCATTTTCATGTCCTCGGGAATTTTCCTAGGCACACAGTTTTCCATGCAAAATCTCATTAAACCCTTTTCCTAAATTATTTGTGTGTTAAAATAAAAGGTATACTCAATAGATATGATTTGGAAAAAAATCCTAAGGTAATAGGTAATATATTACTCAAGACTTAATTCAGACACTAAGACTCGGACTTAAATTATTGTTTAATGAATTTTATGTAATTTTAAATTTAATTTAAAATTAAATGAGTCATTCAAAGCTAAATCAGCTTAAATAATAATTTTATAGATATTCTTTCCTTCACACACTTGATTGGTGAATTTTTTCAATTGTTTGGAAAGCAAAATTATACATTATGATGTGTCATTTCCAATTGCCTGTGGAATGTTAAGTTTTGTAATCATGAAAACATGTATACTTTATAAATGTATACTAGTTAAAGAAGCACCATCAAAAACATCCCATAGTAATAATTAATTAACCCTTGGTTCATAGCAGTTGGTAGTCTAGGAATCAATGAAATACATGGTCTGTGTTTCATCAATTTCTTAAGTTACTGTCAGAAAATTATAACAGATAAAATAGTTGAAAATTCTTAAAATTAAGTTCTTAATTTTTTCAATTTGTAAGTAAAGTTTAAAATAAACAAGAAAATGGAACCTCTAAATTATTTCTTACATGTCATTCTTCCAATACTAAGGATTCCTTCTCATATTTTGGTTGTTTTTTTTACAGTGCTTAGGTCCTCTAGGTTGCCGAAAGACTTGTGCATCTGAAGAATTGGATTGTTATGTACTTGACAGCAATGGCTTTGTTATACTCTCAGAGGAAGCCTCTCACACAGGGAAATTTTTTGGTGAAATTGATGGAACAATCATGGACTCACTTGTACAGGATAGAATATATCGAAAAGTTGGAGTTTGGGATCATCAAGGAGCATGCACTGATGATCATTCACCTTTTAGTGCATCTTCGTGTCGCCTGGCACCTCCCTCATTGGTAATAAAATATTTGAAATGTTGTTCAGAACTATTCATCAAATCTTGGAGAGTTCTAATGATGTGTAATTTTAATTCAAATTAGTGACTTTGAATAAAAAAAGATGGAACAGTTTAAAATTTTGCAAATAATTCCATCTCAAATCATGGAGCTCAATGTTCAACTGAAAATTCTACATTAAACAATTAAACATGAAAATAATAGGCTGGAAAGTAGTCTGATTTTTTATGATAAGTTTGTGCTTAACCCTCATCTTGAAATATATGTTATTCCAATGTTATTTTGATGTTTCATAATTCCAATTTTTTACTCAAACATCTTTTGCATCCCTCTTACAGCACTTTCATGGGCTTCTCTCTTGGGCATTCTCAAGAATTTCCTGGTTTGCTGTGTATTTAGGATTACCCCAACTTTGGTATCCTGTTGAAACAGAGGCATATCCAACTGGAGATGAACCACCTGGTAATGAAATTGAAGATCAATATGTGTATATGTCCAGCTTGAAAAAGTTTCAATATAAAAGCCTATAAACTGCAAGTTAAGGAATCATTCTAAACACACATCAATCTTGACCTTTTTCTCTCAAATTCTTTTTCTACTGCAGAAAAGCAATCTGCAAAAGTGCACAGGATCATCAATCATTTCATCATCACCATGTATGCTCAAATTATGATCAAACACATTTGCATTTTAATAAGCACAATAGCCTCTGTCTACCATCAGTTTTTCGATACTTATTCTTTCATTCTTTTTACCAAAATTCCATCATTCTTCTCCACATCAGCCATCCCTTTCCTTTTGTATTGCTTTCCCTTTCAAGAAAAATTGGAATATGGTTGTCATTGAAAATAAACAATATTTTCACACCTTACAGTGTGGATGCTTTCCTGAAGTGTATTTTTCTGATTGCATACTTTGATTTTTTTACCAGTAAATAGGTAGATAGTTTTCTTCTTTGCACTGTTTTATCACTATCTCTTTTTAAATTCTATAAGAAAATGTGTAGGTGCAATGAAGTAGAAATGAAACACAGTTTTTATTAAAACGGGTTTTTAATGCCCCTAAAGCCATTATGAAGTCTGAAGACGTGTATGACCAGTTCATAGATACAAATCAAGACCTGGATAAAACTTATAAACCACAATGGGCTAGCTGTGAGAAGAATCTCACTACTCTCAGTCTTGCCCTAATATGAATGTATTGTCATTTTCACTCTAATAGTCATAGTCCAGATGCTAAGGGGAATGCATCCTAAGGTATGATTCTAATGATTTATCTCTACCATTATACTTTTAAAGATGATGATGACTATGACAGCTACAATGAGGAAGAAGAAGGAGATATTGGTGAGGATGAAGAGGAGGAAGAGGATGAAGATAGCGAAGGAGGAGGAGAGGGAGAGGAAGGCATTGATGGAATTGGAGGAGGCTCAGCCCTCCCTCCACCTCCTCCTCCAGTTGCCTTACCTCCTCCCCCTCCTCCTCCACCAATGCCTACCTCCACTACAAACCGCAGTGGCCACTGGGGCAGTGGCAGAGGTTGGGGAAGTGGTTCCTCTGGGTGGGGAAATCAGCACTACCCAAGAAAATGGCCTCAGATCAACCATGCTACCTTCAGTGATGGACCAAGCTCTAGTGATGCAAGACCATGCAACAAACGGACAGATCTATATATACTTCAACCTGAGAGGCTAAATACTAGTGGACTGTTTAATCCTCTCAAGGGAAAATTAACTAATTGCCATGTCACAGGATGTGAAAGGTAATGGAAGCCTGCATTGGAAGAATTTGAGGTTTAATTTAACTCATATAATTCTTACATTTCAATATTTACTTTTTAACTTCATTGTCATGAGTAAACCTAGCAGTTTTATCCTTTTTATAATTATCATCATTTAATACTTATTTTATCTTGAAACTTGATATCTGTTCCATTAATTTTAAATTCACAGATTATGTGTAGCTCTATAGAAGAATTATTCTCTATCGCTGCAAATTTTTTGTTCAAATATTTAACCAATTTTGAGACATCCTAGCAGAGAATTTATTTTCCTGACTTATTTGGGAAAGGCGCAGTGGTGGAATTTACTCAGTTTACATGAAATAGTTCTTAGAATGTTCCTAAATATATCTGATTTTAAAGTAGTAGAACTATATACCTACAGGTGCTACAATCCACTCATATCATTAAGAATATAGTTTTAATATTGGATCATAAAATACTGAAATATAATTTTATTATAAAGTTTAAGTCTTAAAAAATTTAAAAACAGATTAACAAGATAAAATATACATATTCAAGCTTGCAGTGCGCAGTTGTTTGCTTCTTATGAATAAAAATCTGTTCCTTATTTTTGAATTCCAAGCATATTTACTATTATGTTAATAAATAATAAATGTTTTCCAGAAACAAATAAAACCTTACACTCATAATATTAATTATGATCAAACTGAAATGAATATACTCATATACCAACATTCCTAAAAAGTAGTCAATGTTTACCTCTGTCATTAGATATAACTTGCTATCAAGCAAGTCAATTCATTAAAACTTAATTTTTCCTTCATGTTAGGCATCCTCTGCTTGAGATTATAAATTTTATTGCATATTTTTTATTGTGCAGACCCTTCAGTGTCCAGAAGATTCCTCACAGCAACTTAATCTTGCTAGTGGTGGACACCCTTTGTCCATGTGGAAGTAAACTTCTTAGCATTGTTCCTCGGGAAGTGGTGCCTGGTGCTGGAGCAAGTGTGAGTGGTGCCACATCTGCAGGTGGTAATGAAGTGCCATCACCATCCTCATCTCCCTCCACACCACCTACATCCAGTCCTGCCAATGGAGGCTCAGGAGGCTCTCATTGCCCAAGGCCCAAAGATACTCTTTACAGACGAAGACCACCAAAGTGCATGAACTATCACCCAGAAGTAAGCTCTTTTCCTATTAGTTCTCTTAATTTAACCTTTCATTATACTTAAGAGTAAACTTCTCAAGACAAGGATGGCAAGCCTCTTGTAAACTGAGGAATAAATTTTGCTAAGACTCGTATACTAGCTATAATCAGATGTGAAGACGTGGCATTGGCAATAATTGTTATGAAAAAGTACTTCTTAATGAAAACCAATTGTGAGTTCATTTTGATTTTAAATTTATTTGGGGAAGTAGACAGTTATACCCACAAATTATGCCTTTCAGGGCCCATCCCCTAAACTGAATAGAAAGCTTTTCCTTGTATCCTTAGGAAATATTTCCTTATTTTCTTAGCAATCACAAAGAAACATTTTGTTTGATTTATTATTTGTAGGAAAATAAAACTACTGTAGGCAATCAAACTTACTTTCCCATTTGAGAAAGTTACTTTGGAAAGTTTTTCCTATCTAATTGGGTTTCTTCTTCCTTGTTTGTGAAATCCATCTAGAAAGATCTGGAGAAATATTTGAATCCTTACTCTACTAACTGGTGAGAGAATTCACCTTATCCCCATATTATACTTTCCCCTTCACCCCTTATTTTCTTCGAAGAATGTTTATTAATAAATTTCAAATGTTACCAATCCGATTTTTTATTTATTTTACTTTTAATTTCACAAGTGACAAAATTTCTTTTTCAGCATTGATTTTATGATGGTTTCTCAAAATTATTGGTTCATTGGATATCTTGCAAATTTACCATGTTCTGATGTATGTAAATTGATAATATCAAAGGATACAATGAAATGTTTGCTTATAATATATTGAAGCATTAGAAGGAAATTAAGTAAAGAGTACAATAAAAAACATTTTATGAAATCACTGTTCAAATTTAGAAAATTTCTTTACCTGTTATTCACTTCTATTAAAACAGTCAGTTTCAACTATCATTTTCACATTCCTCAAGTTCATTTGAAGAAAATTATTAGTAATTAAGAAAAGTGCTTTAAACTTCAGTACTATAAAACTTTTACTAATAAACAGTAATAGCAAAATAGTAATATACCTACTTCTGAAGTCAGTAAATGATACAAGGATTTTTTTTTTCATTTCAGGAAAGTGAGATACGACTCTGTGGTGGTAGTAGCAGCTTAAGACCAACAGCTGCTCTGATATCTGCAGTCATCATTTGGAGTGCGATCATAAGTCACTTTTGGGCAAGCACATCCTCTTAAAGAACTCTAATATAGGGTTTAGGTGAGTGTGTAATTTGCATGGAAGCATTATTAAAAATGATCACCAGTGGGAGTGACTGTTTTGATGCTATTATCACAATGGTGCAAATCATTGCTGGCTTTTGGTGTGCCATTTTGCATTGTTGGCACCTCCAACAAGGCTGCACAAGTGACATGGACGAAATGAAAGTATTTTGAATGGTAATTAAATATTAGTGTGAAAGAATGCCTCAGAATGAAAATAATTCTCTGTAAACATGATGAAAAGCTACCAGGTTAGGAGTAGTTATGGAAAAAAAACATAAAACACAACAGCAGTTATAGTTTTCATGTTGTGTTTTGGATGCATTCCTCATACTGAGGAATAAGAGTGATTTGTGTGTGTGTTTGGGTGTTTACTTGTGAAAAACCTCCCTTTCGCCCTCTACCAGTTGTTATTCATCATTTGAAGTGTTAAATGGCAACCCTTCAAGAAAATTCTTTTTTGAAACTTAATGATTTTGAAGTATAATGAAGTATGGACATAATACACCTGCAGACTGTGCAATCAGACTTTTTTCATGCACTATGCACAATGACCACCAAAAATTGGCACTTATCTATGCTAGGGAATGATTGGATAAAAGATCTAGGAAAAATATTTGGAGGTGATAAGGTGAACAATTATGAATTTTATTTTAGGATGAATGTAAGTAAAAGCTTACAAAGTTTGTGGGCAGATCAAGGTAAAATATGGGTTTGAGTGCTGACAATTCTAAAGCACAGTTCTAGCTGCTTTAGTAGAATAACAAGAATGTAATGGTATTTCACTTTGTGCCAATGATTTGGCAAGTGATGAGTATACGGGACCTAAAATATTTTGTCGTAGACACTCAGCAAGTAATTTTGGAAGTATCCTTTTAAACTGGCCAGCACCATTCCCTATCTCTTTTTTATATACACCTCCTCAAATAAATTGGCTTGTTCCTTTTTGGTAGATAATCAATATTTTCTGAACTGACCTTTAAAAGGATGAAGATTAACTAGAAAATTCTCAGCTGTTGTCCTGACTCTTTATGATCATGAAAAATTTATTCTAACAATTCAGTAGAGTTAAATTTGAACAGCATTTTATTTTGAATGAACATTATTGTTGAGGAGCTAATGGTTTCTTTTTTCTGCTGTTGACATAGGAATGAAATAAGCTCTGTCATGATCTTTTTCAATTTGCTCCATCTGTAAAATTGTGCAGTTTTATTTTGTATAATCCATTTTCTTGACAGTGCAGAGTAAATTTATTTGAATGTAATGCAAATTTTATGATGAAGGCAATGAAAAGAGCTTTGGATATATATTCTTTGAATGGTGAAAATCTCAAGAGGATAATCTTTTTTAAATGTTTTGATGTTTTATGTCAGGCGATGTATATTAAGGAATCTTGTACCTATCAAGTAAGTTTATGAAGATTGGGATGAATTTTTTCATGAGGAATTTTAAAATATACAGTTAACTTCATTCATTTGGCCACAATCTAAGACTTGTTTGGTAACCATAGAATCCAGGACCTAAAAAAATTTAACAATGAAATTATTATCAATGTGGCAGAACATATCTCATCATAATGTGTAATTCTCTGAGTCCAATTTGTTTATGTGATAAAGGTTTACGCATGTTAGCTTGTGCAAAGTACATCAGGACACCCTTTGAGGCAGAGATAATGTGAAAAATTTACATCATTGATAATGATGCCTACCTCACAATTTGGAGAAGTGAACTGCACAAATTACCATGGAACAAATTTTATTATTTTTTCGATTTCATCCCTGGCCTAAAGGATTAACCCATATCCTGGCTTCAGTGTTTGGGTATTTTAATAAATGTGTGAATCCTATGTATGTATGAATGAGACATCTTAGGAGTGCATGCGTTATTTTAATATTTTTTGTAACTTTTGCGTAAACAAGAACTTGCAAAGAGATAGCTTTAATGCAATATTTCCCCATATCTATCAATATGTATGTATATCTCTCTTAAATCTGCATTAACTTGCTACAATTAAATGAAAGATTTTTCTTGATTTTTGATTGGGCAAAACATTTGGAAAAAAAAATCTTTTGTCTCACGAGATTTTCTAAGGTTGAAGCAAATCTGAGCAGCAAAAGATACATGGGGAGGTGCTTGTTCTAGTACAAAGATATTTGGATGAGTTTGCTCCAAATTTATGAAATGGTGTCGATGGATCAGGTTATGATGGACAAGAAAATTAGAGTGGAGTGCATATGAATTCTGAATGTTTGTCTTTTTGTTTCTTGTGCCCTATCGCTTTCTTCAAATCTCACTCTTTCCAAGAAATATATATTTTTGGGGAAGAAGTGATCAGAACGTGGTTTTGGGTGTGGGTAACAAATGAGAAGGGACTGTGTATAGTGAATGGAAAATATTGCATAAGCAATGGTCCTGGTCTTCCACTGCCAGGTGTACATGATCCAATATGTGCTTACTATGTTACACAGGGCAGGTATATGCTGTGTCATTATATGTCATAGCAAAAGTTTATATAGATGGTGGCTTGAGGGTAGCCAACAGCGCCAACTCAATCAGGGAGATGGAGATAAGATTTTTAAATTAAAACATACTGGTGAGCAGGTTGGGAATGCCTTATATGTGAGCCTATGTCTTTTCATGGGGTAACTGCAAAACATGAGTCTTCCAATTCAACCAAAAATAATTATTAAATAAAGTTAATTGAAGTAAATCAGACATTTTAGTGTGTATGCAATAGGCAGCAATAGGGCTATTATATCATAGGATGAGTAAGATTTAAAAAAATACAACAGAGGGATGAGGTACAGTTACAATTAAATAATTTATTTTGGTATCATATAAGCTTTTGATGCTTGGCCCATAAACAAAGTTTGATGGGCATGGGGAAGTGACAAAAATGACTTATTGTAGATAGGATGGGAGAAGAGCTGAAATTGGGTGGGTGGGTCTTTGGAGTGGGGGAGAAGTGATACTTCATCCCACGGTGCTCTCATGTCCCCTGTGGCATCTGTCTCTTACATTTCCCTCTGTGTTATTTTTTATTTTTGGTGTTTTTATACCTGAATGAAGAAAATTATACCAATTTAGAGCAAGGTGTTGCTTGGTGGATACTTCATTTTGATTCTCAATTTAAGAAAAGAAGGTATCCTTACAGTGTAGCTAATGGCAGTTACTCTAGGTCATTAAAAAGGTTGTCATATTCATATCTCATTATCATACGAATAGTAATCTTACCTCATTGATATCCCTCCTGTAAAGTCACAGTATCAAGGCTTTTAGATACATTATGGTTTCCTTTTTTATTCCCCAAATCTACTAAATATATTACACGTCCAATCCTAATGTGTGTGTTTCATAATAACATATATTGCTTCCATATATGTGTAATAATAATTCTATGCCAAGTGTTTTCATTTTATTTGATGGATGATTCTTTTGTATGTTAAGATTTAATATGAAAAGCTGTTAGTGTTGCTTGAAATTTGTATATGTTTTTGCTGAAATGTTTCTTCAGAAAAATAACATATCATTAATGCAAAGTTCACAATTTTATATAACTAATATCCATGTTTAAATCTTGTATTAGGCAATTATTACCACCCTTTTAACTCTTTCTCACCCCTCTCCTCATATCAAAAGAATATCATTTAACACTGCAAATCACTTATTTCAAAAACTATGTTACAATAGTTTATTTATTTTCATAGATATTTTACCTTGTTGATTTTACAGAAAACATCTAAAAGTAATGTAAAAGTGTCAAATCTTGTTTTTGCTTGGGAACAGTGCATTTTTTCATGTACATGCGAGCAGTTGTATGTGTGCATGCCTGTGAAAATTTTTATACGTAACCAAATTGTATATGTATGAGTGAAAGATTGCCAAATGGGAATTTGCCAACTTGCTCATTGTTGTAATGAACTTCAATGTATTGAGTCTAACTAAGATCAAGCTCAGATGCGTATGTATTTGAAGTTTTGGTATTAATTACCATTTTAACTGGCTATGATAAATTGTAAGAGCGGGAGTGAATCTGTATGAATTTGTGACCTCTTCAAACTCAACATGCTTAATGTTAAGACTATTGCTATTGAAAGCCTCATCACTTCTATTACAGTTAACTAAAGATTTGGGTTTTCATATCATGGCAAAAATGTGTACATTATCACTCAATCTTGAATACTTAAATATTGTTGATGGCACTAGTTGAAATTGTTAAAGTGTTTTATATGGTGAGAGGTATGTTGGGATTGAAAAAATATGCTTCCCTGTAGCTATTAAGACTGCATTTTGATTAATTAACATTTGAAAAGATGTTGAAAAAGTTTATGTGGATTTGTTTACTTTATGTAACTTTAGCAGTCAAACCTAGATGTTGCTTCTGGCAGAGAGCCTGCATGCAATTTTGATTTACAAGACATCAATGGTAAAATTTTCATTTGTCATCAAGTATCCAAAAAGTGATTAATCAATCAATTTCTGTCACAGGAGTTTAACTTTTGACAAATTATAGAACAGTTTTGACAATACAAATGTATTAAATTAGAATACCTTGTAAATTAAATTTCCAAAATGGTTGGATTAACCATCCATCAGTATGATTTCAGCAAGAAAAATTCTCCTTGTGTAATTTGGCAACAGGTATCTTCCAAGTTTGATATGCAGTCAGCTACCCAAGATAAATAATTTCTCCCTCCATTGCCTCTTGACTCACCCCCTAAAATATACCCAATGGCATATTGGGTTGTAGATTTTATGCAGATTATGATGTTGATGATCGCTGTTGTTTGTAGATTATGAAAATAAGAATATATACATGCCCTACATTGTAGATAGAATTTTGTCCCCTTTAGCTATTAGACTCCTATTTTATGAGTCATTGTTGACAAGGAAGTTCATCTTGAAATTTCACTTCCCATTACTTTTGTACTCTCAATAACATATATAAATATATACATCTCTCTACATCTTTGTCTAAAGTGCTGACAGATAGCTGTCCACTGTTTTCATATGATTTTTGTCATTTGTGTGTTAATGGGCTTAATTACAAAACAATAATAAGAAAATGACATGGGCATTGTGATGTTTATTTTTCTTTTCAAGCATTTGTGAATTCTTGTAACTATTACCCATGTCTATCCCAATAAACAAAATGCATTTGTACTGCAGTGAAAGTCCTTTTACATTACCTTAACCCATAATTTTTCCTCTTCATATTAGATTATTTGATCTAAAAATAATTTTTCAAAATCTAAATGATTAATTTTCTGGTTGAAAAAAGGAATTTAACTGAGCATGAATAGCTGTGTGGCTCGAAAACCAAGGAGAAACAGAAATAAATGTTGACATGACTAGGATTTCATTTTCATTGTTTCTTCCTAGGATTCAGTTTCGATTTTCAAGCATCTTGTATAGGAAATAATGCTCATAATAGACCTAAGAAAATGTGGTTTTAAGGAAAGTATCAAGTATTGCTTTAATTCATTTCAACAAGAAATGAAAGTAATATCACATTTTCAAAATAACCTTTTGAAATGAAAATATAATTATAATAAAATAATCATATTTTTTATCTAATATATAATCCATATCTATAAGAGAATTACATTTCATTACAAAAAAAAACCGACTTTATTTCATCAGAAAGTCATGCTTTTCCATAAATTTCAACTGATAGTGGAGCTATTACGAAATCTTAGTATTACAGTTTCGATTTTCTTATCATATATGAAAAATATAGCAATTTTCATCAAGATAATATAATGGCTATACTTTCTGGTATAGTTAGTTCCAAAAAAGTTACCATCTCGCATGCTACAAGCATTACAGGAAAGAAGCACGCCGAGAGCAAGTTTATGCGAATTCCGGATTGGAGCGCGTAATTCATCTTTCTCTTTTGCCTGGGACATCTTGAAGGCTTTTACGGCGTTATCATAATCAAAAGCATTGGCCACAAATTTTTGTCTTTTGACACTATGTTAATAGTATAGTCATGTAAGGGAATGAAAGTCGGATTTCCTTAGTTCGTCCCGAAACTTACACGTAATTCTCTCTTCTTCAAAAGTATCGAATAAATATTACTGTTCGCCAAATTATCTCCTTACATAAGAACTTCTATGATTGCAAGACTGAAAAAACTTCGTAATTAACTTTATTTCCCTCTATACTCACAGGACGAGTCTTTTTACCGTACGATACATGTAGTGATCGCGCTCTAAGTATGTAATAGAGTGATACGAGCAGTAATTTGTAAAATGGTATGATAAGGACGTAATATATTTATTTTTAAGGATATCACACATACTAGATTAATTTTTCTTTTACTTAGTATTCGTCTCTTTACTTTGCTGCTGCAATGTTTGTAGCAATGTCGTATATTATACATATCTTTCTTAACCTCACAGCATCTATGCAGAAACCGTCCATCACTTTGCTTTTGCACCTACACTCTATTTTGCCTCTATTATCATAATGAAGTTCTTTCGGTGAATGTTTCTATTTGCGAGATAATTGGGATTTCATCACCATCGTTGAGTTACTACGAACGTAAATGAAATCCCTTCGTGTTATGGGATGCGTATCCCTTACGCACGACTTCAGCGATAGCAATATCTAAAGCAAAGTCGGACATTTTTTCAGTATGTAATTAATTAATCATTTTGTTCCTTGAATCTTACCGGTTAATGCGAACGGAGCCTTTCATTGTTATTTGATAACATTCGATCGACTTTTCATTAAATTTTTCACTACAGTTTATTCAAATGAATGGCATGAGATTTGGGTGGCTAATCTCACTAAAATCTAATTCAGATGAACCAAATAAATTACCTATATGATTGTAAATAAATATTTGTAAATATATTTGCATATAATAGGACTATCAAAAATGAGGAAATACAATTTTCGAGCCTTGAATAACATGAAATCACGTAAACACATTATAACATCTTTAATCGCAATATTTCAAATATTTGAAAGGGCCACATTTTTCTCAAAATTCAATTACGTCAAAATAAATTTCATTGTCAGTGAATTTCGTTTGTCCTTTTTACCCATGGTACCTTCTTCCTAACGTTATATAAGGCAGGTTTACGAAATAGCTCGTCCTTTTCTCGAGGCAATTGCTGAGCTGGGCTGACTAATTCAGAGGTTTTTGTAACAGTGGCGACGGTCGACGGCGAACCTCCAGCTGATTTCCGAAGGGAGTCTGGTTGCAACGGCATTGTCTTTAGGTAAGGAGTATATGTAAGCGTTGTGTGAAATTATTTAGTTTGAACTTTCATGCTTTAATTTAGCTAATACGCTTGAAGCATATCACCGAGTTTTTTTAACAACAGTCTCATTAGATATTAGTATCGTGGTTTTTCTATAGAAATCTTCCATTGACAAAGATTACACGAAAATTTTCTATTTTATTTCAGGCAAGCTCACTGTTTATTTCGAAAAACGCTCGATGTCTTCCAAACTCTAACCTAAGATTCTTCGTCCTGCTATCCCTCACTTCACAACCTTGTCAAATGGATTCAGAACGGAGTGCACGTGGTAAGTTCTCCATTCTTTTTCAATAGTTTCTTGTACTTCAATCATAAGTGAAATATCTTCTGAAATAGTTCTCTTATTTAATGACGGATAATCTATCGTGTGGCTAGTTATTTACTCTGTGTGGGCTGTACTTACGGTTTCCTAATTTGACTGAATTTGGAATTTTAACAGAGTATTTGACTTATTATACTTAATCGCTCGTTCGAAGTAGTGGTGAATACGCACTTTCAGTTTAGAATCCAATTAAGCTGTGGAAACTCCTCAACTCTTTACTCTTTTGCGGTGCGACGCATTGTTTCAAGGCGAATTATACTCTAAATTTAAGATTTTCGAGGGATCTAGTTATTATAGCATTTTCTTAGTAGTTCAATAGTTTGTTCAAAACTTGATCACCCTTAAATGCAGAGTGAATTTAACTTACGGTCGTACTCCGTACGTTTAGAGCTGATGCATGCTTTCACGAGCTTAGTACAGAAAATGGGGAGCGTCATTGATAAGAGCTAAACGCGCTACGTTGCTTCTATTGGGATTTGATTTAGAGGTTAAAATTTGTAGGAAAGATCGAATCTGAGAGATGATCGCCTGCTTTTTCATGCATTTTAGTTTAAATACGATAACGTGTTTTCATTTCTTGATTATTCCATTCGGATTGCTTATGAGTTTAGGGAATTATTAATTTATCTCAGAAATTTCACCACTCCCGGATGAAATCTAATGAAAACTTCACTGCTCGAATTTATTTATGATTCGGTAGGAAGTTGTCATACCAACATAGGAACGCCAAGAGTAATATCAAATGTAACGTAAATTTTTCAATCTTGTTATAAACGATATTTTACTATGTGAAAGTCACCAGCAATGGTAAATGGTAGACAGGATGTTTGAGCCTCCTGAGCAGATTTATTTCCGGTTACCCGATGAAGGGTTGTCTTGCGTTAGGGACCTTCAATACCTAATCATTCTCTACAGTCCAATTCCAGAGCCCTCCTAGGCATATTTTGGTAAAGCTTTAAAATACTATTCCGCCATATCGATGTCAAATCTTACTAAAGCTCTCGGATCGTCAATTACTCGCGATTTGACGCGAAATGGGAAGGGAGAGCTTGGAAAGTGCTACGTAAATCTTGGACTGATAACCTTGAATTGGACGGGAGAGCAATTGAAATTTTATTTTGCACCTAAGAGTGAATAAAGCGTAAAATTACGCTTTCCAGTAAAATCCATTTACAACCACTCTCCTGCATTCTCTACACGATTTTAAACTGAAGTTGAGGAGTTAGTGCTTGTTAAGCCGTTTTTCTATCTGAAAAAGTGGAACTTAATATTTTCTGAACCATATTATTCATTCGGACTTAAACTCGGAAGGATTTTTGAATTCGTTTTTTTAACATTGCAAAAACCATTAGTATTTCTTTCCGATAATTTTCATAGATATGGGTTGTTTCAGCGATTGCGTTATTTCGACCCTTAATTGGAGTTTCCCAATCCTTTAACTTTAAAAAATAAAGTAACAAGTTTAAGCTTGGTTTATAAATTTTGTTTTGCCGGAATACGAAATGTTAACAATCGATTCCAATTACCAGCTGAGACTTAAACGTAATAAGGTTTTATTAAGTTTCAAAGATGAGATAAAGCTAATTAGGGCATAGTAAAATATAAATTGAAGATCTTTAAATTGAAAATATAAAAGCTTTGCTGGAGACTTTTCAATATTTAATACAGTGATTTATTACTGTAAATTTGCGATGATATTCTAAGTATTACATCAATTTTACAATACTTCAATGTAACGGAAGCTAATTGTGAATAATTGTAATTGTATTATAATAATATAAGTAATATTAGTAAATAAGTAATTGAATTTCATGATTCAAGTTTTAATGATAACTATGCAAAGATTTTTGGTATTGTTTGATTATAATTTTTAAAGCCCATAAAATTTTCATTTCTCTGTAAAAGAGGGATTTAATTTTGCCATAGAAATTTTCCTTCAATCTGTAACTCTATCTTAATTAGAAAAATTGCCAAAAAACGGGTTTTTATGATATATATTTTCGATTTTTACCAAATTCAAAATTTAAATCATAGAATAAAATTATACAGCTTCCTTTCATTGAATTTTCTGAAGTACAAAAATTGACTCTATAAAAGTCAATTTTCATACTTAAGAAAATTCAATGAAAGGAAGCTGTATAATTTTATTCTATGATTTAAATTTTGAATTTGGTAAAAATCGAAAATATATATCATAAAAACCCGTTTTGAGTATTTTTTTAGTATACACTTCTCATGGATTTTGTTTATCGCTGTTGCCAAGAGCAGGATAGAGAAATGAAGACTTCAAGCAACTCCATGTAATTTTATTGCAGAATTTCAGAGTACATTTATTACAGAGCTCAATGAAGAAAATTGCAGAGAGGACCTTTTCAATCTCCACTCAAAACCTGACCCGGCCCCAACCCCCAAAAGTTCCTGGTATTGGAAGAGCCGGACTGGCCAAACCTATCTCGAAGATTTTGACGTGTCATTTGTTTTCTGCTGTTGCAGCATCCATCTGGACCATTTCTGCCACCTGTACTTGTACTCTCAGTGGGCAGTGATACTTCAATCGCTGTGTTCAGAATAATTCTAAGTCATTCTGAATACAGCCACTGAAGTAGAACTGCCCACTGAGAGTACAAGTACAGAAGGCAAAAAGTTATCTGAAAAGAGAATGTATAACATTAAATTCCAATAAATATATGAAAAGAGAAATAAACATGTTATTTTTTAACCAACTGAATGACCTTGGGGACTTAGAATAATTTTTCCACTACTAGTAGTGTATAGATGGTTGCATACGTTCAAGGCGTTTTCACCCCTGCTATTTCTAAAAGCTACTAGAAAAACTTCTTTGAATTATTGCTCGCAATCCTATTGTGGATTTATGCAAAAAAGACTATTGCGCTTGCAATGCAATGAGCTAGATTAGTCAATTGAATTGCCACAAAGGTTTACATTTTGGTGATTAGAAACACTTGGAGATGAATCAAAAGTTATTTATTTTGGACCACAAAAAATTACGAACTATAACTATGCAATCAAACATGAGAAATTAAACTTTGAAATCCTGGCAAAATAAGTTTAAACTGGAATAAAGATATGTAAAGGGTTAAAAGAAATTATATGAGAAATATCAAAGGACATTTACCTGGAATTTCTAGAAAGATCCAGGAATATTATTTTTCTTTCGAAAAGCTACATCTATTTGATAGAATCGGACTTTGAAGATGTGATTCAGCTGCTACAGGACTGTGGGACTACCTCATCCAAATGATCAGAAATATTTACTCAGAAAATGATGTTCAAGTCATATTAAGCCAAAAAATGATAAATTCTATTCCAGTTAATAATAGCATTAGACAAGGCAACTCTGTAAGCTCCCTTTATGATGGATGCGATGGTTAAAAATTGAGGAGGCTATAGAATGGATAAATAAAAATTATTAATGCTAACGATATGTATGTACAGCTAGTTCCAAAAAAAACTTACCACCTAAGCCGCAACCCGCATAACAGACGTGAAGCTCGATGAGAGCGAGTCTAGAGTTTTCCACGCATTCTATTGGCTCTTGGAAGGAGGAGCATTCTGACGGCGCCTTTTTAAACCGTTGTGAAACGCGTTGAACGTATTTGTACCGTCTTTATTAGCACGAAATCTAGTTTAAATTTAGTGTTAATTTTTACTATGTCAGCAGCATAGTATTAAAAAATGAATGAGAATCGGATCTCCTTATTTCGGCCAGAAATTTCTGCGTAATTCACCTTTTTCTGGAGGCATCGGGTAAACTTACTTTAGCTGCTTCAATTATCCAATGAAAAATTATGTCATTGCAAGATTAAAAAGGATTATATTATTACGTTTTTTATGCTCTTGACGCCTACAGGAAGAACATTTAAATTTATTTAGAGGAAATTCACGACTATGACTCAAATAGAAAGATGAACGAAAACTCAGCAAGGAGATAAAGAATAATTAGGAATAAGAACACAATCAACTGTATGTCAACTAATTTATGTTGCAGAAAAATTCTATCGAGAAGGGGAGTATGAAAAAACTTCGAAACCTACTGAGGAAAGCAAAGATGAAAAGAAACTTTATCTGGACGAATACACCGAGAAAGAATCATTTTAAGTCAACCTGGTAGAGAGCTCTGAAAATTAGACCCAAAACATATTACAATAAAGTAAACCAAATAAATTACGATCAACTACATCAGATAATTACATCAAATATTATAAAAATTTTAAATACCACCAAATCATATGATAGAAAGTAAAATATTTATTGGTGTGCTATCATCATTTTCTAAGGTAATTGTTTAAAATTCAAATTGCTAATTTAATATTTTAAAAAAATAACATAGGTATTAGAATAGTAGCACAATTTAAATACTGAGGGCTACAAAATTTTTTCACGTATCGAATTAAAAATTAATTTACCACGAAATTAACGCCAGCATCTCGTAACATTTTTCCGAAAATATTGTTCATTGCCAGTCCCAGAAAAACTATCCCTTTAATTAAATCAAGTTCATGTTACTTGCAAAATTATGCTGTCCCATCTTTTATCTGATGCTAAATCTCTTTCTTGCCCCGTGGTGCAAATTTTGACTCGATTTCATCACAGTTGAATTATTCTGCAATACAGAGAAGTATAAAATTTGCTTGATACGACAATTAACAGAGCATTAGGAATTTCAGTATATATGCATCAACATGCCACTCTGTTCTTACTTCCACCAGGCATTCGTGGTGACGGTATCAGATGAAGCATTATGATTTTGAGATGAGATTTGGCTGTTTCTGACAAATTCGCGTCTGAGGTTTTACTAATTCTTCCATGGAAAAAGGAGAACTTTCCTTCCCTCCACCCTGGCCCTAGGAGTATCCCCTATTCATTCCTTTGTTGTTTCTTTTTCTTTTGTTGCGTCCATCGAAAGGTATTGTCTATTTTCTCAAAGGAACCATAAAACGGCCGATGGGTGAAGGTGAACTCCGCTCTGAGAAGAAAAACCCCCTTTTCGGCAGATTGTGGATGGTCGCATGTATCCGGGGTAGCGAATTTGAAAGCGCTAATGAGGATTCCTGACCGCATCCCTGCTGAGTAGGTATCAAAGGTTAGGGTATGGTGGCGGCGACCGATCACAAGTAAGGTGGGAAATGGTGGATCCGCGATTTGTAATCTTCGCCGCGGGTATTCCCTTAGGGAATGAAGATATTCAACTCTATTTTTGAGGTAGACGACCTTTCAGGACTTCTTGCAAGGAATACAGTTTAAGATGGTTAAGAAACAACAGTTAGTATGGCAAATCAGAACCTTAAGACTGATTTGCATATTGCATATAAACTCCAGGTTTCCTATACTTGCATATTGCAGGTTTACACGTTAACACCTGGTTTATTTACATTTACATTAATACCCCGCGAGCCGCCGTATGACTTATGTCAGGGGGTGTGAAAACAACCACAACAGGATTTCCAATGTTACTGAAATTATTTTCAGAACTATACGCTAGACTAATGTTTAATAAGACTAATGATTCATGATTGCTGCTTCGGTTTCTGAATGCCTCAAGTAAGCTATATAACCCGAATTGTTTGAATGGTGCATAATATGTATAATAATTAAAAGAAAAATCACCGTCAATAATTATGAATGATGGGTAAAAGGAGTCATGGAAGAACACGTTAAAAATAGAAACCAACGGATGGTAACCGGACTTACATGAGAATATTCCTGTAATTCTCATGATTCATACGTTAGCTGTTAAAATATTCTTGGTTCTATATGTAATCCATTACTCCAACATTCACTCCAAAGACCTTCGTAACATCCTTCATCCTAGGCACATCATAATTCTCTACGAACTTTGCGAAGATGTTTTTTAAATTTTTTCATAGTATTTTTAAATAGTAATGCAAGGAAGATCATTCCAGTTAAAATAGGACCTTCGGAAAATCTGAATGATAACAAAGTTGACAATGTTTGGGTGCATCATATCAGAATTAGTATCTCTATATTCTGCTTTTAAAGTGAATGGTATAAACTGTATTAGCTTATACTAAATAACTAATTTAACAAAAAAAATGAAAAAATAAGTAATGCTGCCTACCGTCAATTTATATCAATCAACCTCTTCGTCAATGATTGTTTACTTTATTTATATAAATTGTTTTTTATGCTTTATTTCGTCCCTTCATTGAGCTAAAAATTTCGTAGTTTGGAATAACTTGAGAAATGAACAATGAACTAGAGAAATGCCATCTAATATTTATTCCTTACGCTTACGAGAACCAAATCTTCTCTTATATCATCTATGATACAAAATAGATAGAGCGTTGAAGATGATCTTACTACATCGACTAAAGTTTCTATTATCATGTCACTAAAATATGAATTGAAACGTAAATATGGAATTTTAGATACTCCACATATTCAGTGTCGCAGAAACTTAGAGTTTATACGCCGATTACAGATAAATCACATCTCTAAAGTTAGGTAAGATTTAGAATAAACCATTGGCTTGCATAGATAGTAATACCAATGTTAGCAATTTTTATCGGTTTGAAAAAACCGAACTCTCTTTCCAAAATAAATTGCTGATAAGAAGATGGTTTAGGTTCTGGCTTAGTAAACTACTCGAACTTTCTTATAGAATTAAAAGATTGTTACGATACATTGAACATCGCTATTGTATAATTTTATAATTGAACATCGCTATTGTATATTGTAATTTCGGAGATCCTGGGAATTACTGATGCATCAGAAGGAAATTTCTGAAAGTATGATAAGCCATGGGCGTTATATCCTGTATATTTGAATGTTAACCATTCTTGACTAATATATTACTTAAATTGGATAAATGAGTAGTTTCTCTGGAGGCTGTCATAAACGGAAAAAATATATGTTGGATGAGAAAATTGAGAAGGTGAGTGAGTGGGTTATACTTTTAAAAGAGGTCGTTGCTCCTACTCAAAGTAACCAATTGGTCAACGAGGAACGCAAGAAATGCCATTACCTATTGTGATTTATCCAAAAATCTGGAATTAACATACCTCTTACACTTTCGGTTGTTAAATTCATGTGAGTGTATGTATTACTGTTGCCGTCGTTTCTCACTTCCCTATCTCTATCAAAACAGTCCCCCTCTTGAAGTCCTGGTGAATTCATTGCTTTAACCACTTCTTCCAATCACTCCTCTATCTTGCTTTTCAAATTTGTCATGGAATGTGGAGAGATGAAAAGTTTCTCATAGCCATACATTTTAAATACGAAGGAATATTTTTAATATCACCGAGCGATAAATATGTAGATAGACTATTCATACCAAACCACCGCCCATTCATCTCAATCATTAAAATTCTGTCGAAAAAATATGAGAGTTACGTAGGGCCAGCCATCAACCGAGGGGAGAAAAATTTCAACATGAGCCTCATATGCGCTTCTTATCCCCGTGTGATACTTACAGGGTTGGAATTACAGGTAAAAAGGCCCTAAAACTATTTCACTAAGTCCCTATTATTTCGCGTATTTTTAACGTTTTCTACATTATAATAATTGTAAACGTGATAATAAACAGTTGAAATATAAACAATGCAAGTAGTTTTGTATGCATTCAAAATTAATTGAAAATTTTACATTCATAGCTTACAGTAGCATTCAATGAGCATTATGACAAAACCTCATTCGCTCTATCTTTTTGTGTATTTTAGAACTTGATAAATACGAGAGAAGAACGTTTAAGAACGTAATGGTTTGTGACTGCAACCATTTCAAGAGGAATCCACAGAAGAAATCACGTTTATTCGATTCACACTTCAATGACACCAAAAAAAATTCATTTTGGATTCAAAATCAACGTGAAAGATGGTTGTCTCGTATCCGTCATCTTTATTAATTCAGGAAAATCGATCCTAGCACATTTTCTATCAATTGATTTGGACGGTATATTAAAAATACCAACTGCATAGATGATAAAATTACTGATTTTTTACCGATCGAGTTTTAATTTTGATGCTTATCAAATTAAACAAAATTTATCTAAAATACGCAGAGAATGCCTCAAGACTTCATACTACATATTTACTTATAGATTTTTATGTATTTAAAGTAATAGCCTAGATATGGCCATGAGTTCACCTTACTTTACTTTTGTAGATTGCATTCACACAGGCTGTGATAAAACAGGTGATCGATATGGACTCCTTAGGTATATAATTTTAAAGGCTAATAACTCTTCTCTTGAACGATGTATAATATTATCTACTATTATAATATATAATACGACCCATTATTACCGTAGAGTTTTACAAGCGAAGGCGTCGAATTCGAGGTCTATACATTTTGGGTCCGACACTGATTCAAACTGCGCGGAAATTTTCTTCCTCCCATCTCAGTCCTAAACATAAGCTCAGAGCGGCTCAGAGGCAGATTTTGCAAAAATTTCCTTCGTCCTGCTTGTGCCTTTCGTCTCAGACTCAAATTTTATGAGGGGAAGGGGGTTTGCCTCGGTTTCCTAGGAATAACGGGACCTCGTGTGCGACGCTTCCCTCGGTGCGAGAAGCAAAGCTAGAATATATACTGATTTGTAATAACCATTTTATAATAACTGAATTCTTGCATTACAACATCCATATTGTTATAATACTATTCTGCTACGCCAATGTCACCAAACTAAGGATACTAATAAATCTTTGCAATATCAATAATGCAAATAAATCCATTTCAACTCTGCAGGCGGAGCCAGGACAGAAGCAGACTATCTCCTCCATGTTTTCCCTCTCTCTCTCTCTCACTTCTTAAGGCTCGCTTGCAGGAAACTCACTGCCTGTTATGCGGGTTGCGGCTTAGGTGGTAAGTTTTTTTTGGAACTAGCTGTACTTGGAAAGTTCTGAGGATGATTTACAGAGACTCCTGTGTATACTTAATATTACAGCAAAAATATAACTCCGTTATCTCCCCCATAAAAACCAAATGAAGAACTACATCAAAAGAATCCCTCTGCTGTAAACTGGATATGGACGGAAGAATCATTCAGCAAGAATTATCCATTAAAAAACCAGGGAATTCCGCTTTCAAACTCTGGGGATATTGAGAAGGAGGACAAAAGCAAACAGAATTTCTGGCTGCTTTAGTGCCACAATCTGGTGAAACAAAGCGCAGAATACACAAGGCTTTAGTGAGACCAATCTTAACATACGAGTATGTAATAGAAACAAGACTTCTAAAACCAGAAGGTTAATTGGAACCATGGAGATGAAAATTTTTGCAGAGAATTTCAACAAAACATTATTCAGGCGAGAGAGGAGTGAGTAGATAAGAAGAGTGTGGTGTGGAAGACATCAATCAATAAGTTCCTCGAAGGAACGTAGAATTGACGAACAGAAGATGGTGAAAAGGGCACGAAAGAATGCTTCAAAGGGGAAAATAAGCGTTGGTCGGTTGAGAAAAAGGTGAAAGGATAACCTGAATGTTATCGATATATTTTTTCGTCTTATGAATATGTAGTAAACGTTTTGTACGAATGTGTGTTGAATTATTATGTTACTTTATTACAATCGAGGAGGCGAGGGAAAAAGTTATTTAACTATTGGAATAAATAAAAATATTAGATGGAAAACTTTCTAGCGATAAATCGCGAGCAACCGAAGAAAATGACGCATTGTTTTCCCTATTCAGAGCAGCCATGGACGAACAAGCATGAAATTCCGCGTCACTTTAACCGTTCGACAGGCTGGCGTAGTGGGTCGAGGCACCTCGGTGCGACGCTACTGTCTCGGGTTCGAATCCTGTCGCGAGCGCTTTCGGGATTAGAGGGCCGCCAACCCCACCGGAAGTTTTTTCTTCATCCTAACTTCGGAAGAAAAGGATTCGAGCCCGTACTTTAGTGTTGCGGGTGCCCTTAGACTCGCACACCAGCCCTCGAACCCGCTTGGCGGGCGGCCAAATCGTTTATTAGTGACATTTTTCTCAGTTTGCTTTTTCGGCTACGAAAATTTCAATTACAAGACATTTCACTTTACCTCTTTCAAAAAAAATTGCACTGCTGGGCTCCAAGCTCACCGAAACAATTATAAAATCCAGGCAACTAATTAAAAATAACATTAGAGTAGGTTGTCTGTAGTTTAAAAATCATATTTACGACTTGTGCCCAGCAGTGCAACTTCCTGAAAGGGAAAACACAAAAAGTAATTATCAGAAATTGTATGACAATGAATCATTCAACTCATGCTAACGGCGATGCAAAATGTTAAAATGAGAAATACATTCGAACAAGGAAAAAGAGCGAGTTTTCGCAAGTATTACATAAAACCGTATAGTTTAGAGCTGACGGTGATGTGATTTACTTTTCAAGTGGTCGTTTATTCGCGATAAGAAATCAATGGGGAAATTCTTTAATAAAAGAGTATAGATTATAATTTACAAAAAATAAGACTTGCGAAAATTAAAGTAATGAATCAAGTAAACATGACTTAGACTGCACAGTCTATTACTCTAACCGAGAAACCAGGGCCATTGTATTTAATAAAAAATTCGAATATACAAATTCGTAGCCGACTTTTTCCTTTGAGTAAATAAGGGTCTTACAAAATCCATAAAAAGAACCTTCAAAAAGAAAATCTAATGAAGTTAATGTTGTTTACGATCTAAAATTGCGAAACCTCTATTTTCATAAGGATCAAGAAGCAATTTTAAGTTAGTAAATGTTTACGTTGTTATCAGTTGTTTGCGACAGAAGTTGTTCAGATCCGACTCCGGATAAATTTGATGTGGCAATTATTGTATATAATAGGACCCTTTATATGTTTAGTTTTATGTATTTAGCTGTCCTTCGTCAATGACAAATTGTCTCTGTTTTTAGTGTTAAAATTAGTTGTATGGTAATTTTTGTGCCCAATAGGTTTCTAAAGCCACTTGCCTATGACAAAGATGCACTTATTTGGGGCACAAAGGGAGTGGGTCCTACGGTATAACTAGCTTAGCCTATATGTAAACCTGACATTGAGTTGTTCACAATATTTAAACTATCCTGAAATTTGTTTACATCAGTCACTGAATCAGAGCTTAACAGTCATCTTCGTAATCACATAGATCAGAAATATCCAATAGAATTCTGAGTAAATGACAAATTATTATCATCTCCCATTAATTGCTGAATACATGAAACTGGATGTGCAAATAATATTACTATTGCTGTTTCTGAAGATTAAAACAACCTTATAATGGTTAAACTTTTCACGGTTTTTAATTTGAAATTTCTTAAATGTGAAAATACTACTTACTGCAAAAATTAAAGAAGTTAAAATAATCATGCAGGTTTTCTGGTTGACGAATGAATGTGTTAAATAAAAAAAAGGAATTTATCTAATAAATTATCCTGAAGGCTGTGAGTAGTGTGCAAAAATGAGACAAGAATTAAAAAGGAAATAAGGAAAGCAAAAAATGAATATAAGCGAATTAAATGTAAAGAGTTTGAACAGTTTATATGAAGGATGAAAAAGAAAATGGCTTGGAAAACAATATGGGACTTAAGAAATTAAAACAAAAATTAAGCAAACTAAGAAATGATAAAAACAGACTATTGGGTAACTTATTACACAAAAATGGTAAATCCCCAGGTTCTGGGAGTATTCCAATAAAACTACTGGAAAATGCTCCAGAAAGAACAATGAAACTAATAATAAAATTTTCCAAATACATGTTTAATTAATAGAGAAGACTCCTTGAAAGAATGGAAGCTACCATATTTCATGTCGATCTATAAGAAAGGTTCAAGAAAAGAATGCAGAAATCAGGGGCATTAGTGCAACTGCTATCATGGGAAGTCTATATGGATGCATAATCAAAGAGATACTACCATAAATAATAACTAATGAGAAGGAACTAAATGGATTTACAGTAGTAAAGTCTTGTAATGACAATATATATCTGCTATAACAACTATTATAGTAAAGAGGGTCAAGAAATATAGACCATCTTGTGTTCCTTTATCTAGAAAAGACCTATGACACAGTATCTATAAATAATCTTTACCATATCTTAGATAACAGAAATATCAATGGGCATTATGTGGCAGCAATTAAAAATCTAAAAACATGGACAAAAATAGGAAGCAATTTATCGCAGCAAAACTAACCAACTTAATGACTATGACAAGGAAGTTGCCTGTCACTAACTCTATTCAAAATTTGTACTAATGAAATCCAAAAAGAATGTGAGAATTGATGTGTGGGTATAGATACAAATGGATACTTTTTGTAGATGACCAGATTTTAACCAGAGAGATCATAAAATGAAGAGAAAAATGAGAAATCTAATAGAAATGTACAAGTCTGATCAGAAAGTGTATTTGCAAAAAGTAATGAAGTTATTTACCAAAAAAGAACTGAAGGATAATTTTTCCTGATCTAATGTAACACATGGACAAAATAGATGGCTTGTTTTCTATAAAAAGAACCAGATGGTTGTCTAATGAATAATTTCTATGAAAATCAAAAGAAAACATACTAAGGATTGGCTAATTGGTTGGTAAAGCTTTTTGTTACATATGTTAAATTACATATTCTTTAAACAGTGAGTTCACTGTTTTCACAAAACTTAATATCAAAGACCAAAGGGAATTCAGTCATTTTGACTAAAAATCATATTAAATGTCTATAAATAAGTGAATATATCACTGCAAGCTCCAGAACATTTCCAAGTATTCAATGACACTGATATACTGAAATGTTTTAGTAGTGTAATAGAAATAATATCTCCAAAACCACATCTACACAAGTAAAATTTTAGCTGCAAAGAGCACTAATGTATGTCATGTGGAGGGCAAAAGATTTGATTGACTGACTTATGCCCAAGTAAGTAACCAAACGAAAGTGAGAAGAGTTACTCAGAAATATAAAATTGAGAACATATTTCTATGTCATCCTCCTTTCTACTTATTGTTGATTGAGTACCTCCAATTTTTCTTACACAATTTTATTCATTAACTCGCCTTATATTTGTATATATCCTTTCTGCTAGTAGACACCCTTCCCAAAAGAGCAGCAGGAAATTATTCAAATAAATCATACATTGACTTAATTAAAAAACGCTCCCAACGACAGGTATTAAACTTCAGTGACTTGAAAACTCAAGTTTATTAAAGAACTAACCGAGTTTTGGTATCAAAAATTGTTAAGCTATTTTGATAATTGATACATGATCCTAAATTTCTTAAACACAAACTGTTAAAGGTAAACCATTGTCAAGGAATTATGAACATATAAGATGAAATTAACTATGAGTTCACCAATTCCTTCATGAAGATAGTAAAAGAAAGTTGCACTCACCCAAGACGAGGACTACCTTCCTTCATGAATACAGTAGACTAGCTAGGAATGGATACTGTTGTCTCCATAATCACCTCCTAGAGCCAGGCGCTTCCTTCACACTGAATGAGATAGTTGGTTTTCACTACAATAATAGAGAAAACAAAGGATTGATAAGAAATTTCTACCTTTAATACTGACTGATCATACAGCTAGACAGTATCATTGATGGAACTAACAGATGAAACTTTCCCTTAGCGTTCATTGTCTTGGATAACATTAACTTTAAAGTAGTTTAAAACCAATTATGGCAAAATAAACTAAAATTCCAATTCAAGACAGAGAAAAAAGTATTCGAAATACGATCAAGTAAGATTGAACAATACTTCACAGTACAGAAAAAGAATTCTATCGATACGCAATGGGCGTAAATTAAACATATTATTCAGAGCTTTCTGACACTTTCGATAGCTCAATTCTCTCTCTGGTGTTTCCAGAGAATGGCTAGTTCTAAATACGTCACTACATTTCTGATATACTAAAGTTTCCCGTGAACTTACAAGAATTTATTCAAGAAATTTAG
Source organism: Pachydiplax longipennis (assembly GCA_036926295.1). Taxonomy (NCBI): domain Eukaryota; kingdom Metazoa; phylum Arthropoda; class Insecta; order Odonata; family Libellulidae; genus Pachydiplax; species Pachydiplax longipennis. The sequence goes on along the minus strand of JAVFKF010000002.1, from coordinate 54,218,552 downwards.
AATGCGTAGCACACGTAATTATTAGGAGAAGTTAAAAAATTAAAGATATCACAAACAATGAGAATTATTTACCAATAACATATTCCACCTGCATTCCAGATAACACCTGTTCGCCGACTTTCAGCGCATTCTTCGCGCTTCAGTTGAGCCTCGATAAACGAACAGCAGCGGGAAACACGAAGTCAGTAATGCTTTATGATTTTTTTTCGTGAGGCTGGAAAACTATATGAAATAAGTTAACCGTAAATAACTACTTTAAAAGAGATCAAAATGTGTTCTCATCAATAGTTATGCATGTCAAAACTACAAACTGCACCTTTACCATTCAAAAGAACCACAACAAAAAGAAAAGGGTAAGTAAATGCAACACACGTGTTAATAATCTTTTCTAAGGTACTTCTGCCTTCTCTTTTGCCCATCAGTTCCACTCTTTCCTTTTTTACTGGTTTTTCATCTAGATGACTATTGTTGTTTTATAAACTCCTAAATATTTATTTGCATCACTTACTCTGTAATATCTCTATATAAATATAATATATAATTTGCAACAGATTGGTTTATTGACTTTAGCATTGCCTTCGTTTTTATTATGGCATTTCTTTTTTGAAATATTTTCCTGTATCCATAAATTTTGGTAAGGATGTTTGCAATTTGTCTTTTTTGTCACCAGTACTTTCATCTTTATAAGCTATAGCATTAGTATTCCTTCCTATTATTTTAAATTTTAAACTTTTTAACTTATCCGTTATTTCACTTTTGATTAAACTGTGCAATAGTGGACTCAATAAGTATATTAGTCTAAACCCTTCCATCAATATCTAAACCAGTGAAATTGGAGGTAGGGTTCAAAATGATAGACTTAATAAGTTCAGAAATCCTAAAAAAAATTTTGACATCATCTATGAAAATTTTATCAAGGACACATAAGTGTATGTTATTTTAAAGTCTTAGATATAGATTTATGGATTCCATTTAGATCATAGATTGAGGTTTTTGCGTATTATGAACTGAATTATAAGAATACATGGTTCATTTCGTCATTTGAATGAATATAATCAAAATAATCGCTAATAAAATATATTCATTGTAAAGACTGCTTCCTTCCTTAAATTCTCTTTTATATGTTAGCTAAGGTTGTTGTGTTGGAGAATTGAGTCATGGGTAGGTTAGGGAATTGGGTGTTGGTAGGAGGGGAATGAGATTCGGATTATTTTTATTGTTATTACAAAATCACCGAAAGTAGAATACACCAGGTGGCAGTAGTAGTACAACCGTATATACATACATCTGTACATTGGTAAACATTTTTGCTATTTAGCACAAAGGAAGGCTTGGAAGCCTCTACAGTTGGACAGATTTTTTGTTTGCAATTCATTGCGAGTCTTCCAGAGCCGAAAAATTAAGTTTTTCCGCGAGAAACAAAAACAGAAGGGCCCTGAAAGACCTACAGTCCTTTCCAAAGTTAGGCAGAAAGTGGCGGAGGACCCAAAAGCGTGATACCCCGGTTTCCGTTGAACAATACGCTACCGTTCGACCCAAAGAGGCTCTCGAAATTCTAAGCCTGAAGGCGAGTTCCCAACATTTTTCCCACGGTGTATTTACTATGGGTAGGCGGGCAATTCGAACCACAATGGAATAATGTTGATCTAATGTCACGGTTGCAGATCGTAGAAAGAAATTTCCCTGTAGAGGGCAGTAAACTTGCTAATATTTAGAAATAGATGGAATACCTGTTTGAATTTTGGTGGCCTATAAATAAATCGAGGCTTTCTTGACAGGTTTCTGAATTTTTTTAAAGTACACCATACGCTCTTGTATGAGAGGTTACTCTAATCTGCCGCACGCTCCGAACTTAGCTTCTTCCTCCCACGCCTCTGACACAGGAAACAGCCTTTCTCATAACCATGCATGACAAAAGGTGGCTTGTGGAGAGGTCTTAATGTATCGATTGACATTTTTGTTATTTATACCTTTTGCCTCGCTTAGATTAAAGTGGTCTCAAATTTTGAGATATTTTTGTTATTTCTAGCTTTTACCTTGCATGGATTAAAGTGGTCTCAAACTTTTAAATACAATGCTATCATATGAATTTTCCAAGTCTAAACCATTTTAGAGTAATATCAGACTTATTTTTAGCAGAAAGCATGTTGCAGAGCTATCTTTTTCAGAATTATGAATGCTTAACATATTATTTGACCTGGATCCACAGTAGTTTAAAATAATTATGGTATGATTTATCGATGTCTTTTGTGGCATAATACATCTGAATTAGCTCTTTTATCTATTATAAATGAAGAGTTTCGTTGATGAACGAGTGAATCACTATTCTTCTCGGCAAATGTCTCTCTTCTGCAAAATGTAAGGGATTGTAATCGCGTGACTTCGTCTCATATATGAGCAGTAGCACTGATTAACGATGTGCCAACAGATTAATAAGAATACGAAACAGCAAGTAATAAACTTGGAGCATCCTTACGTGGAATCTTTCTTCAAAACCGCGAACCTGTTTGCGAGACCCACTCGTGCATGTGTAAACCCGCCTTAATAGTCATGTAGCACTTCTATGCTTATTTTCGAAGTTAAAAGTGTTTTAACTTGGCTTAATCATTCTTATAGCCGCATAAACCGAATTGGAACACCTTCACAGCCGTCTTCTTGTAGTAGAGACTAATCTATTATTTAGATAAATTTTTAACTTTGTGATAAAGGCAACCATGAAAAGAGCAAAGTTCTATCAATTCGACTATTCGCTTCTCTAGGGAGTGCAAACCCTACACTCGTTGGACTTGTTAATCGCATCTTTCTCTCTGAGAAGATTTGTTAACATTTTTGCTGGCTACAAGAACTTTTCACAGCATTTCATCTTCGGAGAGTCCATTGAAAAATAGCTAAACAAATGCTGTACCTGCTCCTAAACATTTTAACATGACATTGTATTTTCTTTCTTTTAAAAGTCCCAGGGAAGATTACTCTTTGGATTCATACTAAAAAAGAGATAGCAGAGGAAGTACAAACGAGATTAGAAGAAGAATGTGGGGTTTGTAACACAGGAATGAGTGCAATCAAACTATCTAAGGATCTGATGATAAGCAAAAATATCAGTAAAGAAAATGAAGAAAGAAAAATTAAGAGGGATTTGACCATATCATCAACGAAATGTGCAGGTAAAAAGAAAGGAAACTAAGGTAATATGTGAGATAGAAAGAGGCAAATGGCCGGTTGAATTTCATCATGTAGTTTCATTTTTTCATTCATCGTGCTGATAACTCTTCAAAGAAGAAAGGGTCAGGCAGAAAAGTCAGGTGTGTAATTTTTAAACTCCATTTAAGTTCGAATATATGAGTTTAGCTGGGTGAAGAAATGCCCCAATGTCAGTAAAAGAAGAATAAGACAAGGTTACTGCATGCCTATGATGCGAATGAAAATTAATTTGGAAAAAATAAACAGAAAGTGTTTCGTTAATAGGAGAGAAAGATCATGTAAGAAGATGGCAGAACGTATGATGCTTGTATGCAGATGGTATAGAAATTTAAGCTAAAACTGAAGAGGTAACAAGAACAAAACTTAATAAAATGAGGTATTGTCATCAATCGGCTGATAAAATAAAACTTGATACATTAGTGAAAGATAATGTTGAGGAGCTTTTACTGGTTGACAAAATTTTTTCTTTATATCTTTGTTGGCATAAAAACATTTAGCCCACATCCATCTGCAGTTGGCCTTTTTGAATGAAGTTCTAAGAAGTAAAACTGAGTGTTTATTTACATGGGTGGTCTGAAAAGTTTCCAACATTTCGCCATTTCTCGACATGTTTTTTTTTTCATCAAAAGAGTTTTTTGATAAAATTTTATGTGCTGTGCCTCAACGAATTTAAGCCCTTTATTCGGTTAATGGCTCTCAATGTTTATTATCTGAAATTAGGAAACACTTTTTGCAACCTTACCACCTAATATTTGTAACTATGGATTGTGTGCTAATGATAGTCAGTCATAAAGATAAATGCTGTAGTATCAAGCTGGCCCCAGTGTGTTCCGAAAAATTTCGTACCCAGTACATTCCAAATTCCAAAAATTTCTATAGTCCAAAATGGAGATGAATTGGGAAAATCTGTCGTTTGGGAATGAGTTTGATCGACTAAACAAGACTATCCCTATCCCTAACTAGGGATAAAATTTGAAGCAATCTTCCATAAAGATTTGTACCTTGGGTGTTTTCCTTATCGTTGGACATTAAATACTTACTGGACTTATGTACTAATAATAATGCATTCTCTGAAAGATTTTTTTTGTTCAATTTTAAGTCATAATGAAATCATATAACTAGTTACTTCGCAACTCATTGGAAGTCGCCGAATAAATAATTCATCAAGTTATTAAGGAAACTGCTTGGAATAAATAAGTGCATACAGTAAACTAACGTCTCTTGTTCCTTAGGACAGTCCTAATTTAGGATCTGCTATCCCATCGTTATCGTTAAAATCTCTGCTTCGTTTTTTTTGAAGCCTTGGCCAAAATTCCATCAACAAAATGGTCCGAACTATTTCAAACATTACCAGCATCAAAGACACTATAAAACTCTACACACGGCCCATATATGTCTGCACTCCTTGTTGATCTTATTTTTAAGTATTTTTTTCTCGCGGGCATAATTCTATTTCCACACAGTCAACATTTCCCATTCCCAATGTCGACTTTTGAGATTTTTCCAGCCTATAAAAGGCTGAATTCCATGTGGCTCAGACTTTGATGCATTTTTTTATAGCGACAATCAAAATTTCTGCTTACGAGGTAATTTATAGATTCCACTCCCATCACAGCATTCTTGGTAAAAGACTTCATCTTGGATGAAGCATCATTTCCTTCGAAGCAACTTTATTACTTTTAATATGTAAAGCGAGTCAACATAAACCAACATCTTATGAGGAACCATGGCACTAAATTCAATCTTTTTCTTGCTTGAATTAAGGGCTATAAAAATTTCTCCACATTTAGGGAAGTTGGGCGGCCTTTGCCTTACCCAACTTTAACGACATCCATATTCATGTGAACGTGTTAATTCGGAGCTCCTTTATGAGTGACGCCGAAGGATGTTTATCATGGGCTAAACCATCATGTCCATCATACTTTATTCCTTGTGAGCCACATGTGCCTCAGGTAATAATTTCCGAAAGTGTGCTCGAAATTTCAGGCTCCCGTCGAGTTTAAGTGGCTGCTTTCAAGAAATAATACGAGGCACTGAGCCGAAGAGTAGGGAAACCCTTCTCGTTGTAGTAAATAGATGGCATCATACAATTTCTCAAAGATGACTGTATGATCATGCAGAACAAATAAACCACCAAGCTAAAATATGCGCTGAAACTTTAACCTTTTGGAGGAACACGAAGCTGTACTCGAGAGTGCATGTCCGATATTGAAAGCGTAGATGAATAATTACTTAAGACAGCAATCGTTCAAGTTTTCGATATTTTTTTCGAATTCTTCAAGAGCGCCAGAAGGCGAGAAAGTTGAGAGCCGAATCTTGGGTAATTTGCACTCGGGTACAAGTGGTGTCTTTGCCCAATTCCGAGAGATAGAAGCTAATTCTTCTCTCTTCTGAGAGCCTCATACAATGTTTTATTTGAAAACTTAATAATTGATGTGAAAAAAACAAATTTGCTACCATATCACAATTGTTTTTAAGAAAATATTTATTTAAAATAGAGCAACATTCACAATATGTTGTCAGGTAAGTTTTTGTATAAACAAATACACATCTCTGGAGTTTAAATATTGGATATATTCAATTTAAAGAAATATTACTGAACCAAGAAGATTTCTCTCTCTCTGGTCAAGATCAAGATGTACTTATAGTACCATAGGTAAGTACAGTTCTTACTTAACTATTCTGACGGAAACTATTCTCTGAATTATTTATTAATAGATAAGTCAGTATTTCGATTTAAAGTAGAACTGCGTAAATAAACAGGAGGCTGCATATCGTGCATCAACGCAGCCTACGTGCGGCCGTGATTGAACCAGAACGGCTGGAGGCATTCACCGCTGTGCATTGCATGTTGATAACCATCCTTGGACCACTATCGTTCCGTTATATCTTTTATTATCGCCAGACATATAAAATATAACATTAATTTCACGCTAGAAGGTGGAAAATGGTTTTCCTGTCCAACGAATGGAGTATTGGAATTAGAACTCAACTCAGGAAGAGAGACACAAGGAGTGGTAGCAAAAATTCCTTGGCACCGTGAATAGAAGACAACGAAATACAAAAATAAGGTTTAAGAAGAGATTAATTTACTTAATTGACACATACTCGACGTTTTGTGAAATTAAAAGGATGGTAAAATGCTATGAAAGAAATCAAGCCGAAGGGGTGCAACCGGAATTTACTGAATTGCTGCCGCACACTGAAGTACTCCGCAGAGCTTGGAAAGACCGAAAAATAAGGACATTTTTCTCACTAAGAGAGTGTTTCGCGGGTATCATTTTTGCTATGGTCCCTCAAAGAATGAAATGTTTAAAATTTTGATTGAGAAAAATTCTTCTTTCTTTCACTTATGACACAGTTTTGCACATTGCTATGATGATATAAAAGGTACTGCGAGAGTGATGCTTATTTCATACTGATCACAAATTATTAAATACTTTAAAAAGAATAATTCAGAGGGTCATAATTATGCACTAACATGAACGTCTTTCGTTCATTCAACGCATTCTCGTTCAAGGAGGAGTGCGATGCAAATTACTACGCTTCTCATCTCATCCAGTAAGGACTATCCCTCTCCAGAGCTTTCATTTAGTTAATGATGGAGAATACTGTGTTTGAACTATTCTCAAGTCAGATTACTCAGTCCGACGTAAAAAACGTAGATGTAAGTATCCCGAAATGACAGATTTTGACTCAAAATCTCGGCGATCGAGATTATTTAACATTGAGAGAGAAACACAAATACGACGCAAGAAACATTTGAAAAAACATGAAAACATAACATAAATAAAATAACGAGCTGATTTTCGCTCTCTACCCACGTCACGCGGGAAAATCGATGCGATGAATGTTTTTGCCTCCATAAGCGACACGCGGAAAAAAGCGAAGAACGATTCCATTGAACGACAGGTGCACGTTTCCTTCGATGGTGTAGCGAGGAGAGATCGGGAAGACAGATGCCTCGGACAACAAGTCGAGCTAAATACGCTGAAGTATGAGCTGGGAGAGAAACTCGCGAGGAAAACGAGAGAGAATGGAAGAGATGATCACTGTGATGGGGAAAAAACTCACGAATCGGACAATTGCGCAGGAAACAAGAGGCACGCGACTCCAGTTGGATTGCGTCCGCGAAATTGCCCAGCCGTGGACCAACGTCGCGGAACGGACGTTTGTTTTTGCTCGGAAATCCTTAAAAATCCTATAGACAACGAGGCATTTCTGGAGGAAAAAAGGGGAGGGAGTTTACGAAGGTGTAGCAACCGCTTAATGGGTCCTCAGAAGCGGTGGCGTCAGGTGGTTGGCATAGGAGTGGGGAATAGGAAGGGCTGAGAACCGTTAGAAGAGAAGAAAGGTACGCCGGGGAGCTGGAATAAATTGGGAAGCTGAGGATGGGATGGGGTGGTTGTTTAGGACGGGATCGGAAAGAAGAAAGTTTAGATCTAGAAAAATAAATTGGAGTGACATACTAGAGAACAAAAGGCGTATTTCGGGGACGGTGGACTCTTTCATGTCCCTCAGACGTAAGGAATGAAACTTGACGGATAGAAAGCGGAATCGCGAAGAAGAATTCCGGAAGAAGAAAACGGCAACAACGGTCGTAGCTGGATTCTCACGTTTTATGCATGCATAGTGATATGATAGAATCCTGCAAATGCCTAATGTGAAGGTGCACAGCAGTTCTACTAATACCGGGAAGCTTATTAAGGGTATTTAAGTTACTATGGGTACGGTATCACTTCCGATTCCTGTCTATTTGCTTATGTTAATGCTCATCCTATGAAGTCGTTGATATTGCTGGTATTTCTTTAATTTTTCCGTGCTTTATATTATCGATTGAGCATTAACAATGGAAATTTATCCTACCTGTCATGATACAATCCTATCATGGTGATTCTGAGAGTGAGTATAACAATGACAGCATGCAACTTGGAAGAAATCAGAAAATACACTCAAATTCATACAATCAATAAAGTATTGTGTTCAGTGAGAAAGGCACCCGGTTCGATTCTCGGTGGGAGCCCACGAGAGAAATTACCTTAGTCGAAGCACTTCTAAAATTACTATTACAGCAATGAAAATAAATAAAATATTATCTATAAAATAATTAATTAATAAAAGCTTATAGTGGGACCGGGCACACGCCACTACATTTCATTCACAAGTACCTTTAAATTTCAAATTCATTAACATAGGGATTGCTATAAAATGAACATGAGTGTAAATGGTTATTATTTTAAGCCAACAGTCACAGTATTTAGACACGAGTCCTCACTACTCGTGTGTTTAATGCCAACACAATTCTCATTGAAGATGATATCAATTGAAGATAACAAGAAAATATTCATTTTCAACGACTATAAATGTTCCATTTCGTCATGGAGAGAATATATCGCTGGCACCGTAGAATATCCTTCATAAATTTCTATATTCTTATGTCCCATAGTTCTATCACCAGTCACTTTAGTAGAAATTTACAAATATACATGTAAATGATTAGCGGATATATACTAATCAATTCCTTTGAAACCTAACTCATTGTTAGATCCACAAAAGAATTACGTTTATTTAATATATCAGATACAAGGAAGTAGGAGATGTTATTATGTCAATTACTCGAAATTACGAGGAAATAAACGCTGAAGAGTGTTTGTAATCCTAAAATTGGATAGATCGGATATGAATCTTTCTTTTCGAGTCCCGAGCAGCGCTTACGTATTTAAAGAGCACAAAAGAAGCGTAACGAGGAATGAGGAGTACGTCTAGCGTTTCGGCTATCAAATCTTCATGGGATGGACTCCATAGAAAGCGCATTCAGATGTAAAAACCAACACAGTGTAAGAAGAACCAGTTCTGAACCTATATACCATGGCCTGTGACGTTGCGATGCTGTGAAGATCTGTAAATTCTGCTTTAGATCTTTTTTGAAGGTCTTTCATTCATCGCATTCTTAATATATATCGATAAATAAGAGGCGAATATTTATGATTAATTTTATGTTTCACTATCCCTATAAGACCACCAGAATATAAATATACGATATAGTTCAAATTTTCTAATAAATTAAATGCAATCAAAACGAAAACGGCATTTTGATTGGTCTGTTCCTCTTCGTGTAGTCTATAAAAATTGACGATAAAAAGCTAATTTACTAAATATCATTAATTTTTTTCCTCCTTCTTTCTTCGGGCAACCCATCTTTAACTTTTCGTGCTTTTAGATTTGTGGCGGAATTGGCACTTTCCAAGAAATGGAAAACGTGATATCGTTTTTGAAAAAAACATGTTTGGGAGTCAAGCTATATTGTGAAAGCTTCTTTTGGTAAACTGCCCAAGTCAAGACGTTTTCTTTTCAAATACCTACCAAATCACCTGTCAGATTCATAGTGATCCTCTGGACTTATCATTAAATTTAAAGATCGCATGCAGGAAGTAGCTGGATAGAGAATGGATTGTTTTACTTCCGAGGGTGGGCTCTTCGTGAGAGATTTAATCTGTAACAAAACCGATGGATACCCTAGAATTTTAATTCACTCAAGCGAAGATCAAACTCCCAAACCTTCCGACGGTAATTCAAGGAATGAATTAAGGAAGGTGCGTAACAGAAATAGAAATCGTTGATTTACTAATGCTGTAAGCGTGACATAGCTAAATATACACGCACACTGAGGAAATGATCCGCGCGGTATTACCTGATGATTTTATAATTACAGAATGGAAAGGATAGTCACTGTTTGTTTTGGAGTGTGTAGTTAATGTTCAAGTAGTCACAATTCTTTTTCCATTTAAGTCTTTTTCTAACCCATATCATTTAGAGAAACGAACATTTAATTATAGCTGGTCATTGGTTCTACTCTACTCGAAAGCACAATAAGATCTTCCTTGAGGCATTGTTTTTGTCTGGACTTAGGTCAGGTGTTTCATCTCCATCTAATTAATCTCTCAGTTCCGTCTATTTAAATTCACCTGACTATCCTTACCTACCTTTACCTTTAGTATTCAACGGCAAAGGAATATAAAGTAAAGTTAAAAATAGATTAATGCCGGAAAAGAATCTTTTTCCTCGCAGGAAAAAGTATCATTCTATGATCCTCTTTATATTTTATATTTTTACAACATTTCACTTAATTTTGAAAAGTTCATATAGAATAATTGTAAAAACAAATCATTGTAAAAAGGGGGAGTTAGACTTCATTGAATGAATCTTTCATTCTGAAATGAAACGAGAACTCTAAGCTTACGCTCTCAAACGACTTTTCATACACTCATCGATGCTACTTAGCGGTTAAACAATTCGCTATTGTGGCGATAAAATGTATTGCAATTGCCCTAAGAGCTAATTGGTAAAAAATCTATGAAATTTCGGAAATGCAGTAATCGCGTTCGAGAGTGTATCCTGTAACGTGCAATGGTTTCCGCCCGTTATTTCGCTGCAAAGTGGTACGCTGTAAGACTTTGATGCACTTATAATGAGGATTAATTCCAATTTTCATTGAATATGCACTTTGTTTTTCAAATATTTTATCGGAGAATAAAAAATTCCCCTTCTATGTGTTCTCTGTTCTAAAAATAGTAAGCATATGACTTGGGGTTCCATGAGTTTTGAATAAATACGTAAGTGTGACCTGGGGGGTGCATGGATGAATGGTGCACCGTCTCACTTGCCCAGGAGCGTCATAGCATCCGTTTGAGGAGAAAATTTATAATGACGTGCAACTGAACACACGTCAAAAGTGTATCTACATCCTCAAACCATAAAAATAGTTGACATGGATTAATGTCGAATACATAATTACAGAGAACTCCAAAATGAGACATCCCTTAAAAAAAGAAGGAGACCAGACAACGATCTCCCAAAAACCTAAAACTGGACGGAAATCGCCCCAAGCTTGAAAAAATTACGTTACTTTTTTTGGTGCAGCGTCAATGAAGTTGTACGAGGGATCTTAAAAAAGATCAGCGTGGCCAATGGGATGAAGACACCGAGAGTAAAAGGGAGAGTTTGAGGAAGGTACGGCTACAGTATGGGCGGCAAAGCACGTAAAAAGATGAGGAAAAGAGAGATCGAGCGGTGACCTTAAGAACAGTGGATTGGGTATTGAGATAGGGAATAGAAAATTGGTAGGAAGGGTAGAGAGGGGATGACAGGAGTACGAGGAGTATTTGGATCGAGTTGAGGGCGTGGCGTTTGGACGGGGAGAATTATGGTAGGACTTAAGAATCCTGCGGTTGGAGAAAAAAGACGGCATGGAACAAAGAATTAAAACGGCTGGAAGGGATGGAACTCTCGAGTGACGAACGAGGTAGGAAAAGGCGCTGATGGGATAACAGGTTCACCAAAGCTTATAAATAGCCAACTTATTCAAATTTTTGGAAGATATTCGAGTCTTGTGAGTTTTGTGCATCGAAATCAGGTTTATATTGCATTCATTTTCGAGTCCAGACAGTGTTTTGTCCGTACTACTGTATCTCCCGTGAACGAGAAATCAGAGAACAAAATGAGACTTAATATACACGTCCCCCTAACTTCAAGTCACTTTAAAGGATACTGAAATCGCTCAAATCAGTTCAAATCCTTACAAAAAATCTGTATTATTACCCGATTGTTTCCGGTCATTCGATGTGGTTTCTTGTACCCAAGGCCTGTTTCAGACGGACGCAAGTTAGTTTAAGTTCCTTCTTTCGGGAGGAAAATTTGAGGGGCGGCCAAAAGTGTGTTTCTAAAATTTGATGAAACTGTGAAGCAATCAGCAGTTATGCGTCGTCAGGTTGAAAGGCTCTCTAGATAAAATATTGACAGAAATGCTTCGGTGATTATTTTATTTATAACAGCTTTAAGGGCGGGGATAACACTTTACTCATGGAGGCCATTTGTTTGAAGCCGGTCCCACTCATGCCTTTCTCTAATCCCATCGTAATCTCATTGATCACAACACCTATAAAAATCAAGCATACGTGGCGTGCTAAGAATCAAACCTCTAGAAAGCGGACACAATGGCTGAATATAATTAAAAAAGCTCGAAGTAAATTTTAAAATTATTAATGTAGTACGGTCACAGTCAATATGAAATGTTTTTAAAAAACTTTAAGAAATAGTAGTTGTAAATAATTAGATTCGAGAGTACATTTAACAGCAATAATCGCATAATTATAAAGAAAATCAACGTTAATTAAATGAAGAGTTTAGCAACTGCTTTCTATAGGAGTCCTTGCTTGTCAGTTATACCGTTACTTCTAATAATAAACTTGTTTTTTTTTAGCGTAGTGCAAAGTTATAAAGTTAAGAATATATAAACATATGCAAAAATAAGTCATGCGTATATCAACAACTAAGTACTCGATACAGCATGTTTATTACCAGTATGTTCGCTGAATACAAAAATGATATTTTTACAAGAATAATGCACTTATTTCGAAAAAGGAATAAAAAAAGAGATATTATTTTGGAAACACAATCTGCCTAAGTGCCCGGTTTCAGTAAATCCCATGACTGATAAGCATTAAAATATGAAGTCGATTCCATAAACAGGCTAATATAAAGAAAAAGCAGATCAGAATTTTAGTATCGTTAAAGCAGAGAAGAGGGTGAGGTATTAAGGTATTTTTGTCGGAAGAGACGATGTGAAAGGTAAACGGAGTTGTTAAAGGATGATCCTCTGTCTAGCTAAAGAATCCCTAATGGAATTAAACGGAAATGTAACGGTCTCTATTGGAGAAGAGGAAAGAAATGATCGCTCTGAAGCAGTAAGTGTTGGAGAGAAATGGAAGCAGTGAATCACGATTTCCCCGTAAACCCGGTCCTTCGTAAGAAAGTAGTAATTCGGCATTTTTGAGCCGTGGAGAATGGAGATAAGAGAGAGAAAACTCCAAATTGAGCTCCCACGTGATTGTTTTCCCTGGGACGTGCCTCCAATCTTCTCTCCACAGCCTCCGAATCTTTAATATCTCACGAAAGAATTTACCTCGATAACCATGGAAAAGCGAAAATTTTAATTTTGATGATGGAGAAAACTGATTTCTGAAAGTTATTATTAACTGATCCAATTTAAAAGACTAAAAAATAAGAGGACAATTAATTTGGACCAATATTTTGGTGGAGACATTTACCAATATTTTCTTTTGCTCGCTGATTTAATACATGTCGAAGTTAGAATAATATGTTATACCAATAATAGCAAATAATCTAATTTCGATATTATTATTATTCTGTTATGAGCTTGTTATTTCTAGAATGTTTACTTTTTATAAATCATGGTAAGGGTTTTTTCGTTTTATTTAATTCATTTAGTTGATTCTCTCTGTATATTTGTGCACGTTTTTAACACTTCAATGCTTTCTAGGAGTTTCCCAGCTGTGGATTATTTTTCTTAATCTTCCAGTTTTTGAAATCCACAATTTAATTCATCTTATTATCTGTTAATTTTCAATCGCCTCTTATTAATACTCATTAGTATAATTTCTGTTACACAAACAATGGTTTAAACAGATGAGATTTTTATAGTCTCATTTCCTCTCAAAATGAAGACGCCGTTTATTTATTTTATATGAGACTTTCACTGATGGTTCGGGTGAAAAAATAAAGAGAATGTAACGTCAATATAGTAAGGGTAGCGGCAGCTTGGAGATCGCTGTGCCACAAGCTTTACTTTCTTTTTCGGTCACATTCAACTCAGCTCAAGCATCTGCTGCAGTACATCACTAATTTCAAAATAAACGAAAAAGTAGAGAAATTATGATCCAAACAAGTCAGGTTGATGGAAAAACTAAATCCATTAGATGAACCTACGGATTATTTCCTTTCTTTTAAGGCTTAATGGTTCATTTCCGCATATTGGACATGCGTTTATTAATTTAGAAAGAATATAAAACAAAAGATTTGAATTTACTTTGAATAAAAATAGTTTCTAAAGAATTAACAATAGCGTGCATCGTATCAGAATACCAATAAAATTACTACCATCTTTATTAAGATATATTAAATAAACTTCAAATGACCCTGCAAAAGATTTTTCGTCTGACTAAGATTATTTCTGTTTCTTAGATTTTGTTGAAGAATATTCTAGTAGATTCTTGCATACAATCTTGATAGATATCCTCCCTATAGAAAGAGTTTGATTTGTTCTTTTTAACTGGTAATGACTAGAAATTTAATTTGGATGTTGTAAGGGTATTTGAAGATTTGGTAATCAATGGAAAACCTCTTTACGGCCAACTAAGATTTAGACCTACGAAAATGATTCGTAAATATTTACATACACACACACAGTAAATATATACATACACACTTTTTTCATCCCAGAATATTCACAAATCTATCATGATTTGAAGCACGCATAGGGGTCAAATAAGCGTGGAATATCAGTCGAGAAATCCAGTTGCCTTTTCCCCAAAATTAATCGCAGTCTCTTTAGGGACCGTCCTGAAGATCCCGAAAATATATTCTCATTTTCGAGAAGATTTCTTCCCCACTTTCTTCAAATAATGCGAGCGGGAGAAAAGAGCGAGCGTGGGGTGAGAATGTGGGAACCATCTCCTTAACGAGCTCTTTTCCCTGCACACTTTCACCATCCGGGAAGATATGGAGACACGGTTCACAATGGGACGGGGTGAGACACGGATTCATTCTCCCCTTTTTATCATAATGAGAAAGAAAACTCCCGCGACGAGTTCGTCTTTTGTTTTGGAGGGAAAGGAAGGTGCCTTCATTCTCCCACGCGAGAGGGCTCCTTCGATGGATCGAGAAACTTCATTCGGTAAACCTCTCCCATCGAAAGTGATAAATTGCTCGCATTTCCTCCCTTTTCAAACTCCAAACGAGGTGCTACTTCCAGCCTCAATGCTTTCTCGGAGTAATACTCTGATGAGGGCAATTGGAACCCCTCCGCGCTGTGATTTATTCTTTCTAATCATAGCTCTCACTTCGGAGAGATCTTCATTCCAAAACAGATAAGAAGTTGTGGATATTCCTCCGGCTAGGGTCCATGTTTGCTTTGCTTTTCCCATACAATTAAGTCTCACGTCAGGGAGCATTGTCGATTGGGTCTAATACTGTTCCATCAGGTATTTCTTTCTGAAAATTATTTCGACGAAAATCGAATTAATTACAAGAGAAAAATTACTGAACCGAGGAATTCCAAGCCAAGTGTGTCACACCATTTGTAGATAATATTAGCTCATACAAAGACATTTTCACAGATAAGGCAGGTTTAGATATTTTAAAACATTAATTAATCATCGAAATACGCGAAAAGGGAGAAAAAGTGATAATTTACACTGTTTCGAAAATTCTGTTTCTGTATGATCACTAACAAGTAGTTCTTCTGAAGCTTATTTTTATAATAAAATCTACATTTTCATAAAAGATAGTTGTAGATCAAGGGATTTTTAAATATATTTAAAATGATATAAACCGAAAATTGTATCTTACGTACACTTAACATCTTATGTACACTTAACATTAATATTATCGAATCTTATCTAAACTTTCCATCAAGGTTCATAAATATCCTGATTTCGTTTGCTTATATGATAGCCCAAGTGTCGATTATTCAAATTTTCTAATCGAAAGACTTCATGCCTTTTAGCAGGTTTTTAAGAGACATGGCCCTGTGGAAGTTAATCGTAAAGGAAACCATTAGGCAGAGAGAAAGAGCATTTGGAATTCAAATGAACCAGTATCAATCATAATTATGTTACACGGAAGTAAAAAATTTTTCCACAATCATTCTTCTCCACCAAAATACGCTTATGGAGAAAAAATTATTTGCATTCTGCTAAGAATAATGATCTTATCGAAGAAATATAATTAAACATTCCTAGCCGCCGAGTAAGTCGATACTGAAACCTAATTAAACATGAGCATATCGATGGCAGTAATGCGTCAAAATCAAGCGGAAACATCTTTTTTTTTACTTATTTTGATTCATTCAGTATTTAGATATTTCAGATATGAGTTGAATCAGTGATCCATTTTCCGTAAAAAAATTTGTACCTATATAAAATATTACAAACATTCCGAGAGGAAACATACTAATAACAAGTTTGTAGTCACACGACAGCAGAAATATAACTTCCTAATGATTGATGCTCTAACATTAGACACCTATACAGACTCTAATGATGTGAGTGAAAAAAATAAGCAGCGATATATGCGTCAATTAAAAATGATTCCACGACTGCTAATTGAAACTCGTTCCTTGGCCGGAGAAATCATATTGAATATTCACTGACATGTTTCCTTTGCTGTGCTCATGCGAGCTAAACTTTCGCATTGATGCGTAATCTGGAACATTCTTCCAACCCCTCGACACTCATTACTTGCGCGGCTCTGGTCTGGGACCTTCGTTGAAATATGGGGTTTGTATCTTCTCTGTCTCTTTCCTTAAGTCTCGATACTGAAATCATTTTAAATTTCTTTGTAGAGGCGATTTATAAAAGAATTCTAAAACATAGAAAATTGAAGAAGAGCTCAAAAGGTTAAAATTTAAAAATGGGTTCTATTAAAACTGAAGTTAAAATTTAAAGAAAACAGAAAAATCACATATCTTTTTAGAGTAAAACTTATATAAATAAAAAATTAATTTATTACTGGTTAAGCAGGTAGCCACAAAATGAGTCATTCTTCATTTCGAATATTCTAACTTGGATAGTGATAATTTACCAACATTTTACTTGGGAATTGAGCATGGTAAATGTATGTAATGATAGAAATTTAGTACAATGCTCGTGAACAATCAATGTAGTGAATAAGAAATACAAATTAGACCAGGTTCGCTTTCCAAATTCTAAATAATAAATCAGTGACCTTCGGAAGTGAATTTCTGAGTTCGAATAGCGGGATGGAGGAAAAAGATGCAAAACCAGTCGCTTTTATGTTTCCAGTTTCCGTGTGGTCGTCCATCAAGTCATTAGTCAGATTCCGAAATATTAGCTGAAATATTCAACGTGGGAAAAATTATTTCCGTGATTTATGAGGCATTTAATAGGATTTAAATCGGTGTCTAAATGAAATAATCGTTAAATTAAAGTAAGATTCGATCCCTAAGGTATGACCAAACATTATATTGGTGAGAGAAGCAAGAATTCTCCAATCGGAGTACGCCGGAGACCGTCGGGCAATTCCTAGGAAAGGATAATCGCAAGGCGCGACTACCTAGTATCTTATTCATTAAAAGCAGTGTTCCATTTTCTTTTCTTTAATAGTATTAGTATAACAGTTCGATATTCAATGAAAAAGTGAATGATTTAACTACATTTAGTTATTACCTTTTGAAACTTGGTAGACTAAATTGGCATTCGATGGAAATCTATTTATTTGATATCGCCCAAGAATCGGGTAAATGATCACGGATTTAATACTTTGAAATTTTGTGTGGTAACGGTATAGGTGTAACTGTACCTCATTGTAGCAAAAACGCAATCCTAAGGAGTTATTCTATTATATTTCCGCACAATTAAAATGCGCATGAAACCATGAAGATTTTGAAGCATGGCTATCAGGTAAAGAGCAACTAAAAACATTTATAGGGAAGGACTTAAAATCTTATTAATGAACGCATAAATACAAATATTTCTGAATGTAGAGGATTGGCACTGGAGAATGGCTTAGTTCTTATGCTTTCAGTAATTTAAGGGTAAGTTTTAAGTTATTAACTGATGATAAACTCCTTCAATCCGAGATGTGACAAGTTGAGAAATTAATCATTGCTTAAATGATAAATTACAATAATGAACGATCTAGAACTACTTGCCTGAGGACTTTTCAAAGACTTATAAGGAACTTCAATATCTGGTGTGTTTTCTCTCGGTACATTTTCCTCAAAAACTAAGAGAAAGAGAGAAAGAAAAACGGGCAAAAACTATTAAAGGGACAGTCTTTGCGATTCAATACCCAAACTTTCAAACAAAGCAACTCATCTTTAAAGCAATTCCCGGAAAGCATATCTAATTTTCCATATTTCTTCCTTCTTATTTTAGAAGGGAAGGAAGGTATTATAACAGTATTGGTCTAAGTTGGAGCATTTTAAAAATCGTTTAAGAATTCAATATTTATAGAAAACTAAATAAATAGATTTGTTATGCAATAAAAATCTTTAATTTTATAGTGAATTTGGTTCGTTTAACTTATTTCACATTTGAGATATCTTGTTTTAGTGAAGATTGAAAACTTTTTTCTGATTCCTGCAGATTAATTGGACATGATTGGACAAGATATTCTATTGAAAATGCCGTATTACATAGAAAGATTATTTTACTAGGGATATATTAACAATCATAAATATGTTTTTTATAACATTTTCGTAAGATATTATATTTAGCAAAAGAAATATTAGCCTCGGTGGTTTCATTATTAACTTTTTGTGAACAGAAAGAAAATATTTGTTTTGTTAGACAACGAATTTACTTTACATACGTTTCGGATCTTGATTAAATAAAGTTATATTCTAAAAATTCCTCATCAATTTAAAGTATGGCTTTTTACCTCATATTTTGTAAATGTTCTACTAATTCTCTACGCCACTGCAACGTATGAATAAGAATTCTTTGAAAATACTCGAACGAAACATTCGACCCGTACCATAAAGTTCGGAACTTGCTCTCCTGCGAATCTCTCATCTCCATCGATTGCCTATTAAACCAAACGCCTCGCAATTCCGTTTCCCATTCACTTTTTTTATCTCCCTATCTTTCCTCGCTGGAACCCTCTCACTGCCAAATTCTTCCATCGCGTTCGTTTTATTAACCATAAATCGATTTCCTCTTCGATACCCTCACGAGTCTTTTATCACGTCTTCTTCTTCCCTCCTAGTTTCTAGACCGAATGAACGCTAGCAATTTGTTACCAATCAAAGTTCTCTTCCTTCTACCAATCAAAGTGATCCTCTTTGACGAAACAACGCCTTCGACTTCAAGAGCTGCCCTGCAAAGAACGTGAAATTGGAATGAGGAGGAAAAAACCTTAAGTGTTGGGTTGGCTTTAAAATTGCGCTAAGTCTTCTCTCTTTCGAAGAAGGACGGATAATAAAGGAGTATCATTAACGGCGGAAACATCTGGTGCCCAATCCCTTTCAGTGCCGCGGAAGACTCCTAAAATGTTATTACGCGCCGAAGAAGATCTCGGCTGGCTTATGATGCATGGGAAGAATGCGGATTCAGGAAGTATAACCTCAGGGAGGAGCGGGAATAAAGGAGTATCCAATAAAGGACCAAAAATTGGACTAGGTTCTAGGAAGGGCTGGAGGAAGCAGAGGACCTGAGTAACGGATCTTCTCGCGAGTGATTTTCAATCATCTGAGATGGGCGCGATGATCGGATATCCGATTAACGAGGTGAAAATTTCGAATTATATGCATACAAATGTGAGGCTGTTACGACACAGCCATTCACGACGAACCTTTCCAGATTCTCTCAGAAATAAATAATAAATAATGAATCTGAGAAATATAAGGAGGAAGTTTTCAGACAGACACAAGTCTCAGACTACTAGAGACCACCAGGCTTAAGGACTAGTTAAAGGCACAGCAAAATTATTCAACATAAGTTAGTTTCAAATGTATATGCTCGGGATGTCGTGACAACTGAGAAGCTATTAAATATCTTACGATTGAGGTAAATGAGTTCAAAAAAATCAAAAGATACAACATTTATTGCATCAACCTATGCAGTATTTAGAAGGAAGAAACCATAGAGCAAATTAATTCAGTGAATCACGCAAACGAGCAGATTTCATCTTAAGGAAAATACTACTATGTGTGTCATTCCTTACAATAATTAACGACGTGATTTCTAAGATTTGCAAACTTGCAATATCACAATATGGAAAAAACTTCGAAGAAAACTATCGATCTCGTGATTTGTGAGATATTATGGAACACCTGAAACCTTCCCTATCCAGCTGTACCTCATGACCTAGCGGCTTGTGGTACAGTGTGGCATACTTCAGAAAAGGCCTCTTTCTTATTTTATAGATATTTTATATCTATATCTCTCTGCTATGAGATAAGTTTTTCAATCATCAATTGCTGAAAAAGTCAATCACCGTCACGGCATGCGTTCGATTACCTCTCGCTCAGGTGTCAATCGTTTAACAGACAGACTCCATTATTGGATTCCATATATCTGAACCCACACCAAAGCATAAATTGTAAAGCGTATCCTGGATAAGTAATATAACAGTGACGTTGCTTATTGTTAAATTATTGTCACAAGAAAGAATCATCTAACACGAATTCAAATTGGGACCACTATTCAAAGTAGTTCTGTAAAAATTAACAATAATAATTTAATCCAAAAATCCAGTAATGAAGAACGCATGTGCATTTTGTAGGAGTTAATTTGATTTGTCTTTTTGCACCTGAGTACTATAAAGAGGTTCTTTGAGCGTCGCATAATTTCAGTGATTTCCTTATTCTTTTGACTTAACGTAACACCAGTTGGATAGTCATTGACCTGAAGGCTGGTTAAATTATCAACCCTTCCATGATTACCAGTCATAAACATTGGAGAGAAAATAAGGCTCACTAAGAAGGATGAGAAGTTTGACTTTGTTAAGTTTGCAGCACCATGAACCCACAAATTACTCTTTAACCTTTTATCGATGAGGATCGAACAATATTAATGCCATTATTTAGCCTGATTCATACAGAAGCTTTCCTATTATCACTACCGTGAGTAAATCAGACAGTGTCTGATGAAATATGAGTTTCTTTCAAATCAAAATAAACATGAAAAAATACTGCTTACCCGCCTTAAATTTTGCGAGATATCTTAATTTTCTATATAATCTTTCACCATATCAGATTTTGATATTGTCATAATGCTCTTCCGGTTTTCTTTACCAACCATTAAAATTCTGAAAGAACCTTAAAAGCGTGATGTAGCAAGCCGGGAGGTTTAAGTTCATAAATAAATGCATTGTGGAGAAGGAAAGGTTGTGCCATACTCGAATTGGGGTTAGGTATTTTTCGCACCGAGTAACTACTACCCCCTATTCTAAGGAACATAAAAACTGTAAGGGAAAAAGGAATTTAGCAGTTCATAAAAAATAACCTTGCTTTGATATCTGTTTGAGAATAAATTGCATAAGTCTCTCGTAAATACTCCGAACCGCAGTCCTCATTTGAATACTCGAACATTTATTTCACATTTCTCATACTTCGCACGCGCACAAAGCCCCGCTGAATTACGAATATTTGTGCATTTGGCTCGAATTGAGTCATAAAAGGTGCTAAAGGCCGAGTGAGCGAAACAATCCACATCCGCAGATAACTTACGGAAAAATCCAGTTTTTTCATTCACGCATTTATGCCACATGCTTTCGACCCAGTTTCCAAAACCATGTCTCTTCTCAAACAAGAATTTTACATTAGTACGTCTCAATGGAGAAAAATAAGTTTCCTTTAACGAGTCATTCCATGAAATTGGACTCCAATTCACTTACGTGTTCGGATACCGTTGAATTCCATCCAGGTTGATCCTCTTCCTCTTGCTATTCTTTCGACAGATGCTAGGACGGTAAAACCGAAACAATCATCGTGAAGATATTCAAGAGCTCCGGTATTTCATTTTATGACATAATTCCCCGTTTCCGATTTCCCCAGTAATCCAAATTCGAATGATTTTGGCCTTACTCTGAGCGTTGGGTTTTTTATTCTTTCCTCCTTAAAGGAGAGACTAGCAAAGCAATAAGAAAGGAGGGCATCAAACAACATTAAAGAATGATATTAATGAATACAGGGTCAGTGAATTTTCCTGGATACAGAACTAAAGAAAATTATATAGCAAAAATGATAACGCATATATAATTTTCCTATTATCATATAGTAACTATCTTAAATATTATTATTGTCTTTTGATTCGTGAGAGAGAAAAGTGTATCATAATTTCATCTATAATAAAAGTAAATGAAATAACGTTTATACATATTATTGCAGGAACTATACTGAGGAATGATTATCGATGATTAAATTCATTCATTCAATGTGATCTCTGCTCACTGAATTCCATAGAAAGTGTTGTTCATAGAGTTATTTTACAGGTCTTAAAAGCATTCTACTTCAGTGAGAAAATTAACTGGAAACTGCCTCACTCCTCATCTTGCCTAGTTGTCCCATTTCCTCCCCAGATCTCTATTGGAAGTTTAAGATAAAAGAGTTGAAGTTCTGAACGGCTTTCTGGTTGAATACTTTACACATATGATCATCACATTCTGGCTTCAATTCTGCGCACCAGCAAGCATTAGTGCGATCGAGAGGTAGACCAACTCAAAGAAAAGGAATCTTTCATCGATCAACCATCTGACTTGAAATGTGTTCATTTTTCTGATGAAGAGTTATAAGGAGTCGAAGAAATCTCACTTTGCTCGCAATTACGACTTAATGTAAATTCTTGCGAATTAACCCATCGAAATATCGTGACGGGCTAAGTAATGGACTCGATTCAGCTTCAGCCAGGGAAACAGAAAAACTCAATTAGGCTTTCACCTAAAATTTTCTTATGAATTGAGGGCTTGTGGAAAAATCCATTCATCGACTCAGCACAAAAGAAAATCACCCACAATTTTTTGCAGAGATCACTTAAATGATCAACTTGTTTCACACGGAAAATTATCGGGATAAATTAACAGGCAGGCGAATTGATGCATCAGAAGAAGGTGGGGAATAAAAGTTGCAGTAAAGGTCTAAACCATAAGACGAAACATAAGAACCATTAGGGAACCGAATACCAATAAGATTTTAATTTGAGCAAAAAGTGACAAAAATGACACTGCAAATTTTAGCTCATAACATAAAGCAATCCGTCGATCGTTCATTGGTTTGAATTAATATCTATGCTACATCATGTGATTAATTAATCAATTAATTATTTCATATTCTAAGGAGAGAATCTTACGAACCCCCAAAAGATCCCCAAAACTTCAGCAGGATTCTCACCTGGTCTTAAAGTTTAATTTGTATTGGCTAAGGGCAGCTTCAAGTAATACTAGTAAACGACAAACAACATCTTAAGGGCTGAAGTTAATACGAGCGAGTGTTAATGAGCGAATATCGGAAGTAAGAATTATAATTGGCAACAACAATTATTGAACATTTGGGATTGACAATTTTATATACGGATGGCGAAATTCTAAATTAAGTTGTATCTAGTTAAATATTTGAGATGGATATCGCAATAAAATTATTATAAGAAGTACTATCAAAGAATTTTTATTTATCAATACGTGCGATTAGTATTTGCAATTAAGAAAAATGAAAAGCTCGAAAAATTACTCTTTCTATTGATATAGGATTGCATAATGGTTCAAGGAGCTAATATTATTGAGATATTTGTAGAGCAACAATGTGTAATTCTTCCTCATTTCCTTTAGTAAATGGTCTTTCCTTCTTCACCTTTCACTCTTACGCTACCTCACAGCGTTCTTTAACAACATCTTACTTAAGTGTGCGTGGTCTAAAGTGAGGTCTAATATCCGAAAGAAACAGTAAAGGCCCTTTCATCGCTTTAATTTCTGCCGAGAGCGGTCATAGATTTATATCCGGCACCATTTACTACTCACGTTAGGAACTATTTCAACTTTATCAACGAATTAATCGAATAAATAAATCAAGGTTTACGTAATGAGATACAGAACGGTGCCTTTTCCATGTAACGGTTGACAAAATGGATAGATTCTACAGTTTTCCTTCGTTCTAGAGTATGCGAGAAGATGAAGTGGTTGTGGGCGAACGTTGTCCACGTGCCGAGACAAATTTGTATGCTGTTGATGGGCGTAAAAATGGTCTAAGGAAGACGACATGCCAAATCAAGTCCACTACGTCACTTCCTCCACTCGGAAACCGTTAATCCGGGAACGAGTTTGCTGCGACAGAGGAGTCGGTGAAGCCGCACGGAGTCGCATCTCATCTGAGGAGGACGTGTGCAATACGCGTGACGAAGTGGAAGGCATCGCTGAGAAAGAATGCGCGGAATGGTTTGGTAAATTGTGCTGCTAATGCATCGTTGAGCCGTAAAGCTCTGATTGGGATCGGTAAATCACTGCCATTTATTACGTTAAAAACAAGTAGGGCTGAGAGAACCCGCGCATAAACATTGAAAGCGATGGACGAGGATGCAGTGGCAATTTATGAATGCGCAGGCCATCGCGACAACTCGTAGAGCCATAAGTCATGCCGACGAGGAACAACTTTACCACAATGCGAAACATCCTCATCATTAGTATTAATCCTTGCGGTAGGTCCAGGATCTTCCTCCTGAGATTTGATTAAAGATATTTCTTTTTATTTTCTCCGACTTCTTCTTGCATTCATGACGAAAAGGCTAGCAGATGGGCAAAATGAAATGGAGGCAACAGATGTACTCGGGTAAGAACTCACCTGAAGTGGACCCGAGAAATTCAACTGTGTCCGTAACTCAATCATGATTCGCGCTAAATGCATTCATGTGATATGGAAATCAACAGTTACATGGATGACCTCCAGTCTTGTTATAAAACGAAATTTTTCTCCAACCGGAAGAATTTTCCGCGCAAATCATCACACCTATTGGACAAAAAATTAAGTAGACAAATAAACGAATAATATGTATTTAAAAAACTGATTTATTTTAAGCTGTTCGTATCCTTTGGTTATTCAGCAATTTCGATTTAATTATGTATTGATTGCCCAAACCCAATTCCTATCAGACAATCATTATTAGCTCTTTGCAACGTGAATCTATTTTCATTTCAAACCCGTTTTCTTCCTTGGAACACTTTAAACTTTGAACTGTTCCGAACGGAATTTAAATGCAATCTTTCACTACCGAGTGTCATCATGATCTCACGCCTATTTCGAGTTTTCACGAGCATTTTCAGATCAAACACTGTGAAATACCGCAGAGACCGCATACCGCTTGTTTGTAAACGGACGTTGTAAAACTATACATGATAATAACATATTTTTCCGATAAAATATCACGCTGATAATTTCCTTCCGAGACAACACCGGAACAGGATAACTCAATTATATTAATATCATGTTTATCACAAGCTTGCAGATCAAAGCAGCCACTACTAATTGCAAGGTTTAATAGTTTTCCATAGATAGATTTCATCTTCGTACTTCATTAATACATTTCATGTCTTCTGATTGGCTTTACATAGAATTAATTAATAAAACAAACTTAGAATGTTCAGCATAATTTTCTTCGAAAAAAAAGATCATCAAACATCTCGAGCGGCTCGCTAATAGCCCAAGAGTTCCCCTACAACCATCGCTACGATGATTTGAACTAAACTCACTCTTAAAATCAATGTTTTTCCGGTTGTTAATGTTTAAACACATACCTAAAATATTTTGGATGCTTCTGAATACCTTCCGGAGATTTATCATTGTGAGAAGATCTCGAAAACAATAGAATTACGAAAATGGGTCATCTGGGTTTATACTTTCCTCAAGAATGGCTGCGCCTGGGAAAATTACAACTGCAGAATTTCGGGCAGCTTCTATTCTCAAGGTCATGTATTCTACTTTCTCCTTAATTTATCTTTCTCCGGGAGCGGAAGTTGACTTGACCGGGGAATAGCAAGTCTTCCTTGACTCAACTTTCAACAGTTTTTATCGATTCTTGACAGCGTCTCTATCGGAGGAAACGACTTTGTTCTCTTTCTCGTTTACAACTTAAAATGTGCCAACAATTCCTCCACGGTGTATCTTAATATCCTCCTGATACGGCTCCAAATTAGCGGACGAGGACTTTACATCTGTAAGACGATCAACATAACGCCAAGACGTTCCTAGGAAGGTCGTAAAATTAGTGTGGGAAGATATTAAACGAAGGAATAGATCTTCCTATAAGTTTCTACGGCGATGAACTTCGCCTCGGGATCTGAAAACTCGTCTAAATTAGTTTTAAAAATGACATCTTGGAATAGGTTGTAAAAGTGTCCAATCAATACGTTACGAATTTAAATTTGATATCGGTTAAACGTACAATGGATAGTTTAAAGGAAGCTTTTACATTATTTCAAATTAATGAAGGTAATTTGAATCTCGATATTTAAGGATAAATGAATTTTTGGGAATTCGGCCAACAAAATATTTAATTGTGACATCTTATTTTCTTATATTCGACCTATTTGCGATAAGAAACGAAAAATGCACTATAAATTACCAACTGATTCCCTCAAGAAAGAAAGGCTTCCGTAAAATTCAGTGACCTGTTTCAAAAAGTTGGTTTTTTGTTCTCTGCGCTTAATAGTATTAAAATGTATTCTCCTTTTATTATGCAGAAAATATCCTGTTTTGCATATTTACCAACTGGTTGCTTGCATGAACTTGTGATTATGATCGTGTATAAAAAACCTCATCGATGGCACAAGATATGAACTTAAAATTACTCCAATTTAGGTTATCTATTCATCTCCATCTAGACTGACCTTTTCGATTCAACTGAAGCAACACTAATTAGAGTCAATTTTAATAAAAAGAATAACTCAATTTCATGTTCCTATATACATTTTCCGTCAAGAATCGTTTGAGAACAGAGTTAAATAGTGATGCGTCAAGGAATTACGGACACATTTTTATCTTCTTCAGCTTGAGCAAAAAATAATAATAAAATGCAACAAATCAGTCCAGTAAAGTCAACAGCAATCCTCAATTGAGCGAACTATAAAGAAGTATAAAACGGAGTAGATTTTGGAGAAAATATGGGGCTAAAACCGAAGCATGGATTTCCATATATCTGAGGAATGAAAATTTCGAAATGAATCCATAAAAGTTGCGGAAGTTGAAGCAGGTTCCTTAAAACGCTTTGAGTGTATTAATCGATTTTCAATGTCACTGCCTATCTTTTATCGAAAATGAGGACCATTGGTCAGCCAATTTAAAAGAGAGTGAACCTCATTGAATATAAAATATATGCGTAATAATCGGAAGAATTTCATTTTATGTTATAGGAAGTCAAAAATAACAAGCTGAAAGATTATGTTTAATCTGACGTATGATATGACAGACATCTGACTCTAGGCTTCCTGGAGAGATATAAATAAAGGCACGGTCTTGCCATTGTGTAACCTCATCATCCAAGCCTATTGCAATGGAAGCATCACTATTTACCGTCTAAACTAGTTTGCAACTAACGACTCCCTAGTTTATGATTTAAAACCGTTCGCCTATACCCACAATAGATTCTCTGATCTCAATTTACACCACATAAACGCGAGTGAGACGTTGGTAATGACCGAGAAGTGAGCACAGTGCTTAAGAATGAAAGGCATAGGAGGAAGGCCGGTAGAGGAGGAGAGAGTGGAGGCAAAGGATCTCATGAGTGGTAAGGGGCACTTTGGAGAGGGGGGGCAGAGGGGGAGGGGCGGAAAACGAAAGAGAGACAGATGGGATGGGCGCGTGGAGCTTCTTCAGAACGATCCACGCGTGCTCGCAGTCCTCTTCATAGCGGGATCCACGCGGCCGTTGCCCAACAGACATTACCTTTTCCAAGCACAATCTACGACCGTCCCACCCGGATGGACACTGCTCCTCTGAAGAAGAGCATGCTGTCCCAGTGAAATTCTTTTTTATCGTGTGGATGTGCTTTTCTCACTATGGATATACTTTAGTTACGGTGAGATAACGAGTAAAGTAACAGACATCGGTCGCGTGGAGAACCCATGCGATGTTATAGGACGGCAAGTTTCGAAAGTACCTCAAGGTTCGGTATTCGCTCCGCCGGGTTTTCGACAAAAGAAAAAAAAACTTCCGTGTGAGACGACCAAGGTATCTTTCCTGGAGTGACTTAAAGTGACATTGCAGATTCCTCGGATGTTCGCTCGTTCGAATTTCGCGCGGGAGGTTGTGTGAAGAGTGGAGAGAGGGAGCCGGCCACCTGTCAGCGCACTGTGGCCTCGACCTTCCCCGGCGTCTACCAAGGGAATAGCCAGCGGTGAGTCTCACTCCACCACGTTCTCTCTGGCGCCTCCTCTCTGGATCCGTCGATATTTTTGCCCTTAGCTCTATTTAAATCCTATCATTCTAATCACATTATAAAGTCCCATTTCACGCACGAAAAGAGATGTTATTTTCGTAATCTACGAAAAAACAGCATACAACGCGTCATCTGCATTCTGCGTTATTTTCTTCCCTTCCGTGTAAGTTAATTATCATAACCGTTCTCTGTTATTGACATAAATAATGCAGGAATATGAAAAGGTGCAGTTCATTTCTTAAATGAATCATGAATTTTTGTCATAGAGCCATAAATTTGTATTTCTGGTATTTCTATTTCTAGATAAAATGGCAAATATTACACGCATTAGATTTCCATCATCCCTTAAATTTGTAATGAAATACTAATTGATGGTGAAACAGGCGATCATTCATGTTTTGGAAATCGTTTCCAATGCTAAGATAGTAGGAATATTATCATTAAGGTAACCAAAGTATTCTAGCTTGATTAAGATAGGAGGTTATCGTAATAGAGTTCCTTTTAGTAAATTTATTGGGCATCAATAAATTACGGTTTTCTTTCTCTCTGCCATTAAAGTAGCATAAATAGAAATACACTTTTTAGTTCCTATCAATACTCTTTCGATTCGTATAATCACAACAGATATTTACTTTTGCAATATATTCCATAATTTTTAATTCTGTGAGCAGTAGTCACCTTATACTTATAGCTAAATAACATGTACCCGTTGTATTCTTCTTTCCTTTACAGAACATTAATACCTTCCTTTTCCATAACATTAAACAATTTAAGTACCTTAATTTTTCTGGAATTTTTATTTAAATTGGCGGTAATCAGCGAATTATTCTCAAAGCTCAAGCTTAAGGTATTTGATATTGTAAAATATACTGAGCACAGGAAATATTTGTAATTTCATAAAATTATTTGGACCTTAGATAATACCTAGTCATTTCCTAGAAATATCCTTAATTACTGTAAGAAATCACTCATGTGTAAAATTGATTCAAATGATATAATAGAAATCAAGTTAACGATAGATTCATGCAAGAAAAGAGAAGCTATTTTCATAGTTGGCGAAGTGCGTTAGAATTCGATTAATCTTCATTGGTTCTAAATTACTCATTATCAAAATTGAATATGGATGCACTGAATTTCCAATGAGATTGCGAAGTGAAGGCATCCAGCAACGATTGAACTCTAAATTTTCCCCAGCCAAAGGCTGAAAAGTGGCTCGTAGGGTAACATGTACTAGATGTGCACGTAGACATCAGACATCATTCCTATGAAACATAATGGACCCCATTCTTAATATAGACATACCACGGAGGTGAATTGGAGAGGTTTCTATCATAGAAATAGAAATTCTTCTCCATGAATCAGATCGTAGTTTCTGCTTAGCTATTCTCAGATTATATATGACGTCTTTTACGACAGGAGCTCTCAACTCCGCATGTCCAACACATGTATCCACCGTTAAGGCAGATATTTTCCGCAGAATAACACCACGGCGACCAAACAACAGCAGGGGCGATGAACCTACCTTTTGACTTCGGACTGCTGCGTAATGTCTTTCATGTTAATGAAATTTCCAGGAAAACTTTAGCTGATACAGTTATCTAAATATGCAACACAAAAGTTGAATTTAGCATTACAGAAGGTCGATGATTTAATGTTGATTATAGTAAAAAGTAAATTGAGTTAACAACTCTGATTCTTTTCAGAGAAAATAGTGACTCTACACTAAAATGATAGTCATTGTAAAAATACAGTAACATTTTCGGAAATTCTTTCTCATAGACAAGAAATATCTCTTCTTTAAAATTCTTCAATGTTTTCCGATTCATTTCCTCAATACTTTTACCTATCATAATGCCGAAAGTCACACAATGATATGTTTATTAAAGTTTGTTGTAACTATTATACAATTTTTGAATCGAGTTTAGGAAGAAAATCTCATCTTTTGAGCAAGAATGATCGTCCTTCACCTCTTTTTTAAAAATTCGTATGTAGTGGATTAAATTTTCAATTATTTTTGTATAATAAATAATCCGTGATAAGACAATCGGGAATGTTCTCGTGTACTTTAAACATCTCATTTGCTTATCCTATGGAAGGGAGGAAAGTTTTCATTTCAGTTTTCAGCTTTCCTTATTATCAAATTTCCTTGAAAAAATAATAGGTAGACTCCCGTATGCCTCGTAAGTTGTAATGAAGTACGCGTCTTAAATTTTTATTACTTCTGTCCGCACGCTGCATTCCAACGGTAAATAGCTGATAAGAGGACGTAAAAAATATCTTACATCAGTACGCCCCATAAGGGTTCATTTAAATCAAATTATTAGGTTTAACTATTATAAGCAAACAAAATAAACGCCTGGTGCTGGATGATTGAAAGATCTCTAATTGAGTGATAAATTTCGTAGAAATAAAGACATTACTCCTTCTCATAAAACGAAAATGGGTAATTTACTTGGCCATTCAAAGGCAATATTTAGTTTGTACCAAAAAGTTCATTTAACCAAATGCGTCTAGAGATGAGATGAGGTTGAGTTCGATGCCTATGAATGATTCAGATGTGCACGTGACGAATTTGAATTCCATTCTTCGTTTAATCAACTTAGAGAGCCGATTCATCTAGTAATATACATGGCTTAGGTATTTAGGTATTTTCAAATTGAGAGAAACATTTTAGGAATGTCGATGCAAATTCTTACGTAAATCAGAAACCTAAAATCATGGTAACGCCTCGAATATATATGTCGGCGGCGATAAGAAAGAGAAAGGCGAATCGTCCGACATACGGCAAGAGAGCTGATGAGATCAAATGCAAATTACAAAGGAGAGCTTGTTTAGCGAACGCGAAAAGAATTCAAATGTTCGAGGAGCTTCCCATTCGGAGAATAAAATCCATCGGATGCGAATACAGCGGTGAAAATTAGACTCAACTTGTAATCGAGGACGTTCGTAGACACAAACCGTCGATGATTGCCCATAACTCGATCGACAGACAAGAATCATCTCGGACGCATGCTACGTGAATGAATCAATCCAAGGCAGTTAATTCACGCTCCGCAGCCGATCATGGAATCCTCGATGCTTCAATGGAAGTCGTTAAATTTCTCGCGGTGTTTGACGACGTCGGCAAGTAAGTGGATCAGCGTCGGAAATTAAAGGGTGTTACCATCCGAGATAGATACGTGTAAGATACAGAGAGAGTGAGTGAGGTCAACTGTGTGTCGCCTACAAGGATCGAGGGAATTCGTGTTCTAAATATTTAGAAGAAAAAGAGAAAAGAGCTCGATTTCTAAAGTTAAAATGTGTGCAGCGAAGATAAGTGCTCCGTGATGAGGGAAAGAGGGAGATGGCGACCGGGGGACAGTAGGTGGCAAAGCGCCGAGGACATGAAGACTTTCATGAGGGAAAGTCATGCCCTATGTTTAAGAAAGTCGTCGGAAAGTGTAAACAGCTAGAAAAATGAGGTATACAAGGGCGAAAGTGGACAGGTGTTGTATACCTTATGGGCCTGGACTTGTTTCATAAAAATCTCAACGGTATTTCTAACGTAACGAGGGATGGGTGTGTCGGAAGGAAAAGTAATGCGTAGAAAAGTATAGTGTCGAAAGGATAAGGTTAAGGGATATGCAAAGGATAGAAATATATCAAGACTCATGGAGCTAATTATCTGGATTACCTCGTTAGGATGCTGAAAATATCCGCAGAGTGTTGATTCAATATACAGGAACAGATCGCGGTACATTTAATTACGATACCACTAACGAAGATTCTCGCGCCTTAATGAGGAAGCGATTAGATTTATGCATAGCCTTCTATAGAAGAGAAATATAAATCGTAATTGTTACACGTTATATATAAGGAAACTTTAGGATTTAGAAGGAATGTTCTTTGAGAGTTCTAAAGAAGAAATAAATTAAGAAAGTAAATAAGAATGTCCGTCGTTATTCTATTAGTATCTTAGTTTTGAGTATTCTAGTCTTGATTTTTTCTCGTCCGGTGAAATGAGTACAAACATTGAGTTGGTGACGCATAAGATAATAATCAATTCAATCAAGATATGAATGCCGAGAAAAACTTTCTCGTGGTCGCAATTGTTCTTATATTATTTTTTCTACGTCAGTCGCTTTGAAGATGAAGAAGCTCCGGTTATATTTTATTTGAATAATGCATATGTTCATCAACAAATTTATAGACCATTACTTGGAGAAAAACAATTCGAAGTCCTTTCGCTAATGCCTTGGGTATAAATGTAGTTTTCTTACTTTTCATATGTTTATGGAAGTAAAAGTTCCTTAACATATCTCAACAAAACTGCCTAGTCTTCGTAATATTTCTGCGTACTTTCCATCTCATACATTTCTTCAAGCAGTTCCGCTAACGTGTGCAGTAAATTAAAAAGACAGAGAAGACTTGAGGAAAGAAAGTATGAACGAACTTGAGTATTTTTAAGAGATGATGTGTAGAAAGTGGGGTTGAGAGGAAAGTAAACACGACGAAGTTCGAATCTGTAAATCGTACTCCATGATCATCTTTGCTTCCATTTGAACGTATTTTAATTCTTATTAACATCTCGATGATAATAGTTCGTAGTTATAAAATGTAAATGTCAAACCAAATGTGAAAGTATATGAGTACAGAAATATTCCGGGGATATTTCAACATGTTTCATTCTAGCTAATATTGAAGAAGCTAATAACTATTATGTTTGATCAAATCAAAGAATAGGACTTCTGGTAAAGCTTGCATCTAGGTTATCGTAAAATGATTAGAAATGTTGTAATTCTTCTCCATTACTCCATTATCCGACAGCTATTTTTAATAGCTGTCGGATAAGCGTTATCAATTTTGCTATGTTCTTAATACCGCGAAAAGTCGTTTCTACAGTGACAAATGAGGATATTTATCTCAAAATTCTGGCACAACTTTCTTCACAAACTGTAAAAATCCTAGTGACAATGCAAGTGTAAATTTGATATAATTTCTTCAAAACTGAAATATGAGAAATGAGCAGACATCAATTTCCAGCCTATAAAGAGATGAATTTCAATTTAATTAGAGGAAAAAACTTTTGTAATCTATTCCAGAATTAATTGATTCGTTTGTCCTACCGAAATTTACTGAAAATTTAAAAACTTGAAAAAATTATGACTCAACCAGTTAATCGAACCGTAATATTTTTTGTTCCGGTTTTCCCTCCGGTTCACCTTTTTTGTTTAGGTATAGTTCCGGTTTCTCTCCTACCTACGTCAAACCGGTTAGAACCGTTTTTTACGGTCCGGCTATTTTTGTATTGTATTACTATAAAAATTTCCTTCTGAAAATTAATTTTAATATTTATAACCTTTTAATTCACATTAAATTAGAATGATATTCGGAATAAATTTGTCAATGGTTAGTTTTGAGTCGTAGTTACATATTTTAGTAAACTTTCGACAAATTTTAGCGACGTAAAAAGTGAATTTTTGGAAAATGTTAAGCGGAAGGGAATATATAACGGTTTTCGGTTTCGGTTAGGCTTCAAGAATTTAAGTTTTTTCGATTCGGGTTTTACACCCAGAAAAATAGGTTTTTTCGGTTTTCGGTACGGTTCTGCATCGATGCAACGGATATAACTCAAAGTTATGTTTAAGAAGTTGAAATACAGGGGAACCTATCGCTCAATTCTTTCGTTTCACAGCATAAAGAACTCTTTAAATTTATTAAAAATCTTGGAGCAATAATAAAAATATACTTGAAGAAATCTCAGCCCTATCGCATTATTTTCACTTTCAACTCAGAAGCTGTTAGAAACCAAATGCGATAACTGAAATTATAGTAACCAGCTTTCTACATCAAGTATGCGCTTTCTACCATAAAAAGGTCATTGTAATCGAAGCAAGTATGAGTGTGTCTATTTTCTTCAACGGCCTATTCAATTTCCTTTCCCTGAAGTTTTTCTTCAGGTATCGAAGCAGTGTTTTTAGTGCGATTTGGAAGGATAAGTTGAGCCAAACAACCTGTTGTAGGAAATACATAGAGTTGATGTCTGTTCGAGTTTCACTCGGAAATCGAAATTCATCCGAAGGCCCAACCAATGATGTACCCAGAAACCTTATATTTATATAATAAGAGAACAAATTTTGCATTTCCTTTGGATCGCATTTTAAAGAATAAATTTGGATTTAAGCGAATCCTCAGAATACAGATCGAAGCAGAGGTGAGAAAATATTTTGGTTTTTCTTATTTTTTGCACTTATTAAGATAAAAATATTTTCGCTCTTTATCTGACACAGGCGTAAGTAAAATAATTACTAATACGTGGATGAACTATCGTGCGCTGCTATTTTGCAGGAACGATGCTATTCAAATAAATGATACGGTATTCAATTGCTATCTAAAAACGTAGTATTATAACCGTTGAAATTTATAGAGGTAATAACATTTTAGAGCTATTTGAGGAAAAAAAAGATTTTCTATCTTCTAAGCTAATATTTATTTGCATACTGATTTTCAAATGAAATTGGAAGGTGATATTTCAGGCAATTTAGCAATTTGACACATTATCAAAATCCCGAACAGATTATCCCACCTGGAAGACGAAATTTAAATAAATTTTTAAAATGATAAGTCTTTTGAATATTTTAATTTTTAATCGGGTTCTTCTGAGTAGCTTATTTTCTAAACACACAGGGAAGAAAAGCTCTTGAGAAGATTTTAGCTTTCCAATTTTTATTCGGCAGCTTTTATTTGCTTTGATAAATATGTATGGACCGCTTTCCGTGTTTTTGAAATGCCTCAAGGAATGCACGAATGCGCTCTTCAGCTGGTCCTCGGGGCTCTCCGAGATCAATGATCTAATAAGAAGCAAATACCTCTTTCCATCCTATATATCGGTTAGTGTTAATTCATGCTTTCCATCAAAACGAAAGGGTTTTTTTCAACGACCTTTTATCCTGTTTATTCCCCATCATGTCTCCCTTAAAGTGTTTTTCCATTAATGCCTGTCTTTTACCGTTCCACCTGTTCCTTCCTTTTTCTTTATTAGTTCCTCTGATTCCAGACGCATTGATGTCATCGCCAAATACGATATCATCAGTAGCGGAATTATCTGCTTTAGATGATTATCTGTGATGATATGATAAGATCTGTTTTCGGAATGATCATATCTCATGATCAATTAGTTTTATTTCCACAAGGTTGAAAGTTGCAAAAATTAATGGTGACTTTCTAATTATACTTTGGACTGCCTTATCACTGTAACCGCAAGATTATCGTCTATTGCTAAATTATAATTATTATATATAATATATTTTTGTATAATATATTATTGTAAATTCATATAATTATTATTGGGGTATGGAAATAGAAGAATAGGTATGATTGCTGGTTCTAATAATGTAGGTCAAAACTCGAGGATGGTTACAATAGCTCTTGATGACGGCCAATAATTTGTAGTTCGAATTTTCTCTTGAAAATTAATTGTAAATTTTATATTCGGTCGAACCTGCGTTATTTTATTTCATTGTAATTTACTCATTTATTCATCATTGATTGTATCTATCGACTAAATCATCGAGATTATTTTCTATTAATATTAAGAGCAGTACCACATAAGGAGCTTCGACAACTGATGTCCTTATGTACCTTTATTTAAATGCGGACCTCCATCAGGAATCAAACCCGGTACCATAGGAAAACGTGTCACTCACTTGGCTATTCGAGGGTCAAATGATATCTTTGCATGAAATTTATCAATATTATGAAATATTACAGAATATCGATAAATTCTATATAAAGTTCAAAACTTGGATCTTGTAGTTGAACTACTAAGCAATATAATAGTGCTAGAGAACTAAACTAACTAGAACTTAAAATATTTTCTATACGGACTCGTTTAATCCAATATTTTACTAATTTAAAGAGAATATTATATGTTCATAGCAATCTATTCGCAAAACTACAAGAAAAATGCCCCTACGTCAAATAATGGTCACAGCAAGGAACTAAACACTTAATTAAAATTCATCAAAATTTAATACTAAAATACGTCAAATGAATGTCACAAAGGCATCATGATGACATAAGAATGTTCGCTTATTTCAATTTCATCCTACTCTGTATGTTCCTTTCTTAAAATTGATGCTTCCATCAAATTTCTACATGGCATCCCATCGTTGAAATCGGGATTATTTTTTGATTTTTGCAATTTAGTGTAAAAATCAAATACCTTGCTTTCCCGAATTTACTTTTCCTGGAATAGTTTAGATAATCTTCACATAACATCTTAACGATTTCGAACAAATCGAAAATTCTCTGATCACAAAGATGAAATGTTTGCGAAGTCATCAGCCCGAAGGTTGGTTGGATTTCTACTTATCTACTTTCTACCAATTGCCACGAATAGCTTTGGAGACGATACGGCTTACAAGGTAAAGATAGGAATTGAGGTAGTTTGCCTTTCCTTATCCTTGTCGGAGCAAGAATGCCTCCAGTGGTGCAAGTCACAATAATTTCAGGAGAATAACTATAGATAATACATTTCATAGGGATATACCAATATGAGTGCAATCATTCAACAATTGATGAAATGATCTTTCTTATTTATTGAGGATAAAGGTATTAACCCTTTGCTAAGCTCGGAAAGCACTTAACAATAGATCTGTGTGGAGAAACTGACGGACTGATTATAAACTCAAGACATTAGAATAATTTGGCTAAGATATAAATATTCATCATTTTATCATTCACGACTGTGACGAAACCGTTAGAAGACCATGAAAGAAAAATTCATAAGAGAGATTAACTGTCTCTCGTTTTCATTAGATTTTATATAAACGCCAAAAGCATTCCTTAAGGGCTAAATTAAATAAATAAGAGCTAGGTCCGATTTTTATATTTAATGCATTTATGACGAATTTAATACTTCGAATCTAGCTGACTTGACTAATCACAACCAGATATTTTCGCGTTCGTTATTGGACCATACTTCGTTGAGGCTGAGGATAATAAAAGCAATGAATTAAAGAAGTGCGAATACCTGCTGAATTTGAGGTTACGACGGAGTTTTGAAAGACGAGGTACAGCTTTGAAGAAATCCATTAAGTGTTCACCCCATTCGTTATTTGACTCATTCGATGAATAAACACATACCTAGAGTTCGCTCAAAAAAATTCAGAATCGTGAAGATTAAATGTGCTCTTATGGGACGAAACCATAGGCGTGCCCGAGCGTGAGGGATGTACCACGACGCTCTCAAAGACATGAAAGGCGGCCCTCCAATGCCATTCGACTTTGTCATGCTGCTCTCTTAGCTGAAACCCTTCCCCAAGTAGAGGTAACTAAGCATTTTACGGATCCGTTCAAGCGTGTTATGAAGGGGTTCACGCGATACAGGAGGGCAAACGACATTTTCTTTGGTAAGAAAAACAACCGAGTGGAGATTTGCGGGCTGAATCGCCATGGCCACGGGCATGAACGAAAAGCGAACCCCGGTAACGACTTGACGGCCGTGAAAACTCACGTCTCTAGGCTACGATGGTGCTAGTGCACGGCAGGTTCGAAGATAAATCGCGCTACGCGAATTCTTCATAACATCTACGGCGTCAAATTGGCTAGTTATGTAGTTCCCGCTATGTCCTTGGGCGTTGAAAAAATAGACGGGGCGAGATTGGGGTCATTTCACGTAGTATCCATGCGGTGCTAGAACGTTTTATGGAATTCTGCGAAAGAAGGCAAGAGTCATAGTCTGAAAATACCCGATAACCGAGAACCTAATGCATTGATGAAAGCAGTGCTATCAAGGATTTTCTCAGACACGCATTTTCTCACCAATTTAATGGTACGGTAAAACGTGAATGCTTTGCTCTTAATTCTAATCAGAAGACATGAATGGTGGTGTGAAATATTGAAATTTGTGTTCAGTTCCACTTCATGATAAAGCAGCACAATGAATTCAACGAGTATAGCATAAGAGTGCGCGGTCATTTCAGATAGCTATTTCGTGTTTCTTTTTCTTACATTGCGTTGAAAAAGAAATTTTTAGGAATTTTAATTACTGTATCCTGTACCAATTCCGGAAATGTAAAACTGATGAAACAATACAAGATATAGCATATAGAGATTTATATAAAAATGATGAACTGATATCGAAAAGCTATGAATCGCAGCACAGAAAAATGTATTTGATGGTTTGGACCA
The DNA here is from genome assembly GCA_036926295.1 of Pachydiplax longipennis. Classification (NCBI taxonomy): domain Eukaryota; kingdom Metazoa; phylum Arthropoda; class Insecta; order Odonata; family Libellulidae; genus Pachydiplax; species Pachydiplax longipennis. The sequence continues at coordinate 54,180,219 of JAVFKF010000002.1, read as the reverse complement.
AGTCTGACTGTATCTTCTATACTGTTTAGCCATTTCAGAAAATTTTATATAATATTAACTCCTAATCAATTCCGCTAAATTTGTTTATACGAAAAGGTCATTACCAAACATTTTTCCTGCATTCATATTATATCATATATATTATGATAATCAAGTACCCATCGAGCTATGCCTGAGGAATCTTCATAGTTTTGAAACACATGAAAATATTTAAATTTAAAATATAGCTTTCCAAGATTTTTATACACAGTATTATTTGCCAATGCTCATAAAAATTTGACAAAAGTATGTTATGTACCTTAGTAGCCGAGTTTTATCTCCTCATTCTATCGAAGAATAAATTCTTGTAACAGATTTCTTCTCTATAAGCAACAGCACAACGTACAATTTATTCCAAATTACCAACTAACTTTCCTGGAATTCATGATTTCTAACGAAGACATGACGGCTACTGTCATTCGTCCATTAGTCTCCAAAATAAATTCAGTATTATTTCTCGAATGAAACCATTTTCTAAGTATCCCGTCAATTTAGAGAATGATTCGAAATGGCCATCGATCAGTGGTGAAAGGAACATTCCCCTCAGTAAAAATTCGTTGACCCATGATTGAGGAGGACTTTTTCATTGGAAACTGTGATTGCTTGCGGAAGTTCTGCCTCTAAATTGATTCTGATGAAGTATAAGCTTCGACTACCAAATTTATTTTTTAGCATGGCAAATTTGAACCAAAGTAGGACAAAAAATCGTTCAAATAAGACATCGCCAAAAACGTCGTGTTATCCTCAAAATGTCTTGACCTGGAAGTGAAAAGAGAGAAATTGAATATAAGTGGAGGTTTCTACTTTTTTTAAATGAATGTTTCTATAACGATTTCGCTCGACGCACATCCTTCGTTATTTGAGTAATAAGCTCAGTACATTCAGCAGCTATAAAATAAATTACTTTGTTATTTATTTTGGTTCGAATTCTCTTTGAAATTATTAGAACTAAATGTAGCACAAAATAATCCTAATGAAAGCAGAGTTTGTGCGAACAATTTCAACGAAATTTGCTCGTACGCTCCAGCTGAATTGCGCCTTACTTTTGGATCTTTTATAGTTCATTAGCTAAAGATTCAGGTTCAAATACCTATGCGAGTCAGAAACCAAATAGATCATAACAGCTACTGGGAACAAGTTGTCAAGCATAAGTGATTCTCATAATCTGATCTACCGTCTTTCAATGCCGATTTCTCACAAATTAAAACCATCTCAAGAACGTCACTCATTACAAAGATGACGGCAAGCGATGATCATCTTTTAATATTACCAGCAGCAGTATAAAAAACAGGTTTTTTCAAAACATTTGATTTATAGGAAATGTCGAATACATGAATTTCAATGTTTTCGGTAGCTAAATCTTATCACACTAATGCAACCATTATCAAAAAATAGCATTTTGGACTTATTTTCATGAGTACTTAAAAAAAATTAAACGGAAAATATTCAATTCAATCCGAAATATATTTCCCAAATATTGGACCTATCTAAGAAAATGAACGCCTGAATAAAATAAAAGTATCCGACCCCAGATTTTTCAGAAATCTTCAGAAAATTTTCAGAAAACATGTCGAGAAATGGCGAAATATCGGAAACATGTTTTCTGAAAAAAAACAACGGAAAATGTTTTCCAGACCACCCATGTATAAATATGTATTATATTTTGCATTTCGGATGTTTTAACTTGCTCTCTCTTTGAAATATAGTTTACCGTCGGTAGGTTTTACAGGTTTTTTACCCGTCTTCTTGCGAGAATACTCCTTCTGTGGTGTATTTTTCCCTAAACGAAAACGTACATTTTTTAAATCACAATGTAGTTTCTTTCAGAATACTTTTTCCCTAGTCATCTCTTTCTTTTAAATTTTATAAAACGATGTTAGATGTAAGAAGGGACTTATTAGTCTCAACCTCGCCCGAACAAAGTTGTATTTTATTACAAAGCGCATGTATTTATAAAACAGGAAAACAGGCAATTGAAGGCAATCAGTTGTAAAGAAGGATATTAATATGCTGTTATTTCACCTCAATATAAACTTATGTGAACAGGATTTGCAAGTCTCTCTAAGTACGATGAACTAATATTTCGACTTCGTCTCACGAATCTAATGTTTATCCCATATGATGTAGAACGAGAGAGGAATGAGTAGAGAATGTTGAGGACGAGTTAATGGTATACGTAAGTAAGCGAGCGTTCCGGTCAACTTCCTCGGAAGCGTTTCACCGCCGGAGGAACTTGTGGTTTTTGAATGGCACAGGAGATAAAGATGAAATAGATGATAGGTTTTTTGGCTGGATTGAGGTATCCTAATGGATGCAGTTTGATTAAGACTGCTAGGAGAAAGGAGGTGAAAATTACTAAATAATCCCAAGATAAACTAAACTCGAAACTTGCTGACCTAGATGGAACAACTTAATGGGAAAGGGCAGTTCATAAAATAAAGTATTTCGTGAGGGGAATTTAAATTGATTTCAGATACGTTATTGATTTAAGAAAATTGCTGTGAGATATCACTAGTTCTGACACAGAAAAATCTGTACATCGCATCTCATCGTAATTTCGGAATCGGACGAAGATTTCCATAAATGCTGGAGGAAAAGAAAACTTTGTAATTTTCCACAAGATTTTACAAAGTTTTCTTTTTCTCCACTTCGATGGCTCTCCATGAAGTAACAAACATTTTGAATGCTTTTCTAATTAAGGATTATGGATATAGATTTCGAAATATGCAACCTAATTAGCATTGAGAATGCCACTCGTATTAGCTAATAAGTTAAATGATAATTTTTCCTTTATCTCCCAACTCTATTTTTCATGATTACGTGGTCCTTTGATGCTTTTCAGAAGATGTCAATGACAGTCTCATCAAGAGTTAATACAATTTTATTAGAGCAGTGTCTGACGTAGGCAATTCTCACTGAGAGATAATGAGGTTTGTATGTAGGAAAGGGCAAATGATGCTTTTAATGAAGGCAACTCGCACTTCACTAGAAATCGTAACCTTTGGCCAACAAGATAGACGTTCCATTCATTCATTCCATTCTGTAATTCATACCGCATTTGGATTTTTGCTGAAGATACTTATATTTACTGCAATTCTTTGGTGGCTCCATTTACAATAGAAAATCGCCGACAGTCTCGGATATGTAACGAAATCATCTCAAGCTATCACCGTTACATTTAATCCTATTTCATTATAATGATCGAAGATCCGAGGCATGGCAATCAAAAGAGAAGGCGCGCAAAAAACAGCGGATCGACACACGCGAGGAGAAAACAAGAAGTCTCTTTTCCACGGAATAGGATTGAATGGTGGGCGTGTTGGGGAAGTTCGGGAAAAAAGCAGTAGAAAGCGACTGTTCTATGGTGGGAATGATAAATTCATCGCCTTCTCTATCAGCGAACAGAAGGTTATCCTTGGAGGAGCACCGGGGGAAGAGAGGGTCGTGGGAAGTTTGCTCGAAAAGGTAAGCTCGACCCCCGCACTCTTTCGAGGGGAAAAAAGCGGCTAATGGCAAAGGATGCATGACGCCGTCACTGTGGAAATGCATAATATCTGTGGAGTGGTTCGCGACTCATCGAAGGAAAAGTTAATTGCATCCGCGATACCCGTTTACCAGTCGCCGTCGTTCTCTCACTGAGTAAGGAATCATCAAATATGACCTATTAGAATGCACCGTGTGTTTCTGTTTCCACACTACCCGTTTTCAATTAACAGTCGATTCCGCTTTTTTGGTTCTGTTGGTTTGCGTCATAAGGCAAAACAAGGGTATTTATTGATCGTAACTTTCAGCGGACGTCATCCCTAAGTACAACCCACATTCCTCGAGTTAATTTCTTTCTTAAAATGAAATTAGCAGTTGTGTTAGGCGTTGCCAGGTTAAGAAATAATTAATTCTTTGAGTTCAATTCCGTTCTCGCGTCACATTTTCGATTCCAAGGAGTAAAATCGTTTTTTAAAAGAGCTATTTTTCACTTTTCTACCAAAGGTTAAATTACATCATTACATTATATGTAGACTGGGCGTTTTGGTTGCAATTTATATGTTTTGTGATTAATTGCAATCTAAAATTGCTCAGTTTAAATGGCAAGATAAAATTTACTCATGTACGACTCTTGATTATATACAGTCCTATCATCTCCCGCAAATTTTCATAAAATTAACATACATTCAGCCATCGTATTTGTCTTCAAGGCTACAGCGTTTGAAACAGCTTTCACGCAGTGTACTTTCTTAATTCTTAAGTAATTTTCAGCTATTTTTTTACGATGAGTGAGAAGTCTCAATAAAATTTAATTTTAATATGGTAATTTTAATTTAATTTATCCATTTTTATTACATCTTTGCGAATAAAAAGTATAGTAAAAGTTATATAATATTGACTAGAATGTTGGAAAAATCCTTTCTTCAGCCCTGTTTACATTCCAGCTATTCTCATTCTCTAGACAGAAAATAAGAATAGCTATAGAAGTATATTCGTAAGTTTTAACTATCTTCTTCCTTTTGATATGAAAATAGACTAGTTCTAGGTATACATTTATTGAAGCTGACTTAAAATAAATCAATAATGTCAAAATTCCGTTCATCAACGTAGATTTAGTGTAGTATCCAAATTTATTTATAGATAGGAGATCATATGAGAATTTTATCTAACTTATGATTTATTTGGAGACAAGGAGATCTGGTCTTGTGGTAATATAAATAACGTTAATAACTTAATTTACTCTCCTTTCATCCTAAATTGCACAGTGGGTGGAATTATAAATATTTTATTATTTTTCCTAAGCCGATATTATATATATCTCCTCGTGAGATATTTGCAAAGGAAGACTACGGAGAACTCTTGGCCTCCCTCTCTATACCTTGATCTTCAAAGAAAAATAACATTTCGGTATTTACAGGTTTTCATGTGAGTCGAATTAATTAGATCTCAGGGATAAGAGCGGCGGGCAACGGAGGTGAACACAGGGGTAACAAATGTACCCGCATTTTATATGAATCCGAGATTGCTGTCCAGCGAAGCACGAAGTCTGAGCACGCGACGACCCTTGCATCTTACCCAATGGCGTGTCGAAAAAATACGGCTGGGATATTTGTTTACTTTACGTGGGCGTACGGATGCGCCATTAATTACTGTTATTCAGGGCATCGTTGCAATAAGTCTATACGGATGTCTAGCAAAGTATGAGGAAAATGATCATGTGATTCAAGACATGCTTAAAGTAATAAAGATGTCAGACGTATTAGAAACCCAGACGGAACATCTTCAGGGAGTGCCTATCTATTCCTTGATACAAATGTCAGTAGGTAAGTATGAAAATTTTATAGATTTATATCTCCTAGCTGAAAGATGTTACTAATGTATTTTTAAAAGCAACAGCAATTTAAGGGAGATTAATTTCTTAAATATAGCAATTCTCTGAACATTCAGTAAAGATTATAAAGAAAAACCTAGTTCAGTAATAAAGAAATTTCTCGATAAAAATATTAATATATATCAGGTATGAAATAAAAATTAACATTTAATTAAATTAAATTCCGAAAGCTCTCAGGTTGAAAGCCTACGGCAGATATTTAAGAAGCAAAATATTTGCAGGGATGTGAGAATAGCGGATCCTAAAATTCTTCACCGAGATTTAACAATATTTCACCGGGAACGCCCGAAATTTTGATACAGACTCAATAGTATGACTGCGTGGAATGAATTGAAATTACAGATAAAAACCTTAAAAAATTATTATATTCGCATGTCATGAACCATTATCGTAATAGTATTGAGCTCAAAAATGAAAAAAAAATTGTTTGTAAGGCACAGGCTACCACAAAGAGTTTAATATCTTCAAATAACGATAACTGAAACTCATTCCCACGCTAAGACTTGCTAGCACTCACACATTGAATCGCCCGTACGATTCAGTTCCACTCTGGGAAAATTTTGTCATTGAAGTAAACACCGTAGGACTCAAGGGCAACTAACCTGCAGATCTCGTGATGATCATACAAAATATTAAAATCACTGAATGAAACGTGGACTGAGCCAGACGGTAAATTTTTACAAGAATCCCGGAAGACAATACCCTTCGTCTCCACCCGCCGCGAGTTCAAAATCATCCCTTAATTAAACAGAACAGCTACTCCGTGGGTCGCCGCGTCAAAAATAAAACGCCATCTCCATAGAGATCTTGATTTTGAAAATACGTTCTCCGGAGCAAATTAATGAAGAGGTCGGGTTATCGTTAACGGAACTTCAATTTTCGAGGCATCGGCCGCCTGATCGCCACCGCAAGAAGCGTAATGAATTAGACGGCAGAGGGAAGGCAACGGTCCGAGGCATTCTCCTCAGACATCATCGAGGTGTGACTGACTGACCGCTGCTTCGAAACAAAGGGAAGTTGTGGACGGATCACTGGCTGAGTTGAGGCTCCGTTCACACCCGCAGATCATAAACCCCTTCGCGCTTTTGGATAACTGTTCGCGAAGAGTGTAAGGTCATTTCACGGCATGTCTTTCACGCATCGTCCGACGGGATTTCGGGTTACTGTTTGACCTTGAGATAAGCCGCAACTGTAGGAAGTAAACCTTGGCGTAAGCACATGATACGATGAACTGATAACCACCGTTACTTTGGGGATTTGGGTTACGTTACCGCGTGCGTGATTCACGTATTCCAGCAAGTGCGAGTAAATTAAGTAACAAAGTAGGAGTACCGTGAAGTTAAAAAAGACACTTTCCAGGAAAATGGACAGGTCGTAATGTATCGGGGTGTCCACAAAGTTTCTTAACAATAAAAAATATTAAAAGAATTTTAGTAAAACATCAAAATTTGTCTAAGGAAAAAATAACGGTTTAATCCTCACTTTGTGATAAATTTTATAAATTCATCTAACTATTAGTCCAATCAATAAAAATGTATTAAATAAATGCAATATTCTACAGAACAAGTATTTTCCAATCATATAACAGAATATTTTATCTCGATCAAGATGTTTTCTTTGAGAATTCACTCCTCTAATATCTCATGGTAAAAATCGGGCAAACAATGAATTTAACAGAGAATATTTCTAAATCTACCCTTTTCAAATTCACATTTTGTTTTCACAACCGTGATATATTGGAAAAATAATACTCCAAGAAAATTTAAGAATTGAAGAGAGTTACAAAGTACATTTAGTAGAAATCATATTGAAAAAAATCATTAGATTGTTTAAAATCTGTTGGCTTTTTAAAAACCAAATCTAAGAATGAATTTTGGAATTTTGGAATAACGGAAAATAATTCGCCAATACTGATAACCATCCAGTTGAATGTATCCAGTTATATGAATCTTCATGCAAATAGAGAGGAATCATTTTTCGACAAGGCTTGGGCATCTCCATAGGAAAGAGAAATTGAAAATGAAAAGAAAAGAAAAAATCTTAAAAAATTATGTAGAACAAAAATTATGTCTTCTCCGAAGCGAAAAATTAATCGATCTCTATCTGGGGATGAAATTTCGCACGGAGGCTCGGATAGTTTCTTTTTTCTGCCCATTCGGCATTGCCCATTCCGTCATGTTTTTAATAACCCAATTACCCAAAATACTTTCTTCCTTAACATGATGAGATCAACTTTAAATATCAATTTTAATCTTTCAAATTATGTGAATTCTCATTTGCTTTCTAGAACTACCACACAGAGAGGGAATTCTTTTATTAATTATTCTCCGCGGTTCGCACGAAATAATATTTTGCGAAAAAGTAGCAAGTCGAGCATTGTTTTCCTTCGGCAATTTCCTCGGCAAAAAGGCAAGAAATTGGCACAAAATATAATCGTCTGGCAGGAACTTCGCACACTCTTCATTAGCAACCATGAAGTTAATCACCGTACTTTTACACTTTTAATGGGAAAACGTTATCCATAATCAAAGCTTTTATGTGCTCCCAGATAACTATGTGGGTAACGCATTCGAATTTGGTGAAAGCGGTCCAGGGGGAGTTCGATTCCCAGTGGGAGCCCACATAAAACGGAATGACCTCAGCTGACGAAGTTCTTTCAACAATGCTACTCGAAGCTGTCTCGGATCATTGACTTCTTAGGTTCCTCTTCCAATTATCAAATATCCCATTATTCTACATAAAGGTTCGTTCTGATTGTAAAATGACGTGCGATTCATTCCTGTTCAAAAGCGAATAAAATGATTACTCATTCGCCAACCGACCACCGGGAAGAGAGACCAAATTAGTTCGATGTGCTCCTATCATTATGATATATTGAGTTAATTAAAGAGATTAACGTTTAGGACGCTTATTTTTAGACCAACGGAGTCTATAGGAAAGCTTTTAGATCAAAGAACTTTAATAGATTTCCACGCAGCTTTTTCAAAACCGCCAGATGACCTATATGATCTTGGGCTCATCACTTCAGACCACCTGTCCTTTAAATAAATCCTCCGAAGATTCCTATTTGACATTTCACCTCATAATTTATCCTCTCTAGGTCGCGGTGCAATTCTCCTCTTAGTAACACGGATGACTGAATCGTGTCTAGGTGTCCAGGAGCCGCATTCATAGGGTGTAATTAAGCCTCAATGGTGCGAATCCAGCTAGACTCGGAGACTGGCATCCTTTGCGACATGCTTATAATTTACGTTTTTTGCGTCTACGCGTCAGCGTTGGGAATTCTAACTTCTACATTAATGCTAGAACCCTTTTAATTATGAGGTAGCAGTCCTCCGATGTTACCCATAAATATATTTCCCGGAATTCTTCAATATTCTGATATAAAAATTTAGAACTTTCATGCACGATTATCGTATGTCGTCTATTCATCCGAATTCTCTCTATCTCAGAAGCGCTTTGATAGAGATACTGAGGAAACTTCGTATTACCTATGAGATAGAAAGCCCCAGGAAAGCTATCTTCATATTTAGACAACTCTGGTTCGAATCTAGGAGCCGATGATTTACATCCTCCTCAAACTCATCTCGTCCCTTAGATTTGCCATAAATCTTCTTGTCAGCGAAATAGAAAGTACCAAATTCTTTAAGGTTAAAATGGCTTTTAGATTATACATTGAAAGATAAGACTCTTAAAGATCAAAAGAATTGACATTCAATTCCAATCGTTCTAAAGAAAACTAATCACTGTGATTGAAACAACGAAAGGGACTTTATTATTTTGCTTGCAAACATTAACATTATATAAATTGAAATATATTCTAAATATGAAATTTTTACAAGTTCTATGTATTAGATTCAGATAATAATGAAAATTAAAGATATTTATTTTACGGCAGTATACGAATAAAAAATCACGTCTTCTGAAACGCTTTTCTTTCTGTTTGGTAACGTGTCATTGACTGATGACTTTCTAACCTAACGAAAAAATAAACTGACGAAATTTAAGAAGGAATACTTCTCTGTCCTACATCAACCTGGTTTCTCTCTTTAATTATTCCGTCAGTTAAGCATCTGACATTTTAATTTTTGACTGACAGACCGCTAATCTTCTTCTGCTCATCTTCTTTACTCTATTCACACTCTAATATAAATGTGTAGAGACAAATTCAGATCGAGTAAAAAAATACAGCTTGTATTTTAGGCATTGGGAACTAAGGTAATTAAAAGGTTACATGAATTATAATGCAACTAAATTTAACAATTTCGTAAGATAAAATTCACTCGACGAACAATGCTTTCCAGTCACATCGCCGACGTTGATGATGACCCCTACCAATGTGAAGACAAAAAAATTCCCATCTCGGTTGATATATATAATTTAGATGTTTGTTATAAGCCCTCGGAGGCAGGCTTGGTTTCAAGATGGAATGGAAAGGCATCGAAGAGAAAAGCTGCACACGCAGAAAAAGGCACGGCCGTTAAGATACGTGGGAAGCTGTACATGTCAGGAAGCAGGGCATAGGCCTCACGTGTTCCCTAGCCACGCCCAATTTTGGAAACTAGATGAAAACATCTCCAACGAGACCATCTTTGAAATTTTGAAACGACAGCAAAATTTGGGAAGCATTCCGTGCTGATTACAATTCACACGAAAGTGGAGAAATTCCGAAATGACATACAACAAAAATTTTGCCCAAAGACTCTTATTGAAATGATTGCTCTCAAAAATGGTCCTATAAATCCTATTCCAACGTCACGTAAGAGAAAAGTAGAATTTCTTCAGATCCGACTGACAATTGAAGTATCTCATCCTAAAAAAATCATAGAACGTTTATGTGTACTATTGGGTATTGGGAAGACCACTATAAGATGGACTAAAGATTAAATGAAAGGGTTAAAGGTAAATAATTTAACAATGCGTATTGAGTAATACTTCTTCAATAAATTTACAAAGCACGCTGAAAATGGAATAAAAATACTCCGAATCTGCGCGGAAAGTAAAAGTTCAAGAAAGGACAAAGTTAAGCATAATCAGTTACCATTTCCTGCTTTGTTTTGTTCTCTAATTTCTACAGGTCCTTCAAACCTTAAAGATAAGAAATCACATATAAAGTTTTTCAACAAAATTTTCCTACAAAACGTGTATGTACACTTTCATAGTCCAAGGAAAGTAAATCAGTCGTTGAATTCATCGAAAGAACTCTGTGATTTTTCAACTGTTAAAATGATGTTCATATAGAACTATCCTAAGTATACATTAAAAAGGCTATAAATAAAAATTAAGGAGGTAAGATAGACGAGATATTCTTAGCCTGATTGTAGCATATCCACATATATGCGGTGGAAATGGTCCTGAGTTCGATCCCCGATAGAGAGATCCTCGGTGCGGGTTGGAAGCAGGAAGAGCGTCCAGCAGTAAAATTGATTCGAAAAAAAATCACCCTCACATAAAATCATCGTCTGTACAATCATCTGATGAACTCAGAAGTGATGGAACCAATAAGACTAAGTAAGAAAAAACACTGAAGAGTATAGAAAAGTATTAGAGATAATGGCACTAAAATACGTAAGGATACTTAAAAACGTTTCTGGACCATAATCAAATATGCTATGGTGTACAAAGAAGATCAAAATCCATCAAAGCGAATCGAATTTAAAATGGTATATTCATTCCAATCAAATCACAATCATAAATGAAAACCTCGTTTCTGCTTGAAGTTCGTTCTTCTAAAGAATGTATTCATTAAGTTCAAGAGTAATATATAAGGAGGTAATAAAGTATGTTTAAATCTCACTGTAAGGGTGAAAAAATAAGTTCAGCTAATGGAAAAACGAATGAATCAGCACTATGAATGAAGTTTTTGCTCAGGACGGACTTTCACCTACTAGCAGAGATTCTTGGTGGATACTGCTAGTAGATCAGGAGGTTTTCAATAAAAAGTGGTCTCTTACAGATGAAATTACGAGGATGTCTTACTCATCCATTTCAAGAAAGGTATCAGAAGAATCTTAGATTGAATACACATTATCAAGTCACCATTATATCTCTAATGTGCTGCATCTTAGATTAACAATATCGAAATAAGGATGAAATATTCACATCTTTTTTTTAGCTTATTAGAAAAATTAAAGTAGTTTTATAGAATACGTAGTTTCGATTTTTGTTTTTTTTCTCTTAAGTGAAACTTAATAATTTCAAAATATTTCCTTTCTCTTTAATTTGTGAAAGAGTACCCTCAGACTAATTATACAAATACATTTTTGATCAACTAGAAAATATGCAATTTCTTTGTCTAAAGAGAAACTTACTAACCATTGTAAACCATCAAAATTTAACTGAAAAATTATTTTCAATGTTTATAGTATGATCGAATAAATGCTTAATTGATAACAGAAAAGTTATCATAAGTCTCCCACATCTCTTAATGTTTTCTCCAAACCTAATTTATAATGCCATCACTAACTAAGGAAAAAAAACGTCCACGAGGCTTAATACTTGAGACGACTTCATAAACCAGACATTCTCACCGAGTAAGTACCTCGTTAGTGAAGCTGCGGTGCAATAATTTCTCTTCGTCTAGCTTTACCGGAAAAGTCGCAATTCTTTCTCTTTATTGCCAGGCATAATTGACACAGTTCTAGGCTACAGCGACTACTTGCATGTGACACTGACCTCCCCCTCGACTTGCACAAAAAGTAAACATTCAGGATGACTTTCGAAGAATAACAGCTTATCACATAAGTATTGTCAACCACTCGTAAATTTAAATTACTCAGAGTAAAAGACAAGTTCCTTCTCCTGACTCACCACTAAAGGCGTACATTTTCCGGGATATAATTAATTTGAAAATGTTGAGTGCTGCGCATAGTTTCCTCTTGATTTCAATTTGGTCCTTATTTTTGCGAATAAATTCACTGTTAACTGTTCCATAAACTTCGTGTTTATACGTAAGCAAGCCGTGGAGGAAAAACGTTAGGAAGCACTTCTCTAATCCATTATTTATTGATTTCCTTCCACCCAGATTATTTACAATCCAGCTTTCAAAGCAGCTTAGGAAATTATATACGCAATGGAGAAATATCCTTCCAATAAAATTCATAGAAGAGTTACATAACGAATTATTTTTAATCGAGTGAAAAACCTATGAAGCAATAGTAAAATTTTATTTTATTTTAAATTAACAAAGATATATAGGGAGAAAATTACCAGTGAAAATCATAAAATGTGTAAATTGTGACTATAATTTCCCAATTAAAATATCCTCCGTGTAAAATATATAAATATACACGGATACTTTATATAAATATAAAAATACTTAAAATTTTCCCTTTTCTTATAACCATTAAAATCGTTTAATATGAATATATAATAATTAGTTCAAAACTATATCACAAGATAATCTAATTTGAATCATGCGCTTCATACAGAAAACAAATTTGGTGGCTCTGTTATAATAAAATTAATCTCCCTAGATGATACCTGGTTGAAAATTTATCATCACAGCAGAAAGAAAAATATCTCATTTTCATTTCTACTATCAATGTAATAATTGCCAAAGTAAAGATTTTTTAAAATATAAATTTAAACTTAGTTAATTTAATGATAATTCATTTGGAAATCATCTTATCGTGATCCTAAATTATTTTCTTAAAAATAGGAGATGAAAACTTACGCGTTCCATATATATGCGCAGGGGTTCATATATCCAGCAAAATAAAATATACATGAATTGCAACCTCATACATCATAATAGGCAGGAATTGGTAGGAAAATTAATAAGGCTTTCAGATGCAATAGGGTGATCAGCATCAGCACCCCAATTTCCATTTAACCTCCGAAGCGTATATATTAAAGAAGCTTTAGATTAATCCTCTACAGAATGACCCGAGCCAAAAACTCACTTGATCATCGCCTATATTCATCATCAGTAATGTCTAAAGTGGTACAAGTACTTTCTGCTCGAGTGCGTGGAGAGCTCATCGTCCGAGGTGTAAAATAAGAATCGTCTCCTTGAGAAGCGCAAACTTTCTTCGAAACCCTTCAGTGACCGTTAGTGCGAGGGTCGCGGCATGTACGGTGATTTACCTCACATCCTGGGGAAGAAGATTGATGGAACAAGGTCTCGCTTGGGGTGAAATGGAATAATTGTGGCCAGAAGTGTGGATGACATGAGGGAAGTCAGTGGTGAATAGGGGAGAGATGATTTATTAAAAGAGATTTCCTTATGTTGAAAGACGCCTGTCCGAGCTGCAAATGTCACAATTTTAATACCTTACACTTATCGCGATACTCTCTCTCACGCATTCAGTCTCGAAAGATCGGCTTGTAGATCTTCTTAATAAAGCTGCCGACAAGTTTATCAAGAGAGAATTTTTTAGTCGCGCTCATTCTGAGAGTGCCGGAAATGAAATCCTCACCATCAAAGTAGTTCTTTCTGTACTGAAATTTTTACTTATGGAAATGAGACATTCTAATGCTAATATATCCTTAATGTCCACATCAGCGTCAATGAGTATTAATGATTAATTCTTCATCAAGAAATTAATCCATTATTCATTGATTATTTATGAACCCATCCATACGTGTATATTCATAAACATCGCTTTTTTAAATGCACATAAAACATAGATAATGGTGATATATATGAATGCAGTGAGCTCTAATTCATGAGGGGAGGTCATAATCTGAATTTTCAATGAAGGCCAACGAAATAGTTCTAGACATGAACCGGAATGATGATAGCCTAGAAGGAATAAGATATCGGAGTCTTATGATGTAACTGACTACCAAATCATATCGTGAAAGTTGAAATTTAAGCCTTACACTCTCATTCTCAAGTTTATTCCGGGACCAAAAGAATTATGAATACAAGTTGAAATACATGAGATGGTGATTGATGTATTTACACAGTTTTGGCCTCTACCTTGTCCACTAAGCTTTCCTGTGAAGTACATGTCACGATAGATGTACTATTTTTATCTAATGCTCTTCACTTGTAAAACCCATAGTACTTATCAATATGAATGAAAATTAGAACAAAATTCGACGAAGAATACACATTTTGCGACACAATGGTAAGTCATCCTGTTTCTGAATACGAGGTAAAATTTTTATTGCAGCTTGATAGAAAGATTTTTCAGAGAGACTTCATACTGTTAGCAAATTCAAGCAATTGTGAGAGAGAGGAAAGAAATTGAAAAAACCTCGACGAAAATCGAAAGAAGATGAAAAAGAATAAGTGAAGGGGATGAGAGGCAGATGGAAAGGTTGAGGACGCAAGTCTTCGAAACAAAATAGCGGACTTCGATTCTTTCCGCCCTCGCGCGAATCTAATTTCAATTCCTTTATAGAGGAATACCATACAATATGTGAGTCACGACACTGGGAAGGGATGCCAGCATTAAAGGCAAGCACGTTCCGAACCTGAGCAATTTTCAACGTAAGGACAGATATTTGATTCGGAATTTTCGATCCGGAAATGCAATTCGGATTATGCATTGCGATGAAGTATGAGGGAGATGAACGACTGTTAAAAGTGAAGCGTGGCGAATCTTACACCTAGTACTATAAAGGAAGGAAAAATGTCTGAACTTATGATAAAAATGCCGCTTTTTAGCCTGTTCATCCCTACACCTTTCATATTACACGGGACTCACTGATATTCCGGAAATTAACGGACATAGAAACATGCATCTTGAAAGAAAATGTGTATCCATTGACACTGTCTAAGGTGAAAGTAGTGCCAGTTACAAACAAAAATGTAGTTTTTTTTGTAATAATACTATGCAATAATAAACTCCACAGCATCTAATATAATAATCGCCGATTTCTGTATATTTAATTTAACCAGTAAACTCCCGTAAGAAATATATCTCAGAAATCTTTGGAAATTACTTTCACGCACTTCCCGATATGATAGGATTGTAAATTTTTGGGGGTCGTAAAAGGTCCCATGGAGTATTGATATTTGCCTGTTCAAAGTATCCTTGGTTCGACTCTGGATGGCTCGAGAACACTCCCATTAGAAATGAACGTAATTTTCATTTTGATCGATTGCAGACTTCATTCCTTCCGCGGAATTAAATCAGAATAATGGTCCTACGAAATCGAAACAAGCACCAAAATAACGGAAACTGAATAAAGATTCTTATATTGGTCGTGGTTTACCGTTTTCGAATCGAAAATGAGAGAATTCCGACAAAAATGATGAAAAATAAGTGTAATTTGTGGTTGTAAGCAATTGGAAATAAATTCAGATATTATAAATACGAGGTCTGTTCAAAAAGTTCCCGAACTTGTTTTATAGTGTGCCTCCAGTTGGTTATTTTTTAATCTGCCTGTAGACGCTGTATCCGCAAAAGCTTCCCAAATAACCACCTTCAATCACTTTGTCGATATCTTGCTTTGTTCATTAGTTACGGATGTCTATGTGAACAGGTGATCGTAGAGTGCGACGAAAAATTGGATCCGCGGAAATGAGCTCTTTGAAGGAGCAGCGTTCTTCTGTAAAATTCTGCGTGAAGCTGGGAAAATCTTTCACGGAAACTTTCGAGTTGATTACCAAGGCTATTGATGAGCATGCTATGAAACGTACCGCGTGTTATGAGTGGTTTATACGGTTCAAAGACGGGCGGCAATCAGTGGAAGATGACGAGCATTCCGGAAGACCATCAACGTCCACAGATGACCACCACATCGAAAAAGTGAACGATCTCGTTCGTGCAAATCGACGTTTGACTGTCAGGGAGCTTGCAGAAGAATGTGGCATCCCGATTAGTTCTGCTACGAAATCCTAACTAAAAGAAATTAAGGATGCATCTAGTCGAGGCCAAATGCGTGCCTCGCCTGATGACAGCAGACCAGAAGCAACACGAGCAACTCGTGACTTTTTAGCTAAAAACAAGACCACTGTGCTTCTCCAACCGCCCTATTCACCAGGCCTGGCTCCATGTTACATTTTCCTATTCCCAAAGCTAAAAACCCCGCTCAAAGGAAAAAGATTTGTCACCATTCAAGAAATAAAGAAAAATTCGTCGCAGGAGCTTATGAACATTCCGAAAGAAGTGTCCCAGGATTGTTTTAAATAGTGGAAATACCATTGGGATAAGTGTAAACGTTGGGGTGGGGAGTACTTTGAAGGAAACCCGGAGCAATAATTTGTAAGTGAATTATTTGTGTTGTAATAAATAAAGTTCCGGAACTTTTTGAACAGCCCTCGTATAAATGTATTTTTGCTTATTTATAATGAAAGAAAGATTAATGACGCAAAAAATTATTAAAACAAGCAAGGTATGGAAACGTCTTAGCTTCTTCGTACGAAGCATCTTAGCAAACTTGAAACTCCGGAAAAAAATTTTCCCTGATCCGGATTTGAACCACTGAGGATAAACTTTTGGATTTAACTTTAGAAATTTTGAATACTTAGAAATTTGAACCATGCACTCTAACCACCCGGCCATTAGGATGATACGGCATAATTTATCTTATACTTGGTTATAATGCACTAAAAGGTTGGCTAAGTACATTATTATATGCCAGATAATGACAGCTAATATGACAGATATTAATTTAAATTAATTAAATTAATTTAATTGTTTATTATTCCGAAGGATCAGATGCATGTGATGATATTAATACATTTTTCTATTAATTAAATTTATTTCCGTCATTTTTGAGGGGGGAATTCATTAGTAACAAATAATTTGAAAAGAATTTGCAATATTTAAAATTATTTAACAGGAATTACAATACAATTTTTGTAACTGAAATAAGTAACTGAAACTGAAGTAGGTAACTGAAACTAAATAAATGTCTCTCTATTTAAAGTATAGTTGGATAAGAAAGGCTACCGATTACAGACAAAGAAAACAAAAATATCAGTGAACTTTTGCTTACAGCAATCTCGATTGTAGCAACAAAAACTTTACTTTCAAGAAACTCCTCTGAGATAACTCAATTAAACTTGATTAACAGCTAACAGATGAGTTCTCAAACAAAGAATGAAGTCATCAACTACTTAATTAGTTATCTATAATGGAATCGCACTCATAATTACCCTATCACAATGAAAGTAGAATGAAATTTCGTCAAAAATTAATGATCCTCGGAAACTCATCGCATACACATAATATATTCTCGTAAATAGCAAACCATCATATCATATAACTACCAAAACGTCTTTTTTCCAGCAAGATATATTCTCCATGCGTGTCTTAAGGAATTTTCCAAAATAATGCTATCTTTAGTTCTCTTCATACAAGCAGTTGATGATTTGTCGGATTGATTTAAGGTATTGACCCGATGGCTTAGCTTTAAGATACTATCTCGCTGAATCATAATTTGATTCCGCTTTGTTTGAACTCCGCTCGCCTTGTCTAATTGGATGCTACGGGAATCGTGAATCTCATCGCTTGGAAATCACGGATCAAGCACGGCAAAAGGGATTTAATCTGACGTTGAACAAAAGATATCTCGCACTGTGTAATTAGGGTCATGAATGTTACGGACTAAATACTCATAAATATTAACACATTTCACTCGGCTTGAATACTGTAAACTCTCCCGTGGAGAGGCAGAATTTTTTATTTTTGTTACCTATTATTATATATTTAATTCGGAAAATGTATTTTTAGAAAAATTAGCTTATAATATAATCTCGGCAATCCTCAAAGACGGATTTAAATTCATTAAAATGATATACAGACCGTTCTTTCTGAAGCTTCACTCTATTGATCGCTCATTCCAGTTTTTGTTACAGTTGCAGATAAGTGTGATATTAAATTTAAACAAATTTTATTATTTAATTCGTTTAAAGTAATCAATAAATGATTGATTTATGATTGGTAACATTCTGGTTAATGTGGAAAATTGTACAAGGGATAACTGGAAACCGCAACATCACCAGGACTGGGATATTCATTAATAATACATATCTTGGCTCTGAAGACTATTCTCTGTTGAAAAGTACATTCCTAGTCTAAAAATTATTCATTCGCAGGCAATTTTGATAAGACCGAGGGCTGTTTCATTACTCCTATAATAGTTCTAACGGTCACAAGAAATGCATTGAAAAACGTCGGATCTTGAGTTTCAAGTTTTCCACAGTAATTTCACAGACTAAATTTGTAAATAGGAAAGAAATGTTTTCATCTTGAATCTCATCAATATCTCTTGATAGAGGTATAAAATGAAACAAGTGAAACTTACATCTTCTCTAGACGGTGCCATAAATTACAGACAATTACAATAAGTACTGAAAAATCACGGAGAACTCATCCGCTATTTTTCAAGCACGCTGTCGATGAGAGTCAAACGACTTAAGTGTCAGTTTCCTGGTTTTCCCGTAATAAAGTTAATTATATTTTAAGGTAGGTCCACTTTATGCCTAATGGATTTGCAAGTTCGAGCACGATTTTAATTCCCCACTAGGAAACATCAGCTAAATTGAAAAACGTTTTCAGGGGCAAATTTCTTCCTAGGAAGCATTATAACCCATAAAGTTATGAGATACGTGATTTCAGCGGTCAGAATCCTTAATTATCATCCGCATACGTTTGGAAATGATTTACTCGTCTCGATTGGGTGAAAGAAAGCGTAGATGGACATCAAATCTAAGAATCCGTTCATTATGACTCCGAAGCCACCGACGAGAAGCCCTCTCAGTCTCTATCTAATTAACTGAATTCCGCGTTACTCATTAAAATGTACCGGTTTGAAGCTTAACGGCGAGGAAAACCGAATCTTAAGAGAAAAAAAGAATACGACGGAATTAGAAAGTGATACAAGGTCGCCATTGCATACCAAATGCCTCGTCCGGTTTAGGAAGTTTTTCTTGTCCGACGGAGCAGCTGATATGTGTAGATTCCGCTATTAGTAAGGAGTTCCCCAGCGGGGGGATCGGAAGGTTATTGACTTTTTGAGATTCCGAATCCGTCAGGTGGAGAGAACGGTTATAGGAGAGATGGTACAGATTCTTGAGAGAGGCGTCTGAGGATATGAGCGAAAGTCAAAACGTTAAACGGAAGCGATCTCGAGGGAATTAGGGAACGTCTGCAGTATCCTCCGTTAGGCCCTCCAGAGATTATTGAAAGGGGATCTTCCCACTTATTGAAGACGCTTTCTCTCGAAATGACGCGGGAAACATAAACTGGAGCAGCCTTCCTTTCTCATTTTTTGCGATGAGTACCTTTTCCTTCCATGAATGGAATGCTGCGTAAACCTTGAACCACATAAAAAAAGGTGAAGATTTCAGTGACGATTATGAGCCTCATGCTGTTAGCCGCGATGGAATTGTTTGTGCGTGCACCTTTCAGATGCTTACTGGTTGTGAGAATGTTCGGAAAAACCATCTCTTTCTTTTTGCTCCCCTATTCAAAGCATGCGTGCTTGATTTATAAGCGCCAACTATCCACGCATCGCTGAGCTCTACGATAGTAAAGGTTTGCAGCTGGTTCGAGATTTTTTCTGACCGATAACGTTTTTCTTCCTAGCTCTTAACTTGGTTTAAAAGTCTTTTTCTTTTTGCATTCCAAGTATAGATTTCGGTGATAGAATATTTGTTTTGGTACCAAAATTAGCTAAAAGGCTAGGACTAAAGTTTCAACTTTGTCTTAGAAAAAAACTGAAAACATAACATTATTAATTCGACTATTCCTCGCTGATAATAGACAGTCTCTCGCGTAGAATTATTTGATCCTTTAAAGCAATTGCAAATAACCATACAGGGATAAATTTTATGTAAAATTTGGATGGGTGCAGAGGTGTATTTTCAATATTATTCAATTAACGTTTTACGTTGTATACCAATAACCAATAAACCTTGGTATTTGGCTTAGTTAGGACACAAAGTTGTAGCTCAATTAAGTTTGATGGTGTATTCATTTGTCAGTCAGTCAGTCTTTGATGATTATAAATAACAAATTTTATAGTATACTCAAATATATAAAAAATATGATGAATTATTAGGCACGATTTCCGTTAATCCAATTATATAATATTCCAATTGCAAACATACAACTATGAATTTCTGACAATCATCCCTAGAAGTAAAGCCGGTATAATTTATTTGCAGAGGGTTTCTGTTGATTTTCAAAATAATTGATGGGCAAATGGATATTTTCCGCATAACTACCTAAATAAATAATTTTCGATATTCATTTTATAAATTGAGAAATTACAGCGTAATAATTTGAATCGATTTGAAAAAAGTGACTCTCTTGAGTGTGAGTGAAAACCGCCAATGGAGTAAAAGCGAAGAATACAATCGATATAAATCTGCGACTGTTGAGCCTTGAGCTTTCTTCTCTGAGAGAACTTTGGCAGGTTATATTCAAAACAAAACTTTCTCCCGAGAATTTTTTCTCTCATATTAGCAAATAAAGGGATGGAAAGTAATATGAAAATGCTCAATGAAAAATAATTTCAATAGTGCTTGCATAAAATTTTTACATTTCATTATATTTAGTATCGTAATTAAGATGGACCCAAAAAAAATAATTTAAAGCAAGAAGAAAGAAATTCACACCTTTTACGCGCCAATTAGCGCTTTGATGTACAATACAAATAGATTTTAAGCATCAAAAATAATTTCTTACCTTTTTCCTCTAGAAATATATTAGTTTGCAATGATTAAATTTCATAGAGGTTACTTTCATTCATGAGAGACAGCAGTTTCTCATCCTCTTGAGGTGACCTTAATGTGCTAATTACCAAAGGGATATAATGAAAGAAATGATGACTCTAAGCAACGTCGGAAGGTATGGTAATTAACGGAATTCTTAAAAACGAGTTAGCATTCGACGTATAAAATTAACATAACGATAAAAACAAAAAATATGAGTATAAAAGCTTTAAAAGATGAAAAAATTGCAGTTTCTCATTCCTCTTTTTACGCGGCAATTGAAACCTTAAAGGTTTTCCTTTTGAATTTTTTTCTTCAAAGCATAATTTGCTGTATTTAATTGACAATACTACTTACTTTTCTGTTGAATTCTGTCCTACTGTCAAATAAAACCACTAATAGAACGTAATAGAAAATACCTAACGGTCGAAAATAATTCTCCAGAAATTAATTATGAGTCTCTTACGACACTAAAGGGGTGAATTAACAGTTCGAATCAATCATTGGTGAGCCGAAGTTTCAACTAGTCATCGAAATAGCAGACTGCTCCCTATGTGTCTTAGGCCGTTGCCTTTAAAATATATTCTAATTAAGATTAGGATTGAGAGGGGCCGAATAAATTGTTGTTGATTGACTTTTAGCCTCCGGAGTCGATCGAATGAATGGAGATTAAAAATTAAATATCGAGATATATTCAGTTTGCTTTTGCCCGGAAAGATTTCGTCAGAGGGACTCTTCTGTGCGGCTACTCAGCAGCTTTCTAATAACCAATCTTTGACAGGTGATAAAACGAATCGTTATAGATAGCAGGAAGAGATAAACGACCTTTGAAAGAGAGGGGAACCGCTGAAATAATCAACTTAAGATGAAATTCCTAGCTAAGAGATTGATCTAAGTAGATATGTTTAAGTTGAGTGCAAAATAGGCTTTTAGTTTATGTAATCGATTACGTTAATATGGTGTCGTATTTTTAAAGACGTACAAAAAGGCATCACAAATAAGAATGATGTAAAGCATATCTCGATTGAATCTTTTCAAGCTGCGAGAATCGCTGGATACTATTTCATGCAAAGTAATTACCGATATTATATCTCTATATGAAAATTTTTTTGCTACATAAATTAAAGCTTATTCAGAAGAATCTAATCAGTATATGATATGCCAGAAGGACATTTAATCGTGTTGATCGTAATTAATCGTATTTACAACAAAATAAAGGGGAAACCAGGAATAAACTTATAGAATATTGGCGTCAAAACTACTAGAAATATTAATTATAGGTGATGAAAACCATCGTGAAACGTTCAGGGGTCACAGGCGTTTACAATGTCCGATTTAACACGCGATCTGTATTCGAGGAATCGGCTTGTTTTATTGCTTGAAGATATACAAAGTTTGCGGATATTGAATGTCTAGTTTTTCATTGAACGATTTCTTAGAAAATCTTATTACTTCAGCAGAAGCGTATTACTACCAGTTCTGCATGCGTGTAAGCAGCCTCATAAGAAGATGAGATTCCTCTCACGACACCTACACAGGTGCCAATAAAACTTTTAGTGCACGTTAACGAAGCTCTTCCTTATAAGAACAGCGAAATGATGAGACGGGTTTAGTGTACGTCTTAATTTTGAGTTGAGAAACAAGTTAACGATCAGAAATTAGATCTCTCAGTCAGACGATCGGAAAAATAATATTATAACCAATATAAGGATTGTTTGGAGAGATGTTCTGATTATCGATAGAACATCATAATATTCTAATATAAATCGTTTACTGGAAAAGTTTGAATTCTAAGCATCAGTACAGTATTATCGCTTACTATTTCAAATCAAAAATTAATTTTTCAGGTAAATTGAATCATTTTCTTTAAAATATTAAAGGTGCGAGCGATATTCATTCTATTACGTGGATAGGATTGAGTTAGGAGATAATTTTTGTTTAGATGAAAAAGTGCCAACAGTGAGGAGACTAGCGGGTTGAGCTCTATGAGTAACTGAAAGGTACGAAATATCGAAGTCTTCATACAATTACTTTGCATCCGTTGGATTTTTAATGGGGAAACGGAAATTTAACGATAAATTAGAGATAATTAAACTAATAAGATTATTTTTTAAATATGAGTGTATAAGCAAATCCGTTCAAATCGACCCACCCCTTCTCTGGAAAGTTCTATATCATCATATGCACCCTACTGTGAGCTACCGAAATGAACTATTCAGCAACATCTCTAAATCTAATAAAGTTTAACTCTTGATATGGAAAATTTAATAAATTTACGATTGACTGAAAGATACCTTATTCCCGTTGCAGGTTTTCCTCTTGACTCCCACTGGTGAGTAGAAGAAAGAGGACCGTGGCACGCGTGCGGCAACATGCCTTCCTCATTGCCATCAAACCGTTGACGGATGCTACACGCGTTTCTATCCTGCCTTATGATGGCACCAGTGCCTTCCAGCGGTCATGCCATCTCTCCATCCCTCGCTCTCCTCATCTTCTTGCACCTTGCAATAACACCAATGCATGCAAGACCACAATGGAGAATCCCAGAGGGGAGCAGATCCAGTTCGCCTGTAGCCATCCGAAGACTCAACGGGGGAGATGCCTTCCGGGGTGCCGGTGAGTATCTAAGAGTGCAATTTATGTTTAAGGAATAGACAATAGGGAAATGATAAACCATGGTAGTCCCCTGTTTGTTTGACATCTGAAGCTTCTGTTGCTCAATTATAGACGGACAGCTGCGGCTTATTTAAGAAGCTTCATTTACCACCAGTAAAAGATGATCCAAATTTTACTTAAATCACAGCATCCTTAAAATACCCGATAACTCATATAGATTTTATGCCATAAATACTTTAATTAATTCTGAAATATTAATAACAGTATATTTCCACTATCAGACCATAATCATGATATTTTTCTGTTTGATATGTGTTGACAAGAGGAGTAATAATATAGCAAAAGGAATAATAATAATACAGCAGGTTGTATACTTATACAGTGCTACATTAGGAATGACGTAGCTCTTATTTAAATTTCCAGAAATTATTAATGTGACAAAATATCTTAGATAACATTTCAGTTAAGCATTCACTCCATTAAATTCATTTGAGATCGTAACAGTATGGCTAATGTGAGAATGGGAACAAAAGGTTCATTCCAACGAAACTTTTCATGGAAATAATATCAAGCTGAAGTAAAATATTGATTTCTGAATTATTACAATTGTAAATTGAATTGAATTAAAATATGGCTATGTGTATTGAATTAAAATATGGCATTCCGTTTACTTGACCGAGCAATAAATGAAGATGACGGAAGATAGTATCCTCAAAATACTTAATTGAAGTACTGTGATAAAGATCGAAAAGCATTAAATGGAATCGTTTTCTTCATTTATATCTAACGGGATGAAAATAACGAATTATTTACCAAGATAATCATTTATTTTTAAATTTTAAGTATGTTCATCAATATAGCTTGTAAGAACGAAAAAGGTATCTCATGATTCCAGCAAAATCTATTCCATAAATGAAAATAAAAAAAAGTTGTTATATTAATATTTTATATTCTAGAGTAAATTCCATTTTAGAGTAATGAAATATATCATTCGGAGGATTATTTTCTGAGTAAAATTCAATTAAGGAATCAATTCATGTAACTGTCCAGCAGAAATCCTATCAGCGATTAAGTTTCGAGAACGGGAATCATAAAAACTTTTTCTATGAACTTGATAAAATCGGGTAAATAAGGAATTTCAATTTTCATTATTTGCAATGAGGAGAAACATATTAAAATTTTAAAGTGAAACGAAATATTTAGATATTCTAGCGAAACTCCATTAAAATACCCGTTCCATTCCCAGTGCGGATTGAATTTGCTGGAGACTTTAACGACCGGCGTTCGGACTCCTAGTTCTCACGTACGGTACGTGATTAAATTATGACTCTCCTTTTCACGATCTGTCTCACAACCACCTCAAAGCGGTTACCGCACTGAAAGGAATTGCGGACCGCGATATTTTGAAACCGAAGCTAATCCTTCCTCTCGCTCTGCAGATGAGCAGCACGGATCGTGTTCGGAGGAACTATGCAAGGCGGCCGGAGGGACAAGGGAAGGAAGCTCTGGAGACCCAAGCCTCAGGGGGTTTTGGGGCCACTGTACTTGCCGATGTGCAAAGAAGACCCCTGCCTTCAGAGAAGATCTACACAAATGCACGGACAACATCAATGGTGAGGAATTTTGGGAGTCATTCTTGAAGCCTTAAATTATTAAAGCAAATATTAGATTTAGAGATAGATATTTTCATCGTCTGAACAAAAAGCAGCTTTTTTCAACGCAAATTAACATTTTTCATGGAAAAGCACCGACACCGAAAAAGGATAGAAGCTTTAATTTTGAGTAAGATCCAATCCTTGATTCACTCACAGTTTTATAAAATGTTAAACGTCCGATATGCTAGTAAAATTATGAAAATTTAAAGTTGAGTGATTTATTAGACGATTCCTTTCCGATAACTTTAGAGAAGGTGAAATATTAAGAATGAAAAAAATAGGATTGAAATTAGCTTAATTGCTGAGTTAATTATTTATTTTCAAGAAATAATAACAATTATGGGTTAAAACTGGCTAGGATGTTCATAATTATAGTCATACAACCAGAACTTATCGTATTTAAAAAACAAAAGCGTCGGTATTCGATGTTATCTTCAACAAATTGGAATGATCTTTCGAAAACTACGTTTGCTAATTAAGCTTCGCTAAATTAAAATTTATAACATTTCATTTAATTAATTTAATATTAATTAAGGTATTACGTTATTATTATAACGTTTTCGATTATGCATAGAATTTGTGTATTTCAGACTGGCTCCCACATTATGTAATCTTCAATAACAACGATTTAACACCAGTTATACCTATCATGAAAGGAAATAGCAAATCAGTTCCAGCATGGTAATAATTCACTCGAATTAAGAGCAATTAAGGGGAACAGTTGAGGAAAGTTATCTAGTAAATAAGTAAAATCAAAATTTCTGTGTGACTTCATGATGAGTTATTAAATCCTATTTCATTTTCTCACTGGAATCGAGATTCAGCCATTCAAAATTTTCAATCGGAGGAATCAGGTAGAAAAAGTTGAAACAACGCTTTGCAGGTGTCCGGGGGGGGGGGATTAAGTGTACAACCGATGTTTTGGCGACTAATACCGTTACCGTGTTCAGCGCGCCTAGACTCCACAATTAATGACCGTATCTATAAGAAAACCTCTCATTGGGTAGCAAAACTAAACCATCGTTTAGTGTAGAAAGGTCTGTACATTTCTAAAATATATCGCTTCGAATCCAAAATCCGCTTTCCAAGGACAAGGCCACAGGAACCCATGCTGTGGCTAAGCACAGTCCATAAATAAAACCACGATTTTCTCGCTGATAAAACTTTCCAAAACTGGAGTGATTTAGATTCTAGAGTAGTGCGAGCCGTTTCTTTTCAAGGGAAAATTCTGGAATTTAATGAATTAGTACTCTTCTTTTTACTTCAGTTTTGCATATCAAAGGATTTTGGGAGCAAGATTTTAATTTCACCGACTCCAAAATTTTTTAAGATTGCGAGAAGCTCTTCAATGAATCAAATTTATTTATTACTACTGGGATTATTCTGTTAAGAATGATATCCTCGCCGGTAGTATTAAGTGCAGAAAATAGGTTATCTGAATAATATGAGACTTTTCATTTGACTGTACATTCATTCTACGTTCTATGCCTTGGTTTCACATTCTCAATTCTCCGGTTTGTAATTGAACTTAATGCCCTTTTTCAGCATTTCTAAATAGAAATTTCTACCTCTTCTTAATCGAGCATTACGGTCAGAACTAAGCCATAAATGTTGCGCAGGCATCAAAAGTAAAAGAAATACGATAATAATTTCTCAAAGCCAAAACCTTTTAAGGTCTTAAGGTAAATTTTATAAATCTCTAACATTAAGTTTGCGTATCTGTGAGTCAAAATTTCTAAAATGTATAACAAAAGAAAATCCACACTGTCAAATCTGAGTAATGACCATAGTTGTCGAAGCATTTTAAACCGCTACTACTACTAAACAGTATATCCTGACATGAAACGTATCAAAAGAGACTAAATAACTTATTCCAAGGTAAGAAACAATAGAAATCATAATTTTTACGAATTTCAGACTCAAACATTTATTTGCTATTCATTTATGTAGGGTTTATTCGATTCCCGAAATATTACGGATGCTCCATTTCAAAAAGGTTACATAGGATAAAGCAACACCGAAATATAATTAAACAGCCCTATTTGGCATTCTTCAGGACATACATTGGATTTTTACTCAGCGGTACTAAATATTGGAGCGAAGACTCGCCAAATTCGAGCGTGATTACACCAGTCTCACACTTGTACATGGCGCAATTGAGAACAGATTATTCGAGCGATCATCTCGCTTCGCTGTCTCATCATCTCAGTCGCTTTACGAATGAGTAAGCAAACACACAGATGACCACCGAGTTAAAGCGCAGAAACCGGTTGGGATCCAATAAAAACACTTGATCGCCCCAAGATTGAACCGAAGGTATGAGTGTGACCCCGTGCTCGCGGGGTCTCTTTTCACCACACATTTGACCTCTGTGAGCGGAAAAAAATTCCCGCCGGCATCAAAATATTTTTCCCTCCTTAACCTTCCTCTTGTCCTTATTATTCTCTTTTCCCAGTCTATTCGGCTCGCTCGTTCATTCACTACCGTGTCCACCTCATCTCCTCATGGGATGGACACGGGTTTTCGAGCCTTCAAAAGTGGGATTAAAGGGTCTCGGTGAAAGGTAATTTATTATCGCGTTACTTCTTTCGCAAGGAAAAGAAATAAAGTTACGGACGTTGGATATAAATGATACGCAAAGGAATTCCTCCGACAACTACCAGGAGGTTTCACCGATGTAATTTTCAATCATCGTTCATTTTCAAAATTACTGTGGTTTCTCTTTAAGAATAAATACGTACGGCCACAGAGGCCTTGTCGCAGAACATGCAGTTGAGTATATTAAAGGTGGAGCTTTGGGTTTACATGATTCTAACTTAGAATTCCGCGAAAATGATTCCATAAGTGACCCGAAGATTTTAAAAATCATTTAGTCTAACGCGATGATGAATAGAAAGCATTAATACTCATATATCCTCAAAAAACTATCATTAGAAAGAAATTCATAATTCAATAATAGTGGATCATCGATCTTGGAGAGGAAAAATATTTGTTTCTCTTTCACTTAATGATTGAGATTTATACCAAATCCAATTTTATTCGTGAATTAAATAAATACAAAATATGGAATGTATTATTTCTTTTGACAAAAGCAGCTCAAACTCGAAATAACGTTGGATACTTATAAAGTATTGTATTTCTTTATCTTTATTTAAAGACAAGATCTTCGCCAGTGGTAGGTAATGATAGGAATTTAGAAGTCCAATCAAATGTCGAAGAACTCAGAACTGTCATTTTGGAACTAAGGGATATCTTAAGGAAAATAATGGAATCACCGACATAGAAGAACTCGTTTGATTATACGACTGCTATAACGAGAACGAAGGCATTGAAATTCTCCAGAAGATTCCTGAACTGCTAGGAAATATAATAAAAAACTTCAAACTTTTACGATCTCAAATTAGGAAATAAATATTCCGATTTTGTCTTAATTCAAGCTTCTTCCGAAAATCCTCGAGTCATGAAAAATATATCTTTTAAAGGAATGTTCTTCTCAATCACGAAATATGGTGTTAAATACAATTAAATTATTCGTAACCTGTCATTTACCGCATTCTTCGCTCCTCGGGTTTCGCGTATTAGAAAATAAAGTAGTTGAAGCCTTCCGGAACTCTGAGAAAAGTAATAGAGTGCCTCTTTAAAACACACCTGCGGCCTCCAGAAAATTTATCGGGGAACTTCCATGGGTTGTAGGATCGAATGAAAAATTACGCTTAATAATGACTATAAAAATGATCATCATATTCAGTTAACCCCTCATTTCGTTGAAGACGTATTCATGGGCTATTTTTGACTGTTACGTGACATCGAAAATCTCAATTTTCTGTTACGGGAAAAAAGAAAAAAGCTAAGCGTGAAATCGTCCACGCGCCTGCAATCACCGTAATTGCCTTCAACCTTCCACCGCGAAATTTCATATCCAGCTCCACCGCTGCTTGGTCAAGGTTTCCGGGAAATATTCCAGAGCCCCGCGTAGTTTACTATGCTGTATTGATTAAGACATCTCCAAATTAGGTGCAAATATTGTTGTAGTACGACCAGAAAAGAAGACCTGAGGATGAAGTTTCCAAAAAAGCTACTGTATCTCTTTGGAATGGGCCTCTCGGATAGCCATCTGGGCAGCGCGTTCGACTTCGGCGGAAGCGGTCTCGAGTTCAATTCCGGGTGGGAGCCCACGTGCGAAATGACATCAGCTGTCGAAGCACATTTAACAATACTATAATGCTCTTTGCAATGAACGAATCAATTTTTAAAAATTTGTGTAGAAACTGTGAGAATACTGAGATGGTGGATGATTTCGTGTGATTGGTTAACATTTTAAATAATTAGAGGTGGAGAACTTGCAGCTTTCAGGTCGAATGCGGCCTTTTCGTCACTTTCCAAGATCCTATATCGGAATTATTTTTCATTCCTGACCTCACTAGTGTCGAATAGGAAAAATAAAATGGAAAACCTTCTTTACTTAGAGGATGAATTTGTTTCCTCAAATAGATTCTCGAATTAAATTATTTTAACGTAGGCTAATGTAATTGCTGCATAATGGTTTCTTATGAGGCCGAATAGTTCATGTATATGACCTTCCGATGGAAAAAGGTTTTCTAGCTCTGTGTATATAAACACAGGGATAATTAAATAGATAAGAAGACGTGAGAATGAGATTGGAAGTAAATGGTCTGAGGTCAGTGATAAAACGTGAGGTACGTGATTGTGAGAGACAATGACTGTGTGCAATATGTACTTGCGCCCACCAAGTACGTAGATTGGTATGAAAAATTACGTTATATGCCTCAAAACAATTTGTAGGAAAGCTAAATGGAAGCAAAACGATTAAAAGCCTGAATGATAAGAATGTAAATTTAACAGAGAGAGGACGATAAAAAAATGCTTGAGGTATAATAAGATACGTACTTTACTTGAAAAGAAAAAGAAATGCTTGAAAAATATGATTTTAATACCAATAATATCGTTTTCATTGGGGGATTTTAGTTCATCGAGACTACAAAATGTAACCCACATAAATTAACGAACATGCCCTGGATGCGAATCCGGGCGCCGGAGTGTTGATAAACTATTTTCCTAATTTATTCCTAAGCCAATGACGCCAGCAATGTTCAGGAAGATGCCAAGGATCGAACCTTTTCCACAAATACATTTGTAAGAGGCGGTAGGTGAATACACGGATTGCATAAATATGGAGATATTGCGAATAACCGGTGCAAATAAGGTGTTTACCTCGAAAGGGTATGGCGTAAGTAATATGAGTGATATGAAACGTAAGGGTGTCTGACGTTTTTTACCGGCAATTACTTCCTTGCCGTTAGATCGCATTGGGTGCGCGACTCCTCGTAAAAACCCACCCTCGAGCTTTCTTACGCGTGTTTTCATCGGTGGCGGAAAACGGAGGGCTCAGGAAACTGGTTTCCTCGCGGAGACGATCCAGAATAAAAAAGGTAGGACGCGAGAAACACGCGGTGGGCATTAGAGTGCGGCGGGGGGCGAAGCGGAGGTCAGCAATCTCAAAGCGATGTCCATGCTTAGGACCCGTTTCCTCCGATGACATCGACCTTAACTGCTCAAGTCCCACTAAGGAATGGAGAAAATGCTTCGATTCATGACTTTTAAGGCCTTCCTAACAAACGGGACTATCTCCACTTTCGCGTCCACTCCGTATCATATTTGTCCTCTTCCTACATTCCTAAGTTAGGAGAGTGAAAACTAAACAAAAGTCGGGATGGAAACGCAGCTTATTAATCGTCTCTTTCGGTATTAGACGGTTCCGGAAAACTTAATGCGTTACGTAAAGAAATAACGAGAATGCGATTACATTTTGAGTAAGCGCAATTAAAACGTCAAGGATAATGCACAGAACTGAAATGAAAAACATAACGGAATCCCAAAATGCTATTTCCCGTATCAGTAAAGACGTTTCATTACATCCTCCACTTTTCGGCTCGGATAAGTGTTTACGGCTTCTTGATGAAAAATCTGTGTAAAATGTAATGTAAGAAAGATCTGAGTTCCCGTGGTTTAAGCTTCAAATTTTGATATTGATTCATTTTCCTTGCAATAATTACATTGAAAGTATTTGCTGTACTTTTAGACAAAAAGAATATACTTTAGAGAAATCGCAGAATTTAATCATTTTAGCACGTGTTTTTATGGTAATCATATATAATAAATGATTCCATACCACGTTAGACAATGGAATTGACCTTCATTTTAAAATTTTCAATCATTTTTAATTTAATCTAATTAACCAAAAGAATTAGTAATGCTGTTTGCTAAAGAATTACACTATACATTATAATATATAATATAATTATACTTTAGAATTAAACTATATTACTACCAGAATATACTAGAATTATTCTTCCATTTGTGTATCTATTGAAAGATACACATATGGAAGAATAAGTACATACAATACGCAGTAGTGCTTTCGAGACATGAAAGCAAGACCTTCTTATAGTTACCAGCTGCCAATTAAGAAGATGAGCATATGGCAATGCCAGCTGTTATTGTGGAGCTAATAATGATGCATACTACCGAAAAAATTAACACACGCCACAAATGTTCAGCTCTTCATACATCTTATGTTAGATGGACCCTCAATGAGGAAATTGCTCATGTCTTTCAGGTTTCATGATTAAATGAATATTCAGGATCTCTCTTTATGCGCATTTTTAAACGGTAAATAATTTGATTTCACGACTATTACCCAAGGAGTAACGGAAATCATCCTGCTTTGTTCCTTTCAAGTATGCAAGGAAAAGTTGGATACCGCTCTAAATCTCCCAAAAGAACACCCGTCCGAAATGTAAATCCCATTCTTAGGAAAGAGAAACGCTTCGAAGTTTAGTTCGTTAACCCGGATTCCTCCACGGATTGTGCAGACTTACGAATGGTTGATAGACGGATATAAAGGTCAGAGTTTGCGGCATCTCTGGCGACAATTAAAAACTCCCACCGTGAGATATTGGGAAAGTTGAAAAGAAAAAGCTGTGGAGCCTCAAGAACAGGTTCACCACCCTTGAGTAGCAAAATCATACGGTACTTCCGGAACGGGAGAATTTTTATTTGAGCGTCCCTCTCCAGTACGCACAACTGGGGGAATGGAATATGGGACTGACGGTATTTTCGTTTTAACCTATTCAGCAGATATCCCCCACTTAAGAAGTTATCAACTTCCATTAGCGATTTTTTCCGCCGAAAAAAATGTGCCTGCCCTTCCCGAGAAACAGAAATTTACTAAAATCCGAGACATTCGCAAGAGTTCTCAAGGCTTGTAAAAGATCTTCGTCTTCCGCAAGAGCAATTTCATGTCAAATATTAAGTACCGGAATAAGATGTATCATTGCGTAATCAGTCTAAATATAGGTAGGAATTATGCTTTGATGCAACAACAGCAATCGTTTAAGAGAATAAGAACATTTAAACGTTAAAGAATACTATAAATATAATAAATAATCTTATTGCTGATATAAAGAATAGAGCAATATCATATAATTATTTCACTAAATTATGAGTAAGACACGTTTGGTTCTTATATATGTTAAACAAGGATACGTTCCACCAAGTTTAACTACAAAACATTCAAATTTTCAAAATTAAAATTAACTTTAGAATTTCATAACATCTTGGATATAATCTTATAAACATGACACGGATGCACCGTGATATAGGCAAGAGTAGTTTGTTTTTCTAGGAGGGAAAAAGACTTCGTTTTCATTTTACCGAATACCGATTCTTAATAAATTCATTCATTGACTGTTTAAGCGATAGTATAGATGCAATAATGCCTCACCGGAACTACCTATTTATCGAAAGAACACAATTGTCCTAAAGAGACTTTTCTAGATATTATGAATATGATATACGTATTTATCTTATCCGATTGAATGTGTCATTTTCTATCTTAAGTACCTCTGCACATCTTTCATTTGCTTGTTAATATAATGGTAATCATCAAAAATTCTCTCTCTCAATTTATGCCCATTTGAATTTGAGTCCATCTCTTAGGCCCGAAATGTCAGCTATCATCATGGCAGTCAATTTTTTTGTCTCAAAATAAAGTTTGTCAAAACATCGTAGGAACCTTTATTCTTTGTATTTTCTATCTTAATTTATGTCAGATGAAAAGCTCACTTGCATTCTTTCTTGTGTAGTCATTCTTTCGATGTCTTTTATTGAACCCTAATGAGAAACTTTCTTATCCAATGACATAATTTTCGAGGATCCTGAAAGTTAGTAATGGATTCATAGCTGCGATTAGATGAAGAAGGAATTTATAACGATAACAGATGATAAAATCTGGCAAATACTTTGTGGTAGTCTGCAAACACCAAACAATTATCTCCAGATGATGAGAATCTGAGAAACATCCAAAATTCTACCCCTCATTTTCTTCCGACTGTCTTTATATTCGAAATTACGACAGCAAATAATCTCTCCCATTCAAGTGTTGTTGATAGCTCTTCCATAACCATTGATGCGGAGGAGGGATGCATTGCAGGGATGAAAGCCCTTCGAATCTGACTTGTTACCAGTGGGAATAACATCTGTAAGGCGGTGGATAAGAAATGAGGGCGATCTAGCTCTTCATGATTTCCGACGTTGTCTTCGGTTCTCATTTCACAAAAAAATCTCTTCGCTGTTCTGTTGTTAAGTACGTCTATTACGCTTGAGTCTAGTCCTCGCAATTTATAAACCGCAGTTCTCAGTGGGGAACAAAGTGGCTCGGCATGCTGTTGGAATCTAATAGGCGAACATTTATTTTGAAGACCTTTTTAACGCCTTGTGTTCGAATACAGAAGAAGAAAATTCGCAACTTGCCATTCGTTACTTAATGTGTAATACGCAGGTGTTTTATCTATCATCGCTATGTGGTCGAGCGTTTCTCGATTCTTTCGATAAAATAGTTTTCGCAATTAATCGTCCGACTTCCTGAGAACTACAGAAAAAGGTTCATTCGAACGGTATTTCCATCAGTATATATTACTCGAAATTCTCTATTCCGAATGGAACTCTTAAGCGAAATAGACCTAATAATTAATAAATTTCCAGTATAAATCAATATTATATAGTCAAGCACATTATCACACTATTAATTTCAACGGACTATATAATGACGAAAAGAAAGAAAAAAAGACGAGCTAACGACAATACTGTCTTATTTTAATGACAATTATTCAACACATTCAAATTTACATGTAAGGTAACAGAAAAGCAACAATAATTTCTATCCATTTGAAGTGCAATTCGAAATTGGAAATAAAATACCTAAATGGAAATAAAATACCTAAATGGAAATAAAATACCTATTCCATTTCTTCTTCGGTGATTTTTCAATGCTGCATGCAGCAGTAGAAATCAGACAGCAGTTAATGTATAGGAAATCCTTTTAAATCACTCCATAAATCATAAGGAGCGCATCCTCAGACGCTAATTTCTATACTTTAGGATCGCCGTAAAATATCTACGTATTTTTTTTGGTGTACCCTCTTCGTGGGTAAAGGGGAAAATGCGTTTACTGGTTTCACGCTCTTCCCCGAACAGATGGATTTATTCACGACCAGGAGTGGATGCTACATATCGTTTGCAAAGATTAGAAGAAGTAGCGCATGACAGGGAACTTTTATTTATTGACTCGTTTTTTCCTAATTCTTCGTACATGAGAGGCAGTGATGATATGATCGCTAGTTCAAAAGGAAGAGGTAAGGATTTGAAGTAAAAAGCGTACGAGTTCCTTACGTTGCTGAATCAAACAGCGCATATTTTCTATGACTTTGATTTATATTTATTGCCTCGTACCAGTTAAAGGAATCTTTAAGGATTAATTCAGAATCTTCCGAGGTACTTAGAATACGTCCTTAACTTGATTTTTATCTACTCATCAAAAGAGAAATATCGTTAATCTCCGACTACCTTTTTCAATGCTCGTCAGTTCATCTTAATCCCCAGGTTTTTCTCTTTGCATCCATCTAAATAATGAGATTATCCTGTATTCAATAACCTTTCCCACTTCATCCTGTTATTTTATAACTCAGCTTATTCTTCGCCCATTTCTTAGAATTTATTCCCTCTTATTTGCTTAAAGATAAGCAGAAATGTAAAAAGGATACGTTACTGTGACAAGAACCCAGATCTTCCACTTTCAAGGCAAATACTCGAGCCACTGAACTATCACGCCGAACCATTCTCACTCCTTTTTTGGGCTGCTTTGTAAGTGTGAAATTGGTTCGGTGAGATAGCTTACCGGTTAAAGCATCCAACCGAAAGGTGGAAGACGATTTTGTGTCCCGGTCACGTCGTCATTTTTACATCAATTTATCCTTGGTTTTAAGGTGCTCGCCAAATTATGATACGTAAAAACGTTTGATATTTATTTTCCTAATCCAAAATTAAATAGATAGAAATATTGGCTATGCATCTTAAGTTCTGAAGATAAAACTTCGAATAGATAAAAATGTAAGCAACAAAATTTCAGGCGTTCTCTCGATAAATGTCCTAGTTATTCAATGGGAAACGCATCAAATGAAAAATTTTTTTATTAAAGGAAATTATGAGTAAGAAAAAGGTACAATTACCAGTATGATCCATGTTAAAAACAGCTATGTGGAAAACATGTTGGAGACCCTGGCAACTGCGTGGCTCGATTAGACATCGAAATGAGATCGATTCGAATTCCAGTCGACGGTTATCGAAGGTGACTAAGAATTTCTACTAGAACGAGAAGAGAATTTGGAAAATGTTACTCCCGTACGTCTCGGGGTAGAGTTTAATACACACCTTACCGTTTTCTAAATGTATGTACACGCGGCGAGAACACAAGTAAAACGGCTTAAGAGATTCCTTTGTGAGATAACTCATCCGTTAAATGATCCACCCGGCACATGAAAGTTCCGGGCTTCAGTCCCTGTCTCGGAGGAATTTGCCACGTTAGTCTTTTGAGTTGATATCAAGAAAATTTAATCGGGGAGGATGTAAAAATGTAAGGCGCCAGGCGATGCGGAGGGAGGCAAAGATGGTAGAATTTGCCCACGCAATAATGGAACCTGATTCCCATCCCGTCTTGAATCTTGTCCCGTCCCTTCGTGACGACCTCTTGCCCTGCAGCGACCCCACAAAGGGTTGAATACGGGACGACTCGGCGAGACGGCTCACATCCTTCTATTTGAATACACTTCGTCTCCAGTAAACATGTTTCACCTGTCAAAAACCTCTCGTCAATTTCCTTGTTCAGTTACGTTTTACGATTTTTACTCTCTTTGGAATTTATTCGCTAGGAAGATACATAAAGTTTTATTCCGGAACGACTTTTTTTATAACAGGAATTACCGCTGACCCTAAT
This sequence comes from Pachydiplax longipennis, assembly GCA_036926295.1. Classification (NCBI taxonomy): domain Eukaryota; kingdom Metazoa; phylum Arthropoda; class Insecta; order Odonata; family Libellulidae; genus Pachydiplax; species Pachydiplax longipennis. Next base: position 54,143,563 of record JAVFKF010000002.1, on the reverse strand, counting down.
CGAGAAAAGAGTAAATTGATTCGAAAATAATTGTGACCTCCGAAAATTTGGAAAGCTTAGTGAGAGGGGAGTGATCGCAGCTCAAGTAGGAAAAACTGGAATTTACTATTTACTCCACGGATATGAAACTAGATCCCAGTCCGCACGTTCCAGATTTAATATCCCTCAAAGTGGCATAAAATGAAAGGCTGGATTTTACTGAGAAAAGCTGACGCAAAAGTATAAATAACCGACGACCTTTCAGTAGGGAAATTAAACGAATGGGGGAGGAAAGCGAATAAAAAGCATGTAGTGGTAGAATTTAAGTACTGAAAAGCAATAAAGACAAAATAAAATAAATTTATAAAACGGAAATCTTTCAAATATTTCGTTTCCCTGAAGTATATTACAAAACTATTTTCGCAATAATCTTGACCAACAATTGGTGCACTGATAGCAATAATAATCGAATACTTATCTTACTAAATATATCTAAGGATAGAATTTCCTAAATTCTCCTTGCATTAAAATCATTTAAATATCATAGATACAGAGTACTTCAAATGTATCTAAAGATATACATCATTATGATATCCAGTTTACCGAAATTCTCTTTTATATAAGCACTATAGTATTTTACAATAGATTACTTGATCATCTGTATAGTTTGAGTTATCATATTAAAAAATTTTAAATATGATGAAAATAACATTACTAGAATCAATTCAAATAAATGAAAAAGTTTCCCTCTGTGAATACTCCACTGCCAATTTAAGATTCGATACTTCAGCAACAGAGGCCATGCGCATCATTCAAAACAGAAAAGGACTAACCGGCTTCAATTCCAGGTTGTCTAGTAAATTGACTTCATAAAAGCTATCTAGACTTCCGGACTTGGAATCAGTGACCTTGAAAGAAGGACGAACGGCTGAAATTACCAATCCTTAGCAGCCCTCCTTTCTCGTGTAATAGAGACATACTCATCCATTCACTCAGCTTCCCACTTTTGATGGGATCGCTACTAAGCGGTAGCAAGCGTTGAACTCAAGAACGAGGTCTATTTTACTTTTCCACTAAACGGTGCATTAGAGATATAGACTTCCGAAAAACCAATATCTAGCAGTCCCCTTTGGAATTCTTTATTGCAGTTCTATCTAACGGGTGTGCGGGCGATGTTCCATTTTGAGGTCCGGGAGTTGAGGCACCCGCTAACTTATGACCTTCGACCTCTCTTAGAGTGCGATACCTAAGATCATTACTTTCCGAGGCTCTTTCTCTCGAGAGTCACGAAAATAACTGCGGGGTGGATGTGAAAGGGAAGCGAGTTTTTCGACCCATGAAAAGAGTAAAAAGAAAGCAATGCCATATACCACTCCCGAAAGGCAGAAGAGGCACGTAAGACAACTGAAGATGCAAATAAAACGTCAAGTTAACTAATGCCACTACTTCGGCCCTCACATGGTAGTAACTCTCCAGCATAGAGGAATAAAATTAATTTTTAGGAGTAAAAGTTGAGCTATCGTTCCTCTATTAGATCAAATTAGATTCTTCATCAATTGAAGTAGCCGTTACTTAGTAAAACTCCATTACAGGAAATAATGCAATAACTTGGTAAAGTTCTACAAAAATGTAATTATATTATATTATAGTAGACTAAATTATAGTACTGTATTTTTGTAGAACTTTACAAAGTTATTGCATTAAATAAATATTGAGATATTGATTCAGCTATCAAACCATAAATTTTGGCAATGTTGATAATCATGTTAACGCGCTGTATCAATTAGAAAATAGAGTCAACAAGTGGATCATTATTTAGACTTTTACCGCTGAATTATTATTCATATTCTTGTCCTTTAAGTTTCTATATTATGAATGTAGAGGCAAATGATAAGTGAATTCCTGTAGGAGTTGCTTAATTTCATTGGTGGTAATGATCACTTCCGAACACAAATTATCATCATACTATAATATTCTACACATCTGTAATCCTACTCAATCTTGAATTGAAACAGGATATGGAAGGATACTTTAGGGTCAAGAATTTCTTTAAAGGAGAGAAAATTTCCCATAGCGTTGGCTTCGGGAGACCTTGGCATTGTGGTTGAGTGGGACAGCGGGATAGAGGAACGGTTTGCACGCGGATCTAAGATTGCGGGATCGCAATTTTTCCAGTATTCGACAAAATAGCCGAAGAGAGAAAAGTTGCAGGTAGGGTACTCCCCTCCCGATGTGAATTGGGCGAATAGGTCGAGAGTTGAACTCCAGAGACTGGTCGGCGACGCAGCGAGTTTTTAGCAGAGCTTTACCGAACGTGGAGACACCCTCGCGTCACCGCCGCTTTCAGATAAACAGATATACCTCTCTATATCATTTCACCGACGGGTTACCTTCCAGAGTACGACCCCTTTCCCATGACCTTAAACAAGGAAGGAAGTCATCCGTGTGCCAACTCCCATTTATCGCACCGGAGGAATTGCGTGGTGCTGTGAACGTTTTAACGGTGCAGTGGTGCACTACAAGATCAATGAGAGAGGAAAATAAAAATTCTGTTTACTTCTATATCTTATTCATGTAGTTTGAACTGAGCGCATAAAAATAAATTTCTACTATCGTCAGCTTGATATGTCCCCACAAACCACGCCTGAGTATGTTACCGTAAATAAATACATCTATTGTGTAGAGGAAAGCCACCTGCTATATGACCAAAGGTGGTTATCATGGGTGTATGGAGACGTAGATGAATACTGAATCTCCCGCGAATTCGATATCTCTATTGATTACGTAAGAATCCAAGGGAAATGAAGTTTTCAGTGAAATTTCGCGCTTCCATGGTCTTGAGAGCAGCAATTTTTTAAGCCATTATCTTTATGCGTATTTTCTCTCTAACAACCATTAAATAATCCTAATCATTGAATCCTATTATTTCTCTTTTATGAAAAATAGTATAACTGGAAAAACTTAGGAAGATTAAGAGAATGAAACGTAAAGGCTCCGTGGTTATTGAAATGAAAAATGGTGTTTAGAGAATATTTTTCGCCTCAATCTTCTGAGTTTTTATGCAGAGCTATTACAACTATATATTTAGAACGAGAAAAATGCAAATAAAACTCTGGAAGCATATTGTTTTCATTTCCATTTTGACTTCTTTTGTTCGTAGAGACGTCAGTTATAAAGCTTTAATTTGATATCGAAGGATGAAAATATTATAACCCAATAAATATAAATTGGTTTTTACGTTATTAAACTTACGCCTAGAAGTGTATTGCTTCTTCGTCTATATAAATAGCAATAAAATTTGTATGCGCTGTATCCAAATTTAGGATAAAATAACATAATCATTTTATATTTATTTTATGCTGAAATTCATACATACCAAAAATGATTCCTTAACATTTTTTTCTTAATGAAACAGTTTAAAAAAGTCAGTCAAGGGATTAGGTTGCAATCTTCATGAATGGTAAAAAAATTATAAAGTTGTCTTTAAGAAAATTCTTGTTTCACTAAGAAACTTATTTTTCATGATTTACTTTTCCGTACATCTGAAGCTGATTCCAAAATATGGCACCTTAGTTTTTCACAAATATTTAATCCAATTCTCACGTCTTACACCAATTTTCCCAGTTTCCGCTTATCATATACATTCTCTTGAGGAAATATTTTTTCATGCAATGAAAAAAAGAGAATGCCCACAAAGATGGAAATATAACCGTCGTAAACGCGATGCAACTAGAAAAAAATTACCATTGATCTCTTGCGATCGAGAACGATTTACGACCAAATAAGCTCTAAATGTACCTTAAGTAGAATATTATCTGTTAATTAAGGGATTCCGGTTCACCAGGAAGATATCTCAGAAGGATGTCGGGTTCTCTTAGGTGAGTTGTGGCGAACCCAAAGGAAAGCGCACGACCGGCTGTGATCCCTTTGCATTCTATCTCTGCCGACTTCAGAGCTCAATGCAAATGAGACCGAGTGCATTGCGTGAAATCAAGTTTTTAGAGACGAAGGTATGGAATTCAGAGATGAATTGGAAGCGGTTAACTTAACAGCTAGACTGTATCTAGCTTGAAATCAAGCTCCAACGAAACGGCATGTACCGCAAACGAATTAATCAGCTTACTTGAGGTATCTCTCACAATTAATGACATCCGAAGGGAAGATGCAAACCCTGAAGTTGAGATCGTTCTACAATGTAAATCACATCGAAGAATATCCATACCAGCAGGAAATATTAAGCATCTCCATGAAAAACTACTTATTTTTTCTATTGGTGCATCTGCGAGGTTGTTAAATCCAACCGGATCATTTTTCAACATTATGTCAAAGAAATACATAAGAAAATGGGATAGAAAATGTACAGGTACTTTTACGACCTGAAATACCTTCGTTCTTCCATGAGTTCTAACATTTACTCATATAATGAGTAAAAATGGAACATTTTCTGGGAAAAGCATCCATAACAAAGTTTAATTGACGTAAATTCCGATATGAATTTCTGGAAAAGTATGTTTAGCTTTCTTTTATGGCCGTTCTCTTTCAAATATTTCTTCCGCAAAACACCTCCATTTTTATGCATGAGCCATGTAAAACTTCCTTGCAACTTAAGCTAAGCAAGTCATTCCCAGAAAAGGAAAATCGAATTTATTCTGTAGATTTTAACAAAAAATAGGTAAATGCCTGATTTTAAGTATTCTTGAATGATTGTAGTTGAAAAGTGATGCATTTTGCAAAACTGAATTGTGATATTAGTACTTCCACTATCTTTTCTTATAAATTTTCCTTATCCAATATTTTTACTGAAATTATCCACATTCTGATTCCTGAAAATTTGCAAATTGTAAGAATATTTTCATTTACGTATTACTTAAGGCTTATAACGTTCTCAATTTTTCAGGATTCAATTTATAGGTGCACTTTTGTACTGATCACTGATGTATCATCACAAGGAAAGTAACCAAAATATTTTATTTTAAATAATTACACTTAAATGAACATAAATATGCTGAGAAATCAAACAGAGCGTTGTTTAACGCATTGAGATGGAGAAATTTGGAAGTATAATTAAGATGGATAATCGATTAAAGAAACTTACGAATCTCAGTTGAACAAGTATTATGTAATGCCTGACAACATATCAGGTTATGTAGGTTTCTTCCTATAAATTTCATAGCGAATACAGTTCATATTGGATTTACATGCTGCGATAATTTTACTGTTTTGAAATATTAACCTTTAAACATTTTTATCCGAGAAAATTAAATAATTACAATGACAAAGTTGAAAAATACATCATCAATAATTAATTTAGCAGAAATTTAAAAGGAAACTTTCAGCAAATACACCATTTGTAGATCTAATTAATATATAACTTCCGTCTTCTGAAACTACCAAGTATTTTTAGCCGAAGTTTAAAAGTATCATGACTATTCAACAAGTGAAATACATCTACTTAAGTAAACCCCATTAAAAATCTCCATTTTTATCTTAGTACATTCTTGATAAAAAGTAATTAAAAACGTCTACCTCGAGTTTTGAAGATGTAAATACTGGTGCAAAAACTAAAGGAGTAGGAAAAAAGGAAGAGATGATGTCATTCTCAGATTAAAATCGATTCAACTCTGGACATGTAAATTCATATGCATTTTCTGGAACTTAAAAGAAGACTGAATACAAGCTATCATTGATAAAGATCTATTTCGACAATTTATTGCCTACAAAAAATTAAAGCGGGTAGTGTGAAGGGAAATGAACTTAGGAAATGAACGCGCCTTCCGTAAAGTCGCAATCATTATAAATGACTAACGTATTGTAGGATAAATAGTTCTTCAACGATAACATCAGGTGATCGTATGAAAGGATGGTGATTGAGAAAGTTCCAAAGGAAACTGCAATTTACAATTCATCCCGCTTGATAAATAATAATAAATATGGAAGTAGTAATATTTCCATGGGATGGTTTGTTAAAATATTTACCTTTCCCATCTCTTAATATGAATACGTAAATTATCTTTAGTTAGTACTCGTATTAGGATTATCGATTATCACAGTTGAGAGATGAGGATTATTTTGAGTCTCAAAAATTCACCTTTTCCTATGTAAATCCAAAAGAGGATATGACAATCGCAAGATGAAGAGTGGGGTTTACCCCTTCTTTTCTCACTGACAGTGAACTAGAGTGCTGTAGATGGAAGCAGTCCGTGTAAGTGTCGCACAATGGCATTAAGAGCAACTTATAGCATAGCATTCAAAGAGAATTCACCTCTTGAGAATTAAATGAATCCTTGAGAATTTAATCAATCTTGCCGTCATTCAGTATCATTCACATCTAAACAGCTTTTATGTTATTTATTATTAATTAATTAAAAATTAACATTTATTATTAATACTGAGAAAAATTTAATGCGTGACACATTTTACTTAATACTTTTATAAAATACAAATGAAAAATATTCCATCCATTCAACGATATCCTAAAAATTCCTCGGACTTGTGAACAGACCATTGGTATACATCGAAAGATAAGACATCCCATAAGCGTGCGCTGACGGTCCATAGAAAACTATATTAATAAGCTAAATCATGACCTAATCTGTTGACTTGTCTCATTTCCATAACATCCCAGAAAGGAGCGAACGTTACTTGTCTCTCGACCTCGAAATAATCGTCTAAAAATACATAGAAAATTCCAACATACTCATCTCCTCACTTCTGAAACTCGATCTTATTTCGAGAAAGGGTTACTTTGATGCTTCTCGTCCCACTCCGTCCTCCTTTCAATATCCATCTGCATTTCCACCCTCTCCGCCATACATTTCCATACCCCTTCCCAAAGAACTCCGCTCCCGTCGGCGCTGCCCCCTCATGTTAAAGCACGTGAGTTCATCGCAAGACTTTCTTGTTTCACGCTCAAACTAGTAGGTACGTCCAGGATAGAGCGATGAATTAAGGGCCGAAGGATAATAAAGGAAATGCAGGCGAATGATGGGTACCGCTACGCGTAAATCATAGGAAAGCTGCGTAGGGGAGAAATGTTACGTGATTGGAAGGGTACGTGAGGGAATCCGTCTCATTTATTTATTTCTCATTTCTCCTACAAACATGCGTTCATTAAAAAATCATTCTGATGGAAAAGAAAAAGTGGCATACACGAAAATCCAAGCTCTAACCAGGAAAAAAGCAATTAACTGGAATGGTATACTGATAACATTCCACGTCTATGAAGAAAAAATTGTCAGAAGTGGGATTCGAACCCACGCCCGGAGAACCGGACTGCGACCTGAACGGTTCCGTGACAACTGAGCGCGCGACGATTCAGCGCGTCCCAATTGAGCGCGGACAACTGAGCGCTAGGACAACTCAGCGCTAGGACAACTCAGCGCTAGGACAACTCAGCACTAGGACAACTGAGCGCTAGGACAATTGAGCGCTAGGACAACTGAGCGCTAGGACAATTGAGCGCGTCTCCTTCTAAGGCGTTAATAATTGAACGAATATAAGGAAGATAATATCAATTGTTAACGCCGAGTGGTACCTTTCCTTACCGATTACTGATTAAACTGCAAAGTTAACTGAAATATTTAACTTCTTAACTAAAATATTCCACTCTTCAAGTAATTTACTTCCACATTTATACAATCTTAAAGTAATTTAATTTCTGATACTTAATCGGTAATATATTTAGTTATATTTTAGTATTTTAGTTATATTTTATTATTTTAGTTATATTTTATTATTTTAGTTATATTTTATTATTTTAGTTATATTTTATTATTTTAGTTATTTTATTATTTTAGTTATATTTTATATTTTATTATTTGTTATTTTATATTTAGTTTTAGGAATAATTCTTAACTTTAAGAAAACAAAGTCTAGTTATAGTTAGTCATATTTTATTATTTGTTATTTTATATTTAGTTTTGAGAATAATTCTTAACTTTAAGAAAACAAAGTCTATCCTGAGAGTCTTAGAGAGAGCAATTACGACTTGAGCGACTAAGCAAAATTTTTAGTTTTTCAGTACGGTATTGTTAGTGAGTGATTTTGTAATTGGTGAGATTTAGTGTTATCTTCATTTTTCGTGGAGTGTGACGTGAATGCATGTACAGTGTATGCATGTAATAAAATATATTCATTGTCGTAAAGGAAATATTACATTCATGGTTTTCTACAACAAGTGAATGTGAATAGAGGGAAAAAAGAAAAAATCCTAAGAAGTGGCGAACGGAAACAGTGGCATCGGTTTCGGAATATTTTAACTTTTTCTGAAGAAAGTGATAGGTAGATATATAGATATAGGCAGATACAAGGAACGTGTGAGGCCACTGATGTCAGTAGAGGTACTTTCATTAGAATTACGAAAGAGATCAGCAAATGACCGCTTCTCACTTCTCGTGAGCATCGGAAAACTGGGATAATCTAAGAAAGGAATAGAGAAGTTAAGTAAGACGTTTTCGTGATAAGTCCCATATGTTGTCAGGTCCATTCTTTCTTTTTGAAAACTATCACTCCGACAACTAATTTAGTTTTACAAACTATGAACAATGAAGCCAAATATCAAGCGGTCGAACTTTTGGAACTTAAAAATTGGGAAATGTCGTGAGAATGATCGCGATATAATCTATTTAGACAAAACATGGGTAAATAATGGCCATTTCACATAAAAATCTTGGAAAGATATTAACATTAAATCCTTAAGCGTGCTCATGAACTTATGTTAGCGCTGAAATTCATGCATGAAAGTGTGAGAATTCGATATTCCCTATCTTCGGATGACCTGCAATCATAAAAACTATCTTTGTTGATCGAATCGATGAGAGCAGCACAAGCCTTCCGAAAAATGGAAGGATCGGCAGCATAACAGCCACTCGTACAGCCGTGCGGGCCGAGTTTCGCGTTACCATCGAAATATATATTCGTTTTTTGACGTTATCAATAAACTTAAAGGATTTTAAATTGCACAGAAAATAATTTCAGTATTTCCTCAGAAACTTTCCCGCTGGAATTTTTTTATAACGAAAATAGGACGAAAAGTAGCAGGCGACTACATTTCTCCCTGCATTTTCCCGAAAACTCGCGTATTGTTATAGATTTTCTCATGACATTCTTATCCAAAATTTTTAACAGCAAAGTAAATAACATACGTGAAAAGTAGATTCCACGAGAAAGATTTTGATACCTGAAAAGACCTTGTTTCTTGAATGAAAGACCCAAATTCATCGATTCCAAAAAATAATAATCTGCACCCAATTTTCTTGAAAATATCACTTTCTTATTTTTCCTTCGATTACGACAATATTTAGCCTTGATTTAATTGCACTATGCCATAAAGAATTAACTTCTGTACACGCTGAATGCCTTCCAAGTAAGTTCTTGTCGACTTTCTTATTCTGTGCAAATGTAGCGACAGCGCGCGCCGTTCTCCCGTAAGAAATACACGGGCACATATGATTTACGTGGTGTCTTCATGACGTTGGACGGACTATAGCAAATATGTTATATTTACGCGTGCATTATCTTTGAATGTGTTAGATGAAGTGCCTTTTGGTTCTCAACGGGAAATATGAAAGCACAATTAAATAAAGTATCTGATTACAGAGGAGGATCCGACTTCTCTCATCCTAGTTTAGTTACATGGAAGAGGTTACTGAAAACGAACTATTTCACTCAAACCTCAACATCTTATAAAAGTTCTCATACATATGCAGATACTCTGGAAGCAGCGCTTTAGCGTGTGGCAGGAGCTGTAAACACCAGAGTTTGGAATTCATAAATTTCTGCTTTAGCATCGTATTTTCTTTGTCTCTATTTTAAGGTAGATTTTAGATTTAGACTCCAAAATATGACAAATTTGATTATACTGAATATTTTCTTTATCAATAGTCAGTCGCATTGAAAAGAGCTAAGGTGGTTGATGTAAGATTCTCTCCTCTGCAAATGTTACAACTATATTTCATACCACGTCCACTTTCCCCGTTGAGAATCGATATTGAGACATGCACTTCTGCAACTTTTACATAAATCCTATTTTCCTTCCCTTTGACGACTCTTAACTAAAATATTTCACTCATTTTGTAAAGAATTAAGTACGTCTAGTATTAACGAACGTCTCATATTTCTGAGTAATAATAAATATTAACACTAATCGTTCTCCAATTCATAATATCCATTATGACAGCAACTGAAAATGTCAATGTAAAGGGAAAGCCTAAAGAATTACTTGAATATATTATACTAAATCTAAGACATGGGAATAACCCATACGCCACTGGTGGCTTGCGGGGTGGGGCGGGACCGTGCTGAAAAAGACGTTGGAAAGGAGGTAAGTATTGAATATTCAAAAATTCGTTTGTTTCTTCATATCTCCTCTTTTGGGAAATGGACGATTTATGGATCCTGCAGACGGCGACTTTGATGTTCACCGTAGAGGTAGCGCGTCTGCGAATCCTCACAGCAGGTGCACTGCTAAGTCCCTATTCACCCGAGTGCAGGGAGTGGTCATACACCTTTGTATTGTATTCCTCTCTGGAATTCACTAATATTCTTTCCGTGTTGATTGGTGTAAAAACCCAGGTTTGGACTCACCTTGGGAAAGTTAGTGTGCTCTCTAGAAGCTCCTTACTCCTTACTCGGAGCGATAGAACAGTGAAAATCACGGAGGTTGTATATGCCGTGGTTGTATATTGTACTAACTGAAGAAATGTTACCAAATAACCGTGAGTTCATCGCCAAGTGGGGGCAAATTTCTCTGGTATATAATGCATGGCGATCAATTTTGACAATTATTTTTAATGCTTATCCGATAACCAGGAATGATATAAAATGGGATGTACATAGAGGCAATTCATATGTTTCATATACGCTGTTCGCCGTTCCTCTGACGGTTCTTGGTTCGATGCCTGAGCGTCATTTCTATTCTACCATGTATTTCAAAGGGGGATAACGTAATCTTATTTTAGTACCTTCCCGGTAATGAATTGAATTGAAACTTTGGAACAGGTCAGAAAGGCACTTATTTAATATTAATATGCAATTGTTTCGCACTATTGGGTCCTTAATTCGACGCCAGGCGGTCTTTTGCGCGAGGTTTTAGCATTGTTTTGAGGCCTTTTTTGGTACGGTACTACATTCAAATGATAGCTTTTATGTGCAAATGAACTTTTACTCGTATACATTATACTCATCGCCACGTCCTTCATTAAATTAACTTTAAGTGGAAGTAATATTCCTATGAAATGATGACATGTATATGAGTACATAACCTCCTATGTTCACCTCAATTTTTTTCTATTATAATCAATTTCGATACTATCCTTTCAACATTCTGGTCATAACTTGCAATGGATCTTATGTTTGTTTAGTATATCTTCAACATATTTTTTGATGGAAAATTTTCAGTTTTAGTACATGTAAAATTGCGAAACTTTCTACGCTAGAAATTTAACTCTGACTTTTCTTCACATGTACTTTTTAATTAATTGTGAATTACACTGAAATTTTGAAAATGCTGAAAATGTGCATAGTATTATTTAAATAATAAATAATATCTTTTTGGTGAAATAAACTATGAAAAATAGTATAAAAATTATTACCAGCTCCAAATATTTTTGCTTTTTAGTGCTCCACGGATAGAATAATCTGAAAAATCCAATCCTTCTTTCCGATTATTGTACCCTTATAACATTTCGACCTTGTAATGCTGTGGGAAACACATAATAAATTATTTTATTTAAATAATATTTTCTTGAAATTAATTTTCCTTTCATAGGAGATTTATCGCAGTAAATAACTTTGAGTATAATCATGCATGGCTGAAATATTGTTAACATTGGTGAAATTTCTATTTCTCTGTTTAATGAATATCTTCAATAAGCATTCACAGTGAAAGATGACCGATTGATTGCTACAGTTTGAAAGCTATAAGTGATTGCCTGAATTATTTTCTCTTGATATTTCAGTAAAATTTTGCTTAGTCGCTCAAGTTGTAATTACTCTCTCTAAGACTCTCTGGATAGACTTTGTTTTCTTAAAGTTAAGAATTATTCTTAAAACTAAATATAAAATAACAAATAATAAAATATAACTAAAATAATAAAATATAACTAAAATAATAAAATAACTAAAATAATAAAATATAACTAAAATAATAAAATATAACTAAAATAATAAAATATAACTAAAATAATAAAATATAACTAAAATACTAAAATATAACTAAATATATTACCGATTAAGTATCAGAAATTAAATTACTTTAAGATTGTATAAATGTGGAAGTAAATTACTTGAAGAGTGGAATATTTTAGTTAAGAAGTTAAATATTTCAGTTAACTTTGCAGTTTAATCAGTAATCGGTAAGGAAAGGTACCACTCGGCGTTAACAATTGATATTATCTTCCTTATATTCGTTCAATTATTAACGCCTTAGAAGGAGACGCGCTCAATTGTCCTAGCGCTCAGTTGTCCTAGCGCTCAATTGTCCTAGCGCTCAGTTGTCCTAGTGCTGAGTTGTCCTAGCGCTGAGTTGTCCTAGCGCTGAGTTGTCCTAGCGCTCAGTTGACCGCGCTCAATTGGGACGCGCTGAATCGTCGCGCGCTCAGTTGTCGGGTCATGGACCTGAACGCAGCGCCTTAGACCGCTCGGCCATCCTGACGATATAGTATGCTGTTACATAAAATATATAACATAATCGAATTTTTGAGGAAAATCGTTAAAATTCCAAAACAAAACATTTCTCTCAACTGCAATTTCGAAAGGAAGAGTTAAGCGTATGAATTCCATGTGACAATTTCTTCAAGTTCTTATTTTCAATTCTTAATGAAGGAATCTTAATTATAATCAAACTTTCATAGAACAACGATCAGTTCTCCAAGTGTGTCAATAAAAAAGAATGTACTATTTGAGTAGAGATAAGGATGTAAATTTTTTAATATAAAAATGAGCATCATACTAAAAAGCACTTCTCAAATTCTTATCCTAATTAGCAGGCATGCGTATTGAAGTTTCAGGAGTACCTTAAAGATAACTTAGTAAGCTAGTAATTAGTAAGTCTGAACTCGCACTGTCAAAGAAAAAAAATTATCACATCATAACCGTCAAAACAAATTTAACAACATTATTTTTCGAAAGTATAGGCACATAAATAATGAAATATTAGAAGCCTAAGTAACTCCCAATAACTATACAGCCAGCCAAGAGCTCAAACGTGTACCGCGAAAATCATATGAGAATCTCCGTGCTAACACATTTGTGAACCAAACTCTCTGCTATAGTCTTACAGGCGGATTTATCCATTATCAAGACGTAAAAGGAAAGACATAAGTCATTTAAAGCAGCAATTTTAAGAACCGGCTTGATTTAATCTGAAAGAGGATAAATGGAGATGGGATAAAATAATTCGAGATAATATCCCATAAAAGGAAGTATCATGAAGAGAATGCAAAGCACTACTTATCGATAATTTTGGAGTTAAATGAGCCAATTTACCAACAAACATAGCAAGTGCCAGTTTTTAATCGAGTCATTTTGCCCCATTGATTTAATCGGAGTCACGCGAAACCTTTAAGGTCTCACTGCTAATGAAAGATAAAACTAACGTTCCAAAAGACTGATCTTAAAAATGCAAATCCCACACCAAATACGAAGAGGGAGGTCACAGATCAAAGGTTCAGATACACGTTCGTTCATCACGTCTTCGACCCTTCTTCCACCCTTTCGCATTGGTACTTTCCCACAATTCGTACTTCTAAATTTGGTGTGATTTTTATGAAGCGAATCTTGCTTCGTTCCTTTTTATGAATAAGGAAACTCGTTTGAAACTGCAAAAATGAGGAAAACTGAGCGCTTTATCCCGTGCATCATCAACACATGCAAGCCATCTTGAGATGTACAATTAAATTATCTCACCAACATTATGTTAAACTGCAGAAAATTTTTATATTTAGATAGCTAAATATTTGGATCTTGACTGTTAATTTCATATCCTTATTTATCTCAATATTTTCCGATTCCGACAGAAATTAGGCCTATTTGGCACTCAATGTGATGAAAAATGTAATGAATCTAAGTATTCTTAAGCATATATTTAAAATATTAGACAAGCTGAGTACAGTGCGATTATTCTCATTTCAATCCATATCCCTGCAAGCAAAATTCTTGAATGTATATATCGACATGAAAATTTAGAGAAAATACTTTTGACCATAGGCCGATAATATTTGGAAATATAAGATTTAAATGAATAAATTACTATTTAAGGAGGAGATAATTTTAATTTTTTATTCATGCTGATGTTACATTCAGTACCCAATTTATGTATATTAAATAAAATCGGAAAACAAAGTTAGAAATAAATCGATCAAAACTTATATCTTTCGAGAATAAGATAGGTGAATGAAATTAATCAATCAGTAAAAGAAAACGTTAACTACAGCTTAGCTTCACTTTAATGAATATGAACATCTCTGCTTCGAATATTCATGGAGGAAAACAAAGTTTAATAGGGACGGGATTAATTAATATGCGTAATTAAAATAAATAATTATTAATTAATCCAGTAAACTAAAAGCTATAATCGAGTTAAGCTTCCGCTCTCCCTAAAACATACTCATCTACACTGAATAACTGACTGTTTAAATTTATTAAGGTTAAGAACGTGAAAATTGAAGTTTATACATGAATTTTGCACAAATACTCGTATATGGAGAATGTAAATCTGGAAATATAGAGGAGATTAAATAACTCTGCTCATAATCTAAAAAGACTGTCAACTGAGGCTTAAAAATATTGAGAAAAGTTTCCAAACAGTTGAAGTGATCTCAATGAACTTATTTCTTCATCTTCATCTCTTCACTTTAAGAATATTAAATTTTCTTTGATATGCAACTTTATTTATACCTGTATAATTTCACAGTTTAATATATAATGCACATCATGTAATGCACAGACAAAGAATTTATAATTTACACCGGTTATTTTACATTATTCCATCACTGATGCATTGAGTACAACTATTTCCTTGTAGTAAAAAGGAAATAAAAAATTAATCTAATGTTAGCAATTCGTGAAGATGAATGGGAACTTTATAGAGATGAAATTTATGCTAATTAGTTACACGTCTCTCAAATTCCGCGTCTTTAGAATCTGATAAACGGCAACTATTTTATACTGCACTTATTCCTCACTCCATCTAATCTTCATCAAACATACCATCCATCTTTCGGATGCTCCTTTAAGGCAAGAGAGCGACTACGGAACTAGCTCTCTTCCTTATTTCTCCCCTTCCTTCCATAAGGTAAAGATCGCTCCCCGTTCATCAAGTGTGCCTCGGATCTGAGGATGGTTCTATCCTTTGCACGAAGCAGCCGTTAGACATGAAATATAGAGGCTAGTGTTCGCCATAAAACCGGTAGGAAGTGACGCCATTCCCAGCCTCCGGGTCAGCTTGATTGATGTAGACCTTTCGCCCACCTCAGGTTTCCAAAAGATTGAAGACGAACCGTCACAGGTATGTGGATTAAAAGGGCGGAGTCATAGGCGTGCGAAGAGATTTTCACTGGGACTCCCGGGGATTTCTGTGGCCGGTTTCCGAAGTAACATAAAATGCCGAGTGTTAGTCGGAAAGGTCCCGATGAGTTCTGATGGAGGAACACAAAATTACCCATTTTTTCTGGAGCGCGTAGTTCCTAATAATCATCGCCGAAAACGAGGGAAAGAAGAAGATATAATTCGGAAACAACGGCAATTATGCAATTTGGATTTTCGGAAACGAAAATATCCCTCTTTTATGTCGAAAGGCTAAGCCTATACTTAAAATTTACGCCGGGAAGAATTTTTCCGGGTGCGTTGACTCGTTGAAAACTTAGAAAAAATTAAGAAATAAAAACAACGTGGATTTACGTTCGTTTTTTATTCTTAATCCTGTATTTCGTGAATTCGTGCATTTAACGTTGTTCTGACTAATATGTAACTCATACATTTTGTCTTATGCACATTCTCGCTCACTTTAGATCTGCACTTATTAAAATTACATTCCTGCTCAAACCAATCCTATTTATCACTTCTCATCAACGCCACTTCATTCCTTATTTATCTACAGCTTTCGAAAATTAATCATCTAAGGAATCTCGAACATCAATCTCCAAACTGCATTAAGCTTCTAATGAGCGCTATTATCCCTCACTCAATCCTTTGAAACTATTTTTAGCCGCTCTATCGTCGGTGTTTTAAGTTCATCCAGCTGCTTCTATCCCTTGAATTCTCAAATGTATACTAGTATGCCATCTCAAGTTGATTACATTTTTATTCTCCATGTAGAGAGGAAACTGAGGTGTACATTTTGTAAAATTATGGATCAAATTTAGTATGGATATTGTAAGATGGATATACTATAATAAACAGCAAAAGAAATTATCGATTTTAGTTGTTGAAGTTATGTAATACGCATAGTGATAGAAAAGAAGCTTCTCACACCCCTAGAGGTATCAGCTACTCTGGGTATGAACCACTATTACATTGATAGACTACAGCATATCCCTTTATTTCTGGATTTGTGCTATAAAAAATTCAAGATATGCGGCATAAAAAATTAATTCGGTAACGTCTTCACTATCAATATGTATGGAACATCGCAACTGTGGGAATAAGTAAACAAGAGATCCAAAATATTAGCTCATTTTATATCTATATGTCAAAAATGGAACTTCCCTCACTATTGTTTTTATAGAATTTCTTGTCAAAGTAAGCTTGGATAGAACATCATGCCTATACCATTAAAACATTGTTAAATATCTCCTTTATTTCCCTAATATATCAATATACATTAAAGCTCCAATATGTACGACGATATTGACTTTTAAGTTTCTTATTATTTGATGAGAAAGCCCAACATGATCTTTAAAGTAAATACACAAAAAATTTGTGCTATGAAAATAGGTATGGTTTCCTCAGGAGAGACAGAAGCTACAAAAATTCTTATCCTTCTGAATTATATTAAAGTCACATGAGAACACACCATAGGCATAATAATATAGTGGTATTAACATTGTTAAAAGTGCTTCAACATCTGAGGTAATTTTGCACATATGAGCCCCCCATCGGGAATCGATTCCTAGACCGCTTTCGTCAAAGAGGAACGCGCTGCCCACATGGCTATCCGATAAAGCATAGTGACTTCAGTAATGCTATACGGTATCATCTTCTGAAAATGATATGAAAATAAAGTTCATCGAAATCAATTACAAAATTTGAAGCAAAGAACATCCCCTAGAATTCGGAAATAATTCATCATATAAAACTAAAGGCATTTAGCACAATTAAATGGGGAGTTTCATTGGGATACATCGAGTCGTGATGCAATCTACTTCAGTTTTATTTCAGAATTATTAATAAGGCAGTTAATTTATAAAGGTGATGGCTCTTCTCAAACTATGACAGCTTTCATGTTGGTGGATTGCCGGAACTACCTTCTGTATTAGGAAGTAGAAGAATAGCAACTCGCACATCCATACCTAACAGATACATTACAAAAATACAGACCCTACTAGATTGTGGGTATAAAAGGAAAATAAACGTCGTTTCATTAATACGGTTAGATTTAACTTCTAAATAAAACGGAAACTTCTTGAATTGTATTACGAGTATATGTTTGTGCTATTTGTTAAGGGGCTACATTTTTTAGCACATTATTGAGATTCTTCTGATTTTAGACAGTGATTTCTTTCATAGATATAATAACACCAATACGAATGGCCACTAACATCTTCGCCAAAAATGTATAAAGTTATATTTTTATCCACAGCAAGTAATTTAGGGAACTCATTTCGCCAAAATTTATGCGTTGTTTTCCAAACAAAATATCGTGGAATTGGTGTCTGAAATTACTCAATGAAGATTTCGCAGAGGTAAATTAAAATGGGTTATTATTTTAAGCATTATAAACACAGCATATGCAGAATTACACAGAGGAAATTATGGGTGTGGAAAAAGAAAGGAATATAATGAAAAGCTACAATGGATGATTAAGTAGTGGCCTGATTCTCTCCCATCTACCCTCGTTAATAATTAGCCGCATATTTAGCCAAAGGCTGCAAGCGAGCTTTTCAAATTGCCAGCCAAAATTACCCCACGACAATTTTGAACGAATTAATGAAATTATTTTTCCCTCAGAAGTTTGTTCCCCTACGCAAATTATTTGCCTGTATCCATACTATCCCACGTGCCAATATTGGGTTAAACAGGCAGCAAAAAGGGGACATCTGAGAAAAAAATACCCGGTTTCAACGTCGGAGATCTCAATGATTAACTCTCACCCATTAATATTCCGCAGCACATCGAAAATCTCTTTGAAGACTTCTTTCATCGATTTCTCTGTGGCTCTTTAAGCTTCCCTCTTACTTAGATCGACTTCTTCGTGACTTTTGGGGATGGCCCAGCTTTCCCCTTCTGATAGAGTGATGCAGCGTTTTTCAATTTAATTTTCAAAGCAACCCTTGCAAATATTTAGCAAACAACCATCCAGATGTCCAACCATCTCAAAAAGTCTATTTATATTAAATATAACTGAATATTTATTTAATTTGGCTCTATAACTATCCTCAAAGATTTCTGTAATAGAAGAATGTCATTCTTAGAGGGCAAAAAGTATTGTAAATCTGCATTTAGCACATAATATAAATATGTTGGCTACTTTTAAGGCATAGGGTACATGTAGAAATGAGTAAAATGTGTGTGTGAAATGTTTAAGAGTTGATTTTAATTTAAATTAAAGAGTTAAGGCTACCACCTGACATTTGTCATACTGCGGCTATGACCGGCAATGTTCGTTTTATTCGATTTCGGGATTTGGTCTGCCAGTTCGTGAGGCAATGATATGAGACAATTGCCCAAAGTCTGAAGAAAATGTTATGAGATTTTAGTGAGTCTGTATAATTTGATGCATTATGTTTATTATTAACGATAAATTATACAATGCAGTTCTAATAGCTAAGCTATCGATTTGACTTAGAATTTTGCGATAATTTTGGCTTTATCGGTTAAATTCAGTTGATTAAGTGGCGGAAAATTGTAAGTCAAATCGTCTTTGAAGATTAACATTAGATATTACATATTGTAGGTAATTAAAAAGTTAAACTCATAAAAATTCAAAATCTATACAGTACGGGACAATCCTGTGAATTCACCGTACCATAATTTCGTCAAGATTAAGTTGGATTAAGATAATTTTCGACGAAAATTATCTTCATGCTACATATAATATGAATTAAAATCCTGCTGGCCTAAAATGTTGCAATAGGCTTTATCTCATCTTAAGCTGGCATAAGAATTTCCTATCTTAATCCTACCTAAAAATAGGTGACTATATTATAACCTAGGACTCCAATTTCTCCAGTGTAAACTATGAATCTAGGGTCATCTTCGGTTGAAAAAGTCTCCAAGCAAGTTTGTGGAGAAAATAACTGATAACGAAGACCACACGGAAACGCGGACTTAGCGAACTGGTGAGGCGACTTTCCCATTTTCCGGGAAATTAGGCTAATAAATGGACATCTCACTGAATGCTAGGCATCTGAAGCAATCATAAACTAGGTAGCTAGTAGTTATTGTCCAGTTTCGGTTAAGGGCATGATAAAGATAACGGTGAAGAGTGGTTGCATTTAATATAAATGAAGCATTTAGATAGATTCCTTTAAGGCACGTATACCCAACTGTGGATACAAACTCCCTCTTTAATTTACAACATTGGACGGATTGTTTTGTAAATTTTAAACTTTAAAATGATTTAATATTCGATGAAAGAAAACGATTGTTAGGTACGCCAATTAGAATTGAAAAGTACAGTGTATTGAATGTATATTGAAAAGTATGAAAGGGGAACTGTAAAAGAGCGGTAAGACGAAGAAGTGGGGTATTCTTTATCAATTTTGGTCTAGAGTTTCATACTTCTTTGCTTGAAATTTCAAAAATATCATTTCATTTAAATGAATCCAAGATTACTTTTTTTAGATACCATGCATAAGGTGCATTTTAGAGCATACAGAGCAGAACTTTGTGATTCTACTGATTTTCAATGGCAACTTTTTCTTTTGGCAAGATTTGGCTTCGTAGATATCACTTAAGTAGAATATTTAATATTTGATTTATAATATTATTTTACAGTTCTCGGCGTCACCTCATGGAATTGTTCCATATAGTCAAGCAGAATAAAATTTTGGAGAATTCCACATTTATTACTTAACTATGGCGGAACCTAAGTTGTAATCAAGTTTTAAGTGTGGAACTTCAATAAGTGTTCTTCTTTATGAGTGATTTAAAAGTTTGTGGAATAAAAAGATTGTGTCATAAAAATATTCAAAGTAAAAATCATACTAAGTTAACGATGAAAGATTTTGTAGTGTTCAGGTTACTTAAAAATTGCACAATTGAAAGAATAATTTAGCTGAAATACTCGAATTTAGTTGAGGAAATGAGAAATAACGGCCAGTACTTCCGCCAATGGGTGATATTCATTAAGTAGATGTAAGCTGACGCGTACGTGCGTCACGTTGCTTGCTAAAATCTTCGCCATATGGTCAAGTGATCAAGATGCAGAGAGTTCAATGGTTCAGTTGCTCTTATTGATTCGATCTGTTATTCTGAACCAGAAAACTGCTGAAACGATTCTTTTTAGAGAAATATCTGTTTGAGGTTAAAATGCTAAGTCACGGGATTACTTGAGAAAATTTTTCGCCCGCAAAATTGGATTAATTCAAACTCGATTCACTCGTACAGAATATAACGGTATAATTATATGACCATAAATGGACTTAAAACGCCAGAATAAAGATCTCTTATTTCTTACTTCGCCAATCAATTGTCAGTTCGTAAGGCGTTCGAGACGCCCTCTAAAGGTTTATCTAAAGATGAAGTCTAGCTACATGGATGCGGAATACAAGATACTACCAATTCGTTTTATTTTACCTTTAGACAACCTCAGAGGCGTTAAAAGCATGATACGATAAACACTTAGCCCCAAGTCACCGGAACTAGATAGTTAAGCATTACCATCATTATCATGACAACTTATCTTACGCATTTGTAAAAATTAATTTTAGTGAATAACTTATATGACAGCAATGTAGTGGTAGATCATTCAGAAGAAAACATAAGAAAAATGAAATCAATCTTGAAGTATACTACCTGGAAGTGAATCTTGCTTCTTCAATTAATAATTGATAGTTGGGAGATACATATTTCGTATTCTCTTAAAGCAAATTAATTTATTATGCTGGCCTCCAGAATTTGGGGGTTAGCGTGCTAGCCTAACAACTCTGGTTAGGATATTTTGCACGAGCTGAATCTTAAGACGAAACCTAGCTTATTAGTTATGGATGATTATAATATTTTTCGAAATTATGTTCAGGACTCTGAAGGTATTTTGGCTCTCACTTTTCCAGTTAGCTTTGGGATGAAAAATTAAAAGCTATCCCACTTAAGAAGGACCAATCCTACGATGCTTGGCGCCAAATCGGTGAGACAAAGATGATACGCGATCATTATGAGGAGGATGGTCGGAGAAAGGTAGTTGAAAATGCCGAATGAAAGGAGAAACTTATAAAGGTCAAAGGAAAGGAAGGTCGTGTATAAAGATATAGGAAGTCGACTATAGCTAAATGTGAACTCAAAGATGGAAAAATATGAAAGGAGAAGAGAATGAACGATGCTATCAGCGTGCTTACTACAAGAATGGAGCCAAGTGATATACATATATTTATGTATTGTGCAAAGAAGAATACTTTTGCACTCTAGCACCCCTCGATGATGTTGTTATTGTAACACCTGGTAGTTAAAGCAATGACCGCACCATATATAAGCGTTACTCAATTATTCAGATTTTATTTTTTTATTATTTTTTTTAACATGGTGGACGATGGACGACAAATCAGAGCATGAAAATGCCCAAAACTATAAGTGCGAAATGGGGAATTATATTAAATTTACTTTCCGACTCAATACAAAGCATTTCCTCGAGAATCTTACACGAGATAATACGGTAGGAGAAGATTTCACTCCACTGCGATTAATTTCTCGCTTCAAAAGACAGTAATTATAAGCGTCACGCTTTATTTACCAACCTTGCGATCCAACAGGATTTGCTGGCATGCCCCAGAAACTGTCGAGTTAATAATCCCGCCTTGGACGTGGAATGAAAGCTACTTCCCATAAAACTGCGAATTTTCCATTCTTGCGCTCTCATTTTATGAACTATAAGAAACTCTGTGGCAACTAATGTGGGCTTCATTGCACTTCTCTCTAATGCGTAACGCTGATAAGTGTGCGTAAATAGTTGAGATGTGTGGGATACGCCGCGGAAGTAGACCAGTGTTCGATTTAAATGCGAACTGCTCGTCCGTAAATTCGAGGGCCCATCAAAGGGAAAACACTAGGTGTGGATTGAAGATCGAAGCTGCCAACGTGAGATGAATCTCCTGGCGATCAGGAATGTCACGCGTAATCACTCTCGGAGTGATCTGATTCCACATTTAAGAGACCGGTGCAGATTTAGGGCCTGGAGATGTCCGGAAACCAGATTCGAAGGGAGAGAATGAGATCACCCATCCGCCGCTCTCTTGACTATTTCAATTCGCCCCTTCCATATCACTTTTCAAAGGTCGGAGACCGATAATCTACGTTTAAAATACAGATTCGGAGGGCGGGGTCTAGACAGAGAGATTCGTATGGAAGGCACGAAGCGAGAAACTCTGGGCGAACCAGTTCTAGAGGTCAACATATTCGACAGGTGCGGGGAAGTGTGAGAATATCCTTCGCTGCCTTCTGTTCGCTCAACCCAAAAAAAAGGTGGAGCCATAAATGGAGCATTATACAACATATGTGGGCAAAATATACTACGACCTTCGTAAAAACAAGAAATCTTAGAATAAAACCGGACATTCAACAATTAAGATATCCCATGACGTAAAGAATATTTCTCCGTCGTAACTCTGTTGTGTTTGTTTTATGTATTTTTTTCAAGTTGAATCTCTGCTGGTCTTTTTACTCTTATTTACAAGCAAAATTTTGCTGGTGGAGCAGCAGACAATATTAACCCATCAAATCAATATTACAAAATTATCCTCGAAGTACGACCAGGGCATATCTTATGTATTTGCAAAAGCGCAGGGTTTTCCCGAATGCTACCACATTATAGCAGGGTGATATAATTTTAAATAATAGTAGATAATGTAGGTAAATAGCAATATTCGAGGAATCTGAATTTAAGTCTCGTTTTAGACGGAAAGTAAACATTGAAAATTAGAAAAACTGTGGCAGCAATACTAAAAAGAAACTTAATTCATTCCACAAACCATAAAAAATATTTTTGTGCTTCATTCTCGTGGTATTTGCAGAACTATCAGTTACTCTAACTCTAACGTATTATCTTTTAGACTTCTAAAGATGATTAGCCTTTTACGTTTCTTCATTAATACACAATTATTATTAAACTAATTCCAGCACAACTTTCTGGAAAATTTTGCTTCCGCATGAATTGAAAATCCAGTTAATGAATTATATTTACATGATCAACTGGTCCAAACATCGAAACTGATTTTATGTATTTCCTTTTCAGAATGTTCATTAGCAAGTTTTGTGAACTCTATGGGAGATGAAAGCAAAGCAACGGCCGTTCAGAAGATTCCTCTGGTTTTTCTTCCACTTAAAGGACAAATACTTCATCCGAGTGCTACTTTGAAGATCGATGGTAAGTTAAGCAGTATTTCGTGTACAAACAACTGACTACAATTATTTAATGTCTTGAATAAGGCATGATAAATTTGTCTTCGAATGACGACTTAAACTGAAGTTACGTTAAATATTTTAGAATAGAGCGTTTCTCTGTACGAGTTTGAAACGTGGGTCTAAAGAAAAGAGGAGATAAAAAATGATAGGCTTTTGAGATGTGGATATTGCTTAGAATGTAAAAAATAGGGTGAGTGACAGAAAAACATATGTGGAGGTGCTAGAAATAGTTGGAGAGGAGATGGTTTTAATTGCTTTGATTGGGCGCAAACAGAGAAAGTGGAAGGGTCAAATATTGAGAGGATTCGAGGGAAGTTTTGGGAGAATAATTAAGGGTGAATGAACTAGACAGAAGGGAAGACAAAAACAAAAGTTGCTAGTTGATGTAAAGGGTGGGGTAAGTAACCAAGAAACGAAAGAAAGAGCATTGAATAAGGAATATTATGGCACGTGAACCTACCGAAAGGTTTAACTCTTGTGACGAGGACATTAAAGAATATTGTATGAATTATGTGAATGTGGTGAACTGTGAAATGTAGGTAAACTATACGCAAAAATTTCATCCCCTAGGCTAAGGTTGATTCACTTCACTTCATTGAAAGAACTGACGCAATTGAACAAACCTAAAAAAATGAAAATTTTGAAAAGACATTAAATTCATGTCATTTCAGATTATGTTACGGAAATTTTGATTAGATTGAAATTCATCGTAAGGCATTTCAGGTTATGTAACACTTTTTAAGACGCAAAGATAGAATGAAAGCAGTGGAAGGGATGACAAAAGATGAATGCCATTTATAAGTGAATGTAACACACCGTTGATATTCATTTGATGAATATAGGTAAAATGATTGGACTAGCGGTTTCTCGGAAAAGTGGCGTGAAAAACGGACCTTAAACTTTATGTTGAAATGGGATGAGAAATGCAGCTTGGTATTTCCCCCTTTTGCCAGTGTGACCATCCACCGAGCTACTCCTTGCTAGATTGATTTCATCGCCGCATTGAAACGTAATGTGGCTGATACGCTCGATGCGTAAAAATGAACAATGTTAAAAAGAAAGAGGGGTAGAGATAATGCGGCAAGATTTTTGGAAAAAGGCAATGAAGAGTAAGATATTAAAAAAAAGATTTAACACCGATATCTGTTTTGACTTAAGGAGGTTACACATCTTCTATCTTTAAAAAAAGAAGAAATTACATTTTCTAGGTTATATCTTTCCTTTTGATCGGCTGAAATTATTCGCCCTCTTTCATCTTTATTTCCTGGAGCCAAATAAATGGAAATCAGCAGAGCGAAGACCTGAATCGTAAAACCTACCGCGCGATTAGAAACCCAGAAGCCATTGTGTGATTTTTCCTCCTTCAGTTTTTTTCATTCAACTTCTAATAAGTGTTCCACTGCTATTCTTATCATTCTGTTTTAATGTATCAATTCTGTAACTTCCTGAAATTGCTTCACGAAATTTAACGTTGGTTGGATACATTAAGGACTTGATAAAGCTGTTTTGGCGTATCTTTCGGTAGCTCAAAGGCTAAATTACAAATCAATCTACAGCTATAAACCGTTCTAAAGTCATTTAAAGGAGTTTTTAGGGGGAATAGAACCATTTCTTGAAACCGTTAGAAAAAGCACAACATCATTAGCTGTTAGAATAATAATGTAAGCAAATTTAATATCCTTTGTGATTCGAACTTCGTTCTGTTTGAAAATTCAAAGACGTGTGAATATCTGCTATGAAATAACCGATTTCAAAGAAATAAGTACCATTTTTTATCCCATCTCACTCGCTTTGACTCTGAGAGTACAGTTTGTCTCGAGACTATTCATTATTTGTAATTTCAATGTTCCACCTTGAAAAGATAAAGAATATTATGCGCTACATATTACACATTATGGACCCATGTTTTAATTGAGGGTGAAGAAATAGATTAGTAATGAAATAAGAATTATTTCCTTCAAATAGTTCAAGTTATCCTAGAACGCATTTCTCAAAAGTGAAGAAACAAGTTTCATTTTCTAAGAAATAGTTGTGTTATCATTAAAAGTGTTTCGACAGCTGAGGTCATTTCGCACACAAGGGCTCCCACGGGGAATCGAACTCCGCACCACTTTCACCAGCGTTGAACGCACTGCCTACACGGCTATTTTAAAAAATCCAATTGCTTTTATTTTTGAGTGGTTTCAAAGATTCTCTCTTGATGAGAATTTTAAATCTTGTATTTCTAAATTTTTATAACAAATTTTACCCGACTCCAACAATATCTAGAAATTGTACACATAGTGGATAAGAAAGGATAATTAGTGTAGTTTGTATTGTATTGATATTGTACCTGATGATTACATACTGTAGATCTAAATAGATATCGATAATAAAATAAATCAGTGAAATTTTTTCTTGGAAAAAAACAGTTTTATAATCCTCCAATATATTCATAACATCTCCAGAATGTTATGATCCCTGAAAATAACTTTCGGCTATTATTATAATGAGTAACTAAAATTTTATTATCGTGAGTTCTCTACCTCACGGTTCGCTTGCCTTAAAAATTGGTAACGCTAAAAACTGTAACTTCGTTGTTATTGATGAAAGCGCTGGAAATTTTTTGTCTTGAATTCTAAAATGGATAACTTCTGATGAAGTACAAATTAACGCTGTTGAAAAACGCTGTCTACAGAGGACCGAATCAAGTCCTTCATAAGACCGTTCATCGCAAATATGTCTCTTCGCATCGCTCGAAATGTTACTGTCAGAAGCAGGACTTTCGACATTTCTCGGTAGGCGTGCCTACATGAACACAACCGTTATTCACAAATGGAAACGTTGACATTTTCAGAAATTCTAACCTAGCATTAATCCTTTGCACCGAAAGGAGTTGATGTGTTTGATATGACGATTAAAAGCAACCAGTTCGTGTCCACTTTGAAACGTTTTTCGGGTAGTATCTAGAGCTGGTGAAATATACGATACGTTGGAAATTTGAATAAAGTTAAGATTAGGAAAAAAGTTTACAAACGGAAAGAAAATGCTATATCAAATCACTAATAGCAAACTGCTCCAACTGAAAGTTACAAATACAGCAAAGAAAAAGTGTCAATGAAAATTATATCTCCACGTACTCATAACTCAATCCACACTCATATAAATTTTAAATACATGGATGTATTCAACATGTATAATTCAACAAAATGGCTCGTTGAGTAGGTGACTTCATGCACCCATTATGACAAAATATGACAGATACATAGATATGTTCATTAATACCCCGCGAGCCGCCGTATGGTGTATGCATATAGTACCCACATTAGGTATCTTTTTACCAACTTCATAAAACTTGACTATTAATGAATATTCTCATATAAAATATATATCTTGGTCTGTTAAATATCTTAATTCTTTCACTTATATTCTTAAGGCGCTCTCACCGTATTTTGTGAACCGATTCTGAATCGGAAATGCGATAAAAGAAAGAGGACTTTCGTCACAATTACTATCCTCTGCGGTCGAAAGGTTGAATTCCCTGTGAAAAGTACACGGTTTTAGACTCACTTTCCTAGAATCATGAATATGCAAAAGGAGAAAACTCCATTATTTGGGAAACTTGTGCAAGTGCGGAAATAAAGAGCCCGAGCGTGAAAGTGGACCATTCGAGAGTACTCTTTGAGTAGCTTCTTTAATTCCAAAAAATACAGGAGCTTCCTTGTGAGTTGATCTCTGAGAACAACATTCTCTACTTATATGCAGCATGAAGAATTTACTTAAATACCATCAAAAGAGCGAATATTTGGCCAAGTACTCATAGAGATCCCACGAAGAGCATTCCTCATTAAGGGATATTTTCGTCACAAAGGAAAATAGACGAGCTCTAGCGGTGTTCGGCAGAAAATAAGTGACTAGGTTGGAAATTTTTCTAGAGTATACCTATCCTAGAATCGCACATGACATCATAGTTAAGGCCTTGAAAGTATAATGCCGCTTTGCTTTTTTGAGAAAACGAACGTTGTCGTTCACCATTTTCAGCGTAAAAAACTGGGAAGTTACAGCCTTTGAAACCTTAGAGAGGGTGGAAAAATCTGGAAATCACCTTTCATCTCTTTTTTGAATGTTAGACAAAATCAAATAATACATAACATCAGCTTTCTTTACATTACAATCAAAGGTATTATAAAACCAGAAAATACATGAGCCTTACAGTTGCAAATAACATTAACTGGTCCATGAGGTTATAACGCTTAGCGATTTCTGTTATCCCTTGACAAGATATAATAATACTTAATTATTGTAAATATTGAGGCTTAGGGAACAATAGTGGCTAAAATAAAACCGCAAAACACCAAATAATGTAAAGAGAGGAAAACGAGAGGGAAAAGAGGAAAAATTTTCATATCACTGGAAAAATGGACGGAAATACCCAGAGAAAACATGATAACCCCCCTCCATCCATTTAAAATATCCAGCGAATATTTTTATTACTGTGTTATTTCGTTCATCCTGTTCCTGTATAATCTCTCAAAAGAAATCTAAAACCAATATGAATTAGAGGACCCATTATCAGAAACAGCAACTAACGAATAATAGCCGCAAAGGTAAACAGGAAATAATTACTTGATTTTTATATATAATATCACTTGAATGGGAACCAACTATCGGCTTCTCATTTCGCTCAGTTCTCTCAGGTCTTTTCAATCCCAGGGAGATGCATCACTATTTCTATAGCAGCTCTATCTACCCTTGAAAATGTCGAAGAAAGTTTTACGTGACCGTGAATTGACTGGAGAACTAATGGCTCGAACCTTCCCTCTTCTCCCTCAGCGAATAATGCGCGGCTAATTGGTTTAGCCCGATATGAATCATCCGTAGAGATTGGCTTTCATAAGATCTATGTTCACTTTACATCACTTCATCGGAAAACAACGAAAGAAAACGACTACCTATGCTGTATAGGGCTCATTTCAATATTAGAGATGCAATGAATTTAATCATGGAAAACTTACAGTTAGTAACGAAGGCAGCACATGGTATAATGCATATTATATTCAGTAATATAATCCGCACATTTCGCATTACAGCTCGAAAATACAAGCAAACCATTCTTTTGGTGGAGAGGGAGGAATTTTCAAGCCTGAAATTTTAATTCGCAAGGCAATATCCGAACTCTGTTGCATTGAAAAGAACAGAAATGTTATCAAATTAATGAAAACTTATAAAAGAATGAAGGATATAAATTTAAAGATAACATAAGATAAACTTTAAAGAGGAAAAGACAGATCTAAAAATTCGTCTTTCATCTTAATAACCAAGCAGTTCATAACGATCAGTTATCAAAGCGTACCTATGTAACAGAACGAACATTTTCCTTTTTCCAATTCTGTATATTTAATAATACACCCTTCGTATTATGATTATATTATTCTAATTTATCGAAAAATACGTCGTATAACTGATTAGAATGATTAAAATCAAGTATATAACTACCAACGGGGTTACGGCAAACACTTCTCCCATAGGATGTCAAAATACCTTGGACTGTTACTAATTCAACACGCTTTATTTTGCTGATTATCCATCCTTGATTGAAAACCTAAAACATTTTTCACGATTAAATTTCTTCCTTTTTCAATTTAAATGCTGATTAAAACAAAAAAATCTTCGTTTAATGTGCCACGACGACTGAATTTGTAATCGAAGTGTTTTAAAGTTAGAAAGCGACATTC
Source organism: Pachydiplax longipennis (assembly GCA_036926295.1). Taxonomy (NCBI): domain Eukaryota; kingdom Metazoa; phylum Arthropoda; class Insecta; order Odonata; family Libellulidae; genus Pachydiplax; species Pachydiplax longipennis. The sequence continues at coordinate 54,114,098 of JAVFKF010000002.1, read as the reverse complement.
TAGAATTGAATATTTTTTGTACAAACAGGATATACGTTTGTGATTAGGATTTTTAAATTTTCACTCACATTTGGAAATTTCAAACAAAAAAGTTCTCCAAAACTAGATACTTAATAATTTCATGTATTTTAATTTCACCAATTTATACAATTAGCAATTGACAATGATTGATATAACTAGTCATCTAAGGAAAAATTCACATCGAGAAATACATTCTCTTATTTGGTTTCTCTTTATCCAACATTTTTCTCTTCATATGATGTACTTATATTTTTTAGAAATTTCTTATCTCATTTAATTTAGAGAATGGGCGTATAAAGCTAACGTTTCACTTAAACTTGCAGCCAGTGATTTCAACGCAGGAATGTCCAAGCATGTGTAGAGATTTACAACTTGGTAAGGTACTTATTAAATAAACCAGCAGAGTTATCACTCATCACCTATCAAAAATTATCCTCTATCATATTTTAAGTAATTACTTTAGTTAAGAACGCAGAATACCGCTTTATTCCGTGAAACGACCTACTGAATATTTACATTACTTTCTAAAGACGATGATATTTGCAAATAATTTTCGGAAGGCGGCGATCCTTTGATCTAGCTGATTGTGAGACTTCCAAATTACCTTTACGTAAATAGTTTCCTCAAACAATTTTAGGGCACCCTTTAACAATGGTAAATACTATTTCGTTAGGTCGGGATTCATTAATTCATGAGCTGAAAGCATATGAGAAAGCACCTGTAGAGATAAAACAAACGGTGATATATGAAATTGAAGCAGGAAGGAATGCGAAAATCTCGGTTCTCTCAGAGGAACATGAATGTGTTGAAGGTAGATAGATAAGTTTAAGATATTTACGAAAATAAACTAATTGGACTTGTTTTCACTAAAGTTATGTCTTTTACATCCTTTCCTATAATAAAATGTGATTATCTTAAAATATTATAGGATGGAGGACATTTACTGAAATTCGGCCAATATTGACTGAAATTTTCGTAATTAAAGGTAGGGGTAAATTTTTGTAGAAAAATAATACTACCTTAGCTGATAATAATGACCAGAACAATAATGCTAAGAAGATTATAAGAACTATTAGCAGTAGCAGATTCAAAATTATATCAGTTCAATGTTTCGTTATTTGGATGACTATTCTTAGTTGCTACAAAATTTATATGCAGAATTTTAATTACATTAGTAACATAAATTTGATATCTGAAATTTCATAATTTATTCATCACATCTTTAACTATATTGAATAATGTGAGAAGAAAATTAAGACTAATGTCATGTTCAATATTCACCTTTTCTTCCTCGTAGAAAATTTGAATAATTCAAAATAAAAGAACAACACACTTAACCATACTATTTGTCACCATGTTAAATGAAATTTCGATAATCATCCTCTTCGGGGGAAAATGGGTCAGACGAGCTCAGCAGCGATGGAAAACGGTAAAAAAACATCTTCGCTTCCAAATAATGCTATTCCGGAAACCTCACGATTTTCAAGATAATTAGAAAATGGGTAATCATCAATAAAGCTCCAAGAGGAGGAGCAGGAAGTAATGGTTGGAGGACTAGGTCCAAAGATTCCATTAGCTTCCGAGGGACAACTGTGAGGCAGAGTCCACCAAGCGAAACCCAACTAGTGGTTAATAGTATAAGGGTTCAGTGACCCAAAGGATAGGGACAAATCGGGAGGGAAATCTAAAGATGATCTTGAGCATGGTGTTAGGAATTGAACAAGTTGAAGAAGAGGTGGAATGCAAGAGTCAGGGGAAAGGAAATGAGGGTTTTGACACACATGTGCTAAGACAAAGCAAAGAAGGGTGTAAAAAACTCAGTTGATTGACGAGAGAAGGAAGTGCGGAGGTGCTTAAATCGAGGGTCAGACCAAAGGTAAATAGGATTGGTTGAGAAAGCGACTCAAACAATTTAGTTTCAAGATGCTCAATGTTCGTAGCGAGCTGAAACTCTCCGTTCTCTAGCCCTCTTTAAATTAAGTATCCGAGACGTCCGTTCCGCAGGCAACTGCTTCACTTCTGCATGGAAGAGTGGTATTAAATTCAAAGTGAAGAGAATGACCTGTCAAAGGATGACAACGCATTTGAGGCGTCTTGAGGAAGCTAACTCATGCGACTTGAAATGAATACGTGAGAAATCGAGTGACAGATAGGTTAGAAAAATTCATTTCTCACTGCCACCGCGTGAGAGCTGAGTGTAAATAACCAAGTGCTTTGGTGAGGCACAATTATAAAGTGAAAAACTGAATCGAATTCGCAGTATAATAGAATAGCAATCACGATAACAGTTATGCATTTAAAAAAATTTTGACTAGAATATTGGAAAATCCTGAATGAAAGAGCCACACGATATATTATTACTCAGGAAAACACGAAATTACCGATCATTTAAAAGAGAAAATATCAGAGCCTTCCAAAATCGCTTAGCCCTATCAGAAAATATTAAAAATTTATCGCCGATGGCGATACTATGGCCTTAAATCATGCTTTTAGGAACTCATTCCAAGAGAGAATATAAAAAGAGGTTTTGGTGCATTATTCAGATGATAAGCAACGGTCACATAATTATTATAGGCGAATCTCGAATAACGGTTAGTGTTATGGAAAAATATATCACACCTGAGGCGTGGAAAAACATAGGCTTTTATTAGAAGTCATAAAATTTGGTTGGATGGGAAGTTTTTCTAGCATTAAAAGATTACCATAGTAGCATATGCTCCATTTTTTCTTAGAACAAGCCTAGTAACTATTTATCGTTTATTTGATCATTAGAAAAGTTACTCTTCCATTTAGATGACTGGAAATCTCAACGTGTGCGTAAAATAGACAAAAAGAATTGTAAGCTATAATTAGAAATTGAGGCAAATGAAATGGAGTTGAAATAATACTTAAATTATTTCAACACAGTTCAATTCAAAAGGAAATTTTTCGCAGTTTAGATTCCTTTCTTTGTAAAACTGTTCTTACCTTCAGAGCAGAATATAACTGTCATCTATTCTATCAGGTAGTTAGAATATTTTTACTTGCATTCGCTTTCTGAAAACTTAGTTACAAAAATTTGCAAATAAAACTATAAAAAAGTAAATTGAATCTCGAATCTGCTCCCAAGTTCTCATATTGTATTCAAGCATTTCATTGATATGATATAATTCATTTCCAACCTTTAATTTTTACTCTTACATTTTATTTGACATCAATTTCTCCAAAAATTAGACGGATTGTGTGCGTGTAAATATATATTTATATGTTTTTGAGCATATATATTTCAGTCGGTTGTTAAAAAATGTATGCTCCCAACCAATATTTACGAAACGTAAAACACATGGCACTCTTTGATTTCAGTAGTCTTAAACAAGCGGTTGAGCTTCTGCACGAATCAGAAATAACGGTTAAAAGTTTTTTCCCAATGTAACAAACGAAATAATAATGAAATGCACTGAGATGAAGATTTTTATCCAACTTCCATTTTTATCAAGTTAACTGTTCAAGAATTCGAGGTAACAGATAGCGACATCTTCGAATTGCATTCGAGGAGACATGATCAAGTGAGGCAGCACAACCATCGGATTACTTCCTGCACTCACGGAGAGCATATGTTTAAATGCATGGCCAAATAGCCATCGAACAGAAAAAGTAAAGAAAATCTCCTCGAGCCATGTGGTGACGGAGATTACCGTAAGGAATGCTCTTTGAGATAGAACGTCAGGATTTATTTACGACGCATTTTTAAAGTTTAAATTAAAAAAGAATGGACGAATTAAAGACCTAGAGGAGAGTTTTATCAATATTGATATTGCTTTCTCTTTTATTCATGCCGATTCATTTCCGCATTACAATATTCTTAGATGATATTTTTAAAATTCAGTATTAAAAGCACAATATTTCCCAAATTAACCCCAAATGAAATCTTTAGTTTAACTCTAAATTAAATACGTCGCTTTCCGTTAATTTCCTTCTAACTCTCTGATGCTATCGTTAAAAATTGTTGAAAATGGCAGCATTTTTCCGAGCAGCTCGATTGTTCACAAAATTTGTCCTATTTTCGACAAAAATATTTGTTTACTGTAAATATTATATTAGTAAGTACTTGAAAATTAGGTAATAGTTAATCCGTCCACATTACTTTTTAACCGATATATTCCTGTGTCCTTTTGCCAACATTTAGTTTTTGGCGTGAATTATTTGCAAGAAGGTAATTGTTTGATGGTTCGTAAAACTTATACGAGAATAAGGTAGCCTATTATAAAGGATCAATGATGTCTCTAGTGATCGAAAAACTTTCTCGTGCGTATGCAGATCAAGTCTAGATTGAAATCTAGAGCTACAAAATAGGTGTATCATCACGCACATTTTTTGCAAGAATGTTCTCATTTAAAATTTTTATTTGATATTCCTCATGTTTTTCTTTTGAGAAATGCTTTAAAACAGGAAATAAGAGATTTTAGACAAAATGGCAAGACGGAAGATTTGAAGCCGGGACTGTCACGAAGAAAACGGAACGCAAATTCAGCTTATAGATTAAATCGGCCGATAGTCCCTTCCGACCCTAAACGTCCCGACTATTTCAATTTATAAACAATGTATCATCTAAATGGGAATGCAAATTCACATTAAAATGTTTATAAACCCGGCCGAATAGAAATATTTCCTTTTCCACGGTGAAATTTGACAAATATTTTTGGAACCAGATATCCTATTTCCTTCTTAATTATAGTCTTTGTCCGGAAATAAAATTTCGTCGACTTCTTCCTTTAACCCTAGAAAGTTTTATATTATGATAATGAATATCATTTGATAAGCAAATAATCATTCCATCACTTACTTGTTGAATCAAAACGTACAACACTGAATTAAGATCGATTCCCGTAAATTAATTCGAAAATTGAATCCTCGTCATTTAATTAGAAACCTTCCCTTCCTTTCCTGAATTAAGCAGTATCGGCTCCTACGCAATTCCCATTGATTGAAATCACGAAAAACTCGAATCCAATCCAACGTAAGTTAGATTGGATTAGAGTTCTTCATCCTCAGCACCATTGATCGCCTCAATTACATCCTGCAAAATCGCATGGAGACAACTGTTCCTCCATATAAAAATGCAACATTTTCTTCGTTTAAGCACAATTTCTATCAGGTGGTGTCATATATAGTAACGTATCTTGTCCTGTAGAGGAGCGCGCCCGATTTCTAACTGGACCATAATTTTCCCTCCTTTCCATCTACCTTATTCCACTTCCCAGTTATTCGCAAATGCTGCGCGAATGAAATCGATGACCTTGTCAAATTTATTTGAGAAAAGTGGGAAAAACACTTCCGTGCTGAAAATCACGAGCGGCTTTTTACGCAAATAAATCTGCGGAAACTGCTCGTAACCGGAGAGTTCGCCGCTTCTGCTAATGATCGCGCTTGTCTTCATTATGACTACATTTCCTTGCGTGATTTCGTTTAACTACACTGCATGTGAACGTTTGAAAAAAACTGCCCTAACGGATGCAGTAATTATCTGGTGGTACGAATTCGCCGAGAGGATATTCTCAATTTTTCCCCGCCTCAGATTACAACCATCCATTTGGTGTATTTAAATTAGAAATTGTGAAAGTTTGGGCAGAATAAGACATTTCATTAACCTTCTTTGAAATACCGATAAAAGGATTCTGATAAATATATCATCTTCACCATTAGTCTTCAAAGAAACCATAACTTCCTCTTATGATATATGCGAAGATTTGAATTATGTTTTAATGATGTTTTGTTTCAGCAGCATATTTTTCTTGTGAATTTTCTTTCAATATTTTGAAACTCATTCCTTCTAAAAATCTTTCATACCTGTGATATTTTTTCGGTTACAAAAGTTTGCTAAGAGAGAGATCAGCTTTACTTATTTCCATAAAACAAATAAAATGTCATATAATCTATCTCAAGACCGTTATAATATGAGGGTGGTCTGAAAAGTTTCCGACCCCAGATTTTTCAGAAATCTTCAGAAAATATCCAGAAAACATGTCGAGAAATGGCGAAATGTCGGAAACTTTTCAGACCACCCATGTATATAAGGAAAAGTTTTTAAGGAAGACCTAAATGAATCCATGTAACTCTTCAGCCTAGAATATTCCGTTTAGAAGCATTTTATATATTTATCTCGAGCAAGTTTGCAGTAAAACAAAACTAAATTTCCAGATTTATTTCTATCATTCGAAATAAAATCTGATATATTCTGTTGATTAGCATATATTGAATATTACATAAGGGCAAGCGCTTTTATTACTCTTTTTAGAAGTTTGTTATAGATAAAATTAAAGCTTTAAAGCAAAAGCTAAACTATATTCACTGAAGAATTTTTTTCAGTTAGTTTGATTTAAATTAAGATATTTTCATAAAATATTTCTTAAAGGCTATTCACTTTCTGATATGAGTAAGCTATATACTATAGTATAAGCTATAAGTTTATGTATAACACACAAATGGATCCTTATTTTGCATCCCGGATTCTCGAGCAGGTTTCGACAAAGCCAGACAAAATTAAAACTGTTTTTAAATTAAAAACTAGTTTTCCAATAACTTATCAATAGAATTATAAACTTATTATATAAGTGCATTTCAATCTCTCGTGCCTCTTTTCATATTCCTCTATTACCACAGACCTAGGATTCTTTGGTTTACATTTAGGGATCATTTTGTTGAATCACTACTTATAGCTCTCTATACAACTAATATTTTTCAAGAACAAATAAATTAAGAGATTTGCCAAAATAATGGACTTCTGAGTGGTCGAAATCATCAATTCAATAATTTCAGAAATTCATTGCTCTTTATAAAAATATAAGGGGTTATATAAACCTCGTTATAAAAATATAACGAGGTTACCTCCTCATCATAATTTATATCTTTAGGCCACGTTCAGGAACCTTCCATTTTCCCTGATTCCAGCTCAACTGCTGCGGATATCTTAGCTAGTTATCTTTAATCCAATCCATTCTGTTACTAAAAATAACGAATTTATAGCAATAATTAGTATTTCTCCTTCCGTTAATGAAGAAGACTATTTTCAGCGCTTTTTGAAGGCGTTCGAGATCAACGTATAAGAGGGTCATCTTTATGTGCGTACAATAAATTACAATTTCATTAACCCTGTTCACCTCTCGGTATGCTTTGTAGGCCGCGAAACATACTTCGCAACTTAGCGGGAATCTGAATTTCTTGTGTTTCGCTCACCGCTTGATTAATAACTTTCTCGGATATGCAAGCGGCCGGGAAAATGCTTCTATAACGGTCTATTCGCTTCCTGTAAATCCTACTGTCATAAAGGGCTGCGTATCGCCCGTTTAGCATCGTCTTTCCCTTTGATGGTGGTCGTGAACGATAATGCAACAGGAAGAGGAATGGACAAGTTGAGATAGCCGCTCCATCTCGAGCGCCGTCTTGCGTTGAATGAGAAAACCACTTCCACATCAGGTTCCACGCATGACGCTGCAGGAAGACATTGATATAGCCGGACCGTTTGAAATTCCTCATCCTCGAGCATCACGCTCTCACCTCTAAGCACGAGTTTCTTGGAAGTATTATGTGCTTTGGCTATTCTTCTTATGGGCCTCGAAATATTCATTAGGATAGGTAAGGTATACCCAAGCGTGGATTACAGTAATGCATAATTTACAATGGGAAAACCCGGCAGTGTGTGCCACGGACAAAGAAATGTTTCCAACCCCAAATCACCGATTTGTTCGGAACAATTTTCATGCATCACTAGCACATGAGGAAAGAAAAGGGCACTGTAAGATATTCGCAAATCGTTGAATCGTAATGTGGAGGAATTCCATTATAACACTGGCGTGTTGTATTCATTTATGTAGAATATTTATGACGAATAATTTTTTTTATTTACGACATTTATTTTAAATAATTGTTTTTGTATCGTAAATCGAGCGGGTGATGTCTGTTAGCAATTTGCGACATAAAAACTGACGATTTCAATGTTTCACTAGGTAATTCCTCAACGTGAAAGAAAAATGAAACATTTTGTTCCTCATTTTAAGAGAGGCCCCTAGCCTGATTCACATAGTTGTACTTCACCTCATTTTGCAGCCCTAACAATAAGTTGTAGAGCTAATACAGCAAAATCCGTTAAAAAGGCTCCCGCTTAAGTCTCTATCCCAGTTAATATGCGGATTTCTCCCGGTCCCTTTATTACGAAACACATAGTAAAAACCCGCTTAAGACACTATACTACCCGCTTATAAGACGAATTTTTCCCGACCCCAAATGCACCTCTGCCTTATTTTCTAGACCAAATATAGTTCATAGTATCTGTATCGCTGTCCCTCGGTCTTTTCACCTACACCTTGCTCCACCAGATCCACGATAGGGTTCCTTTAAATTCTTTTGTTTGTGATGACTGATTATGTAAAATGAAATGAAAGAACCGCGAAATATAAAATCACAAATCTACATTCGGAGTTAATTCTGGCTTTGATATATAATAGGATTTTTCCTCATCAGTCTCGTCTAAGGCGAAATATTAGATAAAAAAAGTCGCTTGGCGGTGTTTAATGAGCTGCTGAGCATAGTCGTGGATAGAATTCAGTGTCGGTCTCTCACAACTACTATAAAAAATCGTTATTTTTCCCAAATTTTTAATTTGGTTAAAATCGCTTTTTTTAAACGAAAAATCCTCAAATGAAGTAGCGAAGAAAGACGCTGTCTCTGTTAGAAAAGCTGGCTATTCTCAAAAAATGTGATAAGAAGGCGATCAGTATTACTCAACAATATTTAGCGGACTCTTTAGGTAGCATATCTACCACTGTGGCAAATCAAGTAAACTCAAGAAGTAACCTTTTCGTTTTAAGGTGTAAAGTACTTCGAAATTTATTTAAAAATTAAAGAGCCAAGAAATCCATGCATTTTCTAAAAAGAAAATCAAAGTACAAGAATTAAAGGAATGTCACATTAAAACCAGTTAAAAAGCAATCCTGCTAGTAACCCGATTTTAATGCGGTCTCCTGAAAACCCAAGTAAGGAAAATAAATCTGGAGAGTAAAGAAGATCCCGCCCCGCGAGCAGAATCTGTTGAAACTAGCTTTTACGACATAGCGGATACCAAAGATATCTGAGGCGAGAACTTTATACAATATTGAAACCTGTTGAATGTCCAATTTTCAGATACATTCCTATTGTAAATGAAGTCGAAAAAAGCTTCTGAAAAAGAATTTATTGGTCGTAAAATAAATTTTGCCATTAACGCATTCGTAATGTGCGGCTTATCACAAACCTAAATGCATAACTAAGAATAGCATATCATTTTGCATAACTTTTTTTTTAATAGATTTAACTTCCGTTCAAAGGATATCTCAATTGTTTTATTAGGAACAAAAATGAAATAACGGATACATATAGAGCGTGGATTATAAAAGCGTTCGGCTACTAATTAAAATTCAGATATTTTATCTGTAAATCGAACTGATAACGGTTAGTTCGCTTCGCTACTATAAATGAATAAGCAAACAATAGGCCAGACGGTATCAAGTTTAAGAAAAATACCCCATTGATATTTATTCCTTATAGGTTTGAAGTCTTTGATTTTGTGCTAAAAGTTGATTTTTTCTACCTGGCAAATGTTTCAAATTTCTCTTTATATACCAATGATGTAACGGATTTCAAATGAAAATTGTAATTTTATCTTTACTTCAGGGTCCAGAAGAAGTTATAAAATAAAATGAAAGTACAGAAATATATATTACAATCTATTTAAAATTAAATTTGTTCAATTCGTAGTTATCACTCCTCCTATTTAAAAAAAAGTCGTTCATTACTTCCCTGGAGAAGAGTTTGGGATTTAATTAGGGTATCTGTGCAGGTACTAAAATGTATTTTAAATGCACATCATATATTATTTTCAAGCTTTATCAAAATTGGAGTCATATACACTAAATGAAACTGTATTTTTGAAAACCACCTTTAAAAAAATTCTATTTAGAGGTTCAAATCATATTTATAGGATTGAATTTGCTCTCTAAGGAATTAAAACCTTCTTCCATGTATATGATTTGTGTATAGTAGGGTAATATATTACAGCCAGATTAATTATATGACAATGTGCTACATTCTATGTATATCAAAAATCAATGAAGCAAGCTCATGTCTAAGCTTTAGATTAAAAATTTAAAAGGGTAAAAGAAATTTAAGCCTAAGAAACAAGGTATGAGTTTTGTACTATCTATTTCTAGAGTTTTCTGAGTAACCATCAATATGAGTTATGCATTACGTACTTCATTGACTTTAACCAATAGTTAAGATTACAGATGCCTTGAATACTCAACAAAAGGAAAATTTTTCATTTTCTTTCCTCTAACTTCAATTCCATTCCCAATATTGCATCCCATACGACTGACTAGCATAGATTAGACCCTTTTATAGTGTTCTCAACTACACATAATATAATAATTGCTTTGCTTTATCAAAATAATTAATATTAGTTAATTTTAATAAACAAAATGAGTATTTAAAACCATCTACCTTCATTAGAATTATAGACAAGGCTTGGATGCATGCATTATTGTAGCTACTAATTCTTGATTGCAACATTTTCAACAAAATGCATAATTTTAATTAATATAATTCCTGACTCTAATACAGTATTCATTCATTTTATATTAACAAAAGCAGGTACCTTGTTTGCTCTGTTTCGATAAGAGAGATACCTATACTTAGTCATGTAGATCAAGTTTTTATTAAGATAATATGTACTTCCTTCTGATTTTAATTTCATGGTTAATTACATAGGCATAGATATTTCTCAGCTTATATAAGTTAACAATTCCCAGAATCACTACATGACTGGAATTTTACTTCAATTGGACAATATCCATTGCATAACACTACAAACAGTAGAATAAGTTTAAAGTAAACATTTTACTGAGGATAGAGATTATATCTCATGTTAAAAACAAACAACAGCTGATTGTGAGAAACATGCTACAAGTTTAACAACTTTCTACAGCAAATCTAAATTTTATAGCAAGTGATATGTTATTTTCCTGGCTATTAGAATTTCCTATGTAAGTCCTGATAGAATTTTACTGAAGTTGGACAACATCTATTAGCTAACATATAAGCAATATAAAACAACATAAACATTATAAACAGTCGAGTAAGTTAAAATGAAACATTACACTGAGGATAGGGATTCACTTGCATTAAAAACAAGCAACTACTACTGGTTTATGTACGCCAAACTTACAGAAATTGGGAACTGTTCATACATTCAACGCATCGAAGTAAATTAGGTCATGAATGTAAGTAACATTCACTTAAATGCTCAAATTGTAACAGAAAATCTGTATGCTATGTAAGTATATCAAACATTTGTATAATTTCAACAAGAGAAATTGAATAGCAGATAATTAGCAGGGAACACCATAAAGTTATATACATGGCACATATATAGAATATTGATCTAAATTAAAGACCATGATGATTATTACAAATATGTCCAAGAATACATAGCAGTTCCTAGGAAGACTGATTATATATCAAACAAGACTCAGATTTTTTTATAAATTTTACATCTCAAAGCATGTCAGAGTTCAAAAAATGAGTCTCAGTAAATTAAAAGCATTTATAATTAATTTTGAAGTTTCTGTCAATAAAAACTTGAAACTTGAAACCTGAATCATGAATATGAATAATAGCTAAAGAAACCTACTTTACCTTGTAGCACTCCAAGGTGTAAGGACTTCTTCAGGCAAGCAGATGATTGGCCAATCGTCAGCTACCTGTTCAGTGACTGCCTCATATTTTCTTACACGCAATGGATGGATCCATTTATCAAACATCACCACAGATATGATTGGTGACCATGATTCATCCATGGGAATCAATAGAAGAGGGCAGCAGGGCTCATTACTCTACAGAGAAACCAACACTCCATTCAGAATCCATGAAGAAAAAGGCCAGATATACTTGAAGGTCAGTATGTTTCCATAGAATTCTTATTTCATAATGACAGTGTTCATAAAAAAGTATCCTAATTTTTATTTTATAGATAAAAAAATGTTAGAAGAGCTTTGTAACTGAAGGCTCCTTAAGACTCAATGTTTCATTGAATTGTACCTCAAAAACATATTTAATCTTATACCTCTCATATTTTTCCAAATTGTATGATTCTTTATCTTGAATTTTGCATACTATAATGTATATCTTAATACAATATAAGAAAGTATTTTAACTAAAGTATATATTTCAATAATAATTATCCATTAGCTTACTATTCATTATAATGTTGAATAAAATGAACATTAATTTCCTGTCATGAAACAATATTTTTCTTTCTATCACATAGGAGTTCCACAATTAGTTAATTACTACTCTTAAGAATGAAAATAATTTATAATTCATGTAGTATTAAAAATAGCACCAGTTATAAATCAATTAATTTAATGAGGAATATCAAATTTCCACAGTTCAATTACAACTTTCAAAAAATTTTAATTATTAAATTCAACAATCGTATCTCATAACTTTGAGATTGTATTAAATCACTTTTAAGGTATTTGAACAAATTTTACATCAATAATTAGATTGGAAGGTTATGCTAATTATTTTTCAATTGCTGACTAATAAGATGCTTCTCTAGAGAACATGGCATGATCAAAATCATAGAAAACAATCACCCTCAAAATATGTTTGAATCTTCAAAATATAGTACCAATAACAGTTCAATTAAATCTTATTCTTATGATATTTTTACCTCATTGGATGACCTTACTTCTCCTTATTGTATTCCAAAATGTGACTTATTAGGAACCCTAATTTCCTATCATATATAGTTATTTAAGTGAATTATCATGATTCTTTACCACCTCATAGTGGCTGGGAGAGTTGAATATGAGAGAGCTTTTAAGTGGAAGAATGGTCCTAGTTCATCTTGCTTGCCACAAGCAAGGATCAATTGAAATCATACAGCAGTGCATAGGATTTAGAGTTGCAGGAACAATATCTATTACTCAAGGTAAATATAAATTTTTCTGTTTTTTTCTGCTCATATCCAACTGTTTTACTTAAAATTAATTATGAATACCAATAGGAAAGAAATTCAGATCATAAAACTGCTCTGTAGCATATACAGATCAATAAAGATAATTAATTTGAAAGGTGCACAGTGCAACTCAGTGACATGTTTATTTTCCTGAGTTATTATTTAGAAGTTGATTGAGATTATGAGTTTATTATTAATACTTTAAAACAATGTGTTAATGATAGACTTGGTTATTGATACAAAGAAAAAGTCTTTTAACTTGGAATATGAAATAACATTACTCAACTGTTTGCTATTTTATCTTACAGGCATTCGTGAGGTCACATTTGAAGGGCAAGAAGTAACTGGACCAGGTTTTGGAGTTGGAAATGGTGTAAATAGTAATATCAGAGCTGAAAACAATGGAGAAAGTGCTTCCTTAACTACAAGTGAATGGGTAGCAATTGCTGCTGCTTCTCTTTTCCTAGGAGCCATATATGTTTCCACTGTTTTCTTATACTTACATCTTAAGAATTCAGGAAGAAGCAATGATGATGGGAAGAGGGGAAAACAGAGGAGGATAATGTGTGGAAGAATGTGGAGGAGAGACTCATCTGATTTGGAGGAGTGTAATGAGAGTTCTTCCCCTGAAGGAATAATCAAAACAAATCCCTTACTTCTTTTACATGAATGCCATCAACATCATAAGAAGCAAGGTCACTATAGGCAGGGGAGTGGAAACAGTAGCTGTATAAATATGGATGGAAATCACCATGGCGATGAGTCCACAGATGAGGATAATCATTTGTCAACTAAAAATACATCTTCTTCCAATATGCTTAAAACTGTGATTCAAATGGATTGTCTTTCTTCGGATGAAGATAGTTCAAATAAGGTATTGGATAAAAGAGATTCCCACCGTCCTCACAGACATCACCAGGTCACAGCAGCCATGGTCCACTCCAGTTCAGCTCCCTCTTCTTCCATAGAGAGACTTCCTGAAGAGGATGTATCAATAGTTGAAGCTCCTCAACCTCCATATCGCTCATCATCAATGCAGCATGAATTAGGTCTTAACATCAGGTCAGACCCACCTGATTCCCTCCCTCCAGACATAACATCTGATGACCCCTTTGTTCCGAGTTTATTTTCATCAAGTCCAGAAGCACTCTTGGCTGCTATGATGGGAATGAACAATGCTTGTGCTGCTGACAGTTATGGGCAAAACAGAAAGAAATTGTATTTCAACCCTGCCTACTTTGAACCAGAACTGCTACAGGTAATAATTAATTATATATCAAGCCATTCATAGATTTTGTTAATCTTTCCTCACTTTTTCTTTCAATCTTTCCTCACTTTTTCTTTCAATCTTCACTCACTTATTGCATCTTCTTCCTTTCCAATTCAAGAAAACATTTCACCTTTATTTTCCTCAGATATTGGCTAGTATGTATGAGATAAATTGAAAAATTTTAATGTACCAGAATGCTCATGTTGCCATTCATCAAAGCTTTAGTACAAAGAGATAAGACTCTTTTACGATATCTCACTAATATTATATCTCACTGATATTACAGGAGTAAAAATTGTTTGAATTTAAATATAAATCTTGAAGATAAATATTTTATGAAAATATAATAAAAAATAATCAACAGAATTTGATATTGGATAAAATGATTTACTCTAAAGAATGAGCAAATTATATCAGGTTTAAGATGACAGCTGGCTCACATTGAAAGACACAGTTTTAACTGAAAAGCACAATTTCTATTATTAATCAAAAGTCTAATAATATGCCCTTTATTCTTTCATTCTATTCAGTCACCTCCACCAGCAGCATTGGAGTTTCTATCTAAGATACGTGAAGTCATCACATTAGCAAGGCATAGAATGGCTGCAAAACGATTTTCTCCAAGCCTCTTGGGAATACCAGAAGTAGAAGAAGAGGACAACTATAGCAACTCTGAGAAAAATGAAGATGCTTCCAACAACCATGCTGAGCCTATTCCTCCATGTCTCAAGAGAGAAAACAGCCGCCACACATCCAAGTCTAAAGAGAATGTAATACAAAGATGGCTAGATAACATTAAGTCAACTTCCAAAGAAGATGATTCATTGCCCATCAAGGTCCATCCAAATTCTGTCAAATCTCCTCCACCAGTGAAGAAGAAACCAAAAGCTCCTCCAGCTCCCACACCTGTCAAAGAGCCCTCAGTTGCAGAAGACACAAAACAGGCTATGAAGGCAGTGATTAGGGAACTTGAAGTGAGACGGAATGTGGGTGTTGCATGCAAATGGGATGGTAAAAATGAGAATGGTGTTTATGAGGTGGACAGTTTAGAAAAAACAAAGAAGCCCACTATTGGTGACACTTTGGAGGTTGTCATGTTGAATAATCCAGATTGTGATGTTGTAACAGTTGAGGAAGAGTCTTCTACAGTTAAACTCTATCGCCTTCCAGAACTCTTAAGCAGAGCAGATGGGTATAGTTTAGTGAGTGAGGTGTATGTAAATGACACATATAATAGTATGGGCAGGGTTGGTACTGATCAAGTCGAAATGAAAATTACCGAATCGGTGGTCACCTCGATCACGAATGAATGTGATAAAAAGGAGGGAGATCTTGAGAATGAAGACAAGGGTTCCACCACATCTGAAATCAGAAAGAAAGAAGTTAAGGAGTTGGAAGAGGCTGTAGAAGATACAGACGTCAAAGAGATATTAACAATTAGGTTAGAAGATTCACCTTCGACTCATAGACGAAATTTGATTCCAGAAGATAATTTTGAGATGGACACATTAGATAGAAAGAGTAAAGAGGAATCTGTAGAAGAGGAAAGTGTTGGTTCTACTAGCGCTCTGTCTGAAGACTACAACTATGAAGACTCCCTCGAGAGGCCTCTGCGAAGGATATTCCTCCGATCCAGCGGAAGTTTCCGAAGCGATTCCCTTGGACGGACGGGTTATGTCAAGAATTATAAGAATTACGAAAAAAGAAAAACGAGCAGCAGTGTTACAGACTTGGCCTCCATACTGGGTTCTTCCCCTCTCACTCGTACTTATGGATCCTTGAGAGAGGTTTATGAAGCTAGACAGCGAAGACGACGAGAGCAGAGAAGACGGCGAAGCAGCGACGCCGCCATGAGTGGCGGATATGGACCTTTAAGACATAGCAACTTATCGGCAATTCCAGCATGGAGAATGGCTAAAGGACTTTCAAAAGACGAACCAAATTATTATCCACCCAGAACAGATAATTATAGCCCCGTGAGTGGAAGAACTAGAGAATCACCCCTTCACCATCTTCTATCTGCTCAAAGCACAGGTAGGGAGAATGATCAGAAGTCGATATATGAAGAGGCGTCTTTGCGGAAGAAACAGATGGAACCAGTGACGAAATCACCTAAGCTTCAGGCTCCTGATATTAACCTGAATCCTGATTCCTACACTCCTAACCTTAATCAAAGTCTTTACTCTTCTCCGACACCAAAACACCTAAAAATCAATCCTCCATCTCCAACACCCTTCGAATACTTCAAGCAAGACGGTCTTTATACTAGCCCATTCTGTGATGACGACGACGAAGATGACTCGGAAGAGATTGATGAGGAAGATCCTAAAGATTCTAAGATGTCAATCGACTCTTTGACCATCAATAACGCTTTCCAGCCTGATCTTACGACACCCTCATCCGAAAACCTATCCATGATGGCGTTATTACAGCATCTGCAGAACCAAAAGAGAGCTGTTCAAAACAACGGATTGTATTCGGTTGTAAATCCCAAAGAGAGAAAGATAACCAACTCTACTCCATCTAAAGTCGCGAGGGTATCTCAGGAACTACAGCGCGAGTTGTTGAGATCTCAGCAAATGAACAGCAACCCTATCAAGAAATCTGCTACCAGTTTTGGGAGGGGAGACAATATGGAAGTAGGCAAACCAGTGAAGAGGACATGGAGACGACTGATAGAAAAACGCGAAAAGGAAAGGGTGGCCGAGGAAGAATCGAGCGGAGAAGCCAGGGTTAGGGGTGCAGAAAGGTTGGAGAACCAGCTGAGGAGGATCGCGGCAGTCGACAGGTGCATATTATCGAGATTGAACCAGAGGAAAGATCCTAAATTCAGACTGGAAGATTCCGGATACCTCAGCAGCAGCGATGAATCGGCAATTGGTCGCATGAGTTTGAGAAAGGGGAGGAATAGTTCGGTGGCAGAGGCCGAAGTAGACGATGCAGACGGACTGACGAAGAGTGAAGGGGATGGATGCAGCGATACCGAAGGCGAATCGGTGTTCGACGGTGCGAGCGAATCGGGAGCTGAGAGCATCGCGACCGATTCTTTCTTTGGAAGCTTCCGTGTCTTCACGACGGCGGCGGAGAAGGCGGAGCAGCAGCAGAAACAGCGGCAGAGATGCTCTTCGTTGTTCGGAATGATCTCGGAGAACGATGGGAATTTCGCCAGCAGAAGTAAAATGCGCAATGCAAGTGAAGAGGACGCGACGGATTCCGAAAGTGGAGGTTTCGTCAAAGTTATAAGAAACACTCAAAAAGGTCCTTTTCTCAAAGCTAATTCGTGATATCGGTCGAATGTGGTGATATTCGAGAGTGAATTTGTAAAAATAAAGTAAATAATTTCATGGGTATCGAAAGCGGCTGTTGTGACTGGCGATTACAAGCGGAAATTTGCTTAAATCCTTGCTTCAGTAATGGGGTGACAGTTATATGGCACCGATATATTATGTATATTACACAAAGTTAGTTTGCATTGACTGTAAATTAATGTTTGTGATTTTGCCATACTGTTGACAGCAAATATTTTTATAAAATTTTGTATAAATTTTTGTTTTAAATCAAATTAACTATTAAAAAAATAAAACAACCTGTAAAAAGTGTCCATTACTGTTGACTATTGCTATTTTTAATAAAAATTTTTCAAATGATTGTAATTATTATCATTTAATTAATCATTGTAAAATTAACATCAATATTAAGAAAACTCAAGGCGTAAAGTTATCTTTCTCAGTCATACAATTACTGTAAACAACAAAATAGCTGAAATTTCAAAATTATTAATTACTACTGATATATTTTTAATTACCAATTTCCACAAATAATAATTTATATTTATAGAGGATAAACAATGATAACCTCGCATGATACTTTTGTCAAAGCTAAATGATTTGGCATTTAAAATAAACCAAAAAGGGTAAGTATTACATTCAATACAGTTAAAATAAGAGAATAAATATTTTCATTAGTAGTTCATCAAGAGTTATTAGTAGAAAAACCCTCAAATTAACTCATGAATTTCTTTCATGATATTGAATTAAACTTTCTTAATTACAGAGGTGAAGAAATGCCTACCATGAAAATTTACTTCAGCTGAATGAAGCTCAATCTTAAGGATAACAAATCATCTAATTAGAAAAACATACAGAGTATGCAATATATCACTCAATTGCAAGGAAATTCCAAATCAATTAATTCCATACATAGTACAAGAAATACTTGAAGTTAATATGTACTTATAAAATTAAGAAATTAACTATTAATGTTTGATAACAATTGAGTTCTGCAAATCTAGCACAACTACTAGAGCATAACTCCAGTAAGTGGAAGACTTGGGTATGACTCCTAAGATATTTTTCTCTTTGATATCTTCATCATTAATTAATACTCATCTCTAGCAGAAATGTTATATTTTCATGTTATGCAAGTAAACTAACATAAAGAAATCAAGGAAAGGTAGAAGAATTAACAAAAATTATAAAATTTTCATAAAATCTATACAATGTGTTCATTTCTGGCAATAGGGTGACACCAAGTTGAAGAAATTAAGACATAAGAACTATGCCTCATTACTAATAGTTAGGATACCCATATCCAAACAAGGCAAGGACTCAGTATTTCCCATTCATAGAAAGAGACAAACAGGACCAAGTTTTAGTCATGATTCATAAAGGGTGATTAATTTTATACAATACAGATTATGTGAAAAAACTAAGCCATTTGATATAAGAAAATTTTATCTCCCTAACGTCTTGATTTTATCAGCGAGAAAGAGAGAGAGAGGAGAGAGGACTTCTTAGCTTCATTATTCCTATAACTTATTGGGGGGACTGATGACAATGAATGGAATTCTAATATCATGATGAATTTTTTTGGCTCCATTTTTTATGGGTAGATGTTTTTCCTGCCACCAGCCCATGCTGTGAAACTTGGGATCTTTTTTGGGTCAAATACTAGACAGGCTCCACCATTCAACCATAGGTGGATGTAAAATCAGCTTGCCTAGTTGGGAATCTATTATTAATTTCTTAAACTAAAGACTGTTAAAATAAATAAAAATCCATCACATATTTTGAATTGGATAAATCTGAATTTCAGGGGCATTGGCTTTAAAACAGGACACCATTATTTTTTATGACAATGATGAGGCAGAGGGTTTTTCATGGTATTGTCTCAAGGAAAAAGTGACATGAAGTAAGATTACACCTAGTAATTCACACTTCACTACTTCAAATTTCAATATTTTTATTCAAGCAGACCATTCTTAAAAATAATGAAATGACGAGAAGGTAAGCAGTATTAAACAATAACAGCTTGTGGACTTTCTAGGCATCTTTAGCTGTGGCAAGTAAAAAAAACTAAAGAATATTTAGTTTTGTTTTTGAGCTTTTATTGTGGATGTTTTCATGGCCAAGCTTCTCCAGAAATATTTGAAAAATATGCTGAGTGAATAAAAGAAATACCTTTTACTCTGTTAAAATAGTCCTTGCTGGCTGATAAGGTATGTAAAATGGCAATTCATAGAAATTATAATTAATGAAGTCTGCTTAAAACATAGGACTGATTTCTTTTTATAATCCTGTTGCATTTACTCAAATTCTGAGGCAAGAGAACTGAAAATAGCAAGATACTAGGATCATAATATACAGATGATTCTATACAGTGATGGAATCATGGTAATTTCAACATATAGTGTTGAAACTATTGAAGGGTTATTCACTAAGCAGCAAATTTTTCAATGTGCAATGTAGAGTAAGGGACTGTAACAGGAATACACTGAGCACACTGTTCAATTGGTAACTAAATATTAAGCCAATCTACTATTAGTCACTGTTATTTTCTAAATCTTCTACACCATAGATATATAGCAATTCAAAAAAACTTAAGAATAAATTAAGTTTACAGGAAATAAATTATCATTTACAGAACATAAAAATTATTGTGGAATCATGGATGAGAAAAGGTAAAGATTTTCCTGCCAATCTGATGAAATATGAGTAAGAGAAATTTTGAAAAAGGTAAAATGATTCCATTTCTGTAACTAATAAAATATAATCTTTCTTGATCAAATATCTTCAACTTTTAAATAGCATACCCTCCCTCCCTAAAATATGAAAAAACTACATGGGTAAAAATATTTGCTTAGCCCGTAGAGCAATTTTTGTATTGCACAGTAGATATCATCCTATGGTTAATACTAAACAAATTACCTTGTTATACAAAGTTATGTAACTGACTCAGCAACTTTATTTCATAGCCTATACCGGATAAGTTGCAATAATTCACTCTGGGGGGCTTTGCATTTATCTTTGCCAATTCTTTCATTAGTGATGTTTCTGCAGGTTTGAAGTACGTATTCTTCTTTTCCCTAATGTCCATTTTTTATTTCCTTGCTCCAAATCTCCGTGGATTCAATCTAGAAGGTGGAAAGAAGAAAGAATCAATTAATTAACTGATCTCTTACACATTAAACTTTTCTCTTTTGAAAAGAATCGATTGGCTCTATACATCCTAAAAGTGTTACTGAATTACTTTAGGAAGGATGATGAAAGTTTTGCTAAATATTGACTTCAACTCAGAATGTTAGTTTTATAATTTTCAAGGAAAAATTCTAGTCATTGCCAAAAATAAAGATCATGTAATATGTGCTTTAGAAGCCAAAAGGCAAAAAATATAGCATCAATATTTGAAAAATTTCTTCAGAATAGCAACTTATGTTGTACAACGGCATGATGTCCATTTTCTATGCTTCAGAACATATGAGAGCCTCAGACAATCATGAAGATAGGAATAAAAATCTAACCATATGAAAATATGATAACATTTTGCAAAGATATCACAAGATATGGATACAATATGGAAGAAATAAAAAGGAACCACTTTTCAAAAATGAACCTAGTTCCTAATTTATTTAAAAAAACAACTATGGAAGATACTACAGAATATAAATTATTTAAATGTGTGGTAATTACGTGGTATCTTGCATAGTTGTTTTTTTAAATAAATTAGGAACTAGGTTCATTTTTGAAAAGTGGTTCCTTTTTATTTCTTCCATATTGTCATGGAATACCACAAAGTGACCCGCCAATCAGTTGATTTTATTATAATTATACAAAGTTATTTTTTGTACACTGCCAGGTTTGAAATTAATTTGCTCATTAAAGATATTTCTTTAGTAGAGTATTTAATGTTAATATATTTTCTGGTTAGTACACTGAGAGATGCTATGCATATTATTATTTCGTGGTGCTTAGAGACCTGGTGATGCCCCGGGCCAACTTCTTGGGGTAGGCAACCTTGGAAGCTACAAAATATTCTAGGTGAATTTTCATAAATTAATTTCAATAGATTTGTTTGAGCAAAACCTTTCTTACTTATGCCCAAATATATTATATAGTTAATCAATATCTGTAAATTTATCAAAATAGCACCAATATAAGAAACAAATAATACTAATAAACTTAAAGAAAATGAAACAAGAATTACTAACAGCAATGGAAAAGAAACCTACACATGTGTAAAACTCTTTTTCATAACTTCTGCCAAACAGAAAATTATCCAGACCTCTGTCCCTCCCATATTTCTCTGTATCCGTCTACTTTCCACTACTGCAAACTCTTAATTTAATTTGTTACTAAATCAACAATTCATCAAGAAATTTATGAACTACAGAAATTTACTTACATAAGAAGATTTGTGATAAAAAATGAGCATCAAAACTCAAGTCTTTTGTTGTCTTGGAAACCCAAAAGATCTAAATTTCCTTTCCTAAAAGAAATTGGAACAATTTTGAAAACATAATTTGATATTTAAACTAAAAGAAATAGGATTTCATTAAGATTTATGACTGAAAAAATATGGAGCTAAATAAGTTTAAAATCTTGATCATTACAAAATATTTTTATGATGTTAGGATCAAATAAATAAATAGAAGAATTTTAGAAAGATCTATCAAGCAAAGAAAGAAGGAAAATAAAAAGAAAGATACGCTATCAGTATACAGTAAGTTCTATAACAGGAATATAGTTGAACCTACTCGTAATAGAACCAAGTAGAAAAGTGGCTCCAGGGAAACTCTCTATGGGGTAGTACTCCGAAGTTGGAGGTGATTTTAGTCAATTTCCTAATAAACTCATTTCCAGTTAAATTTCTAATGTCATTTTGTAATGATAAATATAATATAGTATATTGAAAAAAATTCTGGATCATTAAAAATCTTCATAATCTGATTTTAATTCAAGCTCCTTATCTAGACAAATTTTTTGTAATATAAAGTTGGCTGGTCATGGAATGGGACAATTACCTTGATCTAACAATGAAGTGGTTAAGGTTTCAACTTTGAAAACAGAACTTGTAATTGTTTGGGTAAACTCTTTAGTTACTTATCTAAAATGCCACCTTTCCCATACTTTTTGGAGTTATTAGAAACCAGGATAATTGCTACAACTGATATGTTGGGGTTCTAAAGCAACACAAATTTTTATGAGAAATTTGTACAGAGGTGAAATTAAAGGAATAATTATTGTAGAATATTTGCAGAAGTTCTGCAGCAGGAAATGATAGATCTTAATTTTTATGGTGCTATTACTTTTTCATTGTAGAGTCTCACGTAGAAATACTTCAACTTTTGTTTACAAATGTAACTAAAATTAAAATTTTAAAGTTTTAAGTAGAACTACATTAAAAGGCAGATTTTGCTATAAAAATTATAAGGGCTATGCCAAATAGATGGTGAGACAGATAACGCCTCAAAATGGATAAAGCTCAAATAATAAGTCTTTCAGAATCTGTCTAAACATGAAATACATAGGAGGAATATCCAGAAACATCTAATTTGAAGGAATCTAATAATCTTCAAAATAAGTCGAATGAAATACTTTTTGAGACAGAGCTTGTCTGAATTATTTTGTCACTGCCACTTGCTAACAACCAGGGTAGTAGAGTAGATAAAAAATATCAATTCTAAAAGATATGCATTGAATCCTCAGTCATGCAAAGGACCTAAAGTTTGGAAAAATGAGAAAAAACTAAATTTTACCATTACACTCAAATCACAGTTTTGGCTTCTTATAGCATCTATGTACTTCATTCTTGATGTTTAATTCCTACTACTGACTCTAATTGGATGCCCCAACTTATGCAGATGCTAGGGGCGAGTGCCTCATTAGCTCCCCTCTGTATACTGCTGTTATCTTTCATAATTATGCATCAATAATAGAAATGATAGAGATATAACGAAATGGGATAAAGTGCCAGTTTCCAAGATTTTATATTTTAAAAGTAAATAGATTCCTATTTTCTGTATGTATGTGTTGACAGATTTTGTCAAACAATGCCCATATTACTCTAAATAAATCTTTATCATACTGATTATTCGTATCAATGAGGAATCATGTGCTCAAAGAATGTAGGACTTGAGCCTTTCCCAGTGGAAGGTTTGTTGAAGAAATTCTTCTTGGGTTACCAACCAGTTAATATTGTGGTATAGCACTAATGTTTTGGCCAATATCATCACAGCTTTTCTCAAGGAGAGTGCTGATCATTGAAAATGTCAAATCTAAAATGGGGGAGGGGTGACTCCCTCTCACTTGAGAGTGGTAAGTTCATACTACAGTGGAAGATATGTTCACCATGAGGAATACAGGTAAGAGAAGATGAATCATAAATGCAATTTATATTTTGTGATGATCAAATCATAAATCAAGAAAATGAAAGCAAGCAAAAATTGGTTATCCATAAATTAAATGATTTATCCAAAGTAGTATTGTTGTTAAAAGTGCTTTAACAACTGAGGTCATTTCACACATATGGGCACCCACTGGAAATTTAACATGGGACTGCTTTCATGAAAGTCAAAAGATATGTTGACTTGACTATCGTGGGATATGTTATCCTTAGACTACAACTTGAAACCCTTGACACAAAAAAGCAAGAGAGAGGGATTTCTAAGAACAGATAAAAATAAAATTTTAATATAATTTATGACAAAATCCTAGATTAAAAATTACTCTCAGTATATAGGAAAAATACCCAACTTATGAAGAAGAGAAGACATTCTAAATATAGGACAAACTACATAAGAAGATGAGAGACTATCAAAACAATAATAAAAAGAAAACTAGAAAAACATTGTACAGAAAATTCTAATAAATTAATAAGTATATATCTAATTGGCTTTAATAAGAATTTTGATATTACTAACAGAGATACAGGTTATTGCTACATTTTTCCAAGGAGGAAATATACTATAATATAATACTTTCAAGAGCAAATGTAATCCTTTCACATTATTTACATTTTTATCAATGAAAAAATTATTGAAATTAATGAAAGAAGTCAAATTTAAATATTAAAAACCTATGATAGCTATGTGCACATTATTTTACTCCATTTGTATGTAACAGTAAAGGCCCAAGTGGATGCATCTATGCAATGGACAGTTATTAGTCTATGTAGATGCTATAGTCAAATGTTTAAATGTCTAAACCACAGAGATGTTATGGTTTAAAACTCAATTATATTTAATCCTTTAACTGGGGGTTTTTCTTAGACAAATTCATGTTGCTGAGATAATATTTTTCAATTTTTTCAAAATTCTGGGATTAAATGATTATTATGAGTTTTGAGTCTGAAGATTTTTTGAAAATTTCTAAATACTATTCAAATATTTGTACAATTTCTAATTTATTTTTCAATCAACAATATCCTTGTTGCTTAAATGTCTGGGGATGGTGCCCAAAGTTGCTTACCCCATTAAGGTGGTTAATGGTATAAAGGATGAAGTCGTTACATACAAAAGAGGAAAAGAATGTTTAATAGTTATTTCAGTGTTACTTGAAGGTGACTCATGAAGGTTATTAGTTTTCTGATTAATTTCCACATTAATTTTGGATTTAGGTTAGATGTTCACAAATTATAAAATTTAGAATAGCCTGAATATTAAATTCATA
Organism: Pachydiplax longipennis; assembly: GCA_036926295.1. Taxonomy (NCBI): domain Eukaryota; kingdom Metazoa; phylum Arthropoda; class Insecta; order Odonata; family Libellulidae; genus Pachydiplax; species Pachydiplax longipennis. The sequence goes on along the minus strand of JAVFKF010000002.1, from coordinate 54,088,831 downwards.
AGCTGCTATACATTAATGGAATAGAAAGATATTTTAGAAGAAAATATTGGAGGAAGCTTTGGTGAATCCACATTTATAAAAACTAAAAACATTACGAAATTTTGGTTGCTAAAATTTTATCTACATCTTTGGTAATATAGTGGAGAAAAAATTACAATAACAGCCCATTAAAGATGCTATTCTATAAACCAACTACAAAAAATATTGTAAGGAATGAAGTTCATTAGACAAGATATGATAAAACTTAATTTCTTTAATAGATAAAATTTTGTTTTATTTTCTGTTAAGTTTTTAAAAATTATGTGTTAAGTCAAGTTTCAAAAATGTGGTTTAAAATATTCTACTTTATCTTGTATATTTCAGACAAAAAAAAACTTTTCACCTGTCTGGAGATATACTTATTAATGTGCCAACAAAGTATTAACTGCTATATAACTATCTATAAACGAATTTGAATAAGTTAGGGGTAACAATTAATTAAATTAATTCAATTAATTGCAAAAAAGAAAAAGAAAATTGCAAGAAATTTTTAGGAAGAGCCTCCTTAATCTCAATTACTCCCAAATAAAGTCGTTATTTATTAATTGCTCGGATAGTCTCGGAAAAATATGATGACTCAAATTTCGATTATATGTATAATTCTGTTTTCAAATGTAAAACGATTTTCTACAATGATATTCACTTATACTCCTCAATCTGATTTTTGTTTCCTAGGCTCTGGCAGTTTAAATTTACTGCTATGATTAAACCACCACCACAATTCATTAACAATAAAAATTAAATTCTCGGGTGCATTAACATTAGATATGATTTCTTTCAATTATCATAGCAATTAAACATTCTTTGTCAACGAAATTAATGAAATTGCTGACCACGAATGTAATATCTTTCCTGAACATCATTCACTCAAAGAAACCATTGAATTAGAGGAAATGTGTGATAAAATCCGGGTTGCAAACAAAACATCTATATATGGACGCTATTCGAGCAATAATTGGGAAAATGCAAGACGATTACACTAAATCATAAAATTTCTTAATTTTTGACGACTTTTGTGAGTCAATTTCAGCAAAATATTTCCTTTCTAACCGGAAAAAAAATTATTATTTAAATAAAAATTATTATTATTATTAAAACAGAAAAAAACAAATAATGAAAGAAACTTCATCGCGAATTTTTACAGTGGAGATTATGAGTGAAGAATAAACCGGCCGCTGGTTGGCATGATAGCGCTCCAACCCAAGGCCTTGGGTTCAAATCCCGGATAAATGGATTATTCTGGATATGAAATGTTGATAAGAGTTGGCGGATAAGAGTGTGTATCCCGTCTTAAAAATCAGCACCAAAACTAAATTGATCAACATCATCATCACCGATTATAAAAAATCAGCAGCTAATCCCATATACGATGGCTAAACTATAAGAGCTCTCATGATGAGCTTTGATTTGTTTGACAGTAAACGATTATTTTATCCGACCTGGTCATTACTCCTTGCTCACAATATTTGCTTTCTTAGCCTTAGTTTCCCATCATATTTGGGGTAATCTGCTGATTTTTGGTGTCTTAACCGTGTTAAGATAACCTCGGTAACCTAAACGAGTGGAAACCTATGAGTTCTTACCGCAGTATCACCGAAGGCAGTCAAAAATATAATCCGACCGTATTCCTCCAAATTAAGCTCCAATAAAAATTGAATGATTAATTGCAATTTATAATGAATTGCAAATTATGAAAACCATACAAACGAATATTTATAGTACAGACAATAACGTTCCATCCCTGTGGAATGGCATGTTCCTCGTCTTTGCTTCTCAAGGCTCTGTCAATGGCCTCGCAAAACTCACTTAATTTTCTAGCCTTGAATGCTACCAGTTCACATCTGGCTTTATATTTTGCCCTAAGGATTTCCCCGTAATTGGGTTATGGTCAAAATCAGCATCAACATCTGAGAAGTCATGAGAAATGTTTCACCGTGTCAAAACCACCTTCTTTCGACACCACTATGATATCTCTCTTTTAATTGAATATTTTCTGAGGGTCGTAGATGTTACCGGTTGGAACTCCTTTATAGCAGAAAGGAAACAGATCACCGAGTGATTTAAAATATTCTATATGCTTCAGGATTAATTTGGTGAACTGCTACGTGTTATATATTTTAGCGATTCCTTTCCATGTAAAAATTGCTGCTTTATACATCTTTCTGAAATACTTCAAACTGTTGATCCGTATTATTCCTCTGAGGATGCTTCATACATACCCGATGTATACTAACAGGAAGTGGGAAGGTTATATTTATTTCCATTTCATTTTAAATTTATTGAATCATTTTCTTTTAACTCCCTTTCCAATTTAAGAACTCCGTCAGCCATGTTATCTTCACATCACAATTTTAGAACGGAAACTTCGATTTCATCCTAATTCTTTGAATTAGTTGGAAGTTACTTCTCATGTTCCAGATGCCTCGCTCCCACAACTTTCCTTCGCAGCACTAATTCTTTGGCCGGCAGCCGTTTTCGCCATTCGCTGAATTTTCGGACAGGATACGAAAAATTTCGTGAATTAGAGATAGAATCTCATAGACTGATTGATTACAACTTCATAATATTTTCTTCTCTTTAGGCACTTTTAACGTTATTTCTGAGAGTCATGTTAATTCTAAGAGTTATGTTAATGAGTTAGATAACTCATTAACATAACTCTTAGAAAGTTATTAATTCTCTGTTATAGACAAAGATGGAAACTTCAATTACCCCACCAGTTTTGGTAAAATGAATACCCCCCGTCTACTCTTTTGTTATAATAAAGGAGAGCCACTCCTTAAAGTTATTAATTCTCTGTTATAGACAAAGATGGAAACTTCAATTACCCCACCAGTTTTGGTAAAATGGATACCCTCCGTCTACTCTTTTGTTATAATAAAGGAGAGCCACTCCTTTTTAAATCACAACATGTGACTTAGTTGTTTCTATTGTTATTTAACGGGGGCTGTTCCTCACAACGAACTTCGATTTCGTCTCTACCTATACGATTAAAATTAAGAATAAATACTACTAACAACTTTTTGAACTTGACTTAATACTGAATTAATACTTAACGGCACATGTATATTTGATAAAATGAATTAAATTACTGATTTATAATGATTAACTGCATCTTCTTGTCACACGCCGGAAGGCGACTTGCAGGATATTAACGTGGATGTAGATCTTAGAAATAGTGTTTTTACGGTCATAATAAAATTGAACTCGTAAAAAAAGTCTCCCATCTGGCGAAAGAGGTTACTATAATTCAAGTTTCGAATGCGTAATGCATTTGCAATCGGTTCTAATGTTTTTTTGCCACAAGAATTCCCAATTCAATTATGAAAACATTTCGTTAGAAACAGAAATTTTGAAATCATAATTACATCGGAAATACGTTATAATAACATCAGAAATACATTTAACGCGGTGTACAAGAATAATATTCCTATCGATTGTAATAGCATTTTTTCTCTTCGTAGATGGTGGGAAAAATTTTGTTGTTGTTACAAAACCAAATATAGATTGTAATTAAAAAAAACGAAAAAATTATCTAAGGCCAAGAACCGTATCTATCTAGTCCTATAAGCTACGCTAAAATACTCTCCGCGTAAAGATAGAATAGAGAGTCGCAATAATCCTGAGCTCAGCGAGTTTTGAGTTTTGGTTTAAAATTAAGGTTAGCCTACCTCGTGGTCAACGTTAAGTATTTTAACAAACACGCGTTTCTGGTTATATCCATTCAAATTATCCTGCTCACCTTTAGGAGTAAATATCCGAGAAAGGATTTTGGACCATTATGTTTCAACGGATTGATAATAGCAATATGCACATATACGTGAAATAATTTTTTATCATATAAGTAGGCGAGCAGTATGAAGGCCCAAAAGTTGCAGGTAAAATAACGCTTTTAATTGAAAATAAAATAACTTTAGTGAGTGATAATGTAAAGCGCCCAATAAGATAGGTCTCCTTTACCTTAGCATGCATGTTTCTTAGATGGAAATGTATTCAGAAAATCTTAGGAAGATCGGTAGGCCGATTTAAAACCACCAGGGAGCCTCATTGGGTACGTGTTATACGCTCATAGCTTAATGGCTCTGGGTTGAAGAACATATCCCCAATAATCTATAACCACAACGTTGGTAACGGAGTTTGATTTCCAGCCTCAAGAACAGCAGAAAACGAAATTAATAATCACTCAAGTGAAATTGAAACGATACGAGTCTATCGTGCTGCAGAAATATCTCTCGAAGGCTATTTCAACGCGATCGTTCAAACTAATCCGGTTTTCATTTCCAAAATTACCTTGCTAAGTTAATTGAAGAGGGCAATTCAAATTATTAAGCGTTTTTCTCGAAATAAGAGTGTAGCCGCAGTGATAACTCTGTGATGCTATGCTAATTCCCATTCGTCAGGCGAGAATGAAGATAATTGACCTTTTGATGGATCCGATGGAAGCAGTAACTTTGGGCAGGATAACCACTTAACTCCATCCTTGTAGAAAGCAATTATCGATCAATAACTTCCAGTGGTCTAACAACTCAGGAGCTCAGAATTGATTCAGGTTATGCCATAATTTCTTTCAACTTTCGCACAAATGGATTCAATCCAGGGTACTAAAAATTAATCCGAAAAAATCATTGAATTTAATTGACACATTTCATGAATTTTGAATACTTGAATAATTGAATACTGGTGAAAGTTTGGAAAGTGGTGGATATCATGTGGTTAGTGATTAGGGAGAGGTTGGCTAATAGAATTAGAAATTGCTGGCCTCTGTGTAGTTGCGTCCACCTTATTGTTATCTATCAAGCAAATCTTGAATATGTCATCAGAACTACTATAAGAGATATACCAAAAAGTTCGGCCAGAATACCTGGAGTTTATACCATAAGAGAAATTATGTCAGTGATAATATATAATGAGTGAATATGGACTAAAAGAAGGACTGCAAGACCAATAGATATTTAAGGGGTGCTACACTAGGGTTTAACCTATAGAAAGGAGATATGAGCCAAGATAATAATGATTAATAGCCAAAATAACGTATGAAGAGAAGGTTATATTATTATATGATTTATTTTCCCTGTAAAAGCTATTTCGATAGCTTAGTAAAGTATTTAAGTCAATCAGCTCCTCGCAAACTATGGAAAAATAGTCTGAAATTGAAAATTTTCGTGATAAGCTAATCTACTCTTACCATATAAATATGCGGTAAGAGAAAATGGAAAGAAGAAGACGGACGAGGAGAGGAGAATGTGAATGATACTAAAGGGAGAGGAAGAAATATCTGGAGAAAGTTAACGAATGAGATACCGAAGAGAAAATATAGGAAATACATTAATAGACGTGTCTAAGGCAGAATATTAAGTACGAGGGTCATCCGGAAAGTAGTACCCGTTAGTGCCGCATGAAGTGCTGACGACGCGAGTAGCCGCTGGACAAGGTCAGATAGCTTCAGTGGCTTGTCTGCCTTCTCTGAGCCAAGTTGCGTGACGCTAGCATTGCCTGTGTTGTTTCTGTGATTGTTTACAATGTTTAAAAAATTGAGAACGCCGCCAGTTGTGAAGTGAGGGCAGTGATTAAATTCCTCAATGCAAGAAACGTTCGCCCATGTGATATTCATCGCCAATTAAAGGAGGTGTATGGAGACAATGTAATGGACGAGTCGTCTGTTCGGCGGTGGTGCCGCAAGTTCAACATGGGGAGGGGGAACACACACGACGATGAGCGTTCGGGGAGACCGTCTGTCATTACAGACCAACTAGTGAGCTCAGTTGACGAATTCGTGAGGAACGATCGGCGCGTCACAATTGATGACATCTGTGAGCATTTTCCCAATGTTTCTCGAACAATTGTTCATGAAATTGTTAAAGACCATCTGCATTATGCAAAAATTTGTGCAAGATGGGTCCCTCGCATGCTTACAGATGAGCACAAAACCAAGCGTATGGCTGCAGCACTGACGTTTTTGGGACGTTATTCTGATGAAGGAGACTCTTTCTTGACTCGCATAATTACTGGTGACGAAACATGGGTTTGTTATGCATCACCTGAGAGTAAACGACAGTCAATGGAGTGGCATCATGCTCATTCACCAAACAAACCAAAAAAATTCAAGACAGTTCTGTCCACCAGGAAACTCATGGCAACCATTTTCTGGGATCGACGAGGTGTATTGCTTATTGATTTTATGGCCCGTGGAGACACTATTAATGCCAATGCGTATTGTGAAACATTAAAGAAATTACGGCGGGCAATACAAAATCGGCGGCGAGGTCTATTGTCTACTGGTGTCATTCTCGTTCATGACAATGCCAGGCCTCATGCAGCTGGGATAACACAAAGACTTTTGCAGCAATTCAAATGGGAAACTTTCGACCATCCACCGTATAGCCCGGACTTGGCCCCTTCAGATTTTCATCTCTTTACAAAGCTTAAAGACTTTTTGGCGGGGAAAAGATTTGACAGCGATGAAGAACTTAAAGAAGGAGTGACCCTGTATCTCAATGAGCTGGCGGCGGAGGACTATGCAGCAGGAATACAGAAACTTGTCACACGTTATGACAAATGCCTTAATTTGCTTGGAGATTATGTTGAGAAGTAGTTTAAAGTATCCTCTTTCAAATAAAATTTTTTATGTTTGTTAATATTTACTTTTGTGTCTTTATTTCACGAACGGGTACTACTTTCCGGATGACCCTCGTATAAAAACATACGGTCAAATGTATGGAGCATTTTTTTTATTGTCGAATAATGTGCTTAATCCGCGATTTATAGAAGCGGAAAAGAAGTCTTGGCTTCGACAATCCTCAGCTCAGACTTATTACCTTTAATTTAAAGTAATGAATTATCCGATATCCTTGGAACAAAGAATTCCTATTCAAACTTTCCAATATTCTTGCTTTTCATGATGGGAATAAAATGACTTGGGGCTAAATAAAATAAAACGGAGACGGATAATAAGTTATGTGAGAAAGTAATTAGTTAAGAGTATAATGAGTTCTATGAGGACGCTTTTCGTATCTGCCAAGATATGGTAGATAGCGTTAAGAACGACTTGATACATGGGAATGATTGGTCTCCTACGCTTTCTATGGTCGATGTAAATGATTTGAAAAAAAAATGTCAAGAAAAATACCTTTTCGACATCATTGGGAAGATACTCTGAAAGATATTACTTTTTTCTAAGAGGATGTAGTTGTAGTCTTGATTTATTTAACCTTTATCTCTCATCACAATCTGTGTAGATCTCGATGAACAAAGCTAGTTGCTGAAGTTGGAGAACCCATTATTGTAAGCAGCTTAAGGGAGGAAAGTTAGTGCATTCAGTAGCTCTGCAATTCGGAAATTTAACTAGCTATATATTGAGCACCCCTCGCAAATATATATGTAATTCGTAAATGTAGACTTCGGATAATGGGTGAAATGAAATGCTTATTCTCCAGAGAGATATTTCTATTTTCTCAATACCAGAATGCTTTTCAACTAAACATTTGGGAATAACTTTGTCTACGTTGGATCGAGTCCGGATGGGTTGGAGAATCTTGAATTATTATATTATTATTATTATATTATTGTATCTTGAATTGTATTTTTTTAATTACAAAAATTATGATTAATAATCTCGTCGGGAATTTTGGTCATAATTTGCGTGAGGTTATTTTAAATGCAATTCATCAACCCAACCGGACTTAACCAGCCAGATTTATTCCAAAATTTTTAGTCGAAAATTACCATTTCACTTACGAAATGTCTGAAATGTAAGTTCCCTTCGGGTATTGAGAAATTGGGAATACTGACTCTGCGGAGAGGGTATTTTAAACAGCCCATTACCCGACCATTGCGAACGGTATGTACTGCATTTGACAATTAAATATAGACGCAGGGCCGACCAGGCAATGCAAACGAGGCAAGCATCTCTTAGGGTGGCGAAATTTTGATTTGACAAACAATATACTTATTCTGTTGGATTGGCAGCTGACGACGATTAAGAGTTACATTAAATCAAGAGGATGCGTAAATGACTTGAGGATACGTTTTAAAGAAAACGAGACGAAATAGGATATTTGTTTTTCATCTTGGAACTCTCGCAAATATTTTACAATGATCGGTTGTTATATAGATTCCCAGGTAGAATGTTTATTATTTTACTTTTCTTCGACATAATTAATGGGTCAGGAAAATAAAATTATTTATACACCTTTTTTTCACGAAGTGAAGAAAAGGATGGAGGTTCCCCACTCTGCAGTAGTACCTTAAATTCAGTTTACGTCTTTAAAGTATTCAGCTTAAAGGCCACTCTATTCAAGTCTCCAAAATTAGCAAGTGAATCACAATGACCTAATTTTTGATACTTTTCATAGTATCCTACATGGATTAACGATTATTAATGCTACTATCATTCATACCTTAATGTATTACACATTATCGCAGATACTTTTTTATCCTGCGCCAAAATACGAGGGAAAATTATCCAGTCCGCCAAGATACGATAGAAGGGTTAAATTATTTATGAAATATAAAAATAAATTAAATATGAAAACAGGCACTTTAGGTATGTCCGATTAATTTTAAATTAATGAAATCGCGTAATTTATAACCTTATACAGACACCACCAGGGTTTCATGGGGCGGAGATCCATCACAATGATACGGAAATGAAAAGAGAGCGTAAAGACGTAGAGATGATGTTGAAAGCTGGAAGAGGGGTAAACAGAGAGGAAACTACAAAGTATGCGGGAAGGAGGTGAGTGTGGGGAACAGGGTCTGGTTAGGGTAGGATGCAGAGGTCCACGCCTTTCCTCGAACACGTCCTTTTGTGATACCCTGTCTCCCCCACCAAAACCGCTTCCATCCCCCAACACTCCCATCAATCGAGCCATTCGTCTTCTTTCTACGTCCTCGCTCGACTTCTTATATGGACCACAAGGCAAACTGCAATCCTATTCGCCTCCCTCTCCTCTCCACCTTTCTATCTCTCTTTCCCTTCTCGGCAACGCATAGCGTATCCCCCTTCCGCTAATCATCCTCTCCCCAGACTCAACTACCATCACAAACACATCCTTACCGACCTTACTTCGCCCTTGCAAAGATTGTCGACACCCTCATCTTCTCTCTTTGCCACTCCATTCGAGTAAAAAAAGGGGAAATTCCGAAGAAATATTATTGAAATAGGAAATATGATTCTTATCGGAGTTGATTATTCGCTTGATTATGTTATTGAGGTCGCCATAATTTGGGTGTAATCCGTTTTTGAATTGAGTAAAATATTTAAGCGAAATCACAGGATAACCAAGAATGAACAGCAATTGAAAATGAGAAATTATTTCCTTACGGGATGATTTTTCAAGGCAGTTTTTAAAGATCATTCAGGAAATATCTGCAGCGTTTTCCCATGTCATCATTCAATCAGTAAAGGATTTTTTAATGTGATATACAATAGGAAAGAAATTAAAAAATATTATAATTTGTCATTAACAATAATTTACTCAAATTTTACTGGAAAGCAATTTACGGATACCGTGATATTCTATTTGAAGGTTTTTAAGGACTAATACATTGAACTGAATTGAATATATTGACTACTATTGAGGTACTTTTTCATCATTAGACTGTGTTTGACTTTTGATAAACGTTGAAAGAGCAGGAGTTTCTCACTTCGTCAAGTAGAAGAGGATACAAAAATGTAATCATGAGAATGATTTCTTTGACGGATAAGCTGCATGTAAATTCGACCTGAAAAGCCGAAACTTCGAATACATCCTTTTATGAACATTTCAACATATATATTTACTAAAAATATCTTTATTTCATCTATATATTTTTAGTTTTGTTGTTTACCTGTACCTTGGTTATTCAACCCACAAAATAGTTTTCCTCTGTGCCGTTTTCTCCAGGCAATCTCTTTTGAATTTTATATGACGAAGGGTAAGATGTAAGAATAGGCTTATCTGGTTCAGTCTCATCCTAGCGAATTAGCTTTGTTTATATAAATGTACTGGAAAAAGCATTTGGCCCAGTTAAGTGTAAAATCTTTCCGTTCTCGGTGTCGTAAATACCCCAATTTTGATAAATCGCACTCTGGAAATCTTAGCTAAAGGAGATGTATACTAATGAAGTTAATTAGGAGTTATACCTCCGTTAATGTAACGACTGTGATCCTAAGATGTGGATTATTTGTAGGTTCAAACTCTTTGAAACTCATTATTTAAGATCGAATCGAATCTATCCTTTCACTGGAATAAGAAAATAAAGCAGATATTTTAATAAAAATAAAAATTTAATTTAAATATCTGAAATAAATTTAGTGTAAAACTTAAATTTAAATAATGAAGTAATTTTCAACGATCGTTTTTAAACACCGGGGATCAAATACGACGAAAAATCCCAAGAAAGGCGATTGGAAAGGAATTGAAGTTCAAGTGTGCTCATGGGGACGTCATGAAATGAAAGCAAACTGTGGAAATGAAAACGATCTAAAAATAAATCTGAGGCGTACCCACGTACGGAGGAAAACAGAAAATCAATTTCAATTGCATGAGTGTTTCGCAATTTCCTATCAATACGGCATTAAAGCCGAATACGCAACGCAATCCACAGAGAAAAACTTAATAACATGGAAAGAACAATCTAGTACGTTAATATATATACCAGGAGAAGAATTAATTTTCTTGCTGGCATTAAAAACACACGATTCTCATTCTTTATGTGAATCATTTTAATCTCTCCAATCAACTTCAATTATTCAATACATGAGAACAGAGATCATTAGTGGAATGACGGAATCAGTTTTTATATTTAGATCCTATGATATACCTTTATCAAGAGGCGATTCAAAATTTAAATATTTTAGCCATATTCTCATCAAGGCTTCAAACCAGCTAAAGTAAACGGGCTAAGTTTTTTCAACTGCGCTGGCCTCTAGAGAAAGGTTTTGCAGGTTAGCCTTGAATCAGAGAAGTTCAAATTATCCATATGCCTCTCCGCATAAAAACTGTGATTTTGCTTCATTAAAGAGCATGAAGAATCTTGAATATAAGTTCATCGAAAAAATGAGTGTATCCATCTTGAAGCAAGAAGGCCATTATTGTATTCGAAACTGGAGACAGTTTCCGTTTCGCGTCCTTGAACTCGACCAAGATGAACATGTAAAGGACTATTTTGGGATTTCGCAGTTTTAAAAGAAGATTTCCTAGAAGATTTATCTAAAGATGATTTTCTGTGGAAAATAAGAGCGAAAGATTCTCTATTTCTTGAATTGTATATTATCATATTGCAAAAATTATAATCCAATAATCTATTTAAGCCATGCATTGATATCGATTTTACTTACTCGATTACTATTTTCATAGATCTCTTTTAATTCTTTAAGCTACTTTACAACTCAAAAAAAGAAAGGAACCATTTCATATTCTACTCAATGAAAATAAACAATTAATATATTTTATTTAATATAAATAAACTCACCCATGGAAGACAAGTAGTTTAATGAAGCATTTGTGAATCTTAACGATCTAGAAAGTTATGACTTGTTATTGTTACATTAAAAATATCTTTCTCTTACAACAGTACTAAGATAATCATGATGGTCACAGTAATCACCTTAACGAAAGCGGCACAAGAGAGAAAGAATAATATTGAATCTTGACAATGTATTTTTCTCTTTACTCATTCTATTTTCAATGATTTAAAAAATATTTGATGCTTCTAAAGAGATTTTAAAATTACTTTTACTTCTATCTAATTTTGGATAAAGGGTATACTGGTATTCTTCAGTTGAAAAAGATAAGATTATAATTCGATTTGAAGATGAAATCAAGTAGGAGATTTAAATTTATTAAAGTGTCTCCCATATTTATTTATAATAATTATATATTATAACATTTTCCCCTAAGTATACTGAAGAGAAATCTAACGACCGCTTGAAAGCAAAACATGAATATTCGAGAAACTGAATGTACAAATTTGGAGAACAGAAAAAGAAATCGAAAAAAATGCCACAGCTGCCAAAGATTGCTAAAGAGACTGTTAGAACGTTACATCTTAAGAATCTAGGAAACAACTATCCTGTATCGAAAGAAGACATTTTTATGGATGGAAGAGGACGTCTATTGCGACATAAAACAAAAAATCATGTATTTCTGGAATTATTTCAATTGTGCAATCGAATAAAATAATCAGCGCGACTGATCTGACTGTAAAATAAAGGCCTACAACAGTATTTCAAACCAGTATTAAGCGAACATTCGGGAAAAAGACCGCAGAAAAGCACCCTAAAACACATCATTTCCCAAAAGGAGACCAATCTCAATGACCCTGATCCGTGACAACATTCAATCCATGACGAAGCCCGATTTACCGGCGTAACCAGTACTTATGAGCCTTTTTCAGTGGAACAAGTGACATTCTGAAGCGCAACTCATCGGGCCATTTTCACCCGCTACGAATACAAAGTTGTCTGCGCATTTACGCCAAAATCACGCAAAGAGAACAGGTTGAGCGTGCGCTCCATTTGCGCGCGGGGGAAGCGAAATATCTCGTTTTCGCGGAAAAATTTTTCCACCGCAAATTCGCTCGATTCGTGCCTCCTCTTCCCTAGATCCCCACTCTGCATTTTTCCCTCCTCATTGCCCACCCCAACTTTTTTCCAACCGTCCCCTCCCACCTCCGCCGCTCTTTCGTGCGGAGAGAAACAAACAGTGACAGTAAAAAAGCTACTTGTTCCGCTCTAAAGGGATATGGGATGCACTCGGATAATCGTTATTTAATTATCGACTTGATATAAAGATTGATGTAGGAGCGGATTCCTTAGATTATAACATTTTTGCAGTTTTTATGCTTCCCCTTTTAGAGGCATCAGATTAGCTAAACCGGGCTTCCAAAGAGAGCTTCCTTAGGGAGAGACCGCAAAAAGATCTGCAGCTGAATCGTATTTTCATTCCAATAGCTTTGGGGAGTGGCCATGAGGCGGGAGTCGGCCGTGTTGAAATGGAAATTCGGAGGATATGCGATTTAATTTATTATTTACGACGTGCGGGGACAGGTAAAATACGTTCCGCGCGATGAGTTAGCGCGTTGCACGTGAACGTAGCCGAGTTAGCGCGGGTTGTATCGAAATGCACCAGCGGGAAAACATTTCTTAACGTCCCCTTCGAAGGACGGGCCAATGCATTACATCTTCCGCATGACGCACGAAACCCCAGCGTATGCACCAAGGTTGAATATTTTTCGAGAGGTTTCGAAACGTGGTCATTCTCCCGAAAAATGTCTTCCCCTTAGTCTCATTTCTTGCCCGGCAACAATTGATCTAGATTACGTCTTGCGTACATGTATATCGGAAAGAGATCATTCTTCATGCTGTTGATAGCTCAAGTATTTGTGACGACCATAAAGAGAAATCGCACCGAAAATTCAGCGGAAAAAACTTTGAAGTAAACATCGTAAGAAGATCGCAGATATGATAATTCATCTAAAATTCACTGATGACTGACTGACTGATATTTCATGGTACCTATAAATAATAACTATACATATGTTAGTCAACAGAAATGCCTCGAATAAAGAAAAAAAATTTTCCAATGGGAAGAACTTAAATGGGTGCGCATCCTTGACATAATTTTCAATCAATTAATTGCGTAAAATTCGCAATGACTTTCCAACTTTAACGAGAAATATATAAGTAGATTTGCAAATTATACCAGAAATAAAAATGTAACAGTGATTAGTTTGCATCAGGTAACATTAGTGATCATTCAATTACAAAAGGGCTTTAATTTAATAAATTTAACGAAATTGGGGAATACAAAATGCCGAAAACCGCAGAGGATCTCTAATATGAAGTATGATCAATTCAGTCACCTAAATCAGCCTAAGGGATGGAGGAGTCAGTGGAACTAATCCACATAAGTGCAGCACAATCACCCTATAAACAGCACTTTTCATTGCATTCAATATAAGGGGACCAAAATAAATGCCATTATTCATCACCACTCATACTTAGGCAGTTTCCGTATCACCATGACCATGAACAAGACTGAGAAAAGAACATCAAATGACGGATCCATTTTCAGATTTGGTAGCAGTAACAAATGATAAGGAGAAATCAAACATTTAATCATACCTGTAGCCAACATCTTTACAGTTTATACCGAGTGAAAATTTACAATATGTGTTGTTCCTCATGTCGAGTACAGCCATTTACCCTAATACATAAATCTTTACGGATACTTAAAGAGTCTAAAGTTAAAGTTACTTCCCGAGCAAAACATTTATATTCTTAGCAACTTTGATCAAGTCATTATTACTATACATTATCTGTAATACAATTACACACGTTTTTATTACAATAATATAATTATTTAAAATATTTTTCATACATTTATTATATAAGTTCACATTGCATGAGGGACTTTTGGCATCTTTCTTTAAAAACAATGTTTCCGGCAAGAGCTTCCCCTTAGGTAACATACTACATTCCTTTGCAAGTTAAGAAACGTGTATTCAACTACTTCGCTATTGCCTTAATTTTAACTTTTCTTTGTGATCTCCACGCGCAACGCGATTCGATCTTTCTAGTCTGTAACTACTCTACGCTTCGCCAGCGTTTCTTTACTTGGAAATTTCCTCCTAACCTATTAACCTTCCTACTTTTTCCTTACGATTTCCACCCACATGAAAACTGCATAAGTATATAACCAAAAACCTATGATGAACAATATCATAGTTTATTATCATCTGAAGCTGCTTTTTAATAGTTACAAACATAAATTGAAACTCCTTTTAGAACTTACGCATATTTTAGGTAACTAATAATTTAAATAAGAGCAGAAAAACGGATAATTAAAACTCAGTGAACATCAGAAAGATCAAATTTCAAAAGCAATCAAAAAGATCACTTTAAACTATTAGATCGCTGAGAGTGATTCTGAGCCTCAAATGGTCTTTAGGTGGCCGATCACAAATGGAGGTGGAAAAAGAAAAAAAATAATAAAAACTTCGAAAAAAAGTGCACGTGGACGATATTGAAACAAAATGTTTGTATAATCTAAAAATAGTTTTCTAGAACTAGATAGTAGAGAAAGCTGACTTGAAATGAATTTAATGTATCTCAGGAGAGTAATACAAACTATTATCTCGAGCTGTTTCGTTTTTTCTAAACGATATACAATGTATAGAAGAATGCCACTCGCATTTCAATTTTCTAATTTACATTTTACTGAATATTTCAAAGGTTTTGCAACGGTTTTGAGGCAATAAATTACAGTTAATCGCGGATCCAAAGGGTTTTATCCGGTAAGATCAGATTCCATGTAATTTTTTCTCAAATTATACGTTATGAAAGCGAACGTGGGTGTAATAAATTTTCCAAAAAGGATTACAGAAATTTCAAGAAAATATTTTAGAACAACAGGAACGAACAATCTGATTGAATATTATCAATTCAATTGTCTCTAAATATTTAAACCAAAGGCTGTGTAATTTCTCTTCCTATAATTCTATATAATAGATAGCGCCTATCTTTGGACAGTTTCCATCTTCCCTATCTATGGAGATTTTTCCCACTCTTAAGCTAGAAAGGTTTTTTCCAAACTGAATCTTCATTCATACATAGGGAATATTAGTAATAAGTTCTAGTAATAATTCATAATTATAAATAAAGGATTTTATAATATCTTTAAGCAAAAGAAGGATGTAAAGCATTATCTGAGTTTGAGAAAATCTATAAAGAAAACGTTAAATCTTCCTTACCAGCAAATCAAACTAGCAAACAATTAGGAGCTCAAAAAAGCGATTGTAAGATCTTTAAGGGGATTAAGGGCCATCACCCACACAGTCCAGGGCTCGCGCCTGATTTCTGTTAATTTATTTTTCAGATGATTTAATTCAGTAAATATGACTTTTCCCAGTGATTTATATGGTTTTAAACGTAGAGAATTATTCCCGATAAGTATTCGCTTTTCTTAGTGTGCTGATTTATGTAGCTGCAAATGAATCCTGTTACTGTTCAACACACATAGTACAAACCTCGTACCGTTCGCTTAAATAAAAAGCTAAATTTTCTTGAAAATTTTCTCTTACAAGATCTAATGCTTCGCACCTTGTATCTCAACAGGCTCTCAATTTCCAGCTTTTAATTTCTTTAAATCTTTCCAAAATTGGTCAGCTTTCCAGGCATGGTATAAAATCTGTGCTTTTTAACATTTCTTCTTATACCTCTGACATTACTGTTTGAAATGTTGGTGAAAGGCCAAATTTGATAATAAAAATCTCATTTAATGATGAGCGGATTATTTTCCACTTAAAGCTTTAATGGAAAAAACAAACCTCCCCCATTTTTGCTGATTACAATACCTATTTCCTTTAATTATGTAACTTACTTTTCAAACTTATACAAACCACACCTGGAATGTTAATTCGACTATCTAATAATAGTAAATTACGATTTACAGTAGTAGTAATCTTTTGGCGCCATAACCAGATTCCGCACTCAGGTTCGCATTTCATCTCCATAGATTTACTCAAGTAACTAGGTGAAAGGAGTTTATTTATAGTTACTTGGAGGCATTAGAGTAAATTTGATTCAATTCAACTTCTGATTATAGTGGAAATTCAATCAAGAAAAGAAAAGTCAGAAAAAAACTAATCAAGAATAATTCCTTGACGCTTCTGTCTATGACATAAGCCTTTAACATTAAATGTACATTCCATTAATGGATAATTCCATGATGCAATAAATGGACTAATTTCCTTAGAGTACAATAAATCAATCTCTTGCAATCACTTTAATTCTTAGATAATTTTCTTCGACAAAATAGTAAAGTAAATTCTATACCATTTTGCCGATTCTTTACCACTTAAAGATTAATGTTAACATATAGTAAATAATTTTCTTTGACAGTTCAACTAGGATTTATTTTAACGACTAATGCTATATGTTCACAAGAACTAGACTTCACTAGAATTAATGAATATTTCTCAGTCCATAAAATGTTCTGAATTCTTAATGCAGGTATTGCATCATAATTGCCTGATGACCATCACTAAATAAATCTTATTTTTCTTAATTCATATTTTCCCAGCTCTATACCTATCCGCTCAATTCAAAAAATCTTGTATTCATTCGATGAGAGCATTTTAGTGCTATATTAGGTCAAATTTGAGATTATTTCCTTCGCATTTCTAAAAATTACGAGAAAAACATAGAACAGTAGTATGTTTATTTATATAACAAGACAGAAAAGATTGGCTTGCATATGAAATTAGTATTATTTCAACTCCGTTTCCACAGAAAGTACCACCATTTCATGGTCACTGCCACTCAATGTTTTGGATATTAATTTTTCTATATTTGTCTCAACTCGCACTTAAGACATCATGATGATCATTTTCAGCAGCGGTGGATAGAACCTTAGTCAAAAAAGAGGCCGCACAAAAGATATTTTCATACTTGCGGGCCGCACTTATAAAATAATTAATAAATTTTAAAAAATAATTATTTACACGCTGACCGATACATTAAGTAGCTAAGAAACAGGTAAAGAGTTTTCGCTAAATTTAATCAAATTGAAATTTTCATCAGTTAACTCTTTGAAAAACGAAAACTTGGTGCAAAACTAGTCTTCTTACGATGCTTCACAGCACAAATTTTTTTATTGTAAAATTTCATTTTGTATGTTGGATGCATCCATTGGTCACTCTCTCTCAGCTAGTTCTCCTTCAAGTAATAGATGAGCCGCGGGCCGCATAAGAAACAGTTGAGGGCCTCCTATGGCCCGCCAGCCTTGGGTTGTGAACCTCTGATTTACAGCTATACTCATGCAGTTTCAGAAATTCTTCCGGTTTTTCGGCATAAAATAATCATATTCAATGACTTATCTATTTTGAATCAAGGCTAGATATTGTTGATATTTTGTGTCATTATTCTAAAAGACCCTTGTTTATTTCCAATCCTACTCGCAATATCAACTACTAGTCAGATTCGTATCTACAGTCATAGGAACGATATCAAGCAGCCTAAAGGAGCTATCTAGTATCTGGTCCTATCTGCGAGATGTCTCTACAAGAACTAACGTCTCTAGGAGAATATCTCCAGCAATTGTAACAAGTTTCTTTCTCCAATTACGCAGGCCGATCCAAGTGGAAAATGAGCAAGCCTAAGAAAGGTGAACGATTGGTAAAATGACCAAGCAGAAGCACCTAACGGCAATATGCAAATACCTAAAAGAATCGAATAATAAAGTCAACGGACGTAATCGAGTGAAAGGAAACAACTACGCACGAGTCAACGACCATTAACCGTCCATCGTTATCCTCGGGGTTTCGACGCAAGGGAAGACATGTCATTGCAAAGTGAGGCCAATAGTTTGGCGGCATATGCTTTGCATTGCACATGAATTTTAGATTGGATCAAATTCGGGTATCGGCAGGTGCCATCATCGCCTGTCACCCGAGGTACAACACGAGGGGAAGAAGAATAGGATGATGCAGGAAAGATGGGCGGGGATTCAGGACATCAGGGAAAGGAGTTAAGGAAGGATGGTTGTCGATGGATATGGGGAAATGAATGCGGCATTCATGCATGCAAAAATATATATATGTGTGTGTATGTATTCGTGAGGAGGAGTGGATAAAAACGAGGGTCCAGGGAGTGACAGACTGGGGGAGTTGTGGTTTGGGGCATTGAACCTGGGGTCGTACACTTCCTCTGGATGCATTGGAGATAGGATCTGGGAATCGAAGAAGGGGCGAAGGATGTGGGAGAAGAGAAAAAGAAAATCAATTTATTCGTTATGAAGGAGGATAAAGAGAGCTAAAAAGTGAGACATTTATTATCAAAAATAACATGTTAGAAATAAAAAGATTCAAACATAAAAATGATGAGCAAAATACAGATGGGATTTTGCAGATTAAAATAGCGAGGTTTTGCTACATAAAGAACTCTTAGAAATGAAATGAACTTCCGCATAAGCGATGATTTTACCGAACTAAACAATATGATTTATAATAGGAAAGGAAAATGAGATTTGAGTCATACTTTTCATCTGTACACTTTTGTACTACACACACACACACACTAATAAGTATAATGAGTAATAGTGTCGATTAATATTTGTGCACCATACTCTCATTCTGTTCTGCTATGGTAAACGATAGCGGCGTGAATTGGCATCCTTAACCATGCTCTATTATACTTAAAAGGCTCCGTCATTACGGAATATCTGCCGTTAATTATCCGTAGGCTTCCTTTCTCTACTTCACTAAAATTAACTGTTAGACGGATCTAAATTTACATACGTACCCTAAAAGCCGTCTTTCAGCGTGTGGCAGGGAGTGCATGCACTCTACTTTCCAAATCGATTACTTTCGCGAATTGTTCTAGGTAAAAATTAATTCTTGAATCAACTGGTTCTGGTATCTATTTCTCTGATCTTTCACGCAGCATCAGAATGGCCTATATAACAAAAAGGACGCATAATATCGATATGAGATCGGTTATTTTATTTTCGGAAAAGAATACATCTAAATGACAAAATGGTGGGAGAGGAGAAATTTACGATACGAAAGATAGAAAAGTTGAAAATAACTCGGTAAATATAGAATGAGGATACAGAGAGCTTAGTATTGGATACGACATTGAAAGGTATAAGAAAAAAAAGGATTCTTTTATATATGTATTTCTGCACACGTATAAAAGAAACCCTTTTTAAAAGGGTTCCATAAATGGGTCACATTAAAGAGAACCTTGATTTTAACAAATTTTGTTATATGTGCATTTTCCCACGTACCAAAATTTGGTAAAATGAAGCGTATATAAACCACAAGCGTATAATTTGCGAAGAAAGAGAAGGATTCAAGATGAAAGACTTTGTAAATCACTCACTTTAAAGATGTTTGAAGTATAAAACTTAACAAAAATAATTTCGGAAAATATTATTACATTTTCGGAAAGGTTAAGTTTCCATCGAAGGGAAAACATGACAAATTTTCATTTTTCAGTTAGGACAAAAGCGAAAATCAATTAGAAGCACAAGGACCTGGATATAATGTTAAGGGAAATATTACATCTCTTAGTGTTTAAATATTCTTAGGTAAATATTATGATTATAATTATGTTTATTGAATTTAAATTCTACGAAATTTCTTTCATTAAACTTTCTTTCGTAATTTAATTTTTTCCTTCGAAGTTTCAATCCGAGTACGAATTTAATCCATTCCATATGTAAATATA
The DNA here is from genome assembly GCA_036926295.1 of Pachydiplax longipennis. Lineage (NCBI taxonomy): Eukaryota > Metazoa > Arthropoda > Insecta > Odonata > Libellulidae > Pachydiplax > Pachydiplax longipennis. The sequence continues at coordinate 54,068,577 of JAVFKF010000002.1, read as the reverse complement.
CCTCCTAGGACCATAACTGAAACTTTGCTAGAACCATACATAGTTAGTTACTAGTACTTAGCTGTTTGAGTTACACGGAATTTTTCGCGCCAATTTAGTGATCTTTTAAATATTTCAACAATTTAATGTTCGAATTCCTTCTATCACTTCTCTGTAGTCCAAGGATTCTCCGTATGAGGATGGTTAATAAGTAAGATCAACTTTGCTTCGTCTATGACCACAAAAAAGTATGACGTATCATGTTAAATAATAAAGCAATAATCTGCTGACGTTGTAGTCCCGTACACATAAGCCAATCACGACGGGTAACCATTCCATATTCCAATTACATGGCTTCCATTGTAATCGCTATTATTCCCTATCGCCATCTTTTCCGTTCCCTTTCACTTCCTTCCATTTCATTGCCCTGTTTTTTTTCTAGTTTTTCTTGCCTCATTCCTTTACCTTAATCTGTTTTCCCCGCCGTTACATTCTAGATATCCTATTACCATTTCTAATTTTCTTTTTGCTCCATATTTTCCTTGTTTATTTATGTATTTTCAAAATATGGGCGATAAAAGTGAAAATTAAACATCTTCTTTCGTGATGATGGCTCACACAACATCTTTGGTCAACAATAAAGTTTAAAACCATAACTTACATCTATGATGTACAGATGGAAACGGTTACTATAAAAGAATCAAGGGTTTAAGTGGAAGTATTTTAGGCACATATTTGTAATGTCATGAAGTGCTAGAAATTATTGATGTTGTCATTTGAAGGAGTTAAAAGATTGCATAATTATGTTCCCCAAATTTATCTTTTTAAAAACAGCAATATCTTTTATGATTTTAATTTTTATCTTGGGTAATTACTAGCCCCTCACAGTCATTTATTATTAATTTTTTTCATTCATAAATGGCAAGATAGGAAGACTTGAACTACGACTATATCACCCTGTGACTTATATTAAGATTGGAAAATTTTCACTTAATAGTTCTGAGCCTTAATGAATATCGCGAGAAGCTTTCAAAAGAGTTAATTACTTTGTAAATACATAGTTTTAACATTTTCTATCAAAGTTTTCAAATTATTCTTCCACAAAATAAATATAAATTTGAAAAAAATATATCTTCACGTCACTCTGACATGATTGGATGGTTTCAACTTCAAATGTTATTAACGAACTCCGCTAACGTTAGTCAAACGGGCTTTGTTTGCTTTGATTTCCAGGACGTTCATAACGGCATCAGTTCGAAACGAGTCGAAACCTTTTCCATAATTGATGAAGTGAATGTAAATAAGCATTTCATATTCATTTACTAAGCTTTCAGTACGTTGATGAATTTCATATGATTCTGTATTACCTCTGATGCCCATCTAACGATGTGCGTTAGCAAAGGCCAGTCATGCGAATGACACCTTTTCAAATATCTTGGGCTCCGACAAAATGAATCGAAAATTTGAAGGATTGTAATAAGTTCTAATTTTTATCTTAAAAAAATTACTGAGTAAGTTTAAGATATGTGAATGCCTTAGCAATATGTTCATAAATAAACTCATAAAACTCAGTGCAATATTCCCGTTTGTTTTGCACAATTCAGGATTCGTTAAGCAATGATATTATGTTTTCCTAAATATGCAAAATAAGCAAAATTAATATAGATGTTTAGTAATCGTGATTAGTAATAAATAATCAACTATTAGTAATTGTGAAAAATATAATTATTTTACTTCTAACTTATCCTTATTAAACTGCGTAAATTAGAAAGATAATATTGTGTCGTCATAATAAAGAATTATGTTGTTGACCTTGTGCTCTCAATAATTTTTAACTTCTAGTAAGATCATGTATATAATCTATATAAATCATTTCGTATGTGAAAAATATATCATAAATGCATTATTCTTTTTGTTTATGGATATAATAATTATTGTTTATGATTTTCATTAGTAGATTTACAACATTTTGCTTATTAATGCATAAAATTTTGGCCCGGTAACATATATTTGTATACAGTTATTTTTTATAAAATAATCTAAATTGTTTGTAATTAAAATACAATATCATATATAAACTTCCGTTAAGCTGTATGCTGGAATTTTTCTAAATATTTTGTAAGCATTTCTTCTAATTTTGTTATATTTACGCTACTTGCTCTCCCTATCAACAATCCTCAATTAACACTTCTTACTGGATTTAAGGAGACAAATTATATTTATTATTTACGGCAATCCCATAAATAAAGAATTAGATCACTTGTTTGAGAAAGGAGCTACATCAATCTCCGTGAAATTTCTTCCGTTGATTGAACGCTGACATTCCAATGATTACAGCTGAAACAAAGTATGGGAAAGATTTGATTACTTGAGGTATACACCATCGACTTCCTTGGAATGCTTTTCCAGCAGGCAAAGAAGCAAAAAGTGAAGAACCGGAACCCTTCTTATAGCACAGTTTTACCTCATTTTAATGATCCAACATAATTCATTTCGGGAGCGAGTTATCGAGACAGGTAATCGTCGTCAAATTATCCTCTTGAAATCTTAACTGCTCTCTTGTTGCCAAAATTTCGCTACTGAACCATTCCTTAGCTACAACGAGCCATTAAACTCGACGAAAAATCGAAGATTCCGAAATCCATTTTTTCCATTTGAAATTCCTTTATTCTTCGTAACGATGGTCGATAAACACATGTTCAACGTCCCTCGAACAAGGCACGCCCAATACTTTTTTGTTCTCCGCAAAGCCGAATCCGAGAAACACTTTCGCATTCCATTGAGGCTAACCAGTTCACAATCTGAGATGAATATCCATGAGGTATGGAGAGAAGGGAGGAAAGTAATAGTCTCATAATGGAGAGGATGGCAGTGGAGTAGGTAGGGCATAAAGTAGTTGGGAGGATGGAAGGGTACGGTGATGGAGTAAAGGATCGCTGAGGGAGTGAGCGGAATTTTTTGGGTGAGTAGAAAAGGATAAAATGGAAAGATGGGAGGGAGGGGAAGAGGACAAAAGTGGTACACTCGCTCACCTCGAAGAGATCCTTCCCTTATCCGCCATCTCTTTCCATCTTTCCCCCACTCTCCTTTTCTCCTCCATTTTGTAATGCGCTTATACTAATAAGTAACCCAATTTATTTTGCTTCTTTTCGACTCTTTTCTCAAAACAGCAGAAGCGTAACGCATTATACATATTTAAATTTAACAGGGAAGGTAATGACCTTGCGGTATTCCAGAAAAGAAATAAAACAGAAGCCAATTTCCACCAGTAAACTGTTCCTGTTTTAGTAACTTAGCAATAAAACACCGATCAAAAAATTTACGTGATCGGTTTCAGCAACATCCTCATGCAAAACAGAAAAAAAGGATAGAAAATTCCTCTTTTGTTTGAAACTGACACTGAAGCGTCAAAACTGGTCGCATATACGCATATTTATCGTATTTCTTGCACTGTAGTTTTATCGCTAAGTTATTAAAACAAGATCTAATTTCTTTATCATTTTCATTTCTTACGCTTCTCTCTCATGCGAGTTAACGTAATTCTTCGACTCTATTCTTTTCTCTTGCATATAATATTATTATTTCTCTACAGCTTGTTTGAAACTATTATTCATACAATCAAAACTAACTTTTTTATACAGTAACGGTAATCGAGCACGTAATTTTAGCGCAATCTTGATCAATCAATCATTTAAACCCTGTAATGTAATTTAAACCTTGTACTGTAACTTTTACCTTGTATTGTTTGGGTAATTTATCGCCCTTCGGTGATGGATTCCCAAGGGATATTTACTTTCTTAATAATAGTACCGGAAATGTACTTCACATTGAATTGTATGCATTTCTAATTTTTAATGCTTAATTATTGGTAAATGTGGAGAGTCTGGTGTTAGTTGTGAGTAACGATTGTCTGAGAGAAATAGGTAGAATCTTTATCAATCCTCAATCGCCACACTGCCGATTACACCAATTTCAGCTGTCCAAGAGATGTTTTCTTGATTAGTAATCAGAAGGAAACAAGTAAATAGATTTATGTAACCAGAATCAAGATACCTCATTTACGAATATATGCACATACTTCCTAATAGCAATTTTCGCCTCGACAAATTTTATTCTTTTCTAATTTATAGTAATATTATGGCATTTAGTTAATCTAACCCTATTGATGTAACTTTTAGAATATAAAGAAATCATTGGAGAAACATTAAAAATTCTTTTTGGAAAAGTATGTACAATGAAGACCTAGTGAATCTCAAATTTAACACCAAGAACTAAGGGGATTTTTCAAGTCTTTTACATAGTGAGATCTTTATAGTGAGAAATACGCTAAATATAGAACACGAATATAAAGTGTGCAATTTTTTTGGTCGATTACTTTTCCTATCTATGGATATATTATTTACCTAGATAACTCTTTTATTCATTTAAGGTTAACATTTTCTGTATTAATAAAAGGTGGAATGTATGGAATGTACATTTCAGAGGATCTCTCTGCTTTCCTAACCTTTCGCTAAGTTTATTCTTCCTCTCTCTAAATCCCACTCCCTCGCATCGAATTTTAAGAGTCTCATAATATTTACTTAATTTAAATATATCGGGGTATATCGGACAGTGGATTATATCGGACAAGTGGTTTTTCGGTTCTTTTGCGTGTACAGAAGACCAATTCGCGTCACTTACTATGACAGGAACTAGCAGAAGAGCGCACACACTATCTTGGATCTCATTGCTCTGGCGGGTGAAAGTTGGACACTTTTTTTAATTTGGAAAGTGATTTTGTTGCATTCAACACTGAGCAGGAGAAAATATTCTATAATCATGTCTCAAAATCTTGGATCATCAGCTAATGCCATTAAGCAGGGATGAGTTCACGAAACTTTATTCTTATCCACTCAACAAATTTTTCTTGAGCAGATAAGAATAAAAAAGAAAATCCAAAAGAGTAAAAAATAAAGCAGGAATATTTACTGGAAGTTACGGAAACAGTGTTTTTTATAGCGTCAGTTTATTAAGCCTAACTCTATTTTTTTCATTTCAATAAAAACAAGAGCTAATGACACTTTAAATTATGGGTATATACCATTATGGGTATATGGGTATTATACATTTATAGCAATAAATATTTGTTTGGATACCTAAAAATATGATTTTCTAAACATTAAATCATCTTCGATATAACCCTCCAACTGTTTGTCCACGCCAAATGTACGGACTACTTCGAGTGACTAAGGATACTTGAAAACTTCACCCAGATAAATTCCTTTATTTATTTGTGTAATAAATATATATGTACGTATTATGGACGATTCATGCCATGAACATATTAAAAAATAGCAGAAGAGCTTAACCGTCCGATATTACCCGACTGTCCTCCACATTCGGCATTTAATTAATCAGCCTTCAAAATGTAAAAACTTGCTAATAACAGCTTCCGAATTAAAAATTCCTAGTATATGCCTCGAACTTAAATGAGATTTAACTCCCATTATGGTTATTATTATTAACTATTTTTCTTAATACAGCCAAACCGTCAAAATCTTTTCATTTTTTATCACTCTGAATTTTTATAACATTCGTATTATTATTTACCTATCTGTATTTAGCGAGTTTTTCACAATATTTTAATCACAACCGAAAAGGAGAGAGAAACTTATACAATTTTGAAATTGAGTCTTTGGAAGTTATTTAATGGAGGGCAGAATTTTCAGCTAATGATACTTCAATGATAAGCTAGAGTAAGTAATTGGATATAACGCTTAATATTATCAACTTTTCTAAAGTTGATAATATATATTTTTATAAATATATTAAATATATTATTTCCATCCATTATAGTGATCCATAAGGTGCTTCATCAACCATTTCACAACCATAAACAAGATAATAAAAAATCTACCTCACGGGTACTATCTACTACCAGGTTTTAACCCGCAATGACTTCAATTTATTTTATAAAATTGTTGAAAGTAGAACCAATGATTTTATTTCTGCCTTTCTCCTCCGCATACCTTCTAGTCCTGCTAGATTTAACTCTACATTTCATGAAACTATTTCATGTTAAACTCATAGTCCTTCACCTTGACTTTCCAGCGATCCTTCATCTGCCGCTCACTTCATCTAAACAATAGTATCTTTTTCATTCATTTCACCTATCTTTCCAATAAGATTCTACTTTGACTTATTTTTCGCAACTGTATTGATAGTTAAGATTGCAAATGCCTATATTATTTTATTCTTTTCGTCATAATGTATTTAAAATTTCATCATTTGCTTACTTTAATACATATTTTACAGCTTTTTGATCCATTGATAAGAGCTCGGGATGTTTATAGATTCACATTAAATAAACATTGAAAATTATTTGAACCTCATAAATATCTGTTTCAACCTTAGGTTGTCATTAGAAATACTCTCACTAACTAGAAATACTCTCTCACATACTAACAAGGCGAAAAGAACAAAAGCTTTGTTTCTCTAAGAGCCTCTGAACTTGCTCCGCCACATGTGCTCTCTGCTTACATATACACTGTTTAACCTATTTCCTATTTTTAAATGTCACAAACATTTTGAAGAAACATAATTTTGAATTTATTGCCTTCAGCATTTATATTCCCAGTTTCATCTCTTACCAGATCGGCTTATAGCCTTAGTGGACTCATAAAAACTACGGTGCCTTCCGAGAATGTATTTTCTAAAACTTATGGAGCTAATTTAATCACAGTTTTAATATCCCTACTTTAAATTTTTTAAGCTATAATCATCACCATCGTGTCGCTCCTCCTATGAGGTTGTCAACTTTCAGAGATCTCCATGCCTCCTTTGCCCCTCTTTGCAAATTCTGACATTTCTATTAGTTTCCTCATTATCTTACTACCCTATACTTGGTATTCCTCATTTTCCTGTTTTGCTTTCCATCCTTCCACCTGCCTACTCTCAAAAGTCGCGCATGTTTCCACTATCTTATTTCCATCTCCTTTAATAAACTAAAACAGCTTCCTAATCCTTCTCCCCTGCGTTTGCTATCCGGTCAGAACCCTTAAATTGCAACTTAATGGCAAACCATATATTATGTGTATTCACACTCTTCTCAAAGCCTTTAAAAGTTGTCACAAAGTTTATCGATAATGCTTGCTGATTTTTCACTGATAATGCCTACTTGCTTATCACTAACGCTAGTCTCTCTCGCATAAAGTTCGTTTTTTCTTTTCGCTACCTTTGTTCACGATGATCCAAAATTTCCTATCATTGTACATATTTTCAGACACATCCACGCATATTTTTGTTTGCTCCCTTTCATTCTTTAAGCTGCGCACACCTATGCAATATTTTATTCGCTACACTCAACCAAACTTAAATCGGTCTTCCCTCCACATTCACACTCTCCAAATACATCATTCCAATCATTCTGAATCAACTTTTTCTTTGCCCAAATCATTGAAAAAAATTCCTTCTATGCTCATGATGCGACCCTACCTTTAATCCTAAATGGGACATCAACCAAGAAATGCTGTAGCTTTATTTACTATTTTTGCCTCATTTACCTCTCATGTAGTCCATTCAATCTACTCGGTTACTTCTCCATAATAATCACTGCTTCACTGGTCCTGCTGTGACAAAAAAACTAAACCAAAGTATAAACTTGAACCCTATGCTCAATAACTCTAGCGAAGTTTCACACATCTTCTCTGTCTTCTTTTGTGCTTAAGAAACTCCAATCCACACCATTCCCATATTATGTACAATTCTTTTCCCCTTTTCTATCTCTCTTTTAAATTTTATTATTGTTACTAATCTAATATATTTGAGCCTTCTTAAGCTATCATGGAGAGATTAATCAGGGGGTTAGGGAGGTTAAAGACGAGTTCATACATATATTTATGTGTATCTAAGAAAGTTCTGACGCATTATGCTTAACAGAAAATAAATTTAATATAATAGAAGGAATAGGTAAATCTATTGAAGAAAATAAAATATTATGCGTAAATTTCATGTTGAACAACATATAAGTATTCCTTGAATATGCAATCGCAATCTGTAAAACGAGAACTAGAACTGACGTCTCAACTCCTCGATTTCCCTCATTTCATCCCTTTTCCGTTACGTCCTTCCGTTTGGTTGTTTTCCCCTACATTCCACATTCTCATCCCTTCCCTTTCTCACTCTTTTTCCGCTTCACGTCCACATCTGACGCCCCCTACGAAGCCATCCTTACTCGCACTTCAGACCCATATGAGATCGTCTGCGAACATTCCGTCCTCTTACAATTTAAGGATTGCATCGATTTATTTTTGGAAGTAGCTTTGAGGAGTATGCAGTCTTGTCGGCTGAACAGGAAAAGAAGAGGATCAGACAATGAGCGGGAACCGTTACGTCGGACAATCGGAGAAAAAGGGTTGCGGAAATCGTAGTGCATATCATTCACCGATCTGGAATATCTAATACTCTAAGTTATTCTGTCAAATAGCAGCGACGGTGAAGTTTGTCGACTGCTTGTTTGTTGCGTTATACTTTCACACAGATTGGCTCATATGAATTATTACGAAGTCCTAAGATATAACAGATTGTTTTCCAACGGTAAAAAAATAACCAAAAAAACGAATTTAATATGACCGAAGATATTTATAGCTGACAAGAACTAACTTTGGAAAGCATCGGGTACATTGCACGAAATAATTATAAAATTTCATTACAATTTTTGGTTCTCGGTCTAAGTGAAATTTTATAGAGCTCTTGCCGATGCAGTTAATAACGATCATTTCCTAATTTACAGGTAAAGATTAAATATATTCTCTAATCTCAACGAAATAAAACTATGCATAAAAGAGAGTTCTTAATAATACAATAAAAGCTTAAAATTGGTCAACGAACTAATAATAAATTAATAATAATATTGCGATTAATATTCCGGAAATAATTATCCGATTTCCATGGTGAAGCATTCACATTTAGAAACCTTAAAGAATCGTTTTTAGTAGCTGTCACAATAAACGTAATTCGTACAGGTAATCTCAGATGTCATTTTAAAGATATATTAAGATAATTATAAGGATCCAGATCCTTGATTATTATATGGAAATATAACACTATTGTTTGAAAAACAGAAGTAAAATACTTTCCTGACTGTCTTAATGATATCTTGTTTATTTTCCTATTATGTGACATATTGAAAGTACTGAAATAGTGAATCTAACCAAATTGAAGAAAGTTTCCTCTAGCCGAATTCACACGAGAATTTAAGACTCTAGGGTTAAATTATTAATAATATAGATTCCTGTAATATGCAACGTGAGTACTATATATAGAGTAAAACTCGGTTAAGACACTCCTTCTCAAGACTATCCCACCTAATATGCGCTTTTTTCTCAATCCACGAAAACGAAACAAAATGTGAAGGTACCGCTCGGTTCTGAGCTCATAACACGGATATTTTCCGTCCCCAGATGTACTGCAACTAGTTATAACCAATCGTCATTAGATAGAGCAAACATTTGTTGCATTATTGTTATTGCCGAGTTTCCTCCTATATTGCTTTTCTTAGTCAACTAGTCTTATTCTAGCTCTGAGATAGAGTGAGATCTTACCCAGCAGTTTCGCTTCAGTAGAGAAAGTTAGATAAAAAGTTGCTTGGTAGTACTTTCCTTCGTCGCAAGCCCTAGTTGTAAACACATCGATTAAATTCTCTGTTGTGTTTGATGGACCAAATTTGTGATTTATCCTTAAACGTGTATAGGTAAAAGATTGATTCATTTTACAGGCAAAAATTACCAAAATGAAGAAACAAAGGAAGGCGATCTCTTTGTCCTAAAAGCTGACCATTCTTCAAAAAGAAGACGAGAATGAAAATGCACTCATTTAAGCATTAAAGAGCAAATAACCTTTTATAGTATATTATAGCAATAAATTTTAAGTTTTCAAATCCATGTTTATTTAAGGCGTAATTTCACAAATAACGCGCTGTTCACTCGGGACCCTGAAGGGCGTCTAAAGTGGCTTCTAATGTATTTCAATATTTCAAGGGAAATAAATCGGTCTATTTCTTCACAGTAATCCCGGAATTTCGTGGAAGTGTAATACTATGTATTAAAACTAAGAATGATGCCAATAATTTCATTCATCTAATAATGTTGAAAAGTTGGAGAAAATTTGAAATGAAGATGATTTTAGGATGGCTTTAAAATCAAAGGGACATAAAATATTCGGTAAAAACCGATGCTCGTCTAGTTTATTTCAACATTGTGCAAAAGTATTGTCAGATAAGACATGCCAATGGAATGACGACAGTAGCAGCTGACCCGGACTCGGTGAGACAGGTCCAACGCCTGAACCACTTGCCCGTTCTAATTGCGCCATTCCTGAAACCGTAACGAAACTTGCTCAGGGCGTAGGAGCACCCAGTTACGCTACTGGAAATTGGCATGGTCCAATATAATCTGGCAATCCGCCCCAATTTTAATACAGCCTGCGTATTCAGCCATTCCCAACCTTGAAATCTGCAGAATTTCAGGCTAAAACCTTCTGAGTTAAAGCCAGGGAGAGTAAGTCCAACGGAAAATCTCAGTTTTGGATAATAAAAATTACTGGTAATGCCTTTACTCATAACTGACGTTAAAATTCCGCCGCATCTAGTAATAAAAAGTCTTCTCTATCTATAAAAGTCTTCTCTATAGAAAAATGTTCCTGTCATCAATTTTAAGTTGATCCGCCTTATAAAAAGGAATTATTTCGACAGGGCAACATTTCTGATGATCTTTTATTCATGGAAAAGGTAAGAAATTAAATAGGAAGTTCATCAATAAAGAAAATATATCCGAGTATTTCAATTCAAATCAATTGCTGAGCCTAAAGATAGATCTTTCATCTTACACTCAGTTTCTAATTTTAAGATCAAATAACATATTTTCATCGTATAATAGGATTAGCTTTCGCGTTAACTTTCCATAAATCTGAATTATGTACGAAAATCAAGGATGATCCTGAAAATCCCGAACGTATAATTACAAATATATTTTTTGCGTTAACCCTTGGGATATAAAAAATTAAGGAAATATCAATGATTAAGAGGAAGATAAAGTGTAGAGTGTGTGTGCACATCCGTAATATCCTTGTTCCGAACTGTTCCGAAAATGCTAAATGAGGAGTGAGGTAGTTTGCCGTGTAGAATGTATCATAGAGTCATTTTGATTCGATTACATAATGGAAAAATAAATCTATTGATAAATAACGAGGTTGTAGTACAGTTTATGAAAGCTCAGAGAATTAGCAGTTAAGGGCACATCGAGCGAATAAATGATAAGTGAATTTTATAACAGGCTTCCAAAATTAATATGGATGACAAAAAAGGACGGCCAAGAGAAGATAGTAGAATTACGACATAGATGGCAAAAAACGAAAAATAGACAATCCTGGACAAGTATTGTAGAGAAAGTCAAGGCTCACATAGTGCGGAAGGAAGAAGAAGAAATGTATCTAGTAGGCTTAATGTGAGGTATCATACAAGCATATCTATGATGCCATGCTTAAATTTTGTTTAAGAAAGGAAATTGAAGACGTTTAAACATCGACTTACGTCGAGCCGTTGAAATCTCAAAAGTTATCAGCTGTCCGGATATTAGTATTACACCTGCTCATATATTGATCGAGTGAAATATCATTAAGGATTGTTATCATAATGTCTCCTATTTCTGTGACTGCCCATTAACCTTTTCCTTTCGGCGGAAAAAGAAAGTTAGTCTATTATTCGATTTCTGCATTGTTAAATAGTGTGGTTATCTGTGCAAATTTGACGTAAAGCACTTCGCAATAGTATTTCTATGACAATCAAAGATCTCCTGAGAATGGGAAAAAGATGTTTGATCAAAGTTCAATATGAGGAAAAGGCCAGTACGATACAGATATTTCATGAAACGACAGCATAACAGTTAAGTAACGTGACGGAACAAAAGCGAGCCTAGGCTGGATCTTCTCTTCAAAGTGTTAGATGGCAGAGTTGTTCGTAAAAGGAAAAGGAAGTCTGGAAGGAAGGAGAAGGAATTCGAAGGGAAAAGAGTAGAGAAGGGGAGACAGGTACTGCAGAGCGATGGCGACGGAAGGAATTGGAGAAATAGTTATCTTCGAGTGGGATAAGGAATGCGGATTGGAGGGAAATACGTGAGCAACGGCTTTCTCGGTGAAAATATCAAAAAAAATTTCGCTCTGCGGAAGTTTTCCCGTAGGAAAGGAATCTGAAGAAATTCTTACGAACGAATAAAATGTATCATTAAGAAACGACTGTTAAAGAGATCTATTTGGTTTGCGTGTCAAAAATTCCACAGCAACACTTGATAATAACATCTTCAAATTTTAATCGTTAATCAAGGAGGATGGCAATATAATGTTAGTATAATACTAGCATTATTACTTTCTATAAGTCCTTCATCTTATTTTTTTATCGGCGTGATAACTTAATCGTAATCTCTCATTTAACTGTCCACAAGAAGGCATAATGCATTGGTTAGAAAACAACCATTTTTAGAAATGTCGTTTCATCTAGAAATAGATGTATAGTGGTGACACTACCGGAATCACCTTATCCGACATATGACTTACCATTGTAATTCAAATAGTAAAATATACAATAAAAACAACTGGGACTACCACAACCTTTTGCAAGTAAGCGATAAAATGCCTTACTTAATATATTTTTCATTCTTAATTTTACTGTACAAATCTTTCACAGACTTCGGTAAATGAATCGGTGTACCTTTAGCCCAATATCTATTCATTATCCGTATCCAAAAAACAGCGAAACATCTTCCGTTTACATAGAACTTTAATTCGCGAAGTGCTAGTGAAGATTTGGATCATGATTCGGTAAAGATCAGCTTCGATTTAAAAAGCAATCGGAAAATAACGTCACACAATTGGGATTTAGATCCCCGCGCAGTAGAAAACATAAGTAGTTTCAAGAGACTGATGGAAAGGCTCTAAGAGGTCAAGAAAGAGAACTTAATGAAGAGGAGAAATGTATTAATAATTTCTAGGATAGTGCTGAAATAATTATTGGAATAGTTAAGAAAAGAGGAATTAGGAAACCATGGGTGATAGTAGAAAAGATAAATAAAATGGAAGAAACAAGAATGTGAAGAAGAGTCAACATCGAGCATGGGAAAAGAATACATAGAGCACTAAAAGGAGAACTGAGATGGGAAACAAATAGGGCAAGAGAACGCCGGTGGAAGAGACAGTGCCATGAAATAGGGAAGCTGGAAGATCGTGATTTATCTTTAAAGGAAAACTGATGATCAGAGCTAAGTGAATGTCAAAATAAAAGCCACACTCGCTATAGAAACAAATTAACTTTGAGGAAACGAGAAAAATATGAGCTAAAATAATTCGAGGACTTGCAGAGAATATTATTTACACTTACTTATTAAACGAAAATTATTCTTAATTCGATATGCTCTAGAGCGATATTAGTGCGAGACTGTCTTCGTTAACAATGCCGCAGCGATATCTGGTATTGAACCTAATGCTGAAAAAATCTCATGTAAAAGAAGACGTCGGTAAAATAGAGTAATCATGCTAAATTTGACTGATTCCTCAATCCCTTCATAGTTACTTACTACCGGTTTAGAGAGTGAAAGAGGCATGCTAATTAAAAGAGAGCGTGTTCGTTAGCAATAGCTATCCTTACTAAGCCAGAATGTTGGTTGAGAAGGAGTCCATAGAAAGGTAGCACAATGACTAGTCATATTATTCAATAAAGACAGACCAAAATGAATTCCCCTATTCAGTATCGCTCATAAATCAGTAACTTTCAAATTATAACAGACATGAAAAAACCAAAGACTTATCACATGAGAGGTAAGTTATCTTTTTTGCTAAACCAAAATACCAGTAAAAATACCGTTCAAATGAAATGATAAATGTTGATATTTATAATTTATATAATTTGGTATCTGCAGTGTTGAATATGAGCTACGAAAATTTATATGCATTATAAGCTATTTATTATTATTTGAGAACTCAAACTCCTTCAGAAATAGCTTTCAATATCAATTACAATTCATCGATATCAGAATTGTAGCTAAAAATTTAGCTCAATTAAGCTCAATACTAATTTTTACTACGAAGTTCGATTTTCAGTGTCAGAAGAGTCTTCTTCAGATTGAAGGCATCATCATGATACAAAGAGAAAGCAATCAAAAAATCAATTAAAAGTTTTAGAGAACAGTGAATTAAAATTTTCATCTTTCCGTAGTTTCAACCTATATAATTAGCATTTATCAATAGAGGTCCAAAATATCACGAAATTCATTAGGCCTGTTACGAAGATTCTTCATTTTCCCAAAACAACATTTCTATTTTTAGCCATGAAAGCTTATAGCCTACGCCAAACTTCTCCTTTTTCCTGCTTTCTTATCTATTCAATCTAAGCATCTATCCACTTTCTGCCTAACGGTACATTTGGTTCGTTAGATGATAATAGATTTTGTTCGGTTGTTTTAATGCATTATTAAACGGCTGACATGTCTATTGCTTCCTCTATAAAAACAGTGAAAAGATGAAAGTGATCAATGGGGCGTCCCGAAATAAGACCCATAACATTTTATTACCCTTAATGATCGTAATCATCGTTTCAACGGTTGAGTCTTTAGTCTCAATCTCTCGAGCGGCATTATTCGAAAATTAAAGGAAATGTAAAGCAATCTGTCACGGAAATTACCCGGAGATGGAAGGCTGGATTGTAGGTGTAAAATTGGAAGGGAAGGTGGAAGATAGAGAAGGTGATAGGGTTACCAGGCCTACTATATTATGCGGGACTGTACCTTATGCCACTGTGCCTTTTCCCGGTAATATTACGAGAAATAAAGTGTGTCTCGAATGTGCGTGTTGAATTAAATTGGTAATGGTTTGCAGGCTTCATATCGTATTTTTATGTTTTAGGGTGCTTTGAAAGGTCCAGAATATCTGTTTTTCTTTGCTCTTTCTACCCTTGCTATGAAACAAAATAATATTTAATCTACTTGGCGCAAATTTTAAGTGTATGCTTGATACTTGTAAACTCACGTAAAAAATATACATATATACATATATATATTTTCCTTCAATTGTGGTACAAATACTTATGTACTTAAATACATTAATCTTCTGAATATTGAATATCTTGTATTCGTGCCGTCTCGAGTTGTAAAATTTACGTTTGAATCTTTGCCATACCAGGCATCTACCGCGGGTGACAGGAGATACATATATTGACTCCGCCATGTTATCTAGGGCTGAAATGCGTTTTATTATCTAATATCTAAAAATGAACTTGACTTGAAGTAATTACCCGTCTTAACGACTGTATCCTTGTAATACTTTGTCGATTTTTCGTGGGACTGGCACTCGTTAAATGGTATAACGTCATAACGACACAAATATGAGCCGATAAAATTTTTGAAACGCTTCTGTCAGTAAACAATTTCCCTCTCCTAGAGTATATCGCATCCGAAGAATTATCGTAGCCGGTGCATTACTGTTGACCATGAAACATTCATTAACGCACTGAACTGTTCTACGTTGGGTAATCTATAGAAAAAGTTGGGTAATCTACAACGGAGATCAACCTTCCCTCATGTTGACTCAAGATCACGAATACATATTCTAGTATAGATCAAATAAAGGATTAAATCTATATTTTTTTATTCTCGATAAGTATTCGTTTAGAAAGAACTCTTCGTACACTGCCACAAAAAAACAGGCCTGAAGATGCTAGTTCGCTAGCGAAATATGTCGCATCAATAAAATATCAGTGGAAGTGTGCGAAAAGTTCTTTCTTTCTTTTTAATGGCCTTCCACAAGGTAACGCCTTCCCATATTGAGTTTATTCGTTTGAGTTATAAGTCTATCTTTCTTTTCATTCTTATCTATTATTAATTTCTGCATTCCATTCGCCTCTGCTATTATATGCTTTGAATATGCTTCTTAAAGGATAAGCAAACCGTTACTCCGAAGCATTAGTGTCACGTAAACTCCGACCGAGATCCTAAAATTTGATATTAAATGCGAATAAAATTAATGCAATAAAGAAATAGCTTTACAATTAATTATATTCAAATCAAGCTATCAACCTCAACATCTGCTTGATGTAAGGTTTACGATTATCAATGATTACCATTTTACAAGGCAACTTCTCTTTTGTTATTTGCCCCCTATATTCGAAATAAAAATCCGGCAATCCTAGCGATAAGGGGATTAGTAATGAAGACGAGACCGAGTTGAACTGAGAATAAAAAAGGAAAGGGAGAGAAATACAAAGAGCGGCGAAAAATGTGAAGCGTGAAGGAGCAACACTTGCGAGATCATAATTCAAAAAGCTCTCGATGAGGCCGACAGTTCTTCGGGGCATGTTTTTTCGCAATGTGGTCCGCGGTTTCCCCTTCTTCGGACGCAGCCCCCAAAATAGGTCGCGAGAGTGGGGGCGGAGTGAAAGTGAATAAACCGGAATAGTGGGCCCCCCTCCTCTCCTTTCCCTAATCCAGAGCCTAGCTGGCGCCGCCGATGTCTCCTCCAGTCTACACCCCCGCAAAGGGGGAGGGGAAGAGGTCCACGGCCAAGGCTTGGAATCTTCTCTATTTTGCAAATCCCCTTTATTTGGGGAAATTACCCGGCGATGCAAGAACCGGGCCATGGCCATTTCTCAGATGGCGAGTCGGAGAAATGCGTCTCGCCAATTTAAGAGATGCATCAAAACCGGATCGATTGCGTTCTTTGTCGTGAGGTTATATTCAATGCTGAACAAAGGGGCAAATTAAATACTAAATAACTTATCATATTGAAGACTTTAATCAGATGGAAATTCTTCCGTTAAATCGGAATAATTTTAAGGTAAAAACTATTGGCCAAAAGTTAAAAAGTATAAAAAATCATGTATGGCCTAAAAAATATTTATTTTCAATATGTAGTTCGTAATGACATGAAACGCGAAGGAAAAATAATGAATTTATAAAGGAAAAGAGTTTGTAATGGATAGTGTGCTTACTATCTTGTCTGTCACGATATACATGACGAATAAAATTATTTATTTGGCAGCGCTGGTTTTTGCTATCTTTTGCTAATTGTTTTTGCTATCCTCTACCTAAAAATTCCTCCAATGATCGGAATGTAAAATCTGAATTTATCTATTATGTGATTAGTAAAACAATACTATGTTTAACATATGAATAGCAAAATATATAAATATATTATGAAATACAATACATATTGTATATATGAGTACTATCCCTACGACATGGATTTATTGTAGCTTACTTTACGTTCAACAGACACAGTGTATTGTATTAAAAAGCTTTCAAACGTTTCAAAAATAGTACAAAGTAAAACAATTACATAGCAATTTAGCTCCTATACATTTGTTTACGTGTTTACTTCTATTGAAACGTTAAGAGTGCTTATCTATTATATATTGATGCTTCTCATAGAGGTATACATAGAGATATAGGATTCGAATGTCCAGCGTAAACTACTGGCGGCAGTGACTAGGTATTTTTCTACGTAAGGGCCCCGACCCTCTCATCTCAGAAAAATTGATCTTAGCTGCCATGGGTTCGATCCCAAAGGGCCAAAAAATCAGATTTTGGCTTAAGAGTACATTCCGCTGATTTTCGAAAATCTTTTTGAGGCACTTCTCTGTAAGATAGAGAGTTCAAAATCACGGAGGTTCTAGAATACGCAGTTCACCGTTTCCTTAATGATACTTGGTTCGATGCCAGAGCGCCATTTGCATTCCACCATACTTTCAAATGGGGAATAAGGAGGCATATTTCAGGACCTTCCCGGTATCATATCGACGTGAAATTCTGAATACAGTTAGAGGGATCAATTTTAAAAGTTCATGTGTAACGAAATTTTCCCAAATGGGCCGGGATTCGACACCGTAGTCCAGCGACATTTTTCAATATTGGAGATGATTTAAAAAATATTTTTATGATTCACAACGCGCTAAGAGAGAAATACAAAAACCTACACATTAATAGATGTCATAAATATATTTCATAAACGCAGAAAAAGGTTTCATTAACAATCCCTGGTTCGAAGCCAGAGAGCCATACGAATTCTACCATACAATTTAGAGGGTGTTAGGTAGTATATTTTGTACCTTCCCGATAATAATTGACTTAGACTCGTTAAAGTGTATTACATTGCAGTATAATGTGCATTGATATTCCCCGGAAGTGTTCTAAGTTCGCCCGGTGGATTACATTTTCCAATTACAAATTAACTAAGGTGAACTTGTGAATGTTTTTGTAAGTAATTCCCTAAGTTATGTTGTATATCCGGATTATTATAACTTATTTCCTTGCATTATAAAAGATAAATTTTATCGTTGCTAGACCATGCCAAATAGAAAGTATGTACATTTAAATCTCTTATGAATATTTGTTCTTATCAGAAGGCACGAAATGATTGTAACATGACCTGGAAATGAGCTCTCTTGCATTCTCCCTCACAAAAAGAAAACCCAAAGGAAACTTTCAGGAAAAGAGTAAGATTTCATTACTATTTTACAACATAATGGTAACAATAGTTTTAATTTGAAACAATCTCCGATTCTCAACATAAATTATGACAAAGTATCAGATATTGGTAAATCTATTTTTTTCCTCAGCTATTCAACACTGGAAAAAATAATTCGCTTGTATGCTCAATTCATTTTTTCTCAACTATTTTAAAGGTTTCTGACCTCTCTGGTAGTATATTTCATTCGCTTGAATGCACATTTCATTTTATTCTAGTTTATTTTTGAAACGGAAAATTTCTCTCTGATGCATTGATATTTGAGGATGCTGCGGTAAATATGAAAGAGTTTGTTTTCTTCGGAGAGTTTTTGCTGGTCAGATGGGAAATCAAAAGTCAACCGCAAAATTGGAACGATTTTGATAACAATGATTCATAACGTGTAACAAAAGTATTAATTTTTGACTTTTTAAAATTGTATTTTGACTAACCGAAATATATTTATAATCAATTTGCATATTCAATTTTATTTTATTCCATCACATATCGATCGATAAACAAAATTACTTAATTTTCCTTACCTATCCCAAACATGAACAATTATTTTATATTGCATAATCAGTAAATTCATGTTCAAATGAAGTCCGTCGTAACTTTATGTAAAACTATGACATTGAAATTTTAGATGACATAATGAACGGACAAGATTATTTAAGGATATCCTTAAGGCTTTAACTTTCTCACATTTTGACAATGAAATTTACATTATCTAGTCAAAGAAGGGAATTTTCAGATTACTTAAGTTATTAATTAAAATATAGAACCTCTCAAAAGATGAATGAAATATCCGTAGGAAGGAAGTCATATAAGGTTAGTAGTCTACAGCATCATTCATGTGTTCAAATCAGGAAGTAGGAAAACCTTTACAAAGATCATTCATTTAATTATGAGACTCTGTGGGTGTGAAACCTTACAAAGAAAAGGTCAATCATTCCTTTTTCAACGGCTACAGGGAAATTTTGGATATAAGAGTTTATTACATGACTTTAGAGACCGGAAGAGATAGTAACAAAATCTGCTACATAATCCACTGGAAAATACAAAAATCAAACTGTCACTTGCGTAAAATTCCTCATAAATAATTTACAGCATAGTGTCTAGGAAAGAATTTTAAAATGTAAAGCATTATTATGGTGAATAAAGCATTTGAGCGAGCAAACTAGCAAACTCAAACAAACATACAGTCTATAGTAGTATAAGGATTGATAATGCGAGCTCTTAGGTCATATTGCACATAAGCTACAACCGGGAATCGAGCCCGGGACCGTTTTCGTCAAAGTCGAACGCGTTGCCCACTTGGCAATTCGGGGGCCCTACAGTCTAAATGAAAAGCAATTTAGATTATTCCGCAGAAGTACGTAAAATTTAAATTTTTAACCTCAATTACTTAAATAATGCATATTTCACATCTATTATATGTTAGAATAATATATGTGAATAGATAAAATAATAAATTGTTACGATTTAAATTTTCTAATGGCATCAAAGTTATCGGAACATTTTTTTCCAAAATCTCAATTTTCTTTCGGTCTAAAATAAAAAAATAGGGGCAACTATGGATCCGAACAGTGAAATCATTGTAAATTACACTGGGATATTATTATAGGTGTTAAAAGAACAAGACAACCACATAATGATTCACTAAGCCTAATTTTCATACAAATGATAGAAATAATAATCTAAAGATGGACAGTCCCGATTCAATGCCAAGGATAACTTTCTCCGATAAGAGAGTGATTTAAGTTCTTCGCCAAGTTATATTAAATAAAGTCATGTTGGATGACTCCCGGATTCAATGGGAAATGGGAAGGAAAAATGGGTCTATACCTCAATGTCTGACACATACATCCATAACGGTCATACAAACAGGGAACGTTTGTGTGGAAAGGGAAGATAATAGAGGACGCCTCTAACTGCTAGTCTACTTCAACATTGTCACTGAGAAAAAGTAATGAAAAATAAAGCAGTGACTTTGTTTTTGCTTAATTTAGATACAAACTAAGCTTGAGTTGATATGATCTGAATTTGATACGATTTTTGACACCCTTTCCCATTTTTAATCAATACACCTCGTTTTTTCTTAAGAGGTCCAATAAAATACTCATCAATGGTTTAAAGAACACGAGTTCCTTCTCAATTTTTGCCAACTTTCTTCTCTTGGGACACAACTAAAAAAAGACCATCTTACATAATCTTTAATTAATTGATGTGATATTTACCTTCTTGTTTACTTCTCATTAACTACGCTCGATTTCATTTTTTCTTTTCCTTTAATTCGAGCTTCATTCAATGATTGCTCGTATAATTTCGTAGTCCCTGCTCTTATCCTTTCATCCGTAACATTTTTCCTCCTCTCGTTATATATAACCCTTAATAGGGGCTTTTTATATTTATTTGTGCTCCACTTGACGTTCTTCTGATAAATAATTTTAAAACAGGAGTCATTTTTAAATCATTAGAGTGCCATTGATGGCGCTTCGCATTTCTTTCCTTGTTTAACTTGCTACGTTTAAATGTATTTGGAATTCATTAAATATTTATGGACATTGATTCGTGATATTTCATTTCTAATTTTTTTGTGACAGACTCATCTTTCCTCTTTAAGCTAATATCGAACTTTGGTCTTATTTATTGAATCGTCTGCTTTCAAACTTACTCAAGAAATAACTTTAATGTTTTTATGATCAAATAAAGCAACACTTAACAGCGACTAGGAATCTCTGGCAATTATCATTTCTCAGAAGGAAATATAGAAAGGCAGCATTTTGCTTTCTAATTTGTTATTAATGATACTCTATCCCACGTCGATACAAATTACAAAAAGAAAAGGCCCGCATGCATACGAAAACAATGATTGTGGACAGTAATTGAAGAAGTTTGAGAAAATGAGATTTATTTTATAATATAGAAATAAATAAAATGTGAATTCGATTGAATGAATGTGAATTGAACATAGTACGCTAGCAAGTCATCAATTTGTTATCCTACATCTTTCCAACAGCATACTTTTTGTAATTCAAAATTAAATCAGAGCAATCAAAAATATCTCCTCAAGAGTCACTTTTTGATTGCTGCTTATCGTATTAAATTTTTAATAATTATCAAATGTTATGAATAAATAGAGCTTTCAAATCACATTGTGGGCTGTACGTCGGGCAGATCTGCTCTACTTGCTAATTTCTCTTCGATATTTCCTATCAACCCAACTTCTTTCCTCATATTTCTGTCACACTAGAGATCATAAATGCTCTACACTTTGAAATTTTGAGTAGCTTATATGTAAAATGGCACAAAGTATTCCCGTATGAAGCAATCCAAATAAAAGTTAAGAAATCCCTCAAACCTTTGCTCAAATATAAAAATCCATTTAGAATCAGCATTTAAACCCTGCAGGATAATATTACAAGAAGGGGGTGAGTAAACCAGAGAAAAATGACAGATATGACTGAAAGTCTAAATAGGAATATGTCTACAACAAGAACAATAAATCAAGCATATAAACAAGATGCAGAATGTAAACGCGCATCCGAACAAGCATTCAAAAGGAAGACGACGGTTTACAGGACAAATGATGATTGGCAGTAAACGCAAACACAATCTAATCTGTCAGAAAGAAATCGAAAAGCGCTCGATGGAGAACAATAATTCAATAAATACTTTTCTGTTTAACATATATTGAGAAAGTTAAAGACGTTCTCTATTAGTTTAATTGCTATCTACAAAGTCCATGGAGGAATTTCTTAATAAACTCGATATGCAGAGGCTGGAATATTTATTAATCCCTCTTAAAGAGATAAAAAGGTGACTAAAAAGAATGTGAGAAATGTCTAGTGAAAGGTAGGAGATGGAATACGAAAATTAATGGAGTTTAAGGAGTTGGAATGAAGCTTGTAAAAGTAAGGGTACAGAAAACTTAAGATTCAGGGCGATGGGAAAATCGTAGGAGGAAAAGGCGTGGGTGCAAGAGACGTGGGAGTGGGAGGAGGTGTGGGAGGAATGAGCTGGTTGGGTGCGTGGGAGGTAAAGATTTAGGAGGGAGTAAAAATGAATGAAAAAGGGATTTGGGAAAAGACTTGCGCGAAAGATTGATATATGATCCGGATAGTAAATGACAATGGGTTGCTTATCATCATGAATGCGGTTGGGTAAAGAAAGGCTGGAGAGGAATAAGCAATCACTGAGGGAATACGAGGTAGAAAGGTTGACTTGAGGAGATATTCCACTGATAGATGTATTTCGGTGATTGATAAATCACTCCAAAATTATAGATAGAAGTTTTCGGAAAATCAAATGAAATATACTTGCAAATCTATGAACTATCAAGTCTTATTAAAAAACTGCAATAACTAGCACATGTAAGGGAAGTGAGAAAGGTAGTTAACTTTGCACGATAGCCGTGCGGCTTGAAACCCAAGGAGAAAGGGATGAACAGAAATTTAGTATAGTTAGTGATTAGTGGTGTTTAGTTTTGGTTTGTAATAGTTACGTTAATCAGTTATTTGTTCAGTGATTAAAACGCCTCCTCGAAAAGTGGGGAGACTAGGGTTAGCGTCCCAATCAAGTCGGTAAGTTTTTCACATCTGTTTCTCCTTAAGTATGTATAAAATATATCCCTGTGTGGGAGTAAAATATTAACAGTTAAGATATTTTACTGCTAGTAATGCTATAGAAAGTGTTCCTTAACGCCTTTTCGAAGGCGACTGTCCGCGGAAATAATCCTAGAACAAGCTTGAATGCTAGAAGACTGGAATGGGCAGGGCCAGTTTCAGTAGTAATCGAGTGGACTGGAAGCTACAATTAAGGTGGCTAAATTGCTAATACTTTAAAGCATGTCAGTACATCATTGGAACTTTTTGTTACTTAACCAGGGTAAATGTGGTTAAACATATACGTACAGTGCTCTTCTTTCCGCGAGTTTTCCAGATCATTTCTGTGGAAACTATCAAATTAAACATGAGACTCTGGATTACAAAGATGATATATTTGAAATAGGTTGAAAACCCTTGGGGTAAAATCTCTTGTATTAAGGAAAATAATTTATCGAAAGGATAAAAACAACAAAAATTTATATCAATGCGAAATTATTATTGTAAGATATAAATATCACCTTCAGGGATATAAATTCCATTGAGAGATAAACCAGCCACAGAATGGGAATTTCGTATGATTACAAAGTGATATCACGAAGATTTTTGCCAACCGCAACCCCTAAATCCGACCCAATCGTAGCGACCAATTACTGCCGCTTACATTTTCAAAGGGGCTTTGAAAGCTCGCTAAGGGAAGAGGTCTTTTACTATTTTTATTCCTTTCCGAGATATATTTAATAACGATGACACTAATTGGTAAGAGTATTTATAATTATAATTAATATTCGTAAATTCATTAAACATAGAAGAATATAATAAAATATAATAAATATATTAAATATATATAAAAGTATAATTAGCTTATTCATTATTATACCGAGTATATTATTTGTGAATTTGATTACTCTATATAAATTATAATGTATAATATGATCTGCTATTTAAGTAAAAAATATTACTGATTAATAACTCCGTCTATTAAGGGCTTGCGCGATTTCGAAACCTTATTTTCATGACCACTTTTCCAAGGCTTTATAATTTGAAATAAAATAATTGAATACATTACAATAGTACTGTCAGTAGTGTAACAAGAAAATCGTTAAATCGAAGTAAAAAACCTCATAAACCTATTCCTTCCTGCGAAACCACTTCAAGAATTTCCTAGTGAACGTGCGCCAACATACTTTCATTATCAGAAACCTATGGCTTAAGAACACATTCAGCTATACGTACACTGAAGAACAGTCATTACTATTAGAAATACATTCCTAAACATACCCTAAAATTATCAATAAAAATGTTCATTCAGTATTTTTCCTAAATTTCAATCATAAAGCTAAGTAATACCCTTAACTGTAGAAGTAGTAATATCCTTAATTGTCACAGAAATTATTAGATCCAATTACGCTCTCGCTAAGGAAATTACTTATCTTTCCTTACTTATACAGGTGGACTGTAACGGGTATTCCCTCGAGTAATAGAAGGTATAGTTGATGTATGAAGAAAATTACTAACGGAGGCGTTCTTAGAGGAATATCGGAATGAGTTGGAAAAAAGGGTTAGGGATTTATGACAGTGTGGGATGTAATAGAGCAACCAATAAAGCTCGGTCGTGTCCTAGGCAAGGAATGCCGTGGGTGGAAAGAATAGAGATAGTGGAACGCAAGATGACAGCCCAGATATTAAAAAAGTCCTCCGTGAGTGGGCCAAAAGGAATTAAAGATTTTCTGACATAGGAATAGAAGGAATTAAAGAAAAATGAGATAGCTGACGCAAGGGTTCAAGTTTTGAGGCTAGCGAGAAGATAGAAGCTGTAGGTTCCATTATTATTGATGGTGCTGAAATAACGACATTATTCTTAGTTAGACCTAGTAAATCTGACTTCATAAAGCAGTTTACAAGGAATATTCAGAATTAACTTCAAGTTAACGCACAGAAGTGATGTGAATGTATCTAAATAAATGTTTTCTTGTTTGTTTTTGGAACTTTTCATTGGAATAATTAATGGTATTCGAATTAAGAGGGAGTGTGGTGATGAAAATGATAATTTCATGCGTAAAAGAATACAATTGTTAAAGTTAAAAGATAATTTATAACTTATTTTAAGTTATAAACCGGAAGAATATGATTTGAAATAATTTCTCCAGCCTACTGCTTTAATCGAAAATAAAATTAACTAATGTTTGTTCCGCCATTTCTACTGTGCTTAATTAATATTGCTTCTCAGGATTCTTTAACATTGTTCATCTTTAGCGTCGAATCATATCATAATATCATTGAATTATCAGGCTCTTATGGCTCATGGGTGTGTAAACATATACACGGCAGACAGCTGGAGTTACCTTCTTCAACAGACCAATGTAAGCATATTTATTATTTCGTTGATGGAATCTTGAGTGAATCATAAAATGTTTTCTTTATTTTGGATTCCTAAAAGTTTCTCCAAGGTGTTCTATGCTTCACTAAGGAAAAATTGCTGGATTTGCCAAACCTTTATCCGAGCTTTCTGTGAACATAAGCTTTACAGCATGTTAGAGTTTTTCTAGTCAGTGATCATGGAGTATATGGGAATTAAACCCTATTTATTTTACTTCGTATTGTAAGAATAGCATCATTCTAGGTCTTTTCCATCCTTGATCTGACGATTAAAAGTACGATTTTTGGCTCACAATAGAACGATTCAGCTACATTTTCCAGCTATCAAACGGTATAGATAAACTGGAATACAGGATAAACCAGTGCTCGCAAGTCGAATGCTGCTCTTTGGGATGGGAATGTGACTCAAAATGAGTAGATCTTTACGGAAGTTTCCGGGTTCCTGCTTCTGAGAAATTAGATTACGTACATGATGTAAGCCTTTCGGAAAAAAATTACTCAAGAGATACTTAATGGAGAATATTATTCAGTAATCACTTATGGCAGTGATCAGCTGTAGGGGTTGTACTTTGCTCACTAATGCTTTAGTAAGCATCAAATTTAGCATCAATAACTAAAACAAAACCAAGGATAATTTTTAGTGAGGCACACAACGAGAAAACCTTTTGAGTATAAGAATTACAAGGAAATATGCTCACAAATAACTCCTCTACGGAAAGAGGGAAAGATAAACTGCTAAACAAGGAAGCACCTCCATGCCGGAAGAATAATCGAAGAGAAATGAGCCGTAAGACGAGTGAGGCGTAAAATCTTCAATAGGAAAGCGACATTTCTCTATGAACAAATATTTTATTCTAGATGTCTCACCATTGTTAACTTTCGCGTTTTTGTTCGGCTTGGTAAAATTTCCGTGATACCTACGTGCCATCAGGGAAACAAATCTCGAGCTCTTGGTTTTTACGTCGCACATAAATTGAATCGTGAGGAAACTACTTCAAATAGCTCTGAGATAAAAGATGTTGTGCGAAGAGAACGAATGGGTGACAAAAACAGCGCATCTAATATTTCCTCGGAAGGCGTCACGAATGTCAGCCGTCGAGAAAAATGTAGGATGCCGTCTCAGGAGATTCTCCGATTGTTTGTTCCCCAAATTGCTTGCCTTGGACGATTTTTTTCACAAAAGTGCAGTGTTAGAACGCGAAGTCCTTCGACCTCACAACTTTTTTGTTCATTTGTGTATGTGTGGGTGGATTGTGGTGAGCGGAGGCGGAAGCTAACTTAAAGGGAACATGGGAAGGGTAAAAGGGATCGATACACAAAACCGGGTTCGAAGGACAGCTGCGTGTGGGCGTTCGCGAGTGTCCTTTGGCAGAAGTTCGACCTAGAAGGAGAAAAGGAAAAAATATTTCGGCCCAAAGGATTAGAGGAAATCTTTCGGAAAACGCTTGAGAAATATATCCTTAATCTTGGTAATTCTGGTAATCCTCTATTTTAACATGCTGACTCATAACATTATAGCGATCTGAATTGTAGTTTTCACAAGAGATAATATTACTATTTGGTTCTGAATTATCCCTATAAAAGAGTTCATTGATTTAGTTCGTTACATTAAGGGTACAATAGTACTCATGATTTTTAAGATATAAATAGGAATAATTTAAGGAGTGATACCTGATTTTAGTATTAATTATTGCATAAAATGAAAATATTACGCTACGTTTGAAATAATAAAGGAAAGGGATCAAATAAATTTGAATTTAGGATAACTTCTTTCCTGAAAGAGACAAGTTCGACAGTATTTAGCAGAGAAAAGGAAAATTTTACAAATAGTACGAGTAGTAATATTTATCACATTTAAGGTATTTGAAAGAGATCAGATATTAATGAAATAGCTTCAAAATTCATAATATTTTTACATGAATGTGTTTGTGATCACTCCTTTATTAGAAAGGAAATGGGATTGTATTGAGTTTTTTGATTGTCGATAAATTTCTACAGCACAAGAAACCAAACGCAAACGAACTTCAACGGACAAAATCAATTATTAGCTTTATTTATGAATTTTTCAGATAAAACGATGAGTGATCCTTCAAAGCTGTAACTTAAAACGCAAAAAGACAGTAAAACTAAAAACTTGTGCAAAAGTTAGAGGAGCAAAAAAATGAAAATTTCGCCCGGAAATTGCAGAAGGAAATTTTCTTCGTTTGACGGGAGAAGAAGCAATAGATTTAAGGTGAGCATCTCAGAAGCACAATTAAACATTTTAGCGGAAAAAAAACGGAGAACGATAGCCGAAACTTTTTTTAAAGGTAAAGTACCTAGGGAAGCGAAATTAGTATTAAAAGTTGAAATACGCCGTAGAATGTCAATCACAAAGGAATCCCCTTTTCTTTCCATAACTCACCAATCTCAAAATTTATTGACTTGGTTCAAATCGATATTCATACATTATACATGGAAATATAAATGCCTAATGAGTATTTCCTCAAAGAGTCTTTTAATAGACCAGGCCAGGTAATACTCGTAGATGCAGAGATAATACTCTGCTCTTTGAACTGGTATAAATCTTAACTGAAACTAGATATTTTCTGATATTTCCAATCAAAGAATTCTATTCATCTATTGGAATATTCTGTAGAAAGTTTTCGTAACTTTCTTCAGAATATTCATTTATTTTTCGTATTACATTTCTAATTTGAATTCTTGAAATAAAATACAATTATAATAACTTCCCTTTAATACCACAGAACTTGAAATAATGAAATTTTTCTAACACTTTAAGCAGCTATAAAATTTACCCGCCAGTTATAATGTATGAATGCAGGCTAATAATCAAAATAAAAAATGAAGGAGAAAATTTCGAGTTGACTGCAAAAGAATAAAAGGTCGTTTTTCTGGGATTTGCCTCGATTTTTAATCACCTACTCCGGTATCTCGATAGTTCTCTTCGGACTGTGAAGTATATTGATAAATTTGACCAGACTGGAGTGCCTCATTTCATCACATAAAAGAAGTCTCCTAGCATAAATATAACCACACAAAAGAATCCATTTGTAATTCTATAAAGCATATCCTTTTCTCTGAAACGTTCTAGATATCGATATCGTAAACCGTCCTAAATAAACTTATTTATATATTTGCTTTTACAAAAGAACCTGTGTGCTTTCTGCGAGAAGCAGAATCTTAAGAAAAGATGAAATCCGTTATAATAGGCATTACTTCATGCATTATCCTAACAGCGTGAATACTAATTTTTTCTTGAACCAGAAGTCACCTTAGTAAAACTTTCATAATGAGTATCGTGGTAAGGCAAATTATCCGAGAGGAATTTCGAAGATAAACTTTCCCATTAATTCGTGTTTAATCCCTTCCCATATTTCCCTTTTCCAGCTGAAATACTTTCATTCATCAAAGGACAGCCATATAATTCCAGCTTCAACACACTCTTCTCTGCGTCCTTTCATCTTTACTTTATCTTCCGCGATTCTTTTTCCTTTAATGTCGCATCATAATCCTTTTTTCATCCTTTATCCTTATTAAAGCTCACTGAGAATTCAAAGGCAGAAAAATAATACTTGGCATGTACTTCACCAAACCGGAAATGCCGTTACCCGATTCCAGAAGATAAGTTTTAATTATCTCGGATCCGAGAGTACAAGAACGATAATGTAACTGATTGACCTTTGGACCTTTTAATTTAATTAAGATGCGGAAGCTTAATTATTCGTCACAAAATGAGTTTTATTTCAGTATCATTCTCTATTTTCAACGGAATTTAATTAGTAGTAATTGCAGTTCGGAATCGAAAAATAAAATAAGATTCATATCTTTCCTTCTTACCCCTTTCTGAGGCAATCCATTACGCGTAATTTTTTGCGTGGATTGAAAACTTCGCATGAGAGAGACGGGAGAGCTGAGTTCGGTGACCTCGCGCTGTAAGAAAGCCTTTTGACTTACAGATTGTAAGTCGCAAGGCTGTACTAGTGAAATACTGCTCTTTATTTTATCCATTTTAATCTCTAAAAATCATCGCAATCGAGAAAAACTTTATTCCATTCCTTTATATTTCATGCAACGTAATAACCTAAGGTATACTGTCTAATCCATTGGTACACGACCATATCCAATCAAGGGGGTACACAAGAGATATTTTCAATACTAGCGGACCACTGTTAGAAAAAGTAGAAATTAAATAAATTACTCTGTAATGCTGAATTATTTACCACATTGACTGATACACCAAGTAACTAAGAAACATAAATATCATTAAATTCAACATAAATATTTTATCTTTGATTT
Organism: Pachydiplax longipennis; assembly: GCA_036926295.1. NCBI lineage: Eukaryota > Metazoa > Arthropoda > Insecta > Odonata > Libellulidae > Pachydiplax > Pachydiplax longipennis. The sequence continues at coordinate 54,038,794 of JAVFKF010000002.1, read as the reverse complement.
AAAAAAATTCGAAAACTTAGCAGAAAAATGATCTTCTCATTTGCTCCTAATGTGATAATTATGGCTTGTATTTCTCACAATACTTCACTGCCCAAATATGTTATGAAATATCTTAAACTTCATCTTGTACGATGTATGCATCCATCGGTCACTCTCTCTGTGTCAGTTCCCCTATGAGTACTAGATGAGCCGCGGACAGCATAATAAACGGTAGAGGCTCTTATGCGGCCTGCGGGCAGTGAATTATACATCTCTAAACTTATCCATTTCAGCAACTTATCCTTTTTCTCCAGATAAATCCTTGCAAATTTTCGCAACAGGATGCTGAAAGAAGTTGGCCAAATAAACCCTTCAGCACTCATATAAGCATAACTACAATATAAAGAACATAGTTTGATAAACCAGGAGATATGTACTCGTGCAATTAATAAAAGATTCTACGTAAAAAGTGTCATACCTAGAGCATTAATCATAAACGAAAACAATTATTATCGTTATCTTTAACATTTGAAAATAGAATCATTCATTGCGAAATTAGTAATATAGATAATAATACTAATATAGTAATTGGATCATTCATAAGCGTACGAATTATCTAACAATACTTGAGGAAATATTAGCCGTATACTTTCAAATCTCAAAATTTTCAATAAAATAGTAAACAATATATGAAATTCAATTGGTATCGCTCCATAATTTCCGGCAAAAAATGTATAAATCCGCAAAATGCTCAAACATCATGTCTAAGGCATGTAGGACGAACATTCGGGAATTTGCTTTTCATAACCTAATAAGCATAAAAGTAGGAGATACAGGAATCATTTGTTCCGCCCGGAAGACAGATCCTGCCTCAGCAACTTCGCTAATGCTCCCAGAAAATAATTTTTATCTTGTTTCCTGTACGGTTCAATTAGCCACTTGTCGAAAGTAGTCATTTATTTTCTATGGAAAATAGTTACGTTACTCGGCAAAAGATCGACTTCATTTTTTTTCTTTACTTTCAGCTATTTAATATGCGATGCTTTTCATCCTTACATAATATGAAAAGCTACCGTATTGTCAGTTGAGTTTATTGTAAAAAATCTTTATTTGAGCAATGGATAGCATTCATTACACCATCAAAAGGAAAATTCTGTAAGCTCCCGAGTCGTATTAAAGTAAAGCCTGAAGTTTATCACCATCGCCTCAGATGACTTAATGCCACTCTTGAAATGCATCGAAGCAATCGACATAGGTCACGACCGTCGCTCTGTACGTGCACGGAGTGACGCTCCATTTTGTCAGCAGGAAAAGCCCGAGTCGCAGAAGCATCGAGTCGGTTCCATTGGCGTCCGTCAATGTATCCAGAGGCATTTTTCATCGCGTCTCCAAGGAATCGCTCGCTCGTGGACACCCTTCTACTCTCACCCCGCCCACACTCCCCTCACCGCAGCTCCCTTGCCGTGACCTCGCCACCTGTTGCCTCTGACTTAGAGGTCAAACTGGGCTGCCTCTGGTGGGGCGCTCGCTCACCACGAAACCTATCGGGAGTTTAGGCGTTGATTTCTTCTATCTTAGGAAAGGAAACAGGACCATAGACAGGGTTGTGACAAAATCAAAACAGACTGTCACTCCTGGGTGTACATTTGAAGGACGGTCTATTGCTGTTAGTGGCCAAAATTTCTCTTTCTCACAAATTGAAATATCGCTGCAAAATCAGCCAAAGAAATTTGATTTCTTCTGTGAGTCTCATAGGTAAGTTTAAACTAGTAATTACGCCAAGGAAAATTAATTATTAATCAAACAAAATAAAAAATCAAAAATATCTAATGATGACTGATAATCAATAACAATACTCCAAAAATGATAAACCACCGACCAATAGCATGAGGTAAAGCAGAATCATCCGGTCAAGAAAGTCTCCAGGTGACCCTGACGGTAGAGATGGGCAAATTCGGATGGCGGAAAGAGATTTCGTTGATATAATACGATGCAATTAAATTTTTTACTTCTGGCTATTTTATAGAGGAGTGTATGCTATCAAAACCAAAATTATGGGTGCTAAGACTGGGTAAACATAATTGATCAATTTAAATCTCAGATGAAAGACTAAAAATAATTCAATGTCGTAGGGATTAGCGCAATAGCCTCGCAACATGCATATCCTTGGACTTGGGCATTCATATTTGCGTTCTTATGTTATATTTCGTAATTAGTAGTAGTATTTAAAAGTTCTTCTACAACTAAGGTCGTTTCGCACATTTAAATCCACACCAGGAATCGAATCCGGGACCGCTTTCACCGAAGTAAAACGCTTTGCCCACTTGACTAACTGGAAGCACCGTAATTATCCAATGACTAGCTTTGACAGGATTTTTATACTAAGAAAATAAAAAATCAGTATCTATGACTGAGCGACAAGCATTTTAGTCTGATTTCAACTAAAACGGTACGCAGAGAATTTTCTGAGTTATTTGCTTTTTAAAGAGAGTCTCGTTTACAAAAAAATTAAAACAGTGGTGCAGATGAATGCTGATTATGCTTCAATTTCATAGTTTTTATCCTAATCATAACAATCTCTCCAACATGACCGAGTAAATAAGAATTCAGATTAAAACACAAAAACTTTTTCAGATCCTCATCATTATGAGGATGAAATAATCGCTTCATTCCCTCATTATTCCTGACACTGATAAGTTACCTAAGTAAGTTACCTACCAAAATATAAACTAGGTATTCCCTATAATTGCTTCCTTCCACCACCCAGTCCACCACTCTCATGTATTTAATTCAGTTAAATAAGCAATACCTCATATGCACAAAATAGAGATAGAAAATTTTTTATCAATTATTATATAATTTATGAAATTATATTTATAGCAGTAAAATATAATTTCATTATAAGGATTCATGCCTTCTATGTTTGATAACAGAACACTAAGTTATTATCATGAGTATGAAATGATTTAGAACGAGAAATTAAAAAAATAAGCCAGTAATTGATAGCCTTAAAAACTTTCAATGAAATTAAAATTCTCTCATGTAAATTAGCCTAAATATATAGTTATATACCGTTTCGTTTCTTGAAATTTCAGACAGCAACTGAACTATCGAATAATCTAAAGAGATGTTCTTGGTGAATGCTCTCACTAAATGTAGCGCCTTTGATCGGTATAATTTATTGAAAATATGGCCTACTGGATATGCTGATGCAAGAATAAAGGTTCAAGGATGAGGAAGCCAGTTATGTATTAAGAAATTTGTAAGACCTGAAAAGGAAGTATTATCAAACAGCTTGCATATCAACAGAAGCGCTTCCTTATTCGCAGATGTGCAACCCTTGGGGGTGAGATACATAAGATTGTAGGCTGATAGGATTCAACTACTTACAGTCCCCTGATGCAGCTTTCTCACAGCCACCAAACTATTATAATAAAATCTAAATTAGTTCTAATATTATTTACCTATTCCGAAAAATTTTTTGTAGTGGATTCATTTTAGAATGTAAGAATGTCTATTTCTATTAACCAAGTGAAAGATGATTGATTTAATTCTTAAATATTTTCAATTCCTTTTTATTAGACCTATAGAATTAAATTAGTAATCTTCATCATTTATTTGCCTCTTAGTATTACTATGTTTTAATTTTGATACATTTTCTTTTTAGTTATACTATAAAAAGTCATCTATATGGTAAATTCATAGAGTTTCATAGAAATCCAGATATTCGCATCTTTTCGGTCTGTTTATTCATTATTCTAGAACTAGTATCATAAGAGAATAGAAATTTTAGCTTATTAGGGACTTGAACCTGAATTTCTCAATTAATATCAACTATATGTGCCATTCGATGCTAATCAATTTAGCAATAATATCGATTAATGCCCTACTCCACACCAATAAAATAAATTGAAACTATTTCCTTAAGATGTTACATCTGAATATCTTAATATTTCGTTATTATTATTAAAAAAGTATGTACATACATAATATTTTGTAATAATATCCTCAATAAATTTCTTAAAGCGAAAGTAAATCCCTGGCGTGTTCCACAAGGTTTTAATTTACCCGCCAAAGACAAATATGGTACAAGCCGCGATAAATCCATCCTCCCCCGGTATCGTAGACCTTCACTAGGCTTGTTACTAGGAACGCACCGGCTAAGAATAGTCTCAAACTCTAATTCCAAAACCTTTTGAAGGGGAAAACTCCTGAATCTGACATTTCCAGGGTGATCGCGAATTCACTCTCTAAACTTGGGTATTCCGCTGAAACTCTAAAGAATTCGTAACGATGCATATCAAGGATTTCTTTAATATAGGCACATGGGAAAAAGAGGCAATTGATGATGTATAGAAACAGGAGGAGAAGAAGAAACAAGGGTTGAAAAGACAGCGCAAAGAAAACACGGTAAGGGATTAGGGATCGTAAGGGGAATTTGGCTGCGGGAGGGAAGTGAGGGTGCGAAGCGTAGGTCTGAATTGCAAAGAGGTTGACCCCAACCCACCTACCTCCCCAGTTGCCTACACGTCCCCATCCCATCCACGGCAGATAATAGATCGGCCATCGAGGCGACGGAAATAGATTCAGTGTGGCGTTTCAATCCCTTTGAATCTCATATACTCTCCGAAACGACCTCATTTCTCAGTATATCTCCCATCATCATTTCGATGTCTCCGCAGCACTTCCATCCTCCTCATCTCCCTTGGCCCCACATAATAAAACTATCCTCTCCACCCGCCCTCCCAACCCCTCATCATACAACCCGCTCATCCACACTGCTTGGCGTAATATTCAATGCGGCATAATGGAGAGAAAAGAGCAGAAACATTAAAGCAGAACACAATAGGTCAATGCCTAACGGAGGGCAGTTGCGCAGCGTGGAGGGAAAAGAAAAGACTCTCCTGGAAGAGAGAAATGCTAATTGATGGATCGTGGAGAACAGCTTGGCGGATTCGGAACTGAACTGCGAAAAGAGTTTGTTGCGGAAGGTTGAAAAATCAATTTTCTCTATTATGATATTTTAAAGACGATCCTTCCCGACTATCTGATATACGTACGTCTCGTACGTAACGACTTAAATCATTCAATAGCTTTGCGCTGACTGAAATTGAATTAATTTGACTCAAAATTAATCCTTCAACCTAAAAATATCATTCAAATATACAGACTTGAAATTAATTACTCCGTTGCAAGGTTATGAAGCCATTCGTTATACTGTGGATTCGGATATGCTACGGAAGTAAGAAATCCTACCAACAGTATCCAGTCAATTGATGCGAGTCACATTTGATACTGATTCTCTCGTTATCGGACTTTGGTTACGATGTTTGGTATCTTTAGTATGTTTGAATATTAAATTTTAATAAAAATCTCATTGGCGCCTCGATATTTTAGAGTATTTTTTCAAGTACTAGTTATAGTCTTATAGTACCGATCAGAGTGATTGATTTGAAATGTCAGTACCGAAGAGCAGGTACATAAAACATTCTTTTCTAGCCCATTTGAACAGAAACATTTCAGTAGAAAGATTTTTGGCTTGCATTTATAAAACATTTATCGAATAGATCTCTTCTGATTTTAGTTTAAAACATAAAAATAGACTCTACCCTTTCCATAAATTTTACCCCTGCTAACAGTAAGCAGAAGCCAACAATAGCAAAACAAACTATAAAATCACTCTCCTTGAGGCTTTTGCCGGAATTTCCTCTCAACTTATTGAAAACCCATTAATAACTGGTGTTGAAAAACGTTATTTTACTAATATAAACGTTATTTTACTATATAATAATATAGTTAGCATTATATATACAAACCAATAGTCTCATTAGTTTTAACGTAGAACGTATATATTAAATAGATGGATGAATTTCCTTGTATGAAACGAGTGGTGTTGTTTCAGAAGTTTTTGTTTTAGTATCGATGATTTGAGCCTACAGTAAATTTCAAACCAAAGTCGAACGCGTTGCCCACTTGATCATCATGAGGCCCCTAATTATAGATCATTGAAGATCGTAACCCAATAGGATGTGAAGATTTACACCATCCATGTGATATTATATAATATTATTTTAGTTTATGTTAGTGTGATATACTAAAAAGACATGGGAAAAAAGAGAACAACCAGATCGAAGTAATTACTACAGTAGTAGTATTGTGAAACGTGCTTCGACAGCTGAGGTCATTTCGCACGTGGGCTCCAACCGGGAATCGAACCCGGAACCGCTTTAGTAATTACTGCAGTTTTGGTTATCTGTATATGTGTGAGTTTATAAAGTGCGTTAAGAGTAGTATCGATATAATTAGTATCGATGATAGAAACAATATTAGGATTTAATATTGAACTAGATAACTAGATTTCCTATCCTAATTCCTTAGTATGTTGATGCTCCTTAATTCACCAAGTTTCTTAGTCACAAATAAATATTCACCAATTCGCTCCTTTATAATGCAACGTAATTTTATACTAATGATCGTCATCATCATCTGAAACCGATCGTTTGTGGAAACAATAACATTCAAATTTGCCTTGTTTATCATAGATTTCCACAAAAGATAGCCATACTGTTTTATGTTTACAAGGATTTTCAAGGTAAATGCAAGATAAGTTGGAGTTAAGAGGGAGAACTAGCAGAAACCTGTACTTCCCTTACTTGTAAAACTTCCCATATCAAAGAAAATACAAAATTATCATTGGTCGAACGTTGAAGTTAGTTTTGAATGTATTGCTCATAGATAATTGGTGTTATGGTACCAGCTGAAGATTAACACCATTAAAATTTGTAATAAGTATAGGAATTTTTGCCGAAATACATCAAACTTTTACTAATCACAATTTCACATCAATAAACTCGAGCACGTAAGAGGGAGGACTGGGGGAAGCAAGCTAGTTAAAAGGGTAATGATGATTTCACTTCTTTCTTATAATTTTCAAAATATTGTAAATTAGAGGAAATATCTCTGAATGGTCTTGTATCTTACTGTTTTAAATTTTTGGTATTAGTAGACAAACCGTATCCTAAGATTCGAAAACAGTACCTTTTCCCTTACTAGAATGGGACTTGTTCCATCAGTAGAACGGGACAAAACGGCACAAGTTCTTCACACGACTATCGAAAGATACTTTTATAACTTCAACAAAGAACTTATTGGAAATATTCTGTGCCAGAGATAATTTTATGCATCAAAGAAAAATTTGCAACATTCTTAATAACTCTACCTTGGTCTTTCCTTACATTCCGATAAGTAGTACTGTGCGTTTTTTATCGGTAATGAGTCCACATTTTGCCTCCTTGAACAATAAAACTTTCTTATTTCCCTCAGGTGTTCTACCATCAAGTCAAGGTCCTATATTGGTATCATAATATATCTCACTAAATATATAAAATCATCCTTTATCTTAAAGTAAGAAATCTTTTAGGCTTTAGAAGAGGACATAACACAGTTTTTGGTACGATATACAATGTAAGAACGGATTGGAGGTTCTAGAGCTGAAATTTCGGAGAAAATGGAATGCATGGTCTACATAAGCAAAATTTTTGATCGGAAGTTCTTATACAACTTAAGCACTCTAAAAATATTATGCTTATGAACAGATTGTGGATTTGACATATTTTATGGAGTATTTTAGGTTTGAAGGAAAAGGTTAGAAATTTCTGATATTTTGAGTAACGATTTCCTGAATGCATAGCCAACGAGGGAAAGATACAGCCTTCGACTTCCACTTCCTCGAATCAGTCACGCTCCATTCATTTCTCATCGAAAACGGAGGTCCATAGATGGACTCTGTATTACAAATTTCGAGTGCATCAGAATTATTGGTATTCTTCTTCGGGAGGAAACGCTGACAATGAGAAATCCATCAGCGTCACCATCGGCATTTAACCTCCACGAACGCCTTCCTTCTTGACCATTCCTCCTCGAGGAGGCTCGCGCCACAAAGATTAATTCCTTCCCCACTTGCGCCACCCTCTCTCCCTTCTCTCTCAACCGATCCTTTGCGTAGCTGGCCAATCCACCTCTTACATGGCTTTGATCTGCAGCCTCTAGCGTGCATATGCAGCGGAACCCACCGACCACTTCGGAAGGAGCGATGGCGTAAAGGAGTGATTGTGGACACTCCCAGCGCACATGATTAATTGAAAATAAAGCGCGGGTTATGGGCTTCGATCCCAATACATTTGAATCTAGGGTTTACCTTTAGTCTTTAATTAACCCGACGATTTACTTGATTTAATTTCATTCTTCACAGAAATGGGCTCCGCAGCATATCTTGTATAAAAGGAGCATTTGGAGCATTCCGTTTTCTTCATCGCCGAGTTTATGAATCGCAGGGTATGGCTAATCGATTGAATTATTTAAACCATGATAACCAACAGTTATTACAACGATTTTAAAGAAGCACATTAATTTAAAGTAGCGATCACTCTCGTTAGCGACAAATAACTATAATATTTTCTACTACCTCTATTAAATCCGTTTTGATGGTTTTCAACCACGCAAATAAAGATAAAAGAAAGATCCGATTAGCCGGTACTCAAATATAGGATTTAGTACTGGACAGCTAAAGCATCGCACCATCGCACATGTTTACATCGCACACGCCTTACCAATTGGTAGCTGTTCTTTAAGGTTTATTTTGCTTTTTTGAAAGTATCGCATCATAAGAATTCTGCAAGAAAATTTCATCATGAAGTAAATCGTATGCAATTCATTATATGATATATCTGACTACTGTTGAAGGTACAGATTTTATACTGAACGTCACGTGTTTTCGATACCAAAAAAAGAGAGAAAAAATAATAACAAGTCTGTTATATTCCAAGTCAAGCAACAAGTCGATCGCGATAACTAATTATTACCAGGGATGTATAGAGAAATCACTTCATCAAATTGGGCAGTATTATTTTCTGAATCGGATTCGATTGCGGCGAGTAGATTCGAACAATTTGGATAATATTAAGGATACGATTGCTGATTGTTTCATTTCGGTTCCAACTGAAACATATTATAACAGTTTTATGCAAATTTAAAATGTTTAACTGACGTTGAAAGTGCCCGTATCACCTTCATCCTGAAATGCGACATGCAATAAACGAGAAAACTACAAGAGCGAAAATTGCTTCGCAGGGAAGAAAGCCATTTCAAGTTCCAACGAAACCGCAAAAAAATACGTTAGCCAACGAAAGTAAATAACACGGCTTGGAACGTATATTGAATTAAAATGCAGCCTTTGCGTCAACTATGGCATTACCGTTCCAATGAACACTAATTTCAGTAACCCATGACTGAGATGCATAGTTGCCATATTATGGGCTCATCGAGTAATAACACGGAGAGGAGAGTAGAGCATAGTAATTACGTCCTGGAGGGCAAATAATCCTTTCCGAAAACAGGTTGAAAAAAGAATGGGGAGTGAAGCGGGAGGTCGGGGCCAGGTGGGCGAAACAGGGGCCTGAAATTCTTAGTGTGAACCATCCTGCCTCGGTCAACGTGTCCCTATCCCTTGGAAAACCCATCGCATGTTAATGCCCTCATTTCATCTCACTCTTTCTACTGCTCGGGATGATTTTCCAGAAAGAATGGCAACACGGCGGAAGGCCTCTTCCTACCAATCTACTCAATTTCAGGGTGACCGCGAAGACTCGCTACTATGTTTCAACTTTGAGCAAGAGATAATCGCATGCATCACTGGACACTTCTGCAATATGAGAACGGTGGTTTCCGTTTAATGTAGAGGGAGAAGTGAGGGCACTTAATCTGTCAAATGTCAGTATCGATTAAGACCTCATATGCGATCCTTAATCCACTCCTCGATATATGATGAAGAGTCTGCGGAGGGTACGACTCAGTTTAATTTCATATCCAGTTAAGAGATTGAAGACGACCTTCCACATTTATTCCAACACACAGGAGTGATTTTTCAAGTTCGATGACACATATAGATATTTTTCAATAGTCTTTGGGCACATGATTACTTTAAATTTAAGATACTATCAAGCGGACGCCCGAAAACCCTTAAATATCTTTCGTATAGCATCGCGGATCGAATTAATAGAAAATCCATTAAAAAATTATAACATTCGTACCTTATATTTGTTTTTCGAATTACGTTATTTAGATATAACTAATCACAATGAAAAAAATACTGTAAAGAAAAGGCAAGTTTAAGAAGTACCACACATGTTCTTACACAGTGTTTCCTTACTGCTTTAATGTGATTCCGAATCATAGAGAATCAATCTCCTTAAAACCGAATCAGATCTTGTCCTCGGAATTGAAGTTCTCAAAAATCATTCTATAAGTTACGAGCTGTAAAAATAGATGAAATATTTTTCATTCGCCTATTCATACACACTTTTGTACCAATGTTGTTCCGGAATAAGATGCTATGAAAGCTACTGAGATACGAGTGACCTGAATGATGGCATTCATATTGGTCACTTCTAATTAAATACAATGAAAAGTACTATTCATAGAATCATTGTTCTGCAGTTGCATTAACTTTGCATTGCGATGTATTTTCCACAAAAAACATCTTGGCTCAGTGAGGAAAGCAAATAAAAAACACCTCACTCCTAATTTGTACCTTATAGCCGGATTCCATTTCCAAAGCTTACCATGAATCATGGATCGTCTAACATTCCAACAGCTTTCAGGTAGATGATTATAAAGTCGGAAATTTTGTTGAAAATGTCTTATTTATTGAGTAAATTTATAATTATAGCTTATATTATATGGCTATAGTATATCAACAGTTTCTTAAATCTTGAAAAGCCAACGATAATGAGAATTGAATCGTAGTTAATGCTAGAATGGCTTAGGATGCAACCCGCCTGCAAGTTGATGACTTTACTTACAGACATAGGTATATACAAAGCTAACATCTTCGAAAAGTAATCGAAAGATGAAGGCTAATTATTTAGTTGAGTAGAAAAATAATCTTACTTACTTTTTGTTTGGTGTTCCTTAATAATTCCTCCAACTAGAGATACCCCATGACTCATCTGCAAAAGAAACGTGATACATGTAGAAATAAATCAGTCAATTCAGCCATATAGCTTTTCAAATTTCTCACTTCTGACCTTGAAATTGAGTTGTTTTTAGTGAATATTTGAATGGGTTATGAAAATTTTCGGCCATTTTTTACCAATAACCCTTACGAAATCCTCAAATATTCAAGTGATGGAGATAAAAAATCGCAATGATAATAAAGACAACCATTATTTTAAGCTCTAAGTTTCATGATCAGCTCAAATGTTAGCTTATTATTTGGAAAACGAGACTCTTGGAAATATGAGATGATTCTAGCATCTTCCCAACGGCAAAAGACGCATTCCTTTTCACTTGCAAGGCGGTCTTAACAAGTGATTCAAGGAATGAAATTAATTATACAGCTAATAGTGTAGCCCAGAAATCATGTCACCCAGAAGGAAAATGAATGTACTGGGATGAAAACTTGATGTTCCAGGTATTAAAAAAAACTTTGTACTTTATTATTTTAAAAAGGGAAGTTCCTGGTAAGATTTCGCTCTGATCCTAAATTGTGGAAAACATCCTGAGGAAAACATATCTACTAAAACTCTCCTTACATTTCATATTTATAATGTATGAAAATAATAAGTTCTATGAAACATAGTTAGTAGATTTAGATCATTGTTATATTAACAGATAAAAATTACCAATATAGTACTCGATGAAATCTTGCATTAATATTTTATATGACGCATGAATTTTAAATAAAGGTAATCTTTTGACATCAAATATCTAATTAACATATTTAATTCCTAACTAATTTTATTAAGCTAATTAATTTACCTCATACACGTATGTCTTTGCATAACTCTAGATTACGAACTTTCGTTCTCCATGTACTCTTATGAAATGGGAATTCAATTATCTGTAGTCGTCAAGGTGACATTTTTTCAAACCTGCAGGATTTCACCATTAATCCGTTCATTTTAAAGAAAGTTTTCGAACCAAAATAAATATATCATTGTAGGAACAAATTACTTAGATGAATCACTTCTTTTTCGTTTGTGCCAGGTGTTGATAGGTTAATAAATAATAATACAATTCTCTAAAAGATAAAAATGATGAATTCTAAAAAATTAGCCATTGGTTTATTTTTAGTATTATTTATCAAATTAATCGCGATATTTAAAAATGTATTGACTGATATTTTTCCAGTTTGATTTTCCATTGATGATGATATATAATACATGTTTGCTGCAGAAGAAACAGAACATGAAGCTACATAAATTAATACTATGTATAATTTCAGTGAAAATAATGGCATGAGGATAATGCAGATCTTGAATGTTAAAGAATTAATAATGGGATGACAAAGGTCTTCTACTTTATATTAAATTGTATCTTTCTATTTCATAAATTAGAAGAAAAGAGGGTGTTCCTTTATACGACCTGAATTCACTCTTTTTATTTCTAAATATTTCCATTTTTATCGTTTTGCTCAAGACGAACTGTTAGTTTCGAATCGTTATCCACCATCAATTTATTCTTCCCTAAAATATTGAGAGGGGTTAGTATATTGTTTTTCAATATTTTTTCTGTAACAAGTCTTCTACTGTATGCAATTTTGCAAGAAATGGAAGATTAAATGAGAACATTTAGGCGAATTACTAGAGGCAGGTGATGCTTAGTGTTAAAATAGGAGTGATAGGGGAATTGAAGATTATCAAGGGTAATAATGGCTTATAAAGCAGCCAAAATCGTTGAATGTGTAAAAATGATCTGATTATGACGATCAAAAGTCCAAATGATGATTTAAGTTACAAAAATAAGTTGCGGTATCATAATTAATCAAATGATAAAATGTTTATGTTTTCAGAACTTTCCTATTACGTATACCTTGAAAAATTTACATTGGTTATCGAAATGTTCTTTCACAAAACAAATTTTCTCTTACTGAGTCGCTCTTATCTCCTTCCCAATGAAGAATTTTTGAAAGAATAGTTGAGAGACAATTGAGTGACCTTGACATTCCTCTCGCAAAGAATTCATCAAACCATCAAAATTACTGGGAACAAAGATTTTTAGAACTATATTTACCTAGCGTTGCAATGAGATTAAGAGTCCTCAATAATTCTAATGATAAAAGAGTAATTACATCTGCTAAGAGATACTTAAAGAAAATGAAGAATAAGAAAAAATGGGAAAAATAAGTTTTTCTAAAACTGCACAAAAAAAATTTATATCCTTTTTCAAGAGAATCCAAAGAAAAATCTTTTATTGATCATAAATGCAAAATTATCAAGGGAAAAATTAAGATTGAGATCTATTTTTCAGAAAAGGAGCATTTAAAATGGACGAATCATCAATTCAAACGGAATATGGAGTATCTAAAGATAAAAATGAGATTCGCTATTGCCAAATGTTGGACGATGATAACTTAATAATAACTTCCATGACCTAAAAATAACGAAGCCATAGATATCTATGGAAGGTTATTGAAGCGCATTTCACATGACTCTTACCTGTAAAACAATATTGCACTTTGCCTCGACGAAAATTTTCTAAAAGATTACGGTGATAAAGACCATTTAAGTATTGCAAAGAATAAACGGAAGTGAAAAATGTTGAGGCAAAAACCCAGGCCTTTCACTTGCGAGTTCGTACTAGAGAAAAAACCAATCGTTTTCGGGCTGCCATATAAGCACGAGTGATGTGATTAAGAACAATAGGAATTCAGAAAAGAAAAATATGTTTTAAAGAAATGCAAATGGTAAACAAAAGCGCGTCCTATATTCAGGATGATTTAATTTATTATTTAACGATTCAAACAAATTTAATTTATTTTTTGATTTAATGAGTCAAAGGAATTGATCAAATCGATTGGTCAAATGAATTGGTCGAATTTGATCTAAGCTCAAAGTAAAATACCATATATTAAAAAAATAGGTAGCTCCAAATAAGAAAAGATTCGTAGTCAGGTATATTCCACCTGTGTATTTGCGCAAGAAAATCAGAACTGAAATATTAGAATCGGTTTCCGAGCTACATGAAACTTGAAGATAAGTTTCTATGCTGCTACATAGGAGAATCTCCAGAAAGCTGAATACAAACTGGAATGCCAGCATCACTAGAGAAAAGTTAGCTCTAGATAACCTTCTTTTGCTTTTATAGATATTTCAGTCGGACATTGTCCTATTTTTTTCAAGAGATAATAATTAAATATGATCATTATAATTCAGAAAATAGTCGTTAAAAAGGAAAAAAAAAACATCTTTGAAACTAGGAGAAACTATCAGTACCCAAAACAACACATAATGTATCGCATAATTTGAACAAAGATCGTCCTCTTAACCTTTCGATGTCTTGAATATGCTTTCATAATATCAGACCATGAGTCTCAAATCAAGCCACCTACTTTTTTAAAAATTAGAGCGGAGAGAATCGATGCTCATTATTGACGATTGACGACTTACTTCCACGGTACAAGAGTATTTTTCATATTTCAATCACACACTTCTTACTCTATCGGTCGCAAAGTTTCCATTCTCCGAGATTTATTCTTGTTTAATTTTAATTACCTATCCAGCTAAATAATATTTTTATTTTTATTATAATAGCTATTCAAACCTAGTTAAAACTAAAATAGTGTTATTAATAATAGTGTTTATTTTATATCATAATTAATATTAATCTCTAGTTATGATAAACTCGAAATTCTTACAATTTTCTTGATAATTCAAGTTTTCAGGAATTCAGGATAATTAAAATGTAGGCGATATTACTCTATAGTTATTCCTGGTGGATAACGCATCGCATCTTATTGAGTAGCATTTTTTTAAATACTCAGAATATCGACTTTTGGTGATAATACTATCGCTTCAAAAAAATATTGAATGTATACTGATCTAAACTTAGAAAGCCCTAATCGCTATTTTTGGTCTCACTTCGGCTCGGTTTCAACTTGCCCGATAAATGTCCCAGCTGACATTTATACTCTTTAAATCTCAACATATCAATAGCTTATCACATCCGTATCATGATTAGAAAAAATGCATCTGGAATAGGGCATACTCTTCCTGAATAATAAAAAATAGGACTTTGAGATCATAACTCTTCGCAAGTATGATGCAAAGGATTTAAGTTTTTTAATTATCTTGGAATGGTTATAAATTTAATCACTGTCAAAAAAATATACATACGATTTTCAATCGAAATATTTCATTTATGGCCATGTAAAAAATAATTCTTTCCTTTCGGGTAAGAATTGGTACGTATTCTAAATTAATTTTAGAATAAGAATCTGTCCAAGATAGAATTTTTGAAATAATCATATAATTCTTCAGATGTGTTATTCGAAAAATAACGTCTTTAATATCTCTTCCTTCATATCATGAAACTTTAAAAATAGTGTATCATTGGTGATTTAATTCAAGATATGAATTTATATTATACCGTTTACTTTTATGATTTCGAATTGAAATTAATTCTCTTAAAATTGGTATGATTTAACACATTACGAATAGATGTGGGTAATGAATCATCAAATCTTCCGTTAGTTTCATTTCAATATCTCAAGTCCAATTTAATATAAATCTATTCATTATTAAGTTATTTTAATACATTAAAATCTAACCAATAATCAATCCTATTAAAACGTGTTAAGCAATATTCTGAATATATTTTTAAAATACTTTAATTTAGGAACTCACAAAAGTTTATGAAATCCAAATGCAAATTAAATAAAATTTTGCTCACTTTTCAACTTCATTTATCCGATGAAGAGTAATACATTCACTTTGTAAATAAAAAACTAAAAGCCATGTTTTCAATACCCTCTGCCTGAAAATTCTCGGAATATTTGGTATATATGGATCACTTTTCAGAACTTTTCCTAATTTCAAGTATTTTGATTATTAAGAATTGATGACTAATCGGTTGTGTATACACTTTACAGAGTATAGGCTTTTGATCAAATTAAGATTTCTACTTGAAAATTATTCTCAACAACTTATTTCAAATCTAATTGCGTACGCTAATCCCTAGCAGCTTCGCTTTAACCTCTTAATGGGAGGAAATGGATTCTCAGACGAAAGATATAATTTTACTCATGACCGTGTATTTTTATCTTGTTTTTCCTTAGCCTTTTCTATATTGACGCAATAATTCGCTTGAAGATTATGCTCTGAGTCATTGAGTTGCAGTCTGAATTTACATTTACAAAAATTATTTTCTTCTTTCGATAGATTATTACAAGCCTGTCTTATTTTCGAAACTCTTCACTCATGATTTTTCAACTCAAATTTCTTTTATCATTTGGTTTCTTATCCGTAATTTTTTGTGATTGAAATTTTCCTTTCTGTTGTAGACGACCTTTTTTTCTACTTTATTCTTTAGATTTTTCTCTTATTTTTAAATTGATACTTTTGATAATTTTATCTACTGAATAATCTCTATTTTTTCTAACCTATTTTATCCTTTGTCGCGCCTTTAAAACTTCAACTTGTGTACCTATATCATTATTCATTCGCTGTATTAGCCCAAATATCGCTTCTTAAGAGTAGGACAGCGGTAGCTGTAATTTATAAAATTAAGGCCTCATTTATTTCCATAGTTTCTTTTTTAATAATTAAAATACCGATTAATAGTTACTGAAATCTTATATTCAACTCTTTGCTGAAGTCCACATTTTTTCCTGCAAATACTTCCCTTAAATGATGAAAGGTCTGTGAAATTAATTATGCTGTGATTAACGGATGTGATAAAGTAGTAAAGCAGGGAGAACAATAACAAATGTTTTTATTGTTTTTCTAATCGATGTAAGACTGAAGTATTTCCTCGAAAAATCTTTAATACAGTACTACATCGAAAAAAATTCTAAGGGATAATAAATCGTACAGAGCAACGAGATTTTCCTATCGGGACGATAGTATCCCGTGTAACGCCAGTGAAAAATCTTTGACTTGTGACGCTTAGCTCTTACTAGTATTTAACCTACGCGACGAAATTTTACAAAAAATTTGACCGGCGTTCCGTTTCTTTCTTTTCACAAGGATATAAACACTCCGAAGAAAGGATTATCACTTAGGCGAACAGCAAGGAGCGGATTATTAAGACTATTATATGGTGGACGTTCAATTATAGATCATAAGTTGCTAATTGATTCGGTTCGATTCTAGGACAGCGGCCAATTCCGTAAGTGGGCGAGCGAAAGAGGTGGAAGGGAAGGAGGGAAGAGGTTTATGTAGGGCGTTTGAGGCAAGAGGGTAATGGGTTAGATAGTGGTAGCGATCGAGGTCCCTGTTGCCAAGGGGATCTGACCGTAAACGGCTGGCCGAATGAGCTGGAAAGCCTGCGAAGGAGGAAGGTGTCAAAAGAGGAAGGCTGCGTGACTAAGGAGGGATCGACTCGTAAGAGGTACCAGGTGCACGGATCGTGTTCGATTGCGGCCCTCTCTGATGAGGAACCTTTCTTGCTTTTTATGAGGCCACATGGTGGGCGTAATAGAGAGCCGATTGATTGATATGACCCTTCATTGGGGAGCTTCGCCTAACATTGGCTCATTTAGGAGAGGATACTTGCAGTAAAAATTCATGAACTATTTTCGGGACCAAGTCTTATAAATGCAGATAAGCTGTCTTCTTGCGCAGTGATGATGCCGCTGCCTGACGCACTTTCATCCGTTCTTCGGGAACATCCCTTCATCGACTCATATGAAGACTTTCCATCCTCTAAAATAATACCTTATTGCTCTAATTATACTTGGCAAGGAAGGCATTTGTCGGATGCTCATTAGCAGCAAGCTGAGGATACCTATCCGGGGGGTCTTCGATAGTGACCAACCGTTATTTTTCCTTGAATTACATCCGGTACGTTCTACTAATTAGGACAATAACATCAGGAGAATTCATGTCAATAATTAAGATAATATATATTCTAAGGCTGGAAAAATATTCTGTAATATACTGTAAGATTATGCGTTTCACAAAACAAAAGTAACTAAATTAACAACATAGTCAAGCTATTAGTTATCATATCTCATTACATATATAATTTATAATTATCGTATTTTGATTCATACAAATAGTGTCTTGTTTTCCGTTTCACCAAAGTGAAAAATCATGTGACATTTAACTATGATTTACATTTCTTTTTTTAAATAACAAACAATTAGATTGGAAAAATAAACATATGGAGCTATTTCATCAACTTTGTATTTGATTGACTTATAGGAACCTAATGGTTGTGTTGCGCTGAGGACCATCAAAGATGCAAATACTTTTCTCATATTGGACTACCTATTCCTTGGTCCTTTGAATCGCAATATTTGCTAATACACTCCAAGATATTTTATTTAATTCCATTTCGACGCATTCAAATCTGCGCATCTTGCCTTTCTCCTATGATCGCAACCAGTCTCAGTTGTATGATCACTTTGATGCGAGAATAACTCGATACAATTGTTGAATTTACTCCTTTAATTTTAATTTCGACAAAGACGATCTGTGCGTCGGCAGTTTCTCAACACCATAACCGTTGCAACCAAAATAATACTTGATGATATATTCTACTAAAATACTACGTTTATGAAAAATATTTAGTACTCTCATCAGAAAAAAAAACTTAAGCAGTATCATATCCCCATTGCTAAATACAATAAACGGTTAAATTCTCCAATATTCACTGTTGGAATGAAAGCTCTTCCAATTCTCTAACTCTTTCCGATTTTCAACCATTGTCGCCCCAATTCTTGAAGGTCCTGAAGTGAGTCGTCTCATTTGCTTAATGTCCGAATCAAGCCCTGCCTGTGATCTTATCATTTTGTACCCTCTTATAATACGTATCCTTGAGACTCTTTCTCTTAATTTTCTAGAGATCAGAAAAATCGATTCCTTAGGTTTTTCGTAAATACAAAGAGGTCAGTTTTCCTTGCGTTTTTCAAATGTGAAATTTATTTTTGTTTCTAGTAAAACAAAAATAAATATAAAATTTTATTACTTTTAAAAAAATTACTAAAAATATAATAATAATCATGAACCCTAAGCTTTATTATCGTTAAAAATCCATATCTAATAGAATTTTCTACTTATATCACAAACATTGCCCTTTGGACCGGGCAAGCGAGACCTCGGCTATGGGCCCTGAATCTTTGAGGGATCCACAATTTTAAGTAACTCATTAATCAAAGAAAGGCAATCTTTTACTATAAAAATTGAGTATGTTCAGCATTATTTTCTTCGTGAATTCAAATTGTCTGTTCATTGAATTTCAAAGGAAAATCAATACTAAAACAATAATACTGTACTATAACACTTAGGAAGTATTCGCTATTAAGATACCAAAATTAACTGTTTTTTCATGTATCGAATGAAAAATTCTGCACCAATTACTTAAATACTGATCTATTATTTATTTTTATGAGTCTGAAAGTATATTGCCGGCACCAAAAGACTTGTACATCAATCATGTAAACGGTTATGAAAATTTCTTGTATTGCCCGCTCACTATGCCTTCGAATTAAAGGGTTTTTCCCTCCATCTATCTTGACAATTTAACATATTAATCTCCTAATCATATTTTTAAACCGATAATTCAGTAAGATCTACAGGTATCACCTATATAACAAATTTGTAAAATTCATTTCTCCTACTGAAAATTTTTATACGCCTTTCTCCTTAAAAAAATCCCTTCTCAACTGAATGTTGTTATATTCTCTCACTCTTTTTTCATTATAAATAAGCGCCTTCAATACTACTACAGCTACTGAGAGATAAATAATCAGTAAGTTATTGCACAGATTTCCGACCCTCTAAATTCCTCTAAAATTCTTATTGCTATTACTGGGTGTATTCATCGTATATTTTTTGCTTTTATCAAAAGTAATTACTTAATTAATCGACAACTGCATCAAATGACGGGAGGTTTAGAATAAGATATGCCATCAACGTGAGGCCGTATCATTTTGTTTTGTAAGCTAGTTTCACCAAAATCTCTTTTATCAACCCCAAATTGTGGGATGGATAGGCTGACCATTCCTCACGATTTCTCCAGAACTGTCCCATTTTTTAATCATTCTTTCCGTCGTTATCGTCAAATATCTGTTTCGTCTTTTTAAATGACCATTTTTTAAAAATTCATATTTCCCGATTTTAGAAAAATGTAAGTTACTTTTCCTAGTTTGATTGCTCTTTTTCTGAGTGGAAATAAATAATAGTAAATAATAGTTTATAAGTACCATTCAAAGATTATCAACGAGGTTATGAAGGCAAAAATAAGGATTATAAAGGATCAACTTTCGTTTTATCGTCTCTACGAACACCATGAAATTACTGGTAACGAAATTTCAATTATATCTTAAATTTAAATACATATAAATATATTAATAAAATCAAACTGATGTTACGATTAATAGTAAAATATAAATAATTTAAAATTATCTGTGTGTCGTAATTTCTCCACACTGTAATAAGTTTCAGTAGAAATGTAATTTAATACATTGTATGAGTTAACATATAGAGGAAAAGAATAATAATATGCGTACTTATCAATTATTTAGTCTTAGAATATTTAAAAGTTTTCTAAACTTCTCCAATGGAATCGATGAAATTAACATATTTACCAGATAATACGTCAATTTGTGCATGGAAAAAAAGAAGAGGACGGTATCAGAAGCAATGGAATTGTTATCCTACAAAGGAAAATAAAATTTATGAGTATATGGAGCAAATAATGAAGGGATCCTTCGACGTGTGAATGAAAAAATGAATTAAGTGGATCGTTAGATATGATGAAAAAAATGACTGCGCGCCTATTAACCCTTAATATGCGGGGAACGTTTAAGGCACAGAAGAGTTTTGAAAACGGTTTAGAAGGGGCGGGGAGGAGGAAATTGAGGAATAAAGAATACACTGGATTGCGAAAAGTAGATTATGGTAAGTGTTTAACTTCGAAATTACACTAGACAACAGTAAAAATGTTTCCGCGTTGATTGCTGCTAATTCTTACTAATTTTTACGCAAGAAAAACGATTTCGCCTACATAAAAGGTTAATTAGTTCTCATTTCCGAGATATTGCAATGTTGTCATAATGAGGAAATCGCCCTGCAGGCCACACCAAGAACATCAAAGCAATATGTTTTTCAGAGAATCGTGTAAAGGAAGTGTGTTTGTTTCGTTGATCTCTCTGAGTGAACTTGTCCGAGTATGTTTTTTGTTCCATGTGTAATGCCGAAAAAGCTTGGCAATAAATTTGACAATTTTTCTTACATATTTTGTGAAGTTCCGTCTTCGTTTCAGAAGCGCGAATTAATATTCCCGCTAAAAGAAATTTACAGGATTTACTTCGATATTCAAGTTGGAATCCTATAAAAATTCTTGGGCTTCCCATATTTGCTTTAAAAATGTCCAGTAACATTACGTAAGTGGTTGAAGAAGGAAAAAGAATATGCGTTTTGCCATCAACGTGATCTAGCGAGAACACACAAACTATGTGAATGATTGTTACTTCTGCATAGTTTCCCTTAAAAATAGACTTAAAAAAATAAGTGGAGCCTAACCTAAAGGGAGGATAACCTAACCAAATATTCCATCTACGATACGACTAGCGCTGCACTCGGACGCTCTTCCTGTTACTCCCCAAAAATTTTAAATTGTGAAAGAAGAAAAAATGAAGAAAAGGCGGAAGGAGGATATCAACTTCAAACGTGCAACTTTGAGATGAAAACTTCAAAAATTACTTGTATATCAGAAAACTCACTTCTATAATGTAAGCATGTAGAATTTAGAAATTAGAAGTAATTTTAACTAACTAATCTTGAAGTTTCTGGAACTTGAAATTTATCTGTGACGGATTCTCATTATTCTTACACCGGGGCTTCATTTCAGTTACAACACGATTTTATTAAATTTAAATAGTTATAGAATTTTAGAAAAAATTGTCTATTGCTAAATTATAATAAAGCACGGTATACGACTCACTACGGTTTTCTCTAAGATTCTTTTTCCTCACAAAACAGAATTCCCATGACTCAAGTTCGCAGTGACTTAAAGTTTACACAGTGCAAACCTTTTATGATAGTATTTCCTCCTCCGCTACTTTCGGAGAGAAGATTCCTATGACTCAACTGTCTTAAAGCAGAAGTTGCCTGTGACTCAAACTTTGTATCAGTTTCAGTAGCTCTCTTATTTCATAGGATATGAAGAATTCGTCTTAACCACGATTAAATGGTACAATTTCCTCATTATAGAATTAAATTCATAACTGAGGAACCAAATCCCCATATTCAGGCGACATCTCCAGCAGTTTTTTAATTTACGTGGAAGAGATTTTTCCTAGGTAAATCACTCTTTAGAAATAAACAATATAATTCAAACTCACACTGATTTTGATATTAATACAGGATAGAAATCAATAAAGAAGCACTATTAATCAATTTTCTTTTATCATAATAGCGTAAATTATTAAGGAACCGAAAATTCACTGAATACTATAAGCGTAAACTATCATCCACTCGCAAAAACGAGTAGTGAAGGCATTTTGTATTCAGATTCAGGGCAGTTTCGCAAATTCCCAATGCATTAATTTCATCCATGTGGCTATTTTAACAAAAAAAAACATCTTAGATGTTTTCTAACCCTTTATTTAAAAATCAACAGAGATGCAAGAAATAATGATCGATATTAGTGAGGATTTCTTGTTCTAAATAGAATTCACAGATCTAAAAATCTTTTATTCCTCACTGAAAACTTCAGACTTCTTGTCTTCACAAGTGAATTCTTGTCTTAATTGAGAAAGAGTAAAAAACTTAGTGAAAATAATTCTCTTATCTTTATTTCTTACTGTAAATAGTAAAATATTTTAAATATTTAAATGTGATGATGATAAATAATAATTGATGTATAGCTTAGCAATGAAACGATGTAAACTAATATCTATGTATATTTTTATGTAAAACTGTGATCATACAATATTTGTAAAATTATGTAAATGTAACAAAGCACACTTCTCAAGGTTATAGTGAAGAGTGAAAATAATTGTACATAGCTATATTAAATGCATTTTACATACTATACATAAATATTTGATATTCAAACTTCAATTTTAAAAGATTTTTCAAGTGTTGAGGACTATAGAATTCATTCTTGTATTTATGAGAGTTGTTAGCTATTGCTTGAGACTGCCACTTAATCCCAGTCGAACTGCAGCAAGAATTCAGTAAATAAATAAATAAGGAAATTTGAACCTGAATTCAGTCGCTAAAATATACTTGCTCAAAACCTTAAATAATAGTCACCGATGTGTCTATATTTGTGTACCCGATTTCAGTAACTACCGTAAGAAATAAATGTGAGAAATGTTTGAAGATTGATTTCGCCCACTTCCCGACAAGATAGAACATTGAAATTAACAGATTTTTCAGAGGATCAGTGACCAAACACAAAACAATATTTTTTATTAATAGTATCCTTGGTTCGACTCTGGACTACTCGAAAATACTCTCATAATAATGCACGTAAAGTTCATTTTGATCGATTGCAGGCATTTTTTCCTTTGTAGAATCAAATTAGAAGTGATAGTCCTACAGTATGGAAATAACCTCCAAAATAAAGAAAATTGAATAAAGTTTCTTTTAATTTTTGTCGTAAATTATTGCTTTGGATTCCGAATTGCGAGAATTTAGATAAAATAAACGAAAAATTTCGCGAGATGAAAGTTGTACATAATCAGTCCCCTGACGACCAATACAATTGTTGAATCCGAGCTTATGCGTTCTTAGGATGTAAACATAGAAAATTCCATGTTTCATATTATATATTAAACCGAAAATATATTATGAATAAAGGGAAACAGTTGTTAAAGCAAGTCGGTTTTAGGATTAATTTTAAAAAATATATTAATGAAATAGAGTTCGCGCACCTCCTGCCATACGCCGTAAATGGTTATGTATATAGATAAACGGTTAATTAAATAAGATAAAAGTACTCCATTAATTCATTCATTCAGTAGGGAGAGGGATTGCTTTATTGAATTAAACAAGCCGTGGCAGCGCGGGATGTATGAAGAAATGAGACGAAATGAGAACTAAAGTAAACATTATATGCACTTTAGAGTACGAACAATACGATAATTATAAAGTCCTTATGAATAACTAAATATGTATGTAATTGTACCTTATTAACATATGATTATAGCATAGAGCTAAATCTCTCAGCTTTTTATTTCTCTGATGAATTAAATTACGCATCGGACGGAAAGTTCTTCTTTAATATATAAGCAAAATAATTTCTATTTAAATCAATACTATTGCTGTAATAGAAAGCTATAGATCTTTAAGCCTATATTAAAAGTAACAGGAGCCTTAAGCAATATTTATTTCGCTTGCAACGCAATTTTAATCCCTCTTAAACACGGTGCACATTTATAGACGGGTTCGTCATTTGTGTACCGCGTGCTTTTCCGATTGACTTATTTATGAAGGCTGCAATATATACCTAGTTCTATGTAAATTCGCTTAGTGATGTAATAAATGGGATTCCGGTTGTTGGCCTCTGATTGCGTTTTGCTGAGCTTTTCGATGTGGCGTGATTGTTTTCTTTACGCACGGACGTTTGATGCCATTTCCAACGGGGCTTCGGTTGCATGTTAGCGATTGCACCGCGGTAAAGATTGTCCTTACGTGCACATTGTGTTTTTAACCGAGTGCGCATTCAGTCATTCCGAATTATCCTTGCGCAATCAAATCTTACTTTGGGAGCGGATTAAATACATTCGCCGCGCATTCATTCACGACGGATTAGCAATCGGTGTCAATTAAATAAGACAACTGGTTGCGCTTGAAACGGATATTAACCGCCTATCAAATCAATCACAACAGCGCTAGATAGGACATTATTCATTCCGCAAAATAGTTTATGCCCCCATATCGAATCAGCTGCTTGCGGTTCATTCATAGCTCACATCCACAACCATGAATCAACATGCAAATGATGACTGGGACCTCCTAGGATGGCCGAATTATAATTGGTAACCAAGCGAAAGCATTTTGGTCCTGAGGGACGTTCTAGAATTAATGAGATGTGCGAAGGCTGAGCTAGGAATGAAATGCTCCGGATTTCCTCCGAATTGCTCTCGAATGTGTGAGATGAACTGAATCCAAACTCCCACTAAGCTGGACCGAATTCGATTCCGTAATTAAAAATCAGGAATCCATTGCGTAAACTTCTTAAATTTTATGGATTCTCGATACCCGCTTAAATGCTTACTCAATCAATGAGACCGGAAGTCATCCGATTTCAGGCCATACGGACCATTTTTTTTCGCTCGATTCGCTAAATGAATATGGATTTTCGTTTCGAGTTTTGCATTCCTAAAACTCATCCTTTACTTACATTGATGAATACTTTTGGTATTTTTGACTATATAATTTTAGTCCACTGGAAGTTTTCAAAGGACGACGATTTGAAGACCTTAAAGGAGAGATGAAAGAACGTGGATTGGAAGAATGAGTAAGGATAAAGATTAGCAGCCAAAAATATTGTGTTATTTAACTTGTAGCAGTTATTGAAAATAGAATACTTTATTATGATTAAAGAAAACGAGAATTTTAACAATAAAACTCATATACACACAGATATATATGAAGACAACTGTTATTTGGAATATCCTGTCCTAATAGTAGGCTTTCTCGTACTTCGTGATAAAAAAACATCCCCTTACTTGCTCCGTTCTCTAACTTCCTCCACATCCTAGAGCAAGATATACCAAACAATTATGATAGTAAAAATAACAAAAATATTTTTATGATAATATTGGAGGTAATAACTCAAGATAGACAGAGAGATCTGTTGACTATTTATTGGCGAGGTTAAGCCCATGTAGGACTTAAACCTAACCTCGTATGTCATTATAGGATGTACAATGATTATTTGAAATCGAAAAGAAAGAATAAAGTGTGGAAAAAGAATCTGCAATAGAAAGTTGACGAAAAAACCAACCTTGTGGGAAAATACTCATAAGTAAGGGGTGAAAAAACCACGAAAACACAGGACACTAATTCTCAAGTAACTTAACACTCAAGGTAACTCATTCCTTTGTGAGATTCTCCAATTAAGGAAAGAATTTTTTGCCGTTTACATACCGTCCAATTTTAATTTTGCAGCGATGACCACCTCTTCGAAAAGAATATAGGTTTCTTAAAGAAATGCTTGATTCTTTCTTTATCATCACTACTTGCAATAATCTGATACAACCTTACCTCTTAATTTTTCTTTATTTCCACTTTATCCACCCAATACTCTGCAACATTTCGTATAATCTAAATTGGATGCCTTCATTCAAACTAACTGCATGTATGGACGATTGCGGAAATAACCCTTGTAAAAGGTCCACACGTTACAATCACAAGTTGTAGAATGCTTACGAAGTTTATTTCTTACAGTCTGGAGACTTAAGCCTACTCCGTCTGTTTCTCTTAATACGCTCTCCTCCGTTCCGTTTTTGTTTCTTTGCTCAGCAATCCTCGAAATAATATAACATTTAAGAGAGATCGGGAAGTAGGCAGGTAGGTAAGAAGAGGTGAGAAAAATGGGGCTGGAGGTAGGAAAGCGAGCGTTCTAGTTAGCATAAGGTAAGGGTAAGCGAGTGGAAAGAGGTTCGCAGGATCTGGAAGGCCCGGGCGTAATGGGGAAAGGGAAGGAGCTTAGGGCTTGGGGTTGGGGGACTAGATGGATGAAGAAAAACGGTTGAGAGGGGTGGGGAAAAGAAAGGGTTGGGAGGTGAGGGAGAGAGGAGGGTGAAGAGCCGTTGAGGCATCAATGAATCAATCAGCAAGTGGCAGGAGACGGATGGCTCAGTCGGATTCGCATCTCTGAACGGTCGATTTGGAATTAGAGGGGAACGGTGGATAGGGGAAGAGGTGTCCCCGTAGAGGGAAACTGGAAGGGATCGGCCGCATGAGGAGTGTGAGGGTGGGTGGGATTGTCTATGCAAAGGAGAAGTTGGGCCGGTACGAGGTTAACGATGAATCGTCAAAGCATCCTAAGAGAGGACAAATATGACAGGAGTGGTGTGGGAGCCGAGGGTTGTTCCATTCGGGTGGCAAAATAATTTCCAAATCGCATTTGCAGTTATTATGCGAGGGGTGGAAGTGTCCGATGAGTGCGCGTGTCTGAAATGAGGAAGGAGAGGGAGGGAAAGAGTGAAGGCTTGTTGATCGACAACTCGACGTATAGAGTTTGGAAATATTTAGTTTGCTACGGTGACGGATTTGCCAAATGACAAGGAGTTCCGTTTCCCCTTATCCGTTCCGCTGAAGGGAGGCTTTTCTCTGGCGGGATATTCCCATGCTTCGCCTCGGGCATTTTTCTTCCTCTGCCGCGATATTCCTCTTTGACTCGAATCTATTTCTCAATGAAACTTTGCTGCACTTTTACCAATTAACATCCCGCGGAGATTTATGCTGCCCGCTGTGACGCCAAACCCGAATTTCTTATACATGCTCGCCCAGATTTATGCCGTGACATAGTATCTATCTCACGTACGTGACTTCTACCATCGATCACGAAAATTATGTAAGGAGAATGCCAGAATGGAGTCATTCAAGATTAAATTTGGCGGATATGCATAGTTTAGGTCAAAGAGAGGAAACGCGAGTTTGAATCTAGTTATGAAAACTTGGAATAGTCGCTCTACTTTAAGAAAGAACTGTTTAAGCCACCTCTGCTAATCGAACAGCTCTTTCATCGCGATTTAACGGATGAAAAATATTTTCCATGCCCTTCCTTACGAAGCAAATTATCAATGGATAATATTATCAGTTAGGTAGTATTCATAAGCTAAAATTATCAAACTGAAATTGAAAAATTGGAGATGGCTTATTGAATATAAATAAACGATAATATCGTAAAAACTAGGAATTAAACTTCACATATCTTACAATATACTTCAGGTTCTAACCACACCTCAGTTGAGATTCCGGAACAAAGAGAACCGTTGACACTTTTTAATAAAGTTAGAGTAATTTAAAATTTCCATAATTATTTTTCGGTCGGTAATTTCTCATTTGATTATTAATTAATGAAATAAATATGTATCGTAATTAAGGCCCAGTGACTTTTTAATACGCATCTCTCAATGAGATAATAACTTTGGGGAGTAAAGTGTTGTCAGATGTTAAAATTTGTCATTATTTTTCATTTTAATTTACTCTATCTATAGTGATATATAACTTTATATTCATTTTATCCAAAATAATATTACATGACTGGTGAAATTTGCAACTTTAAATAGAATTAGTTCGTAAATATTATAGTTCAACTCTGTTAAACTGTTCAAGTGTTCCATAAACGTTTCCAAATTTTTCGATTAAGTGCATAAGGATATTTAAATATTGTTCTGGGGATTACAACTTTGCTAAACACATTGTGCCAATGTGCCACTTATTTTATAATACCGTAATCCTATTACATTCAGCAAATCAACACATGCTAACCTCTCCTATGCTTATAAAAAAGACTTTACGAAGTTTAAGTTCCAATTTTTAATAGCAAAAATTTTAGAGTAAAACTTTCAGTTTTCACTACATGGCATAAAACTAAAGTCTTAATTCCTAATCGGAAATAAAAAGAAAAAGACTTGGTACTTCATCTTACAACAAATCTCTAGAGTTGATTAATTATTTTTTACAATTACAGAGATTAGAAGTAGGAATTCTATATTGTTGAGCAATTCGGGTTTCGAGTTAATGAAACCTCAAGGCTTACATCTGAGTATATTTAGCATTGAAACATCGAGTTATTCCTGTGTAAGAAATCGAGACATCAGTTTTTCCCAATCTCTGCAAAATAGTTACCTGAAGCTCTTTTCGTTACAGATCCCGAGAAAATCTGAAAGAAAAATGAAAAAAAAAACTACTAACAAACATAACGTTTATTAAAATTATAATATTTCAAAGATATGGCTAAATTATTAAGAAATATTGATTTTCGGGTTTTTTTTCCATGAAGCAATCAAATAATTTGTGAAACGGTTAATAATTGAAAGTTTTAAAAGTAAAAGGCGCTCATTTCTTATCTAATCCTTAATTTCTTTGATTCCTTTGTAAACAACATTGTCTGCATTATTACACAACAGTAAATCTAACAAAGGATTTATTAAGTCCTCGACAAAGTCTATATCTCTCTTTCTTAATACGCATCTTTAATTTCCATTTTTTCTATTTTTCAATACGAATTTTAATCATTTCGCGAAAGCGTAGAAAATTCCTTAAAGCTACTGGTAAAAGTGATAAATTCCGCAAAACCCTTCTCTTAAGAAGCTCCCTTGGAAGAGGGTCTCCAGTTATGATCCAATTTTGTCATCATTCTCTACACTAGAACTCTACACAACATATTGTGAACCCTTAAATTCAGGCTGTTGGTTTATTTCAGTATGAGAACTTCGATTTGAGGCTTTCGATTTTTTTTGTCCCCTTGTAACTTGACTTAAAAGTGTTGTCGATTGTGAATATTAAAGCTGTTCTTTTGCCATTTACTACTAAGGATGAGATGATAAATTCTTGTGATAAGATGGGTCTAAAATACAAGTGTGAGGCTATGAATCGCAACTCCGCAATGATACATTTGAGGAGTGCAGCAGCTATTCGGTATCTTTCCCAGTAACTTTAATTGTTATGATCCCTTACACAGTACTTATAAGAATATGTCGAAGGTTGATCTAGGGGTGTACCGATAGACCTCGCAAGGCATGTAGACTTCCAGGCCTTGTCTGCCTTCCTTTTGCTGTTCGCTGGGGGTCCCACTGACCCGCTGAACCACTAAGTCTACGTTTTACTATAGCACCTAATTACGGACTTCAGAGGATCTAGGAAGTTTCCATATTTTTAAGAGTTGAATTCTATTTAATGAAGGTGCAATCTATTATTTCTTTACTTACTTCTCTTCCTTGTATATAATGTGAGCAGTCAACATACTATTCCTCCAAATCTCAAACCTTCTCAGAGCATTAAATCAAAGAGCGAAAAGAAAACTATTGATGTAAAACCTTGTTACCGATCTTTAATCTAAATTCTAGCAGATGATAAGAAATATGTAAGGATAAGGGACAGGAACTAACTTTGCACGTATCGGCGTGCGCCTTCAAGCCAAAGGATAAGATAAAAGTTAAAAATATCGACATGACCGAAACATGAACTGGGTCCCACCTACCTCAGAAAAACACAGTATTGAGGAAATCATCAAACGGAGGCATGTGATCACGATGGAGTGAGTATCAACAAGACAAAGATCATTTAAGTTGGAATCACTTTCCCCTGAACTCTATTCTCCTCCACAACAGCCTCAGTGATTTCACACATATGACCTAGAAGTCATAAGAAAACTCAAGAGCACATCCTCAGTAATACTCCGGAAACACCTCCACGTGTCCGGAAAAGCTTAAGTCGAGGAATTAACATCTTTTACCAGTAGGGAATCGCACGACACGAAACAGCTGATTTTCCAGTAGAGTGTTTTGAAATTCTTTGCCTAATCTTACAGTCTAATGCCAAATTTTTGAATTAGAAAGTGCCAGCGATTTATATACACGAGGAAGACTACGAATTTGAATTCCATTATCCATTTGAACTGCAAGCTACGAAACTACATGTTATGCGTTGCTCTTCGCATCGTCATAAACGGTAAAGTTCTTATGCAGTTGACCTAACTAGGAGCAAACGATAAGATAAAAGGATTTGCAGCGAGAGATTTTCTTACGCTTAAATTCAAGGAATTTAGTCGCTTACACTTTCTTTATTCTTCCAATACTTGAAGGACCCAAATTGTTAAAGATTACTTCAGTAATGAACATTCATGAACGGCAACTTATCGTTACACAACATGAAAATGTAACGAGAGATAGGAAAGATCAATGCCAAAAATAAAGATCTCGACTGATATACAAAGGTATATACCCTGAGTATGGGACGAGTCAAATCAGGATTGCTGATGCGGTGACATTCGGTAAAATAGGTCTTAAAACAATTCGCCAACAGTTATAAGTTCTAAAGAATTCGCATCAGATGTAACATGCTGGTGAATAGCCTTAGTCATGAACGAATATGAATTTCTGAGGTATGAGAGGACTTTAGGAAGATCTGAAATTTTTACCTTTAACGTCTGAGTTGAAATCATAGATCGACTTATTTTGGCAGGTTAGGCTTGATTTTTAAGGTCATGATAAAATATTAAAATTCTCATAGCCGAGGTTGAATCATATCCAGGTGATACAAATCTTCTCGTAGCAATACATAAACAATACAATTTCATAAACTCTACATAAAATATATTGATAGCTACATCTGAACTATACGAATCACCTATATGAATATACTTCTATGCATGATCTACTCATAACCAATGAAATTATTTCATGATGAAATGCTCCGTAATGAAAGGTTGAAATGAAGGTTTGACGAGGAAGTCATATTGTAAAATTTTAATTATTCTTGAAAAAGAGTCGACTGAAAAAGTTCAAATACGGAAAGAATTCAGGGAAATAAAGAACATGAGGAAGATTTTCATTAGATTTTGGTTTCAACGAGCTAGCTTTTGTTCTTTAAATTAAAGAGAGTTCAAATCTTTAATGTGAAGAGGAAATATAACTCTCTTTAAGGCCATTACCAACTAATAACTTTTCAAGTTCAGGGATGTGTAGTTCTTTAGATAGAAAAGAATAGCAGACAACAATCTTTCATGACTGAGAAATCAAAGTCACATCAATTTTATGAATAGCTTCTCAAAATACCCGCCCAAATAATATTATAGCAATGTACTCCTTACAAATTCATCAGTTCCTTCCCATTCATTCGACGCAGAATGAGCCGGTGACCTTGATGTGCACGCGGATTTAGATCTTTGTACCGAACGAATAAAGGACATTGAAATTCATTAAACCAAGGTGAAGCAAAACGTCAATATTCTTATTCAGATTTCAGTACTTGTTCACGTTAAAAGAAATGCTTTGGGATTGATGACATCCGCTCTACCTCGTGAAAACCTGGATTTATAGGTCGTAGGGCCTGTATGACTCCCTAAAAATAAGGCCGGATACTCCACAAACCTTTTTTTTTGGATTTAGCTCACTCACAGTTATAATTTGATTCATCGTGACCGATTGAGGAGGCTCAGTTCCTTTTCCCCTCAGTGCTTCTTACGCAAAATTTATTATACACGTGTTCGACGGATATACCACGCGTGCCAGGATGCGTCATTTCACCCCCAAAAAATAATAAACATACCAAGTATTTAACACTTTATCGTTCCAGCTGTATGATTGAGGAACAACACGACGTAGCTAGAGTTCCGAATGTTTTTATGAAATGAAATAGCTAAGTTGAGCGATTTTTTACATTAATGAATGGAGCTAGAAATTCGAGGAATGCCTTTAAAGTTTCAAACTGAAACTGTGCATTTTCCCAATTATATTATAAAAACAATAACTTCTCGGTTGGGCCAAAAGTACATCACTATTATTTCATGTCATATATCATTTATTGGTTAGGTAAATACAAAATCTTATGCTTAAGTAAATGGAGTAATAACATTGATATTCACTCTAAGAAAAAGAATTCATTTGGAACGGCGCTAAAAAATTATAAATCATAAAATTAACGATTTCGATTATATACTAAAGCATATTGAAACTTACAAAATCACAGAATCCTCTAAAAAAGGGTCCAAAGTAAGCTGTCATACAAAAGCTAATCAATTAAATTAATTTGCCTCGAAAAGATTCTGAGTAAAGAGAGAGAACCAAATCTACCACATTGAATCTTCAATGTATCTCAGTCAGTATTTTTCGAAAAAAATATACGTTCGAGGAAGACATCCCTGAATAATTCATGGTTAAGATTATGTGGGAGGATCCTGAAAAAAACAATGCTTGCTTAAACGTAGTGAAAACAGAAACGACAAACAAAAACGGTCGGTTAGCATGAAACAGCATAAATAAAAGCGGTATTGGAAGATGAATGCAGTACGTCGGGCGTTAGTCCAGGGGATGTCTTCCATGGGTCCAGAGAGCAGCGCGAATCTGTCACGTCTTCGCACGTGGAAACCGGTGGCATATGGAAAGGAAGAGAGTCATGAAGTGGATCCGGTGTATTTTTTCCGAGTGAAAAAGGCGAGCGTTCGACGGAGATCGAAGAGTGATCACTTGTGTCAAGTCAGTAGCGCTCCGTGTGCGACATTGCCCAAGCAATGAAAAGGAAAAGGGATGGGGCGGAGAAGGCGGGGAAGGAAGAAGTGAAGGTTCGAAAATGCATGCGATGGATACAAAGTCCGCGCGGAGATAGGGTAAGGGGATGTTAAGGAAGTTGCGGCAAGTCAATGGACTCGGGGGTTGGGAAGGAGATAGAAAAATAGGAGAGATAGAAAGATAAAGAGTTTGAGAGCGACTGATGGGAGTTGGAGGGCTGGCGAGCGGGCAATGAAGAAAAATGCAGGGTACAAAAGAGAGGATGGCGGCAAGATGCAAGAGATTAAAACGCGAGAAGGTATATCTTCCCGGAGAAAAGGTTGGAGTGAGGTGGAGAGAATTTTGGCGCAAATGCGTTTCAGTCTGGACCACTATTCTCCAAAAATTACGAAATAAAACCGAGAGGAAAGAGAAATAAATGAGCTAACCAGTAGCGGTGCAGAAGTGGAGGTTATATCCGCGATGGAAGCAGATGGAAGAAATAAACTGCCTTACATGAATGCCCCATACTGTGATCATTAATCATGAATGGGGGTATTCCCCCCAAATTATTCGCTCTTCCTCCATTCCTTTTAATCTTACACACCAATACTAATTTTCAATAATTACAAAATTTAATGAAAGTAATTAGACAAAGCCTGATTAGTAATCAAATTATTTTTAATATTGAAAAGGGATCGAATAATATGGATAAAATATTCTCTTTTAAATGCGAAATAAAAAACAAGAAATAAAAAGTAAAAAATAATGAATAAAATAAAATGAAATCACTATAAGAACTTTTTTAATGATTTTTGTCTGAAGGCCGATAAATTAGAGGCTAAGAAATTTATAATTCAACAACGATTTTTATTGTCCATTGAATTCCTACTAGTACTTGTATATTTTTCTCAGTCCCACGTAATTTTTTTCGTATTCACATTTCGGAAACAAACAACAAGATCAAATGAAAGATATCGCGCGAGTGAATCCACCCCCGATGCCATTCCTTGAAAAAAAAACGAGGCAAAGAGGATAGCTTTACTTCCACTCCGCGGCAAAATTCCAAAATAAAAATGTCGCAGGTTATTATTAAAATTTATCACCTAACACCGTTTGTCAGCGGGTTCCCCTTTGCGGCGATGGACAATCCCTTGCGAGATGAGGGCCCCTCGTCAGACGAGCAGTCTCTCCCTTTCGGTGGCTTTTATTCTTTCCCGAGCATCTCTAGCGGTGTGGCATCACTCGCCTCATCATTTCTCCTGGCCGACATTTTTTATACACCCGAACCCTTCCGGCTCACCCCATCACCTTTCACCCTCTCTCCCTCCCCTACATCTCTCACCGCCTTCCCCGATGGCTCTCCTCCTTCACTCCTCCCACTCCCTCACGTCCTCCCCTCTCCCGCCCCTCCTTCCCAATCCCTTCCCCTCCCCCGCGGGGGGCGTATAAAAGCCGGTGGGTGGAAGGGATCCCGACCCAAGTTGCCGCCGCCGCCAACTGCGACGATCAACACCCTACACGGCGGTGCGAGGACGGCTAGATTGGTGCGGCGCGAGGTGTGGTGCGTGGAGACCCAGTAGGTGCGAGTGAAGAACAACCCTCTCTCTCTCTCCCGTGCGTGTGAGTCATCTGCCGCCGCCGAGGCCTCCGCACCGCCCCGGCCATTAGTCCTCCACCGGGGAGGATATATCGCATCGCGAGAGATCCTCTTCCCTCCCCCGCTCACCCCTCCCACACACGTACGCGCGCGCGCCCGCCTCTCGCTCCACCCCTCAAGTTCCACGACCTCTCTGCAATCTTCTTCGCCCGCCACCCCTCTTGCATTGCACTTCCCCGGCGCCTCGAGAGGGAGGACTAATGGACAGCGGAGGTAGGGGCTATCGCATGTGATAGCTCTCGGCAAGGTATTTGGTCGCTACGAGGGCACGGAACCCCTGACACTATGTCTTCCGACGGGGCTGCCCTTGGCAACGGCGATTCCTTCGCGTTCGCGCTGACCACGAATATTTAATTTCCGAACCCTACGACTTTCTCTGTCTCCACTCATCAATCCCCGCCTCCTTCATCTCTTCCCTTTTCTTTCCCTTTTTACGCCCTTATCCTTTTTCCCCTCATCCTTTCCCACACCTCCTTCGTAACCATCGCCCGCTCCCTACTTCCGAACACCCTCCGGTCCCCTCCACCGATTGCCGCCACCACCAATAGCCCCACGGCTATCGCCCCTCCTTCCCTCCTGGCCCTTGGAGAAACCCCTTCCACCCGACTCTCTCCACCTCCGCTCCAATCGCATACGTTCCTATGGCAAAGCTTGCGGTTAGTTTTTGCGAGTGCGAGTGAAGTGGAGTGGGAGGGAAGGGATTGCGATCGGGGACTCATAGTGGGGGACATCTGGGGAGGTGTTCTCCCATTCGGCACCGCCAAGGCGGAGAAATATCAACGTCCACACACGGAAATCGATACATTAATTCATAGCGTGCATAATATCCTCGGCCGCGTACATATTTACGTGAGGTACTCTACCTCCGCCTCCCGCAAACTTCTCCCCGGCTTCCACCTCCGCCGAAGTCGGAGAGAGTGACCCGAAAGGGGTGGGGGAGGGAAAAGACCCCCCTCCACCGGAGAGGAGGAGGCACCCTCCGTGGGGCGGCGTGTGGCAACCTCCCGAGTGCCCCTCCAGCCCCACTCCGCCGCCCCCTCCCCTCTCCACACTCATCAAAAGTAGCAGTCGCACTCTCACACTCCGTTTCTCTCTCTCTCCCTCTCAGGCACACACGTCAGTCTCGCAGGGGCAACCTCATCTCTCTTTCTCTCCCTCTCTTTCACTCTCTCTCTCCCTCCCTCTCTCACCATCTCTCTCTTTCTCTCCCTCCCTCCGTACGTCTCTCTCCGTCTCTCCTCCTCTCCCTTCCCTGCCATTATCCACCGCGTTCTCTCTCTCTTCTGTCGCCCGATCGCTTGTTAGTCTCCCCATGGCGATGCACTGGCTCAGTCGCGGTGCCAGCGGCCGGCGGAGCAGGAGCCGCGCCGGGGGCGGAGGAGGCGGCCGTGGCCCTCTGCTCCTCCTCCACTTACTACACTCCGCACTGCTGCTTCTCGCCCAGTGGCCGGCCGCCGGAGAGGCTGGCTTAAACAGGAGGACCTCTCAGGCTCACGGTGGAACCCTCCCGTCGGCCTATCCCCCGTCCCTCACCGTATCTCCCTCCACCCACCAACGCCACCCTCAGAGGACGGGCGCGCACGCCCACTCGGCGGAAGAGGCGTCCGAAGACAGCGGGGACTCTTCTGCGGCGTCCTCTTTGGCCGGCCCGCCGTCCACGGCCGACCTGGAGGCTGAGGGTCTGCTGCCGCGCGTCGGCTCCTACGTCCCGTCCAACTGCTCCTCGTGCCGCATGAGGCAGGAGATACGTAACCTGAGTCTCCAGAACATCAAGGAGGAGATCCTCAACAAATTGGGCATGAAGACCGTGCCGAACATCACGGGTCGGGCGCTGCCGAAGATCCCGCGACTGCACCTCCTGGAGGTGCACGGGATGCAAGGCGACGATCCCCTCTCGGGAGGAGTGAACATCTTCCGACCCGGCCCCGTGATCCAGGACGAAGAGGACGACTTCCACGCGAGGACGGAAAGGGTCATCGCCTTTGCGCAGCCCCGTGAGTACGCTTTGCTATTTGGTCCCTCGGGGGCTTCTCCCCGCGGGCGACTTTTTTTGCAAACGGCCGCAGACGTTGTCATCGCGGGCATCTGCAATCCCGCGATGAGAGGAGGGCGGGAATCTAGTCGGAATAACGCTTACTCTCCAGACGTGTTGTTTTTGTGCCGATGTCGTGGGGTTTCTCGGTCGATCGCGTTAGAATTACAACGAAGATTTCTCATAACTATGCGGTGACAAAAATGTAGACCGGATAATTACATGCCCGTCCATTGGATGTAGGTCTTACGGGATATTGGAGTTAAATCTGATGATTGTGGTTATCGTAGGAGATAGCTCTCGTATTGCGATACCTGGACCTTTTCATTCGGAGAGAAGTTTGGGGACGACTGGGAAATTTATCGGGCTGTCGTTTAAGGGACATTAACCCTTTTTTCACGCGATATCTTGTAAAACAAATTATAGCATGTAATCTTCCGTAAGGGAACAAAAAATTTAAAAAATCTATTAAATGAAAGAATTAGTACAATAATGACAGGAAAAACAATATAGAAATTTTTATCAAGAAGAATAACTTAATGTCTTCATTTGCATGGTGTAGGTCAGGAATTTGAGCAAAACTTCCTTAAAATGCATAGCTATTGTGTGCGTTTGTTTTTTTTTACTTAATCATTTTAAAAATTTGTCTGTTGTAAAGAGAAAACTTAAGAATTCCATAATAGACGCGAGCCAAGAAAATTGCGCCAGTATTTCAGTGTTTTTGTGTAAAAAAAATCAGTAAAATGAAGTTAAAATTGCGGTAAAAATAAAGGAAAATGAAAATTATTTTCCCGCAAATAATTACCTTATATTCTAGAATAGTAAAATCTACCATCATGTCGTAAGGTTTGTACTTTCTGCTAAGATATTTTGTGGCCTCATTATTTCTGTCATATGTATAACATAAAACTGATAATTCGATATAATTGACTTTTTTTGAAAAGAGGAAAAGGTCATACTTACAGTGTAATTGTGTAAATGACGATCTGATCTCAAAATATTATAAATTTTTCGAAAAATGTTATTTTCTCCTTTAAATAATATTGAACTGAAAACCTTAATTTTCGATGTGAAAATTAATCTCTCTCTTAAACGTATGGTAGAAAATATTTGATTTTAACATTCATGTATATTTTCCATTATTTTTAATTATTTTTTTCTATCCATGTAATATTATTGATATTTTGCACCTTAAAAGTAAACTGGCTACAAGACCAATCGCAACACGGTCATTTTAAATGGAAAGGCCAATTATATGAACATTTGATTGACACAGCTGGTAGTATTTATTTCATAATATTTTGAATGAGCGACGGAATCCACCGAGGAAAAAATATCCATACATGCATTAAATGCGCTGGTAACAGGTCTTTTTCCTTTTGCACCCTTTCCGACCAAGTAATAAAACCGGAATACGCGGGAAAAAAACCGCAGGACGTATACATTACGTTATCATTTATGCAGTCATTCGCGTAAGCAGAAATAACGTGATCGATAGACTAAGACCGAGGTCTCTAAACTGACAATGAAAGAGAATTGCATGCGTGCGCACCGCTGAACCCAGATTAAGAATCACGAGCGTTAATGTATCATATGGCTTATTAATGAAGTTGGTTTCCCGGTTTCCATCAGCAACGACCGGAAAGCAACGTTTTCCCAGTCTTAAGTTCGCGTCGCCACACGAACTGGATTGGATGGCGGGGAATCGTCAGTGGATGGGAAGGGAAAGATTGGTTGGAAGGGGAGAATGGGGGCGGATGGGGGTGGAGGGGCGAGAGAGGACCGAAGACGAATGTGCCCCCAGGGAGGGATGGAGAGAGGTGGGTTTGCGTGAGGTCATAAATCAGGTGCATGTGCAAGAGCTTCCTTCCGGCGATGGGTTCAGCAGCCCCTCATACCTTCCCCCACCTTCCCTTCTGCACTGCACTCCCCCGTTTCCCTCCCCGATCCACTGCACTCCCACAATCCCCTAACCCATCCACTTTTCTTCCTCTCGCAGCAGACGCTTGCAATCTAAACGATGAAGCACCTCACCCGCCCATATCGCAAATACCAAATACTATAATTCCTAATTTCGTGTGAGTCACTTTCCTACGCTGGTTGGGGATTTTTATTTGAGTCTTATCGTAGTCAATGGATGTGGTCTGAGGTTTCTCCGGTGAACATGCATCGGAAATTGTATTCCGAAGGGGAAGATTTTGCATTTCCTTTTCTCTTTTAATTTTGGACTTATTACATCGGACATGCGAAGAATTTAAGCTTTTTCATTTGCGAGAGTCAGAAAATAAATTTGAAACTACTACTTGTTATTAACATAATAATTCATAATTTTTGACAAATTCCTTGTCATTGATCACTAACATTCCTATTAAATCATAGGTTTTCTTGAAACACCTTGTCTCAATTTCTTAAATTCTTCATTCCCACATTTAACATCTACAGAAAAATATAAAATAGCCTATTTATGGTAGTTAATAGCAGGAGAATTTCATTATGAGATACATCAAAATCACCTAAATAATTAAGTAATAAATCATCAAATACGTGCCTTGAAGACTATAAATCACGATCTTTTTTCTCATGAAGATTTTCATTAAGTATGTCTTTCTTAACTTATTCGCCTTTTCATAAGTATGAGCATTCATGAATCACAGTCTCGAGTATCCTATCAAGTTCATCTCCTCACAATATGGAAAAAGATGCTTACATTTCATTTCCCTATCTTTAGCGTTCCGAGGAATAAAAATGTAGTCTGCCTGCTGACGTGAGTTCATCACAGTTGCTCATGGAAGACCCACTAACTTTCACCTACTCAAAAATTCATCCTCTGGCTATGGTAGTTTTCAGGAGAAAAGATTCCGATCATAACGAGTCTACTGAACACAAGTGTCCCAAACTAACGAAAGTACTCACTATTATTTACAGACAATTATTATGCACTATCCTCGCACACCTCATACTGAGTTAACGTATCCGGTGCTAATTCCATACGAAGATCGGAAAATTTTGCGACGATAAAAATTACATTTTATTACCAATATCAAACAGTTAAATTTTTAGCGATAATTGAATAGGTTTATCTTAAACGTATATTATTGGAAATTTAATTCCTACAGTAAAGCTCGTTTTTCCTCACAACGAACACCATGAAATTATTGGTTGCATCATAAAAACGGATTTTTTAAAATTCTCATTACATAAATTGTCCCTTTCATTTGTCGAGGTCTCTTTACAGCTCTTGAGCAAAACCAGAGAAATTTTTTTTACGAAAATATCTTATAGAGAGAGAATCATAGGCATATTAAACATAATAACAGAATTTAAAATAACCAAAAAATACGAATATTGATGATTAAATTATTAAAAGAGTTAATAATTAACTAATTAAGTTACCCCAGTATCTTTACCTAAAAAGCTTATTCAATTTCAGACAACCTCATTTTCTTTTCAACTTCACGTATTACTGCTATTTCTATAATTATTAAACATTCTGAAGCCATCATTAACCTTATTATCTAGTAATTACCTTATTTTTCATTTGCTTCAGTTAAAAAATAATTTTATCTAACCTTGAAGGAACGACACATTACTAACGAAACAAATGGAATCATTCTTCAAATTAATTCAAAGTCGATGTTCAGAATCTTTCAATGTGAGCCACTAATATCTTCGATGACCTTAAATTAAACTAAAACAAAATAATCCACTTTCCGTCGCCGAGGCCAGTGCATTTTGCGTAAGGCACTCAAATTTAAGCCCAAGAATTTCAGGTTACAGATACAGTTACAAATTGACCTTTCTTAAGACATATCACGTTATCGATTCGACGTGACCCGATTTGCAAAATTTCCTATCACGCTCAAGGAAGCAATTTATTCGGGAAATTAAGTTTTATTGCCGTTTTTTGGGAAATGGGGCTTTTGAATGAACTCGAATATATATATCCTCGAAATTTCTATCGCCTCTGGCTTTGCGGGATTCAGATGTGGACACTTATTTGCATCACTGCTTCAGTGCGCAAAACCGGTCTCTTTTCCCCAAATTGGTTCGACGGCGGCATATCCACGAAGCTAGCAGAAGGCGCGTGGCAGCGAGCTTATAAGAAAGGGTGAGAGTAGACTGGGAGAGAGCGGTGGAAGGGGAAAGTAAAACAGCGGTATAGGTTTGGGGGGTCGTTACGGTGCTGCCGAAAAGGTAGAGAGAGAGAGAGAGAGAGATGTGAAACGTACGGAAACGACGGAATCTGAATAAAAGGACCAAATAGAAAGCTGTGGAAAATAATATGGGTGGACGGCAGATGATTTTGGAAGGGAAATAGATGGACGAAAACCTCTGATACCGATCTCATATCGAACTTCGGTGTGTAATATATTATGAAAAGCGTTGATCTAATTAACATCAAATAATGTCGGGAAGAAGGAGTACCCTTAGTCATCCTTTTCATAAACATTCTTTCGAAAATACGCTTCTTCTTACCATCGTCATACACCTGATGATCAATAGTAGAGACTGGTATAATAATAATATATCAAGTGGATTCATACAAAATTATATTTCCGTTATTTATGTTTAAGCATTCCGTACATTCCATTCAACGACTGATTAGTTATATTTCAATAAATTTCCATCACCGTTTCCGTAGGGTTTCGGAGGAAATCTACCGAAAATTCGGAACGAACTTTTAATTGTATGGACACAAATAGGTAATATCGAAAGAGAAAATACGATAAGATTAGGAAATTCCTAAAAAATAATTAAAAAGTTCTCTAGCTTTTCGGCAAGTGCCATAGCTAATATCAGAACGCCATCAAATCAAAACTTATCAAAAGACAACCTTATCCCAAAGTGACTTTAGCTATTGAACACAATTATGAGTGTTTTATTAATCACTCTTAGTTATAAGATGATGTCTAAGATATTAAGAATATCAAATGTACACGGTAATATCCTTACAATATCACAATTTAGTAGCTTAATGAAACGACGATTAAGCCCTCAAAAAATATTTCTCACAAAAACAAAAATGTTTTGAAAATACGAAAATTGAGATTAGATCTCAAGGAATATTTTCATTATAATTATAACTCTTCAAAGCATAATTTGATCTCACAGAACATTGACAACTCTTTCTATTCGAAAAAATGAAAATGACATCATGTCGTGATGGAGAACAAGTGATGAGGAAGTAACCATCGATTAATTAAAAACGAAATTTTGTTTTGGACTTGAGATTGAGGGCGAATTCGCGAAGAAACGAAAGGAATTGTGCGGGGACAGGCCCTCTCATAGACGTGACTTTCATTGCGAAACCGTTGGCGCCCTCAGATATCTCAGTTCAACGGATTATGTCTGAGTGTGCACATTTGCATGGGCTACTGTGTCTGGGCTTTGAGAAGGAAGGAGAACTAGCGTGGAAAAAAAGAACGCTTCTTCGGATGAGATTGGATGAAGAAATGTTTACAGATTTTATGTACAAATGTTAGTCTATTAAGAGGTAAAAATGTATAAAATGTTTACTAATAGATGATAACAACAACGATAAGGCATTGGATAAGGAAGAATGGTAGCATTTATTCGCGAAGGAGTTCTGCAAGCTAGAATATCCTGAAACTTTTTCCCATCATTATCGTAACTTTCAATTAGTTGTTATCAGCTATTCCTTGAAATTAAATTAATAGTGAGGATACAATGAAAACCGAATGAGAGAAATTTTTTCATTTGGTTTCCTCAGACAGGTCAAACCATTAACCAAATATTTTATAGTTAATATTAAAAAGCTACCGCTTTAGGGACTTGAACATGTTTCACTTCTTTTGTATTTTGTTTACACATTAATTAAAAGCTCTTATATTTCACCCATTAAACGTGACAGCCTTTACAATTGCCGGTGTCTTAATTGACGACTTTTTCTATATCGATTAACACTTTAATTTATACATTAATAATGTAAGAATAATTTCTCACGTGGATATATAATTACTCCCAAATAATCTTATGATTGCTCACGGTCACA
Organism: Pachydiplax longipennis; assembly: GCA_036926295.1. Taxonomy (NCBI): domain Eukaryota; kingdom Metazoa; phylum Arthropoda; class Insecta; order Odonata; family Libellulidae; genus Pachydiplax; species Pachydiplax longipennis. The sequence goes on along the minus strand of JAVFKF010000002.1, from coordinate 53,995,929 downwards.
AATGTATCGGGGCAAATAATGACCATGTCTCTTGAGATTTAACCTCAAGGATGCTTATCAGTTTTCGACGTACGTTATTTCATAAAGATATATTCTCTACCAAACAACTTCCAAACTAAATTCTATCATGTTCGGCCGTACTTCGTGGAACGACATTCTAAAAGGAATGAAAAAGAAATTCGTATATTTCCACACTAATGGAAATTTCCTTTTAACTTCTAAACTATTCACTTAAACAATTTATATTTCTACAAACATGATGTCTATTACATTTATATATTATGCTATCACAGCTTTATTAGTAACCACTCGTGTGAATGGTGACTGTTACATAGCTCAAATACCTTTTAATAAACACCTGAATACATCTTTGTTTCCCGTCCAGCACTTGTCACCAATAAAGACCCCTACATTCCTCATGATTTTAGACGTGCAATTTTCCGATCCTCGAGTTTTGACGCCCCGTTGATATCCGCTCCCTTAGGCGATTGCCTCACTTGCTCCGAAGCCGGTCCTGCTTCTACTCTCCAAAAAACCTCCGCGTCCACCTGTCCTCTTTCTTCTCCATCCACCCAGCCCTGCATTACCCCCTTCTCCTTATCAACCCTTGGTCCCACTCTACTCACCCATCTCTCTGGGCGACAGTACTCTGACGTCACACAGCCAGTGGTGACCTTCCGTCATTAAAGCGCCAACGACACTTGGCTCCATGCGCAGTCAGCTGAGTCCGCCCCTTCCCCTCGCACACCCAACGAGTGATGTACCTCTCCTTCCCCAAGCACGGCACCTAGGAAATCGTGAAAATGGCTTTTTTCCCTTTATTACCACCGTTGTTAATTAGCATTTATCTCACTCATGCACTTGCTTTGAGCGGGAGATATGTTACACTGGATATAAACACGAAAACGATCGCTTATTTAGATAATTCTTACGAATTCACGCAAGGACCTTCCGGATTTCTTTCCGAGTTTTCGCAACTCCTTGTTGTTGTGGGTACAAAATATCTAAACGTCGGAGCTCACGTTACGTACCTTCATGTAGTAATAAAGAAACCGTTTCTAAGCACAAAAATTATAAATTAAAATTATTTTCAATAAAATTGTAGTTGTCATAAATAAAATTGTTGTTTGACTTTGAATCAGGTGGCAGTGTCATACGTTATATTTATCATCACCTACATAAGTATAAAATATTACGGAATATATCTAAACAAAATTACAATACAGTGAAATCCATCGATATAGTGCATTCGATCCAAGCCAATAACGTTAAAATAATCCTAGTTTAGAAGTAATGGATGTTAAACAAGCGATAGATTGTTGGAGATCTCAGTGTAAAATGACGTTCATCGCGGTCAAATGATGAAATATCATAGAGTGACGATATTATATAGATATTAATTAATTCATAATTATAGAAATGGTAAAGTTGAATAGTATAGCAGATTATATCTTCTTTCCCTAATATTAGTTTGTATTTTGTATTCGTCTGATTATTTTGCGCGAACTGCTGTTACACCTTTGCCTCTTGACCATGCATGAAATTATCACCTTTAAAATTTTCTCTTTAAAACGGTCACACATGAAGAATGTCCTTTTAGACTCATCCTCCATCACCCTCCAATTCAGTCACATTCATTCAAAAGTCTCGTTATCCAATAAAAACATAAAGATAGCTATTTGGCTCTTTATCATCAACTCGTTAAAGTTATCGTTTCATTGAGATAAGTTAATTATAGATGAAAGATTGAAGAGTAGAGATAGAATCATGGAAATAGATTATGGTTATTCATCGTGATTAATCTGTTCAGAAAGGTGTAAAATTATACTTCACCCCATTCAGGAACCAACGGACCCCTCAGTGCTTAAACGAACAAAATCTATCTCTTTATATGGAACATATAACACTTATTTAAATTCTCTCATATTTTAGCATTCCATCGTCGATATCCATCTTTGTGATTATATTTTAGCATGAGGAGAGTATCGCACATTGCGGTAATCGATTTCCGTAAACGCGTTTCGAAGCACGGCAAAATGAGATTGAGAGAGAAGAAAGTCAAACGCAGGCCGCACCTGAACATGTCAACTTTAAGGTAAAGGCCGATATCTCTTTAAGGAGCAATCTCTCTTTAAGCCACCGATATGCACCTTCCTTTCAATCCCTCGTCTAAGAGTCGCACCGCTGGCAATCAATTTCCCTTCCGCTTCACCTGTTGTCGCGGGTTCCCGCTGTTTGTGCGCTGGTTGGAAAGAAGTGGAAACCACTCCACCACCAAAACCAACTCTCCTGGAACTTTCTGTCCCATTCTCTCCCTTAGTACCACTCTTAAATCTTCATTCCCCTCTTTATCACATCCTTCTTTGCAACTCTTTCTAGCTAACCTGCTATATCCACTTGAGTCCTAAAGAGGCACGGTTAATCGGACGGCAGCATCTACACTGAATTATGTCCTTCCCTTCTATCTGCCCTAGCTATCACAAAAACATTACTCCGTTCCTAGGGTGCCACGCAACTTTACTACATTTCAACTCCAACTTTTTCTCCCTTCCTTAATCGGCTGGCGGTTTATTCCTTAATGGTTCCTCCTTACTCAACTCATTCTCGTTGGTGTGTTCGTGTTTAGGATTCTTCTATCTACTCACTCTGAAGCGTGAAAATACTATTTGTCACTGTACCTTGATACCGAATCTTTTCTGTTTATAATTGCCCTTACTTTTCACGTAAAAGTAAGGAATTCATTTTTATGGTCAATGAAGTCATCTATCAAAAGTGTTTTCAGATTAAATGAACAAAATGCAATTAGCAAGATCATAACAAGGTATATGTTGATACACAAAAATCACACGATAACTTTAAAAAATACATAACAGAAACATATACTATAAAACATATATAACATTAGTATAACATTTTAAACATTGAGTACATTGTTAACCCCAATTCTAAATAATACAAAGTATGAAATAACTTCTAAAAGGAATACAAATTAAATAAAAAGCTCATCAGTATATCGACCTTGATGTAATATTAAATAGACCTATAAGAACCCATGTCTTAAAATTCGGTATTTTATTAAGCTGAGTAATATGAGTATATCTGCTAGGCATTAAAGCTTTTGTGAGCCTACAGTGAGAATAATTCCCGATCTAAGCCACGATCGTAAATTCGAGAGAACCTTCGGGTGTGAATAAAATTAGATCATCCGACGTCTCCGATGAACAATCTTTAATTTTACTCCCCGATTTTCGAACCAAATTACGCATTTTTGAATTTCGCAACCTTTATTTGATAACCACTCTATCTCTGGTCACCCCGAATCCAAACTTTGAAGCGAAATAAACCGAAGGAGTCGAGAAATAGAGGGTTATTTGATTAAAATCCTGGATTCTCGCGGGAGGAACCACCATCAATCCCTAATTAAAATCGCCTCACCATGGGCTGATTAAGTTCCCCGCTGAAATGTAATTGAACAAAGTGATCTCCTGCCCGCTTTCTGTATTCCATGAGAGGTAGCGCCGCGAGTGTACTTGAACTTGTGGAGAGATTGGCGGATGAGTGGCCCCATGGAGGTAAATATCCAAGGCAGGTTAAGAGGATGAACGGGTTAAGAGCTGAGGGAAGAGGATGTGGCGACAGAAGCGGAAACTTGAATAAGTAGCTCCATCCAGTTCAGATTTTTAGGAGAACATTTCGCTCATTTTCTCGACTTAATCTCTTAAAGCCTAGATGAGCTTTATCACTCTAGCTTCGCTTAACAAACACGCAAATGATAATGTGTGTCTTTCAAGACATTGGATGTTTTCACACCTGTCTTCGGGGATATCTAAGTTTTTTAAGGCAAGCTGAAATATATCTCTCCGTTTAATTTAATAATTTGAGAAAAAAGGACATTCGGATAGATGGATATCAAGTCTGAATTTCAATCAAATGAATTAAACAATATGTTTGGTAAATATTAAGAAAATACTGGATATTTAAAAACCTTGTATAGAAAGTTGTAGTTAAGAAAACGACATTCCATGATTAACTTGAAATTCTCATATGGGCTTTTTAATTTATTGCATAATAATAAAAATTAAATGCGCAATATTATATAGAGCGAGTCAAATAGATTTACTTATTTTCTACGTATATCAGAACAAAAACGTTGAATGCGAGCGATAAAACAAATTATTCCGTTTTAATTTACTTAAAAGTAAGAAAGTAAATAAAGCGTACTTCTTTCTTCGTCTTACTAATTTGCTTTTTCAAATAATTAGCATATAAAAGTTACAAGGCTCTCATTCTTCATCTTTGAACAAAAATAACGATGAAGTGAACTTGATGAAAAAGAAGACCACCTTTGAAAATTCTGCCGAAACCCATTTTGAATTAAATGAAACCCATTAACAATTCTACTGCTATTTCTGCTGCAAGCTTGGAAGATATCTTGATATCTTCCAAGAACATTGATATCTTTAAGAAGATATCAATGTTTTATGACAATCGTTGAATCTAAATCTAGTCACTTTTTTAAAGCGAGAAATTGAATTCCATAGGTTCGTTAAGTCTAGACTCGGTTTACCATAAATTCTTCTCGACAGGTGTCCTACATATCAACATGATTTAAATTTATTTATTTAATTTTAATTTGCCGCGAATGAATATTTTAGAATGTAATTAGAGATCACCAATGAAATACTTAGTAATCAACAACTCTACAATACAATAGAACCAGGAGAATATCGTGGGCTGTATATTTTGCTGGTAGACCATGACACTAAACTGTTGACAATAAAAATCTTTTGCCTGCTAATAAATCAAAGACTCAATTACTTTTAAGAGATACCGAGAGTTATAATAATTAAAATTTTTATCTGAGAAGCGAATCTCATTTTTCAAATCTTATAACCTTCCTCTTTCCGAAAGTATATGTCGGAAAGAACAACGGGAAACATTAAAATATATTAGAACGAATAAAGCTCATCTCCTGACAGAAATTTCGATTGCGGCTCCTTACTCGGGGCCTTATCCATGGTTTTCCAATTAAACTCTTTAGAGTTCCCTATTTATTCAAATTCACAAGGTAGGGGAGATCATCTGGGTCAGTTAAAAATACATCGGGCTGAATTCTATACGAATACTCAATAAATAAAAGCATAGTAACTTTGGAGTAACTTCCGCAAAATTCCACGCAAACACAAATATTTCTAACATCTGAACCCATCCTCAGACTACGTATTCGCATGGGTCAATTACCTTTCTCGCGTAACTGTAAAAACTGGCCTATTCCTCGGAGTAATTCTACCAGTCCCATAATCGCTCGACCCTCGAGTTAACTAACCTTAAACAATTACTCTCCAATTACCCCTGGGCGGATAGGAATCACTGTTTTCATTGGCAGACTAACATCTGTTCCATGTGTATTTTTTGCTTCGACTCTTCCCTCGGACTCCACTTCAGGCCACCGTTTACACCCTCACGCCCACTCATTTTTCTGGCCAATCGATTCGTTGATGAGACAATTCCTTCTCTCCCAATCTCGAGCATTCATTCATCGACTTGCTTCGCCCCCTCCTGCACGCATCACTGCCGCTCTTCCAAATTCCTCCACTCCCTCTTCACTCACTGCTCTCCAAGCCATCTTACGCAGAGTTTCTCAAGAGATTCCTCCCATTCCATTCTTTCCTCACAGTCGATTCAATAATTTACTTTTTTCCAAGTTCGTTGACCCTTATATTACCGCCGTTCGAACTAAAATGCCTCCGATCAAGATGCGCGCGAATTTCGCGATTCCGCAAGAGTACTCATATTCTTCTCCGTGATCGCGGAAATTTACGTAAATTTATCTCTCGAAGCCTATGCACGGATATTTTTAGTGAATATAAGATATACTCCAAATTGTTTTTCTCAAGTGGTACAGCCTTTTCGCGAAATATATTTTTAACTCCTCCCCTTTATTAAAATAATTCCGCAAGTGTACAAATTGATATTTTCAGTCCATAACAAAAATTATCTAGCACGGGCTAATAATTAGACCAAACAATATGTCACGCATTTTGATCATATGCAACGATATTTTATGACGATTTGGACTTCGGACCCTTGCCGAAAAGGGAATCATGGACTACCGACAAACTGTCAGTTTCTAAGTAGCTATTAAAGCTAGATTCAAGTAGCTTCGAAATAAGAAGTTCAATGAATCCATGAGCAACGTAAATACTAAATGAATTGTAGTTAAAGAACTGAAGTGTGCATTTTTATCGCAATTTTTCCTTAAAGAGGAAGCAGCAGAACTTGAGAAGAATATTTATGAATAATTAAATAATGATAAATGAAAATTATTACCAGGTGTAAACATCACGAAATCTAATTCATTTACTGAAACGTTTACACATAAGAAAAATAAACGAGTGAAATAATACGACTGTCAAGAAAGAAATTTGAATTCCACTGAGAGCATGGATTTCCTTCCTTTTCCAGAGATGCTTGGAAGGTGGCATACATTTGAACGTTTCATCATGAATATTATATGAGTATTTAATATGGAGGAGAGGTATAACCAGCTCAACACTGTGGATTTTATGAAAGTATATCCTAAAATTAAATCCTTAAATATATTTTCTCAAGCACTTTCTTTCCATTCCTCTACTTTAGTGTATATACTCAAATAAAACGGTGTAGTTATCAAGGGGACTCTCTGACTTATGGACAGTAATATCTCCCGGTGTTCCAACTGAAAAATCCTCAACATCAGATATCAAGTCATTTAATTCCTTCTTCATCTAACTCTTCCTACTTTGAGTATTCTCCACGCTCGAAAATATCAAAACCTAGAGATTTCCTCCCATACAGACAAAGAGTTAAAAGACAAACCACACCTTCTGATGAAGGAACATACAAATCCTGCAATCATGCATTCGTCTGATTCATTCCTTCCATCAAACTCTTCCTTGGACACAGATTGCAGTTGTGTAGCAAATCGTAGCGAATTTTCGAATCAAACCACCCTTCCGTGAAAGAGACGCAGGATGTGGGTATTGGGGGAGGTCTGTTGCCATGCTGGCCCATATCCACAGATGGGTAGCAATCGATGGCACCTCACTAGACCCTAACACTGTGGAAGTGGGGCGCCACGCCCTCACTCTCTCTTCCACCCCCACCATCTTTCATCCCCTCTGCACCTCCGCTGCAGCATCCGCCGGACGCCACTTTCGGCACATCGCTCATTCCCGTATTGTCGACAAGGAATAAAGAAGGACCGAATCGGAAACGGTAACCCTTTTCCGAGGGAAAGGATGAAAAACATCCGGATGATTTTTTTCCCTCGGCGGACGCGCTAATATCCATTTCGAAATGATTCCAAGAGCAAGGGCCGACGATGCAGCTCTCGCAGATCTAGACGCCGCTATACTCTGGCTCCGTATGGGAGGGAAGCATGCGGTTACGTGAGTTGGTGTGGGTCGGGGGATGAGGCGGGAAGGGGCGGTCAGATGTGTATGTGTATATGTGGGGCTTCGGTCCTAGGTTAGCCCAGGCGACGGGATTCCACCGCCTCCCTTTCCTATCCCACCGCAACCCGCCCACTCCCTCTCTTACAGACCGTTTTTTATTCCACATATACAGCGCCATCCTCGGACCATCGTCTGGCCAAAATTCACCCCCTCGGCGTATCCATCTCTCCCTTCGCGACTTCCCGCTCCACCCTCCTTCTCTTGCAAACCATTAAGTACGAGCGACACGTTTCCGAGAAACCTTTTTTAAAGTATCTCAGCCACTTATCCCAGACACAATTAAATTCTACGAATCGAGCAAAACGTTTCGAGGGAAGACGTTGACGGGAACCGCATTTCGCGGCGATTTCCAGATTCCTCGGGGAAAGAGAGCCCAATTAATCACGCGGTGAACGTAAATTCGCTTTGGAAGGCTGAAAGAAATTACCCGCTGAATATAAAATGACTCCGGAGGTTTACCGTTAAACAATTATAATATCGGAAGTAATTGCGGGCTTGCCGTTTCCGCTTAATTCGAGAGAAATTTATGGGGGTTTTGTGTCTCAAACCGTATGTTTCTGCACCGTTCTGTCCCAGGGTTCATTAACATTTCCTTGATTCAAATAAGAGCGGCACGAAAAAACGAGTCTCTGCACCGGTTAACGACTTCCAATTTTTCCTTTTATCTAAAATATCTTGACCATTTAAGAGGAAGAAAAATTAGATAAACAGATACTGAAACTTAACGTTCAAAGAATCAGTTTTTCACGGGCGATATGCAACAGGAACAGATTAAAGTAATAGAATAATCATGAATACATATTGTTGCATGCTAAAATCCAAGGCATAAATCTAGAAGGATGTAATTTCAAAGCTATAGTAAAAAGTCAGAGAAAAAATAGCTAAATTATTTATCATTTGTAAATGTGGCAAATCCTAGCATGCGTAGCTTTCCATTGATTCAATCCTATAATTGATGATTTCTTTCATTTAGATTATCGGGGCGTAGTTGTTAAGTTTTTTTTTTCTTAATCATTTCGTCGCTCATAACACGACGTATTTTATCCTCACCTAAATACGGTAACATTAAGATTACGAAAAATTCAGAAACTTTAAGAAAATAAGTGCAATTCACAATAAAAGGCTAACAACAGAAACACTGGGGAGAACCAAAACATTGAAACGGTATCGAAAGGAGCAATTATCCAGGGTTGGGAATAAAAGCCTAGAATATTAAAGGACTTCTTGGCAGTGTAAATAGAATCGTTTACGTCCGGGAGAGGATTTCCACTTCGTAGGATATGCTCCGAGCATAATTTCCAGTATACTCTCCTAGCCATGAATGAGTCACTCCCTCCTTACACAGCCTGAGATTCGATCCCACTTTCTCTAGATCGGAAGCCAAGGCAAGCAAGGAGTATCTTGAAAGGGTTGAACTGGGATGGGCAATGAATGTATTTATCGGGGAAACATATGGTAGGCCCTTCAAGTCCCCCTTACCATAAATTTTTCCTATGCTTCTTTCACTTGCTCACTATCCTTATTCCCGCAACTAGAAGTGTTTCGTTTATCCATTTAAATCTCTTTCTCTTTTTATCTCTGTAATCTCCGCTCCCCTTACATCTAACTTTCATTGTGATTCCCTCTTCGCGTGGTGTCCTCTTCCAATTTGTCCCCCTATACTTCCAGTAAACATCCTAATTAAAGTTCTATAAAAAGTAAAGAAAAGTATTAACGGTCGATAAGGATGGAATAAGCGGTGATGTCAGATTTGGGGATACTTTAGACAGGAACTATAATAAAAAGCGATATCATGGAAAATATTCCATCGCGAAATTTGAAAGGATAAAAAATATTATATATGTATATATCTCTTATGTAAGTGACTTCCCGATTGTTACAAACTTATCAGAGAACAATAATTTACGTCGATAATTTAAGGAAGAATGTATACTTTACAATTATTTCAAATTGAGAAAGGATTTAGTAACTTCCTCATTTCCTTACTCATTATTGAATCGCATTTTAACAAGTGTAAAGAATAGAAAGTTCAATTAAGTTCAAGAAAGTTTATTAATTTTACAGTTTACATTAATTTAGTCTGATTGACTATCATTAAGCTCCATGGCATACTTTATCCTTTCTCTTAATTTAAGATCCTCCGAATGCGAAACGTGATATTCCAGCAGAAGTCAACAACTTTTCATGGCGCGATTCAGGGAGTCTCTTTCGTATCAAATTGGCTAAGTCAAAGGTTCCCCTTCAGTGTTCAATTCCCCAAACTACGAAATTCAGTTTTCCGCTCCCTCTCTCCATTATTTCTTGTGAAGAAACGGATTAAATACTTAAATCAGACATTCTCCTATTATTGTATTCTAACCGACCTTATGTTACTTCACAAAAGTAGTTTAATTTAACCAAATTTTTATGACTGGGATTTAACTCCAACTTTTTAAATTAGTTACTTTGATCATTCATCCCTTTTAAGGAAAAAGTGCCATCATTTAACTGATGCCAAATCATTACTTAATTTTGATTAAGCAAAACAGGCAGAGGAGAAGGTAGCTAAATGAATCCGTTAATAAAAAATGTAATTAATTTACTAAGAAAGGTACGCTAATCCGTGCATTTTTATGCTTCTACCTTCCTCTCGGTGGAATCCTTAATCCCTCATCTTTCATTCCTCCATCACTCTCTCTTCCTTCAACTTGCTTCGCTACCCTTCCCTTGTGTTAACCCTCATTCTATGCCGTTTATCTCTCCCTCTCCGGGCAATCTCCCTATTTTAACCTCCCCCACGCTGGTCACGGAAGCCTGGAACACGATCTGCCACCTCCCGCTTGACTCACGACCTCTGACGCCGTAGGTCGGACAGACCCTTAGGTGTGAAAGGATGAGAGGAGAGATGGAGAGGGGGAGACGCCCTTCTGCTCCCACATATGTTCAGTGGTTTCCCCTTTGAGGGAGGGAGGTAGTGGATGGTCAGCCTTGTCCGTAGGCTACCCGCAATGAATATGCATTCCCTACGGACGTACACCAAAACTGCGTTTTAAACTCCCTGAAGTGCATGCGATGCATCGATTTATGATGGGCCTTCGCTTCGAATTTATCGGGAGCGTGCATCGTCGCCCTGCGTTCATAAACAAACTTGAAATGGGAGGATTTTGTGGTCAAATAACGCTGTGATTACGGAGACGATACTCATTATATATATATATATATATATATATATATATATATATATATATATATATATATACGTATATATACGTATATATATATATATACGTTCATTTTCATTCGCACTTAACGAAAAATATTATAAACAAACTGAGGAGATAGTGAAGTCTTGACTATTTCTTCCACAAAATGTATTTTCCCTAGACATCATAAAAAACCCTTTTCATTCTACTTGCTTAAGAAATGTTCACAGTTTTATTGTTGTTATTTATGTTCACAGTTATATTACACGAGGAAGAAAATCTCCGAATTAAGTCAGCGGTAATCCTTGTTTTGGAGAGAATGGTTGATATCATTCTTCGGGAGTGTTACATCCAAATAAAATAAGAACTTAATACCTGGAATAGTAGCCAATTTGAGAGAAGCTAAAATAATTACGGAGGGGATAAATTTTCTATCAATATTATTTTTTGATTTATAAAACGTGAATTGAGATAGTAAATCTTTATGAACATTTAATTTATGTAATTAAATATTAATTTTATATATTTCCAATGTCCAACATTAATTATGTCGATTAACCAGACAAAAAGAAATTAATTCTTTTTCTAAAGAGCGATTCCTTTTGAAGTAATTTGATCATCAGCTCTTTCCATCCCCCCTTTTATCTTGGTATCCTCATTTATTTTCTTTCCCTGCTTCCCCACTGCGAAAAATTCCCTCTTTCCTACTTCCGCTCCACATTATTGAGCGAATTTCCGATCTTCTTTTAAAATGTCGACTGAATTTTGAAGGAAACCTTAACAGTCAAAACAGAAGACTTACAAACACGGAATAAGAGTCGGGGAAAAATTAGTCGAGGAAAGGGATCCCGATATTAATCTAGTGACAATCTCCTTAAATAAGATTTACTTTCGTTGAGCGCTTTGATCCATCCATATTCTAGCGTGATGCTTAGTTTATTAAACACAAACACAAGAAGAGAATAATCTTAGATAATACACAGGTTATAAACGAAGAAAAGGTTATTTTAGGAAACGCGGGAAATGTGTGCAAAAGTAAATAAAATGCGGGGAAATATTTTAATGCTGCTCTTTCGATTTTTAAATGGTTTTATAATGATACTTGAATATTTAGTAGGCAGTTATTCTCGTATTACGACAAATCGTGACAAAAACATTGCGGCGGAGTGGTTAGCATACTAGCCTACCTACGTGAAGTTTCCAGGTTCAAGTCCCAGATAACTTTTCATTTCCTAGCTAGAGAACTTGTACATGTATCCACCGATTGTTAGTTAACGTTTATGTCCTTCACTGGTATTGTCTACTAAATTTATGTTTATTGTGATATTAGATAATAAATATTATGAGACATTACGAATGTTACGACCAAGGCTATACATCGTATACCACCCATTTAATCAGTACTTCAATATGTTGACATTGTTGACAGCAATTATTTTATACATTGAATTTATTTATACTTTCAATAAATTATAATTGAATGGTGCTTCTGCTAGCCTAAAAATATAACTCAAAAATTAAATCTTCGCGATTACGGAACAAATGGTTCATAAGATGATCATGTTGCAGAATCAGAAAATTTCGAGGGCTGCTTTACGGGCGACTAATTATGGACGGATGGAACATTCGCATTTCTGCCGGTTTGTTGCGATTTCAGGCTTAGAGGAGAGTCAAGTGTCCATGGTTGTGTGGTTTGTGACTCTATTGCTTGCGTTATCGACGCGGGAAATGGTAGAGGTCAGTGGATCGGGAGATGGATCTGGTTGAGAGTGGTAAGGGGGAGATGGAGGGGAGGGCGGGCGATAGAGGGTTATTAATGGGATTGGAGTTGACTCAAAGCCTTTGGAAGGACGCAATGAGGTCTGAGAGACGCAAGGGGTGGAGTGGATGTGGTTACATGATGAGATTGGAAGGATGAGGCGGTGGAAGGGGATAATTGAGGAGAAAAGAAGAGGTTGGGATACGAACGTATGAAATATATATCCCGGCTTGAAAATCCGTTTATACCACAATTGCTTCCGGAGTAGCCATGCTTGTATTTATCATCGATTGCTGCCAGTCCAACCATCACCTCATTATTTGAAATGATAGCCTCTTATTGTATCAGCACGTCAAAGGGGATGCAATAGCTATATCCTCTAACAAACAAAGTAACTGATTATAGATAATAAATCTCATAAAGACTAATTCTGGATTTTTTATGCAATAGTTTGTTGATAAATTATATCAACTGAAAATTTACACCACGAAACTAACTGTGCAAGAGAATGGGGTTCTAAGATAAAAAAAATTCATCAGAGTAAAAAAAAATTCGTATTCTTTATAATGTAAATTTTGAAATAATATTCCCAAGTAAGATATCCATCCGCATAGTGAATTTTAACTCAAAGAGTAAAAACATTAAGATGCTCTCCATTAAAAATTAATATACTTTATTAGGCGAGTTATTAAAAGTAAAGCTTTTAATACAATCATCTTCTGACAGTGATACACAATGAATTAAAAAAATAATCTTCGAATAAAATTTACGTAAACTTAAGCTAATATTCTCAAAGCAAACAATTAATTGTAGACTTATAAACGTATAAATAAATATTGTATTTTGATTCCGATTTTTCACTTAAGATAAAAAATTTTAAAAAGTAAGTGGTGGACAGCATACGTCTCATGGAATTTCCAAAAAAGGCAATGCAAAATGGCAAAAGGGTACAAAAAAATCTTACGGCAAATTAAATCGATTTCGGATAATATTCGGAAATTTTTCAGACACAACGCATTCCAATGGGAAATATTGAATACAGTCGTGCGTATGTAATCAGTAGGAATCGTTTTATTCGCGTTTCTATACAATCAACCGCATTTCGACACCGGATTTACCAAAACCTTTTGCTTCAATTCTTTCATTTCCAGATCAAGGAAGACGAAAGTCACATCAAATATGAAATCAAGATATGACTGTAAAAATATCAATGTCGTTTAATATTATTGCCATTCCTATCTCTGAACTTATAACCTGAGAAAGTCATTAAACATTTTTCTTAATATGTCGTAATTATATTGGCATACAAGATAATGAAATATGCCCTGGACAAAAGAAATGAAGTATGAGATATCAGCGAATTGTAAAATTCAATTATTCCTCATCTCTAATAATTTATCGGTGAACGACGATACTGAATTCTGTCGAGGAGATAATTGCGAATACCGGTGGTAAATTTCCCTCGATCACCAAACTGACGGAATGAACAAGGAGTATTACGAAGCAAATGCAAGGAGACAACTTGTCGCACAATCCACGCGCCAGAAAATAGCGCCACCTAAAATTTTCTCTTAATTGAATCCGGATATAACTTACAGCTTACTTTGTTAGGTCTTTCAGACATGACGTGGGAGGAACGTCCGATTTACGTCAATCACATAACAGATTTTATCTCAGTCACTTAGAGTCGGTCTCTATGGGGACCCAATAAATGGGAGGATAACAAGTCAGAAATAACTCAGCAGACGAAACTGGAGACGAAAAATATGAGATTGGAGGAAAAAGGCGAGGAGAGAAACCGATATTAGAAATAATCAGAGAGATGCGGAAGGGTTTGAGTGTGTGGAACGAGGAGAGAATCTTTTGTCGAGAGGGGAGAAATCGCTGACTCTAGACGAGACTGTCCCAGACGGGCCTTATACCCATAAATAGACTAGACGGCCTCTATATTCCCATGGGAATTCACGCCCGAATTGGTTTCACTTCCACCCTAAGGATAACCCCCTCCCACTCACATATTGCCGGCCACTCCCGATCGCCCTTTTCGATGCTCCCTTTCACGCCGACGCTTCATTAGAAGGAATCCTTTGCCCAAAACTCTAACTGATATGAAAGAATTGCGGTCTCCTATTAACATATCTGGGAATTCGACCGTTCATTTTCTAAAAAGTTGATGATAATTTTTTCTGGAAACTTGAAAATTTCAATCTCATAATCATATTTTTACAAACTTACTTTTCTAAACAGAATTATTTTGGGGGTTTGCATAAGGAAACTTAATAATTTTCTTAATCATCAGGGTAAAGTGGATCCCATTTAGCCAAGTAGGCAACGCGTGCAACTTTTATGAAAGCGATCCGGATTCGATTCCTAGGGTGGGCATACGTATAGGAAATGACCTTAGCCTTGGAGGCACTTAAAAGATACTAATAATAATGCTTAGGATAAAATGATAGTACACGAAAATAAGATATAGCAAGATATTATTGTTGATAGCCATTTCGGAAAACTTTTCCTCATCTTCCCTCTATATTATTTTGTTACCTCGGGAACAAGACCGGTTCTTCTATCAAACTTACAATTTGGAAAGAATTGAAAACTTTGCATGTTAGAGTAAGAGGTTACTCATTATTTAGCTGTTTTGTATTCAAGTTTAAAATCTAGATGATAGGATTAGAGTTTTGTCAAACTCATTAATTATATATTATAATAAACAATAGTATTGGAGCAGGAGCTTCAAAAGTTAATAGTTATTTTGAAATATCATTATTGAAAATGAAAATATATCTATTCTATAAAATTATTATAGATACAGTTACTTGGTAACTTTTACAACAGTTCTTGTAAGAACTTTCTGTTAGATTTCCTGAAACTATTTAATTATATCCTTAAACGTAAACTAATTTATAGTAATGAATTTTTCATGCAATTGATTACATCGTAAAATTAATTTTTGCTGATATCTAAAAATATAATCAGAAGAAGAGAGAGCGTTAATATAAAGTTAAAAGGTTATGCAAAAGGCTAAAACTCCATGTTTGTGGATATTAAAACTGGCCTATAAATGAATTAATTTCAAATATGAAAATCGAAAACATTCCCACCTCTAATGATGCAATACCATGGAATTAAGATATTGCACTGCAAAATTTCTCTACCGATTTCGTTTAATTTTTATAGAAATTTCAGAAGTTATACTTTAATTACATTTTTTACATTTTGTGAGTTCATGAAGGTACGGTAGACTGTTGCGTGGTATTTTCGTGAATAAAAGTAGAAAATATTTTTAGCATCACATTCATTATTCATATCATATCTTTCAGAGGAAATTCCTGGCTTGGTTCTAATTTTAGCTCGCTCGATGAATTACAACCACGTACCTTGGCATTATTACTCTTCAAGCCATTTATCTTCCTAAAATCTATTCTTCCCGTCTTCCTACGCCTTTTCCTACTCAACTGCCTCATTTTTATTCAAGTCTCTTGTTGCCCCATCTTGTTCTCAGCATTCCATCTCACTCTTAAGCTGCCCATTCACGAACTCTTCCGTTCCCAAAGCTTCCGTTTCCAAGCTGGTATTTGCCTCTTTATATAGCACTAAACTATAAATAAATTCCTTCATTAGTGGTCGGATCAAGTCGGGATCATTCTCATTTTATAAATTCTGATAAAGGGGCATATTCCTAAAGATTTCATTTGATATATCCCCAGAGGAAAGATTTTTGAGTTTTCAGATTCGTTTAAGAATAAGTTTCCCGTGAGCGCCTTGTTTTATTGAGTAATTATTCAATAATTGATATACTATTGAGTATATAATCTGAATCAATCATAAATCTTAGAAAATTGTTTTTAATTTTGCCTAAAGATAAGGTATACAAAAACCGATGGTGCGAAACCAAGACAATGACTATGTTGAGAGAAGAAAATTCCTAGACGTTGCCGAGACAAACATGTCCCAGAAATTTTCGAAAAGAATTTTATAAAGATACTTCCATGGAACATCTCTTTATATGATAAATTATTTCTCTCATCATGACTATAGATAAGTATTTCAGTGATTAGAGAAATCTTAAGCCGTTATTAAACCGGAATTAAAAATTATTCCGAGTGTTTAAAAAATAATCGGACACTTGGGGATCTCTTTAAGCATCACGGGACGCCGGGAGACTATAGAAATCCGAGATGATACTTAAATAATCTTGACATCTGGACATCCTATTGAAATAGATCTTTTTATTTTATTCATGCATAATAATGTAGAAATTTCAGTGAACGCATGATCTAGTGGCCGACGGATCAGGATTAGTGAGGATCAGAGATTATGGAGGATCTTTTTACAAATATTTAAGAGAAAAAAGTTTAGGAAAAGATGGATTCGATTATATGGTGCTTAGAAATGCTAATAGATAATCCAGTTCTTTCAGAGAAAAGTATTTTCAAAAGGAAGATGGATTATGGATATTTGGTGATTTCGGGGTTTTAAAGCTCTATGATCGCACGCAGTCATGAAAATATTTATTTTACAGAATCAATAGTCACTTCATCATAGTTTTTAGATACTATGCTTATTAAAATTACGGCTTTGTGGGAAAAAAGTTATTTTTGACTAAATAAGTAGAGGATTGGTTGACTGAGTAGATTCCGTAGTATTTTGTTCTTTTCCAGATTTCATATTGATAAAAAGCGAATTAAAGGAAATTACGTAAGCTGCAACGCTAACCCAATAATAAGTTAATAAAAATTTGCAACCTCAAATTCAGCAATATTCGCTATTTTCAATTCCATTCCAAGGTCAAATTCATAATTTCTTAGAACGCTCCTAATATGAAAAGAAAAAATCTTATTCTCTTTCCATTGAACAAATCAGTCACTACCAAGTTCCAACGGGTAATACGATCCAACTCCCCAATGGAAATAGAAAAACTGGATTAAAGGAAAATTCTAAACAGTCAAAAAAGCTACTGAAATTTTAGCCAAGAATAAAAATATCATTAGCCTTCTATAGGCCTATAGTCCTTTTTCGCGCTTTTCATCTTAAGACGACAAGGTTAATATCCATAAGTAGTACATTTAGCATCATAGCTTCTTTTCTATTGCAGTTAAGAGTAAAGCACCTCTCCCTCTTATTGAAAGAAAAAACTTCTGAGAAAATAAGAATAATTACTATCCATCTATTCCATCAGATCTATTTTATGCAATATATTCATTCATGAAATTTCTGCTAACGCGCAAGAAGATCTAGTAAAATTTTAATATAAAACTTTTATTTAAAATGAAGAGTGCGATATTGCCAAAAATTAAGCTGAATACTTATATTATGAGGTGAGGAATGTTTCAAATATCCTTTTAACAAAATTCATCCTCCAAATGACGACTAAACATGCCTTATACCTATATACATAAAAATTTTCTGAGCAAGATGCATCTTTTCAAATTAATCATAAATTTATTACACATATTAGGAAAAACTTTATATTATTTACACTTTCTCCACGATAACTTAGAACTAGTGGAGTGTATGAAAAGGTCAATAATACTGGGAAAGTTTTGGTCAGTAAGTTAGGCAATCTCAGCCGGAACGGAGCAATCAAAGGGTCTTAAACACTTGGATAGCGGACAGCTGTGCGAGCTTCTTAAGATTGAGACAATGTAAATGTTAGCCGTTCACTCAGAATAAATAAATAATAATTTTGTAGATAATGTAGCATCTACCAAAATAGTGTATCGTTACCAGTTATAATGTGCGCGAGGTTTAAGTTGAAAAAGAGGACATGCAAGTAAAGAATGTTGCCTCAGTGCAGCCACGCATCTGAAGTTGTTGCAGATTCAACTATTAAGATTCTTCTCCTTCATAATGTTACACTCCGTTTAATCTGCAAACCACGTATTAAATTACCTATTATAATGATTATAACTATGACTGTATACCAGTGAAGGCTTAAAATTACATCCTACTAGCATTTTCCTACGACTTTTAAAGTTCGTACTCATAAAGTGCTTGAAACTGGTAAAAATTAACCATGTTACGCTTCAAAAGAAATCACGCTACAGAGCACGTGTATATCTTCCTTCCTCTATGCGCCCCTCATCTAAAGTAATATGCATTCCGTAAAAATAGGCCTCTAATCCTACCCTTTCATTTTACATTTGACGCCCGCGCTTGAATATTTCACTACCTCACTCTCGCTCCAATTTTAACAGTCCCCGAATTCCATGCCTTCTGAATTCTACCCCTATCTAGCTTGCTCTATCCAATTTATCCCTATGGAATTGCTTCGCTTCTCTTCCTCGCTACTGCTCCCTAGAGCCCCATTTTCCAGATTTGCTCCTTTATAGATGCTCCACGCGTATTTCTACCGAAAAAACCCTTCCGATGCCAATCGCATACCTTCTATCCACTTTTACCCCACTCATCACTTAGTATCCTTCTATTTTTAACCCTTTACCTTGCAGCTCAATTTTTCTCTCTCGTTCTTCTTCTCTTTCTCATCTCCTCTCTATGTCTCTTTTTCTTTATTTCATTAAAAGGATTTCCCTTGAACTGTAATGGCTCCAAAGCCTCGCCTCTTAACGTTTGTCAGAAAATTTTACCCGACGTTACAGCCAAGTTTCCTCCTTTCATTCATTTAAAGCCTCTACACTGGAGAGAGTGATCGTTTTTCAAAAATAGGAAGGATATTGTTTTCAACATTTTAACAATCTCATTAACAATCAACCAGTGGCTATCTTACGACTCATTCTGAAGTTAAGATGCGAAAATACAGAGATTATAATTACCAGAGTAAAAATCTGCTAATTTAAAATAGTATATTAAATTGTGGTGAATTTCAGTGGAGGTCCATTCCAGAATCCAGTGAAGGAGCACCTCGATATGCTTATTATAACTTCTCACTCCACCCAAAAACGGGATATATGTTTAAATCTCCGCTTTCACCAATATTGAACGTGCTACCCACATGACTATTCGGGAATATTTTACGCAGATTTTTTTATAAAAATTAAGTTTCTATACTTCATGCATTTCCACATTAAATGGCTCATCTAGCGATTGTGGATATTGAGTGAAAAGATGGACATAGAGTTGAAAATAAGAGCCTTGTTAAGGGGGCTTTTATTTACAACTTTTAGAGCGAGCGATTATACATGAAATCTAATATATATTAATATTAGATTTAAAGTATAAGTACCATTTAATCATAAGGAAAAATACTTTAAATCAAACACTTAACATTAATAAAATAAAGCTTGGAAAGAATTTGATGCCTGAAATATCCTTCAAAATATTTTAAACGGTCATATTTATATCGAAAGGACGGAGTGGCCTTACTAATATGAGCATATCTTAATCTTTTGCAAGACTGAAATCTCAGTGACCATTGTCAGTCCTCACATACACACCCAGACGTCATTCATCCTGTCATTCTCTTAAAAATTGCCCGTTCAGAAGTTGCGAAAGACTTCCGCTATTAAGAAGTCAGAAGACCCTACATTTCGGAACTTAAACGAACGACACTGAATAAATTCCATTTATTCGATCCTAGTTCTTTGATATGCGCCTCGAATTAAACCGGCGAATTATACAAATCTGAAGCCTGATTCCAGCCGCCTACGGGAGGAAAAAATGAGCGCGAAAATATTAAGCGGGTGAAGTGTGCACGAGCCGCGTTTCCGATCAATGAATTAGGGTGATCGAGATAAGATACGCTTGGCAATGAGTAATGGGCCCTCATGAGGCGGACGTGGAAATGATGTCTTTATCCTGATGACGACTTGAACGCTCTCCATTCCCGCGGGGGCGACGTACCCTACCACGTGCCCAATTTGGGGGCGGCGGGGAAGGAAAGGAGGGAGTCCAAAGCGGCCACTGCCGCACTGTCCCTCCGCAGACAGGCAGCCGCCAACCGCTTTCATTGCGTGTGCGACACGGAATTCGCCAAGGGTCGATATGCTTCCATTGCTGAAATTCTTGGAAAGGTGCGAGAGAGACTTTTGCTGGTCTCCACAAGGAGTGAAAAAAGTTGAAAGGAGCATCTATTCTAGACACGCTGGATCATGATATCTAGCGTCTTAGAAGGACATCGTGGTCAACTAAGATGTGCCTACGCTAGTAGTCGGAACTCTGCCTAGGAAAATTAGCAGAGTGATATAAATTAAGTTACTCAGATATTTAGTTATCTTTTGGTTTCTCTGGTGAGCATCATTGTCTTGATCTAATAAATCAGCAACTTCTGTAGGAACTAGCGCAAACAGGTTTCCGGGAGATAATACCAACAGTTATAATTAACCAAAAACTATATAAAACTAAATACATCAATTGTAACCATTCACTGACACTGCAAAAACTGGACATTAATTCATAATAAATAAATGATTAATTCATAAATAATATTAATTCAATGCAGCAATCATATAGTAATTATCATGATCGGTGACACCACTGAAACCTAACGATTATAATAGAGATACCATTAAAACTTGCGTTAAAATCATTACAAAAAAACTACATAATCACATGTCAGAGTAAAAATTCTTCTAGACGATCACACTTATGCTAAAAACTTAGAGAAGTGAGGATAAACAAAACTAACAATATCAAACCTTTCAACTCGTTCTAACTTTTTCCCTTATAAAAAAAATCCCCGATAGACTTTAAATTCTTGCCTTCCTCCTCATTCACTTCTACAGCACTCTTTTTTTATATACGTAAACGCGTACCACAATGCATATTGGCGGGAATAAGTCACGCAAAGCTTACGAATGGAACTGAAAATATCCGAGAGACACTTCAAAAGCACACGATATCCAGAGAAATCCAAAGATAATTGGGAAAATGGAAATAAATTAATGATGAGGTACAATATTTTGAAATAATACGCTCAAATACTCCATAATTCCATCTTTTCCCTGCGATTTCTTATCTATCATCCATCCGTCTTAGGACCTCTTCTTCAATCCTTCCGAGCAGATTCACTCACTCTTTCTCTATCAAACTATTCCTCATATTTCCTCTAAAAATTATATTTATAACGCTGGTCTCTATTATCACATGATATCTCAATTTCGGAAAGCATAAATAATATAGCAAAATAATAATAGCATTAAACAATTATGGGAATAATATCTAATTGAAAGGGATACGGGATAATGAGTAAAAGTATAAAAGGTTGAGCCCTCGGTGAAAAAGTGGTCGAAATAACTTGGGTTATATCAGGAGACTGGGCATCTCCCAGTCTGTGGTTCAGATTTTATCAGGGTAATTTATTTGGCGTTAAAATCTCATTAGCAGATATCATTGCACGTGGCAAGAGTTCACAGGTTATCGAATTTTATATATCAGAGGATTATAATTTTCACTGTCTCTTAGGCACGCATAAAAACTTCTGATCCGGTTTTAGGAGAAAATAGGATCCAATACTCCATATCAAGCGCAGAAACAACTTAACTTCTCAAAGAAATTTTCATAGAAAAATGATATTTAGATACACCTTTTTACAATTGTCATCGATTGCCGTCAATTTTAAGAATTGTCTAATAATTTCATTAAATTAACTAATGTATATAACCTAGTAGTCAGAGTGAATAAGCAACCATCATAACATATTACAAATAATTGTTTTTCTAAAGGGTTCCAAGAAGTGCTAGATTAAAAGTAGATAAAAAAATCTAAATATCTGTCAATTTTTCGTACCATGAACAGAATCTAATACATAGTTTGAACGCAAGTATTATTTGGTATTTCTCCTTGTAATAATAGACATCACTATACGAAAAATACTTTTGAAACATTGTAAAGAAGAACAGCCATATGGTTCTGTTTTATATTTATAAATTAAAACACATGTTGTAAACCAGGCTTCTTTAGCAAGCAGAAAAAGCATACTGAAGTAATCTTTAAGCTGAGCAAAGACACTGGTAAAAACTTAAATTTAACCCTATCCCTTCGCTCTTGAAGAAACACAAAGTTCATTGATTGTCATAATTAGTCCGCAGTCATTCTAACATACGTGTACTTAATGCATCCTCACAAGGATCGAAAGAAACGCACAATTTACGTTTTGATTGGTAATTTTTTTAAGAGATAGGTTTCTCGAATTAAATTAATTTATTTTTCATCTTATGAATGCAAAATGGCACTTTCAAATGTCTAAAAAAAAACATTTGGTAAAAGCTGCGGCGTATTTCATTATTCTTTGTTAATCTTTCAATAGAATATGAGAGTAAACAGTGGAATCTACGATCATCTAATTATCACTAGTTTATAATAGTAATTTTAAATTTGCCTCAGCAGCTGAGGTTATTTTGCACGTGAGCCCCAGCCAGGAATCGAACCCGGAACCGCTTAAGGCAGTAGTTATTTTTGTCTGCATATTAGTGATTACTACTAAAACAATCAGTAGAGATTTTTAGTTATCTACGAAGAGTGGATAACATGATAATGAATAAATTAAAGAAATGAGTGCGATTAATAAGAGATTGAAGCAGCTTGTATCTGTTTGTGGAAGATTTTTTTTAAACCTGCACAACCTGAAATTTAAGGAAACATGGAAATCATTGCATCTAAACTTCATATAAAGAGAGGATGATATATTGCGATAAGGTAGTGTTAATTTAGTCTAACGTATTAGATATATTTGATGATGTTCTGCCTGATACTCGCTTTCTCATAGGATTTATAATTCTCGTTCATTTTTGCACATTATTTAATTGGCATTAATACATTTAATAAGATTGGTATTATATTATTAATAAGACTGGTTTAATATATTTAACCAGATATTTCGTAAGCAAAATAAATATTTACGATAAATTCTGATAATAAACTATTAATCAGTTGGTTTTTCGATTCTTATTCCTTCCTCCAACATTTCTATTACTTGGCTTTTGCACCAACTCTAATTACATGATTGAAAAAATTCTGCCCTATTTATTTATTTATTCGTTATTTTATAATTCTTGCTAATGTTGTCTTTCTTTCCTACATTTCATATGATTTCAATTCATAGTATTTTCTAGTGATATAGGAATTTCTCAAACGCTTCAATTATTTTTCGTTTATACACAACGCTTCATTTATATTTGCTCTTCGAAACTCAAGAAACAATCACTTGGTAACATTTTTTTGTTTGTATGGCAACTAATTTTTCCAGTAGGTCAAATCACGAGATTTATTCTGATAACTCACGCCTGGGAAAAATGCTTGTTACCATAACAATTCTGCAGAAAGCGCCAAGTCACCTTTGTTTTCATAATATAGGTTTTTGCAAAGTCACGCTCTCGAGCATAGATTACTTCCTTTTTTGCCTCTCATGCCTGACATCTCCCACTAACAACATGAACACCTTCGCTTTATAAATAGCTCTATTCCTGCTATAAGCCATTCAGAATCTTATAAACTTCATTATTTGCTTTCCTCCGTGAATTACAGCTGATAATCGAACAGCCTAATTCAGGTTGCCCTTAATTTTTTGGGATTGAAATAGATTGATTCATTGTGGAAATTTTCTATGGAGCATATTAAATTGTAAGTTTTATTCATAATCAATTGTGACTTTCTGATATTCTATGATATTAGCGATAGCAATTTTTTTATTGTAATTGAAATGAATCTCCCCAGTAGGGAAATTTAACTTACTCATGAACAATAAAAAAATAGGAAATCATTTTGTTTCAATATTTTAATATAGCTATTTATTGCTAATATATATCACAATTCGAGCAACGTTTTCAGGTAATCTATTTATAATCGATTTGGACTGAGAAATCCCATATTGAATTTAGAGTCAATTTGGTAAATATTTTATTATTCTATTAGATTTGTACCCGAAAAATTAATTGTTTAATGTATAAAGATACAACTAAAACCAGCAGGGCTTAAGCCGTCGTAGTCGATCAATTGAAGACAAGAAATACTTAAGATATAAATTAGAAAGTTTTTCAGCAACCATTCTAAGAAGATATAACAATGGTTTAAAAATAGTGGGGAAACTTTACTACATCAAATTTATGAAAATCATTATGCTAACAGATTGATCACTAAAATCACATCACAATTAAATGAAAAATTCTGCATTTTAAGGTTAGATTTGAGGACTTATTTGATTTGAGGGATTTATTTTCCGCCTATGTGAGGAATAATGTACTTGAGGATACATTTTCATGAGATAATCAAATATGGCTTTGAAATTTATGACTAAGCCAAACATTTTCTGTTTTTGATTTGAATATAAGCTTATCTTTGAATTTCACGGACGTTTTCCTTAAATTATTGGCATATTTTATCGAAACCATAAAAGATAAGCAATCAAGTCAAATCAAGAAACTCAGTTATTCCGAATCAAGAGACTAAGAGATTTAATGCGATATTTTATGCCTGATACGAGAGAGTTTAGAATAATATTACCTCACGAGCATATGCTTATTTAGACACTCAAATTGGGCAAATGAATTTAAAATGAAATAGCATTGAAGTAAGATTTTGCATTTATTAAGTTTTTCATTGATACGTCTTTCATACTGAAGTATCCAAATATGTTGATACGGGATTCCAAAGAAGCCATACTAGACTGAGATGGTCTCACCAAAGACCAAAAGGTAAAAAAGTGAGATATTCACGGCGTTGGAAGCAAGCTAAAAGTAGACTTGGATGATAAGGCTCTAGGAAAGGGAAGTAAGAGAGGATATAATGATTCTAAGGTCAGACTCTGTAAGAAAAAGAATATGAGGAAGAGGTAATGGCCGTCCTTGACCCTGTTCATCGCTATGTCCCATCGAAGTCAGAGAAGGGGCAAGAAGGGGGCAAAGCACGCGAAGCGGTCACACAGTGTCGGCTGATTCATGGCTCCACCAGACAATCGCCTATTGCTCTCTCACACTCTCCCGAATTATTAAAAACAGAAACGACAGTACATTTAATTCTCGATTGAAGATTCGCCCTACGTAACACAAGTCTCATCCGTAATCACCAAATCCAATGATCCACCAAAATCAATGGTTAGGGAATAAGATACAAAATTCCAAATAAGGGACGATCACAGAGGATTTATCTGAGAGAGCGATGATTTTGACATATTTAAATTCATAAATTTTTCTTTATGCTGTGAAGTGTATGAAGCAGATATTATAACTAAGGCGAATACTATGAACACATTTTATATGATACTTGGCATTCCATGATATAGTATGGAACGTTTCTACTGTAATAGTTAATACTAAAAGGGTTATTTGAGTTCAGGACAATGGCCCGACAGCAATAAATGCTACTAGTAAGCTTCAGAGATCTTAGGTTAAAATTCTTTATGGAAAATTTACGAATTAAAGCAAATAAGATTATGTAAAAGAGACAGCTAGAACGAACTATGAGAAAAACCTTGGAGAGTGAAAGCTCAAGTAGAATAATTTTCACTCCACAATGAATATATAATTTAAATGTTCATAATTTTAATTCACTTTTAATTAATACAATATGCGAATAAAGTTTGAGTTTATTTCGTTAATCTTGCATGGAATATTTCGTGTTTAAGTATTTTACATGCGGACGATTCATTTAATTCTTCATACCAGGGAAACACTAAAACCGTTGGCGTCAAAAACACTTCAAAGGGTAAAGACGGTAATTGTATAACTGATAAAATACGTAATGACTATCGTTAATTCCTACCCACGGAATGTCCCGATGAACAAACATCTCTACAGGTTTATCAAAAAAAGAACTCTTCCTCGTATTTTCTTAACGACTCGCTTTTAATGCTATTTAAAACCAAACCGCTGTAAAGATTTTTCCGCGCTCCACTGGAATTTCACCGTCCTTGAATTGATTGCCCTCCATGCTGAAATTTCATCTTATTGCAGGCACGATACATAGTGAATAAAAACATAAAAAACCGAACTCCGCGATAAATAGGTCACTCCTACTAACGAATAAAATAATAGCATGCTCGCTGGAAATTTTATGAATGAGGGAGAATGGAGGGACCATCGAATGGCCAAAGAGAAAGGGAGGTTGGGCACAACGCTACGATGGCAAGGAGATTATCGCATTCTCTCAATGGCAGAGGCCGGGCGGGGCGGGGGTGGGAGGAAGAGAAAGGTCTCTAACTAGGGAAGGGATGGAAAGCAGTGCAAATGAGAGTAAGAACGAGAATTAATGGGAAGTATGGGAAAAGTAAGAACAGCAGTGAGGGATAGTGACACATGTAAAGGTACTACATCAGGTAGATGGTCAGAAAGGTAGACGAGTAGAGTGCTGTGTGGGAAGAGAGGGGAGGCCGGGCGAAAAGGTTGGTCTTGCTGGAATTAAATTGCGTGAAAGCACGAAAGAATGACGGTTCGTTGCTCTGATTGGCTGCGAGTGGTATGGTATGGGATTTGCACTGCCGCCGTCTCTTATCATGCTGTAAAAAATTCAGCGCGCCTACCTTTTAGACGACTCCCTAAAATTAATTCAATTTTCGTGATGAGCAACGACTTTCGGAATTCTTCTAGCCAATCAACGATTAACAAAGCTAACAGAGTTAAATTAATTCATTTTTCAGATGACGTGTCTAAAATTATTGATTTTTTTAAAACTGTTCCCTCGTCGATAAAAATACAGTTTATAAAATACTACTTTTTATGACTTTTGCTATACGCTAGACAAATAGAACTATTATTGATAACATTTTAAATAACAATCATTCTTCCTCTATAATTATTCTAAAAATTGTAAAAACTTCAATTTCGTAAAACATAATTATCGATCAGAAGGAATAATATACAAGTAAAGATGTAGCAAATAATCCAGTTTCAGGGCGAGATCCAACTTTCATTACCTGATGAATAGATATGATGACTTGATGAAAAAATGAAATTTATTTAAAAATTCTTTGAAAACTGATAGAGAGTGTTCCCAAGGAATAGATTTATCAGTCCGGAATAGGACAGGGACATTTTCTTGACAGGATTTTCATGCCCATTTATCCGTAGAAATATTCCTAGACGCACGCACTATGGTAAAATATTATCCTTTCCTTTTCCATGAGATAAATATCCCAACTTTGAGATAAGATCCGAGATATGATTCTTATTGTTTTACTTTATGATGAATTAGATATTTCCGTATTTACACGTTTTTCTCCAAAAGAGTACCTTCTACAATATGTTATATCATTCCTTAAGTATGTCGAGCGGATGGCCAGAACAGATGGCGATATGGAAGCCCCTTGTGGCACTCAACCCGCACGACGTGCAAGTTTTCAAGGTATACCGCCACATTGGGTAGGACTAGGAAAGGGATGACGAATGATTTGACGGAAGAGTTCAATATTTGATGAAATAAAAGTCATGCGTGCCAATATGGTGCAAAACCATAGCGTGACACCTTGCCTTTGTCATTACGTCAATAATGGGGGTAAGATACCGTCATTGACGAAATACCATTCTCAAAATGGGGATTCCAAATCAAATATAATTTATTGGGAGTTAAATATATATACTAAATGGCGATCATAAAACAAGGATAGCGTCGTTAGAGGTTTGCGTTATAATTCTGCTTTCTCTCAACTGCAATTGGATATGGTAGCAATGGTAAGGATTTTTAAAACGATTATTGACTTGAAATTTGAGCGTACAAGGCCTTACTCTATAATAAGATCACTTACTGAAAATCTTCAACCATTGTAAAATTTAGTACATATCTCCTGCATTCTCATTAATGATTTCGAGATAAATCTTTGCGAAAAATTCAAAATTAACAATGAAGTATGGGAAATTAGAACCACGACCAAATTAGTCTCTCTGAAATAAATCGCTTGTATAGTGATCAGCATTGATGAAAAATCATCATCATGTTAATCCTGATCTAGTGCCTAACTAATTACTCAAAAGCAGCGTCATAGATCTTTATTATTTATCTACGATGGTAAATCTTGCAATACATCTCAACTCATCCATTTGTCGGGATCGATTAAATAGGAAATATTTAACCAAGGCTAATAAACCTCAAATCTCCAAAATACGTAAAATACTCATATATATCGAAAGTTATGTCGGAAACTCCAAAAGTTTGCAAGTGGTAATCTAGATCTTTCTGTGAACATCTTCCTGGAGCTACTTTGCTAATTTTCAAACCTTTATTGACATAGGGTATAAATATAGAATACTTTTTGATAATACCCTTTATTGCCCGCTAAATTAGTTCATCCTTGTGTCTCCAAAATATTTTCTAAATTTTTTACCTCACATTGTACCCCATAAGAAATTTACAGACTATCTGAATATATTTTAAGATTTCAAGAAAATTTACCCAACTTCACTTTGGGTAAAGGAGGTCTTAATATCGAACATCAGGTACTTCTAGTATGGAATATTAAAACGGTTGTTTCAAAAATCCTATCAACTATGCCTGCTTGAAAAATGTTACAAAATTAAGCACCAGAGTGTGTGGTAGAACTCAACTACCAATAAAGTGAAAAGATTATTGTATCGAATTTCTGTGATTTTAGTACAATATCCGAGATGACATGATACAT
Organism: Pachydiplax longipennis; assembly: GCA_036926295.1. Taxonomy (NCBI): domain Eukaryota; kingdom Metazoa; phylum Arthropoda; class Insecta; order Odonata; family Libellulidae; genus Pachydiplax; species Pachydiplax longipennis. The sequence continues at coordinate 53,966,988 of JAVFKF010000002.1, read as the reverse complement.
TGAGGAAGGCAACCGATTTTCTATCGGCCGAGAAAAAAGTTCCTGCTATTAACTCATTCTGATTTTAATAACCCCCTACAGCTTTATCTCAAGTTGTAAATTATTCCATTATTGACTTAAAACATCTCTAATCTTGATTCAAAGGCATAAGATATTGATCGCCAGTTAATCAAAACCCAAGTAATTTTTATATCTTGATTAAAATTGATATATCGTCGTAGAATATTGTTTAGTTGTTCATTTGGTTTTCAAGTACTAAAATTCTTTCTCAATTAATGATTTTTATTTCTATAATTCTTCAGAGGTGTTCGAATAATTACTTTTGATCCTTTTTATTTGTTTTGCACAAAATTTAACTTAAGGTTAGTTCCCTCGCAAAATTAAAAATATAATTCTTAATTTTATGCCAAATTTGAGATATCGGCCATAATCTGCAATATCACATTATATTTCATTTTTAAATTAATTAAAGATTATGAGTGAACAAGATAAGGTATTATTAGGAAATATTGATAATCTCGAGGAGTTCAGTTGATCGAAGAGGAACCCGGAAAAGTAAATATTCTAATGAGATTAGATCTACATCTCACAGGGTATTAGCTCACATCCGTCCAAATTTAAAGTAGTTCATTTCCAATTCATATAAGCAATGAACACTCACTTAAAACATTTATTTAAACGAGAGCTAGCTGGTCTACCTATTGCTTTTCATTTAGGATATATAACCCAACGAATACTTCCGGAAATCATGTCGATTTGACATATTTTCATCGATTACGGCTTCAGAATACCAATTAACTTTGAATAATATCACACCGAATCTCTGTTCTCTAATTAAAGTAACCAATTCATGCTGTTCTTTTGAGCTCCATGTTAGTTGAAGTCGAAGTCATGACGAGATTTCCTCTGTGTTTTGTTTTACTGATATCGTTTCAACTCTAAATCGGCTGTCACCACTTCTAAGCTCCCGAGATAAAATTAAACTTCATTTTTCATCTCCAGCGAATTGTCCGGGCGTCAGAAACTGAGTTTTTAATTTTCATCGCATAATTTACATATTAGCTATTCACAACTTCTTTTTCGTAATTTTCTTTTTGATTTTTTCTCAGACGAAAATAACTTCTGCTATCCGTTTCCGCAAAAATTAACATTACCTGTACATATAACTATATTATACATAAAATCTCATAATTAGAGAGATTATTCTTCATAAATTTATGATTATTGACAAATATATTTCTAATGTTTGTCAACAATAGATTTCATATTGCATGTATTTTATCCGACAAAATTTAAAGCTTAATTTCCCTACAGTGTAGTGTGTATGCCAGCGTTACTTAAGCTATAGGGATAAAAATGAAATAATGAATAATTATGAAAATCATTATTATTCAAGTTGAAACACATTTGAAATAATATGGGTCACCATATTTTGTGTAGCTTGCACTACTGTTGATCTCCTTGATATATTTAATATCTATTTACCCTAAATCTCTATCTCGGGTATTAGAATTCATGGAGGAAAATTTCTGGAAATAGAATTACATTCCCTTTTAATTAGTCATGTAGTATAAATTTTCGAAAAAAATATACCGTTAGCATTATTTTCATAGATGACCTATTATGTTAACTTTGCAACCGATAAGTACTTCAAGAATGAAATGAATAAAAATCACATATGTATTCTGTAACTGAAAATTTTTCTGGGAAGATTTTTATCACTAAGATTACAAGTATGGAGACTAAATTGAATATTCAGTTTCTTCATTTGTTAAATATATTTATTAAGATATCTTAGGGTAAATGTGGATTTTTATTATTTAACCTATGAATTATGGACCATCAGCTACTAATATGCCTCCGCCAAAACTTCTATTGAAAGTTCGGGTGACCTTAGATTTAGTCTGTGTTTCCGTAATTATTCTAAATACAGCAAAGATCATGATGAGTGAACACCTTTGCGACGGCAGCACAATGACAATTTGTTTTCTCCTGCGTGGTAGAACTAATGCAAAAGACTGAAGCATCATTTTGAATACCGTTAATAAACGTTGACATTATGAAGACGTCTATGAAAATTTGAAAAATATGCACTTAAATAATTAAAAATCCGTATTCAGTTACAATATGGAAAGTGAGAAAAATTCCGACAACCTCAGCTTCTTAGATTTATAGAAATGGATGATATAAATCTAAATATCTCCCCTAAACTATCGTAAGATCGATTCTAGAATCAAAACAATGAATAGAGAATAATTAGTGACGATTTGCTCGTCGAGTCGAGGAAACTTTTTCAGCGACAACAGATCATATTTTGCTTGTTTCCCTTTCATAATAATTTTCCAGGAATTAAACCAATCGTTATAACTGCTTAAAGTTTTATTTATGATTATTTCTCAAAAAGATACAGATTCCACGCGATATGGCCTCTTTTTATTCATCCATCGTATAGCATAACACCAAACTAAGAGTTAAATGTAAGCGAGCCTTATTATAACTAAAGAGAGACAATCGGAATATCTCCCCCGTTTCTGAGCAAAATAATTAGAAGAGTTTAGAAATCAATGTAAATAAAATTACTGCTCGAATAATGCTTAATTAGGGTAATACAGCATCAAAGCCGATTAGAGCGATCTTACAACTCTTTGAAATTATCCTCCACTATATTTGCAAGATAGATAGTTGGATAGAGAATACCTATTATCAATCTAACATATCCTTCATAATATAATATTTCATATTATTCGTATTATTTTTCATATAACTTTTGCATATCCTGTTTAGAATAGTATTGGATTGAGAATGAAGAAATGTTAAGGTAAAGAAAGCTACGTAAAGTATGGCACAGTAAAATAAGCTAGTAAAATGTAAAACTTTACCTTAGCAGTGATTTAAGTCTATATATTCTTACTCGTATATACAAGGCAAAGGGTTTTACGTTAGTGTTAGTAAGCTTCCATTTCGTCAAATTGATTGTTTTTTACTCTTCACTCCATTCATAGCTAGACATTGAAAAAACGCATATTTTTGCCGAAACAAAGCTATGGATAATATTTTAGGCCTCAGGAGTTGTCATTGAGCCAATATATATTTTCCAACTGGTGACGTATAAAAGAGGTAAGTCTCATCGTGAATGAACAACGTAGAGTAACCGCAAATGATGATATCTTAAATTTAGGCTGTTTAAACTCAAAAAAGTTATCTTAAACAAAGCTTTAAATAAATTGTACGTTTTTGGATTTATATCTCCAATTTAAATATCTCCACGAAATTACTTCTTATTATCTTTACTTAAATTGAAAGTTGTCGTTCCATATTAGCAATAATTGAGAATAAACTAAGAAATCTATTCCATGTTAACTAGACCGTTGATTCATAAAAATCCTTTTCGAGTAAAAAATAATTCATTTAAATATGAAAACCGGAAGTAGTATGAAAATCTAGAGAGGATAGGAAAGATAAAAGATGTATGAATTATATAAGACGGTAGGAAATCGTTGCTCCGTTGAGAGCAATCAAATTAAGAGAAACTGTTCATTGAAAACCTTACCTAACCCTAGTGGCAGTTATGCAGCGTAGGTGAAGATTCGAAGTGGTAAAGGCAAAAAATAAAGGCTCGGAGTGGGGCAAGGGGCGGTAGGTGGATACAAGGAGCAGCTGGAATCCAACATCAATTTCAGGTAGGCGCCTACCTGAGTCATAGATAGGTAGGGGAGATTCGGGAGGGAGTTAAAAGTGGGTAAATGGAAAGGAGAAGGTGATGGGTGAGAAGTGGCTAGGGACAAAGAGGTCCTGATATAATGGATGCAGCGGGGGGTGAACTGAAAAAAGCGTATCGTATAATCAAGAGAGGTACAAGCATTACAACATTTGAGGAGAGTTTGATTGCCGACAGCTTAGCATAGAATAAATTTCCCGGGTCCCTGAGAGCTATTTTTAGAATGGAAACATTATGCCGAAAGAATATAAATGGCCGGAGATTTCTCGCTTGAGCGACCTTAAGATACAGATTAATTACGGCAGTTAATTTTAATAAATTCTTTGCATACTTGAATTATTTAACGTGGAACGTTACTACGCCACCGGTGTAAGTAAGTTTCCTATTATCTAAATATGAAGAAATGTTGTCTTACGTATTAAAAATGAGTAGATAGTTTTGATATTTATAAAATAGTTTTCTCTAGAATAGATTATTTTACATTATTATGCGATGCGATTATCATGCATAATATTAAAAATAAAGGCGTGTAAAATTGACTCATTAAAACCTTATCATGTGATGAGACCTTATATTCGAAAGTTAAATCAGCGATTGAAAGAATTAATTTAAACATTTTTCCATTAAAGTCAAGAAAAACCCCATCTGCTTAACAAATAGAATTATCCTAAGAATTTACGCGACCCTGTTAAGCCTTTCTAAGCCAACAAATCTGTTTTCTTCGAACCGCATCCAATAGAATCCTTGGATGGATTCAAAATGTAACTGTGATTCATCATAGACCCTGATCTATTATTTAATATTTTATTATTTTAATAAATTTAAATTTTAAGAGCTCAAAAACTAGTTTAAGTTATTACTAACTAGTTTAAGCCATAAATTGAGCCATGAATTGACAAGTGTCATCATCTATCTTGTAACCCTTGAGGCAGAATGATTAAAAATATTTCCTCTTAAGAGGATTTAATCTCTGGCAATTGCTAAATTAATTACACCTGCAAAATTGATAATCTTTCAGAAAATAAAGGTGAAGCAGTGAGTGTTAAAATGTAATTAGGGATCTCAAAAGAACCGAGGGAAATATTAGGAGGGTATTAATAAGTGGCGGGAACAAGGAAGTGAAAATAATAAGGAATTTTTGAGAGGGCTTCTGGAAGAGTCATGAAAATAGAGGAATGTGAGCAGGAAATGAGCATGAAAGATGAGGGAAGGAGATAGAAAAAGGTTATAGATAAGGAAACGTAGATGGTTAGATCTGAACCGGAAAGGGTGATGGAACAGCGGAGAACGATGAGGAAAGAGGTAATCCTGCGATGCAGTTACATCGCCTTTCAGCTGACATGAGCACGTGGAAGGGGCATTGAATAATCAAGGGTCAACCAAGTCACGGGTTGGGGTCGTAGCCGCGAGGAAGAGGGTTGAGAGAGGTGGTTCATTGAATACGTGCGTGTCGGAAGGTAGGATTTTTGAAAAAAAAACTAAAGAATGATTAGGGACATGTGTTAGCCCAGTTAACCATCTGGAGATTGCGATGTTGTCTTCCGCCTGACTAACTATGGAAAGAAGGAGAGCGGAAACGGATACTCTGCTTAGACCCACTAATTTTCAAATCTTGCGCATATATTGACAATTAATCGCTAACAACCGTGAAAAATAAACGAAAATTTTATTTGAAATCGGGTCACTACGCTATATTTCCTCATTATATTATGCAATCCATTTCTGCTAAGATGGAAAAATTGATAAAATAATGCATTCCAAGAAGACACGGGTGGCTATGAATTCTGACATGCTGATCTTTAATCCAGTTTAATTTATAACTGGAGATTATAAATTAAACTATATCAAAGATGACCATTTCAGTCATTTGGTACCGCAGAAACTTCTCTGAATGTTATTATACATTTAGCATTTAAAATATGAATTCTGATAACTAACAGCAATAACCGTCACTCAATTAAAGAATAATTTTTTGTTTAAATTCTACTGCGATGTTTTTATCTGAGACTTAATTCCAAAGAATTTATAAGATTTAATCTTTTAGAAAAAGCGGGACAAATTAATGCTTAGTACGTTTCTTCGACGCTTGAAGTAAAAATTATAATAAAACCTGACGTCATCACTTTTAAATTAAACTTCCAATTTTTTTAAGAAAGAAGTAACGAAAGGATTGTTACTCTCAAATAAATCTTTCCTAATCAGTTATACATTTTATCAAATAAAAAGCACTAAATTGTCTTTCCATTTAAGTTTATATATTGTATTTCTATCCTAAAATCTTATAGAACCTAGTATCCAATGTCTAAGTTTCAATGAGATATTTTAAAACAGAAAATAGAGTAATTAAACCACGGAAGACTTCACTGAGTAGAGTTATACTTTCAATAAGAATTTTCTTTCATTATAGATTTTTGCAAAGGAATTGCTCAGTAAAATAATTTTTTAACGCGTGAAAGAATGATCCTTCATTTAGATAAATATTTGGTATATCGTGCAGAAATATTCACGAGTTAGTGCATTTATTTTGAATTTATTGGGTTTGTTAGAAAATTATATTGGTGCACTTATTCCATAAATAATTCCTTAACATCACATTAATGCCGCCGCATATATTTTTATTCTACCAATTTTCCTGGGAAGAATAAATTTCAAACAAAAATACGATTAGTAACCAATTTTTATGTAAATCGTGCGTCAGGAAATCTAATATTCTGCATTTATCCTGTTTATTTCCTTATCCTTATCTTTGACGTGAAGTGGTGAGAGCTCAGTAACGATCAAGATTTTAAAATCAGTGGCATGTGCACATGTCGAATTTCCTCCGAATAATTTAGTACGGAATGGAGTAATAATATGCGAACAGTTGTAAAAGTCTTCCATCTTAGTTCGAATGAGAAATGTGTTTTAGGGTTGAGAGGTAAGGTATGAGGATAGGTTCCCATGAAGTCGGAACCAAGAAATTGGGATGAGGCGGGTTTAAAGGCCAGGTGCTAGGTGAGACCCCTATGTAACAGGTAGTTTTTTGTGCCCTCCTCTCGTTTGCGGTTGGGTTGACAGGGTGCCCACGGAGAGAGAAGGTGAGGAAGAGAAGAATTAGAGTCAGGGGACGCCATCTTAGGGCCGACACCTGTCACCCTTCCCTAGTTCATACTTAGGATTGCATCGCATAATGAGGCATTAGAGCTACCGCATTATTCGCACCCTGAGAGTGAATATAAGAAAATGTTCCATCACCTCGATTTGAATCTCTAAAAATAGGAATGATTTTTACAGCGTGAAAAAAATAGCGATGCATTCATAGTGTGAATACCTTCTTGGAAGAACGAATCCTATCTGCGATCATTAATTAATACTCGAAATTTGAAATAGTCTCGGATGATTCTAAAAAAATACCGTCTTCATAAACCTAGCATAATATTGAAATGAAAGTAAAGGATTGCAGTAGTATGTGACTGTAGATAAATGACGAAAAATTTGACTCTTAGCAATCCAATTATCCTTCAATTTCTTTAATTCCGCATAGTTCATAAACTAAATTTCTTCTACGTTTTATTTCTAAATATCATAAAATCAAGTATTTATTACTAATTGTTTTCAGCAGAAAAAGGATGATAGGATATGATAGGATAGGATTCAAGATAGGAGATAAGGAAAAACAAGATTTTCACAATATCTCACTATAGAAGGATATGAAAATATACACCTTATCAAATTTCATACATATTGTTGCTCTTACTTTAGATAGTAGATTCTTATAAATGTTCTACGTAAATCCGTTCGACAGATTTTGATGAAAAGCATGAGATGAATAACATTCGTTTTTTTGGGTGAAATTGTTCTACGTAATTATTTTTTACGAAGATTTTTTTCAACTAAACATATAACTACTTGGAATTTGAAAGGTAGTCATTCTAAAAATAATCATAAGTTTCCTATCATTCGTTCAATACTAATAAAAATGATTTATATACTGCAGATCATACTCGAAATTGTTCGATAAAATATGCTTCCATTCTATACTTTCAAGGGTTTATCCTCTCATTCCATATTTCGTTTACACCCTAATCTTCATAAAGTTGGAAGTTAAAATAATTCATCAAATTTTAAAAAAAAATCTATTTCAAGCAAAATTTTAACCGTTTTATTTATAACTCAGTGACATTAGTTTTTATATCCAAAAAAATGCCGTTAACAAAGCACCTTCCTTGTAGGAGCCCAAAATAGAAGCACACATATGTATCCTGTCAAACTCATAGACACTTTTTTAGTTCTATTTCAGATGTTTTAAATGAAGTTTTTTAGAGCCACTATAAATTCAGTATCAATCTTAAAATAAAAACTATCAACTCGTCAGGGAACGACTTTCTTTCCTTTACTCCCCGCTGTTTTCTTCTTTTCACCAACCGAGCCATCTCACTCTCCCGCAGTTCTATAACATTTAATCTTCATTTTTCCTCAACCTCTTCCTCTCTCGCCTACCTGCACCATCCAGTAGAGCTCTCATTTCTATAAATAGACTATTCAAGTCCTCGGTTCCCATTCGATTTTGGAATGCATGAATATATTTAACCGCTTATTTTTTTCAATCTAAGGTCAAGTATAAAACAGTTAAATTTGCCATGTTAAAAAGCATTCCGATAGATGGCCTTCTGGAAGAGGCCACGGTGAAGGCATACGTAGGCAAAAGAAGTCACCTCAATCTACTTTTAGTCACGTAGCGCTCTGAAGATGCTACTAATGCTCATGATGAATAATTGTAATAAAATATCTCTATTATACAGCTTTGTGGTATCAATGTCATCCTTTGGAATCAAATCTTCATTTAATTTTCACCTTAAGTATTGACATTGATGATTGAAATATCTCATAGTATAAATGAGAGAAATCCTTTTAAATTATTTAACAACAACATTTTTGCTATTCATTTTTGCATTTTTAAGATCTATCTCCTTAGAGAGTCGTGCTCAAACTTGGTTTTATTCTTTTCATTTTATCATAAGATAAGGAGGAAGATTTTGACTATCTGAAAGGATACACGGGAGGAAAATATTAACATTTAAGTGCTTCTATCAAGAAAGTATAAAACAATTTTTAAAGATAGGTGTGATACGTTTCACTCTATATTTTCGCGGTGGGAATAAATGCAATTCATATATTGCAAACTAATCCAAATTCTAATTACATCAAGATGAAAAATTCAATAAACATTTATCGAATTGTTAATCAACAAGTTTTCCTTATTGCTTAAGAACAGTTTCGTAATTTTTTGAAAGCTGATAGAAATGTAAGTCTGAACTGGTTGAGGTGTACTAGCAGTTATTTCAGCTCATTTGATCTTGTTTAACTTGACCTTGCCTAAAATTCCTGAATATTACTTTACCATTCAGTTCAAAGCGGTGAATAGTTTGGTTCGAAAAAATAAATTTTGAAAATTCAAGATATTATTGAAACATGGCAATGAAATAATGTTTCCATTGTTTAAAACATACAAATTCCTGCGAGTTCAATATAGGAGCTAAATAATATTACTGAACGAATGGGTTTGGTTGCGATGCATCAATATATGTTATGTGATAATGATTTTATAACATACATATTGATAACAAAATAAATTAAAAATACTCTCGAATACTGATATAAAATTAAAATATATGTAATGATAATTTTTCTGATAAATCCATCTTTGGCTACGACATATATACTAAATATTAACGCTGCCATAAAGAAAATACAGAAGTATATGACCTCCATCAAAATAAACTCATCGCCTTGATAATACGTTATAAAGTTGATCTAAACCGAAATTTATGATAAACGTTCCGAAGAAGGATTTCGTGAGTATGTGATTCACCGCTTTGAAATGCTTGGCACGTTATCATAGAAATGCAAGACTTAGGTCCGGTATTATAATCTCTTCTTAAAGTGGACTTTAGCCGTGAAGTTAGCTCTAAGTTTGAACTCTAACAAACCTTATCATAAACGAGATAATAACACAGATAGAAATTATAAAACAGGGCATTAATAATTTCCAAAAATAAATTTGCTAACTAGTGAGGAGATTAGAATAATTAATTATTAGAATTCATCAATTAAAAAAGACGGTTTTAAAAGCGATTATACTACAGAAACAATGGTTAAATTGCAATGATTTCTCTCACTTATGTATGACAATTACGCAAAAATATCGCGAGTTAATAACCGCTTGTGATCTATTTAATATTTTTTTTAAAGATGATATCGAGGGAATAATTAGCACACAACACGGTACACCAGTAAATTTAGAAAATATTACATCCTAACGTAAGCACTACAATATATCGATAAATGATATCAGGTATATTAGACTTTGAAAATTGAATGCTACAATGCACGAAGCAATCCCCAACAGAATTCCTTATTTATTCCATTTTACGTAAGGTCAGGGAAGTCAAATCCCGATAATGAGGCCAATTTTGATATAATAAGCCATAATCAACGAAAAATTTAAATCCGAACAGATTCGTGCACGAATTTCGTATAATAAATACATTACTTATCAGCGCTCGTGCTAGCGAAGTGAATCATCAGTCCAAACGCCGCAAATTTTCGATAAGAAGAAGCTATTTTTAGAAAGATTTCGCGGTCATGAAACCAGAACAAAACGTAAAAAATAAATCCGAAACCGATATCTAAAAATACACATCGTGTGCAGCGGATTTGATACTTTGTCCATTTAAGAGCTTATCCTTTAACCCGCAGACCTCGAAATGAGAACCCCCCCTCACAGAAACTCGCGCTTGAAAAAAAAACCGCATGAAATATTCAATAACATACGGCGAAAACAAGCTGTCATGGTCCAGATCAACAAACATCCCTTTTTATATCCGGCCCATTACGTCAGCCTCCGAAGACGAGTGAGGAGCTGCGATACCCTGCTTGGCCCCTTCGGCAACCACCCTGCTCCTCCACAGCCCTCATTGGGGCCACCGCAATCGGCCTCTCTCGTCCTTCACCGCGTGCTCCAAATCATAGTCCCCCTCCTCCCTCTGCTCTCCCCCTCTCACATTTAAACACACTGGAGAAGCGCGTGCAAAGCGACCTCAGGTGGAGATAAGTTTGTCGCTCTCGCAAGTAAAGAGAGACGACATTGTTTCGGAGAAGTTCAGTTAATCATATTAATCAGTTAATTATATTCAATGAAGTAGATTGGAGAGGAAAAAGTAGCGATGTAAGGAAATTTGATCAAGGTAGATATTTGTACAACTTTCGTAGGCTCCCAGATAGCCAAATGGGCGGAGTGTTTACTTTCGGTGAAAGCAGTCCAGGGTTCGATTCCCAATATGTGCTGTCAAAGATAACGATATTAGCTTTTAAAAGAACTTTTAAAAGTAAAATATACTACTATTACGATTAATTTCGCACCTTTTCATGGTGCCTTACGATGGTTCTTGGACTAATTGTGAGAAAACGTTGCAAAAAAATACCCGGACAGTCAGAGTAATTTCATGTCCATTCATTAATTATTAATTATAATTTATTGAAATTAACTAGAACGGTTTTTCAATAAGTAAAACCTGATTATTTAGACTTAATTTGCAACATGCCTTATATCTAAATAACTAAATCAATAAATCAATCAATTATTAATTATTGAGTTAGGTCATGCTGTAACTGGGAATCATCACAAAAATGTTAGTACGAGGACAAGTACAAGCTACTTTGGAATTACCCCGTATTTTCACCCTTATAATGACAAATATAAATATCTGAGACAGTATGCTCATAGATCTCTAAAGAACAAAAAGATAAGGTTACCAAAGATTACGTTGGTTACACCGTTAGAAGGGTTGTCAAATCTTATAGGATGGAGAGCCACATTGGAAATTTTATCAACCTCCTAATCCTGTGAGGACCCTAGAACTTAGTCGTTAACCTATCCTTCTTAGGGGTTTTGTGCGCTGCAGTTCTAATCAGATTGTTCATCCTAATAAGCACAAAATTTAATATGGATATTTAAAAATAAATTCCAAACATGTCAGACATCCATAATGAACATAAAATGAAGCTTTAGCCGAAATGTTTTGATTATGCCACTTCGTAATATGCACGAAGTCAGCTATTTAATTCACGGATCCTAGATTCTTTAATTTTCATTCATCATTCTTTGATAATATTATCGTGCCTATTTCAAATCTTCTACTTGTTTTGGCCGTACATTGGAAACTGTGCTGTAGAGGATCAATATTAGAAAATTATTTTCCACAGAAGAAACCCAAAGCTCAGTGAAATTTTTTTTTTAATGTGTACGTTGCACGTACCGGTACGTGCACCAAATTTACGCAAAAAAATTCTCGACAATTCATTCGCCCGTACACGAAACAGATCCAGGTTATTAGCGCTCACTAATTGCGAGGCGGATCGTAAATTAGAGAAACAGGGAGAGGAAATAATCCTCGAAAAAAAAAGTTCGCGAGTAATTCGTCGTAAATCGGAGTTTATCGCCCACTTAATATTTCATTTGTTCCTACTGGAAAAACAACCGACGTTGACCTTTCCTTGAAAGGCGATAGGGTACGGGGGATGGCTCGGAAGGAGAGATTGGCGCCAGATGGGGATGGATGGGGGAGCGGATAGCGGGGGTGGGCGAGGAGGCTGCTGCGACGGAATGGTCCTTGAAAGGGTGGCAAAGAGGAGGGAATTCCTCAGGGGTTCCTCACCGCGAGTGACCTTGCAATGCCGTGTCCGTGAGGATGGGTGGGGTGGGATCTGCCAACGGTGCGCACAGTGGCTATGTTGGGGGTGGAGAGAGATGTCTCGAACATTAACAAGCCGTCCGTGTAGTTATAAAAGTTTCAGGGTTAGCGAGATTTATATTTCGAGCCAATGGACGGGATACCAAATTACCGCGCTGCCCGATTACGTTGAACCTCAGTCCGGCTATATATCTATATATATTTATATACTCGCACGAGCTAACACACCCATTTCAAAGTGTCATTTAAATATGGCCTGGCGCTGAGTGAGAGAAAACTGATGAATAATAAGATTTATTGTTCAGGTTGCGGAATTTTTTACTTGATAAATAGGGAGCTAAATTTAAATGGAGCGTTTGTGAAAGCAAAATAACACATTGGAAAAGATGCTTGTTTTCCTCGAGAAGAAATTGAAATGAGAACATGGAACAAGTTTTCTTCTTTTATCGCCTCGACTTCTGAAAAGAAAAACACCTGTAAATACTTTAGATCGTATCTGTGTAATAGGAGATGTTTTCGAATAAATTAAACATCCACCTTTCCTTTTTATGGGAGGTAGCCTTTGAGGAAATAATGTATCAGCTACCGGTTACGCGTACAAAAATAACTCGTTAGGGAGGCATAAATTCAAGGGGAATTTAAATGTATATCTTTCAAGAGTGGTGAAATGTTAATTAGCTGTAAGGTTCAGGAATCTTGAAACAAAACTAAAAGTGAGAAAACGTATACACTTAAAGAATTCACTGTTCTTTTTTCAAATTTATTACAGAAAAATAAATAGACTTCAATTGTCAAATGAAGGGCTATTACAAACCACATAACGAAATTCATACCATAATAAGCCATTACAAAGTACGGGAAAGCAGTATATGGTTTATGTATTGAATGAAATATACACATCCATTGAGAATCAAGTATCAACCTTTATTATTATAATTATACTTCCGTGGATAAAATGTCGAAACTACAAGAAATACATATATAATCTCACTGGCAAAAATTGAACCTTCATAATTATTTCTATTTTTTTTCCAAATATTCGATCTTTCGTTAACCGGATTTCACCGGATTTTTAAACTCGCCAAAAGGAGTGAGGATTTTAAAGTATTTCCTTTCATATTATTCTTAAAGTAAGAATAATCTTAAAACCCTGATTCTCCGTCAACTTTAATTAACTGAAGATTGGAGGTCATTTTATCGAGAAAAATGGAAGAAGCGTAAATCGGTCACAGAAACACTTCGCTATTAGTTTTTCGGTGTAGCTCTTTTCCATGAACTTGGCGAATTGCATGTTTTGCAAATTATCAAAGGTGAGGGGGATCCTCCTTTAGATCCGCTAAAATGAAGGCGTAAATAGACCTTCGGGGTATTAATCACATTAAATTCAAATATTAGCCTTTATTCTCCACGTATTGAAGGGATTTATCTATGATTCGCGCCAATTTCGTAAAACCTAGAGAAAGCTGTTCCTGAAGCTGAACTACAAGCTGAACTAAAAGACATCATTTAAGTGGAACATTTTCTCAACAATAACCAGCAGCTCCATTCACCGTCAATATTTTCCTTCGATTCGTAAATGCCTTTCTAGAGTGCAATACCTAATAGTATTATCCGAGTAGACTTCAACTGTTCGTCAAAGGCGTCGAATTCTTGAAAAAAGTTTTCTCATAAAAACTGAAACAGCGACTTTTAAGTGAACTACTAAGCTACAGAACTATTTAGTTCTCTTACTATCGTATGCGAATTGTTAGTTCTAGGCCGAAGATGAATATTTTGTGTGTAAATCTGGTGGTATGTAAAAAGCATTTATGGCGGGGTATCTAGTACAAAAAAGGATCGCAGTCCCTCAATCAATTTTCAATGGGACTCCAGTAGTGCGATATGACCTTAGGTGTTGATGGATGAAATATAATTTTGCGTCATAATTATGTATCCGTCCTTAACCCAGATAAATATCCCTTATGAACAACCTAATTTCATTCTCATAACTTTTTGATACGTCTAAGAACACTTAACCTCACATTCCTATTTCAAGATAGAATGCCTTTCCCGTCAATAACGAAATGATCAGTGTTTTCTCTCCTTCAGGTTTGGTTGGATTTCTTGCCGATAACCTTTTAAGTATCGCACTAAAATTTTCAGCCTAAATTTAGTGAACAATTTCCTATGATATGAAGAATTTCCTGGTTGATATACACAAGTTTTCCGTCTGAAATTTGAATTTATACCACCGAAATATTTTCAATACTCCAATGAGTTAGCTTCATTAACCTTGCATATAAATCGTGCAATACAGTATTTATTGGGTTAATATTTACTCAGCATTTTCGATCAATATTTTTATTATATATTTTTCTGAAACGTATCTAAATACTCAGGAAAATCTGGATTTCTCAGGCGCTTTCAGAGGTTAATTAAATTGATTAAAATACATTTAAAAGAGATTCAATTCAAATATACTTAAAGATAATTAATCTAAGCATAAACTATTTCTATTTATCACTATTATAAATCGTACTTACTCTAAATGGTTTAAATATGGTTACATGACAGTAACCACTCAAATGCTAAAACGTTCGTTCGATGACTGAAAAGTCTAAATTCTATCAATCGAAAATATCATAAATAAACATTAGCAACCACATTTCACGCTATATTAATCGTATTAAACTAATGAAATACCGAATAATTCATGAAGTTAAATTACGTATACTGCTCTATTAGTTCATGAAACTAGACGTAACAATATTTTATTTATGTGGCATTTATTATATATTTAAAAATATCAAATTAATTATACATATTGAATTCATATAATATTCAGTCAAGGCTCAGACAGTCGTACTTAATGACGAAAAGCACAAACACTCTCAAAGGTAAATTCTTTCAGTCACTAGCAATTTCATTAAAAAACTAATACTCTCTCTTACTCCTCCTTGGTCTACACGTTATCGAAGAACGGCTCTTTTTATCAAATAAATATAATCAAAAGATCTACAAATTTCGCATTTTTAACATAAACAAAGAAAAAATTCTCCCCTCACCAACTCGATAAAATCACTAGGAACAATATTCTCAACAAGATATGTCCCAAAGGAAGGTGATCAATCCCAACGAAATTATTTTACCTACCCACCTACCATGACCTGACAAAAATTTTACTTCATGCACTAAAAATGTTCACTTAAATGTATCCCAGACCCTTTTGGATGATAACCAAAGTGAAATATATCCGTATTATTTGCAGATCCTAGGCTGAGACACTACAGCAGAGGTGTCGACATACAGTACTTCCGTTTTTCCGACAAGATCACAAGGAATAAAGTGATGAAGGCCCACCTATGGCTATACGCGAAGAGCTGGGGCGGTGGGGACGGAGAAGGAGGAACAGTTGCCCCAGAAGTCACCGTATCCGTGTACCGAGTGCGAGGAGTGGACGATTCTCTACAGCTATCGAAGCTCCATAGCATCAAGGAGCGGGCTCCCCTTCCAGGGAGGGGCCAATGGTACAAGGTGGACATCCGACGTATAGTTGTCGAGTGGTTCAAGCATCCGAGGGAAAACTTCGGTCTAGTGGCGCAAGTTCTCGACTCCAATCAGCATGAGCTTATGGTCACGGATCCGGAGGAAGATGGAGGAGGACTGGTGAGTCTTAAATTAAAGAATACCGATTGCTTCAAGCACGACGTTGTGGTAGGGCTCCATAATGTAACATCTCAACATCGCGTCATGATGATGCCGCGATTAGTCGAAACCCGGGTAGCGTAAGAAATCATTTAATTTGTACGAGTAAAAGTTGTTAAATTTTTATTTTTTCACGTTGAAGAATATCATGTATAATGGCGCGAGGTATACACGAAGTAGCTAAACGCAGTAACAAATCTTGTTCGAAGTATCGTTAATGTTTTTTTACGTTTAGAAAAATGTAACTTCCTCCGCAAATAACGATAGTGAATAGAATTGTCATAAACAGTGGTTTCTATCACAGGAGAACAGAATGATATATCCTTTTGATTGTTAAATGCGTATTTTCTCATATCATACGACAGAACTAATTATATTGAAAAATTCTTCTTTAATCCAATGTAAAATCTTCTTTGAACGATTGTCGACATTTCTTCCGTATGCAAAATTAATAGGACACTTAAATAAAAATTCGAATTTGAAAGGTTGAGAGCTTTGATATTTTGGCATGAAAATATATCTATAAATATTAGAGCATTATAGGACTAACAAATATTAAAATATACATTCACTTATCAACATAAAAAACAATAACACCAAATCAACCAATTCAAACCAAAATAATATAATCCGACATCAATAAATCCAAACCAATAATCAGCAATAGATAACTCAAAAATTCGTCTCAACATTATTTATGAATGCCGATTACCGTTTCAAAATAGATCGAAAACAGAAGCAAAGACTAACATACTATCCAATAAGTAAATCCTTGGTTTAAACTCCTGCCCCTTCAAGTCATTACTTTTCTGTACTGAAAAATGAGGCATTAGCAAATTTGAAGAAATTATTCCTAAATTTCAAAGTATAGATTCTTAAATTTTCGGCAAGCAAATGACTCTGGGCAAGAAAGTTCTTTCGAGAGCTCTGTTTCCTTTTCCTTAGTAATCTTTCCTTTTAAGAACAGTTTAAGTTTAGAAGCTACACGTGAAATACATATTCTAAAATATTAACATTGATAAAGCCAATAAATTTATAGATTCTGTCGCTTAATCTGCAAGAGTTTACATTACGATAAATTGATAAATTAATACTTCTAAAGTCTTTAGGGAGATCATATTTAAAATGTGTCAAAATTTTTTAATTAATTGCAGAAATTATAAATTGAGGTTATTATCGGAAGATTGCAGAACTAATTGACATTTTCAGACTTTAAAATTTAAAGCAAGATATTTCCGATCGAACTAAAAATGGGACACTTAAATGTATATTACAGTGATTCATTAGCTGTGTAATCACACAATGTAGTTAAATTTCAATAAAATTATTCTAATTACGTATTACTTAAAGATGTGAGGAGTATACATCGTTCGACCATAAAAAAGAAAGGATCACGTTGATATCATTAACTGGTCAAAGATGAATAAGTAAATTAAATTTTAATCTCGATAGCGGAAAAAAGAAAAATCGACTGGAGAATATCATCTAAGAAATTGCCTTGTGCACAACAATTTCACGCTCTAATAGCACACCCCAAACATCGCCACTAAAATGAAAACCAACAAGTTGCCTACACTAAACGAAATGATTCACTTGCGTTGAGATAATTAATGGAATCTGCGGCCTTTGAGTATAGGGACGGATAACATTATCTTCGGATATTAACTGATTCTTGTTTACAGAGTGGCATCACGTAGTTATACCTCCCATCACCGTTAATCATCATATCATCGAAGCACTATCCCACTTGTGCCGTTACTCTCATCCACACGTGTGCACACGGAAACCCCAAACACCGCCCTCGTTTCACATAAAAGCGAAATCTTAAATGGCCCACTTGAGGTCCCATTTGACTATCGACTCTGGGCCACGCCCACGGCCTTTCGCGGTCGTTTATCTAACGGCATAAGTGTTGCCCATCATCACCTTCTCTAACGACCTTCTTAATGACCAAGCAGAAACGGAACTATAATAAAGCTTTATGCCAAAAACATGGCACATTTTATTTCAAGCAACGGTAAAATTCTTGGATAATATATTCTTTCTATAACGGTTAAATCCATTATGCAAAGTTTATATCTACTATTGATGAGAGAATATATGGTAGATTTTATAAAAATTTGGATTCCTCCAATAGGCTAAAACTTGTCAGTACGAATATTAAGCATAGCTTAGGGGCCTGTCTAATTCAATAAATACCTCTATCTCAAAACTCTCAGAGCTCGATGTCTTCAAAATAATGATTGTTAGCAAAAACCGCTAAATATGATGGACCCCGATGACACGAAAGCTATTGTACACTTCTGGCCTATTGTGAATCACTTTTTTAAATGAATGATTATCTAACAAAAATACTTACGGACGCTAGGATATTTTTTCATTTATCCAAAAGCGGAATAAATAAGACATATACACATACTTCTTTCACAGTAGTTCATGAATAACTACCGATTTCAGCTACATTGTCATCATCAGATTACCAGAACATTAAACGTTTTAAAGACAAATCCACATAATGCTGAACATGGACATACAAAGTAACACTACCAATCCATGAGGTAATAGAGGTTAGATGTTTCGTGTTCTGATAACTTGATGAAGGCTATGCAGCCGAAACCGGTAGTTATTTAACATATTACAGTGAATAAAATACGAATCAGTGTTAAATCATGAATT
Source organism: Pachydiplax longipennis (assembly GCA_036926295.1). Taxonomy (NCBI): domain Eukaryota; kingdom Metazoa; phylum Arthropoda; class Insecta; order Odonata; family Libellulidae; genus Pachydiplax; species Pachydiplax longipennis. The sequence goes on along the minus strand of JAVFKF010000002.1, from coordinate 53,948,178 downwards.
TCCGCAATATCACGGTCTCCTCTGTGGATATCTTTTACGGAATTGTTATGGAAGTATTAATTGCATTTTCATGTAATTTACAAGTTGATGTACCACCTAAGCTTAAGTCCTAGAAGACATATTATGTTATATTTCTCATGCTATTTCCCTACGACTCTACCTCCAAGTAAAGAACGGAGGTGTAAGCGAAAAGGAGATTTATTTTTGGATAAAATACGCTTTTTCAATGAAAGATTTTCCTCTTTACTTACACTGGAGTGTTTCGCGATATAAAGTTAACTAAATTACAGAAAGAAGGATACAAGAACTATTCAAACAATTTTTTCATGGAACCGTTTTATTTTAATAATTACCTCAAAGTTAGACCTTATTCTGTGTCGAACACTGGACGACATTAACTTCAAATTTTGCTGACTGATGGTTTGGCATAATCTAAAATCCGTAGCATACTTTTATTTTTTGAAACTTTTAATTTAAATGGTTAATCAGGATTTTTTATTTTGATGGGATGCTTCACTTATAATTAAATGAGAGGGTTAAGAGATAAAGGTTCTCCAAGCGCCGAAATTGCGGCGACCGTCTAAGGGCGATTACCGGGAAACGGATAATCGTATTAGCGGTCCCAGTTCTTTAGAATCCCGATGTACATTTCGGAAACAATGCTTCCATCTTCATAGGGGGTCCAATGCTGAAAAGCATTGTTTCCGAAATGTACATCGGGATTCTAAAGAACTGGGACCGCTAATACGATTATCCGTTTCCCGGTAATCGCCCTTAGACGGTCGCCGCAATTTCGGCGCTTGGAGAACCTTTATCTCTTAGTTCATTGACCGCCGAGTTCCTTTTTTCTCCTTCTAAATGAGAGGGGCTGATTTCCAAAATTTTCCGGCAATTATCTGAACAGATTCGAGGGGCAATAGCTCCAAAATTGACCTAAATCTCATTTATTGGTCATTCGCCATGGTAATTTTAAAAAGTTACCTACCTCAATATATTTTTAAAGAAAATATTGTTGTCTAAGGTTACGTCCGCAAAGTTTTCGCAAAAGCTAAAACAACTTCAACTGTTTCATCTTTAATTTTATCCAGATATTTCTACACTTTACTTTACACATTATACGACTTATAAATACCGGTATCAAAGCTATTAGCAAATCATTCAAATTTCTCCAAAAATTAGCCGATACTTTTGAAATGTAACAAGATATCCGGAGATATTTTTAAATGCTGCAATGTTCTGTACATGTATAATAACGAATGAAACAATGACGTTCGGAAATTAAGGAAAATTTCCCTCAATGCTAAGATATGTTGAATAGAATGGTTACAAGGGATCAGAGGCATAACTGAGGGCTAACATCATGAATTATAAAAAATAGAATCACTACAAGAAAATAAAGAGAGTAGATGTTGATTTCCTTTCAGAATACTTCCAAATTATAAGAATAACTTCCCATATGATGATAATTTGTCTTAAGCTCTTTGTTAGAAGATCTGTTAAGATTTGTGTATTCTATATTATCCCTGCTTTGCACTATAAAAAATCCTTTGGTCTTTTCTTTAAATACCCAATTTTGATCGTTACGTGGTCACACATAAGGAGTTCTCAACCTTTTCGAGTGTTACCAACACCAAAACGAAGGGTAAATTATGTGGACCCTATCAGTAATACATTTACTAACTACCATCTAGGTTTACTATACTGGTATATTAATTAATTAAATTTCATTCAATCTCTTTGAGAGTACAAGAATAATGTTATTCAATAGTAGTACTAGTCCTATCTCTGTCCTAGTCTGATTCTTCAACCATTAATACTGTACTCTAAATAAATCCTGTTTCCTTACTTTCGGCAGATCCCCTTTGTGGAGGTGCACACCACAGACGGCCGTAAACACCGCACCAAACGCACCATCGGCCTCAACTGTAATGAGAACTCGAGGGAAACACGTTGCTGCCGCTACCCGCTAACAGTGGACTTCGAGGAGTTCGGCTGGGACTGGATAATAGCTCCTAAACGCTACGAGGCCAACTACTGCTCCGGGGAGTGTCCTTACGTCTTCCTGCAGAAGTACCCCCACACGCACATCGTGCAGCAGGCGAATCCCGGGGGTACTGCCGGTCCCTGCTGCGCACCTCGGAAGATGTCCTCCATCTCTATGCTGTACTTCGACAACGAGTTCAACATCATCTACGGCCTGCTACCTGGGATGGTGGTGGACCGCTGCGGCTGCTCCTAAGTGCACCTGAGGAATGGAACCCGATGCGTTTTGCGACGCCGACAGACCTCGATGGCCAAAAGATGAAAACCGTTCGCTAAATGACGACGATACCTAGGAAGATGGAGTCTAAAAGCAAGTTGCCTAAATGATGCTGATTTTGTGATGTAGGACAAAATAGCAGTACATTCGAAATCGACGACGATCCAAAAAAATTGAAAGTTGTTTCGAATCCCGATCGCGGCGTCGAACAAGATTTCCGACGCCCTTGAACATTTCGTCGAATGGGTACAGAAGGCACAGTTGATAGTGGTGGTTGGGACAAAGTTTTGCGTGAGAACAATTGTAAGAAGGAAAACAGATGAATGGTGAAAGCGGTTATTTCGATACGAAAAAATGTTCCTGGCGGAGGTGATGTTTAGCGCGTTGTCTCCTGAGCCGCTCAAAACCTCTCTGTCTCCCCGTGCGTCTTTACTTCCGGAAGCCCTTTCCCCAGCCGTCATCAAAAAAGTCTTCTGCTCAGTGTTATGAACGTACTAAAGGTTATTCCAAAAGGTTTAGCCGATAGGTAGAACCGGCATTTGACAATCTGATGCTCATTTAAAGGACAAATTCAATTTTTAAGTAAATTAATTAACTTCTGGTGGTGTCACCTTGAACACAAAATTTTTTAACGTCATATACCCTTTTGGGCGGAGTTCGAACGAGCGCACTCAATTTCTTCTCGTGCATCATAGTTTTGTATTAAAAATGACTGCGTATCACTGCATCGTGACAGAAAAACTGCCTTTTTTGTAAAGACATCAATTACTGCCTTCATTTCCTATACTTGCGTCTTCATAAATGTTAGATATTTTGGCAACTTTATTTAGTCTTCTTTGATTACGTTCAGATTTCACACGTAACGATTTCGAAGGAATGTAATTGATAAATTACACCGAGGTTTTCTGCTGCCTTGAAGATATATTGAATTCATCTTATACACAAGCACTCTACTCGAAGCGGCATGCAGCATATCCCATCGAGGCCCGATCAAAGAAAACGTGGTAATTCATGAATTTGTAAGGGGAAACAATAAGAGAGAGGTTTTGCAGAAAAGTGTAGCCAAGATTATAATTTAGTGGAAGGAGATGAAGATTTATTTCGTTAATTTAAAAGCTCCGGAAAGGATTAAGTCGTCATGAATTTTATCTTTCGATTGGTCTAATAAACTTCAAAAAAGAAAGGATATCAAAGATTGGATTTTACGAGGAAATGGTCGCGTTGAAAGACGTCATTGGTTTGTTCACAGCATTTGATCTCTATTTAAAAAGACTTTACAAAGAGCGCCGTTACGTTGGTAGCCGTGCTTTGGCGGGGAGTGTTTTGGACCTGAATTGCTTGTGAGGACTTGGAGGAGGTGCTGGCGGGAAAGGGTTACGCTGCCACCGCGGGCGTATGGGTGTAGCAGGAGTACAAAGAAGAAAGAGTCGAGTTAGAAGAGTGAGAGGATAACGGAGAGAGAAAAAGATGGAAGAATAGGGAACTCGAGACTTTAGCAGTCAAAAAAAGGCATAGGTGATATAAGCGATGGTGGAGGGGTGAATTAAGAGAGAGATGGAGGAATATGATGGAGAAGTGGTAGAGTGAGGCACGCGAGTATGTTGGAGAGAGAGTGAGATTAGAATGGTTTCTGGGTGGAGGTGTTAAAGGTAAGAACCCTGAGATGATTAGGAGGAAAAATGGTGAGGAAGAAGATAAGAAATGATTTTTAAAATGCCGTCCGGAGTACGAGAGTGTTTGAGCTGAGAGTTTGAGTGGAAGTGCGAAGAAGGCCGGGCGTGGGGGGGAGAGGGTTAGGGGAGGGGAACTCCCCCTCTCCTTGCTTTGCCAAGTGAGTGCACACGTTGTGATATTATTTTAGTAGAGAGATTGTTTTCTAATCTCAATGAGATTGTGTGAACATCATATTTCTGTCCTTTTTTCCTGTTTTATTTTTATTTTAAATTAATATTGTTTTTTACTAAATCATTCCTAAGGCTGTAACATTTCTATCATAATAGAGTATTATTACAATCAAAAGATTTTTAGAGAAGATACTGCTTCATACAATTCCTATATCTTCCAACTGATTTTCCAAACGGTTGATCCAGAGCTGACAGTAAGTAGCCTGTATTTTTTTCTGCGTATCAGTTCCCAAATAGTAGTAATAAATGGTGGATGTGCAAATAAAGATAAAAAAGGCTGATATTTACAATCATTACCTTTTTTCAAATGTAAAGTATTTGATCTCTCATTTTATGTTTGTATGAAAGATGTTAAAACATGATATTACGTAGGAATCGCTTTTTCTTGAGAGTTCTTCAATTGAGGCATATATTTGCTCTGATGACGATGTTTGGATTCGGATTAAATCAAAACCATGCATGACTTTTCTTCTTTCAGATATTGCGACTTTCACACGGTTGAGGGGTCGTTATTTTCTACCAGCTAATCAGAGCAAAGCAATGTGATTGCGCGTAAGTCGTCCATTCTTAAAGTGCTCTGGAAAAAATACTTGATATATTTTGTTCTCATTATGACACTAGATGGTGACAATATTTCTTTACTGAAAAATCCTCGTCATCGTCGCATAATTTTACGTTTTCATACTGAATATTGATTTATAATTTAGTTTTGGGAAAAGAGAAATGAAATTTGATAAAAAAGTTAAGCAATTCAGCAGCTTAAATATAAACTAATAAATCATTCTCATAGAATGTTAAGGTGTAGTTTATTTAAGAATCGTACGTATTTTAAGATTATAGCTCTTGAGAAAATGTTTCCTGTAAAACCGTATTATGATAAAAATTTAAGAGCAAAATTTTATGGACCGAATTAAAGTTAATTTTTCTATAATTGAAATGTTTTGTCCCAAAACGTACTGTGGAGCAATGCAGCGAGAAAGTGGTATATGGAATGAGGTCTGATATGAGAAGTAAGTTTAATAGAAGCAGTGATGTGATTGCAAAGTACCGAATTCGCCCCGCTGCTTGAGTAATCAACTCTTGTGATATCGAAGTTGTGTTAGTGAAACAAGATGGAATATTTTATATAAGCGAGATGATTACTGCTTCTTTGGATCGAATTAACATCCGAACCCAATGATCTGTATGTGAAAGGTTTACGTGGTAAAGTTTAAGCCTTGGAGAACAAATCGAGTGTTCGATCATCGGAAATTTTTATAAAATTCTCTTAACGATGTTGATGAGATTGAATGTTTCCAGTAAAATATTTGTCAAATTGGTTAAGTTAGCAACAAAATTATTATGGAGTGAAAACCTTACCAGAGCATTTAATGAGAAATGATTATCCCTGGTTTTTCCGAGTGAAAGTGATAAACATCAACTTCGAAGGAATAAACAACTCAAAAGTATGGATGACATATTTTGCTGAGTACTGTGATTTGATTCATAAAAAACCAAATTTTTGTGTATGACCCTTGTATATATTTGTTTATGAATTAATTAAAACTGGTAAAATTCTAATACAGACATTTTTCTGGGAAAAAAGGAAAATAACCCAAATGCAGCTTTTAAACTTTAGAAATTATCAATAAATTTGGTTAATTACAGCTTACTCTCAATTATTTTATTAAAAATACCTTTTCAACATGCCCTAATATCAGAGAAGCCGCAGCGAGAAATATTCTGATCATTCAGAATAATAAGAAAATTCCTAATTCCGAATTAGCCAGTTGAAAATAAAATTAGATTCTTTCAAATAACTTACTACATACGATGGAAATATACGGATAAGTAAGCACCTCAATCTAATAGAAATAGTAAATTTAGAGAAATAAACCAGCCAACAGCTATACTTTACAAAGAAATTCTGTTAACTCATGATTATTTCGCATATTTCATCTGAAAGACGGACGTCATACAAACGTCAGTTCAACGCTGGGAATCACTTTAATAGTAACGAGGATAAGAGACGACCTTACAATGAAATACTTATCCGAGATTTTAATGACCCATACCTCTCGATATGTGTTCTGAAATCACGAGTAAGTGATTTATTATAGGTAGAAGTGCAATTTCGATTGGAATGGATATCTCCGTTAAAAGCAGATAAATTATATACGATGAAACGCTGGATAAATATATCATGACCTTCCATCGCCACTCACTACAAATATCATAATAGCTATGAGCTCTTATATCTTATTTATGTTAACACACAATTAATGGATTCGTCGAAGAATCAAATTAAATTGTATTTCCTTCCAACGCATTATATACAAAATTCCGTAATGATCTCTTTAAACTACCACTCAAAACATGCATTAGATAGGGCAAATCTGAAATGCAGAAAGTTTTTGCCGGAATAATGTAAAATGTTTATTAATTTGGAGCCATGGCAGATTGACCATCCCTATTTACATTTATGGGTTTAAACTTAAAAATATTAAAAGGTTTGCGAATCAACTTTGAGTTTCGAATATTAATTATACAACATTTAAGATCATTCAGCAGCTAATGGTTGAATCATTCAATTTTTGAAATACACGTCTTTTGATATTCCAGAATTACATTTCATGCTGATCTGACATTTATAGCTGCTGATGATATGTTTCAAGATATTTCGCTTGCATAGGATTATGGTAGGTTCTGCTATGAACTTATTTTCACGCGAATAAGTTTTAAACGGTCAAGAGGTCTAATTCCCAAATGTTAACGTAAACGAAATAAGTTAATACTCTAAAGTTCACGTAAGATAAAATTAGTAGAGAAACAGAAATCGATTACTAAAAAGATATTTTTGTGTGTGGATGGAAAAATAACTCCATTCATTCTTGCAATATTAATCGAACATCCACAATAATAGAGAATAAATATATCTGAGACGAAATCATCCAATTTCAAATTCGCGTTCAGAAAGTAGGTGACGCAGTAATAAACTCCACCCTAACACATGAAATTCAGGCCGGATAAAAATCTACGGGAGAAATCAACACGTAAACAAATATGACCCGGAATTAAACCTCCCATCACAATGCAGCATTTTACAATTAACCATTCACTCCGCGTGAAAGAAAAAATTTTCGATTAAAGTTAGCCTTGGCCTGGTGAAATGGCAAGTATACTTCCGACACGCAAACAACCTTGTCCGTCCGCATAAAAAGAATACCCCCATAACTCGAAATCGAATTAACTTTTCAAAAGGTTTCGATCAAATGGCATGTAATAATCCCATTGACCGGTTTGTATTTTAAACGAATTTTCTTTTGATGTTAAGAATTCTTGACCCCTCCGCTCGAGTATGTAATGAAAGCGCGTGCGCCTTTCTTTTAAACCGAGGTGCGTGTCTACCACCACCACTCTGTACTCTCCCCGTAGGCCTCGCAAATTCCCGTCCCCCACTGGGGGCCAGAGGGGGCAACCTGCTCTCGACAAATACTCACTCATCCGGAGAAGGGGCGGGAGCGGGGCACAGGGCGCTCGCGTGAGTGCTGGCTAGGGTTCCGTGCGTGATGCAAGTGCTGTTCCCCTCCCTTTCCTGCCCACAACTTCTGCCCCCGGACATTCCTTACGATCAATCCCCGGTGGCCGCAATGAGAGAGCGAATAGTGACGAAGCTATTTTTACGGAGTTGATGAATCGACAAAGAGTTACTACTTATATGGCGGGAGGGAGAGATAAGAGATTTGAAGAAACTCCGAGTCGGCGCTGTGCGATTTTTACTCGGGCCTTTATTGGTGTCCACGTCCAATACTTTTGTATCGCATTACGTAAAAAAGCTTAACTATAACGCAAATTTTTATCATTATCACCTTTCGCGTGGAATAGAACCGCTGAAAGTAGTAAATACAAACAGATCATTCTTCGTCTCCACTAATTAAATTAAACGAATGATAGAAGGATATCAATGCAGAATAATCGTTAAACAGGTAATGATTCAGATTTTTTGCTCAAATTAACATAGAATAGGCGGCAATGATTCATTCCATTAAGAAATTTCAAGCATAGAATGAAATGCCTAGATAATTTATCTTTACTAACAGGTCAAGATAAATTTTGCAAGTTTACAAACAAATATCTAAAATCCACTCGTATGAGGAAATGATGGAATTCGTTTATTGTTTCTAGAACACAACCGAGCACAGATTCAAGGAGAGAGCAATTATTTGATTACTTTGAGTTTATAAGAAATTCATAACCTAATGCCACAAACTTATATCACAATGACACACTTTTTTGAAAATGGAACTGGAAAAAATCATATATTTATAATATGAATAGATAAATTCAAATTTTTTTCAAGATAGGAACTTCATTCATTTTTCCCGTTTCTATGATTACCATTTGTATTATTTTCTTGATTTCACTTTTATGTGATGTTAAATTCTAAATTAAAAGCTTCTAAACATTCATTAGGATAAAAGTCATTTACAAATACAGAGATATACATTGTAGATAATAAATAAGAATAAATAAAAGATAAGAATCCTCAAAGGACGTATATAAACTAAATTTAATCAGGCCTTAGGCATTAGGATAAAAAAGTATATCTTAAGTACAATTCCAAATAAAAAGTCAGATCAAAGACTGGATCAAAATTGTTTGCTAAGACATTACTGAGGCTAAGTTCAATATATTCGATTCAGTCATGTTTCCTTCTTCTCCGTCAATTAAGCATCTTATTTTCTCCAACCCAATAGTTCGGAATAAGTTTCCTGTCAAGTAGCTTCAAATCTTTGGAATCAAAGGATCAATCATGCTAGGCGAGTAATTCAACCCTGCTTAATAATTTCAGTATATTCTTTCGAAGTAAAAGCGTTAAACTCGTTATTGTTTAAAAATATTCTAAAAGCACATACTCTAAGAAAAAGAATAAGATTATCTTCAGATTTATCAATGCTAAGAGAAGTAATTGATTTTTAAATATAAATTTCGTACTCTTCGGATTTCTAAAAATTAACGAAGATATTGACATATATAGTTTTGATAGAAATAAGGGCGCTAAACTAAATTTTAAATGTTTTTAATATTAGAACCCATAATAATATACGTATTTTATAGTTTACGAAAGGAGGACTCCTAGATAGCCATGTGGTCAGCGCTTTAGACTTTGCTGAAAGTGGTCCCAGGTTCGATTGCCTATGGGAGCCCAGGTGCAACATGAGCTCAGATGTCGAAACACTTTTAACAATACTATCACTCCTTATGAAAGGAGATCCACAGTATTTTTGAGGGATAGGACTAATAAACAACACAACAACAACAAATATAATCTTCATTCAGTATTCAGCGTTAAGAATATAATAAACTACTATAACATAGAAGAAAGAACAATTAGTGCAAGCTTTAGTATGCGTCTAAAGGAAATAAACACAAACGTGCGATGAGAACGATAATTGTAGCACGGCAAAAGGATGAGTACCAAATATCAACCTCGGCTGCAGAATATTAAGCGATTGGCGGTGCAGTTAGAAGCAAAGTTTCCTTTTTAACATTACCCACCAAATAACTGGCACCAACAAGGCTTCCGCCATGTCGAGCGGTTACGCTAGACAGTGCAAATGGGTTGCGAGAATTCGCCCTTTTACACCGAGTAAGGACGGAATTTCGAAGTGAACTAATTAAAAAAACTTGCTTGCCCTAGAAATAATGTTGTTATCTGCCGTAGTCAGTCCCGAATTTGATTATGAAAATGCCATAAAATTGAGAATTCATTTTTGGAAGGAACAGTATTATATATGTAATGACAGAAACATTTCTTGATTCTTTAATTCATTTAACGATGATCTCATGGAAGGACTATGACTGGACTACATGTGTTAATTGACAATAATAATAATCATGTATTTATACGGCCAGTTCAAGTTTATGGAGACCACTCTTCTATTTAAAGTATATGCTTAAACAACCGTGCCTTATCTTGGATACGAACCCTGGATCTGGAACCTCATCCTTTTTCTCAGCAAAGCCAGTGAATTCAATGTTAGACATAGTTTCGCATATTTCGATATTTTATAGCCAGATCATCTTGATTTTTTAAATCGATATTACCAAATCGACCTACGATTCCAACATGCCTATTTCAAAAAAAATCATTTCATTCTTTCTATTTCGGTGATCGGAGTTGTTCCACCAGCGAATTTCAACGGAAAAATTCACGAGTATGAATTCCTCGAAAAGATTTTACTTGTGATCGAAACAAATTTCGCTCGACTGCTTCAAGTGGAGAGAGTTTGAAAGAGGTAAGTTGATCACGGAATCTGTTTCTCGATGCACGGAGACCCTCAGCGTGTTGCAATTCACGCAGGAGAAAGAGCCACGGATGAAGAGGGTGCGTGTGAGGGGGGCTAGCATGACGTCTCATTGTATCCGACATGCACCATCGAAACCTTAGGTAGGTTTTTATGCGCGCATCAATACGGGGAGCAAAGAATTCGTGTACGCAGCTACGCCCTCGGCACGATATTCCCATTTCGCACCAACTTTCTTCCCCCTCCCGCATCCATCACCTACTCTCCTTGTGCCAAACCCAACCCTCTCTCTCTGACTATCTCTCTGCGATTCACGCTCCCCTCTCTGCCACCTTTGCTCTCATCGAGTTATGTAACGGCCAACTATTAATTAATCCAAGGGCCGTTCTGCGAGAATTCTCCAAGAGAGAAGACGATTCTTGACGATGAGTGAATCACGACAAATTTTTTTATGCAAATAATATCATTTCATCGAACGAAGGACGTTGAATCATCAAATAAAGGATCTTTATTATTCACAGAAGTTAACCGTATTCAATTTCTCCAGTTTTAAGGTACACACTACTGTATTAAGTAATAAATTCAGAGGCTTGTTGCAAAAGAGCCTGCAGGGTCTAACCTAGCAAATTTTTTATCCGAAATCTCTGGTAGTCTATTCTTTCTTTAGCTGACCAACTGATACTATTTTTTACTTTAATTACAAGTAGTAGAAAAATATTAAGTCTTACGGTCTTGACGAATGCCTGCGCATTGCCCCCATGGCCCCATAACCATGGAGGACATATGAAGGGCTCATGAACGATACACTGTTCGAGCACCTTAATTGACTTTTTTCTTGGTATGTTTCATCTTAAATTATAATCAAAACGTTAATGTCGACTTAAATGCAAAGGAAATATAATATTATTAATTATCAATTTAAATTATTGCTTAAATGAATAAGAAAATATACTTCCTAAGATTCAAAACTTTTTGAGTTGTGAACAAAAAATAACAAAGCGTTTTCATTAGGACTATATTGAAAGGGATGAGTCTCTGTCCACATCTAATCCGTGATTCTATAATGAGAAAATATATGACTGAGAGAGATTACACTTCAAGCATGTTTGGAAATACTAAACTTAATCGTAAAAGTAACTATTATTCTCAAGATTACCAAAGATAACACCAAGATGTTGCAGAAAAGCTACATCATCGGGTACAGCAATGATATAGGAAAATCGGGACATTATTCCTGTCATAAAAAGACAAAAAATCGGGGAAAAACGGGATAAATAAGTGTTCCGATCATTTATAAGAAATATTAAGATATTTACATTAGATATATTTATTTAGATTTTGGCTGGAATTCCTCTTTCTTAAGACGAGATAAGTTACACGCTCTCAACATCCTTGTGGAGAAATATACCATGTCGTGGAAAAAGTTCTTCATTCGGCTAACGGATACTGAATTCTAGGAAAAAGCTCAATAGAAAGAAACATTTTTGGACGTTTCGAATAGCAACTTAGAGACTCGTGAGAAGAAATAAAAATCAAGGACAAATTCCGGAAAACAGGGATATTTTTACAGTCTAAGTATACAACGTCTTCATTTTCATTGGCTGTAGTTGTAAAGCTTACTAAGGAAACTAAATCTTTTTTTAAATATTACCAAATCGTCATAAATTATTATTACGATGAAATTGCATAAAAATAGTATTTGCTAGTTGAACGTACGGAACTGCCCAGGAACTTACGACCACCTTGCGAGAGCCATTCATTCGTATCTCGAAGATAGCGTGGCCATCTCATCTCCCCTGATCCGAGACCGATTAAAAATCGATTCTCCAAACTGAATTAACGGATTGGGTCTTTATTTCAATCGGTAACGTTTCCACGATGATTAAATCCAATACAGGGAAATGGTTGAGGAGGAGGGGAGAAAAAAGTGCAGTCAGAGGATAATATTGTGTAAGGAAAAAATAAATAGCTCGCCTTTTGGCGGGACCTCGTGGCAAGGAATTAGAGGTCTCAGTAACACGCGAAATGGATTTCGGTCGCGTGATGACTTGAATTATACCACTCCACGCATGAGTGAGTCCATATTTTGTGCACCGCCCCCACACACGGCCCTTCATCATCACCCTTCTCAATCACCCTCTTTCCTGTTCTTCTTCGCTCTTCTTCACTCCGCCCTTTCCCAATCAATCTCCCTTCATCACACAAACAATCGCCAATTCTCTTTGATCGCCAATTTCTTTGCGATTCGCCGCCTCATCTCACTTCCGCCTTTCATGTTTCCCCGATAGATCGCTATTTATATTTAAATTGTTTCGGACCTAAAAGAGCTCCTTGATATAGTTTCGAGGAAATATTGTATCGATTTAAAAAATTGCACACGATTGCAAAACGATACGATTTTTACACAACCAATTCTGATTATAATTTCACAGAATACGATCAGAAGTACGAGTTAATTAGAGATTTTTCAGATTTTGAGGTTTCTGAAATTGCGATAAAATGTACCCCACAGTGACTCTCACTCCCATTAGAAAATATAGTAATGCAAAATAGCAGCTTCTAGACTTACGGTTTTAAATTGCTCCTGACGGTTGCTCATTTATAATCTTTAAATGCTCTGATTTTGATCAAGAGACCTTAAATTTGATCATCACCTAGGTTTATACAGCCAAGGTCCACATTTTAAGTTAAATTCTCTGTTAATTATAACTATCTAGTTGACATACTCTGCTACGTAACAGGATGATAGTTCTAAAATAATTTAAGAAGAAGAAGATTCTATCTCTCATCTGCATTGGTATACAAACTTAATTGGCATTGGAATAAAGTACCATATTATAAGTTAAATTTTTCTTACATATATAAACGTGACTTACACTTGTCATCTTCAGTTTGGCGACGTTTCAACCAGCAAAATAATCTAACTTACTGGTGAAGTACAGCTAGTTCCAAAAAAAACTTACCACCTAAGCCGCAACCCGCATAACAGGCAGTGAGTTTCCTGCAAGCGAGCCTTAAGAAGTGAGAGAGAGAGAGAGGGAAAACATGGAGGAGATAGTCTGCTTCTGTCCTGGCTCCGCTTGCAGAGTTGAAATGGATTTATTTGCATTATTGATATTGCAAATATTTATTAGTATCCTTAGTTTGGTGACATTGGCGTAGCAGAATAGTATTATAACAATATCGATGTTGTAATGCAAGAATTCAGTTATTATAAAATGGTTATTACAAATCAGTATATATTCTAGCTTTGCTTCTCGCACCGAGGGAAGCGTCGCACACGAGGTCCCGTTATTCCTAGGAAACCGAGGCAAACCCCCTTCCCCTCATAAAATTTGAGTCTGAGACGAAAGGCACAAGCAGGACGAAGGAAATTTTTGCAAAATCTGCCTCTGAGCCGCTCTGAGCTTATGTTTAGCACTGAGATGGGAGGAAGAAAATTTCCGCGCAGTTTGAATCAGTGTCGGACCCAAAATGTATAGACCTCGAATTCGACGCCTTCGCTTGTAAAACTCTGCGGTTATAAGGGGTCGTATTATATATTATAATAGTAGATAATATTATACATCGTTCAAGAGAAGAGTTATTAGCCTTTAAAATTATATACCTAAGGAGTCCATATCGATCACCTGTTTTATCACAGCCTGTGTGAATACAATCTACAAAAGTAAAGTAAGGTGAACTCATGGCCATATCTAGGCTATTACTTTAAATACATAAAAAATCTATAAGTAAATATGTAGTATGAAGTCTTGAGGCATTCTCTGCGTATTTTAGATAAATTTTGTTTAATTTGATAAGCATCAAAATTAAAACTCGATCGGTAAAAAATCAGTAAATTTTATCATCTATGCAGTTGGTATTTTTAATATACCGTCAAAATCAATTGATAGAAAATGTGCTAGGATCGATTTTCCTGATTTAATAAAGATGACGGATACGAGACAACCATCTTTCACGTTGATTTTGAATCCAAAATGAATTTTTTTGGTGTCATTGAAGTGTGAATCGAATAAACGTGATTTCTTCTGTGGATTCCTCTTGAAATGGTTGCAGTCACAAACCATTACGTTCTTAAACGTTCTTCTCTCGTATTTATCAAGTTCTAAAATACACAAAAAGATAGAGCGAATGAGGTTTTGTCATAATGCTCATTGAATGCTACTGTAAGCTATGAATGTAAAATTTTCAATTAATTTTGAATGCATACAAAACTGCTTGCATTGTTTATATTTCAACTGTTTATTATCACGTTTACAATTATTATAATGTAGAAAACGTTAAAAATACGCGAAATAATAGGGACTTAGTGAAATAGTTTTAGGGCCTTTTTACCTGTAATTCCAACCCTGTAAGTATCACACGGGGATAAGAAGCGCATATGAGGCTCATGTTGAAATTTTTCTCCCCTCGGTTGATGGCTGGCCCTACGTAACTCTCATATTTTTTCGACAGAATTTTAATGATTGAGATGAATGGGCGGTGGTTTGGTATGAATAGTCTATCTACATATTTATCGCTCGGTGATATTGAAAATATTCCTTCGTATTTAAAATGTATGGCTATGAGAAACTTTTCATCTCTCCACATTCCATGACAAATTTGAAAAGCAAGATAGAGGAGTGATTGGAAGAAGTGGTTAAAGCAATGAATTCACCAGGACTTCAAGAGGGGGACTGTTTTGATAGAGATAGGGAAGTGAGAAACGACGGAAACAGTAATACATACACTCACATGAATCTAACAACCGAAAGTGTAAGAGGTATGTTAATTCCAGATTTTTGGATAAATCACAATAGGTAATGGCATTTCTTGCGTTCCTCGTTGACCAATTGGTTACTTTGAGTAGGAGCAACGACCTCTTTTAAAAGTATAACCCACTCACTCACCTTCTCAATTTTCTCATCCAACATATATTTTTCCGTTTATGACAGCCTCCAGAGAAACTACTCATTTATCCAATTTAAGTAATATATTAGTCAAGAATGGTTAACATTCAAATATACAGGATATAACGCCCATGGCTTATCATACTTTCAGAAATTTCCTTCTGATACATCAGTAATTCCCAGGATCTCCGAAATTGTATGCAATAGCGATGTTCAATGTATCGTACCAATCTTTTAATTCTATAAGAAAGTTCGAGTAGTTTACTAAGCCAGAACCTAAACCATCTTCTTATCAGCAATTTATTTTGGAAAGAGAGTTCGGTTTTTTCAAACCGATAAAAATTGCTAACATTGGTATTACTATCTATGCAAGCCAATGGTTTATTCTAAATCTTACCTAACTTTAGAGATGTGATTTATCTGTAATCGGCGTATAAACTCTAAGTTTCTGCGACACTAAATATGCGGAGTATCTAAAATTCCATATTTACGTTTCAATTCATATTTTAGTGACATGATAATAGAAACTTTAGTCGATGTAGTAAGATCATCTTCAACGCTCTATCTATTTTGTATCATAGATGTTATAAGAGAAGTGAAACGATTTGGTTCTCGTAAGCGTAAGGAATAAATATTAGATGGCATTTCTCTAGTTCATTGTTCATTTCTCAAGTTATTCCAAACTACGAAATTTTTAGCTCAATGTAGGCACGAAATAAAGCATAAAAAACAATTTATATAAATAAAGTAAACAATCATTGACGAAGAGCTTGATTGATATAAATTGACGATAGGCAGCGTTACTTATTTTTTCATTTTTGTTGTTGAATTTGTTATTTAGTATAAGCTAATACAGTTTATACCATTCACTTTAAAAGCAGAATATAGAGATACTAATTCTGATATGATGCACCCAAACATTGTCAACTTTATGTTATCATTCAGATTTTCCGAAGGTCCTAATTTAACTGGAATGATCTTCCTTGCATTACTATTTAAAAATACTATGAAAAATTTAAAAAACATCTTCGCAAAGTTCGTAGAGAATTATGATGTGCCTAGGATGAGGGTGTTACGAAGGTCCTTGGAGTGAATGTTGGAATAATGGATTACATATAGAACCAAGAATATTTTAACAGCTAAGGTATGAATCATGAGAATTAGAGGAATATTCTCATGTAAGTCCGGTTACCATCCGTTGGTTTCTATTTTTAACGTGTTCTTCCATGACTCCTTTTACCCATCATTCATAATTATTGATAGTGATTTTTCTTTTAATTATTATACATATTATGCACCATTCAAATAATTCGGGTTATATATCTTACTTGAGGCATTCAGAAACCGAAGCAGCAATCATTAATCATTAGTCTTATTAAACATTAGTCTAGCGTATAGTTCTGAAAATCATTTCAGTAACATTGGAAATCCTGTTGTGGTTGTTTTCTCACCCCCTGACATAAGTCATACGGCGGGTCGCGGGGTATTAATGTAAATGTAAATAAACCAGGTGTTAACGTGTAAACCTGCAATATGCAAGTATAGGAAACCTGGAGTTTATATGCAATATGCAAATTAGTCTTAAGGTTCTGATTTGCCATACTAACTGTTGTTTCTTAACCATCTTAAAGTGTATTCCTTGCAAGAAGTCCTGAAAGGTCGTCTACCTCAAAAATAGAGTTGAATATCTTCATTCCCTAAGGGAATACCTGCGGCGAAGATTACAAATCGCGGATCCACCATTTCCCACCTTACTTGTGATCGGTCGCCGCCACCATACCCTAACCTTTGATACCTGCTCAGCAGGGGTGCGGTCAGGAATCCTCATTAGCGCTTTCAAATTCGCTACCCCGGATACATACGACCATCCACAATCTGCCGAAAAGGGGGTTTTTCTCCTCAGAGCGGAGTTCACCTTCACCCATCGGCCGTTTTATGGTTCCTTTGAGAAAATAGACAATACCTTTCGATGGACGCAACAAAAGAAAAAGAAACAACAAAGGAATGAATAGGGGATACTCCTAGGGCCAGGGTGGAGGAAAGGAAAGTTCTCCTTTCTCCATGGAAGAATTAGTAAAACCTCAGACGCGAATTTGTCAGAAACAGCCAAATCTCATCTCAAAATCATAATGCTTCATCTGATACCGTCACCACGAATGCCTGGTGGAAGTAAGAACAGAATGACATGTTGATGCATATATACTGAAATTCCTAATGCTCTGTTAATTGTCGTATCAAGCAAATTTTATACTTCTCTGTATTGCAGAATAATTCAACTGTGAAGAAATCGAGTCAAAATTTGCACCACGGGGCAAGAAAGAGATTTAGCATCAGATAAAAGTTGGGACAGCATAATATTGCAAGTAACATGAACTTGATTTAATTAAAGGGATAGTTTTTCTGGGACTGGCAATGAACAATATTTTCGGAAAAATGTTACGAGATGCTGACGTTAATTTCGTCGTAAATTAATTTTTAATTCGATACATGAAAAAATTTTGTAGCCCTCAGTATTTAAATTGTGCTACTATTCTAATACCTATGTTATTTTCTAAAATATTAAATTAGCAATTTGAATTTTAAACAATTACCTTAGAAAATGATGATAGCACACCAATAAATATTTTACTTTCTATCATATGATTTGGCGGCATTTAAAATTTTTATAATATTTGATGTAATTATCTGATGTAGTTGATCGTAATTTATTTGGTTTACTTTATTGTAATATGTTTTGGGTCTAATTTTCAGAGCTCTCTACCAGGTTGACTTAAAATGATTCTTTCTCGGTGTATTCGTCCAGATAAAGTTTCTTTTCATCTTTGCTTTCCTCAGTAGGTTTCGAAATTTTTTCATACTCCCCTTCTCGATAGAATTTTTCTGCAACATAAATTGACATACAGTTGATTGTGTTCTTATTCCTAATTATTCTTTATCTCCTTGCTGAGCTTTCGTTCATCTTTCTATTTGAGTCATAGTCGTGAATTTCCTCTAAATAAATTTAAAAGTTCTTCCTGTAGGCGTCAAGAGCATAAAAAACGTAATAATATAATCCTTTTTAATCTTGTAATGACATAATTTTTCATTGGATAATTGAAGCAGCTAAAGTAAGTTTACCCGATGCCTCCAGAAAAAGGTGAATTACGCAGAAATTTCTGGCCGAAATAAGGAGATCCGATTCTCATTCATTTTTTAATACTATGCTGCTGACATAGTAAAAATTAACATTAAATTTAAACTAGATTTCGTGCTAATAAAGACGGTACAAATACGTTCAACGCGTTTCACAACGGTTTAAAAAGGCGCCTTCCTTCCAAGAGCCAATAGAATGCGTGGAAAACTCTAGACTCGCTCTCATCGAGCTTCACGTCTGTTATGCGGGTTGCGGCTTAGGTGGTAAGTTTTTTTTGGAACTAGCTGTACAATACAAGAAAATTTCTCGAGATCACTCTATCAATTTCACTACATTATCGTCATTTCAGATGTTAAAAATAGGGGCGAATATCGAATGAATCAATGCACAAAAATAATATCCATGGTGAAGTGAAGAATCTAAATAAACTATGTGTAACACAAGGAAGAAAGTGTAGTATGTATCTATTTGTACTAAAATTGATGTTAGGTCATACGAGAGAACTACTGGGTGCAACATAATATCACTATCCGGAGGAAAAAGAATATTAGGGTTGATGTAACCTTTATAATTTTATAGAATTTTTCAGAAACTTACATTCATTCCAAAATGAATAACTGCGAATGTTGTGTTACATGGTTTATAGAATATGCTTTCATCCCTTGAAAAAAAAACAGGTATACGAAGATACTAGGAATCAACTTCCTAAAAAATCATTTTCTTTGGTACTAAAAAGTCAGAATTCGATGGGAGAGCATACTGAGGAAAGGCTATTGGATTATGTGTCTACCTGGGAAAAGATACGTTTTAGCTTCAAGAAATCATAGCGAGACGGTGTATCGAAGAAAAATAGGTAGTAATTACACTGGCAACTATTTCATGATCAAAAGGATGCACGAGCATCTAGAAGGTAGTTTCGCTAAATCTCCAGAAGCAAGCAAATTAAATTTATTTTCTTTCATGTACCTCCACGAATGAAATTTACAAATATACGTAAAAAATAGCATATGTATAAGAAAAAGAAGTGATGAATATAAGTACGAGTTGGTAGTAAAACAGAATCGCGGCGGAACGCCGGTTAATTATTCATCCCAATGAATTTTTACACAAGGACGTTGCTTTATATTCATCGATATGCACTAAAAATTAACAATACTTTCGAGTATATATCGATGAAATTCGTGATAATCTATCAATACACCTTCTTTAGGTACCACAACTGTAAATTTGAGGGTGCCACTGGAAGTAATTGAAATCCAATAAACCAGTTTCTGAGATTCCGATGAAGCACGAGGGTGCTGAAAAAAAAACAGATTCACTCATTTAATTAGAGAAGCAGAAGCATTACGCTCTCGAGACTGAAAGTTCCAACTCCAAAAGGATCTCCCTCAACAGCAACAGTCCAACTTACTGCCGTCCACAAAGTCTGCTGAGACCGAGAGGTATTCTCGACATCTGAAGAAGTGTGGCTGAAAACCCGGAGGGGGATGGATGCGGGTAAGATTATTTGAGATACATGCTAAGGGTAAGAATCAAGGACTGAGAATACGGGGGGAATATCGAGGGTTGCGGCGATAGGATCGAGTTGTGCTGAGGAGTGGGAGAGGAGGGAAGGGGGCAGTAAGATCCTCCCTCCGGGACCAGAAGGGTGAGCGACAGATACGAGGAGGGGTTACCAAAATATGGCTTCTAAATCGCTAATTCGCATTACTCTTTTTTTCTGCCAGGGGGATTTACTGCCCATTCCTTCTCCCGCCCTCCGCCGCCTACGACCCCTCCGTGCCCCTTTGCCGCCGCGCTTCACCGGTGGCTGGCGTGCGAATCTGCGGGCCCGAGTGCCTATAGGACAACAAACCTTCGCACCACAACAGAAACACATCCAGCTGCACGAAATCGATTCCAAAGGAGGAAAAAAAGGACGTAACTTTGTCTGCCTTTCAAAATGTAAACAAACACTTCATCCTCCTCCATAAATGGCCAATAACGTACTCTTGTGCTTTCGATGCCAGAGCAGGGTGCAAGTAGAAATTAGCAGTGATGGACAGCGAATGCATCCAGAAAATGCGTTCACTGTTGTAGCTGAGCTTAATAGATGCTAGATTTCATAATGACCGGTTAAATCACCGCAACTTATCGCTATTTTCTTGAATGAGGAGAGCTTTGAAATTCATTAATCTCAATATTCCTTGGTAAAAGTTTGCGTGCGAGGGAATATGCAAGTGATTACGTTTAATACTGCTGGACGAATGTGAGGCCACGTGATGGTGCCTGTTAAAAGTCTACACGATCATCAGAAGCCTTTTACTGCCATTATATATCGCTTTGAATAGTCCATGGTCATCGCAAACTTTACCGTTTACTCAAACCACAGAAATATTCCTTAGTAGTGCTAGAGGAACATTGTAACGGAAAGCCCTTAACTGTAGAAGCACTGACTGCAAAAGGTATATCCTACATATTCGGATAAACTGAGCGCTAAATGAGAGATATGATAATGTATTATTTGTTTATAAATATTTGATTGATTTAAGTTATCAGAACTAGATCCTTCGGCTAAATATCATGCCTTAATTCTTGAACGAATTCCCTCAAAATCACGCAAAATGCAACTATCTCGAAATGTGACTTACACAGAGGTTGGAGTTAAAGTCTGAGCAAGTAAAAGAGCAAGTATGAGTAAAATGAAAGAATAATAGCAAGACTATATATTGCTATAGCTTGCCGTTACGTTATGGGGTGCAAAAATTCTTGAATTGATTAGTTTAAAAAAATTAATAATGATAAAGAAAAAGAGCGTTCATTCTTTTTTCAAGGACAGTTTGGATCTATTATCAAAATTTTGATACTTAGAGAGAATTAGGATTCGCACACGATGCAGTCTTCAATAGAATTTGATAGGTTCTCATTATCTAGCCTTCCCTACACAATAAAAACGACGGAGCGATAAGACGGAGCTTTGCTATGTTAATGTGAATAAATACACCAGTTTTGCTGTGAAAGTGGTTATTTTTTCATTACCTCCCTACACAATTTGCCATATTCCGTGTTTGTTCATTCAATCAGCTACGAGACATGGCATTGGATTTTGAATTTTCACCTTATGTTCTTTTGTTTAATTTAATTAGCCTTCAGAATAAAATGAACTAGCCCCAATATTACTTCTTGATTTGGTAGAACTTAAATCTCTTCATTTTAGCTCGAAGAGCAATTTTTCTGTTTCCCTTGCTTAGCTGGAAATCTGAATCTAAAGTTAGTCGCTTTTTCCCTCATCATAAATACGGAAAGATGTTTTTGTTTAAAAAAAATACGACGATCTGTTCCTTTGATTTTAGCAGGAACAGTGAATGCGCATGAAAATTGTTTTTATTTCACTCTTCTACACTTACTACGTCGGAAAATATTCAATGACTTTAAATCCAGAAAGCTTACATCTTTTGCAAGTTGAAAAAACAAGCTTTAGGTTGGGTGAATTTCTCGTTCATTGAAGAGATTCGCACTATTTATGTATATACTAGTGAATTCCCACATCAAAAATGACGGGAATAAATTTAACTTATGAAATTTGCATAAATATCCTGTCCTTTTTATTTTCAAAAATAATCCCTCTCAAATTTGAAATACCTATTGTGAATGGTAACCCTTTTGGTCGTATAGCAGGAGGAGCGCGCACTCTATTTCATTAAAAGACTTAAAAAATTAATCCTAGAACCGGCTTGCTTTAGCATCTATTTTCCTTTACTCCCTTTATCATTCAATCTATGCAACATACATTTTTCTGCATAAATATTCGAGGGATGCATAAGCTCAGATTCAACAATCGTATTGGTGGTCAAATGGACTGGTTATGTAGAAGCGCAATATCTCGCGATATTTTCGTTCATGTTATCAAAATTCTTGCAATTTTGAAACAAAATCAATAATTTACAACAAAAATAAGACCCTTTATTCAATTTCCTTTATTTTTGGCACTTATATCCATATCGTAGGACCATTAATTCTGATTTAATTCCGCAAACAAATAAATGTTTTCAATCGATCAAAATGAACTTGACGTGCATTTCTTATGAGAGACGATTCGATTCGTCCAGAGTCGAACCAAGGATAATTTGATCAAAGAAATATCAAGAAGTTGGACCTTGATTGGACCTCCATTGGACCTTGAACGACTCACAAAAATTTGTAATTCTATCACGCCGGGAAGAGCATGGAATTATTGTTCGACAATTTATACTATTTCTTACGGGAGTTACTGGCAACAGATAGATAAATATATACGCATTGGCGATTATTATATAAGATACTCTGGTTATGTTTATGAATTGTGACAGTCTTAATGTGATACATAATATCGTAAGACGATTGTGAAATTAATTTTAAGGCTTAGAATTATTGTCAAACAGTAAGTAGCAATTTTTTCATTTATTGTTTATTGAATGCTTAATTCAAGCATTCAATAAACGAATAATACAAATTGCATTTATGTTTCGTAAATTCTAAAAAAAATGCTACCGCATGTCTAGTTACGAGGGACACCGACCATTGCAATTCCTCTTTTGATTTTCTCATTTTATAAGGAGAAGAATGTTTTAACCTTATGTTTCAAAATAAATATAGATCTAAATATCGGCATTATCGACCTGCCTTGGAATAAAAATTTGGAATTTACACCGTCGCGTACTTAAGTTACTCACAACGAAAGTGAATTTCAACATGCGAAGTTGTGCTCAATATTAATTGTTTCAAACTAATTGTCTAATGAAAACTTAAGTACTCCTTTTTTATTACAAGTTTACAGAAATAAATCCTTACTTACTTACTTTACTTTACTTTATGATAATCTGAAATTTTAAATTCAAACGATAAAACATTTTTACTGTATTTTTTACACATGAAGACCTTGAAAACTACAACTAAAAAGAATTTTAACGATCTAGAATAATTTTTATAAAAAATTCTATTATTCAATTATTGATCTTCTCATTCTTGCCCGAATAAAGACGATTTATTATTATTATTGTTATTATTATTATTTCTCTTTTCATCGGGACGTTATATAACGTTTAATTTATTGATATTAGAATCAAAAGTAAGCTTTTTATCATTGTAAAATTTAATCAAGTGTTATCACATTTTCACCTTCTCAAATCTATTCTACTTTTAGCTTCCGAACTTTATCAAGCCTTACTGATATAAAAAAATCAGTGAATATCTACACGCAAGTTTTCCCTTTAAGGAAAGAAGGACTTCTTTAAAAGTAATATTTTTAATTCGATTAATCAACGAAGTCAGAACTACAAGAAAACTCGTTACAAAAGAAATGACATTAACGTCACTTCTTATAAATAAGGGTATCTTTAAAATTATTCTTTTTCAATTCGTCGTTACACCTTTCTTAGAGGTGACCGAGTGAAACTCTGACCTGAATAGCCAAATTGGAATTACTTCTGCGAACAATATCTAGTCCAATCCCCACAAGAATTCCAAAATTAACTTAGATATGGACGCTCATAAATAAATATAGTCCCGAATATTAGCGCCAAGCTCGAAGAGTACATTGATACCGGCATGCCTTAATCTGCACACCATTTGGTCGTCTGATGTTACGTCGACACGGCACCCAAACTTTGAATTCGAAAGATCTTCTCCTCCTTTGAGAGTAGGTTATTTGAGAGAGGTCGTGACCCACCATACCACCGCCATTCACGTCCCCATCACATACTTTTCATCTCCGCCACCGCGAGACAGAAAGTTCGTAGACAGCGTCTGAAGGGAACTTCCTTGAGGGTAGAATATGGGGAAAAATGCTAGATAACCGCAATTATACCGAAATAGTGTCCCAGTAGTATAGTAGCTAGTAAGGTAGACTTCGATTATCCTATTCACAGATATACTTTAAGCCGAATAATTTGGAGAATTCGTATTTCTCGGATAAAATTTATTTAAAATAGCGATCGTGTAGAGTAAAATATAAAATATTTTCGAGTTAATTTCTATCCTGATGTTTCTCATCGAATGATAAAAAGATTTTCGGAATCACTTTTTATGACATTGAAACATCCCGTTGAAGACTTAACTTTCAATTAAAATTTTGATTGATTGAAATTTACCGGTAGAATTAATTATAAACAATGAGAATATGAGAAATACCATCTTTATGCATGTCCATGTTTCCCTTTAACTTTAAGCGACCTACGTGAGGTATTTCTGATGTCTGCAAGCTTGTCTTCGATATTTTCCTTTTATTTTAGCGTATTCATCGTTAACTTAAATACTAATCGAGAGGGTATCGTTGATTAAGTTAATATCGTTTAATTCTTCTCCAGAAATAATAATATAATGACTTATTCTCAATTTGTGATTTCTTGCAATGCAGTGCTCATAATACAAATATTCATGATTTACGATCTTAAATTAATTATTGTATTGAATTGATTTTTTTACGTTCCAAGTTAACATTAGATAGATTTTTAAAATTCCTGAGTGTCTGTATTGTTATACCCCTACTTCATAGAAGCCACTGTGCAAAATACCATTGCGAAATAAGCTACTCATATGTAGATGCATGAATATATAAAAAGGCCCTCAGTATCTTTAAAATTAACTTTGTTACGAAAGAGAGGGTAAAAAATAGACTTCTCAAGCTTACAAACTCTTCATATTAATATTTAAGCTTTTAATTTGCCAAAATATTTTAACGAAAATGTAAAAAAACAAATTTTAATGAGCTACAAGTGGTTAATAAAATTTAATTTCCCGTAATATTTGAAGGAAAGCCTTTGACTGAATAAATTAGATTCCAGATATGCATATATTCAGTAAACGTGACTTGAATGGTTAAATAGTCTTAAATTTATAATATAAAGTCTCTAAAAACCATCCAATGCTTAGCGCAGACTAAGATCGACTACAATGCTAAATTTTACTGTTTAATTTTCATAATGAAAAATATTTTCTATAATTCAATTAAGGCCCTCAGATAGTCAAGTGAGCAATGCGTTTGCCTTTGACAAAAGCTGCTTTGAGTTCGATTCCTGGCGGGGTTCCCGACTGGAATATATGGGGAATGACCTCAGCTGTCGAGGAAATTTTAATAATATTACTGCTATTGTTTCACGTAATTTAATTCATCATTTAGAAACAGCATATATATATGCCTGAGATGAACAATAAATAAATGGTAAGATAACGTAACTTTATACAGTTGCAAAAAAAGTCTGGCACTGGGTAGGAGGATGAGGATAAAGGCAGACAAGGCCCGACTCATGGGGTTAAGAGGTCAGCTGCACTAAGGGGATCAAGGTCAAACGTATCAATTTGAAGGGACGGAGAGGTGATGAGAAGGTGGAGGATCAGAAGAATACGAGAGATGGAGGAGGAAGAAAATCAAAAGAAGAGATTAGTAGACGTACGGTGAAAAGATGAAAGATATGCAAACAAATAATTAAACTGAAGAAACTTAACTTAAGATGGAGAACAGTAAACTAAAAATTACCGATAAGGTGAACGTGTATTAAGAAAATTGTATAAATCACCATTATTTCATTTATTATTAAAACTAAGAAATATTTCTACTACATTCTTTAAATGACAAATTTGAATTTTTCCTCTTTATGTAGTATTACTATTCTCTCTAGTTTATGACATGATAAGCGATCTCCAGTTTTGGAGAAATTGTTATTTATAATCGACTTCAAAAACGCTACAACTCAGGAACCTAGAACATTTTTCCATTTTATCATATTACTACTCTATATACGAGTATAATATATTTTCCCTCTTATATATTCCCTCTATATACTATATTTTATATTTTCCGAGTTTCTTCTTTTATTAGTCAAACGCAATGACTACATTAACCCTGATTAAGACAAATATTCTACACGTCTAGATTGTTTAAGGCCTTTTACTAGTACCGATCATCATGTTATCTTTACTTATTGTAGTCGCTCTACTTAGGTCGTCATCTGGAGCCTTTGAAACGATGTTTTCATATTAACAGGGCAGATATCGGTGATATCTTCTATATTTAAAATTTAATCCACTTAGAATTAGATTGAGATTACCTAGTGTTCGAGATTTATAGAAAAAAAGTCGAAATTTTGCTTCACTTCGATTCAGTTTATTTCATTTCTTTGCGTAAAACCAAGCTTATAAGCCCCGAAAAATATAAATATCCGAGTTTAAACTTTTTTTATTAAAGTTGACATCTTGGAACTATTCACAAAATTTATTTTTGCCCACGATATATTAATTCTCCAACTAAACGCTCGGATATACATCAGAAAAATTCAGACAACAATCAAATGAAATAAAATAGCGAATATAAAAATAATGGAAGTTTTTAGAACAAAAATTACATTCATTTGATTGTTGTCTGAATTAATGAGACAGATTTAACAACGAAATCAATGAAATATTTATCAATCGACGAAAACTTAATCAAGAGAAACTGGACAATGAAGATCAAAAAAGAAACACCGCGTAATGTGTCTACCTAGAAATAAAGAAATAATTGTATTTAAAATAATTGAAGGCATTGAGAATACGTCGCAATTCAAAACTATTTTTAAAGCCAGTCACTTCTGAAAAAATTGTTACTTGTAATTATTAATTGTATATTGAGAAATACGATTAAAAATAGCATCGGTTTTGATTTCAAGTGCAGCAAAGCGCTGGTTGCACCATTTATAAAAAGACCAGTAAAAGAGAGGAATAAGGAGATATTTCCGAGATTTTATCGAAGATAACATAAATATTTCACATGGAAATATTTGAATGTTTTAAAGAATAAATCACGTATAAAATCTCTGTAAAAATTTAATATCTAAATTATTAGAAAATTAATAGGTGGAGCTGTTTTTTAGGTATAGGATAGACAAGTTTATTTTCTTTAACTTTAGTCTTATCCTGACTACTATGAAAGTGTGGAAGATACTAAGGCGTGATGAATTCTGAATAATATTATTAATTTTGTTCGCAACAAAATTAATCACATGAAAAGTGTTATTTATAGCATTATTGACCTGCACTAAGATTGAGCTTTCCGCATATCGTGTAGTATGCTGTATCAGGGAAGGCAAGTGAAGATTCAACCATCCTACAAGCTGACGACTGCACAGAGACACAGTCAATAAGAGAAGGGTTATTAGTATACTTTCCTATATTTAATTCTCGGACTGTCAACTTTTTTCGAAGGTCACTATCAAAATTACAGGTTCATTTACCAGAGTATCTTTCATAATTATTAAGACCGATATTCTAAATACCGTTGCACAAAAACTTTTCAAAATCGATTACTTCAAGCACTTAAAGTTAACACAGTTATCAAACATATTTTCTTCCTTTGATAGGTTATCATTTATTCACTTTCGAAAATATCTCCGCTGACCTATCTGTTTAAAATTTTCAAGGTTGATATCCTCTTTGAAGTACGTAAACGGCATTTCTAGGTCTTATATGCTTCCAAGCAAGTAAGAAAATTTATCAATAGGGGGCTGTACGTATACATGTCAACCTTTTAAAAGAAGCAAATTTACCATTCCGCCAAGGTATGAAATATTTGTTTGAAGCTCATATTCATAACTTATCTCTCACATTTACTTCAAAACTCAGCCAGAAACAAACCTCAGCTTGTCTGCAAGAAGAACCAATTTACATTTATCAAATTTTTCCACTTGGTATATCATGCGTTTGTTTTTATTTCGCACGTAGGGAAATTTTCAGATAAGTTAATCAATTAATTAATAACAAGAGATCAAGAGTTCATTTCTTTTACTAAACTGTCAGATATGAACTGCCCGAATAAAAATACACATTCTCATGGTAATGCAGAATTGAATTCGATCCTTACAATTAATTATATTATGACATTTTTTAAACGTGGAACATAGCCGTTAGGCTGGAACAGACCGATACTTTCATCCATTTGAAAAACATCTTCCAATGTAGGAAATGGGTTATAGGAGATTTATCTTGGGAATCTTTCGATATATAACATACAGAATATTCCTTCGGTAGAAAACAACGCCTCCAAAGAATAGACAGAAAACACCAGAAATTTGATCGTAATAGGAAAAATCAACAATAAGATGAAACACAAGTGTAGAAAAACAACAGCAGCGCCAGAGGACAACTTAGTATTATACAGCAAGGTGAAAAGTGAACTTTCTCCCAATACGTAATACGGAAGCCAAGCTTGTATCGTCAGTAGCAGAAGTAATCTGTTGATTGTTACACATATCCCTCATTTGAAGTAGAAAAAACTATAAGTTTTTCGTGTGTATCCACCGAATCATTTTCTCATTCTCATTCGCGTCATATATTTATGTTTATTAGATAAACTAGCATCAGTTAGATACCTAAATGACCATAATTAAAAATCCATTGCAATTAGGATATGGTTGCTAAATCCTAATGTGCTAAAAGTCCTAATGCCATGGAAGGAAATATAAAATAGATTTCAAAGACAGTGTTCCAAATTTGTTTCAAATTCCAATCAAAACCAAATAAACTTCTTTTATTTTAAAGGTAAAACCCCAATTGTTTCAAATGAATATGCTGTATGCTTCCTACACCATTTAGAAGAAGTCCGATTAGCAAAACACAGAGGCTACCTTCTTCTGCTGTACTGCTCGCAAACGGAATCCAGAATGAAATAAAAATAAAAAATACTTAATTCTCTAATTTGAAGGAAACCGTACATATTGATACTTACTTTCTTTCTGCCGTTGAAAGGTTTCGCCTCTGCCAACCAACGCTGAGGTCACGGGTTCGAATCCGGGTCAATGCATTAATATTTGTGTTCGTCGATTATACTCTTGTTGAAATCCTCGCTGAAATAAGGTAAAAAGGTTGTTTCTGAACCAGTCAAGCAAAAGATACCACGCAGAAGCACGCAATGCAGTAAACTTGAGAAAGAGTAACATCACTTAAGGTTCACCGAAATTCATCATCTGAACATAAATATTTCAGCCATCACATAAATTTACGACGTGGTTAAGGCGATTTATGCAATAAAAATATAAAAAAGTGACCCTTAGTATTTTATTATTATTTATTAGTATTTTATATTATTTTATTAGTATTTTCCATCCATGGCATAAGTATTTATCCAAACTGGCATAATTCATCGAAATAAAAAAGGCTGAAAGTAATATTATCCGAGCACCTCTTAGTCGAAGTTCCGTTTATCCGCAACTCATTTCATGAAATCTATATGAAGACATATCAAATATTATAAATTTGGAATTGGCCGTAATATTCCTTATTTATGTATTCTCTTCTCCGTCTCTTCTCCTGCTGTCAGATAAATGCCTAAATAAGTCGGTATTTTTATGACATATATTCCCAGTACCCTGTTCCCCGCCTTGTATAATATCCAGCATTTTCATTGAGGCTACGTATAATCCGGGAACTTGTAGTATACTCAAAGTATTCCATTTGTTAATGAACTCATTATTACAAACGCTAGGTCTCCGAAATACATTTTCTACACATACATGCCCTAAACCAATAAAAACACTCAATTTTAATTCTGAGTTCTAATCTCACTACAATTATCCTAAGTTTTGAAATTCCAATATGAATTTACATCTAGCAACTCCATCATTCGCGGTGGTGTAATTTCTGAAAATATTAAGTCTTAGTTTCCCTAACTTACAATAAAATTTTCTGCTGAATTCCTATTTCCTTTTTAATCTTGTTGTAGCTGAAAATTATGAAATTTAACATTCGAGCTATGTTATGAAAAAATTTCTATTGATAAAAACTGCAGCCTTCCTCTCGCTTATTTTAAAAATTTTGGATCGATCAATTTCAGGAAATAATAATGATGAAAAAATTTGAAATATTTACATCTGCCAATTAGACTTATGTCAATTTACACACGATTGATTGCCATATTATTTTATCTCTGGTTAACTTTAGTTTAATCTTTTCTAACAACTTTATCGTTAAATTATTATTTTTATTTATAATTTTTAACCTAATCCTTTGGTTTTAATAATAACCGCTCTCATGGAAAAAGAAAGTTATAACATTTTAATAAGTAACCGATTATCTGACACTCCTATCCGAGACCTTGAGGTAGGAACTTAATCACTTTATTTTGAGTTTGAATATTCACTCAAATTTGAATATTCACCTTCAAATTCTTTATTGATTCCATTTGCTTTGCTAAATAATATGTCGATAGATTTTATTGATTTTCTCATTGTATTCCAGGAATTACTTTCCTACTTCCTCCTGAAACAGTATGAAATTACAAATTACCATTACATAAGTCTACCAAACATTGACTTTTCAAGAGTATCACAAATGTTTGCAATTTGCCCGCGACAAACGGTTTTCTCGCCAGCAAATATACCGATATAATTTTATAACAAACATAGTAACACCCCTCTCAGCGACTCATCTCCCGATTTTCATTTTCTTCCTTCTTTAAATCTATGTTCTCTTTCATAAATATGTCTCTTTCATCCCCTTCAGCTAATCGTTCATATTTTCAGCAACACCTACTTAATACTAGAATATTTTTACTTCGATAATTTGCGATTCATGTAACCCTCGATTGAACATGAGGTATTGTCGAAAGAGGAAAAAATAACTGCATATACCAGAGAGCTGGAGACAACTTGTTGTATGGTTGTGAAAATTGGATGAGTCAGGAGAATATGGGTAAACTGAATATATTTCGAATGAATAAGGAGTCTGATCGAATGATTGAATGAAGACTGAAAAAAAGTCCACTTTGGCAGTATGAGTAAGCGTCTTTCGATGGTCAGGAAATAAGCAGAATATCAAAGAGTGTGTATTAAGAGAAAGTGAACGGAGATAAAGGATGAGGAAGACAGAGAAAATTCCTGTTGAATATGGTCAATGAGATGAGTGAAAGAATACCAAACATTCTTTAAGTTTCAGCTGTATTTAATTCCTAAAACATCGTGGCAAAACGGCGGGATTGAAAAGTACCTAGCGGCGAAACGTCCTATTTCCAGTTTCATCGAGATGTTTTATGTTAAAGATGAGGGAAATGAAAGTTTTGAAGTGGTGTTTGAATAAACGAGGCTAAAGATGCTTGTCCTGGAAGGGAATAGCGTGATTGATATGCATGTATGAATGAATTATAATTGAACTATCTTCAATCGTTTTGTTCCACGGTATTGAGTTGATATTACTTGTCAAATTTTTTCCGAAGTGTAACTGCTGCTTCCCTTCTCCTTTATTTCCTTATAGAAAAGGAAAAAGTAAGAACTTCTAACTTCTTCGTGATCTGCTCTCCTCATTCAGTCTCTGATAAAATATTTTTAAAGTTTTCCATTGCATGTTATGCCTATACCTCTTCTTCAGTTTACTGAATCTACACGTGAAAATAATTCTAAAATCTATTCACGCATTACCATGAAACAAGCTACTCGTTTTTTATTTGTATGTAAATCCACGAGAGTAATGAATTCATCAGTGGTTAATTTTTTTCCGAAGGATATCTATGTGTAACTAGATAGTAGCATTCGTGAGCACAATGTCCATGTACGAGTATAGTTGGCACAGTAAGTTCCATTCTACTTATAGTATAGCTCTCACTTCATCCATGTAATATTTGAAATTGAGATGCAGATTAACTATTGAGAGAACTGTTGACATATTTCAGAATTTTTAGAAATATATACACAATCAATACTGTGTCCTGTCATTTAAATAACACCCAAGATTGCTATCCAGAAAGACATTCCTTGAGCTGTTACTTTCGTGTGTGTACTTTAGTAAATAACTCCCTTTAAACGATGAAAGAGAATATTTAACAATTTCTCATTCTTGCAGGAAGCTCTTTAAATCTAACATTCTTCTTGCTAAAATATACAGTTCCTTTGGATAAAACAACTGTCCGCTGCAATTCCTTCGTGATAAGTCCTCTGAAGCTGTACAACAAGTAAGGATGTAATTATATTTTTAAGATATGAGAAAAGACAGCCGAATAGTCTGTAATCCTTGATCGAAAACACGAAAAAAGTAAAATGCAAACTTTAACACTCCACAAGTCTCCTATTTATTGTAGGACGACCATGGTTTCGCCTCATGGAGTCATCATCAGGTTAGTGATCACCTAATGTGAAAAACAAATTTTTCTTTGTGAAAAATGTTGAATTTTTCTTTGTTCCTGATGGCAACCTTCTAAGAAGTCACGGCCCAAGCAGCTGATTCTTCGTTGAAAGCTATCTACAATTTATTTGTCATATAGCCGTGAGGATCAAAGATTAAAGATCAATATAAAATTGATTCCTTAAATGTGAATGGAATAAATTTCACACATGTATATCTCCTAAGAGGGAGGTCATATTGTTAAAACCAAAAGTATATATAATACCGCACAATCCTCAAAACTTGAACATAACATCGTAAAGTCATGCTATCTATGTTCGTTTGGATCTACATCGTTCTTTGTATAGTAGCTGTCATTCTTTCCTTTAGTTTTTATCTTGGACAATGAACTATTGGACAACTACTACTCAGCATAAATATTCCTCTATGAAACGCGACTGACTTAGTAATAATTATTTATAAAATAAACTAACATTGCTAAAAACGGGATATTGATTGAAATATGAGGTGCATGAAAATCTTCAATCTTTGGTATAATGACCAACATGCACTAATAAAAATATTTTCTACACGATTATATTGATTAACCCAAAGAATAACGAATGAGAAAATCATCGAGCTGTACACCTACAAGCAATGAATAACTGTGAGACTTCACTTAGGCGAAGGTCAAATAAGCAATCTATGACTGGAAAAGTTATAGTTCTCAACTCTGCGTTAACTATATTAATAGAGCTCTTTAAGAATAAGGGAGCCTTTACAAGCGGAAAATTGTATCCGTTCTGAGCGCGAGTTTGGAAAGAAGCAGTTACCAGTAGAGGCCGCAAAAGCGCTTCAGTCAAGACAGGAGCGCGGCATAAGACTAACCGAGAGAGCCATTTGTGGAAGCCGGCCAAAAGGAGAAACATTCACCTCCGAGATCAAGCAATTTCAAATAGCTCCAGTAAGCATTAAAAGAGTAAATAGCCTAACTACATCGTTAACGCCGCGAATTTTTTCTAACGTCTTCGTACACCTTGTTGAGAATTTGTATTTCGGCTTTTACAATAATTGCGAGGACTTTTAATTGAAATAATGGCGAGGAATTTTAATTGAATTATACGTTCAAGGGTGCAGCTATTCCTAAGATAGTTTCCTTATTCCCATATTATCCACGCAAGATTTTAAAGTAGTTAAAGTATATCAGAGAGGATAAAATTCTGAAACGTGATCTAGTATGTGACCTAGATTATTAAAAACCATTGTGAAACGAAGTTATAGTTAGGGATGGAATATGATAAAGTATAATTTGCTATAAGGGCTCAATATTGTTTTAAATAATTATACCTGAATTCCACTGGTTTTCAACGCAATTTATGAAGTGTCTGACTGATTATCTTATTTCTATTTGATCAGAGAAGTGCAGTAGGTTCTAAGGAATTATTGCCATTCGGTAACAGAATTCAACCAACATTCTACGAGAAGCTTTTACGCGGTCCATGTAAAAATTTATTTAATACGGAAATAAATCGCAGCTAGTGGATTAAACAAAAATGTTATTAAAATCTGCAGAAGGTTCTCCTTTTGCGTTCTTATGTATCATTATTTTCAAAATAATCAAATAATCTAACGCAAATAAAGATGTTGCTCAATTTGCCGGCATCTTTGGCGTAGAGATTAACGCTTTGTCCTAACATCGTGTGGTTTTGATTCTGGTAAGAGTATGTTTGTTTGTGTTTATCAACAAAAGGTTAACCGCAATAGAGGTCTAATTGGTCTAAAATTCGCCTAGTCAATATCAATAAGATTTTATCCGGCCTGTGAGACATAAAATGTTCCTATATGTACCTACCTAAATTGTTTTAATTCCCCTGTTATAGTGTACTACTATCTGAAATTGTTCGAGGTTGAGGCAATCATTAGATTGTTGGTCTGCGTGTAAGATTATTCATTAAAATAATGCTACAAACCCCTCCTAGCTCTCTGCATAAACAAAATTTTGGCTTACGATACTTAAAATTTTATTACCCCTTATTTATAGCTTCGGGACTCATATCACTCAAGATAATCGGAAAAGGTATGTCTTGTCCTATTTCTTGGAAATAATATTCCCCTAAAATTTTGATTGCATAGTTTTAACCATCATATATCGTGCTGATTGAAATAAAAGGAATCCCTAACTTAATATAGGAAAAGGACATTTACAATATTTGGAATTTGATCCCTGCTGATGAAATCATAGGGCGACTGCTAGGACTGGATGGAGACCGATGAGTCTCTTCTACATTTAAACCTCCGTCTTATAAAATTTAAAAGAAAGAGATAGCTTGAAAATTTGCACAGGGAAAAAATGGGTTGTGGGTTTTAAATACTGTATGTTTGTGTGTTTTTCACAGTTTGGGAAAAAAATACACCATAGCTGGAAAACACTCGCAAGAAGGGCGATGTGATGAACAAAGTAAATAAAAGGAACTGAACGTACTAAGCTTCTAATATTTTATTGTAATTAATAGAAAAACATAAAAGAAAAGTAAAAATTCCTCCTGATGATATAAAAAAGGTGTTTTTAAATGCTTCATCAAAATATCAGTTGCGTGAAAACTCTAAGTGGGTGCTTGTAAGTAACTAATGAAGTACTTAGTAGAATTAAGTAAAGCTGCTGACATAGCTATTAACGCAAATATACTAACTATTCAATTAACATTAAGAAATAGATTAAATAAATCAAAGATATTCTTATCCTTTCGAAATAAAAATATTTGTATGATTTAAATAATACGTATTCCAAATCTGTCAGAAAGGAGAGATTTATCTTAAAGGAAATCGTAATTGCACAATTTTGTTAAATGAATTATTCCCAGTCACTCTTATTTTACCAATTGAAGTTTTTATTAACTGATTATTTCTTCGAAAACTTAATCAACTCAATTCAACGACTCAAAATCTGTCGCTAAGATCAAGAGAGAATTTCTATCGGAGTAGCAATATGCGTAGTCATTAAATGTCTAGTGACTTGAAAAATATATATGCGATATAAACTTAGTGGAGATTGAGGAATAGAACTTGTTTGAGCTAATTCTGGTAGAGATCCACTTCTCAATTAATAAAAATATGTAAGACAATATCAGTACAATGCACAGTAACATTTAAAAACGGTTAAAATTGCGACCGGTTTCGACCCAGTCGTGTCACTATCATACTGCCTGATGACTACACGACTGAATCGAAACCGGTAGTAGTTTTAAGTTTTTTTAATATTATTGAACTGTGGATTATTATTTTTTATTATTGATCTTTTATTTATTTGATTTGTTATTGAGCCAATATTGTTTAAAGCATTTGACTGATTAAATATAACAACATTTTTTGTCATTTTGATATCTGGAGATTGAGAAAGCTTAAAATGATCCCAGAAAAACTTCTTCGAGACTAACATTTCTGATATTCCGGATTGAAAACCACGAAAATTTAATAATGATTAGATAATAATGCCTTACAAGGAATAAATTATAATCTATTGTTTTCAATGGGTAGACGAAGACAAAAGTATCGATTTCCGAATTATTTGGAGGAAATCTGCTTCTTTTGCTTTCCCACGAATAAGCCGCTGAAATCTAATATATTAGAACTGGTCAAGTGAACAGTAGAAATACAGAAAAGCTGCAGTGAAAATAACCTTACAATCGAAATTATACATTAGTTTTTGTCCTGAATATTGATTGAACCGCAAACACAAAAGAAGAGGACTAAGAAAATAGATACTTGTTCAAAAAATCTCACGTGACACGTCCCCATTTAGCTGATTTAGAAGCCATTTGTAGGATTCGATACAACTCCGTTTGTACAAGTCTGGCTTC
Organism: Pachydiplax longipennis; assembly: GCA_036926295.1. Classification (NCBI taxonomy): domain Eukaryota; kingdom Metazoa; phylum Arthropoda; class Insecta; order Odonata; family Libellulidae; genus Pachydiplax; species Pachydiplax longipennis. The sequence continues at coordinate 53,911,772 of JAVFKF010000002.1, read as the reverse complement.
GGAAAAGTAGACATTCAAAAGGAAAGTGACAAAATCGGACTGAGGAGGAAGAATTTCTAACGAAGTGAACATGTTAGAATAATACGAAGAGAGACGATGATTGATAAATAAGGAACAAAAATAACAAAATCTATGGATAGAAACTGCTTTTGGGGGCTTTTCAGATAAATATCATAGAATCATCACAGAAAAAAGCGCAACTCGTTGACATAAACGGATGTATGAATTTTTAAGGAGGTGGTAAGGAAAAATACTCTCTAGTATTCAAGGGACCCTTTGAAAATCTAATCTGATTAAATATGTATATATTTACTATTATTAACCTACCGCATATGAAATGCAACTATAATGTTTGGAGTAAATCTGTACTCTGCCTATGTGATTTTTGCTTGAATTTCTCTCTCTGAAAGTAACAGGCAAATACTTCCGCATAATACACAGAACAGATTGATGAAATGATTTGGAATATGTTGATAATTTATGGATATTTCGTTTGTAAATAATATTGCCATTTATTTATTTATATTACTATACTACAATTATCAACTATATTCAATGGTCTCAAGCCGCAAATTATGACCTTTATCAGACGTGACATACGTTCGCAGTTCTAATAATTACCGCCTATGCTTCAGATAAAACTTTTGCCTAAATCGTTTTTATGAGAAATTTTGCAGCTAGATTTCAGTTCATTTTCTCTCACGTATTGAGGGCCGAAAATCGAGTTGCCCATTCTCTACTGAATAATTTTTCCATGGCGGCGAAAATGAGCAGTGATATGCATTTCCTTTCCTTACATACTCTCTTTCACTCTTTTCTCTCTCTTAAACGTTCGATTTGTTTGTGATTCGTAAACTATTCAACCTTTGATTAATGTCGTTAAGTTTAAGTTGGAGCAAAATGAAATTTTTTCGTCATCAGTGAAATAATGATGAAAGTATAGTAACGCAAAAATCAGAAAGCACTACGTCTCCCAGAAAATTTGAAAATAAAAATAAATTCTTCATAGGTTGTCTTAAATTCTGTCATGAAATTCATAAAATATTTCATTATTGACTCCCACATAATTTGTTACAAAAATTTTAAATGCCATTTATTTATTTTTATTGCTAAAATATGAAACCATGTAAACCCAAATACATTAAAATAATTAAACATATTGTTCTTATATACAGAAAAGTAATTTATTTTAGTTTATATAATTCCTTAAATATGCATTGTATCTGTATAATTTTGAGAATTCTGTAAGAGGTTCTTATTGAATTTTAAGAGGTATTGATTAGGGAAATAACTTTATAATTAACTGGGTCTTCAAATTAAGGTACTCTGGTATTATAAAAATGATTAATCGAAAATCTGAGTATAGTGAATACTCATTCATAGATGTGTATTCAACAAAACGGTGAAGAACTCTGAAAGTGGAGTGCATGCTTATCTTCTCGCCTTTCTCATAAAATAACAAAAAATATGTAATGGATTATAGATTTTTTGTAATTGATGTCGTATCGGAACAGTCTAAAGTTTAGATTATCAATTTGGATCTATACTAATGATCATCTGGAAAATTTCATTAAACATTTTTTCCCACCCAGCCAAATTAAAAAATTCAAAAGACGAAATATACACAAAAATATTATACATTAATCATGAGTAAAATAGGAAAATATTGGAATTATGAAAATGTTTGAAGGAGCGTTATTAATACAAGGAAAACTCAGTTTGAATGAGGACAAGGAAAGGTGATGTAACATGTCAGATGGAATAAGTCGAACGGCATTGGGAGAGGAAGGTAGTGGTAAAACATCAAAAGAGGAAAAGGAATACCATGATGATAGGAGGCGGAGACGGCTGGCTGTCACTCAGACGGTGGTATTCAGTATAAACAAGATGTCATTCAAGTGGCGGTATCTGGAATTAACGTTGTGATCGGTGAAGGAGTAGCTACTTCATAATTCGAAGCGAGTTGAAATTATATTCACGTTCAAAGTGTGCTCCTTATATATTTCTAGCGAAATTATTTTATAATAAGAGTATCAGATTAGTTTCCTTAACCGCGCCGTCCATGCGAGGGTAGCAGCACGTTAAGAGTGGTGTATCATCTGTGTGTTGTGTATAATGTGAGGAAAAGTGTCAAGAATTTTATATAAAAATTATGGCTACCAACATTTATCAAGACAACCTTGGAGAATGCAAGAATAACTGATTGGGCTCCCGAATAGTCTAGTAAGGAGCAGCGCATTCTCCTTTGGTGACATAAGTCCAGGGTTCTATTACAGATGGGGGCCTATGTGTACGGAAAGACTTCAGCTGTCGAAACAATTTTAGCGACACTGGTACTACTACTGCTATAATAATTGATTTTTACTCGACGAAAAGTTCGAGGTTTTAAAAGTTGTAGCGTATTATCATTCAAAAATAGTTCAGTTATGAAGAGTTTCTAATGCTTCAGAGAATGTTGAGAAATAAAATAAGATTTCTCTTACTTATTATATGGAAACTAGTGAAGTCCCTCGTAAAAAAATGACGGAAATAAATTTAATTTATAGAAAAAAGTACTACAATTGTCGCATACATCTGATATATATCAAAATATCCAGTCAAAAATGTCAGGGATTAATATAAATGTATCTTTGATATTATCTGTCATTAGCTGGCATGCAGTAGTCTACTACATAACGATGCTTTTTCTTGAATTATAACCTTGATCATTCATCATCGTCAAAATGACCGAGTGGCTAGAGTGCTGTTTCAAATTTCCGAAAGTCCAAATATTAATCAAAAACTTTATCCTCAGTGGTTCGAATCCTGTCTACGGAAATTTTTTCCTGTAAATTAAGTGTAAGGTTTGCTAAGAAGTTTCATGAGAAAATGCTAAGAAGTTTTCATAGCTTGCTTGTTATGTAAAGCAATTCTTTCCTTGGTTATGTAATTGTTTATTTTAATTATGCACAATTACAGAATTGTAAAGGAATTCATGATTACTTTATAATTTTCGTCTATTTCGTACTCTAAAATACATATAATGTTTACTTAAGTTTTCATTTCGTCTAATATCTTCAAACATCACGAGTTACCACTGGTTGTTTATTTCGACAAATCAATCACCCTCCCCTAAATATTAAATGAATGGGATACTTTTACCTTATTTAATTAACCGTATATCTAGATGCATAACCCTCTTGGGCGTATGGCAGGGGGTTTGCGCACTCCATTTCATTAATAGACTTAAAAATTAATCCTAGAGCCAACTTATTTTAGCATCTATTCCTATATACTCACTATATCATTTCGGCCCGTATAACATGGATTTTTCTATACATATATTCTATGCATAAGCTCGGATTCGGTTGTTTTGTATTGGTCTTGAGGGGACTGGTTATGTCCATGCGCAAAATCTCCACAAACAAGGAAAATATCGGTAGAAAAATATAAATATGTAAGGTCACTGATCCTCTAATGAATCTTTAAATTTCAAATTTCTATCACGTCGGGAAGTGCGCCAAATCAACGTTTCAATATTTCCCCCATATATTTCCTATGGGTTATAAAGACATAGGATAAATAAATACATACACGACGGTGATTATTATATAAAAGGCTTATTAGCTGAGGTGAGCTCTGGACGGTGACTGCAGGGTAAAGGTAGCATAGGTTACAGGTAAATACAGGGTAAAGTTAAAGGCATGCTACACGCAAACCGAATGCCAATTTTCCCGCTTATCTCAATGAAAATTTCATCGGATAGAAATATTTAATCGATGATTCATGTAACTCATGGACGTCTGTTATGTGGGGTGTTTATTGAATAGATGAATTAATTCATTCACTATCTTTGGCTGCCGAATGTCGAAATGCTGGAAAAATTATGATGCATTTTTGTCTATAATTACGTGTGTCACTTTTAAAGTAATATCCGACATAAAATGTCATATATTTGAAGAGATCCTATAGATTTTTAAATTGAGAGTTACAATGAAAGAAAACGGAAAATTGTATCTCAATGAAATTAAGGAGCTTAGGAGGAAAAAGAGGAAAACCAATCGTAGTTACCCCTTTTACGACAACCTTATTTAGCTGATTAAAGTAAAAATGAGAGGAATATTTAGAACGTCCGTATGAGATAAAGATATCAATGACGGAATGATTGAAGAAGATGACGTAGGTAATGATTAGTAAGGATAAATTTTACTCAGGTTCGAATTTGAAGTTGCATTGAAACGCTTGAGGGAAAGAAAAGTTACAGATGTCGGCGAATTTCCGTCCGAACTATAAAAGAAATCTGGGAAACCAAGCTCAAAATGAGCCTTACAGATTAGTCTGCAATATTTACCTAGAGGGAAAAGTGCCAATGGAGTTTCAAAAGAACCTGATTGCCCTTGTAGCCTAAAAAAGAAAAAGTGAACAATTCGGACAATCTGCTTCACTTCCCGTGAATCAAAGATTCTCAAAAAAATACTCTGACGGAGAACGGAGAGAAAAGAGGAAGAGTTTTTAAGTTAAGACTATTTGGATTCAGAAAACGTCGAGGTACAAGAGAAGCCATTCTTGACTAAAGAGTAAAGAAAGAGGAAAAAATGCAGAAAGATGAACCAACTTCCATTCCCATTGTTGATATAAAGAGAGTTTTCGACAATGCTGACTGAAGGAGAATGCTAAGAATTCTAAAAGAATTACGGTAATTACAGTAAGCGACAGAATACTGATCCATGCAACCTCTTTATAAAAAGAACACAGGTGATGATCGAATATTGTGAAACTAACGAAGAAGCTAAAATAAAAGAATAGCGGTGGTGAGTAAGGCAGTTGTCACCATTGGTTCATACATTGGAAGGCGATATATAAAGTTAGAAGAAAGAGAAAGATGGTGTATGCGTACAATAAGAATCAATAAGTATTCTGAGGTTCATAGAGGATAAAACGATATTCTCAGTAAGGGAGGAGTTAACAGAAATTCTGTCCCCCATATGCACATGCTTACTTCGAATACATTCGTCACACATTGAAGTATCCTTTTGTAACGATTTGAAACATTTCACAGTTGCAGCAGTAAGATGAGCAGCAAGAGAAACACGTCATTATGAAAGAATGATGAAAATACCATGGAGAGACCAAATAATTAATGAAAAAGTCTTTCGAAGAGCAAGCAAGGAGATAAGTCTGCGGGATATTTCGATAAACAGAAGAGGAATCCTAATCACTCACACGCTCACAAAGATACCATGGTCTCCAAAAAACAGTACTAGAAAGAATGGTGGAGGAAAGGAATTATAGAGAAGGATCTTGGTTGTATTACGAGGGATGACGATGGTAAGATTTACAGTTAGGAATTATGAGGAGGTGAAGCGTAAGGCAGGGAATAGGATAGCTAGGAGAGCTGCAGCTAATAGAAATTCGGATTGAAAATCCTTTATAATGATCAATCGTACCATCCGCATATTACTCAAGTATTTTCATTTAATATATTGGAATTAACATTTATTTAAAAAAGCAATTAATATAAACAATTTTAAAAAGATGGAACAAAAGAATCAACAATTTATTTTGCTAATGTCAACTAAGAATTACTTTTGATCTGAATATGACTGAAAATGGCGATGTAGAAATAAGAACCAACGACAGGCTATTAAAATTAAAAACTAATTATAAAGATGTATCGAGAAAGTTACGTTTCATCCCCTTGAGCCGGTTCGATAAATCTATATGTATGTACATACATAATTTAGCATTCGCCTTTTGCATGGATTTGCCTATGCAGTAGTTTGATTTACGCTACAAAGTTACTTTCTAGCATTCTTCATCTTATAACTGGATGTGTGCCAATGTCGATAAATTAATTCTCTTGACCTATATGAAAAAATCGTATTTATATGTTCAGGAAGTCATGTATGAACGTTGGAAATAGTTGCTCTGGGGTTACTAATTTCCAATGGAACTAATATTCTTTTCCGAATACTCTGCAAACTTGTAGCGTTTCTGTGAAACCTAATATATGACGTGATTAGGAGAAAATCAAACAGGAGTAAAAACTAAAGAAATATCTAATGCATACTGGCTTTAAAATCCGATTATAAGAGCGTGGATAGTGAAAATTTACATATGCATGGTGTACAATAAAGTGTCAGTTTTTTAATCTAGTAAAGTCTGTTTGTGAATCATTTCATGCAAATAATTTTCCCATTAAAGACGAATTAATAATATTAAGTACTGTAATAAAAAAAACTCACCATCTAATATTTTTCCGTCATTTGTAAGAAGAATTAACAAGAATAACGCGATATAAAATTTAGCAGGACTTAAGTCTCCAGATAGGAGTTTCCGACAAATTCAAACTAATTTATTTCTTTCAAATAAGTCAAATTGAATGTTAATTCAATTTTCATATTACCATGAACGCTAGTGTGTTGGTGTATAAAAAATTCAGCACTAGGAACAAATACAAAAATTGTCTCCTTCGCAAATGGTTTTCATTAAATCGGTGACGATCATGAAGGGAATGTGGTATACCTAAGGCAAAATTTAAAACCTTACGAGAAATGGTCTCCCCAGGTCTCTTACTTTCCGGGAATGTATTCCAGCCACTAAAATACCATACCATACCCCACATATTATGCGAAATAGAGTCGAACATATCCGAACCGAGTTTAAATACAAAGAGATCTAAGAGATTGTTTTCTAACACTCTCCCTAAATAAAAAGATAAAATGTTTTAAAAAATTCTTTTCTTATCAATAATTCATTATATCGATAACGTCTTGAATAGCAAGAATCATATTCGGTTACCTTGTGAAGATTTCTCAACAATTTAGAAGATTGTCTTAAAAATAACTATTTCTCTCGCAGGCCGATCCTAAACGCCTTATTTGAGAAACTACCATCAATAATATCAAGTCTCAAGGCTTCAGTCGTAGGTCACATAAAACAAAATAATCAGTCGATCAATCAATACGTGTTTTCAAGGGCTTCCAACCGACCATCCAATATCTTTCCTGAATAAAAAAAGCTGTAACTCTACGTTTATGGGTCTCCATGAAAAAGTTTCAGCCGCTATGTAGCTTGGTTTCTGTAAACTTCTCCTTTTGAAGAATGTAATTTATTATCAATGATAAGCATGGACTTTCATAATGAAACAATGATCATTTAAACATTTAAGTAATAGAAATCACCCATATTTTACTTCATATTCCTGGGAAGCGGGAATTACACAAATTAATGTAAAGCTATTATATGAAAATCAAATAATACATAAATTTGAGCGTTGAGATAAAAATTATTCTCCATTGGAAATATCACAGAGGCGTGTATTAATTCGCTTTGAATATTTGCATATATTGTGTGTATTTGCATACAAACATTTGTAATTAGTATCACCCTGTCTCATTAATATAAAAGCTGTTGCATGGTATTAAAATTACCAAGAATCACTCAAGGTGGTTCTTGGTAATTTGCATTTATAAATTATATTTTATCAAATGTTTCCCATACTCTCCGGTTATATCGCTGAACTTTTCTAGCATGTTTCACAATTTTTATAAATATTTCGATTCATTTTCCTTTCATAGAACACCTTATGTGTTGTGTGTTGTCCATTGTTAAGTTAAATTATCGCTATAAAATGGCACTAGTATGCTGTATGTGATAAAATGAATAAATAAATAAATAAATAAATAAATTATAAAGTTTGAACTTTAGGTTTCTGCATTATGTTGTCGTTAATGCATTTTGACTGTAATTTTTAAATGATACTTTTTAATTGTGTCGATTTTGTAAAAAGTATTGTGAGCTTATTTGGACCTGTTCCATAAAAAACCGTAAATTTTCAATTGAAATCAAATTTAAGAATTCTCTTTCAAACTAAATAATGAAATAATCAAGTTGCAGCAATGGGAAAATTATTTCCCATTCATATAGAGCTCTATAGATGTTCCTAGTATGTGACATTGTCTACCTACAGCATTAACTCTTATAGAAGACCTCGCAATTCTTTTTTGTGTCATAAAACATGTTTTGTACTAGCAAGTAGTGAGTGTTCGTTGAAAAAATCATGGGCTTCACCGAACGCTGTGTTTATACGCAAACTCGTAAAACCTTTGTTTCACCTTTTCGTATTCGTTTGAGGATACTCCCACAGCGCGTCCATCCAATGCGTTTGGTCATCATGCTAGAAAAGGCATCGGTTCCATGGAACAGAGCCTTCGTGTGTCCCATGGCTATTAGTCAAAAGGAAACCGTAGCTACTGTAAACGCGGGTAAATATCATGCAGGAAATTGCAGAAGATAAAAAGGCATTAAACTAAAGAAGGTCATAAAGCGCGTTGTCTTGCAAATACCGTCTAAGACAGCTTTATATTCGTTGGGTTACCACTAGCAGGTACCACTTACTATCATTCACTCTCGCGATCTGCACGTGCTCATATTTACAAGTTGTACTCCGGACTTTTAATGGGTACTAAAACTTGACCGCTGTTCTCTGAACACAAAGCAGGACAGAGGAGAGCGGTTTATGAAGAAATGGGGTTTACTGGCTACTTTGAATGCCCTTTGTGGCAAGGTTTTCCGTTTCATGGAATATTGGAGACCTTGAACTACTACGAAGTAATTCTAGGACGTAGGTTCCTGTATTTTACATTACTGACAAATTTGTGGGAACATATGAGACAAACTAGGAAGTAACAGTATTTGAGACCCTAGGAAGAAGTTATAGGTGAATATTTATGAAGAAATTTGAAATTTACATTTTTTTCTAACTTTGAATTAGCTTAAAACCTACGAAAGAGGTAAAATATAACCAGGAGACGCACGAAATTATGAAATGCATGGTTTAATTTCGTGCAAAATATAAATATAAAGGAAGTATAAAAATTCTTTCTCATTGATTCATTTCTTGCAAGTTACGCTAACATTAAAACTATTCACGTTTTCAGAATTCACTAACAAGAAATATCTCTTCTAGGATAACCGTCGCACGCCTAAAGTTGACTACCTAGATGAAAATGAATGTACCCCCAGACCTGCATTAACTGTGACCTTATTTAAATTATACTGTAGATATTGCACACCATTTTCTTTCAATATAACCGATGAATTTCTTCCCTTCATTTATAGAATGATAATGCATTTTAAAACACCTTTTCTGAGTAGTTTTTTGCAACAATAAAGTTCATAGATAAACATTTATATCATAAATTTTTTGAACTGTATAGAAAAACTTTACATATAATAGCACAAAGACTATAATAGCAAACATTTACTCTCCTATTACATATTATGTATCATTATTCATAGTCACATATTAAATAAAAAAGTATTATAATACAATGGCACATCATGAAAGAATGTAAAAATTTTGGCAACCTTCGATTATAAATATTTAATTTTTATTAATGACTTTGTTGAGTTAATTTACGAAATTTCACCCAGCAACATACAAATTTTAGCTCAATAATATTTTGTCGTAAAGAAATTCTAAGTAATTTATAACTGTTTTTACCGAATATTCTTTCCGTAATACTATGTGGCAAAATTTTGAAGACATTTTGTAAGTCTCTATTTACGTTCAATTGTCTTCTCCTTCTAACTTGAACAATCACTAATGATGTGTTGACTAAGGGAGAGCCTAAAGTAATGGAATTGTAAGTACAATATTACACAAAACTATTTTTACAAAAATCGTTGGAACTGTTACTTTTGCATTGCAGTCACAGTTTCCGAAGAATATTTTACGATGGAAATGGTGTCTTTTTCTGTTTCATCACCGAAAAGAGAAACTTCCACCTAAATGTAAATTTAATTCAAATGATGTATTCCATAAGCCACACTGACATCAACTAACCGAGAAGAAAAGTGAATGAATGAAACCTCTATAAAAAAACACTCGCAATGCAAGATAGGCCTCCGATTCAGAATAACATCGCCATACGTGAGACCTTTAGAACTACAGGTTCTTTAATGAAGATCATCATGTATAGAAGACAATGAATTGAATTTAACGTTAATTAGTCTCCAGCATAAAAATTTCAATTCGAAATGAAAAAGATTTATCGCATCCGTCCTCTTTTAGAAAGAAACTGCTAGACCTATGGAAGATAAAAGGATCTTTGACGAGGAAACCTGTCTCCGTAGTCTACAAAAACGACGAGTATGGAGCTGATACATTTTGCGCCCAGACGGAGTACCACGTATACATAAGTAAATATAGAATACGATGTCTTTAAAAGTGGTGATGTTATTCAAACAAGAAATATGCCATTGGCTGTACGTTCATCAAGAGCGTCTACTGAAAAGTAGGTTGAGAGATTTTCCCCGAGAGAACTTGTTCCGTAGACACATACTGATTGCACAAAGCGACGAGGAATGATTTCTATGCGGTTCAGTTACAATAAATATCATCTAATCCGCAGTCGAACATTAGGCTGACATCTAGTTTCTTGCTGGAACGTAATTAATTGCGTCGAAAATTACGTATTAATAAGAGGCAATTAGTAGCTCTCTAGAAAATTTGAAATCGAAAATATCGACGAAAAATGTAATGTCTTCCACTTATTTTCAATAATGTCTACTCAATCAATTAACAACTAAGCGAACCTGAAATATTATTACTAAACCATAATATACATAGGCTGATGTAGTAAAATACAATTTACATACAAGTTACTTATAAATATTCTGATTTTATCAGGTATACAGTTACGAGGTAACGAGGAAATTTAAAGTTAATTTTTTCGATAATAACGTTTCCATAAATAATAATTTTGACATGCCCATTTTAATAAAATAATGGCCACAGGTTTAAAATGGTTGAAAGAGAAAGCAAAAAGGAGAATAAGATACAATGACATAAACTTTAGGTAATTTCATCAAGATATGAAACGATACATTGTGACGACGACGTAAAATAAGACCGCGAAGCGCAACCACCGCTACGCGCTACCATTCTCGACGAAAGCTTTTAAAACTAGAAAATAATAAAATTAGGCAATTTTTTGGAATGAATATGCTGATTGAAACGTTTCATTTAGCTAAGCAATATGTAATAAAATCACACCTAAAAAGAGCCCTGGTGAAGCAATGAGGCAGCAAGTCACAATGAGGAGTGAGGTATTTTGGCTTAGATATCTCCTCTGAGCTAGAATACTATGAGTGGAAAACGTCCACGTAAATGCATCTCAATGACCTTATAAATAATACATTCTCTTAGAATTCGAATAGAGAAGACTTTCAAAATTGCCATTTCACATTTATCTATCTGTTACGATCACAGCCATGGACAAGGCTGAGATAAAAGTGAATCAAGAATACATTTTCATCTGTCCAGTAGTAGAAGACATGAAAATGATCTCATTTAATAAGATACGGTAGTAGGAACTTAACTAAGCAACAGGAACAGAACAGTAAGTTTCGACATAATTAAAAAAGTCTATTAAAATAGCGTAAATGATTAATTTTATTAAAATATGTAGCATAAAGAGATTATATCATCAATATTGATATAAGATATTTCGCCCAGATTACCCATCGGAAAATTCCTTTTTGAATATTTTTACAAATCTAATCAGTTCATAAATGCAGCATTACCAGCAAGGTTTTCCCGATTTGTTTTTCGTGAAGCACGAATTACCATGAAAGGAATTTTTAAAGCATTTTTAGGAAATTGATACTTTGCTACTTTTTTATCCAGAAGTTGAGGATGCGGTTTATTTAGTATTTGCCCCTCATGCTCTCCGCTATAATATTCTATTATAAACCAGAGAAAGACCGAATTGCTATTTGAATACGCGCTCATTATTGCAAATTTCGAAGGAAAATTGCATGTTAAGTCGCAAATAGAAAATATCATGGGAAATGGAAAATTAGTATCAGAATAATTTTGGTCTGAAGCTGATCTAGAATGAGAACAATTTCATTTAATCGAAATACTGTCAACAGTGTTCATTAAAAGTTTAAATCCCTGTCGTTAAACCTCCAGCTCAGAGCATACATGAGTGAAGGAAACTAGCACATCAACTCGATTCGAGGAGATTATTATTAATATAAGAAGAAGGAAAAGACCACAAAAGGGGCACAGGCTTGATACTCATTCCACAAATCTTTATTATTTGAATATTTTTAGAACGTTGCATTCGCAATTACCAACTTAAATTCCATTTTTTCAACAACTTCGGGTAGGCAAGCGTTACTGAACCCCTTCTAAATAGAATAAATGGCTGACTATGTGACTTCGTGGAAATTTTTCATAAATGAAATAGCTTTTAGATTATATACAGCTGTAAATGTGACATATTTATTCGCATTAAAGGTAATCATAGTGAATTTAAAAACTAGGTTTGACGTCAGTAGCGGTGAAAGTTGTCCAAATAAACGCGAAAACATAGATTCCTCTAATGTCACAATACCCAAAGAAGGTTTATGAAACTATAATCATTTTATGAACCCACAATTCTCAACTTACGTGCGTTTTTATTACTAGCCCTTACTTACATACTAAAAGTTAGTCTTGTAATTACTGGGATGAGTACATCAATTCTCTTTCTAGATTTAACACATATAATTTATAATAAATAATAAATTCTCGTCGAGATGAAATTTTGTTAGTCTTCCTGAATGAGGCCCAAAATTTATCTCAAGAATTTAAGCATACAGGCACGAGAAAATATTTTATTGATGTTTCAATGATAACTAAATTAATGCTTTGAAAATGTCACTTTTATTTTTTGATGTTTTTTATTTCAGTCCTTAAATATATTTTTGAATTATTCTGCGCACTTTACATTTCGTTTTAGCTCACCTGATTACAAGTTCCGCGATATTTTAGAACAATTCCACTCAGTAAATTAACACTTGACAGGAGATATAGCGGGTAATTCTTCATACGACCTTCGTGCTACCGTCGCAGCGAATCAAGGTGTAATTTGATTTAATTAACCTAATGACCCAATTCATAAGTCGTTGATCTTAAGAGAAAATTTTCAGTCGCATAATCCTGTTATTCCAAAAGAAATAGTGATCATTCTAGAATTTTATTGCTTAAAGGATTAATTCGAGTTCATCGAGAAATGAGAGAAGACAACCTGTCGCTACATTGTATTTCAAAGGAAAGGAATTCGTAAATAAATATTTCACTCTACAAGTTCATTTAGTGAATTCAAACATTTGAGGAATATTTACTGATAATTATTTTAAAGATTTACATCTTTTTCAAAATTTTTAAATTACCCTGATACTGTATAAATGTAGAAAATAAAAACATCTGGTTTTCATAGAAACATAATATATTGAACATTAAAAACACCTACTAAATATTTCTAGCAATAACTTCATGATTTTCTGCGAAACTTAAGTTCTAGTTTTTGTAGAAGAATTAAATATCATGCTCAAAGAATACACTAATTTCTATAAATATAATGTCCTAGGACCCAATACCTTGTGATTCGAAGTAAAAAGATAGTTGTTCTTTTAATTTTTCTCGAATACTTTCATTTTCTCAAAAAGCATGACATGATAGAGAGATTTAACTCCACACTACTACGTAAAACCTGTCTCGACGGAAATCTCGCAAATAGTTTTAATAGCATTAAAAGTAATTAAACGTATTTCAGCCCAGCTCACTCCTCCTTATCTTTCGCAATCCGTACTTTCCAGACCACTAATCTAACAAATTGGATAATTATCCCGATATCGAATTCAAGGTAAGCCTTATACCAAGCTGGAAACATTATATAATTGGTTTTCGAGCTTTTTTTATTTCGAGGTGTTTTTTTGCGTTGTCGTGTTAAAAGGTAGTTAGCTTGGCGTTACCCGTAGCAATTAAGGCTTTAGCGTCGTTTCTGATAATAACAACAAGGAGTTTATTTCAGGGGTAAGAGTTTATGATAGCATAAAAATTACGAAAGCACTGCTCTTAGCGGATGCGAGGTCGAAAATACGCCATTGGAGAATGCTAGTTTGTCTCACGTCGGTCTTCATACGTGGGTGGGTGGGAAGAATGAAAAGACTGCACTCTTGAGTGAAGGCTATTTTTCCGAACGATGCACAAGAGATATTGAGCCCTCAAATGCGAATGCGGCATGGAAGGGTAGCATGTAAAATGAGTCGGAATGGAATACAAACCTTTGCGGTCGCAATTGTGCTGTGAGGTAAGAAGCTGCCAGGAAGGACATGAGGAGGAATGGAAGCGGAGTGGCAGAGGGAGGGGGGGGAAAGGATTTGATGGAAAGGATTACAACCTATCAGCGAGCAGGTATCATGCACCTCAGGATTCGGTGACCAAAACGGCGATGTTAGCGGAGAGACTGGCTCTAATACTTAGCATGTCAGAATATTTCTACGTACAACAATACCATGCTCAATCTTTCCGAACTATTAAGCAGGTTCGTATGTATTGAAATCGACAGCTGCATCAGTGGTTTCTCTTTTGGAGTAAGGTCGGAAGAATCAAAAACTATATAATACCCATGTTCCCATTATTAACTTAAATAAAATGAGGTTCTTACTAACAAAGATTCCCTGTCTATGACACAAAGATCATATATTTTGATGGAAACAAAGCAAATATTCTCTCGCTGTGGTGACCAAAAATCTACAACTGTCATCTAAAGTTGCTGAACGTTGATTAAGGAACGGCTATTTTAGAGGCCCAATGATTTTTATCGTTGTGATTAACGATAAAAACCATAATTAAAACTTTATTAGTAATTAGGGAAGAAAGTAACTAAAACTAGATCCTCCAGAAAATACGATTTTGTATGAGTAGAATCTTATGTAAAAATATAAATAAAATTATTCTTATAATGTGCGGTGAAATTGCAATATAGCAACATAAGCAAACGACTTAGAAATTCTTAGCACTTTGGTTCTCGATTCGGTAAATATCTCCGTAATTCATGTAAACAACTACCATGTAATTCAATATAAACCAAGAACCAAGCAAAAAAAAAGGAAGAAGCTTTGCAGAAGCAATCTTCTTAGGCGTCCATAAATTAACCACTTTTTTCTCAGAGGTTTATAGTTAAACCTTTTTTCCGCTTTTCCCATTTATGCAGTGATTTTCAGGGTGAATATTTGTTTGGGGTAAACTGGAACCCAACTCAATTGGAAGCCATTTCAGCGCCGACAAGATTACGTCAAGCGTTCACTGATTCGGACTTTGTGGCCGTCGACCCCTTGCTGCCAGTATGACTGCTACTATCCTTTCTTTCTACATGCGTTTCATTCCACATACCTCTAGCTCTCTGCTGGCTTTCTTTTATTCTCATATAACTGATTTTTCATGCCCCTGGAGGCAGTTAAACGAGCCATTTCGTCAATTATACTTGAAGCTGTGAACTGACGTACGTTTAGAAAGATTAATTTCACACACACTACTGATTTAAATCTCTCTTCTCAACCGACTAAAGTGATGATTTCTACTACTCGCTGCATCATTTACAATTTTACTCACAATCTGGGTCAACTGCATCTGACCCATTAGCACAAACAAAGAGTGTCCTCAAAAAATACCACTGCAGTTCCTGAATTGCCTTTATATCCCAGAAAAAAAGATGATGCCCTTGAAAAAATGCCTTCTTGGCAAACTCCGAAAATATATTTTTGAAGAGAGTTTAAAATCATCTAAACTTCTTCAATGCCGCAAATCTAGTAGATGGCATATGTCCAACAGAAGATAATTATGTTCCCACCTAAAATTCTTTTTATATTAGTGAATGAAATGCTTGTTAGCGGTGAGACTAAAAGAGGAGGGATCATGACAAACTTGATAAGACACAGGGTGTGAGGACTAGTATATGTGAACGCGACTTTTCTTTCATATTCATCTGTCATGAAACTGCAATTCAGTAAGTGCGACATGAATTTCCAGAAATAAGCCGTGATAATTGAGGTATTCGATTTTCACTTCATCGGTAAGGAATAATAAGAATATAGTAAAATCAATCAATCGAGAATTTTGAAAATTAACTGTCATTCTCATTTATGAAGAGAATATAATACAATGATTCTGGAAAAAATGAAATTTCTAGTGAAATTCAAAAAATAGTTTTACATATGTATATTCCATATTTACAAGTTTTAAAATTATTTTCATTTAAGAATAAAAGAATCTCAAACAAATATCAAAGCGTAAAGAACTTGTAAATGAATTCTATGAAAATAAATATTGAGCTAACCGATATAAATATTGTAAGGATGGTCGAGTGAATGAAACTCCCTAAGGAGCAATTAAGAAAAGTAGGACGGCGAGAAATATGAACTCTACTTAGAGATCAAAGGACAGCAATATAGGAGCAGATATAACAATGACTATGAGATACAAACGAGAAAGAATGACTATTAAAACAGCCATAAGTCTTAAGAAAATTATTCAAATTTGATATTAAAGAAAAGACTAGCAATTAATAATACCGTAGGTTTGAAGTAGCTAAAAGAGCACAAAATATGAAAGTATTATGTATACATTTGAAAAATTTAATTAAAATCATATTGTTGTTTACATTAATTAAGCAAATTCGATCGTGTAATTCAAACCAAACCTTTTATTTTGGCATACGGAAAGATTAACTATTAGAATCACAATGGACCAGAGGAAAATGGATAGCGCAGCAGTAGCGGTTGATTGATTTTCAGAAAGAACTGTTATTAATCTTGAAAGTTAGGATATAAAGCCAGCTTATATGATAATTTATATGATTGATTTTCATAAAGAGAGGAAGATGCCATATTAAATCAGAAATTTGAATTTTGGAACAAGCAAAGAAAAGATATTTTAATAAAAAGACGTAAATTCTACCAATACAATCGCTTATTGCTGTTAAACGTTAATTACAATTAACGTTATACACGTGGATATGCTCTGTTATCCTCCAAAATGTATGCATGTAACTATCAACTAATACCTGGTGAAGGATAAGCATAAAATTTTGATCGGTGTGGATTGTGTGGATTAATTAAAAATACCTGAACTCTCTCTTACTGCTCGTTAGAATTAATATTCTCGAATCTAAAATCTAAATTTCTTTAGGGTGAAGCATAGCATGAAAATATAATCAACCCCTAAGAACAGACTGCTTGAATTTCTTTCTCGAAAATAAAGGAAAATATGTTCGATTACAAATAATTAAAGAGAAAGACAATTTTAAAAAGAAAGACTTTGAATAGGAATGTAAAAGTAATATTGAAATTGAAAAGTTGAAATATTGAAAGATTAGTTATTATTTTAAAAATTCCTTAGCCGCAAAAATTCAGTAAACTGGAAAAGAAATAGCACAGTATAATCTATGTGGACGGTTGACACAAAACTTCTACTCTGTGAGCATTTTTACCATGGCTATGATTAGCTGTAAAAAGGAATGAATACTTGGACATGGGAAGAATCAATCAAATACAACAAAGTGTAACTTCATAAATTTCAATCATTTTGCATTTTTCTATCTTACTATTCTCTTCGCCTTCTAGCGTCTTATCTTCTGCAATATATTTACACTAATCCCATTTTACGCATATCATACGAGACTCTATAGTGCAAGGGCCAACAATATGAAAAACGCAGGGCTCGTAAAGCAAGATAAATAAGT
Source organism: Pachydiplax longipennis (assembly GCA_036926295.1). Classification (NCBI taxonomy): domain Eukaryota; kingdom Metazoa; phylum Arthropoda; class Insecta; order Odonata; family Libellulidae; genus Pachydiplax; species Pachydiplax longipennis. The sequence continues at coordinate 53,894,211 of JAVFKF010000002.1, read as the reverse complement.
TACTGAATAATGATTCACCTTAGAGTCATCATGTGGAAAACCCCATGAGTGACAGAGGAGAGAGAATCGGTAAAAAAGTAAACGGGGACTCTAACAGAGGCAAGGAGAATCGTTGGATAGCAGAGAATGAACTGATTAGGTTAAGAGGTGGTGGAATAAAGGAAAAGGAAGAATAAGAGGGAGAGAGGAAGGAATGATGGTGATGGGAATGAGATGGTCGGGGACGTGGGTGGCTTTCCTTTGCCTCAGACGCCGCTCCAATGAAATAAATGAAATCCCTCCTCGTTTTATCGAATGCCTCTCTTGGAAGATCGGGTTTTACGGCCGGGTCTCCCCAAGCCTCCGCCGCCGACATTCACACCCCAGCACTTGGAAGGCAATAATTTGAAAGCAACGATCTGACTAGAATTACTGCAACAAGAAAGACATTGAGAAGATAGAGCCATGAAAATTCCACATAAGTAAATAAGATACCAACTTCTGAATATACATAAAACAATTCCGCAGAAGGAAAAGAAATTGCCGTGCCTACTTATCGTAATAAAATAATAATTTGAATGGACTGTGTACCTATATCAACACATATATACAGAGGCTTAGCGATTGCTTTTGTGACCCCGGGCTGAGAAGTTTCTGGCGCCCGAATTTAACTTGATGCAGCATAAGCATGCAGTTTAAAAAGGTATTCAAGAGAATGTGCAAATAAATTACTTCAGAATTTATACTCGTGAAGAAGTAATTAAATATGTCTGATTGGACCTTTTACATTTTTCCAAAGACAGGTGATATTTCAAACTACGAATCCCATTAACTCTTATCATCCTTCTATACGCAAGTGATTTTTCAGTGGATCCCCTTCTTTGAAATTAAACAAAAGCACTTTACGAATTCAAAACTGACATTTGTAATTTAAGAAAGATTCCAAAACGAGAGAATCTTTTGAACCTCTCCATTTCGGTAAAAAAATTGTATAAAATATTAATTATGCAATTATGGTATGTGAAGGAGAGAACGGAGTGATTAATGAAGTTAATAGAAGAATTAAACTTGGCTAGAACGCCTTCACAGGGAGTACGCATATTCTTATTTTTAAATACCCGTGGCCTCGGAGAGAAAATTCTCCAGGCAAAGTATCTTGCCAATTTAGACATAAAGTAATGAAATTTGGGTTGTTAACGCCGTAATGATCCAACTACTTCCGACCACACTGAGAAGTATCAGGACTTTACATATAATTATATATATAAAGGCTACATATAATTTTATATAGATAGGCTTGGCATCATAAGAGGAGACATACAACGCAATATCTGGGTATGGATGATAGCAGGAATGAGGGGCATAAAAGATAAAATAACAAACTTAATACACCCTGAAATGGGTGTAGGCAATGTGGCGAGAAGAAATTACTACCACTGGACATCAGCGTTCCTTGAATGGACACCGTGATATTAGAAAAGACCAAAGATAAGAACAAAGGTAAGAACCAAAATAAGATTGAACGGAGGTACCAATAAGTAAATAGAGGTAATCTGGTTCGGGTAGACCTGGAAATAAGGGTTCAGAAGAGAAAGAAATGGAAAATACTCGGAGAGGCCGACATCAGACATTAGACATAACATCTGACATAAAACAGCTTATGTTGATGATATAATAAATTATTCGCCATCATTATAAAAACAATAACAGGATTATGGACTATTTGGTTCGAAATATACAACTGTCACTCATTACCATTAAGCTATCCATACAAAATAATAAGCAACTTAACTAAGCAAATGGCTCTAGCTTAGTAAGTTAAAAGCGGTGTGCGGAAGTGTCTTATTATTGAATCCTCAGCTTCTCGAAATTCCGATCCCTTGGTTTCCAGATCTAATTATTAACAATTATTTAAATAAATTATTATATTAGTAGTCTTGTTAGAAGTGCTTCGAAAGCTGAGATCACTTCGCAAGAGGGCTCTCACCGGGATTCGAACCGCTTTCACTAAAATTATCATGATATTTTTGAGCATATTGTGAACTTATTATTATAACTGCTGACAGAAGTTGCAAACTTCGAGAATAATCCATATGCTGAAATAAAATTAACCTTAGGCTAACATTTCACAACAATTTTCTTCTTCCTCGAAAAAACCACAGTTGAATTTTTATCAGCGCGATAACCCGTTCAGCTATCAGAAACGCAAAACTTGCTCTAAGAAATAAAGCAGAGACGAATTGCTATATACACCATGACGAGGTGGCCGAGTGGTTAAGGCGTTGGACTGCTAATCCAATGTGCTCTGCACGCGTGGGTTCGAATCCCATCCTCGTCGAAAACTTTTACCACCTTTCTTGAAACTCAACTCTGAGAGAATTCTCAAAAAAAACAATTATTTTATGTAAGGACCTGTCAAATTAAGAAAGCACTGCGCTCACGATAATATCAAGAGCAAATTTTATTACATAGGCAAAATAAAGGCAAATATTTCATGCAAAGAAGTACGAAACGTCCCCTAAAGGAGAGAATGCACTGCGGGTGGCGACAGGCGTGGGCGAGAGAGCAAAAGTCGTGGGTAGAGTACGGAATAGCTTGGCTGCCATCGTGTCGGCGGCTGTTTCAAATCCTCACCCCTTCGTAGACTCATAGGCTTATAAAATAAAAGAAAAGGCGGAATCGTCGTTATAAAGTCGTGTGCCACGACACTTTCCTTCCACTATCTACGAAACTTTCGTCGAACATCGTCTGACATACTTATACATGGGTCGCAGAAACTGAGCATGAGTCAAAGGAAAACTTCATAAAATCTTGAAGTGAAAAAATTTTATTCTTTCGCCTCAATTAATATGGTCCGATATTCTATGGACATATTAATACTGTTATTCTAAGAATAATAAGCTATTAAATCTTTTATTAGTCACTGGTTAGTATAACTGTCTATATTTTATTAACAATTTCGCCCGCATAATACTACAAATAAAAATAATAATGTCATATCAAATAAAATAGTATCGTTTCGGAGTATTTGATACTTTTATAAAAAATATATTCTTTTCTTGTAGTTCTCATTCGCCAAATTACGTAATTTTTTTAAAATATCCTATCTGCATATAAATAACACGCATAATTCAGCTTTAGTACATCTCATTGTCTAAAACTTGTTTTACGCTATTTAAAGAGGTTAGTATGCATTGACAAGAAAGAACGTAGATTCCCAAAATATTAATTATATAGACTTCGAAGTTCAAAGAAATAGTTTGAATTACTTCGCTACTCCTAAATGAAGTATTTTTAATAAATAACTGTGCAAACTAACCACTTAATTTAAAACTTAACTTAATTTTTAGTAATATAAAAAAATCTATAAGTAGGGTAAGGAAAACTTTTTCAAGTTTCCTTTAATCCGGAAAGAATAAAAAACTGTTGTATAATTAATCTCGGCTTGGACAAAGTAAAATAGAAATTGCGCAATGAATTGAATTATTTCTTAATAATAATAGCAATGAACGTCTTCGCAGTGAGCTAAATTTGGACTTATACGTACAATCTTACATTTAACCCGCTCAGACTAACACAAACATACATAACCTAAGTATAAAATTCGAGAACTCGGCATCACTATGCTATCATGATAAGCCTACCTACGCTACTGAGGTCGGCAAAGCCATTGGTATGATCCAATAATGTTGCTGATATCTTCCTCATTATTCATCTTTCAAACGAACTAATGACCATATAAGGTATCAGTCAAAAGAGATGAGGGGGAAGAAACAGGGCTCTGCGTTAGGAAAATGCGGTCCCAGGTTCGAATACCGGTATGTTCCCACATGACCTAAGCCGTCGAAGCACTTTAAAATACACTACTACTAAAAGAAGCGACGAAGTTTCAATATCGATACTAATTTGACTTGATGCTAATTTGACTGATTTGATCATATAAGTATTTACTTTGTTCGAAAAAATAAACATGTTCTCAGTCACTATTTTCTATATCTATTCTCACTTCCCTATATTTTTATTACACTACATTTGGATTTAAAGTCATATTTTATATTTTCGTGATATTTAGATTTTAATGGCAAATTAAACGGACTTAAAACCCGAGTGTTTGTTTTGGCCTTTTTTGACACAAAGGTGGCTAAAAATTGTTACTTTACTCTCTGAGAAATAGATGAATTCATAATTTTTGACGTTTACCAAGAGAAAATTAAATCATTTTGGTTGTTATCTAAAGGTTTAGTCTATAAATAAAATAAAACTCATTTTAAATGTATTATACTTTCGTGATTTTGATAGATTTTGTAAGTTTGCAACTGCCAATTTATCAGAATCCTCATGAATAATTCCTCGGATAAAAATCTAAATGAACCTATTCAATACTATGTGATCCACACAATCTTGTAGTTGATGGTTTTTTCCTCCAAATCTACTACGCGGTATGTGTATGTGTAAAGAACCCGTTAATTTTCATGTTCTCAGGTTTACTTGTGCGTACTAGCCGTAGTTTCCGTTAGCTCTGGTTATGTGTTCAGATATTCTAATCTGTTTTGAGTTTACAATATATGCAGGCATTAAAGTCTCCCGCAGAAATTACTTCTCTGTTTTCAACCCTAAGTTTGAACAGGTTTGGACAGTTTTCCACAAAGTTACTGGAGTAAAGCTACCTTTCAAAGATGAAAATTCTTTTGATGGAAATCCTATGTAAAAGTATATGATTTAAGCTTTCTCAAAGTTAGTTTTTCATTTCATTAGACCATAATAATACTAGTGACTTGAATATTCGACTGAATTTTCTATTGATCTAGATGAATTTCTTGCGCCCACAAAAAGCTAAAACAATCTAGTGAATTTTTCTTATATAACTAGTGAAACCTGTCGCAAAATTATTATAATATAATTAAATTAAGATGAATTTAAAATATTTAATAATCGGATAAAAAACTTATCTATACTGAAAATTTTTATAAATATCGATCATGATAGAATATAAAGCGGGAAATATCTGCAAGATCCCCAAAACCCACCACTGAAATGTTAATGACAATACGTAATACATTTCCTTTGTATACTTCATTTGTGCTAAAAGTTTTCCTCTTCTTGTGGTACTTGTCCCGATTGTTTTTAATTTAATATCGCAAAACAAACAAAGTCTGTAATGGATAAAAATCAACATTACATGCATCTTCCATGGGAACGCTTAGACTACTCTAGGATCGAACCGGGTGCATTCTAGTGGGTGGCCTATAGGTACATCAAACGTCTTTTTTCATCTGCAAAGGGAAGATTTTTAATATTCTTCAAAGTCTGAAACTCGCGAAACTCCTGGGTCTCGACTTTTACGTTCACACCATGCACATATAATCTTATGAATTCTTATGAAACTTATGTTTCATAACGAACATAAGTTTCATAAGAACAAACACACGATAGATTTTAATGAATGTGATGGTTTATTTTATAAAGAAAACGAAGACGGCCTCACCACTTTCCTCACTAGTCTCACAATTTTTTTTTGTATTACTGAAACAATTATCCTGTGCCCCTTAATCGCGTGCATCGTTCACTAGTATCGCTACTTATAGGATTTTGCTTGCGCGTGGAGCGATAAATTAAAAATTCTTAGATCTTAACCAGCTGCACCCTTATATTTCGTTTATAACTGTGAAGGCCACAGCCAGAAGGACCTATCTCGTTCCTGAGTATAAAATCAAGATTAGAGATATTCGGCGTGTATGTCTGAATTCCTCAAACGTTTTACTGACTTTATCATAGCTACTGATTCCCGCCACCATCCCTCCAAGATTAAGCACCATCCCTCCCTCGCCAATCGCCTCTGCAGTTTTACGAATCTGCATCAACAGCTGAGACCATATGCACTTCTGTGGATCTCCATTGCGCATTGAATCCGGGAACACATTTATCTAATGCAAACGCGTAACCGCCTTGGCTATCCAGAAACCTTCCCATTGCTTCTCCCGAATACTTCTTTTCCCAGTAATTTTCAGAAGGAAGCTGCTATTAACAAACAGGTAGCCCGAACCAACGGCGTATCCTAGAGATTCATCAATCGCGTTGTAAAAAATTTATATATTCTGCGATCACGTCTATGCGAAAAGGAAAGCATTCCTCGGAGGTAATAATCTCGGAGCTGGGTAAGGTCAACACAAGAGTAGTAAGGAGCTCCCCTATTTTAGATCTACCTTGAGGGCCAAAAACCAGAAGAATTTTTCTTGTTTGCCTATATATGCAGGAGCTTCTACATCCCTGATGAAATAATTTTCGAAATCAATCAACACAGGAGGCGCAAAAGTCGCTTCTTCATCTCCCTCTGATATTTACCCCTGATCTTTCCTGGTGTGAAAGATAAAAATTTTATTTTAAGGGATGTAAGGGATAACCCTTAGAATTATGAGAGGATAACCATCAGGAGTCAAAGAAAATGTATATATCTCCTGTATTTGACTTCTCCTCGAATACTGCCGGGTAACTTACGACTCTCGCTTAGTGCCATTAGTCTGATTTGAGGAGACGGTCATATTTAGAGTAGTTTAGTCCGCAAGTGGAGATTTTCAGTTATAATAAAGAATCCTACTCTCGAGTAAGATTCGTTCTAGAGAAAAATACTGAATTTTCGACGGAGCTTTTCAATAGATTCATCAGTTTGTAACCATTCGATGAAGTAGATAACTTAATGGTAACAGTTAAAACAAGTTCCAATACCGCGATCAAGTACCAATTCCAACTCCGCGATACATACAAGGGAAAAATCACCAGGACATGAATGTAGCTACATCTGGTTGTTTGCTCCGCGAAATAACACAGAAGTTAACGAGGGAATATGAATAATCCGTAGGCCCCTTTTCTTTCTTTAGGAAGAAAATTGTAGTTCTGGTGTTCAGATATATACTTTAATAAGTTTAACTGAGGATGTAAAAATTAACTACGTACAATTTGTTATCTAAGGGATACGACTGCGAAAAGCATATCCGACGCAAGATCGATTCAAAGCTAGCCAAAGCTATTCTTCCTCAAAATTTCGTCGAGTTTAGTTTTTGAAAGATAGTGGTCGAAGGCGAGAAATGATGAGTTATGCCGTCATCAAACTTTTATCTGGCGTTTCATTAAGCGGGAGATAGGAACCGTCACTTTCCCTTAATTAAGTATTGAAATGAAGTTAAAATATATCAGACGACCCCTGTCAAGTGGTTAAACCTGATTCCAACCGATTTCTCATGGAAATCGTCTATAAATAATCCTCAATCGCCTTACCCGATTCTTTGCCGGAAAAAAGACGTCTTTTGCCTAGCCATGACTTCGTTTTGACGCCCAAGTGAAAAGCTCTTTCCAGAATATTATAAATACCAACCACCCCCTTCGTTTAATTCCTTTTCTCTCCCAAACCTCTGTACCCGCCACATCTTTCTCACCTTTCTCCCTTTCGCCGTATCTCTTTACCCTCCATAGAAGGAATAACGTGACGCGCAACACACTTTCCATTTGTCAGATTCATTACTTGCCGCCTTTCCGCGGGACTCGCACCCTTTGAAGTCACCGTATAGCAGTTCGCACGGGTGAGAGAGTGGCTTTAAGATAAACGGTTCGGTAAAAGAACATCAATGTTATTAAAAAATATTAAAAATTGAAAGATAAAAAAGCGAGATGAAGAGCATAATGTGTGGCGCGTCGAACACCTCGGCTATAACTCATGGCGAGGGAAATGAGTATTCAGACAGGGGGCGATGTGTGCTCACACACACACGCGCGCGGTCGCTGTAATTATGAGCGGCAGGCGGGAAAGGGATGGCCTGAGGGACAGAGTGGGGAAAGTACGGCAAGGAGAAGAATCAAAGGAGAAGAAGGGTGGACGGAAGGAGGGAGTCATGGAGGGAATAGTACATGGTTCGAGTCGTCCATAAACTGCCACGTGGACATCGTTTCCATAGATCCGAGCGAAGTACACTAGCGTAGCCACTTGAAGTACATTCTCCTAATTCCCCATCTTGATGCATAATTTCCGCCGTACAGAAAATTGCCACAGGGACTGATTATTCATGTACAAAGCCTCGAATGTGGAGAAAAATCTCTCACATTAAACCAAACTATTTACGAGCAGTACACGGCGATTCCCTCGCTCCGATTAATTTATTGAAAATGGTAGTGCACATTCATGGCAAATGGAGCAAATGATCGAAATCAATGCATATATTTTATCATTTTTGATATATATTTTTGGTCCTTTTATTTGATTCTTTTTTTAAGTTTTCTATATAATCAGAATAAGAAACAGTCGACTTACGTAAATTACGTGTAAAATCAATGGTGTTGGAATGAGATATAATACAGTGGTAATCTATAAATATGGTTGATTGCAAAAATAAATAAATTATGATAAAATTTACTGTAGAATCTGATCTAAAATCCTGTAAAGTTCAAGAATTGACAGATAAAAATATCGGCATAACTTGGACCTGCAGTCGGATCTTTCCGGGAAAGTAAGGTAGTTCAGCAGTTAAAAATTCTTGGGTCGTACAATAACCTCAATTGACCCTCTAATAATCGACACTAGACCTAGTCCACTCATAATTAAATTCAAACTTATATGGAGAAATATGCAACACATTCATGCTCCAATTTTGTCTTAATGCATTTATCATATCCTCTAGGAGGAAGGAATCAAAATATTTATGTTTATTTACTGAATTTGTGTAGTTGTACTAACTTATGCTCCATTCAAGCATTACGAAAATTGATTTTGTTAACGCTAATAAACCATTAATAATGACCATTGCTTACAAAAAATACAAAAAAAATTATTCTTCGTACATTGTGTCTTACAAACTAGGTTGATTATATGGTTTCCAACGTAAAAGACAAATACACAAATACTTGGAAGTTTTTCTCACAAAGGAAGGAGATGCTTAAATAGATTATAATGAAGGCCCTAAAATAGTACGTTCTGTAAAGTTTTGCATATAATGATACCTTAAAGATCGTTAGTAAAAGCCAAAGATCCATCTGCAACTGGTAGTCTTTAACGTTCTTCCCAAAGTCCTGAACATCAAATATGATAATGATTAGGAAAACGTTTTCAAGATAGAATGTCTACCATCACTTATGAACACAGAAATAGCCTGAGGGTCCTTCTAGTCCATAGGTTAAAAATCTTGTAATCGATTTTCTTGATAGAAATACTTCGTCTACATTACGAAATTGGAGAAGAAGTGAGGAAATCTCATGAATTTGTTATAGCCGTTCGAGTTACAAGTTGTAACTCCATAAACGTCGGTGAAGTTAATCTAAATATACTTTCAGGACTTAAAATGCGTGTTTTAGTGGAGATGATCACGCTGCCTCGGTGGTAAAAGACAATAATAACGGAACCATATCTGAATACGTTCACGAATAACCTGCGGAAACAAGAAACCGCTTCGTCCCTGATTATTCACACAGTTTAGAGCCAACCCAGGTCAGGGGATCGCTGGAGGGCCTAAAATTTGCAGCTAAATTAACACGCCAAAAGATTGAAAATTATTCCCGTAGAAAACCTCCATAGGATAGGAATACGATTATAATGTTTAGGAAATGAATGCAGACGGGCGGATCTTGTCGAGAGGAGGGGGCGAACTTGCCAAGGGAAGGGCGGTCTAAGTTCAATGAAACCTGTCTCAAATGAACCTACGTAAAATGGAAACCTTTCTTATCCAGAAAAATATTTTGGTCCCGGCGTGTGTCCATCGCCAACACCCGACCCTGTATTGAGCAAAATCTGTCTTTTCCGGAAAAAAAATCGCGGTCCCAATGGATTCCGCTAAAAATAGGTTTCACTACAGTCGCATTTTTAAATAAGTGCTTCGATAGCTGAAATCATTTTATACATGTTGGCCCCCAAGGAATAGAACCCAACTTTTACCAAAGGTGAACGAGCTACCTACTTGGCTATGCGGGAGATCCGGTCGGATCATGACAACCATCTTATGAACTCATCTCCAATTCACTCGAAAATGCCATTTTGACATGAAAAATTCAGTAGACGTATAGTGTTCGTAGAAACAGTAAATAAGTCAAGATCTAAATTAAAGCAAACTGAGGAAATAATATTCATTCTATTAAAATATACCATAGGTTCCATAAACAAATGTGGATAGATATTTATCATTTTCATTTTGGAACAGGATAAAGAAATAAGTATCTTTAAAAAAACTTTTGTTCATGAATGTTATGAAATGAAAGATACTGAGGTATGAATTAATGGCATTCATTTTGATCTCTCCTTACTGAATGATATAAAAGTGCTACTAATAAAGTTATTGTGATGAACTTCCGCATATGTTTTGCATTCGTTCCGCTACCATTCTCGTTTCGTCAGGAAAATGATAGATACCTCACTCCTAATTTTGCCTAGTGTGCCTCATTCTCGCTTCTGATTTTATCGTAACTTAGTATGAAGGACTTGAGGTAAAGAACGATCTCCGGAATGATTAATTCACAGAAACCATTCAACAACAATATTATGACGTAGACGGCTAGTTTCAAATATATTTTGGCTCCTCTGTAGCTAGTGAATTCTTAAGCACTTAAAACCTAAAATGAGATTCCAGCGGATACATAGAAGCATGTTTTACGTCTGTTCAGAGCTCTATTACAAGAATGGAAACGACTCCATCAAATGAGAAAACGATCTCGTCAATAAATTCACCGCGGAAATGTTTATGGAGAGCAGGTTAGACGACTAGAGATCGAGAGTAGCGTGGGACCAAAATTCCAGAGAATCTTTTACTTACCTGCGCAGATTTCCTTCATTTCGCTCGCGCACAAAGGCTATCGGACAGAAATAGAATTTTGCGGGGGTGTAGAAAATGGATGTCCCCACGTAAAGAGTTACGCATTGAGGATAGGTCGGTGGGCGTGGTTGGCGCGAATGAAGAAAAGAGTGTCGCGAGAGGAAGGAAGGAATGGATGGACGAAGAGGAGAGGGAAAAAATGGGATGAGGAAGAGGCCCGTGTGAAGGAGCGAGAACCGATGAGAGAAAGTGTGGGAACGATCGCTTTTCAACGCATGACAACCAAGCTTGTATCCGAGGAGAATTTTTCTGGCCTCGAGATTACTGTTACTTCTCTGTTTTACGCACATGCTCTATTTTAGCTGACAATCTTACAATTCAAGAGGATAATGCTCGAAAAAAGCAGGCGTGATAGTAGAACTGCAGCTAATAAAGATTTTTGGAAAAGACTATCTTAGAAAATTCCAAAATATACTTAATCGTCGTCGATCTTTTTTACGTAATATCACAAAAAACTCTCGAAAGATTTTTAAAGGGTGATCTGTTTATATTTTATTAAGACGTATACATTGACAAAGGAAACCAAACAAAACGAGAACATTTAGTAACTAATATAGTCTTCATCCGATAAAGCCTCAACTTCTAATATCGAGAATGAGCGTTTAGCTATATAGTCTGTCGTTCATAAGAAGAAGTATACTTGTGAAGATCTAATAAATAATTAAATTTACTTAACTTAAAAATGATAAAATTGATATTAACTTCAGAATTCAATTTAATTTTGTGTAAACGATAATTGCCCAGATGGAAGTGTTACTAATTACAACTACTTCACCTGATTGGAATTTAACTTATATTGAGAAATGTGACAGTCAGTAATCATAGATATTACGTACTCTCAAACTGAAATATAATAAAGCTGATCAAACTAAAGCCTGTTGCATTACTTTATTATATGTAGCAATACTGATGTATATCAAATAACAACTATGGTGCTTTCTCGTAAAAACAATTAGCACTTAAACTGCAATGAAAACAAATAATCCATTTAAGTTTTAAATTTCCCGGTATATAATATCCATCGACAATTAAATATAAAGCCAACGTATTGACAAACAAATTAGCTTCCTCGATTAGCAGCCTTCAAAGAAACATGTGCTAGTATCAGACACGTACGTGCGTCCAGTCATCTGAGAAAATTCGCGACCTCCCTCCTCTAGCCATCCGCAACAAAAAAAATTCGGAAGCCTTCGCGAAAGAAGTGAACCCATCTTAGAAAACAACTTTCGATTCTAGTAAAAGATCTCACGGTGAACGACGCGTTACGGAGAACAAAAGGTCAACCGCATCCTAATTCAAATATTACGGCAAGAACGATTATTCCGTGGAAGCGTATAATGAGCTTAGCGGTGGATGGAGCGGCCTGGCATGGGAGTTGATAGAATAAAGGTGGGTGGAAGCGTCGTAAACTAGACTGATAAAGGTAGTGTGAGGCCAATTGAGAACGAGGGAAAAGGGAGCAGCCAACTAACGTATAAGATGGCAATCGTCCTTTCCCCCTCCACTTTCTCCCACCTCCCCCATAATCCCTCCTCACGATCAAACACTACATTACCATACAGCCAAAGGCACTCTACGAGCCGAGCATTCCAAACGTATTTCACCGTTTTTTTCATCTCCTCCCCTTGCACACTTCCGTTCCTCCATCTATCCTGCTGTCCATCCGCTGCGTAGTGCAGTGGACAGCGGATCGAAATTCTTTCCGAGGAACAAAGCCGAGGGGCGCTGTTGTCTACAAGGACGAGAAGAATGCGAGCGCGAGCTAATGGAGAAATTAATGACGCTCGCCACGGACGCGTTTTAGAGAACGAGTTCGTGTCGAGTACTCCCTCAGCGCCCGTTGGATCCCTTAAACGTATCAATTATTTTAAATAATACACACCTCGCTATCATGCTTTTATCAACGTCTCATTAAAATCCCTCCCCTGAGATGGAATCAAGCGTCTCTTAATGACAGGTGCAAGGGGGGAAACGATTTCTTTCTTCATCAGTTTAATGGGTTAATGAATGTTCATTATTGAATGGACTCCTTCGGCGTTGACGCGGTGAAATTGATGCAATTAACGATATTTGTACAAATTCCACGATGGTATCTGCTTGTAAAGCACGACTAGTTTCGGCAAACTATGTCATCATCAGATGTTCTTTAAAAACGGTAAACAACGACTCTTGGTAAAGTAAACCAAATGATGGTATACAGGTTACTCATATTTTGTACATATGTTGTTAATTGAAAAGGATATAAGATGTTCGCGGAATTAACTAACTTCGAGTAACCATCGACCTCAATCAATATAATCCGCCAAATCATGTTAGTTGCATAATCTACTATATAATCTGATGAAATTTCAACGTCAACTTTAACCAATTTTTAAAATTACGAAACTAATGAAACACTCAGTTACGTGAGTTTAACTTTATCCTCAACTCCAATCGTAGTTCTTGTGCTCATAACATCCTAATGACTAAGGAATTATATTATGTGATTGTGCTGTGCAAACTTTGTAAGAATGACAGCATTAGTATACTGTACATTTTAAGACGATTATAAAATTTATTATATTAAATTATAATTCATGCTGAATAATTAAGGCAGCATTTCTTAATATTTCGATGTCTGATGATGATGATACTTTTGTCGATAAGTTTTTATTTAATTAAGCGTATAAATTTTTCAAAATTATTACAGAGGTGAAATAAACGCCAAGCAACGTATTGAGGAGTACATTCTTCTGAGCCACAATACTTTGAAGAGTTGGAAGATTGATCGATACGTTACTTAGATCGATCGTTGGTTAGAATATAATGGGTAATATGTTCTAGGTAATGAAAAAACGCTAAATTATTTTGGGACCAAATGAAAGACAAGAATTATGGAGAGTATTTGATGACGTTTAAGTTACATTTAACTTAAATCATATGAAGATAATATAAATATTTTTGATGTATTTAACGAGGTATACCATGATTACTCGTATTGCTGAGGGTAATCAGTTTATTATTCGGTTATAAGATCAGCTTTAGCATCGAAATATTTATATAGTTAATATTGTCTTCATAATATAATTATGAATATATAGGGAATTGGTAGCTTATTTGTTTAAAAATGAAATTATAATATTATACTATAATGAACTACATAATGTGTCACTTATTTTTAAAATGCGGTATAGAATATTTATGCATGTTTTTATACAGCGTGAAAGTGTTACCACCAAGCTTTGCTCTTCTATTTTCAACTCTGTATAAAACAATAAAAATAACATGATAAATTCAATGATAGTCCTTCAGGAAGACCCAAAGAAAGTAAAGGAAATACTAGAAGACGATGAATGTCCCTTAGATAAATTCATAGATATAAAAGAAAATCAGAGGTGTTTAAAGTGAAGGCTCTTAAAAAAAACAAATGTATAAAAGGATCTAGTCAACACAAAAACGATGGCAGCGAAAATAGAAAGGAAAAGAAAAGGTGCGAAAACAATCGAGGTAGCTTTTTTATGCATGGAAAACATCTCAGGAATGAGAAGAGAAGGCAAATGACCATCGAATGATGACAAGAGTGGCATAGGAAAGGAAAACACGATGGGATATTACAAAGAGAGACGGGAGAAGAGGGGTGAACAGACTGAAAAAAGAAGAGGTAGAAACGGAGCGAGATGACAGGAAAGGAGAAAGGTGAGAAAAGAGAGAGAGAGGAGGGATGTCGAATCGAAATTGGGTTCTCTTTTGGGCGTTCACCGTCTGCCCCCAATTCCTCCCGTCCCTCCCAAACGTTCTCATCCCAGTCTCAGAAGATCAGCGCGTGTGCAGGAGGACGACAAATGAGACAGAGGAAGTGCACAAGGAGCAAGTGGACTTCTTTTATTAAACGGCTAAATTTACCATTTATAAATTTATACATTCTTTCACGTTTTTGTTTACAATTCTAAGCAACTTCTACGGCGAATCATGGTCTAATAAACAGGTAGAAGCATGGCACAAAGCAAATTACCTACACAATTCTGAATATAATGGCAGCGCTTTTCAAACCTGAGTAATGTAGAAAAATCACAACAAAAAGAATACATACATACAATTTTGTAAAATTAAATGTTCTACTTTGCAATATCGAAGCTGCAATACTATTTTTAAATGTTTTTAGAAGCCGGAAGAGGCTTAAAGCCTAAACCAGGAAAGAAGAAGAATATTTATGGTTATCATTGACGATTAGTTTTATCTTCTTTTAATATTTTATTCCTATTGATTTAATTTATCAACATGTTTTTAACCGTTGAATCTAAACTTATTTTTTCGATGATAGATTTGTAGCTGGAACATTTGCAATTATAATTTTGTGCGATATTTTTAATTCTAATTTCAGATTACGATTATTATTTGTACACCGTCTTGTATTACTGGCAGTTCATGAGGCGACTGACTTGTGACACCTGGTCGTGAACTCATCTCCAGTGCATGTTCAACATAATAATAACAGAGAAAGTAAAAGAAGATTAAATTAATTAATATTTAGTGTGTGTAAGAATGATGAAAACCAAGTACAAAAACCAAATAATTAATGTGAAAGTTCTTCGTGGAGCGGAGGGGCTTGATGAGACTAATGAAAACATGGATTAAAAAGAGGAAAATTGATCTGGCAAAAACAGGTACTACGGTATATCCTCTGAAGACAATATTAGAAAATTATAGGAGACAATTATAGAAAACAGTGGATGTGAAAATTATAGAGGGGGCTGATTTAAATATAGACATGTGATGGTAAGTATCGAAGTAGAGATTATGAGAGAATGGAATGATTGGTAGGAATCAGGGGGCAGGGATAGTAGGGCTTGAAGAATTGTAACAAACCATATCGAATTGATAAACCTTGATGAGTATGAATAGATGCTGAAAATTTTGCATAAATATGCTGGGAAAACTTTCGAGAACAAGGATTCTAAATGCATGGTATATAATCATTGAGGAGCTGAACAATATCATTCCCCATCAATTGGTGCATGAATAGAAACCAAATGAATACGTAAACACCTGCGGAAGAATATTTATTCTCGGGAATCTAAAAATAGGATAAAGACAATTATGAACCAAAAAGGAGGAAAGAGAAATAAATGGAAATGACAATGTGATCTCGGAGATGGAAGAGTCTCGTGGCGCCAAGTATAGGGCGGTGGCCCCATAGCGAACTTACGCACTCAATCACTTTTCCTTCACTCCGTGACCGCGCCTCTCTACAGTTCAAAACTTCCACCACGCCTCCCTCCCGCGCTAACTTCACGAGATGTATTCAACCCTTCTTTTGCCTGCCGACACAGTCTCCCCGCTTGTTTTCCTCACCTCTCCCCTCCTCTCCTTTGATTTCTTTCCCAGATAATTTCGGACCTACCGCCTTGAGTTTCACTACTTTTTTCTCCTTGTCGCATCAGACATCGCCCAGCCTCTCCGCGCCCCTGTCACTCTCGCCACCAACATTTTTGCCATCGAACACCCAGACGCATACCACCCAAAGTCGTCCGCGATCCTCGAGATTAAGTACTTGGGGCTCTGAAAACCTAATGTACGAGAAAATATGCTCAACCGAAAGAAAGACTTGCTCCTCTTAAGGAGCCGCGCTCCATAACAAGATGCAAAAATTTCGCCGCTATAATTTACCAACAACCTGTTACCGGCGGTGCGAATTTATTAAAGCCGTTAAGGGAATTTACGATTTCTGATCAGTCTGTGGCGGCGAATCTTCTCTACCTTAGTCACTTCGATCTCCCCAGGGATGTGCACACTTATTGGTACTCATTCGTATACGCGTAGTAAAGCATTCTAATAAACCTAGCTTTAGATAATTTAGGTGGCCAATTGTTCGAGCGACCAGAAAGGCTTAACGATTTCGGCAAAGAAATAGAACTTACCTCGTTATAATCTGGGTTCAAAGAGGCAGCCGCTAGATCACCGGGGTAAATTTCATCCACATTCTGAAAGAAAATAACACCATGCCTATAATTAATTTATATTCAAAACCACCAGATTTTTTGTAGAAAATAACATATAGAATAAAGACTGAAATTACGAAATAATATTTATAAGATACTTATACAATAGAGATAATACTTACATAAGATATCACTTTAAGATCTATAACTTAACAGAAAGAGGCATACAAGTTCGTCTACAAATAGCAAGGTTGCGACCGCACAGCTTTAGATATTTTTTCATTGCTAAATACTGACATTCTACAGCTAATAATCTTCCTTGGGTATTACCCATAAATCTCCTTTATATAGTCTAAAGGGTTTATCTCTTCTCTGATTTTATATAAAAAAAGACCACCGCACGAGCTTGTAGTAAGAATCGTTCGATAGAATTTTTACGAATAGCGTTGTTTGCCGATTTCAATCGCCCAGACTTCCACAAAATATTCCATTTCGCCTAAGTTAGTCACTTTTAAACGCCAAAGTTTTAATTGCTAATACCATTACTAAATATGAGGTTGTGTACTTTCCCACAGTTCTCATTCGGCTACTAGACAATTTATAACTAAAATATAACTTTAATTTTTCAACGGGAATAAGTCTAGTGTTTTAGTTAGACCCACGAAAATTTCGTTACACGTGTATGTATGAATGCAATAATGAATGTTTCTTCCATTACGTAATTGAATACTTACGGCGTCTGTGATGCCTCATTGGGGAAGCACTGACCGTTTGAATAAATACACCCAAGTAGAAATCCGCTAGAAGTGCTTCTGCATTGCATTATTCGAATGACCTCGGGTATGTAAATTTTTCCGAAGGAGACAGACGGGAATCAAAGGCATCCATTCCCACTGCATAGAATTTGATTATGGAATTCCAACCTTACCACGTTCCCCTTAATCTATTCCACAGCACACTAACGAATTGTCGAACATAGTGGTTTAGTCTACGTGTGTGATAACGCTTGCAAAAGTCAAATTTATCAGGAAGAATAAAATACCGAGGAAATTTTATGCGTATTCAGAACCGAATAAAAGAGGATTATCATAATATGAGTGGATCATATTGTTAGATATAAAGAAATGAGTACTTATGTCGCCGTTATAATAAATTATTTATTTCGATTTTCTAATTGATAATATGATCATCAATCACAATAATCACAATTTATACTACTACCGAAATATTATGATATTTATAAATTCTCTTTCGATAAACTTTGGGTTTTTAACTACTTTCATCAAATTTATGGCCATTTTCTGTTATTTATTAGCAAAAGTTCTTAAAAATTGAAATTGTAAAGTCGAGAGAATTTTAAATACGTTACGTACATGACGACACATCAGTAAGTCTGCAATTTATTAACAACCGTAATACATCTCTTTTAATATACAAATAAACTAAAATAATTATTATATTTGTATATGAAAATGTAAGTTAGCGTCTACAGCTACATACGATCATACATACAGCGGGGTATCTTGACTGAAATTGAGAGTCCCGCTTTACATGTAAAATATAATTAAAAATGAAGAGATACGAGCAAGGGATGATATTTCTCAACTGCAATAAAAAGTTTCCCAAAAAATGACGCATATGAAAGATCATTTATGTGATCAAATTCATAGATAAAAAGACTAATAAGATTTATATCTAGATTCAAGTGCTAAAATAGGTTCTTTTTGTGAGTTTTGATGGAAATTCTTCGCATAGCTATTGAGAAATTCATTTAAAATGAATATCTCCTAAGCTTTACGCATTTTAGCATAAGCAATGCTCGAAGAGTACACAAATCATTCAGCACTATCAATCTACATCACGATCATCAATTGATGCTATCTTACAGCTTATTGATAAAGATGATATCTTGTACGATCCCATACCCTCATGATTATTTCCACTTCTTAAATTCTCTAAAACGGAATGTACCCCGTGAGGGTGATGATTACCGAAAATCATCCTTACAATGCACGGAATTAAAAACCAAGAAAGAAAAACTGAAGTAACGTGAGAGAAAATGAACCTAGCAACAACGGGAGATGAGGAAATGAATGAAAACATCCCGAAAACGAACGGCAGAAAAGCGCTCTCTACTTTATGCTCCCGATAAGCGATTACGATACTTTTCAAACACCTACACATGTATTTACACGCACTCGAGCACACGTTCTTATTTATAGAGTAGGCTATAAGCAATCGAAGTGACAGAGAAACAGCCGGTCGATGGGGACATCCAGTAAGTTAAGAGGGGAGTGGAGGAGCAAAGATGAGAGCGTTGAGGTGGAGTGGGAAGGTGAGAAATGTGCTATAGGGGGTTGAGAGGTGTGGGCGAGGGTTTTACCCGAACCCGTTACATGGTCTACGCAAATCCTCTTCCCTCATTTTCCCTCTCTTTATATAGGCGGAGGGATATATTGAGACGCCACTCTCTCTAACTGAGACTGCCCATTAAAATATGATATACAACGGGTGCATATGGAGCAAAATAGCAGCTCGGGTGTTACCAAGAGCGAGCGCCAATCTCTTGGATATTCATAAATATAACGTGAAGACGCGACCGAGACTTAAAAAGAGGCGGCGGGGATTTTCACGCCTCTTGCGAATTAATTACCGCTGGTGTCAATTAACGTGTGAAGATAATGAGTGAATGCATGAAAAAGTCACGGCGGAAAAACACTAAGCGTGTATGAATACTTCGAGGATCGAGTTGAGCCTTCTACGGTCAGCTGTGCGAGGTTTACGTTTTAAATGGCAATATCCCATTATATCGGAGATCACGAGCCTCATAACATCTCAGTGGGATAAATGTGGAATTACAGAAAATATCTGTGTGCGATTGAAAAACAGATAATATTTGGTACTTGGAAATGATCTTAAATCGTAATATTGTCATCTACTAGCAATTTTACAATTTTAATGCATTATATTACTAAGTTTTATAAATTATTATCTCTCTTTCGTACTTCTGTATCCCCAAGATAGTAAACACTATTTTCAGGGCGTCTCGAAAGTCAATATCTATATATTAGTCAATATCTAATAAATGGACGAGAATAATGATAAACTGGTTTAAATATGAAGAATATATTTGTTTCGAAGTATATGCTACATTATGAATATACTAGCGATTGTCACAAATAGCCTTGCCTATTAAGTTTTTTTATGAAAGTTACTCTCAATCGTGTTTCCAATTTTTTCACATTTAGAAGTCTTTCATCCTCGATGTTATTAAAAACACTTTTCCTCTGATATAAATTTTCAGTTAAAGATATCTTTAACACGATACTTAGCAAACTAGTGAATTCCGCCATCAAACATGACGGATATTAATTTAATTTACAAAAAAATGTACTAATATTATCACATACATCTAATCCATGTGAAATTACCCCGTCAAAAATATCAGGGATTAATTTACATGTATCTTTCATATTATCTATCATTAGCAGGGATGCAGTAGTCTACTATATAACCAACATTTTTGTTGAATTATAACCGTAATCATTCATCATCTTCAAAATTGCCGAGTGCTTAGAGTGCTGTTTCTAATTTCCAAAAACTAAAGATTATTCCAAAATTTTATCCTCAGTGGTTCGAATCCTGTTTACGAACAATTTTATTTTTTTCTGTAATTTAAAGTTTGGTAAGAAGCTTCGTGAGAAGAAGCTAAGAAGTTTTCGCTTGCTTGTTTTGTGAAGCAATTCTTTACTTGGTTAAATAATTGTTTATTTTAATAACGCACAATTACATGGATATATAGGTATTTATAATAACTTTCTAATTTTATTCTATCGTGCTCTAACATGCATATAACGTTTACTTTAGTTCTCATTTCGTCTCATTTCTTTATACATCATGCGTTGCCACGGCTCATTTCAGCAAAGTATTCCCTCCTTAATAAATGAATGAGATACTTTCATATTATTTGATTATCCGTATATCTACATACGTAACCCTTTTGGGCGTATGGCAGGGGGTGCGCAAACTATTTTATTAATAAACTTTTAAAAGAATAATCCCAGAACCGACTTGTAATAGCATCTACTCTCCTTTACTCCCTATACCATATCGGCCTATGTATGGAGTTTTCTATGAATATATTCTAAGAATGCATAAGCTCGGATTCGACAATCAAATTGGTCGTCAAGGGGATTGGTTATGAATGTTTGTACAACCGCAAAATCTCGCGAAATTTTCGTTTACTTTATCAAAATTATCGCAATTTGGAATCCAAAGCGATTATTTATGACAAAAATCGTTTGAAATCTCCATAAATGGAGAAACGAATCCGCGGATAACTGACCAAGGTATCGCCCAATGCCCATTTCGGCACTATGCATATACCCCTCAGGGGTTAAATGCCTAATTATACGTCTCCCCAGACGATGGCGGCATCGTCACCAAAATACCCAGCATGTACTATATTTTATGTAATAACTAAGTTTTAATTCAAATTCATATTATTTACACAAATAGTTAGCGTAAATCTATTACAGAATGTAAGAGAAGATAAGGTGAATAAGAGAAGTTGCCTTTCTGCGTAAGCTATATCACTACACAGCCATGTAATTACCTCTAACTCCCTCGCGAGTTAGACCGTGATGGGAACATTTCATTAGTAAATCGAGAATCACCCATACAATCTTTTTTATTTTTTATTTTGGGAGCTTTGCGGATTTGAATTGTCTAAACGCACAAAACAAGGAAATGTAATCACTAAATTTTTAGCTCGCTACCTTGACTAGAAACCAACATATTAGTATACTAGACTTCCATTAATGGTTGAAGACGCAAAAAGTATATTTTAAAGAGATCACTTTATATTTAAGTATAATAAAGAAGATAATATCGATGAGTATTGGAAAATTATGAAACATATTGTAATTATTGAGAAAAACAACTCGAGAGGTATCAGATGATGATGATTCCCTCAAATGATTAGCAAAAGGCCTTCCTCCGAAGGAAGAAAACTTACGAAGGTGTGGAAGGATCATCGAAAAGAACTTAAAATTTTACTTATAATAAAAAAAAATTTCGTCAGCCACCTTTATTAGCATGTAATCCGAAGTGAAATACTAGGATTAAGTAACAAGAGGAGAAAACATACAAAATGTTACACTGTACGAACAAAAGGTTTTTAGACCGAAACTCTCCAGAGTAATAATTAAAGAAAATCAAGTACCGGAACAATACACAGATAACCGGGTTTCTCCTGGCTAGGGTCTGGCTTTGTATTTTCCAAGTTCATTGAAAAGGATATAATTGGAAAACATCTCTTACCGCAGCAGAAATAATGATAGAAATGTTTCAAATTGATGAGCAACAGTAAGTAATTTTTATCAATCGTTTCTAAAACTGATAAATGAAGACATTCCGAATATACAGAATAGGAAAAAAGACCAATGAGACAGATAAGAAGATTTTTCCCATCGGTTTCAAATATTTAAGAAATATTTTCTGTGACGACTTTTCACAAAAAATTAATATTAGTAACTTAATGGGACAAATAGAGGATTAAACAAGTTATAACCAGTAATCGAAGAATATAAAGTGGTAAATTCAGATCAGTAATAAATACGAATATCCTTAGTCTATAAAATGTTCTCCGACCGTTTTTGCGCTTGTGGCAGGTCTCATGGAGGCTGAAATTCTAAGGCCAGACCTGCACGTAACGTATAAAATATGTATGCAAATAGAAAAAGTGAGATGTGTGTGACGACAGAATTGTGAATCATGTTCTACTAACAGCGACTAATAGCTGGGTTGTAAGGGAATAGTGCGTAATTTACATGCATGATTATGTTTACTATTTCCGAACAAAAGCCATTCGCATTCCCCTGAAAAATAGTTTCGCTATTAGAGGGAATGGAGGTTCGCATCCTTCCGTGAAATTTGAAGACATATAACTTGACTTAATAATGGTTATTATTTCAAGATGTGATAAATAAGAGGTAAAACGCCACCAACACTGTAAATAAAGACTCCAATTTGCACAATAAACATTGACTGCTCATAAATCAAATATCTGAATAACATTCCATTAAGTTGCGAATCGCTATGGTCGAGAGTAGGATCAAACTCAGTACTTTTGTAAAGAAAAATGACTTTCTCCAATTAGCTGGAAAAAGGTGGAAGGTGATGCAATCGGAACATTGCATTGCCATACAATGTCTCGTATTCGGATATTACTCCTTTATCAAGATTCTGCAATTAAATACCCATTTCTGCCATTATTGTGTATAAAAAGTTTATCCTGAAAACATTTTGAACCGAAAGTGGATATTACCTTCTGTAGGTTTCATTCAACTGATAATTACAAAATTGAGCAGAATATGATTGGAATTTTGGAAGATTCCTTCCAAAATATCTTTATACTTAGAGTAAACATCTATCATTTTTATTTTTAATATATTATAGCGTACTTTTTAACACTACTTTCTATGTCTAAATTATATAAATTTAGTTACGTAATCGTTTTATCATAAATATTGCAGTAATAAAGGTCCAGATGACAAGGCTCTCAGCATAATTTCTACTCGATGTTGTTATTCAAAATATGGCTACTGGGAGTACGTGCACATCAGCGATTTAATACACAATTCTCTACAACGGATTAAAAGATTTATTCAGCCAAAATCTTACTTTTCTATTTTCATTGCGAGAGAATTCATGAGGAAAAGGCTCGGCCATCTAGAATATTTTTATATTATTTTATATTTTAAATTAATTTACAATCCAGAAATAAATATTTTTATAATATATACTTGAATATGTACATCTGTCAAAAGTGATGCATTATATTTATATATTATAAATGGCATATTAAACCCGGATAAAAATTTAAAATAAATAAATTCGCTGGCCACCCTTAATCTAAACGGTATATCTATTACTAAGTAAAGATAAAACTAAGGATTTGGATGATAAACGTTGAATAGTAAAATGTAGACGTAGTAAAACGCATGTGAAGAGAGTAAAAGTAGTTAGTCCTTCTATCTCGAAACTTATAATTAAATGAAATCATCCAAAATATCTTAAAAATACGAATCCACAAAAATATCATTGAATTAATTCTGAAAAAGTTCCGTTCTTCAGTAATAATGGCCAAAATCTACTGAAATTCCACCTTCCAAAATTTCCTTCAGTAGAGAAGAAATATGCTTATCGTACCCAGTATAGTTTTGTTTTTTGGAAAATTAGCCGATCTTTTAGGCGAGCAAATTGAAGTTATATGAAAAGCTAAACCTCTGTTAGACTGACAGCCGCCATAAATATAGGGAAAAAATTTAACGGTTTACTTTTTTTTGCTAATGCCTGCATAATTTTCCCAATTAACAAGAATATATCAAGCTGAATGAAATTCGGGTGCAAAGTGATTTTCCCTCATGACATTAATTTCTTCGCATAAAATGACCCATGGAAGTAAGCAACGATGGAAACCGAGATAAAAACGCAAAGGGAATAATTTATCGCTCGTGAAAACGTAAGGTATAACGCGAGACTGTCGCCACATCAACATCAACTTGTCACTTTTCTCCTAATGACGTCTTAAATCAGGAGAAAAATATTTCTTTCTCCTAATCGAGAAGCATTTCCGCACACATTTTTGCGAAAGACCGGAGAAAAACAAAGGGGATGGAAACATATTATGTGTCATTTGCGTGATTGCTTTGACTTTGCTTGGGATAACGCTCTAAAGACGTAATAACGGAGTTGCACCGAGTTCATAAATAGCACATAGACGTGGTGAGGAGGAGAGATGAGGAGGGAGGGGTGAAGGCAAGGCCGGGGACTTGGGCGTGGGACGGGGCAGAGGGGATGGGGAAGGCGACGACGAGGAAATAAATTCCGCCTTGGCTCTTTGCTGGCGGGGTAGGTGTGTATGCACGTGAATGTTGGCTCGTCTGAGAACGCGACTATAGAATTCCATAAAATTTTCGACACCGCGGGAGGTCCGACCCTCCTCCCTGCAACCCCTTTCCTAAATTGTGTCCCACGAGCACCCGCGTCTCACCTATGGGGTAACCACACCCGAGAAGCCATGCCCCCGCCGCCGCTTCCATCCCCATGGCGACCTGCATTCGAACCTGATCCCACCATAAAGGGTCAACGAACCGACTAACAGAGGGCAAGCGGGGGTTCTGAGTTCGATGCTGTCCTCGGATACTATTCAAAAGCGGCCTCCCAAAGTTTTCGCGGTTTTGGAGCTTGTTTCCACTTCCTTTACTTTTGTCTCGAGAGAAAAACCAATCTCCTTTTTTCCAGCTTTCTCAAGGGGGTCTAATATGCATTTTTTATTCGCAATCAAATCGCCAGCTGCTTTGAGGTTTCTTCGGTGGCTTAATTTACCCTAAAATTAATTATGATATTTTTGGATATAATTACTGGAAAATAAAGAAAAATAAATATTCTCTTATTTTCTTCCTCACGAAATTATTAATGGAAATTTTCAGAATAATAACAATGAATCACATTCACTGTAGAATTACCGATACCTTATTTCTTCATTTCGATTGGTATGTTCTAATTCATCAAGGTATGCCATAATTCTAGAAAATACTGACAGAAGGAAACTCTAGGAAATTATTATTAGATAAAAATAAGAAAACAAATATGCGAAATTTTTCAAAGGGACTTTTATTAAGAAAATTAATCGGAGGTAAGTTATTTTCTCCATAGCGCGATAAATTGCAAGTATTATTTTGGAAATTTTTCATCTAAATTATCTCTGAGTGCAATACCTTGAAATAATCATTAAAGATTTCCAATCGACTCTCGCATAAACCATCATTGTCAAAATATTGAGACTAGAATGAAGAAGGTGAATTCTAGAGTTCAAACTTCGAGAGTTTATAGATATAGGAAAACTGAGATCAGCGTATGAAATCTCTTCGCTCTCTCAGTGCCAAAAGCTTTTGATATACACTTGAAAGGTTAAATTAATAAAATTATTGGATTTCATGTACTGAAATTCATGTAAAAATTAAAATAAGGTCGAAAATTCAAATACTACGCTTTGCCAAAATCATCTGAGTTGGAAAAAGAAATTTTAATCTTTCCATCTTTTAGTGGCTGATTAACTACTACAGACTGTCGACAGCTTCGGAATGCTTTCAGAAACACCTACTTATAAAACTAAACAAGATATATCCTTGAGAACCGATGACAGATTGTACAATTGCAATCCAAAAATATCTCCTTTCCAACGAAGACGACATCATCTGTCACTGGATAGCGCGTGACACCGACAGCTTAACCGTGCGGACGGAGGCTGTTTCAATAAAATTTAGCCAGTTAATCGTAAGATATATTCCGACCGATGCTATTTATATACCATTTCTCGCCGGCATATCTGTCGCCTAAGGCTTCCATCGCAAGCAGCGCCACCTAAGAGTGGGTTGCACCACCCTTGCACGCGTGACTCATGCAGTAGATGGACGTTTTGACCTTCAGGTGGGAAAGAGAGTAACGAGGGTATCTGCGTAACAGGGGCGCCCTCCGGCCACTGAAGCCGGCCCCACCCCGATGAAGACAGCGCCAAGAGCGGCGCCAGCCAGCCTCCTCTTCTTTCCATACGTGTAAGGAAAAAATCATATCATCTCCACGGCCACCTTTTAAAATATGCGAAACCTTAATGAGGGGAGAGCTAAAAAAAATTCGAATCCGAAATTATGTTTATTATGCGGGTATTAGTGGACGCCGGCGCTCTCAAGATGGACATATTAAAGATATGACTTTACCCGTGCGGACTATTTTTAGCCTTATGGTTCGAATCTCCGGAGTTATGAATAATGCATGACGGGCATTAGTTGTGTTGATAAAAATTTATATCCATCCTGTGTCTGCTATCTACATATGAGCATTATTCGTACTCTTTGCTAAGAAATTTGAACACCAAATGATTTCCACCTGTAACTAACTAGCTGAA